>OY856414.1:918089703-919397203 GCA_963693085.1 Alisma plantago-aquatica
AGAGAATAGTTTATCAGAAAGACCCATCTTGAGAGTGATACTTGGAGACCATGAAATCATATTCAGGATCAGCTCTCATGATGATGGTGGTGATTGTGGTTCTTAGACCTGAAATCACTACACTCATCACAAGTCATTCGATGTACTTAGGCACCATCCAAGATGACCTTGAACATGGGTGCCATAAAGGTGATGCTCGGGTACACAGAGACACATGGGCATTAAGTGTGAGTGATGTCGATGGGGTTTGTCCCTCCTATAGGAGATTGATATCCAGACCACTTATTAAGTGAGGCTGAGAAATGTATGTCCATACTCATGTGACTCATTATGTGATATTTGAGACCCATGCATCTTAGATAGTCTGCTCTAGTTCAAGGAACATGGATTGAACATTGAAGAGGATGATGATTCCATGTCGTGAGTTCAATTTGGATATCAAAGACAAAGGAGCTATACGATCATGATAACATTGATCAAGCATAGTAGGTTGAAGTTGTTCTTCAACTTTCCAAATTACTTGGGTAGCAATGATGTGTTAGATATCGCTCATTGCTTGTGATGTCATAAGTTAGTGATAACCTCCCATTTTGGACGATTATCTTAGTCCTTTTCTTTAGTTTTCCATACTCTTTCTAAGTTAAAACTATACATAATCCTAAATTTACCCTTTTTTGTAAATATACTATCAGACTAACTATTCCTTTCTATATATGCAGAAAAAGCACAAAAAATCATAAAAGAATAACTAAACCTCAAGACCGCATGAAGCCAACCGGTCTCAAGCCCGCATGGAGTTCAAACGGTCTCAAGACCGCATGAAGCCAACCGGTCCCGAGACCGCATGGAGTCACACGGTCTCAAGACCGCATGAAGCCAACCGGTCCCGAGACCGCATGGAGTCACACGGTCTCAAGACCGCATGAAGCCAACCGGTCTCGAGACCGCATGGAGTTCAAACGGTCCCAAGACCGCATGGAGTCAACCGGTCTCAAGACCGCATGAAGCCAACCGGTCCCGAGACCACATGGAGTCACACGGTCTCAAGACCGCATGAAGCCAACCGGTCTCGAGACCACATGGAGTTCAAATGGTCCCAAGACCGCATGAAGCCAACCGGTCCCGAGACTGCATGAAGCCAACCGGTCTTGAGACCGCATGGAGTTCAAACAGTCTCAAGACCGCATGAAGCCAACCGGTCCCGAGACCGCATGGAGTCACATGGTCTCAAGACTGCATGAAGCCAACCGGTCCCGAGACCGCATGGAGTCACACGGTCTCAAGACCGCATGAAGCCAACCGGTCTCGAGACCGCATGGAGTTCAAACGGTCTCAAGACCGCATGAAGCCAACCTGTCCTGAGATCCAAATGGTCTTGAGGTCCAAACGGTCCCCAAACCGTTTGGACTTCACTTAAGGCCTATAAATAAGACCCCAAGGGTCCATCATGAGGTGAGGGGAAGTTTTCAGACGTCCAAAGGCTGCCTCAATCACTCCAGAGCAAATCCGACTTCCATCCTCCGCCCAGGGGCTTCCGGTTTGAGACCCACACTCCATCTTGAAGCTGCTTCCTCTCTCTCTGCCAAAGAAGGTGGGAAGAGGGAGATCTCGTCATCAAGCAACCTGTGAAGCTAGTGGATCATTTCTCTCTCTCCAAGGGGTTGACTTTCCTCCCTCCTTTGTGGGGATGATGCTCTCTCTCTCTCTCTTCTTGCCTCCTTCTTTGTTCTAGTTATGAGCGAGTAGACTCTCTCACTAGGGTGCGGGGAGTAGCCCCGCTACCCATGTTTTCATATCATGTAAATATAATCCATAATTTGTAATATATAGCTCTTATCTTTTGAGTTTGACATCAAAAGTTTAATGAATGCATGTTGCTTGATCTCCAACTTGTGTTATCCTTTATCTTTTAGTATGAATTGTCTACGTTTGTACTATTAGATTGGAAACTCATTTGTATGTTGGCTCCTGGTGCATGTATCCACCATGCATCTGTTTCAGTATCTAGAAGTGTATCTTTAGAAGTGGAGTAAACTCACTATCATTTGTTGCACTTTCATACTATGAAATGGAATCAGTTGACGTATGAAAGTGCAACTATGGTAAGTCGAGGAACACACTTCGCGAAGGGAATGATGCAAAGTAAGTGACCATTTGTTTGGGAATGGCTGGCGTTGCAACATTCCCGCACTTCTCGTAGTTAGTTCTCTGAAAGGAAGCTAAGTCTACAAAGATACTAACTGACTAGACTCTTTTTGTAGGTTATGTTTTGCTTTGCATGTGTTGACCCATGTGTAGTGGCGGTGAAAAACCGATCATACCCTAGTGACTTTTATCATAGTTTAACTCCTTAAATTTACTTGCTTTCTTTACTTTATTTTCACTTAGCTTAAAAACAACCAAATCAACCTTTTGATCTAAATACCAACTATTGAGTGATTAAGTGAAATTCTAGCGTTTTCTATCTTGTTGCTTACAACAAGACCGTTGTCCTGTGGATTTGACCCTTAACTATACTGTGATTCCACGTATCTTAGCATACGTGGGTGGAGTTTTCTATCTAGTATAAGCAAGGCTAAACTTAAAGACTTACCATCTTTAGGATTTTTAGTGGTGCACACAATTCCATGTAAGTGGAAGCTCCATCAAAAATTGGCGTCGTTGCCGGGGACAACGGAACGTTTTAATTTCATTTAGTACCTTGTAAGTTGGTTAGGATTTTACACTTTCTCTTAATCATTAGTCCATATCTACTTGAATTCATTATATCTCTATCATCATCTAAAAGGTGTTTTCTTCTCTCTATTCAGGTAGAAGACATGTATGCAACCTGCGCATAATCTCGGATTCTCCCCTGATCCAGAGTTTGACTCTGAGGTAGAGAGAAGTTTCCACCGCCGCATCCGACTTAATCGCCAAAGAGTCAGGCAGATGGCTGAAGACCAACACCAGGCTGCTTTGGTGATGGAGAGGGTAAACGTCGCCATCGCCGCTCAACGGGCACAACTCATCGCAGACACTCGTGCCTAAATCCAAGCGGAGATTCGTGCAGAGGAGCAAGCTCGCATCAGAGTTGAAACTGAGGCAGCACCCCAAGTTGCTTAGTTGGAGTTAAGGAACAAGCAACTGAGAGACTATGCTGTCCCAAAGAATTATGAGGATAACCACACGGTTTGACCTCCGATTATTAATATTCCCAACTTTGAGATTCGGACCCAGTGGATCCAAATCATGCAAGGCATCTCTTTCTCTGGTGGTTCTGGAGATGATTGCATGGATCATCTGAAAAGGTTTAAGGCACTGTGCCGCCTGGTTCCGCAAGCCGGAGTCGCTTTTGATGCGATAATGCTTCATCTGTTCCATTTCACTCTGTCTGGGAGGGCCCTGAGTTGGTACAACTCACTTGACAGGGAACCCATAATAACCACCTGGGCTCCCCTAGAGGAAAAGTTTTTAGAGAAGTTCTTTCCTCCCTCACTGACTTATGAGATCAGAGGGCAGATCAATCATTTCTCTCAGTTACCCAGAGAATCCCTTGCTGAAGCATGGGAAAGGTTTAAAGAACTTTTGCGGAAGTGCCCCCATCATGGAATCTCCCAGAACCAATTGATAGAAAACTTCTATCGGGGAGTAAGTGATGATATCAAACAGTTTTTTGATTCCTCATCTGGAGGAAACTTCATGAGAAATAATTATGAGGACGCTTGGAAAATTGTTACACTCGGAGCTGAAAACCAGTCTAAGTGGGGACGGTGAGCCGGTAAAGGTGTCCTCAAGGTCTACAAAGCTGAAGAATCCATAGAGATGAAAGAAATAGTTGAAGTCCTGAAAACCATAGTTCATAAACAACAAGCTCTCGAGACTTCTCTCGGAGAATTTGATAAGAAGAAAAATCCTCTAGTTCAACAAGTCAAGGCTGCCACAGGAACCTGTAAGGCCTGTCATGCTTCTGACCATCTGACCCTTTCCTGCGGTATGCTTTATAATTTGATGATGGATCTGCATCCACCACCACAACCATATGAACCCATCAACGACCAATCTGAAGAACAACTACCGGAACAAGTCAACTCCATCCATTCCATCCCTGGACAAGTATATTACAACCCTAATCAGCTAAGGAATCATCCAGGATTTTAGTACAGAAAACCTGCTGGGACCGCTAATCCGCAACATCAGACACAGGGGGGATCCTCTAGTAGGTTACCACCTGGATTCCCAAACAATTTCAACCAAAATCAAGGGAATTCCAGGAATAACTTCCCTAGGGCCAACTACCCCAGGAACCAATCAGCCTACTATCAGTACACTCATCCTTCGCTCCATCCACAGCTGCATACTCAGCAACCTCAGCTGGCGCTGCCACCACAACAATCTCAACAAGCCCAACAACAGAGTCCTATGAAAAACACTCCTTCTCAACCGGAAGATGAAATATCCTTGATAAGGCAGATGATGCAATCTCAACAGACTATGCTCGCTAATCAGCAAGCACAGCAAAAAGAAGTAGAAGCCCAGCTTGCCCAGATCGCTACACAATTGAAGCCTCCGGCAGGCACTTTTGCAGGGCAGCCCGAATCAAATCCTAAGCATGGACAGAACAGACATGAACAATTCACCACGAGATCGGGACACACTCTTCATGAGACCACCAAGATCACCCTGGATAATGATGATACCCCTACTTTCATGACGAATGAGAGCCCGCAACAAGGAATGGAGAAGCCCTCAGAGGGCACAAAGGGAAAAGATAAAGTGTCCACAGAACCTGAAGTTTTGCAATATAAACCAAGAATCCCGTACCCAGGAAGACTACGAGAAACAAAGATGGACACCAGGTTTCAAAAGTTCAAAGAGGCAATGAAGAAACTATACATTGATATCCCGCTCCTTGATGCTCTTTCTGAGGTGCCAGCCTGGGCAAAATACCTCAAGACCTTACTATCCAGAAAGTACATCACCGAGGAGCAAGAAACTATTAAGCTTTCTCAAACCACTTTGGACATCATATTAAACAAGATGCCTAAAAAGAAGAAGGACCCAGGCTCCTTCGGAATCCAATGTTGCATTGGAAATGCATCCACTAAAAAAGGATTAGCTGACCTAGGGGCCAGTATATCCATCATGCCTTACTCCATGTGCAAACGTCTGGGTTTTACCGAATTGCTGCCTTCAGCAATGACTATTCAATTAGCTGATTCCACCATAACCGCACCTCTGGGGATCATTGAAGATATCCCAGTAAGGATAGGCAAGGATGCCTACGTCCCATGCGAATTCATTATCATGGATATTAAAGAAGACTTGAGATACCTGATTATTTTCGGCAGACCTTTCCTTGCTACTGCTAGGGCGCTTATTGACGTCGAAGCTGGCACCATCATCCTTAGGCTCGGGAAAGAAGCAATTCAATTCCGAGTCCTTAATAGCATGAAAGGCCCTAGTATCCAAGAGGAGGTTTTTCTTCTTGACACAATACAACAAATGTCTCAGTTAGAAATATCCGAGCCAGCTGATGAACTAGAAAATGTCCTAATCAATCCGGATGTTGAATTCTCTGCGAACGAACTAGTTCAACAATGTCTGCAACATTTAGAAAAGGCCGAAGAAGCATCAATGGCCACTTTTGAAGAACTTAAAGCTGTTACCATTATAGAAGCAGCTGAGGCACCAAAAGCCCCTGAAATGAAGACTTTATCCACAGGGCTTAAACCTGTTTCCTTAGATAAGGAAAAACTTTGCCCGATCATCATCAGCTCTACCCTTACAGAAGATCAGGAAGAAAAGCTTCTGGATGAGCTGAAGAAGCATAAAAAGGTCATTAGATATAAGATAACTGACCTAACAGGCATAAACCCAGCCCTGTGTATGCATAGACTTCCGATGGTTGACGAATTCAAGCCAACCCGTGAACATCAAAGAAAATAGAATCCTAATCTCAAGGAAGTGGTTCGCCTGGAGGTCCTCAAACTGCTCAAAGCTAGTATAATCTACCCTATCTCTAACTCCCAGTGGGTCAGCCCTGTCCAGGTTGTTCCAAAAAAAGGAGGCACTACAGTAGTGCTCAATGACAAAAATGAGCTAGTGCCCAGCAGAACGGTAACAGGGTGGCAGATGTGTATTGACTATAGGAAGCTGAACAAAGCCACGAGGAAAGACCATTACCCTCTACCCTTCCTCGATGAAGTTATGGAGCCTTTAGCTCATCAGAAATATTTCTGCTATCTTGATGGTTACTCTGGGTTCTATCAAATACCTATACACCCGGAGGACCAGGAAAAAACTACCTTCACCTGTCCTTTTGGGACATATGCCTTTAGAAGAATGCCTTTCGGGTTGTGTAACACACCCGCTACGTTCCAACGGTGTATGTCCGCCATCTTCGCCGGACTAACTGAATCCATTATGGAAGTGTTTATGGATGATTTCTTAGTTTACGGAGACTCCTTTGATAGCTGCTTAATCAACCTCGGACAAGTTCTACAGTGCTGTGAGGAAACCAACCTTATCCTGAATTGGGAGAAATGCCATTTCATGGTAACGAAAGGGGTCGTCCTCAAACACAGGGTAAGTGACAGAGGAATCGAGGTAGATAAAGCAAAAATCGATGTTATCTCAAAACTGTCACCTCCAAAGGACATAAGAGGAGTTCGAGCTTTCTTGGGTCATGTAGGATTTTACAGAAGATTCATTAAGGATTTCTCTAAGATAGCCAAACCCATGACCCAACTCCTAACTAAAGATACCGAGTTCATATTCAATCAAGAATGTATGCAAAGTTTCTCTATCCTCAAGAATGCTTTAATTTCCGCACCTATCTTGAGAGCCCCAGATTGGTCGCAGCCCTTTGAAATCATGTGCGACGCAAGTGACTATGCCATAGGGGCTGTTCTAGGACAGCGGATTGATAAGAAACCCTATGTTATCTACTACGCATCCAAAACGCTAGACGAAGCACAGAAAAACTACACCACCACGGAGAAAGAGTTTTTGGCTATCATCTACGCGTTTGAAAAATTCCACTCTTATCTGATTGGTTCTAAAGTCATCGTTTATACCGACCATTCCACCATTCGATACCTGATTCAGAAACAGGATGCCAAACCCAGGCTTATCCGCTGGGTGCTAATGCTTCAGGAATTCAACTTGGAGATCAAAGATAAAAGTGGCATGGAGAATGTTGTGGCTGATCACCTCATCCAGATCGAGGTTGAAGAAAAAGATAAAATCCCTATCCAGGATTCTTTTCCTGATGATCAGCTTATGAAAGCCACTCATGGCTTCCCTTGGTATGCTGATATCGTTAATTATCTAGCCATAGGAATTATCCACCCATCTGCTTCCCACCAGGACAAAAGGAAATTCCTTCATGACATAAAACATTATTATTGGGATGAACCCTACCTGTTTCACCTTTGTGCCGACGGACTTTTCCGTCGTTTCTTGCCGGAAGAAGAAATAACCCCGGTCCTAGAGCATTGCCATTCAGGACCCACAGGGGGGCACATGAGTGCTAAGAAAACAGCTATAAAAGTTTTACAATCTGGTTTTTTCTGGCCCACCATATCAAAGGATTCGTATGATTTTGTGAAAGCCTGCAACAAATGCCAATTTTTGGGCAACATATCAAAAAGAGACGAGATGCCCCTCACAATGTGGCAAGAAATTGAGCTTTTTGATGTGTGGGGGTAGACTACATGGGCCCTTTCCCTTCATCCTATGGCTTCTCATACATCTTGGTCGCAGTGGACTATGTCTCAAAATGGGTCGAAGCTATACCCACTGTGTCGAGCGATTCCAAGCCTGTTATTAAATTGTTCAAAGACATTATTTTCCCAAGATTTGGAGTCCCAAGAACTGTCATATCAGATGGAGGGACCCATTTCTTGGAACGAAGTTTTGAAGCCTTACTGAAAAGATACGGAGTCAATCACAAAGTTGCCACGCCCTACCACCCACAGACTAGTCGTCAGGTGGAGATATCAAATAGACAATTAAAGGCGATTCTTGAAAAAACAGTAAACAGAAACCGCATTGATTGGTCCGCCAAACTTCCCGATGCCCTTTGGGCATACCGAACTACATATAAAACACCAATCGGGACAACCCCGTTCCGTTTGGTGTACAGGAAGTCTTGTCATCTTCCAGTAGAGCTGGAACACAAAGACTGGTGGGCCATCAAACAGCTAAACTTTGATCTTAAAAGTGCGGGAGAAAATAGACAACTTCAACTACAGGAGCTAGAAGAGCTCTGTATGACCGCCTATCAGAGTGCCCGAATTTATAAAGAGCAGACAAAAATGTGGCATGATGGTCATCTCAAGAGAAAAGATATTGCCGTTGGCGACAAAGTACTCCTTTTCAACTCCAAGCTCATGTTATTTCCCAGAAAACTTAGAACAAAATGGTCCGGGCCCTTCACTATAAAACATATTTACCCAACTGGAGACGCCATTATTATAGACAACAACGGAGGAGAAAGGACGGTCAACGGTCACCGTTTAAAAAGATACTACACTCCAGAAGACAAAATACCAAGACAAACCATAGAAATTAAAGACGCCACGCCGTCGGCATAACAACCTCAGCTTCGTCGAGCCAGCGACGTAAAACCCAGGCGCTACTTGGGAGGCAACCCAAGATTTCAGTTTCTTTCTTTATTTCCCGTTCTTTTATTTACCTTAGGTTCATCTTATGAAAATACAAAAAAAACGTTCATATAACTAAAATAAACATAAAAATTTAAAAATATGTTCGACCTTAACCCTCCCAAATGGTCCTGGAACCGTTTGGAACCAAACGGTCCTGAAACCGTTTGGAGCCAAACGGTCTTCAAACTGTTTGGAACCAAACGGTCCTGAAACCGTTTGGGACCAAACGGTCTCAAAACCGTTTGGAGCCAAACGGTCTTGAAACTGTCTGGAGCCAAACGGTCTCGAAACTGTTTGGAGTCCAAACGGTCGCTAAACCGTTTGACTTAGGGTTTTTGTCCGGTCAACCCCCCGTTTCCTATAAATATAAACCCTACCCCTTCGTCTTTCTCTCTTCGAACTCTCAAACTTTATTGTGTTTCTGTTCTATTGCTCTTGCTTTCCCCTGTTCCCGCGCGATTCTCCTCTGGCGACATGGTTCCCATGCTTCTGCACAGCAACCGCACCTCCGTCCACCGTCCTCCGCTTCCTCACTACTGACATTACCACCTACTGAAAGGTAGTCCGACCTTCTTCTCTTCCGCCATCATCGCCGCCGGCACCACCATCGTCTTCACCGTTTTCACCAACGGCCCTGCCCACCGTCGCCGTCTTCCCCGCCGTCTCCATCACTAGAGCCACCGCCATTTTCATCGTTGTCTTCATCGCCATTTTCACCACCGGATTCACCGTCATTTTTATCATCGTTTTCACCATCGCCCTTATCGCCGATGATCACCGCTGCTTTCACTGTCGTCGCCAACGCATCCTCCGTCGCTACACCGTTTTACCTTCATATTCACCTTCACCGATGGCCACGCGACGCTTCGTTCTCCAAACGGTCTTGAAACAGTTTGGGACCAAACGGTCTTGAAACCGTTTGGGACCAAACGGTCTTGAAACCGTTTGACCTTGCACATTCATCTAATTTCCATAAAAATACAAAAATACATAAATATTAATAAAATCAAATCTTTGTTCTAACTCTTGATTTCTCATTCTACAGCTATGGCATCACCAGCAAAGAACGTCATCGGGTTCAAAGACCCTGAAATTTGGAAAAGAGAGGAACTGCTGGAAAAACAAGCTCGACTCCAGAAGATAAGAGTTGACTTCAACAGGACCGGGAAGGCACCTCCAAATATCAAAATAATGGACATCCTATGCGAGCTTGATCGCCTCGAGAAGTGCCTAGCTGAGGCACCTGAAGAAGAAGTTGAGATCTCTTCTTCTGATGATGAAGGCTCGGAGTACAATTCTAACTCCGAGGAGGAATCCCCTGCTAAAGAACAAAAGGGGAAACACAAGGTCTTGGAGACTGCATCTGGGCAGCCCTCCAAGAAACGGGCAAGGAAACAAGTTCGACCTGCCTCTGCCATGGATCAACCCTTTGCAAAACCTACCACCACCATCCCTGCTACTACCACCACTACCACCACCATCCCTGCTACTACCACCACTACCACCACCATCCCTGTTACCACCCCCACTTTCATTCCCATCACCACCACTACACCACCACCAGAAAACCTCTTCATCCAAACCAACCTCCCTGCTGACAAAACACTAAAACCCACCAAGTATGTGTGCTCCAGCATACTGCGTAGGATGGGTATATACGACCGCACCTTCGACGTGCTAGACAAACCCAACCTCGCCAGGTTGTGTCTAGTACCTGAGGTATCCTATTCCGAACCCACTACAAAATTTTTCACTTTTCTGACCAAAGAGCCCGTCGACATCATGGATAGGTCACGGGATGGGGGTGACAGAAGGCTCGTCACCCAAATCTTCGGCAGCAAGGTTGTCATAACGGAAAATATGCTAAACACAATCTTCATTGACAACCAGGACTAGATGCGGAAAGCCATGGAGGTGGGGACCGAACATTCAGAGTTCAATAGACACAAATTCTGGAAATCTCTAACCGGGATCCCCAACTATGACGCGAAGACATGCAAAGCGTCAAATATACACTCTGGCTTTGTGCGCACCCTGCACAAAATTCTCGCTGGCGCACTCTTCCCCAAGACAGAGGGGGGAAACGTTATAATTTCATATCTTTTCGTTCTCTGGTCTATTCTTAACAAAAGGCCGGTCAATATCGGACGACAACTGATCCAGAAACTATCAACCTCCATCCTGGGGAAAGAAATCTGCATGGGGGAGCATGTCACATCTATTATCAAATACCTCAAGATGGACAGACCCCTACCCTGCTGCATGCAACTAAAGGGCGACATCCTTTCCAATGAACAAACTCTGAAGAACTCCTTCATCATCAAGGGAAAGGATGGGAAACTACACTATGTCTTGTGCCCTATGGTTAAGTCATCCAGAACACTCATCCCGCTTCCAGAGCTAGCAAATTACAACACCAAGTAGCTCCTCTTCTCCGATGAGGAGCTTTCACAACTACTAGCTTCGGTTAAAACAACCGAAAAGAAAGCTACAGTGGGACAAATGGAGCTGAGCATCACTACCCCGGCAGCTCCACCAACAAAAATACCTGTCAAACGACCTTCTAGAAGGCAGTTGCAGGCCCAACAGCTGTCGGGGACACCAACATCTAAGCCAAATCCTGAGGCCGAGAAGCTCCATGAAGAAATCTTAACCTCCTCCTCAATCGACTCTTTCATTCAAAGTCTACACGAGCAACTAACCGTTGCCACCACTACACCTTCCACCATTCCAACATCTACCACTCCTTTCTTCCCCATCACATCCACGCAACCATTCACATCCTCTTCATCACCCCTTTTTCCTTCGGACTCTCCTTTCTCCACCCCTATGCCTGACTTTACCACCTTCCCTTTCACCTCCGCAGTTTCCACCCCATCACTATCTCTGCCACCGCTTTCACCACAAATTCCACCACTTTTTACATCCGCCACCACCCCGACACCGCTAGTGACTACATCCACAGTCACTACGCAGCTCAGGGCATCATCAGTGTCTCTTTCACAAGACACTAACACCATCCCACACAGACCCCAGCCATCCCACCCTTCCGCTCCTGGGGTCCCTTTTGCCAATATCAGTGAGGAATTCAGTCGTCAATTCGATGTTGTCTGAAACCTCCTCACCGATCCTTCTAATATATTAAATTCTATTTTTTCTTATGTGCAGGGTTTATCACGACAGGTGGCCACGATCGACGAACAACACCGAGCCTTGCCTACCATCCTCCAAGGCTTCCAGCAATGACAAGATGAGGTGGCTAAGAAAGTTGAGCACATCAACAATCACTACAACACCTTGCCGGACCTGGTCCTTGGAGCGAGGCGTCAGCAAGAAGCAACGGAAAAGCAAGTCGATGAGATCTCCACGCAGACTTAGCCTCTGCCAGAGACTCTCCGTGAGCTCCAGCAACAACAAGTAGATCTGAACACGTGCTTGGACACCATCAACATCACACTCACACAGCTACAACATCGCCAAGAGGAGTCCAATAATGATGAAATCTAGCAGCTACGTGCTCAAGTTACAAATCTTACAGCACGACTCCTCTCCGCCGAGGGCAGATATACCGACCTCAAAGAATCCCATGATGCACTGCTCGAAACACACGAGCATCTGCAAGTGGCTTTCGATGAGTTACAAGCCACCCATCGGCGGTGCAAAATGTCCGCGAGTAAAAAGCAAGCAGACAAGGCAGCGGACGACAAGGATGGCGATGATGACAAAGAAGATGACTCCGACTCATCTGCTGATTCAAACAAAGATAACACCTCCTCTGGTGATAAACATGATGACGGAGAGGACCCTGGAAATGCAGCAGAACCTTCTCACAGAGGTTCCGACAAAGGTCACCACGACAGTGACAATCACCCCAAGTCCCCACACAACGATAATGTCAACATGTCATACGGGGACCAATTCTTTGATTATTCCGCACTGGGGTCCATCGGGGAAGCTGCTAAAGACGCGGCTTACGTTGAGTTCCACCAGTGTATACTAGGAACCAGCGCCAGCCCACCAAAAACACTTGCCCCACCTCTCTCCACATCTTCTCCCTATGACGAGGGTGAGGCAGAATGAGTAAGTTTAGACACCGATGAAGACCTCGATTCTGCCTCCGACTCGGACGATGATCTACCAGACCATGAACAGGCCTTAGAACAACCTGCTTCTCCCCCTCCACAAGAACTTCCCCTGCCACCACCTCTGCCGCACAAAATGCATGACCTAGATATGGCGGCCATCTCCACTTTAGATGCTCAGGACATTTTTATACTGAACACTATAGTGGACGATGCAAAGGCGAGGGAAGACATAATTTATCATAATACAAAAACTAGGCATAAGTTGACACGTGAAGACTTCCGCAGCATCCTCTGACCTCGGTCCACGATGCCTATGGCAATGTTTTGTGTCCTCCTCGCCAATAGTATAGAAATGTACAGAAGTTCTAAGCGGCAACAGCCGATATTCAACGCCTCGCCCGCTCTGTCTATTGGCCTTTTATACAAAGACATAAGAGCAAAGTCGATCGAGCGGTTGCATGCTGGTTTAGCACGTCGAGCACGTTATCTGACCATGCCTTTCCAAGTTTTGGACCACTGGCTTTTTATGATCGTGGATACCGAGGCTCGGGATGCCAAGGTGTATAATTTCTGTGACACCGAGCTACCAGCCGGCACAATAAACTTCATCGGTGAAGCAGCAGGAGAAGCAAGGTGTATACCCTTTTGGCTTCTTAAATTAATTTGGGCTGCCCACCCATCTCTTCGCCAAGATTGGATCCAACCTTGGTTCATATCATAAACCCTCAAGTCCAAGCCACCGAGGGATCTAGGGATTGTGCTTTCTGCACCATACATCACATCCAAGCGCTGAACCAGGAAATCCCATTTAGTGATCTGGTTGCTGAAGATTTTCATTCCTTACACAGACGTTATGACATGGAGCTCATTTGTGATAGGCAGTTCTTCAAGGACCCAACTATGGCACCAGATGACGTTCCTCACTACCTCTTCTCAGCTCTCCAGTGACCGCAGCAGCGACCCTTCCGACAAACTCTGAAGGAGTTAGAAAAAACCAATAAGACAGTCGCCGACACCGAGCAAGCTACAAGCAATATCGATCCTCTGTCTGCCATCGAAGCAACCTTTCCTGATTTTGATCGCGATGTTTGCAAAGGTCTCTCCGACCTCGAGTTGCGTCTCATTATGGCACGGCTCTCAGCTGACAAAGATGGGCTCATATTCATGTCTCGAGACATTCTTGTAATGGCAGACACACTACGAGAGACTTTACAAATCAAAGGATCGCTCTCTGTAAGTTTAATGGCCGCCTATCAGTTTCTACTTGGCCAAAACAACCCAACAACATACATGGCGTCCCCATATATGAAATATGATCTTCTAAAGCTCAAGAACTTCGGCACAACTGAAGCGCTGATATCCTATCTACAGCACACAACGCTGACGTTCATCATGTTACCTTTCCTCTATCATGAGCACTGGATGCTCCTGGCAACAAATCTCCCAGAAGGAACAACCACAATATATAATAGTTCTGATAGCTAGTACAACGCACGACAGAGAAACTACGTCGTGACACCGAAGACGCCAACAGAAGTAGTGGCAAAGGAGTGCGCCGACAAGTTAATAGATTTTCTGAGTCAGCATACAAGGGTGTACGACAAAGAGCATTTCCACCGCCCTTCCTTCTGCCACAAATGCCCCCAGAAAATCCGACAATCGAACGACTGTGTCTTCCATGTCCTCTACTGGATGTACACCATCATCGTTCTCCAAAGACCAGTAGAGGAGATGACTGACGTGGATTACCACGCTCTACGAGGACAGTTCGCATCCAACCTACTTCATTCCCTGGGGGCAAATGCAGATTTACCTTATCCTGCAGCCCTTGTCCTAATTACTCCTCAACCTATCACTTTGACACACTGAGGACATAGTGAGTGATAAGTTAGGTGGGGGAGTACATTAGACAAGGGAAAGGTATCATTTTTACATCCCTCTTCCTTCTTTTCCTTTCTCTGTTTATACATTTTCCCTTTTTAACTTTCTTTTTAATTAACCCTTTTCGAGTAGAATCACCCTCATTTAACTCTAGAATCATGTTAGTCCCCAAAAGTAAATAGCACTTAGACACTTAATGGCGATTTAATAATGTCGCTCCACTCTTGATTTTCATGCTTTTACTTCAATTCTTTATCTGACTCTCCACAGGTCAAAATCAAGGCAGAAATAAGCCAAGCTCTCAAGGATGAGAGGGGAATCAGGCAACTTCCAAATCAAGAAGTTCTGCAAGTGGACCACAAACCAAATAAGTGCACGTTGAAAAACCCTAAGAACAACTTTCCTCTCTTCAAAATAAAAGAGGCTTGGCCGCCCAAAATAAATCCCCAAACAAAACCCCAAAACCCAAGCATGCGAGTTAACGAATAAAATCCAGAGAGACGAATAAAATTATGAGAGTTGTGCCATGAATAAGGATCTATATAAAGAACCGATGAAGGTTTCATCCGGCCGACACATTCCGCTGCCCTCACAAAGGCAGATGTGTCATGCCCGGTAATGGAACCCTAAGGTATCTAAATATATGAAAGTCTCATAAAGGAATCACCCGACCAGTACATTCAGCTGCCCTCATAAAGGCAGATGTGTCGTTCCCGGTAGTGAGATCCTAAAAAGCATAGACAGCCCCTCCCCCACTTGAAGGGGGAGCTACACTTCAAGCCTTTAGCCAACATTCATACCCTCTCTAGCTTCCAGTAGGTCTTTCAGAGAGGTATAAAGCTGATTAGAGTCAACAACATGCACAAAATAAAGGTGGTCCCAATGCGAACTACGAGATACGGAAAGAACCCGAGACCCTAGCAACTCTCGAAATCTGAAAGAGTCAAGGCAAGCAATAAGACTTGATATGACCTTAGGGGAACTCAGGTTAAGAATTGAAACAAGAGTATGGAAATCCTAACTAAATAAAATCGCCTCGCCATTACATGTCTCAGCTCTATCCAACTTGAGGACAAGCTAGACTCTAAGTTAGGGGGGGTGATAACCTCCCATTTTGGACGATTATCTTAGTCCTTTTCTTTAGTTTTCCATACTCTTTCTAAGTTAAAACTATACATAATCCTAAATTTACCCTTTTTTGTAAATATACTATCAGACTAACTTTTCCTTTCTATATATGCAGAAAAAGCAAAAAAAATCATAAAAGAATAACTCAACCTCAAGACCGCATGAAGCCAACCGGTCTCGAGACCGCATGGAGTTCAAACGGTCTCAAGACCGCATGAAGCCAACCGGTCCCGAGACTGTATGGAGTCACACGGTCTCAGGACGCATGAAGCCAACCGGTCCCGAGACCGCATGGAGTCACACGGTCTCAAGACCGCATGAAGCCAACCGGTCTCAAGACCGCATGGAGTTCAAACGGTCCAAAGACCGCATGGAGTCAACTGGTCTCAAGACCGCATGAAGCCAACCGGTCCCGAGACTGCATGGAGTCACACGGTCTCAAGACCGCATGAAGCCAACCGGTCTCGAGACCACATGGAGTTCAAACGGTCCCAAGACCGCATGAAGCCAACCGGTCCCGAGACCACATGAAGCCAACCGGTCTCGAGACCGCATGGAGTTCCAACGGTCTCAAGAACGCATGAAGCCAACCGGACCCGAGACCGCATGGAGTCACACGGTCTTAAGACCGCATGAAGCCAACCGGTCCTGAGACTGCATGGAGTCACACGGTCTCAAGACCGCATGAAGCCAACCGGTCTCGAGACCGCATGGAGTTCAAACGGTCTCAAGACCGCATGAAGCCAACAGGTCTTGAGATCCAAACGGTCTTGAGGTCCAAACGGTCCCCAAACCGTTTGGACTTCACTTAAGGCCTATAAATAAGACCCCAAGGGTCCATCACGAGGCGGGGGGAAGTTTTCATACGTCCAAAGGCTGCCTCAATCACTCCATAGCAAATCCGACTTCCATCCTCCACCCAGGGGCTGCCGGTCTGAGACCCACACTCCATCTTGAAGTTGCTTCCTCTCTCTCTGCCAATGAAGGTGGGAAGAGGGAGATCTCGTCATCAAGCAACCTATGAAGCTGGTGGATTGTTTCTCTCTCTCCAAGGGGTTGACTTTCCTCCCTCCTTTGTGGGGATGACGCTCTCTCTCTCTCTTCTTGCCTCCTTCTTTGTCCTAGTTATGAGCGAGTAGACTCTCTCACTAGGGTGCGAGGAGTAGCCCCGCCTACCCATGTTTTCATATCATGTAAATGTAATCCATAATTTGTAATATAGAGTTCTTATCTTTTCAGTTGAACATCAAATGTTTAATGAATGCATGTTGCTTGATCTCCAACTTGTGTTATCCTTTATCTTTTAGTATGAATTGTCTACGTTTGTACTTTTAGATTTGAAACTCGTTTGTATGTTGGCTCCTGGTGCATGTATCCACCATGCATCTGTTTTAGTATCTAGAAGTGTATCTCTAGAAGTGGAGTAAACTCACTATCATTTGTTGCACTTTCATACTATGAAATGGAATCAGTTGACATATGAAAGTGCAACTTTGGTAAGTCGAGGAACACACTTCGAGAAGGGAATGATGCAAAGTAAATGACCATTTGTTTGGGAATGGCTGGCGTTGCAACATTCCCGCACTTCTCATAGTTAGTTCTCCGAAAGGAATCTAAGTCTACAAAGATACTAACTGACTAGACTCTTTTTGCAGGTTATGTTTTGCTTTGCATGTGTTGACCCATGTGTATTGGCGGTGAAAAACCGATCATACCCTAGTGACTTTTATCATAGTTTAACTCCTTAAATTTACTTGCTTTCTTTACTTTATTTGCACTTAGCTTAAAAACAACCAAATCAACCTTTTGATCTAAATACCAACTATTGAGTGATTAAGTGAAATTCTAGCATTTTCTATCTTGTTGCTTACAACAAGACCGTTGTCCCGTGGATTCGACCCTTAACTATACTGCGATAAGACTTCCACGCATCTTAGCATACGTGGGTGGAGTTTTCTATCTAGTATAAGCAAGGCTAAACTTAAAGACTTACCATCTTTAGGATTTTTAGTGGTGCACGCAATTCCACGTAAGTGGAAGCTCCATTAGTTAGTTATGGAGATTCACTGTCAATGTAAATTGGGACCTATAGGGTAACACACTTAGGATGCACTTGGGATAAGAGTTTATTCATGAATGATGTTTAACTTGATTACTAAAGTGTTTAAGTATTCAATTAAAACAACTGAGGTTGAAAATTTACTAACTAGACTGTGAACTGACCGGTTCAAGTGTTGAACCAATTGATTCAAGTGTCAGGTCAATACAAACAACATTGGCTAAATATTACGTGAACTAGAAGAATGAAACGACCATTTCACAAGTGAAGCAAATGTTTCATGATATGAAATGATTGTTTCAAAAGTGAAACAATTTATTCATCATTTGGTTTTCCCTATTCAATGATCAATTCAATGTGATCAAGGATTGATGTTGATGTCATGATTGTGCATTAATCGAATATTGAATGCCAACATGTTTGAAAATAGGAAAATGTTTGAGGAGACCGATTCAAGGGCTGAACTGAATGGCTCAAATGTAAACTCAGTGGTTCAACAATGAACCAACTGTTTCAATAGTGAACCAATTGGTTCACCATTTGCAGCTTTTGGAAATTTCATGAAAACTCATCTTTTTATTCCCAGATGGAGTGGAAACCCTGACTATGGTCCTCCTATAAATAGAGGAGTATTGGGGGATTCCCAGATACAAAAATAATTTCTAAAAATTGTTGCCCTCTCTGGTTTTGGTCAATACATTCAATTTCATTTACTAAATATCAATATGTGCAAAATTACTTAACTGGTCCAACTATCATGATTTTAACTGAATTTATGTTAATTTGATGTAGGTCTTGACAAGATTAATCCTCCAGATTCATCCTCTCAGTTGCCGATTCTAGGGATTTTGTGCCTCATCATCCTCAACCATTGGCAATTGTCATGACCAGTGTTCAGGAAATCGGTCGCTCGGGCCGAATAATCGGCCGATTATTCGGTTTTGACAGTGAGCTGATCCGAATAGGCCCAATCGGACGTGTAATTGGACATGGAGCGATTAATCTTCTGCCCAAGTGATTAATCACCCGCCTACTCGCTGATTTTCTAAAAGCTAGGCCCACCAAGCCCAACTAAAGAGAGAAGAAACATAAGAAAAAAAATCTGACTAATAATACCCCGACTCAACCCCACATTCTCACGCAACAAACCCCCAACCCGCACCCTCCTTCGACCTAACCGGTTGCTAGGGCAATGACTTCTTCTCACACTGACGATGAACGAGCCTCCTCCAAGTAGCGGAGGAGGCGTTGCTCTGTTTAGATGGAGGTGGAACTCCACGCAATGATGGCTATGGAGTTTGGAAGAAGCGGAGCGGTAGTTGAGTGAAGATCAAGCAGCCGTCGCAGCATTAGCTTCCAATATCCAGTAGACCGGCGAGCTGGCAACGCTCCAACTTGCAAGTAAGCTCTTCTTCCTCTATTTATTACTACTTGTTCTTCTTCCTATTTCTTTTTTCTTATATTTCCACTCCCATCCCCTTTGATGCTTCTTGTTCTTCTATTCCTCCTACTACTGTTCCGCCCCGCTCTCTATTTTCCACCCCACAACCTCTTGGTCCTGCACTTTTGCCCCCAACTTTGATTCATCTTCTTCCTCTTTCTCCTATAATTCCGCCCCTTCCCACACTAACTAATTTTCTTACTCCCATCTTCACCTAATCTTTGTATTTCTGCTCCTATTGAATCTTCTTCTTCCTATATTCCTCCAACTCCTATTCCGTTCATCTCTATTTCCACCTATCCTTTAGTTTCTTGCTCCTGCATTTCCACCCTCCTCCTTTGATTCTTCTTCTTCCTCTTTTCTCCAGCAATTTTGTCGCCTCCAACTCTTTAGTTCTCCTCTGATTCTTCTATTTGTTTTCCTCTGATCCCCCACTCTAAACCCCTTGCTTAATCTTCCTCCAAATTCCCACTATAACCCCCTACGTACTGCTGCATTTTCTAAGTTAGTAATTAACACTGTAATTTTTCTTTTGTTAGTATTTGGTAGTAATAATACTAGTTGGTAGTTAGTAGTTACTGAAAGATGTTTTATTTTTGTATTTGGTGGCAGTTTCTCCTTGTTAGTTGTTGGTATTGATTGTACCAGTTAGTAGTTACTATTTGATGCTCTATACATAATATGTACCCCCCTGTAATTGTTGATTCAATCACACTTTATCTCCCTTTATCAACCCATTTCACCTTGAATTCCCCAACTCTGCTGCCTACTCCAATTTTTGCTTCTTCCTGTATTAATCTAACAGATTAGACATGACACCTTTTTCTCTACTCCCACAAAATTGAGTACTCGTCATCCTCCCCCATAATATAATTTACATGTCTTTATGATTAATATTTTTTAAAAAAATCAAAACCGATTAAAACCGAATATTCTCCCGCTTATACTCCCGCATATCTTATATACTCTATTCAGTACCCTCTCCACCCGTACACCGATTACCGCTTTTCATAACACTGGTCATGACCCCAAAAGCCTTGATTCTTATGGTTTTGGCCAACCGGTTTCATCCAAATGATTTGCTCAAACGATCCCAAGATCGTTTGAGCCCAAACGTTCCCAAGACCGATAAGCCAGCAGAGACCGATTGGAGGCATAACCCAAACCATTTAGACGATCAATTCAAGACCGGTTGGAGAAAAGATTAATGCAAGACCGTTTGGACTCTGACTCATAACCCAAGCATGTGTAACAAATGATCAAGATCATGAAGCAGAGCACTCGCCACGACCGTTGTGATCTTCCACACCCGTGCTCCATTATACTTGCCATGACCATGTTGTCACACCACGGCCATGGCACACCGCCATCAGAAATTAAATATTCACATGCACGCCCGTGCGAGGTAGCACGATTGTGTGGAAGAAACCTCACCACGATTGTTTTGACTCACCATGGCTGTGGAACGTCGTCCCCTACCTCCCGCAACCCTGGTCCCTACTGCTACGACCTCCACCTCCGGCACTGCAATCCGCTCTGCCACATCCAGCAGCAACTCTGACTTCACCTTACCTGCAGCACCATGCCACAACCAACATCTCCAGTGGCACCTAAACGGTCTGAGATTGTGACCGTTCCAAACGGTCTGCGACCGAATGGAGGAGGGCAGCTCAAGACCATTTGGTCTCTTGGTTTACACGCAAATCGAATGACTAACAGATCAAATGACCACAGCTACATGAGCAAGACCATTTCTTAAAGCATGCTTTTAGACCGTTTGGATTAGCAGCTCAAAAAACGAATCGAGTGTGAAGATCGAATGGCTGGCATCTCGAGACCGTTTGAGGAAGACCGTATAGAAAAGTCAAAGCTTTGTGAAGACCATTTAAGGATGCAGACCATTTCAAGATGTACTGATCAAGATCGTTTGATGCTCAGCTATCCAAGACCATTTGGTCAATTTGCACCAAACCGTATGACCACTAAACCGTTTGATAAAGTATAGCATACCAGACCGTTTGCTAAAGTGCAAGACCGTTTGGTCTATACAATCTTAGAACTATTTGGTCATATTTTAACCAAACCATTTGGACTCACACCAAAAGCATGAGGGTCAGTTATGTTCCTATAAATAGGACCAGCAGGGTCCCCATTTGAGGCGTCGGTTCCAGGACACTGACAGGCTGCATGTACACAGGTCCAATCCAGATTCAGTTCCATCCACGCTAGTTTTACTCCACCTATTTCCCGTGTTGCAATCAAGGAGACCGAGAAGAGAAGGAAGACAGAGTGGGGGAGATTGTTCGGTCTGTCATGGCATCTCCTGTTTCACGTCCAGATCTGCTCCGAGATGACGTAGAAGACCGCATCATCTTCACCGAGTTATGACTACCTTCTACATCGTGTTCATGAAAGATTTCTCTTTCTTTCTCCTTCTTCTTGTTTCTTGCATCATGAGCGAGTAGTTCCCTTTCGCTGGGGTATGGGGACTAGCCCTGCTACCCATGCAATCATGTTCTTTTGTTAAACTTTCCATGTCAATGTATATAACTTTTCATTTTGTTGTTAATCATTATGTTCGTAGTTAGATTAATTGCTTACTTTCATCTTTGTTCTTCCTATGTTGTGAGAACTTCTATATGTAGGATTGAATGTCGTTTAACAGGTTGACTCCCAAACTAGAAATATAATGGGGTTCCTTGAGGTAGTAAGTGTATGATCCGTGAGGGGATGAGCCATCTGGCCTTCGGTGACGCTTCTGTGCACCTAACGCCTGTATAGGAGGTTCACAACCTTAGTTGGATTTTGTATCTTCTTGTTAATCGTCGATGTTTTCTCGTATATTAATCGCCTGCTTGATTATTGATTAATGTGGTTGACTCCCAAACTAGAATTAGAATGGGATTTCTTTGAGGTCGTAAGTGTATGATCTGTGAGGGGATGAGCTATCTAGCCTTTGGTGACGCTTTTGTGTGCCTAACGCATGTATAGGGGGGCCACAACCTTCATTGTATTTTTGTATCTTCGGAGTTGTAAGTAAGTGATACAGATGGTGACGAGACATCTGATGCCTAAGGTGATGCTTACATGAACCTAACGCACGTATGGGGGGTTTTGTAGTAGCTCTATTTGGATAGTTATATCTTGCATGGATGTTTGATGTTTGAATGAGTTTGCATGTGTAGTGGTGGTGAAACCTGGTACCATTCCATTGATTCCATATCATTGATCTAAATCCAACTCTAATTCAGCTTTTACTTTTTTGCGATTAGTTTAATCAAACACAAACCAATCAATCATTCTAAATATTAGTCTTACTTGAACTAGCTTCGACTGACAAGATTCTTAAAAATGTTGTCCTTTGGGTTCAATCCTTAACTATACTGCGATAAGACTCGTCTGCTTACAGGTGGTATTATTGCACTTTGGTTTTGGTAAAAGCTCGGGGATTTCAACCCTGAGTGAATTTGTTAGTGCGATGAAATCTCACGTCAAATCCTGGCGTCGTTGCCAGGGATAAAAGAATCAGTTAGTCTAATCTAGTTCTTTTAAGGCTAATCTAGGATTTTATTTTTCTTTTGATACAATCGATCATCTACTTGAATTCAAATCCACTCCATCAATCTTATTTCAGATATTTCACATTTCAATTACAATCAAGGACTAGTGTATGCACCGCTTGAACAGTCCCGGTCTCTCCGCTAGCTTCGACCCTTAAATTGATCGAACCTTTCATCGTCAGAACAGATAAAACCAAGAAAGAATGGCTCAAGAGGAGGAGACATCCCGAAGGGTAGCTCAAGCCATTAATGCATAGAGAGAAAGGCTCATGCGAGAAGCCATAACCGCAGTTCAAGACAAAATCCTAGTAGCACAAGAAGAAGCACAAGAAGTAGAACTAAAAAAAGATCTAATAGAGTTCTCGATCCCCAAAGCTACTAATTTTCATCATCCAGTACAACCTCCTCCCAACCATGCTGCCAATTTTGAGATTAGGGCACATTGGATCACATTGGTTCAAAACAACCCTTTCTATGGCAAACAAGGAGAGGATAGTCAGGAGCATCATTTGAGGTTTATTGATCTATGTGCTATGACAAAGCAAAATGGAGTATCCGATGATGCCATTCGACTCCGTCTCTTCAAGTATTCCCTTGTTGATAGAGCCATAAGTTGGTATAATTCATTACAAAGTGAAATACCCATCACCACCTGGGAACAACTCCAAAACGTGATTTTAGAAAAGTTCTACCCTCCATCTCTCACCTATGAAATTAGAGGGTGAATAACAAATTTCACCCAAGTCCCTGGAGAAACTCTTGTTGAAGCATGGGATAGATACAAAGAGCTTCTACACAAGTGTCTACACCATGGAATTCCTAAGAATCAACTCATAGAAATTTTATATAGGGGTGTGGACGACGATATCAAGAGATTCTTAGACTCCTCATATGGAGGAAACTTCATGCGTCAAATTTATGACAGCGCATGGAGGGTCGTCACCCTTGGAGTAGAAAATAAAGCCAATTGGAGTAGATTTGTAGGTAAAGGAGTCTTGAAAGTAGATATGGATGAAGATACTCCCGAGTACAAGTCTATCACTAAAACCCTAAAACTCTTAGTTTCCAAAGAAAACCATATTGAATCATCTCTTGCTGCTATTGGAAGAGGACGTTCTCCCACTCGACAACAAGAACAGATCAAGTCAGCTTCATTGTTCTGTGAAGCATGTAAAAGTACTAATCATTCCACATTAGCATGTAATGTTCTTTACGATGTTGTTCTAAGCAACGTATGTGGACAAGGAGATAATGGTCAAATGGAAAATATTAATGTTGTTAATACCATCCCTGGTCAAAGTTACTACAATCCGAATCAGAATAGGAATCATCTAGGATTTCAATATGGAAACCCCTATGGAGCTGTAAACTCACATCAATTTGGTTCGAACAATCAACCACGAGGCCCACCAGGATTCCAATACAATCAACAAAAGAATTTTGGAAATCAAGGAAATTTCAAGGGAAACTTTTAGAGTAGGAACTTCAATAATCATAAAAACAATTCCCAGTACTAGAGTCTTAACCAGGTTCCTTATCAACAACAAGGAAAACAAGCAGGTCCCGTCTCTCCTGATGACAAGCTATCAGCCATTGAAAAGATGTTGCAAACTCAGCAAAATATGATAGCTAACCAATAAGCTCAGTAGAAGGCTATTGAATCTCAACTAGCTCAACTCGCATCTAGCATAAAGCCACCTATTGGAGTTTTTGCTGGACAACCTGAGAATAATCCTAAGCATCCTGAACAATTGAAGGCAGTCACCACCAGGTCAGGAAAAGATTATTCTGATCCTCCTATCAAGACACATGTGGTTATTACAAATGAGGATGAGCATGTGATCATTCAAGACTCAACAACACCGGAGTCTCAACCAGAAGAAACAATAACTGTTGATAACACCAACAAGGAAAGTCCTGAGAAACCTACTGATGAAGAAACTAAAACACCAGAACCTAATATCCTTGTATACAAGCGTCATATTCCTTTTCCTGCTCATTTAAGGCAAACCAAGCTTGATACTCAGTTCAATAAGTTTAAAGAAGCTATGAAGAAACTTCATGTTGATATACCCTTTTTGGATGCGCTGGCTGAGATACCAACTTGGACAAAGTACTTAAAGTCACTCCTAACCAGGAAATATATAACTCAAGAATATGATACAGTCAAGTTAGCTAAAACCACTTCGGATATCATTCAGAGTAAGATGCCAAAGAAGAAGAAATATCCAGGACCTTTTGGGATTTCCTGCCATATTGGTGATTCTTCATGTAGGAAAGGACTGGCAGATCTTGGTGCTAGCATCTCTATCATGCCACTCAGCCTTTGCAAAAGGCTAGGGTTTGCTGAACTTCTTCCATCTGGCATGACCATACAACTCGCAGACAATTCGATAAAATGCCCGTTAGGAATTATTAAGGATGTACATGTCAAGGTAGGAAACGATTCCTATGTTCCTTGTGACTTTGTCATCATGGACATAAAAGAGGATGCCAGAATCCTCTCATCTTTGGACATCCGTTCCTCACCATTGCAAGAGTTCTAATTGATGTTGAAGCAGGAACATTGCTTCTCAGACTTGGTAAAGAAACTCTCGAATTCAAGGGTTTTGAAAGCATGGGAAGACCAAGTATGTAAGAAGAAGTTTATTTGATTGACTGCATGGAACAAATATCACTCCTCACACAAGAGGGATATGCACAAGATGATCCTTTAGAAGTGACTCTAACAAACCCCTCTACTGATAATTCCATCAGTAAACAAGTTAAAGAGTGTGTTCTTGACCTTGAAACTGCCGAAGAAGATCCCGAACCTATGTTTGAAGGACTCAAGGTTTTGGAAGCTACTGAAGAAATATGCAAAAAACCAGAGGCCCCCAAAATGAAGCCCCTGCCTGAGAGACTGAAGTATGTGTTTTTGGTTGACCTCAAGGTTTGTCCAGTAATAATAAATTCTGATCTTATGACCGAACAAGAAGAAAAACTCCTGAAAGAATTGAATGATGTTGGATCCTAGATGGGTGATTAGATTCTCTAGAGGGGGGTGAATAGAGATGAATGCACTTAAACAAAATTCATTAGACCTTCAAGATATATCACAAGATAAGGTTGCTAAATAGGAAATTTGTGTGCAACTAAAACATATATAGCAAGGGAGAGAGAGAGATTGAACATGAACCAATTAACAAGCTATTTTAGAGTGGTTCCACACTTCAAACTAGAAGTGAGTCAGTCCACTACCTAGAGAGGTCAACCTCTAGGATTTATTAACTTTGTATCTTCACTATATTCATTATAAGAGATATAATACATGACAAACCAAAGGACTTACCTAGCCAATACAAAGAGTCTTCAACCTTACCAAGGACTTACCCACTTTGCAAGGAGTCTTCTGCCTTCTTCCAAGGACTTACCTACTCTTTCACAAGTCTTCAACCTTGTAGGAATTACCCACTCTTGGATATTCCACCTTTGACTTCACCTTCACTCGGAGAAGCTTCCACCAAGGACTTACCCACTTGAGCAAGGAGACTTCTGCCTTCACCAAGGGCTTACCTACTCTTGCTCCAAGTCTTCATCCTTGATCTTCACCAAGGGATGCCTTCCCTTGTTCTTCTTCACCTCTCTTAGCTAAGAGAGAGAACTTTCATCTTCATGATTGAAATGAGAGAAAGGGAGGTGGTGGAAGTGAGAGCCTCACAAGATATACATGTAGGACTAGCTCTCTTACAGATTTCCTACTCACTCTAATGGATGTAGCAAGTGATTAAGCTTAGAGAGAGAGAGGAGGCTATAGGAAGCACTCAACTATAGAATAGGAACCTCACATAGAGTTTGCATTGAATGCTCAACCTTAGAATGTAGCCCAAGGGGTCCTATTTATAGCTAGGGATGCCTCTTATCCTTTAGGAACACTTGAGAATGAAAACGTCTATATGGCTTGTAACAGATATATTTTCACTTGTTGCAACTCCGCAACGGCTAGAAGCACTTTTCTGCACTTTTCTGTACAGTGCAATCGGTCGAGTTTCTATAAGGGTAACTCGACCGATAGAGTAAAAGACAAAGCCGATATTCATACCATCGATCGAGTTTGTCCTGGGGAAACTCGACCGACCAATGAAAATCGAATTGGTCTGGTACTCCATCGGTCAAGTTATGTGTAGTGTAAACTCGACTGATCAAAAGTCATTTTCAAGATCCAATCAGGATCGGTCGAGTTTGCACCTCACATAACTCGATCACTGAACATCCTGATGTGAATTTTGGAAAATGGCTTTTGAGTTCTTAAACATTCGTTCTAAGTGATCCTGATTTTTTCTAAGCTTAATTACAAGTCATACAATCATTACAAGTGATTTACAAGATGATTCTAATGGATTTACATCATATTACAAAAATGTGCACTTGTATTGACTTTCACTTGTCTTTTCTCCAATTTGAGATATGCAAGTTAGGGAATTTGGAGTGTGTCTATACCTAATCGGAAATCACTCAAGAAGAGACATTAGACACCGATATGTGGAATGGTTAGTCATCATCAAAACACATGTTTAGTCAATTTAGACGTGAGTCAACATTGACCTAATTGACCTTGAGTCAACAAAGGAGAGGAAGAAAGTGATTGGCTACAAGATGAATGACCTCACAAGGGTTAGTCAAGTGTTGTGTATGCACAAGATCCCTATGATGGAAGATTACAAGCCAACTATTGAACATCAATGAAAACTGAATCGAAATATGAAAGAGGTAGTCTGTAAAGAAGTCATTAAACTGCTCACTATTGGAATTATCTATCCAATATCGGACTCACCATGGGTGATCCCAGTACATGTAGTCCCGAAGAAAGGTGGAACAATTGTGATACAAAATGAAAACAATGAAATAATCCCCACTCGAACAGTCACAGGGTGGAGGATGTGCATTGATTATAGAAAGTTAAACAAGGAAACTTGAAAAGATCATTTTCTAATGCCTTTTCTTGATCACGTATTAGAGCGGTTGGACCATCAAGAATATTTATATTATCTCGATGGTTACTCTGGATTCTATCAAATACCTATACATCCAGATGACCAAGAGAAATGACTTTTAATTGCCCATTTAGAACATACGCATTTATAAGAATGTCGTTCGGCCTCTGCAATGCACCTGCAACTTTCCAACATTGCATGGCAGCCATATTCGCCGGTCTCACTGAAACAATCATGGAAGTTTTTATAGACGATTTTTCAGTGTACGGAGATTCATTTGACTCATGCATGGAATACCTCTCCCTGGTCCTCAAACGATGTGAAGAACCACATCTTGTGCTCAACTGGGAGAAGTGTCATTTTATGGTAAAGGAAGGCATTGTCCTCAACCATAGGGTCATTAATCGAGGAATTGACGTAGATAAGGCCAGGATTGAAGTAATTTCCAAGATCTCAATCCCTATCAATATAGAGGAAGTTTGAGCATTCCTTGGTAATGCAGGATTCTATAGACGGTTTATAAAGGACTTATCAAAGATAACCAAGCCAATGAAAAATTTATTACTAAGGGATGTTGAGTTCAATTTTGATGAATAATGTGTTAAAAGTTTCAACAAACTAAAACATGCCCTTACTACTACACCCATCATCAGAGCTCCCGATTGGGACCACCCTTTTGAAATTATGTGTGATGCAAGCGATTATGATGTGGGTGCTATCTTGGGCCAATGCATAGAAAAGAAACATTATGTGATTTATTACGCATCGAAGACCCTCGATGAAGCTCAAAGGAATTATGCTACTACTGAGAAAGAACTTCTGGTAGTCGTGTATGCCTTCGACAAGTTCAGATCCTACCTAATTGGTTCAAAGGTCATTGTCTACACAGATCACGCTGCCATTCATTACCTTCTGGCAAATAAATATGCAAATCCTAGGTTAATTAGATGGATTCTCGTATTGTAAGAATATGATTTGGAGATAAGATATAAAAAGGGTATGGAGAATGTTGTAGCAGACCACCTCAGTCGCATCCACACTCTGTATATTGAGAAGATTCTGATTAATGATTCCCTTTCGGATGATCAACTTATGAAGGTCTCAGAAGCTGTACTGTGGTACTCATATTTTGTGAACTAACTTGTTGTTGGGGTTATCCATCCTCAATGCACCGAAAATGCACTGAAGAAATTTATGCATGATGTGAAACAATACTACTGGATGAGTCATACCTTATCAAACTATGTGTTTATGGTCTATACAGATGATGTATCACTGAGGAAGAAGCTCAATCTATTCTATAGCACTATCACTCTGGCCCAGTCGGAGGCCATATGAGTTCTAAAAAGACTTCCTTAAAGATTTTGCAATGTGGATTCTTTTGGCCCACCATATCCAAAGATTCCCATGACTTTGTCTTATCATGTGACAAATGTCAAAGATCAGGAAATATAACAAAGAGAGATGAGATGTCGCTGAATCTATGGCAAGAAGAAGAGATATTTGATGTTTGGGGGGTGGACTACATGGGTCCATTCCCTTCTTCTCATGGATTTTCATACATCCTAGTGGCGGTGGACTACGTCGCAAAATGGGTTGAAGCCATACCAACCGTCACTAGTGATTCCAAACCTGTCATCAAGATGTTCAAAGACATTATTTTCCCCCGATTTAGTGTCTCACACATTGTGATATCCGACAGAGGTTCCCATTTCCTTGAAAGAAGCTTTGAAGTATTGCTAAGAAAGTATGGTGTTACTCACAATGTAGCCTCACCGTACCATCCACAGACAAGTGGACAAGTGGAGGTTTCTAACTGTCAACTCAAGGCTATTCTGGAAAAAATTGTAGGCCGCAATCAGAAGGATTGGTCGATGAAAATAAATGACGCATTATGGGCCAATCAAACTGCTTATAAAACTCCCCTCGGGACTACACCTTTTTTATTAATATATGGAAATGCTTGCCACTTTCCAGTCGAACTGGAACACAAGGCATGGTGGGCAATAAAACAACTGAATTTTGATATGAAAGAAGCAGGCCAAGCAAGGATTCTGCAACTCCAAGATCTGGATGAACTCAGGATGACAGCTTATGAGAATGCATCAATCTACAAAGAACACACCAAACTTTGGCATGATGGTCATTTGAAAAGAAAAGACATACAAGTGGGATACTATGTTCTGCTATTCAACTCAAGGTTGAAGTTGTTCTCAGGGAAACTCCTCTCTCACTGGTCTGGACCGTACATTGTCAAAAACATCTCCCCACATCGTGCATTCTTTTTATGGAGCGAAATGTCAGGTGAATTTGTGGCGAATGGTCAATGTTTGAAAAGATATTTCACCACAACTGACATAAGCACCGAAGCAATAATAGATCTCTCCAATCCAAAGGAACCACCGTGAAGTTGAAGATATCACATCGATCCATCGACGTAAAACAAAGGCGTTGGTCGGGAGGCAACCCGATAAATAAAATTCGTTTTAACTTTGAATTAGAAAATTTTCTCAATTTTTTTTACTTTTTAGATAATTTTGCACCAAATAAGAATCGCATCGCGAGATGCTATTTTGAGTTTTGATTAATCTTCATTTTTGAGATTTTTAGATGGAGGATGCAAGCTGACTGGAATGCAACCACATCCCGTGGTCCAAATGGCATGAACTTTCCCCTCCATCTCAAATTTAGAGTTTTCACGGGATGAGAAAATTTCTAAGTTCAGGGTGGAGTGTGGGTGGTGCATATCTTACTTTCCGCCTTCACCCATCTAAATCAAACCTAAGATTTCATCATCGCATTTTTGACCTAAATTTTCAAATTTTTCAAATAATTATTTTCACAATTTTAAAGTTTTCAAAAGAAATGTGAACAGATATTGGATGATTTTTTGACCTTTTTATGTCTCTTTGCATTTTGAATCATTATACCCTCATTATTCGAAGCAAACCCTCAAGAGGACCTTCTTATGAAAACTAGCCTTTTGATTGAAATCATCCTTTGAAGCTTATGAATCCAAACATCATGATCTTTATGCAAAAATGGCAAGTGTCAGTCGAACTAATAGGGATCAAACACATCGTGCTTCCTAACTGACTAGTGGAACAATAACATGGAATCCCCACCGGATCCTCAGCAAGTCACTATCTGAGCAGAGTATAATAAAGAGAACGACCCGATGCACGGAATTGTAAATCAAGTTGCATTTTGATCTGAACTCTCTTCTACACTTCTTTTATCATCTTCATACCCCTCCACCCATTAAAAAGAAACAAAATATCCAAAATAGTGCCAAACCCTAAGTTGAGGGTGGAACACCACTTCCCTCTTTATCCGCTTCTTCCATACCCCTCACAATTTAATAGGGATGTACCACCAAAAATGCAATCTCAAGTCGAATAGAGGAGAGATTTACAAACAAAAAGATGCCAAAGCACACACAAAAAGAAATGCAATCTTGAGTCAAATAGAGGAGAGATTCGCACAAAAAAATGCAATAAATGAAATTGCAAAAATAATAAAAATCTCAAGTAGAATAGAGGAGATATTTACTTCTTCCTTCCATACCACCCTTCACTCCCTTTTCTACCTAAAGGCACAATAAAAGCCTTCTATCCCCTGAAAAACACCAGTGTCAGATCGGATGCACACTTGTCATTCTGCGGGTATCTATGGACTTTTACAAAACTCTTTGACATGCTTATTGTTGGAAAAAGTGAGGACGAAGTGATTTTGGAAAGAGAACTCAAGAACAAAGATATGGTAAGATGTGTTTAGTGGTCTCAGGAGGTTGAAATACTGAGTCATACTGAGCAGAAAGAAAACAATCGTGATGTGCAGACGAGGTAATCACATGATCAGAAAGTATTCTTTTGGCGACTGTTTCAGATTTTGTGTTACTCGAGGATGAGAAACATTTAAGTACGGGGTATTTTGATGAATGCATATTCATCATGGAATTCAATTACCATCTCGGGTCAAATTCGACTCAATACATTCAATTTCATTTACTAAATATGAATATGTGCAAAATTACTTAACTGGTCCAACTATCATGATTTTAACTGAATTTATATTAATATGATGCAGGTCTTGACAAGTTGAATCCTCCATATTTATCCTCTTAGTCATCAATTCTTGGGATTTTGTGCCTCATCATCCTCAACCATTTCCAATGGTCATGACCCCTGAAGCCTTGATTCTTACGGTTTTAGCCAACCGGTTTCACCCAAATGATTTGCTCAAACGGTCCCAAGACCGTTTGAGCCCAAACGGTGCCAAGACCATTTGATCCCAAACGGTCCCAAGAACGTTTGAGCCCAAACAATCTCAAGACCGATAGGCCAGCAGAGACTGATTGGAGGCATGACCCAGACCATTTGGATGATCAATTCAAGACCGGTTGGAGAAAAGATTAATGCAAGACCGTTTGGAATCTGACTCAAAACCCAAGCATGTGCAATAAATGATCAAGATCATGAAGCAGAGCACTTGCCACGACCGATGTAATCTACCACACCCATGCTCCATTACACTTGCCACAACCATGTTTTCATGCCACCGTCGTGGCACACCACCATCAGAACTTAAATCTTCACCCGCCATGCCCGTGCAAGGCAGCACGACCATGTGGAAGCAACCTCACCACGTCCGTGTTGACTCACCACGGCCATGGCGCGTTGTCCCCTACCTCCAGCAACCCTGGTCCCTATTGCCATGACCTCCACCTCCAGCGCTGCAATCCGCTCTGCCGCATCCAGCAGCAACTCCGACTTCACCTCACATGTTGCACCTTGCCATAGCCAACATCTCCAGCGGCAGCTAAATGGTCTGAAACTGTGACCATTCCAAATGTTCTACGACCAAATGGAGGAGGGCACCTCTAGACCGTTTGGTCTCTTGGTTTACACGCAAATAAAATGAGCAACAGATCGAATGACCATAGCTGTGGGAGAAAGACCGTTTTCCAAAGCATGCTTGCAGATTGTTTGGATTAGCAGCTCAAAGACTGAATGGCTGGCACCTCGAGACCATTTGAGGAAGACCGTATAGAAAAGTCAAAGCTTTGTGAAGACCGTTTAAGCATGCAGATCGTTTGAAGATGTACTGATCAAGAATGTTTGATGCTCAGCTATCCAAGACCATTTGGTCAATTTGCACCACAATGTATGACCACTAAACCATTTGATAAAGTATAGTGTACCAGACCGTTTGCTCAAGTGCAAGACCGTTTGGTATATACAATCTCAGGACCGTTTGCTTAGATTTTAACCAAATCATTCGGACTCACACCAAAAGCATGAGGGTCAAATATGTGCCTATAAATAGGACCAGTAGGGTCCCCATTTGAGGCGTCGGTTCCGGGATGCCGACAGGTTGCCTGTAAACAGGTCTGAACCAGATCCAGTTCCATCCACGTCAGTTTCACTCCACCTACTGCCTGTGTTGCAATCAAGGAGACTAAGAAGAGAAGGAAGACGGAGCGAGGGAGACTGTCTGGTCTGTCTTGGCATCTCCCGTTTCACATCCAAATATGCTCCGACACGACGTAGAAGACCGCATCATCTTCATCGAGCTGTGACTACCTTCTGCACCGTGCTCATGGCAGATTTCTCTCTCTTTCTCCTTCATCTTGTTTCTTGCATCATGAGCGAGTAGTTCCCTTTTGTTGGGGTGTCGGGACTAGCCCCGCTACCCATGCAATCATGTTCTTTTGTTAAACTTTCCATGGCAATGTATATAACTTTTTATTTTGTTGTTAATCATTATGTTCGTAGTTAGATTAATTGCTTGCTTTCATCTTTGTTCATCCTATGTTGTGAGAACTTCTATATGTAGGATTGAATGTCGTTTAACAGGTTGACTCCCAATCTAGAAATAGAATGGGATTCCTTGAGGTTGTAAGTGTATGATCCATGAGGGGATGAGCCATCTAGCCTTTAGTGACACTTCTGTGCACCTAACAACTGTATAGGGGGTTCACAACCTTAGTTGGATTTTGTATCTTCTTGTTAATTGTCGATGTTTTCTCATATATTAATCACATGCTTGCTTATCGATTAATGCGGTTGACTCCCAAACAAGAAATAGAATGGGATTTCTTCAAGGTCGTAAGTGTATGATCTGCGAGGGGACGAGCCATCTAGCCTTCGGTGACGCTTCTATGTGCTTAACGCCTATATAGGGACCCCACAACCTTTTTTGTATTTCAGTATCTTTAGATCCGTAAGTCAGTGATCTGGATGGTGATGAGACATATGATACATAAGGTGATGCTTACACGAATCTAACACCCGTGTGGGGGGTTTTGCAACAGCTCTATTTGGATAGTTATATCTTGCCTGGATGTTTGATGTTTGGATGAGTTTGCATGTGTAGTGGTGGGGAAACCCGGGACCATCCCAGTGATTCCATATCATTGATCTAAATCCAACTCTAATTCAACTTTTACTTTCTTGTGATTAGTTTAATCAAACACAAACCAATCAATCATTCTAAATATTAGTCTTACTTGAACTATCTTCGATTGACAAGATTCTTAAAAATGTTGTTCTTTGGGTTCGATCCTTAACCATATTGTGATAAGACTTGTCTGCTTGCCGGTGGTATTATTGCACTTTGGTTTTGGTAAAAGCTCGGGGATTTCAACCCTGAGTGAATTTGTTAGTTCGATAAAATCTCACGTTAAAGCCCTAGAAAATCCTACCCATAAAAGAGAGGGATAACAAGGGAGAGACAGTTGTGAGAGTGAATCAACCCAAATAGGTTGATGTTTGAAGGGATAACACCTTCTCATTATATATGGTAGCATGATGTGGAGTTTTTGATGGTCTACGTGGACTACTACAGAGGTGACGAGGTTGTTGTATGTCGCTGCAAGGACAAAGTCAACTGACATCTATGGTGACCAACCAGGAGACCATTTCCAATGATGTCCATATGCAACTTGAAGACGAAGCATGTTGTTACAAGGATAAGTCATTGTACTTGATCTAGGTTTAGGTATTCCCCTTGAAGATACATTTTTTTGACATGATCTTGTTGGTTAGGTAATTGGGCAATAAAATTTTTATTTCCGCTGCCTTATCTGTCACCCTGATTTCCCAACAATATCAACAAAGAAACTCGTTAATCCCATTAACAACAATGTTGATTGCATGGCTTTTTAGGAGTGTAAAAATATTCATGATGTTGATTTAAATTCAATTATTCCTTTCATATCAACACCACTTCTCTTATATGTAGTTCAATATGATGATGGAAAACTAGAGCCATATCCTCCACCTGATCATACATACCGAGTACTACATGTGCTACTAGTTTGGCATCCGCCAATCTCCCCCATCCAGATTCATGACAAACACTTCCTTTACCACTAAAGAAATATTTATGGATCCTATTGAAGGGAATATGATGTGAAAGGTAATATTAAAGTCCCTTTGATCTTCCATGACCACCCAACCATCATGTTCACTATGAAGCTCCACTAATCAAGGTTCTATCCCTCATACACATTCCATTTAGATAGACATTCTTTGACCTATCGGGCCTTTGTGGTGATCTCTGCACTTTTCTTCCCTCTATTCCGGATTTAATTTTTGCTTGGGATGAGAAAATTTTTATGTTTGTGGTGGAGGTGGGAGGTCAGTCCGCATTACACCCACTCTATGCAATTTCCATTATGTTATTTATCTTTAAATTTTTTAAAACAATTAGTTTTATCCCTTATCTAGACGGCAAGCCTTCATCTAGTTGGCCATTATTATATGCATGTTTATCAATATACCCCCTTGAATGATGCAATTTCTTTTTGTAACATAGATTCTAAAATTTGCCAATAATAGAGGACTGGTAGGATTCAAAAATAGTGCTTCCTTGTCTATAGTTGTAGATCAACTTGAAAAAATTCTTGATTTTACATAACTCGGAATTAATTGACTCAATGTATGAGACTTTCAATGTGCTTAAATTTAGAAAAATGAGTTGCACAAAGAATAATTTTTTATACACTCCATCACCTTCTAATCTCTCCATTTGTAATTGAAAGATAAATAAAACTCCAAAGTGCTAAACTCCATGTTTGGGGTGGCACACCACCCTCTTCTCCCTTTTTCACTTCTTCCATACCCCTCATAAATTTAACAGGAGCGTACTATCAGGAAAAATGCCAAAAGAGCTCATTAAAACATGTGGTCAATATATCTACAAACATATAAATAAAAAGGTCTCAAGTAGAATAGAGGAAATATTGTTTCCTTCCATACCTCCCTTCACTCCATTTTTGATGCCCTGAAGAATCTACATAACCCCATCAAATCGTTGAACCCCTGTTCTTGTGCAATTTTTTTATAGAATATGCGGGAGCGCTAAATGCAAAGGGAATATATATATATGTTATGAGTCTTGAAATGGAACCAAGTTATGAAATAATCTTGAAGTATGGAATATTAAAATTGTTTTCTATGAATCTAGGAAGTCAAGGTTGCTTCTCCGTATAAGGCAGAAGGACTCAAGTGTTGTTATGTGAGTGAGGATGATAGTCTAAAAGTATTATGTGGAAGTGTTTTTAATTTAATGTTGCACTAGGCGAACAATGTTCAAGTTTAGGGTATTTTTATAAGCATCTATTTATCCATTTTATTTACATCTTTTAGATATATTTTTAGGATTGTTTTGTTGATTATTTTCTTACTTTTAGAATTAATTTTCTTAGTTTACATTTTCTACTCTTTAACTAAACTTTTAATTATATGTACTTGCATTTTGTAGGAAAATGGCTCAATCACTCCAATGATTAAATACTCCTGGAATATATTTGTACAATTTACAGTAGTCATGGTATATATATATATATATCCCTCAAATCATAAATTTTGCATTCCATATTGGAATTTAACACAAAATTGTGTTGCAAATGAAATTTAATCCCCTAAATGAAAATCGTATTTTTTGACTGCTTTTGGAACCTTGACGGGAGAGAAATATTCTTGAAATTTCTAATTATGAAATTTATAGCATAGAGAGTTGAAGAAGTAATGAGCAATAAAAGTATTTAAGGGAAGAGGAAAGTTCGCCTATTCCATATGATTTAAAATGGAGGAAAGAATGCAAATAAAAACTCAGTCAAATGAAATAATATAAAATTATCAATGTAGTCAAAGTTTGACCAATGTGACTTTGGGCTGAAGAAAGCCATTCCTCTCTAGTTCTTCCCTCACCTTTCTCCCTATAAAAGAAGGGGGGTTCCAATGCGAAAGGATCTCTTATTCTATCATATTTTGTATCATTACTTTAAGGATCCTTTATTATCTAGTTTTTTCTTCTGTTCTTTACATTATGTCTAAGTAGTTTCCCTTCTGGGGCATGGGGACTAGCCCCATATCATGTTATTATTCGATGTAATGACTCCTTGTTTCAATAGAAAAATGCTTCTAGATTTATGCTTTGATCATTGGATGAATTGTTTTATTTTGTAGGGTGATATGATAGTGGATTCCTACAAGAACGAACCCATAATCCCTTAATTACAATTGTTATCTTTTAGCTTTTGATCTAACACTTGTTTTTTCTAATCGAATGATTATATTCTTTTGGGGGTGCTTAGATCTCGGGATTTTACAAGAACGAACTCATGATCTTTTGACACGATCTTGATTTAGATCATGATCTATTCTACCTGTTTGACTTATTTGTTATATCTCATGGTGACGCGATCACCTGATCTATGGGTTTGAATGTCAGATAGGAATCACATATTTCTTAATGAGATATCATACGGTTATATGATATATGTTTTGACAAGGATATGTCAATGTCGGGATCAAGGGGTTTAGGGGAAGTTCATCTCTTGTGTGATTGTGCTCTAAAAGGACACAACCTACATGGTCCTAATTTGATTATTAAGATTTTAGAATGGATTTGTTGAGTAAAAAAATGGTTATTGGTGGTGATTCTTGGGACCCCCAATTGCTTTATTATTTGATTCAAATAGTTATTTTTACATCACTTACTTTCTATTCTTAGTATAACCAAACTCCAACAAATCAAAATTTCCTTTCTTGTTGTCGCGATTGATTTTAGTATTGAACCATTTTCTTTCCTTTGTCAGTTGGATCGATACCTTGCTATACTAGAGTTGACTTGGTTCTTGCATCAAGTTGACAACCTAGTTAGTTTTCCTAGTAACTGGTGTGAAATGACATGCCTCAATTTGATGTGCAAATGACACGCATCACCTACGCCCTCCTACAAGTTTCTTCTATAGGGAAAATGGAGAACAATCCAAAGCACCCCTGAGTAGTTAAACATTATCTCCACACATTTGAGGAACCTATATGCACCTCCCCATTGAGTGAAGGCAGACATTGCACCAATTGATATTAATGATGATGATATGGTGATGATTTAGAAAGAGCATGTGCTAGAGAAAGTTGTTGATCTTAATGCAGGAAGAGCCCCAGTTATAAATGACCTCAGGTAGAGACCGTTGAGCCAGATGTCCCTATTTACAAGCCAAGACCCCCTTATAAGACATGTCGAAGAAAAACAAGATCGGATTATATCTCTTTAAGATTCTAGGAAGCAATTAAGAATCTTCATGAGAACATCCCCTTCTTGGATTTCCTTTCTAAGATTTGAGTCTGGTCTAAGTATCTGAAGGATTTGTTGACCAGGAAGTACACTACTAAGGAGTAAGAGACTATGAAATTGGAAACAACTACTTATGACATCATTCTAAATAAAATGCCAAAGAAACTGAAGGATCATGACTCATTATTATAGTCAAAACTGCCTTCGGGCTAAAGCATACATTTGAGCCAATTGATTGACTGGACTTCCAACAACTGACTAGCATCATGGACCAAGTCTCCCCAACTACCACCAGGAGAATTTTTGGGCCTCATTCCCCCTACAAAAGGAAGGGGAGTGCAAGCATGAACTATCTATTTCTTACACTTCATTCTCTACTGTCTTAGAGACCCCCTTGAATGTACGGAGCAAGGAAGGGAGAAAGGGACAAGCTATTGTTCTCATGGAGATTGGTTCATTGTTGCATCTTGGCAACATGACTCTTTCTATCCCTATCCGTACTTATGTATCTATTTCTGTTATATTTGAGTAGTTTCTCTACTGGTGCATGGGTACTAGCTCGATAGCCTGTTCTTTACTTTAATTGTATTTAACTCCATTATTTTAATGATTAGATATTTTCCACCCATTTTTTCACTCATTCTATGGAAAGATAGATTATATTATTTGTGGGGTGATGAGATCACGTGATCCCAACAAGAAGGAACCCTTAATCTCCTGACAAGATCTGCGAATAGAGTTTATAATCTTTTTACCTAGTTTAACTTGTTTATTATAACTTATGGTGATGAGATCACCTGATCTATGAGTTGAACACAAGATTGGAAATCAAAAATTTTGCATAATATCACTTAATAGACCTTGTTGGATGGTTTAACGAGGATCCTTAAATACTGATATCTTAGATTTGATAGAAGTTTAACCTTTGTGTGATTTGTGCTCCATAAAGACACAAATCTACATGGTCCCGAATTTATCCAATAAATATAAGAAGTTTCATAGGACCTCACCTACTGTCACCATAGTAGAGTTTCACCACCATGTTCAGGATTGGTTCCTCTACCTTAGTGACTTTCCTAGTCTAGCTCCACAAACATTGGTTCATTAAAAATGTGTTCTTTGGTGGTAGTCCCCCGGACCCCTAGTATCTCTCAACATTTGAACTAAAACCCAACTTAACTAGTTTTCTTTCTACACTTTTAGTTTTTGCTTTAGGTTAATCACTCTCTTCAAAATTGGATCTTAAATATTGGTCACTGCTATTAGTTCAAATCTAAACTCTTAAAAATGTTGTCCCATTGGATCGATACCTTTCTATAGTAAAGTTAACTTGCATGTTTACAAGTGAGTTGATAACTGTTAAAAGGTTAAACTTTGAGACTTTTTCCTAGTGAGTTTGTTGTGCTAACAATGTGCATCAATGTAATATTCCCAAATTAAATTATTTCCCAAGCAACTAAGATTGAGATGGAAGGCCGTATCAAGTGAAACATGTATATCCATATTTTTTTGGTGAACCCATATCATCTATTGCCTTTTTTGAATTTTTGTGTATGTACAAGTAACTATGTACAACCTTAGGGAACAACCTCCACTAAGGGTACTATCAACAGAAAACAAAAATAAAAGAAAACTATACAACTTGAGGCAAATATACCTAAGGAAAGAAGCACCATCAACAGAGGTCATCCACGAGGAATCATCATACACAAAAAGAATAGCAAACTTAATTGCTCATGAACATATTAACATCATTCAGAATGAGCTTACACAGATGAAGAGTCTCCCTTGGAGAACCTCTATGAAGTCGATCATTTCTCTCTTTCCAAACCCAATGAAAAATGCATAGACTAGTGACTAGATGCTTCTTGCTTTGAAGATTATAGAGATCTTCCAAGGAACCAGGCCTTTGAAAATTGAAGTGAGCATTGGCATGCCTCCAAATATTTGTGGTAAAAGCACAATTGAAGAAAACATGTTCCACATCCTCTTCCATCACATTTGTAGAGAAAATACATATATATCAAGCTAATTCCAAGATGTTTAATAGAACCAGAGGTTAGGAGTCTATTATGACCAATCTTTGATTTAAAAATCTAGAAACTGTTGGGACACTTATATCTCCAAAACCATTGAAAGAAAGGAATAGGCTCAATTTATGATCTAAGACAATCCCAGAATCTAAAGTTCACATCTGATCTACCAACACATAGAATGTCATCCTAAAAATCCTTGGGCTTACATAGATTTTTAAGAAGATCAATCAATCTAGTGTGTAATCTGGAGTTTTCAAATACCAATTACCATCTTTGATTAAACCACTCACCCTCACAACACTAGTAAGATCCAACTTAATAATACTTCTCCATCCCAAAACCTCAATAAGAAACTTGGCATCAGGAATCCAGGGATAGTTGCAAATGAATACACTAGAACCATCTCCAATGACAAAGGCAATAAACTTTCTCAAATAGCTTCTTTTAGAGAGAACTCTTCTGAAGATCCAGGAAAAAGACTCATTAGTCAACAATGACTGAAAGGGTTGTCTCAGTAAGTACTTCTCTTGAATCCACTTGTTCCATATGATTCTTCTTAGCTAAATTCTAATCATTCAACAAGATAGAAGCTTTGATAACTTCTCTAATATTTTGATACCAAGACCACCTCCACCTTAAGATTTCACGATATTACTCCACTTAATAAGATGTATAGGATTCTTATAATAAGCTCTCCCCCAGATAAAATTCTGACATAATTTCCCAATGTAACTACATACAGAAGGATAGAGAGTACACTGAAGTTCAATATTGATACATGGTAGTAAGCGTAGACTGGACAAGATCATCCCTACCAGCCATGGAAAGATGGCTAGCCTTCCAGCCATCTAATCTTCTTTCGATCTTGTCTAGTAAAGGACTGCAGTGAGTTTTTATAAGTTTACCAATAAATAGAGGGATTCCAAGGTATATTTGAAGGAGAAACCCTTCTTTGATGCCCAAAATACCTCCAATACTTTCTCTATTGACTCCCTGACTATAAAAATTAGAAAGCAACACTTTTGAGTATTAATTTTCAAGCTTGTCATAGCATACAGTTTGTCAAGCACCCTTTTAATGGCCATAACACTTTGATCATCTGATTCAGAGAAGACCATAAGGTCATCAGCAAAAATCAGATGTGACACAATGAAATTGGAAGACGCTCTCAGCAGATTAATCTTACCTTCATCGAGTTCTTTATCAAAGAAGAGAGTCACTACCTACATTACCTAGACAAGAATATAAGGATCCAAGGGATTGATGCACTAAATAACTATCATTTTTATAGGCTATTTAGTATGGATATTTTTGCACTTGTTGTTCATTTTGATATAATTTGTGCATTATTTATCATCATTAGCATGTAACACTTAATTGCATCAAGTAGATGTGTTTTAAATGTTATTGATAGATTCATTATTATTTGGGAGCTTAATTTTGTTTTTTGTGGAATTTCAGGTGAATCTACAAGAAACTACATAGCTCAGTACTACCAACCAACCTGTTGGTGGTAGTGAAACTTGATCATAAAGGAACATGTGAAATCAAGAAAACTCAGTAGTACCAATAAGGAAAGTCATTACTATCCAACCTTACAGGATGGACTCAAAAAATCTCAAGAAATCTCAATACTACTGACATCAACTCAGTAGTACTGACAACTGCATAGGGGGCGCAACTTATCAGGGGTGTCGATACTATCGATACCCAGTCAGTACTAGCAAATCAGTGGGATCATGCAAGATATGAAATCACAGTTAATCTAACAATTTACAACTAATGACACCCTAAGTCACATCTATGACTTAGGGAGAGTTCGACCAGATATAATAATGATGTCCTATTCAGTTGCACGATAGAAGATAATGGAGAAGAGAGAAATGAGAGGAGAAAACAATGTTTTGAGCGGTTTGTACACTTCCAGTGGCCTGGTTTGCACTCGGAAGATGGAAAATCACCATATTCGTCGAGAGGAACCTTCCACAACATCTTTCTTCAGGGGTTTTTCCTTGTTCTTGATGTTTTCTTCCTTCTCCTCTTCCTTTTCTATGTGTAAATAAATTGAAATCATATGGGGCTAATCCCCTTGTTCCTTAGGATCTGGGAGAAGCTTGGTTTTGCATTGTAATTGAGAATTATGATTTAATATACATGTTTCTCTTAATTTTCTAGACATAAATCTTTGAGAGCATCATGCATTATCTGTGCTTGATCACCATAGGTAATTGTTTAGATCATTAATTTCTTCAAGAGAGGGATTAAGGGTTGGAAAACTCATAGATTTACACATTTTATGTCGCACCTTGAGATAGGGCTTATGAATATGAAGAGAATAACCCAGAGATTCTAGTAAAGCACCTAACTAGTAACACAATTTCTATGAAAGTGGGATTGGTATTAGGATAGGTAGTGAATTAAACTATGAGAGTGGGTAATTCTTGATATAGGTCTCTTTGTCTAGGGTTAGGAGAGATTAATATTAATGAAATGATATTAATTGCAATGTGAGTCGTGGTAAAACCACAATCCTAAGGAATTCATTCCACTTGTGATCACAACCAATAATCTTAGTTTTAATTCTTGCAAATTAGTTATTAATTCAACCAATTCACTTTTTTTCATCGCCCTAGTTGATTGAGTCATTGTTAGTAGTAGTTTCTAGGTACACATTTTCCCCGTGTTTGATATTCAAGCCTCTTTAGGCCTATATTACATTGATATGTGCACTTGCATTTTTGACGTGTAGTTTACGCACATCAAGTTTTTGGTGTCATTCTCAGGAAAAATGGTGTGTCCAACACTACAAGTGTTGTGACCGGGCACTTTATGTCACATTTTTATATTTATTTTTCTTGAATATTTCTAAGCTAAATTCAAAAAATTTATTCAAACCTCTATTGATTTCTCACACATTCATTAGTTGTAGGTACTAGTGTATGGTGCAAATCAGAAGTAGTAATTACAGACCCTCATCGCCATAGAGTGCATTTTAGGAGGATTTCTTACGCAGAATACATGATATAGTGGTTCTCACCAAGATTGATTCAGACTCCACCACCTCAGACACCATCACCTGATACTCTGACACCCCCAATAGAACAACCAGTACAAGAAGAAATGGGTGACTCAAAAGCTAAAGAACAGACCATCTGGGAGAAGATCAAGGCGCCCTCTACAACAATGTAGTTGGGCCTGATAAAATGGTAGACTATCAATGTGGGAAGCTACAAGATAGATCAGGGCTTGGTGGCACTGGTCAAGACACAAGCATTTCATGGCCACAACACTGAGGATCCAATGACACATATTAAAATTTTGTTGAGATTTGTGACATGGTGAAGATTGATAGGGTCCCAGCAAATATCATCTATCTGAAATTGTATCCATCTTCACTGGAAGACAATGCAAAATCATGGTTCCTTAATCTCCCGCCTTAGTCAACATAAACATGGGAGGGGATGATAGATGTGTTCTTTGAGTGTTATTTCCCACCTTATAAGACAAACGAGTTGGTCAAGACGATTTACAATTTCAAGTAGTAGGTAGAGGAGTCATATTCTAAAGCATGGGAGAGGTTTCAAAACATGATAAGGAAGGTCCCACGTCACGGGATCAATCTCTATAGTCAAGCAAAGATCTCCTATTACGAGCTGCACCAAGGAGAGAGGAGAACACTCGATAGTGTAGGAATAGGATTCCTCCTCAATAAAAGCCATCCAGGTGTCATGAGATTCTGAAAATATGGCTAAGGATCAGTCATGGGGAGAAGAACGAGAGTGTCCAACAACTATTAAAAGTGTTGGAGAGTCTAAAGTCAACATGGCACTAAATGAGAATCTTTACCTCATAGCCAAGAAGTTATATTAGAAGGATGGAAATTCCTATGGAGGAGATGAAGAAGAATGCATGTTTGCACAGTAGCAAAATTATAGGGGTAATGATTATTCTTGGAGGAAGGATTCCAAGTTTTCTTGCAAAGATCTCAATAATTTTCAACAGAACCCATCCTAAACACATCAAGACAAGACACAACAGGTTGATGCACAATAGAAATACCAAAAGGATAGGGGCCCCATTAAAATAGACTGCATTGAAGACATGAAAGGAAAGTTGGTCAGTTAGAATGAAGTTGTAAGGCCTCTGACCTAGCTTAGCGCTTGAGTATACTCACTTTGCTTTGTGAGATGCTTAACCTTAATTTAATCTTTTGATATGCTTTGTTAACAAGTGAAGATCTTATGTTTTCATTATGGTCATGTTTGGATGTTGTTTGAGCTATGTGCCCTTCTTTTGGACCAAGTTGCAATTTTCTCATGTTGAGGGTTATATTGCAATTTGTCACATGTAGAGTGTATTACTTGTACATTTGCATCATTAGAGATAAGATTATGTAGAGGGTCACCTTGCTTGGACCATGGTCAGTGATGTGGCATCATGTGGTGATGCTAGGGTTTCTTTTGTTGTTGAGCTTCAACCTTGTGTTGGTTTATGGAGTGTTGTGACAAAAACACCTCACTTGGTGAGTGTTGTGACTACAACACTTGTCCTTGTTGTGTTTTTTTCGACCTTGATGGTCTTCAGATAGTTTGGTGACATGTTTTGTCCTTTTGTGATCTGTTTCGACCTTGGTTTGCTTGGTGACCTAGTTTAGCGGTCACTACATGTGGTCTAGGTGTTTTTTCAACCGCAACAAGGGTGTAGGTGACCTAAATAGTAAATACCCAACATAGGTTGTATCACCCTTTGTTGCATGCAAGTGTTTAGTGGTTTCATGATTGTTTTCTTAGTGAACAAGTGTCCTTTTGGTGATCTCTTGTGTTGACACCACATACCCACCTTACCTCCCTCCAACCTTGAGTATATAACCTATATATCTCTTCTTCATGCAAGCAATCCTTTTGCTCTCTTTTCTTCTCCTTCCTTGTTTGGCCAAACTTGGATCTTGGTGTAGCTAGAAGGTGCTGATCAAGGTGCTTTGGTGGCCGATCAACCTTGCATGTGGTGATCTTTAGTGATCTTTTCCTTGGTAAGTGGTTTTCAACCCTTGATCTCATTTTTCTTTGCACCTTATCTTCTTCTCCTTTCTTGGCCATGAGACTATGGTACAACCATGGTGGTCATCTTGAATGAAACTTCTCCTCACTAGGGTCAGAGACTACGTTTTGACATGATGGTACTCAAGTGAGAGGAAGCTTTTTTCTCTTTCTCATTTCTTCTTTCTTGTTTAGACTAGGGTCGTTACCATCTTTGTTGAGCTTTCCCTTAACCATGGTGTTCTTCTCTTTGGACGTGACCTTGTGGCCAAAGTGTTGACCTTTTTGGAGATTCTTTCTCTCTCTTGGAGCTTGTGGTTTGGAGGTTGGTCCCTTCATTAGGTGGGTTATATAACTCTCTTTTGTCTTCTATTACTTGCATCTTAATCATGCTTCCATGCTACTTTTTTAATCTTCAAGATGTGATCCCTATATGTTAGATGATATTATCATATCTAGAACTTAAGGCTTGGTGATAATTACATGTGATTCTCTTGTACCCCTAAACCCTAATTCTTAGTACCCAATTTTTTTGTGACTATGAGAAGGATTGTTTTCTCTTGCTCTTGTTTATGGTTTTCTATCATCATGCACATGATTTGAGTATCATGAAGTAGCTTGATGTTTTATTTCTATTTTGCATGTATGAACATGGCTTTTATCTCTCCTAAGCGAGGTTCTTTCATGATGATTTTTCATAATACATGTTTTAGGGTTTCCTTTTTTGTGTTTATTTGGTTTGGAGTTTTCCATCTTGAACATGATGAGTTTTCTTGATGTTAATCTTCTATTTTGAATGTGGTACTTCTATTTTGGGAGATTGTTTTGTGTTCATTAGGGTAGGTTGACCTTTGGGTTGCTACACCCCTCATGGTGTTCTATGGTCACGACATGTGGGTGGGTTGTTGAGGGCACACCAAACCCTAACCCTAGGGGGCTTGTTACACCTTGGAGTTCTTGGCTTCTGGTCGCTACATATGCATGATTTTTTGGATGAGTTTGCTTCAATCGAAGCATTTTTATTTGAGTTTCTTTATGTGCACATGGTGGTGTGTTGTGGGTGCTACAAGCTAACCTTAATCACCATGTGGGTCACAACACCTAGGTGTGTGGGTGGGATGGTCGCTACACTCACTCACCAAGGTAGGTCGCCACACTTAGTTGAGCACATGGTCACTACACTTGATTAAAGGTCTATCCATAATGATATGAACACAGATGATTAATCATATTCAATATTGGTTAACCCTAATGAATTCCAAGAAAGTGGAAATTGAAGTATCTTGGGTTTGGTGACATTTAATGAGTGGAACGCTAATCAACTAAGTATGTGGAACCCTAACCCTAATCCTTGGGTATGCTATTCTTATTGAGTTTTCTTGGATGAATAGCATGTGATTATGTTTTCTCTCTCCTACTTGTGAAATCCTAACTTTATAGGTGGAATGTATGTCATAGATATGTGAATGCTATGATGTTCATTATGTGATACAGGGTGATGTCTATGAGCCTTGATGAGGCATGTTGAGATCATAGTGATGTGATGGGTCTTGTGACCTGGAAAAAGCTTAATTCCTAGTGTGAGTCATTACACTCCAGTGATATGATTGAGGGATTGATATCCCATATTGATGTGACATGGTGATGTCCTTATGAATGGTAGTGTTACAACTATCATGTGATGATGTGATAAGTTTGTACCTTATATGTTTTATATCTTTTGGAGTTGTATTATCCCCTTATATTTGTTAAGTTTGTTTTAGGTTTATACATTGTAACTTTATTGATTTTAAAAGACACACAATTGGCCTAACTAATCAAGTGAAACCTTAGTCTTGCAGGTACCCTATGCCATAGATCCACTCTAGTGTCAAAACTTGATGGATGGTGAAATGAGGTATTCCTAAGAGAAACTCAGAGCACATATTTTTTAATATGTGGGGATGCAATTTGAGTATCTCCTTGCATCCACAATTATTTGTTGGGTAGGATGATTGCAGTCATATTTGGCCCTTTGTGTGAGATAGCCATGTGTGAGTTGTTCTCATTTGTGATATGTGATAGTTGAAGCCTCATTTTAGAATAACCATTCATAAGCATGTTCTCTATCACCGTGACATGTATCAAGGTGGGCTAGGTGCTTTATAAGGATGGCCATGCATGAGCTGATCCTTCATGTGACTATATATCATTGTTTGTAGTTGATTGATATGTCTTTGTGGTGTTTCTCTTGTACTGACCAAGAGGTGTTGGAGAAGTTTTGGATTTCGGCTCGTCCATAGACCTTGTATGGCACCAATTTTGACTTTGTAGTGGTCGATTAGATTCCAGTGGTATGACTAAAATCCTCAGGGAATAATAAAAGGCATAACTCGGTCATGTAGTATATTTGCTTAGGGTCATTTCACACTTCACATTGGATGACCCCTTTCCTTATCTTTGTACTTATTTCTTGAATTATAATGCGGTAAAAGAAATCAACTATTATACATGTTCTTCATATTCCTTCTTTAAGTTTAAATTGTTCTACTACTCAGTAGTAGCTACTTAGTTTTCTTAATCTGTGTTATCAGTTTAATACATATCATTTAGCTGAATATGCTAAGTATAATTTATCTGTGCTTATAATAGATGTTGGTGGAGTGTTATATCTCTTTTTGGGACGTCTGGTCTTAGCCCATGGGTTTCCACATCTTTTATGTTGCCATGCACAAAGAGGTAGAGATCATGTTGATGAGGCTGAGTAGCAAGAGGAGTAGTGGTTGTTGAAAGGTTGGACATGCTGCTAGTGTTTTTCTCATAAAGTCATATGTGTCGTCCCTGTACTTTTAGGTCCTTGGGGGTGTTTTGTAGATGTTTTATATCGAGATGATGTTCTGGCTGTATGCCTTGTTGTACATATATGGAATTTTTGTATGTGACAGGTTATCATATGTAATAGGTTGTGGCCAGTGAGCCAGCGAACAATGTTATGTAATAATCTATTGATATGAGATATGATACAAGTGTCCTTTTTGGACTCAGATGCAATATGCTTCCACTTGAGGTGGATATATGATATTAGTTTTAATTTCCTATGTTTTTTGGTAACCTAGTTGATTAGTTATTAATTTCACACTTTGTTTTGAGTAATCTCACTTTTGTGGCATGTCAGGGCATTCACAGTTCAGTTGGTATCAGAGTTGTAGGTTTGATGAGTCTACAGGGACATAGGACTAGGGTTTGCGTCTATTCATGTCTTCTCGAGTCTATCTTATGGTCACTTTTGCTTATGTAGAAGAAAAAGACGTGAAGAGAATATGGATGGAGAACATGAAGAACATGTTGTTGAGAGCAGTGTTGTTGCACTAGGTGGTGGTGCCAGGTGGCAGGAGATGGTGGATGTTTTTCCTGAGATTCCCTAGTTTGACCTAGAAGTATTGGTAAATCCTACCTTCCAGTCCATGTTTGGATAGTTTATGGCCACGATGACACATATGGCGGACAGAATGCCTCCACCCCATGCGAGAGCGGTAGTCCCTAATGTGGAATTTTCAAATTCTGGGAACACCTCTGAAAGGTTGAGACATGTGGGATTAATGGAGTATGTGGGTACAACAAACCCGACAGATGTAGATTTTTGGTTGACTAATCGGGAGAAGGCAATTCAAGATCCTCAACATCCCCTTATAGGATAAAGTGAAGCATGTAGTGTATCTATTGAAGGTGAGTGTTGGCCATTGGTGGGCTATTGAGGAGGAGAAAATACCTGGTGTGGTGATTAGTTGGGAAGAGTTCCAATGGGGTTTTGTGATTTGGTACTTTCTAGAGACCAATCTGAATGAGAATATCATGCAGTTTGAGAAGATTTGATAGGGATCTATGACAGTCAATGAGTATGAAGCTAAGTTTATTGGAGCTTCTGAGGATTTTTCCCCATATGGAAGCAACAAACAAGGAGAGGAATTAAACAGTTTGAGAAAGGCTTGAGTACAAGGTTGACAACTCTAGTTTCATTTCTAGAGAACAAAGAGAAGTTCACCACATTTGTGGAGTCAGTCAGAAGAGTAGAATGATCGTGGTGGAGAAGCATGAGAAAAAGGCCAATAAGAGGCCTACACAACACCAAGGACAGTCATTTGGAAGCTTTAAGAAGCCTAGGGTGTCTACACCATCGTCAAAGCAAGGATTGATGAGTCAGTCATAGTGGTCACCGACCAGAGGTAGAGGTCGTAGCTTTCCAACTATAGGAGCTCATAGTGCCGCATCAGTGTCGGTGACAGGGCCGTCTAGGCCATGGTATGAGAGAAAGACCTGCTACAAGTGTGGAAAATTTGGGCACATAAGACTGTATTTCCCTGTAAGAGATGAGGAGGTGACCCAACAATTGAGATAGAGTCATCCAGGATCATAGTAGTGACAATTCAACATTAGTAGTAGTAGAGGACATGGTTAGGCATCATAGACTGGTTCTTCTTGGCAAACCAATATAGGAAGGGAACAAAAAGAGGCAATGGCTCAATTCTAAGCGATGAGTCAACCGGAAGGAATGGTACCCATGAGTTGTGATAGGTTAGATGGAGTTATTTCATTCTGATTTGTCTTCTTCTTGCTTTATATTTGGTTCAATTGAGTCGGGTGTAACACACTCTTTTATCACTAGAGAGGTGATTGCTAGTTGTTATATTCCTAATAGTCATAGAGTTGATAACCTTCATTTATAAACCTTGTTGGTTGGTTTTGTTGAGCTGCGGGAGGTGTGTCCTTCCTGTGTCCTTTCTTTTTCAGGACATAGCATTCAAGTGGATCTCATATCACATGACATGCATGAATTCGATGTGATCCTTAGAATGGATACTTTGGAGAAGTATCAAGTGGTTTTGGACTGTAGTTCCAAGTGGCGACATTCGTTGATGGCAATGTTTCGTGGATCTTCCACAAGTTAGGAAGATTCTTCCAACTTGTTTGGTGTCAGCAATGGTGGCAGAGAAGCTCATGAGGAAAGGTTGTGATGCATTCTTGGCAGATGTGGTGGATTCCAAGGAAAGGAGTCCAAGTATCCAGGAGGTGTCAGTTGTTTGTGAGTTTGATTATGTGTTCCCCGATGAGTTTCTAGGTGTTCCCCCAATCAGGAGATTCATTCTGAGATCAATCTAGTTCCTAGTACCCAGCCGGTAGCTCAGACACTGTACAGGGTGGTGCCATCCAAGATGGCAGAGTTAAAGAAATAGTTGAAAGAACTACTTCAGAAAGGCTTTACCTGATCGAGCACATCTCCTTGGGTTCTCCTGTCTTGTTCATGAAGAAGAAAGATAGATCTATGAGGATGTACATTTATTACAGATAGTTGAATAAGGTGACAATCAAGAACAAGTATCCTTTGCCCCAGATTCATGATCTGTTCCACCGGTTACGAGGTACCACAATGTTATCAAAAATAGATTTTATGTCTTGATATTACCAGTTGAGGATCAAGGCATATGACATACCAAAGTCAGCTTTTAGGAGGAGGTATGGTCACTATGAGTTTGTGGTTGTGTTGTTTGGGCTAACCAACACACCAACAACTTTCATGGACTTGATGAACATAGTGTTTTAGTGATATCTTGATCAGTTTGTGGTAGTCTTCATAGATGACATCTTGATATACAGTCGAGATAGCCAACAACATGAACAACATCTGCGTTAGGCATTGACATTTTTGAGATAGCATCGATTGTATGGAAAGTTCAACATCAATCTTGTTTCTTGAACTAGAGTTGACTACATGAGATATATGTAAGCTCAATATCACATATTGACTTACATGTGTATGGTCATATTTTTCTCAGTCTCACTAATCAAGAGGCCTTTGAATATCATACTCCTATAAGAGGGACAAATCCCATTTCTATCATTCATAGTCTATCCCCATGTTTCAAAGTCACCCGATCATCAACTTTGTAACAACCCATGTTTCAGGATTGTGTTTGATGATGTCAAAGTGCACCCAATGCAATATGACAAGTGCAATGATTTTAGGTCTAAGAACCACAACCACCATCACTGTGAGACCTGACTATGACTTCCATGATGATGGCATCCATGTGTCAGTCATAGTGGATCTGTCTGATACACTATTCTCTAACATGTATTTGTGTGATTGGTATGATATTGTCATATCATGACTAATGAGATTTAGTCATCAACCAACTCACACTCTAATCTTATGTGTCATTGTTGTTTATCAACCTTACATAATAACAACCGATCAGGGACATAATGAGGATATGTATATGTACTCTTAACATCCACATGATATCATTTCACAAGGGTAGTACTTGAATACATATGTCATTGAGTAATAATATTCTCTAGACATTTATTATTTTATTCATTATCTCATAACTGAATACAAAAAATAAATTGGAAGCTTGTCTTTATTATTAATCAAACCATTTACATGTTAGGTCATTACAATCATCATATGATTGTCTCTCTGGGCATACATACCAATAGACTCCCACTTGTACTTAGATCCAATCATCATCATCATCATCATCATCATCTAAGCCTCAATCCCAACTATGTTGGGGTTGGCTACATGGATCCTTCGTTTCCATTCAGCTCTATCATGGGTCATATTCTGATTGAGATGTAGAGATTCAAAATCTCTCTTTATAAGCTCATCCCATGTTAACTTAGGCCTTCCTCTTCTTCTATTTATAGTGTTTGTCTCAATAGCATTGCTTCGTATAGGCGCACTAGTAGGTCTGCGTTGCACATGTCCATACCATCTGAGTCGTCCCTCACGCAACTTGTCCTCAATGCTCGCCACCCCCACTTTATTCCTGATATATTCATTTCTCAAACGATCTTTTCTTGTCTTCCCACACATCCATCTCAGCATATGCATTTCAGCCACGTTCATCTTGTTGAGACCTTATTTCTTCACCGCCCAACATTCACTCCCATAGTGCATGGTTGGCCGTATAGCTATTCTATAAAACTTACTTTTTAACCTGAGAGGGATCTTCTGATCGCATAAAACTCCAGTTGCACTCCTCCATTTCAACCATCCTGCAGTGATGCGGTGACAAACATCATTTTGGACATCCCCATCTATTTGAATAATAGAACCTAAGTAATGAAATTTGTCACATTTTGGTATATCTACTCCGTCCAACTTGGCTCCATCATTCACACTGCGAGATTGTCTGAAATTGCAATGCATATACTCAGTTTTTCTCCTGCTAATCATCAATCCATTTGATTCCAATGCCTTTCTCCAACATTCAACTTTATCATTCAATCCATCTTTTGTTTCGTCAATCAAAACAATATCATCAGCAAATAACATACACCAAGGAATATCATCCTGAACATTCTTTGTTAACTCATCCATAACTAGAACGAATAGATATGGGCTGAGTGTGGATCCTTGGTGTACCCCAATTGTAATAGGAAAAGTTGGTGTCTCTCCTCCAGGATTCTTGACACTTGCAGTAGAGCTATCATACATGTCTTTGATCAAGTCAATGTATTGGATAGGCACACCCTTTTTCTTCAAAACCATCCATAACACTTCTCCGGGTACTCGATCATAAGCCTTCTCTAGATCGATAAACACCATATGAAGATCTATTTTGCTTTGTCTATACTTCTCCATAAGCCTCCTTATCAGAAAAATAACCTCTGTTGTTGATCTTCCAAGCATGAAACCAAATTGGTTGTTTGATACCTGTGTTATAGATCTTAACCTCTGCTCAATAATCCTCTCCCAAAGCTTCATCATGTGACTCATCAGCTTGATACCTCTATAGTTTGTACAACTCTGAACGTCACCTTTGTTCTTGTAGATTGGGACTATAATACTATTTATCCACTCATCCGGCATCTTCTTGGTCTTCATAATCTTGTTAAAGAAATTTGTTAACCATGTAACTCCCTCATCCCCCATACTCTTCCATACATCAATGGGAATATTGTTTGGTCTGCATGCCTTTCTCATTTTCATCTTTTTCAAAGCATTCTTGACCTCAAATGGTGAAACTCGTCATGTGTAAATGATATCTCTCGTATTCATGTCACACGAGTCGCTAACATTATATGCAGTATCTCCATTGAAAAGCTTATGGAAGTAATTTCTCCACTGGTTTTTGATTTCATCATCCTTCACCAATACTCTACCATCTTCATTCTTTATGCATTTTACATGACTCAAGTCTCTACCTTTCCTTTCTCTTATACGAGCCATTTTATATATATCTTTTTCCCCTTCTCTAGTGTCCAGCTTCTTATACATATCATCAAAGTATCTAGACTTGTACTTAGATCCAATCAACCACAAATATAATCTTGAGTGACCTAACATGACCATCATTCTTCTATTGTGCAAGTGCTTTTATAGAGGGTTTAGAAACATTTCCTTTAAGTCGGTATCTTGCAATTTGTCACATCTTTTTGTTGTACGACTACTCATATGAGATGGAAGTGTTGTAGTATGCTATCCTTGTAGCTCCATTGTTGTCGTTAGTTTTTCTACTATGTCATCAATGGTTGGAACCTCACACAAGTGCACCCATATGAAGTTCTTGATCCATACAATATCCTTTGTTGTTCTTATAACAAAAATATACTAGGCTTCTTTTATAGATTCAACAATTCTCATTATCTCAAAACCCTTTCTAGCTTACAATTCTCATTTGTCATCAAAAATAAACTTAGAATGTGATTATTTTGTCAGTTTGCAAGCTTGCATGGGTGCAACCCTTTACATACAACTCTTCCTTATTACCATAACCAAGGAACCAATCCTTTAAGCACTTCACAAGAACCTAAGGATGTTCTTTGTGGTAGTTCAGTGACTCTCACTAGCATCTGACATATACCTTCTCATCGTGTCCACTACATACAAGATTGCTAGGCATGTATATGTATGTCTTCTCATCATGTCAAATACATATGAGATGATTGGATAACCTCTCATCATGTCCAATACTTACAAGATTACTCGATATCTTCTCATCATGTCCAATGCATATGAGATAACGAGATAAGTACATAACATTGCATTCAAGACAGATCCAATTGTGAATGCATATGGCATTTGTGTTCCAATTCTTCATAAGAATTGGGACACTAGGCTCCTAAGAGACTAACTCTATGGAACATGGACACGTTTTTTCTCATGGAGTCTTGCATGTTGAACCCTTTAGCATCTTGCTAATGTATATGCTCTTACTTAGGTCTAGAAGCTTTCCAGATCTATCTCTATAGACCTCGATCCCTATCTCATACGATGCTTCGGCTAAACCCTCCATATAGAAGGTACTTTCCTTGCCAAGTTTTAACATATGCAGGATAAGGATGTTATTCCCCATCATTATGTGGAATATAAAATATGCTCCCACTAAATATTTTGTAATCATAGATTCCACCTTCATTCTAACTCAAGTCAAACCCTTTGACTGTTTTATCAAATAGAAGATTCCAGCTCTGAGATGCTTGCTTCAATCTGTAGATTGACTTTTGTAGCTTATAGACTTTATTTGCATTAATTGATTTATAAAACCATTAGGTTGTGTCACATACATATCCTTTTAATTATTCCAATAAAGGAATTTTGTTTTAACATGCATATGCCAAATCTCACAGTCATAATAAGTTGTAATAGTAAGCATGATCCATATGGATTTAACCATGGTAATTGGTGAAAAGATTTCATCATTTTCAACACTTTGAACTAGTCTAAAACTCCCTGCAACCAATTTACCTTTCCATTCTGGTCTTCTTCTTACAAAAACCCAAATGCACCCTATGGGTTTTACCCTTCAGGTGGGTCCAACAAGGTCATACCTTGTTGGTGTACACAGAGTCCATCTCTTTGATCTCATGGCCTGAAGCCATTTCTCAAATTTTGGTCCCTTAATGGTTTCTAGGTAGGTTGTTGACTCATCCCTATCATCAACTCGTCGCCTTTTGAGTTTTAAGATATCATAATATTTCAAACTCAAGGTGTGTTCTATTAGGACTATGAGTTCTGTGTTTACAAAAAGAACTTGAGATTCCAAAACAACTTGTGATTCTCCTTTTTCCTATTGTACCTCTTTAGGTTCTATGATTTCTTATTTGTCTCAAACATTTTGAGTTCTACTTTTACTCCCACTGAATCCTTTGGAACAAATTTCCATTTAGGAATTCAGCCATCCTAGCAACAAACACTTTGTTGTCGGGTTGGAATATAAGTAGTATTCAACAAGAAAATATTCATGTGATTTTTGGATAAAGCCTTTTGAGAAACTATTTTCTTATATAAGATTTCAATCCTAATCACTATAAAAGACACATCAGGACACTTCCTGTGCCATATTTTATATGGTGTCTTTTGAACCATTTCAGACGATACATTGTTTTGGTGTAAAGCATGCATGTTCCCAAAAGGTATGGTAAAATCAGCTAGATTTTATTGATTATTCTCACCATGTTTTAACATGGTGTGATACTTTCTTTCTGACACATCAGTATGTTTCAGGTGGAGTTCATTGTGATACACTATCACAATCTCTCCAAAAATTCATCAAACTCTTGGTTAAAATATTTCAACATTGATCACATCAATGTATCTTAATACTTTACCAAGTGAGTAACGTACTTCATTCATAATATTATTGAACACTTCAAGAGATTTGTACTTGTATTAAATACAATTTTCAATATCTACTGATCGCATCAGTAAATATAATGAGGTACTTGTAAGTACCTTTAGCATTCATTCTAAAAGGTCCATGTACATCAATATGTACTAGTCCTAATGGAATGGATGATCTCCCAAGACATGCATATCTCTATTGGTTCAATAAGAAAAAGAGTCTAGATATCTATCATATGGATTCTAGAAATGCATTTCTCATTTATGCACGTTAGATGATGGTGCTATAGGTATTTAGTTTGTTTGAGTTATCAAGTCATTCAGTATATGCGTCATACACATTTGTCTTTACAACTATCAAATATAGTTTTTGTGACATAGAGCATTTCCATGAAATATCATATCTTTTAAAATGAAACATAATGTTCTTATCATACAAAACATATAATGTTTTCATCAATGGCAAGTGCATAATAGCAATTCACTAATTCTATTATGTGCCCATGAATGATAGCTCCTAATTGTAGTGGCAGCAAGCCTTGCTATGCACAATTCTAGCTTACTACTTCTCGAGTCCTGAAGTAGAGATCACTATCTCCATCTTCTTCTTGAGATCCTCTCTAAGGAGGATAGTTATTTTCAATGTCCAGACAGGTGATAATGGTGGGACATTCTTTTTCTTAATCCTTTAAGAAAAAAAGGACATATTCCTTTTATACTTACCCTTCTCCATACATTGAGTGCAGAAGACTTGGGGTTCATCTTAGCTTCAGAACACTTCTTAGCCTTGCTATTTCCCTAGGACTCACTTCAGTTGATCACCATCACAGATTTGTCCTTCTTCTTTCTTGCATTAGCATCAACATACAAAGCATTTGATAAAATAACTATATGATTCATGCAACACTTGCATAATCATATCTAAGGTCAGCTCTTAACCTAAGAGAAATCCCAAGAATTCCACATGTCCAATCACATTGAGCACATGGGGTTCTACTGGACCTCCCTTTGTTAGTTTGCACTCAATTAGTGCTTTGAAGACATTATACCTTCTTTGCTTTACATGATTCTTAAGATGTGTTATCATGTAGAGAATGTCCATGTTTTTCATGTTGTTCATGCAACTAATTGTTCATATAACAAAGCATTAGATATTTAAATGTCTATGGCATCATTGGCTTCCTTTCAATAAGCATCCATTTATCCTAAGGTGCCTTTGGAGTGGGTTCCTCTAGCATTGGTATATTAAGGACATAGATATTTCACTCATTGATGAGAAGATTTCTAAAAGTCCTTAACCAATTGTGGAATTTTATCCCATTTTGTCCTTCTTTAGGACTGGTTGCAATTTGAACGTGTTTGTGCTTGACATTTGATTCTACAAAGAAATATTGCAATTGTCAAAATCCTTTTGATTTGAGTTGAGTTGAAAAGTTTGACGACATTAATTATGTCTTTAATTGTTATTGCTCCCACTATTTTATTCAAATTGACAGACCTCAATATCAATTTGAAATATTGCAACTTACAATATTCTAGTGGGCCAAGATCCTAATTTCATCAAATCATGAGTCGCTAGGGCTATCACCTACTACTTGATTCTATTAGGTAGGCATCTTCTTCCAATTGCATATATACAACTTTTGGATAGATGATATGTGAAACTCCTTGCCATTGATCATTTGTATGCTTCTAGTTGCTTAATCCAATTAAGACCACCAGTTAAGCCTGACCCATAAGCCAACACGATAGACTATACACCCTACTAGGGAAGACCCACATATTTATCAGCATACTTCCATGATATAGACGGAGCACCACGCTAGGGCACGCCAACTCTTATTCGATCAAGCTTTTCATGTTTGTTGATTCTAGAAAGCATGTAAGGCTTAATATTATAATTGAGGGAGTTTTTATAAATACAAATACTTTATCCAATCAACATGTATATAGTATGTACCATATACATGATATGACCACAAACGAGAACATGCAATAAATAAAATGCACAAGCGATGGTTATGGCCATGCTAATATAATTCCTTGGAGCCGTAAGGAATTACTACCACCTATGGTCCACATTATATTCAACCTATTGTTGGTGAATATCTGTGCTGGAACCAATCTGGGTTGATCGATTGAACTCTTGAACTGGTCGTCTTGCCTCAAAGTCTCTCAGTTGGGCTTTTCTGAAGTGGTCATCTGGTTCTTAGGTCCAAGAAGTGTCTAGACACCTCCAGGAAGTCATTTGGGCCACCAGTCAATTGGTTTGTCCTCCTGTCATATGGCCTCATCGGTCCTCCAGTCAATCAGGTCGTCTCAAGAACTAGTCATTTCATCTTTGTGTAGATTGTTTTCTCACGTCGAAACATAAATTAAAACTATCATATTTCTTATTATATTGCATATGAGGAAAACCTCAAGTTATATTTGAGGAAAAATAGGAAGAAGAGCATTAATTTACATGTGGAAAGGAGAGAGAGGCTCGGTATGTAGACCAATTAATAACACGAATAAATAACCACAACCATGCACACATAGATCTGAGTTTTTGCCATAATCATGCTTCATATCCACCATCAAAACTGATTTTATGGTGACGCATGTAAATTTCATACATACATTCATATATATATATATATATATATATATATATATATATATATGTGTGTGTATGTGTGTGTGTGTGTGTATGTATATATTCATCTGGGTTCTTTATGTGGTGATAAGACGAATGTGCACATCCAATGGTTTAAATATTAGCATCGCACATAATAAATAAACTATATAAAATCAAAATCCTATCATATCAATTATTCTAAAACATAATTAATTGACATGACTCTGATACCACTGTTGGGAAATACGAATTTAGATAGCCAACAAAAACAAATATTTTACTGACATATTTCTCATTAACCAACAAATCACGTAAATAACTATGTAATGGGAAGGATGGTTTCACAAAGATATACCTGGTCCTGGAGCAAGTCCAGTGACAATCCTCATCGATGTATATGCACACTCTGTCTTGGACAGTGTCTATGAATCTCTTGGATGCACTCGAACTCATCTGACTACTCCTCCATGGATAGTAGACATGAACAACTATTGCAACAACTTCTTGAATCTCGCCACGCACTATGAGTTGATGTTTCTCTCCTATTAGTATCCAAAGGACTCTTGCCTCTAGAGTAGTCCACATGGATCAACTAAAACTCTTGTCATCCTACTAGGATGGACAGGAAGGAGTTATCCCTCCCGTTGGTGTACTAGTTACCAACCTTCTCTCCCACAACAATGATCCTCAGTTGTTTCTCTCCCATAGGTTTCCCTCCCTAGTCAGGTAGGGCTTTCTTGAGCTCTCATGGTTACCACAACTAGAGAGGAAAACAATTGTCAGAGCAACTAATTCTCAATTGTTTGTGTTGTGCTCTGGCAAGCCCCCTGTACCGCTCTATTTATTGTAGAGGCCAGGGTTAGGGTTCCCAGTTTGTGCGGGAGTGGAAAAGACTAGAAGATCTCATATTTTCACAACAATTCTAGAAATTTTGCATCTTGTGATATCCAAAATGTTTGTCTTGTCTAGTGCGACAATCATCTGGGATGCAAGACGGTCCTTTTGCACTTTCCAATTTTGCACATATGTCAGTAGTTCAATTCCAATTAGTGCACATGATTACGTCAGCACCAATCCTATGTGCAATTGAATTGCACCCCTGAAATGGTCGTTTGGTGCATCTAAGATAGGTGTCTTGCACCATGCCAGAAGACCATCTCACAAATGTGAGACAGGTGTCTCATAGCTCAGGTCAGGTAGAATTCCAACCAATGTACAATACAATCAGCCTGACACTCCAAACAATAGTGTCAACACTTGAACTGATTGTCAGAAAGTCTATTCAGTTGATTTGTTGCATGAATTGCATACCTAATATTCTAGTAATCAAATCAATCATCATTCAAGATCAAAACTCCTCTTCTAGATGAGTTCCTATGTGTATGACCCTATATGTACCATCTTACATTGGCAGTGAATGTCGATAACAATTTATGACATCACAAGCAATGAGCAGTGCCTAGTCACACATCATTGCTACCCAAGTAAATGGAAAGTTGGAGAACAACTTCAACCTACAATCTATGTACGGTGTTATAGTTTTTGTATAGTTCCTTTGTCACTGATATCCAGATTGAAATAGAGGCATGGAGTAGTCATCTTCATTATTATTCAATCTTGTTTCTTGAACCAGAGAAGACTGCATGAGATATATGTAAGCTTAATATCTCATATTGACTCACATGCATATGGTCATACTTTTGTTGGTCTCACTAATCAAGAGGCCTTTTGGAAAGTCTATCTCCATGTGTCAAAGTCACCCAATCATCACCTTTATAACAACCCATGTTTTAGGATTGCGTTTGATGATGTCAAAGCATACCCAACGACATGTGATGGGTGCAATAATTTCAGGTCTAAGAACCACAACCACCACCATCAGTGTGAGACCTAACTATGACTTCCATGATGATGACATCGATGTGTCAGTCTCACGGTGGTTTCGTCTGATACACTATTCTCTAACATGTATCTGTGTGCTTAATTTGATATTGCCATATCATGACTAATGAGATTTAGTCATGAACCAAATCACACTTTGATGTTATGTGTCATTGTTATCTATCAACCTTCTGCATTACCAACTGATCAAGGACATAATGAGAATATGTATATGTACTCTTAACATTTGTATGATCTCATTTCACAAGGGTAATACTTTAATAAATACATCATTGAGTAATATTATTCTCTAGACATTTATAATGTTACTCATTATCTCATAACTGAATACACAAAATAAACTGGAAGTTTGCCTTTATTATCAATCAAATCATTTACATGTTATGTCATTACAAACATCATATGATTGGATCTCTAGGCATACATACCAACAGTTACACCTTGGAGTTCTTGGCTTCCAGTCGCTACATATTCATGGCTTTTTGGATGAGTTTGCTTTGATCAAAGTATTTTGATTTGAGCTGGTTTGTGCACATGGTGGTGTGTTAGGGGCACTACAAGCTAACTCTAATCACCATGTGGGTTGCTACACCTAGGTGTGTGGGTGGGATGGTTTCTACACTCACTCACCAAGGTTGGTCACCACACTTGGTTGAGCACATGGTCACTACACTTGAACAAAGGTCTATACATAATGATGTAAACATGGATGATTAATAATATTCAATAGTATTTAACCCTAATGAATTCCAAGAAAGTGGAAATTGAATTATCTAGGGTTTGGTGACATTTAATGAGTGAACACTAATCGACTATGTATGTGGAACCCTAACCCTAATCATAGGGTATGCAATTCTTATTGAGTTTTCTTAGATGAATAACATGTGATTATGTCTTCTCTCTCCTACTTGTGCAATCCTAACCTTGTAGGTGGAATGTATGTCATAGATATGTGAATGCTATGATGATCATTATGTGATACAGGGTGACGGCTATCATCCCTTATGAGGCATGTTGAGATCATAATGATGTGATGGGTCTTGTGACCTGGAAGAGGCTTAATGCCTAGTGTGTTGAGCCATTCCTTGTCAATGGCTAGTGGCTTAAGCATTTCTTTGGGAGAGATGTTGTCTGAGAAGAAGAAGAGTTGAATCTAATTAAGCTTCAGTGATTGTTTGATTTGATCGTCAAGCCTATGATGTAAAACAAGGGTGCTTGTTGGGTGGCAACCCAACCATGTTTTAATGCTTTAGGATTTTGTTTTTTACATTCATGTTCTTTACATTCTAGTTGATTTATATTAATTTCATTGTAACAAAGATTTCTTGATCATTCATGTTTGGTATGAAGGATAAGCAGACATCAGTAGTACCGACGGATACACAGGGACACATGGTTGATTTTCACAAAATCTGGGTAGTATCGACCGCATAGTCAGTAGTATCAACAACATCATAGGGAACCCAAAAATTTTCTCAGTGGTACCGACAACCAATTTAGTAACATCAACTTTTTTAGAGAGGGCTCAAGTTAACTAATAAGGACTTGGTACTACTGACATCCAACTCGGTAGTTCCGACTCTAAGCAATTCTCCAGGTTCGAAATACCGAGATAATGCTCGGAAGTATCGAGATATTTTAATGACTTGGTTCCACCGTCACTCAGTCGGTAGTACTGATGCCAGAATGCATAGGATCTATGGGAGCACCATCAACGACCATGATTTTCAGCATCTAACGGTCGGTAATACTGATATGTCATGCACCTTTTGAAGTTAGTACTACAGACATTTGTTGGTACCACCAATGCTATGTGATTTCTGACTACTAACAATCAATGAGGAGTGTCGGTATCACAGGCTGGTACCAATTTACACGGATCATGGAGAAGAAGTCGGTACTATCGACGTAGGCAGGCTAAAGGCTATATAAGGAGGGGTGTGAGTATTGTTTTATTCACACCTTCACCATACCCTCTCAAGCAAGATTGTGTAAGAACTTCCAAGTGTTCAAAGTTGTCACCGTGCTCGTTCTTCCCATCCCCTTCTTGTACCGGCTCAATGGCGTCCAAGCGAGCAGATTCTTCAATGGAAGGGAATGTCACGTTGGTACCCAAACCAACACGCTTTGCTCATGTCAACAACAATGTGAAGAAGATCTATGATGACCTGATGGAACGAGAGTTCACCTCAACACGGTATCAAGACTGTGCATTCCTTACACCCATGGGCTTCACCGACAATCTCTACCGAACCTATGAAGGATAGGGGTTGGTGGGTGATCACTCTTTCTTCAGTGATTGGCTCACCTTCCCTGAGATCGTCTATGAGTTCTTGGTCATGTTGGAGATTTGCTACATCCTCAAGCATGGGGACGAATGTAGGGGAGGGTGTATCAAATTTTGTCTCTTCAACAAAAACTACCAGATGATGTTGAGGCAATTCAACACCATCTATGTGTGGTTGTTGGGTGAAATACGCTTTGCCTCTAGCAACTTCAACTACAAGGGTGCCTGGAATCTTTTGGCAGAGGTGCCAGAGGGGGATAACACATCAACTAGAACATTAATTCCATCACTAACATTGAGCACCCATTTGCTCATATCCTGCATCACTTCTGCACCACCACCATATTCTCCAAGTCCAGTGCAATAGGTGGATCTCTTCTTCCTCTATAATTTGCCACAATTAGGAAGGGAGTCATTGGACTTTGGTTCCTTCTTCTTGCAACACATGATGGGGGTGAAGAGACTCGTCAAGAGGACTCCCCCCATCCATTTGGAGGGCTTATAACTCCAACAGTTATGCATCTGAATCTTGATCTTTCTAACTCTAAATCTCTAAAGGCTTCTTCCAAGTTATATTTGAAACATTTTAAGAGAGTGAACCTCATCAACTTGCATCATGGGAAGGTGTATGTGTGTTGTATAGTTGATGACTAGTATTAGGAGAGGGATCTCTCCAATCCTATTTTCAACTTGCAAGGAGTGTATCACATCAAGTGGCCTATAGAGAGTGACACGAAGGAAGATGAAGTAGAAGAAGATGCCGAGAAAGAGCAATAGTGGGAGAAAATGAAGAAGAGGAGGAGGAGGCCACCATGCCAATCACGAGGAGGTAGGTCCCCTATAAGCACGCTAGAGTAGATGGAGCCTCTATTTCTTCTACTCCACCTACACAGGAGGATAATCCATACTCGATGGTAGGTATGTATGAAATGCTACAAGAGATTCAACAAGGGAAACAACATCAGACGGCTATCCTGGCGAGCATCCAAGATGTGCAAGGACGGATTTATCATAACCAACAAGAGGTCTTTGAGAATGAGAGACTTCTCTTGGCTAACCAAGAGAACATACAAACTCATTTGTAGATTATAGAGACCTATCAATAGATGTTCTTTGATAACTATTGGAGTTAAAGCTATTTTGGTGCATATCCACAGCCTCTAGAAATGCCACAATAGCCACCAACATTTCAGGGCAAATTATACTAGCATGATCCGACCATTCCGCACCCACCACCACCATCATACTGATCAGTACTACTATTCCACCTCTATGGTTGGATTTTGACTATGAGGACATAGTCAAGTCAAGCTTAGGGGAGGGTGTTGGTACAACTTTATCCTTTATTTTTATTTTTCATTTAGTATTTATTTGCTTTTTAGTTTTTAATATTCCAAGTTGTATGATCTACAATCTATCTACTATAATTGTGGAGCAATATAAGCATGATTTCTAGCTTTTTCATCATAGAGTCTGTCTTCCATGTCTGTGCAATGAAAAATAAAAAAATGAAAGAAAAAAAATGGCTTAGTGGCAAATTTCTTGAGTGACATCACCTAGAGGAAGTGTATGGGCTAGTCAGCTTTTGGACACTTGATATGAATGGACATCTTAATTATTCATGTAATGTGGATGAAGATGGGTTTTGAGCTTGAGTTTATCAAAACATCAAAGGGACCTTAAATTGAAATTTTAGAAAGAAATCATAAGGTTACCACGTACACAGGTCAATAGTAGAGGGACATATCATAATTCAAAAAAGGCATTGTCTCTTAGTTATGTGATTCCATCCATTTTCCATGCATTTTGATCCACCACTTTATGATGATCAAGTGACCCAAATTGTTTCCTCTTTTTTGCATTGCATGGCATAATATGTGACATGATAGTTAATCTTTCTTTTGAGGCATTAGTTAAAAAATCAAAAAAATTGTGCATAAACAACTTGTGTGCATATCGTCTAGTTGCATAATAATTGCATGTAGATTTCATACATTTTTCATCATTCATTTTACATCATGTTGGTCATTATTTTCTTTGCAAATTAGAGTGCAGGGATATACATCCATACCCTCAAGAAAAAAAAATCTTAAAAAATGAAATGAATGAGATATGTTAGTGAAGCCCGAGCATAACGTTCTACCATGCTAAAATAGTGGGCCAATGAAAAAAAAGATTTGATGTTATGAAATAAAGAGGAAGAAAGGATGCCCCAAACTCCAGTAGGAATTCTACTTCACAAAGAAATGGAAACACTCACATGATGCATTTTCTTCTTTCTTCTTTACTTCACTCACATCCATTTGATGAGATTTTTAGTACATGCATCATTCCACCCAATAATATTAGGATCATCATCTTCATTCAAGTAGATCCATCATGTTTTATTTTTGCATAAATAATTTAGAAGTTACTTGTGATTCTTCATAGGCATCCTATTTCATTCCATCCATTTCTCTTATTGGTAGGCTACATATATGATTGATCTCCTCATTCATTCTTATGAGGAAAACTACTTCCAAGTAGTTGGTAGTTAGGAAAAGAACAATGTAGATAGGTAATCACATGATGCACCAAGTGAATGTCTAATTGACTATGATATTAACTGCTCTACCGATAGTGTTTCACTGATCTAAGGGTGGACATATTTTATGGATATTTTTTGTCACTTGAGAGTAGTTGATTGTTCAGTGGTCAGTAAAGTCCGATTTGGGACCACCAGGTGGGGATAGTTGAGAATGGAAATTCATATTTTGTGTCCTTTTTCTGACTTGTCTCAAATAGATCTGAGAGTGTGTTGCTTGAGGATGAGCAACATTTAAGCTTAGGGGAGTTTGATGCAGTAAATAATTGTCATTTCCACATGTTGTTTAGTATGGATTTGTGTGCACTTATTGTTCATTTTGATATCATTTGTGCATTATTTATCACCATTATCCTGTGACACTTAATTGCATCAAAAAGATGTATTTTTAATGTTCCTGATAGATTCATTATTATTTGGGAGCTTATGTTCATTTTTTGTGGAATTTTAGGTGAATCTACAAGAAACTACACAGCTTGGTACTATCGACCTGCCTATCGGTGGTACTGACACTTGATTAGAAAGGAAAATGTGAAATCGAGAAAACACAGTAGTACCGACGAAGGAAGTCAGTACTATCAAAAACCTTACAGGATGGACTCAAAAAATCTTGAGAAATCTGGGTACTACTGACATCAACTCGGTAGTACTGACAACTACACAGGGGGAAGCAACTTATCAGGGGTTTTGATATTACTGAGACCCAGTCGATAGTACCGACTCAGCGGGATCAGGCAAGATTGGAAATTACAGTTAATCTGACAGTTGACAATTACTGATGCCCTAAGTCACTTCTATGACTTAGGGGGAGTTCGGCCAGACCTAATAATCATGTCCTATTCAGTTGGATGAAAGAGGAAAGCAGAGAAGAGAGAAAGGAGAGGAAAGTAATGTTCCAAGTGGTTCATGCACTTTCAGTGGCATGATTTGTATTTGGAAGACAGCAAATCACCGCGTTCATCAAGAGGAACCTTCCACACTGTCTTTCTCTAGGGATTTTTCGTTGTTCTTGGTGTTTTCTTTATTCTCTTCTTCCTTTCCTATGTGTAAAGCAATTGAAATCATGTGGGGATAATCATCTGGTTCCTTAGGATCTGGGAGTATCCTAGTTTTGCATTGTAATTGACAATTATGATTTACTATACATGTTTCTCTTAATTTTCCGGACATAAATCTATGAGAGCATCACAAATTTTTGTTCTTGATCACCATAAGTAATTGTTTATACCATTAATTTCTTAGAATGAGGGATTAAGGGTTGGAGAACTCATAGATTTTCACATTTTGTATCGCACCTTGAGAAAGGGCTTACGAATGTGAAGAGAATAACCTAGCGTAAAGCACCTAAATAATAGCATAATTGCTATGAGAGTGGGATTGGTATTAGGATAGGTAGTGAATTACTGTATAAGAGTGGGTAATTATTTCTACATGTATCTTTGTCCAGGGTTGGGAGAGATTAATATTAATTAAATGATGTTAATTGCAATGTGAGCCATGGAGAAACCACAATCCTAAGGAATTCATTCCATTTGTGATCACAACCAATAATATTAGTTTTAATTCTTGCAAATTAGTTATTAATTCAACCAATTCACTCTTTTCATCGGTCTAGTTGATTGAGTCATTGTTAGTAGTAAAATATGGGTACACATTTTCCTCGTGTTTGATATCCGGGCCTCGTTAGGCCTATATTACATTGATATGTATACTTGCATTTTTCATGTGTAGTTTACGTGCATCAGGGATCACCCTAACAAACTCCATTACTAGCTTTGAACATCTCACAGCCTCTCCATTAATCAGCAATTCATAAGACATTATATTGAAAATCTCATTGATCCAGATAATCCAGTAGTGATGAAAGTTCATGAGGTGAATAATATGGAGAATCACATCCCAGGAAACATAGTCATATGCCTTTGAGATGTCAATATTGAGGCACAACTTGGGTTTCCCACATTTCTTGTTGAAATCATGGATTAGTTCCTCTAATAAAAGGACAACATCTTTAATTCTTCTTCCTTTCCCAAAGGCACACTGGTTACTACTAATAATTGATGACAATACACCTTGAAGCATGTTTTTTAAGAGTTTGGAAATAATCTTATATAAGATATTGCAAAGAGAAATTGGTCTTAGATTCTTCAAATCATTAAACTCGTAGGCTTTAGGCATAAGAGTAATGAAAGTATGATTAGCATCTTTAAGTAACCTATCAGAATTGAAAAAGCTAAAAATAGCTTCAACATCATCAGAACAAATGATACTATGATATTTCTTGAAAAACTTGCCATTAAACCCATCGGGCCCTGGGCATTTATCAATATTCAACTTCTTGATGATATCAATAATGTCCTTTACTGAAAAACATTTCTGAAGGATCGATGCATCTATTTCATTGAGCCTTGATAAGTTAAGAATACTCAGAATATCTAAATTAGCAATGTGAGCATTGTTGAAAATCCTAGAATTATACTCTACAATGTGCTTCTTAATAAAACCAGACTCTATGAAAATAGAGAAATTGATGGAAAGAGCCTTAATATGATTCGGGTTCCTTCTAAATTTGATTGAGGCATAGAAAAACTTTGAATTAGAATCCCCATCTTTTAGCCAACTCACTCTGGATTTCTTTCTAAATGGAGATTCTTCATGTAACCTTGCCAAAAAAACTTCTTTTCTCTTTTCACTAGCTTCAAGTTGGAAAATGACATTAGATGGATATGAATCTAACTTTGATTGGGCTTCAACTGCAAGAAACTCCTTTATTTTTGCTACATCAGTAAGGTTACCTACAGAGGTTTTGTTCCAATTTGACAAATCACATCTTAACCTTTTGAATTTAGAATAAACTTTGAAAATAGGAAAACCAACATCATCAACAAACCATCTTCTTCTCAAAGTATCAATAAAATCATCTTTCTTTGAACACATGTTAATGAATCTAAAGGGAGACATTACCTTACCTCTCTAACCAATATCAAGAGTCAAAATCTTATGGTCACTAATAATGTTGGAATGAAGTATACCTTTACAATCAGCAAACTCATTTATGAACTTATCATTATAAAAGATTCTATCAATGTAAGATGTAACCAATTTGTCCCCACAGTGGTGATTCTCCCACAAAAACAAAGGACCACTAATTTTGAGTTCAAAAAGTCCACAATTAAGCATGCAGTTATGGTAATCCTCCATGGATTTTTTTGATGGTGGATCCTTACCCAATTTCTCATCCTCTTAAATGACAGCATTGAAATTGCCAAGAATAACCCAAGGAAACAACATATTAGAATTTAAAAATTCAATTTCATCACAAAGATGAACCATGTCAATATCAAGGTTATGGTCGTAGACAACCATAATAACAAAAACTTTGTTGGCACGGGAGACTTCAACATTATTAGATTGATTAGTATCCTAAATCTTCCTCACAGAACAGTCACAATCCTTCTAGAGAACAACTACTATGCCAAGAAAATGAGAACTATGGTTAGACACCCAGTTATAATGAAGAAAAACTTTACTAAAAAGCTTACTCATCTTCCATTCTCTAACCTTAGTCTCATTCAAAAGGACAATATGGGGTTTGAACTCATTTATTTTGCCCCAGACTAAAGATGATTTGAGGTTAAGCCCTCTTACATTCTAGGAAAAGATGTTGATATTAGAACTATCCATTTAAACCAATTGTAACCAGTAATTCACTGGCTTGAGCATCTTCCCGACTGAAAGAATCATCAGACACAATCTTCAGGTTATCAAATATTTTGGACAAGGAGGTCTGAGTGATATGATTTGAGTCCTTATTGATATTAGAAGTTTCAACCTTTCTCTTTAGATTTCTTCTTTTTGTTACCTTTCTAAATCCCAAACCAATATCTTCAATAACAGTAGAGCTAGCGGATGGTGGAGTAGACAAATCCACAACCACTCCATCCACCCCTTGTGAAATAGAACTATCCTCCTCAAAGAACTTAGAATTAGATGCGACATTATCTTCAAATGAATCATTGGGTATGTGAAATTCTTCTTCCTCATTACTAACTACTAGAGCATAGATAACAGTGACTTGAATAGAGGAGCTCAATTTCTCAAATATTTCTCAATAACCTCTGGGATTGATGTGGGAATAGATTTCTTTACCTAGACCTTCTTCACAACTGGCCCACTGAAGGTTTCTTTACAATCATTATGGCCAAACAAGTTGCATACAGATGAAGCCTTGGGCTTCAATTTGTACTCAAATTCAATCAAGTGTGTAACTCCCTTATCGCTAGATATATCAAAATCTGTTGAGAATTCAGTTGAAGCAAGCATGAGGACCTACAACCTTGCAAATTCTAAGATCCTCAGTTCATAAGTAGCTCTATCGGCACAAAGAGGGTTACCCAGGAATGAGCCTATCCTGGAAAACATCTTCATATTCCACAGCTCGAGTGGTAAATTGTGAACACAAACCCAAATGGGTATGTCAATCAGTCTAAATATATTCAGAGAGTCGCATGGCTTCTATTTAATCAGAACCAGAGGTTTATCTCTAACGAAATAGAGTTTGTTATCCAACACATTATCCAAATCTAAATCATGTGAGAATTTAATGAGAAAGAAACCCAGACCATGATTCTTAACTTCAATCAAACCCTTGAGAATCCAAATCTATGATAGGTATTTCTCTAGGGTTGGCAAATGCAGCTTGAAGCCTACAATGTAACCTGCAATGCATCGCTTCCAACATTCTACATTCTTCTCTGCTTCCTCCCTAGGATATATTATCTTTTGGCCTTGAATCTCTATTTCAACCTTCTCCAGAGAAGTATCGTAGATCCTTGGTTTCATCAAGTTATCCCATGACTAAGTTGAATCAGAATGGAGTGGATCCTTTGAACCTTGAGGTGAGTCAAAACTAGAAACTAGAACTGAAGGAGGATGCTCATCTCCAGGAATGAGGGGCTAAGGACGACCACCACCAACAATCTCTTCCTCATGTTGTCGGTCATCAATAGTTGCTAGCATCGTAGAGAGTCATTTGTCTAATATTTAAAGATCTAGGTTGTTTGTATACCCATATTGGAGAGTTGTAATCCAAGAGAAGGAAGTTTGCAAGGTGTTTGTCATCAATGGTCAAAGACTCAAGCTGAATCTTAAGATTGGGCCCCAAAAAGACAAAAACATTGTTGATATAGTGATGTTGATTGAGGAGATACCTTGTGATGAGGATTTGTGCTTGAATGCACATGAAAAGGAAATTTATTGTGGGAATGATACCACAATATTCTTGAGAGGGTAATTGATAAAAGTAATATAAAGAATGGTTGAAGGAAATAAACTTAGCGCTAGTGGGAAGCAAGCCACCCCAGTTTGAGAACCTCTTCTTTGAAAACCCTTTTTGGATCACACCTTTTGTTTCAATACATTGAAATAAATATATATACACACTTTGCATTTGATAGGTTTTTGTTGTTTTTAAGGTGAGCAGGAAGAATAGCGATTAAGATTGAGAGAGATTTCTTGGGAAGAGGAAAGAATGAGTTAAGATTTGATATGGATCAATGATTGAAGTTGGTTAGAGATTTGAAATGAAAGGTGCTAGATTCTTTAAATCTAGTTAATAGGTGGCCAAACAGTCGTGGTATATCAATAAGGTTGTGCTGCCAAGTTCAAAGTTGTAGTGACGAATCAAGATTTTTGAGTTGACCACAACAACATGCTGACCAAAATGATCATACTGGCATCACAGATGTTCTAGTCAAAACATACGTTATAAACCAGGCCCACCCCCACTTGAATCATAATATTAGGAGGAGTCACAAATACACCCCCCCTCAATCATTTTACTGGCATAGAACAATCATTTCACACTCCATACGATCATTATCAGCCTCCAAGCACCTCCTGACATCCGACCATCCATCTTCCAGCCTCAAGAAAGGTTCATCAACCTTTGGGGAGTCTTCTTCCACCTCCATCTCCTCATTTCACTCAATTTTCATATCCATTTTTCCGCCAACAATCCAAATCCTTCCAAACCATCAAAAACCCTAAAGACCCCCTCTCCAAATCCACAAAAAACTCAACAAAGATGAAAGGATTCACCAAGAGGGTGAAGGAGGGAGTGAAGGATGACTACAAAGACATTACCAGCACAAAACCACGTACAAAGAGAGCATCAAATGTCACTACACCATCCCACAACCCAACTCCATCTCTATCAAATTACATATCCACCTCTAGAGATAGATTATCAGGACAATTATTGTCAACATCCTCCACCCAAAGGGAGAACACATTGTAAAATCCCTGACTTCGGTTATACTTTAACCCTAGGTGTTTTTATTAAGAAAGGTGATTAAATGCTTAATCTCATCTTGTGAAAAGTAATTAGGGCTCAAGAGGAACTTATGTTGCAATTCTAGCCCTTTTGAACATTGTTGAAATCGATGTTTTGCTTGTTTTGGACTGAAGTGCAAATTACCCAAGTTGAGGTGTTTAAGTGCAAATTGTGCATGATAATATATTCATCATGTGTTGAAGCATCATGAGAGTAAATATGATGCTGAGGTATGGCTTATGGAAGCCTGAATACCAAGAAAGAGCTGATAAAGCAATGTATGTGCATGCAAACCTAGTTTTGGTGTAATGTGCAATTTACCCAAAACCCAGGGTGCAATATGTAAATTACCACTTCAATAAGGTCCCTAATGTTTCTTGTCATCAATTAGATCAAATAAAATGAGAGGGGCGCCTCATTTGAATTAAGTTGGAGGAGAGAGAATCTTGATATTAAAATAATCAAGATTTAATCCTAATTGAAACCCTAATTTGATTTAGGGCAAAAATAAATGTATTAATTACAGGGCCTTCAAGAAAAATTAAAATGGTTGGATTCATATGTGTGTGTGACGTCCTTGAGCCTTGCAAGGACCACGAAAATATCCAAGGGAGTGGATAACTCACACACAATTTTATAAGAAAAAAAAATATCCACTCACATATGGATATTAATATAATATGAATTGAGGTGCTTAATTTGCTTTTCTTTAAATCATGTATAATTTATAGGAATAAGAGGCAAACAAGATAGCCTCATCCCTAAGGAATATGAGGGGGAAGAGGCGGCCACATTTTTGGGATTAAATGGATTTTTGCAAAGTATATTCTCTCTCATTGAATTTTTATAAAAGAACCTTTTACAAGCCAAATGGAAGGATTTTTCGACCCCACTTCTTCTCCTTGCTTGGGAAACGACCACGGGAGCTTGGGAGGGTCAGGAGGACGACCCCCAACCTGTTGTTAAGGTTATTGATCCATTTCACCTTGATTCCATGGTGGAAATTGAAAATAAATTTTGGATTTCTTCTTATTTCGATCTCCTCTTCAACCCTAGCTAATCTTTTCAACCAAAAGCTTGAGGACGAGCCTAGGGGGAGTTGCAAAAGATTCATCCACCATTTTTCCCGTGATCTTGGAGCTTTCGATCTCAATTGGAGGTGGGTTTTATAACTTGAAACCCTAACTTTGTTATTGCATTCAATTCCCCATCAAATAATGATCATTTCTCTATTTTCAATTAATGGTTTGGTTGATTGATGCAATTTCCATGGAAATCACAGCAGGTTTCGTGGGTCTAGAGCTTGATGATGATGACATCATCATAAGCACACACCTCCCCAAATATCTAAACCAAACGGTTTCAATCAAATGTCCAAATGGTTTGTGTTTTGGAACAAACAGTTTCAAACCGTTTAGAATGAAACAGTTTCACTAAACCGCATAGAAGAAAATGGTTTAAGACCATTTGGTGATGTTGACCAGGGTTGACCATTTGGGTACTTGTTCATAATGATCTAGGTTAATGACCCACCAATTATTATTGATTAACTCCAATTGGTTCATGAGTTGAAGGTCCATCAATCACCTAAACCCTAATCGGGTTGAGTGCTGATTTCATAAGTGATTGAGTTTGAAACTTGGGTTGATTGACCCAAACGGTTTCATAACCATTTGGGAATCACCCAAACGGTCTAAATACCGTTTGGAGGTCAACCAAGACCGTTTAGAGGTCTAGGGTTGAGTATGGTTAGGTATTCGAAGATTCAAACATATGGTATAAACCGTAATCGGCTAAGTGCTGATTTTGCAATTGAATGAATTGATGCTTTGGGTTGATTGACCCAAACGGTTTCAAGACCATTTAGGAATCACCCAAACGGTCTCAAGACCGTTTTTGGGTCATCCAAGACCGTTTTTAGGCCTAGGGTTTAGTATGGTCAAGTGTTTGAAGGTCCAAAGATACCAAATTGAAATGCAATCAAATGTTGGTTTGGTGACCAGTCATAGGATCCAAACCCTAATTGAATGACATGGTTAATGATGATATGATGGGAAAACGGTCTCAAGACCGTTTGGAGGTCATCAAAATGATCCCAAGACTGTTTGGAGGTCTAGGGTTGACTATGGTTAAGTGTTTGAAGATCTAAAGGTACTAAGTTGAAGTGCAATCAAATGCTGATTTGGTGATCAATCCAATGATCCAAACTTTGATTGATTGACTTGGATTTTGATGTTGACATGGGAAAATGATCTCAAGACCGTTTGGAGGTCATCCAAACGACCTCAATACCGTTTGGGGTCAGGTCATGCCCAATTTGGATGATGGTCCAATGGTTTTAATGTAACTAGTTTCACATTGGTTAATGTTGAAGGATCATCGATTCCAAACCCTAATCCAATTGATTCAAACCCTAATTGATGATCAATTAAGGGTCAATTGAGGGTAAAATCAGTTGAAGGTTTACCTATTTAACTCAATTGAAGTATGGTGATAGGTCCAATTGATGATTGGATACATGAATTCAATGATTGAAGGAATCAATATTGAGAACCCCAAATCGACTTGATAGGTTGAGACCATCTTTGGTCCATGCGGTTTTGAGGAGGTTTGGACCAAATGGTCTCAAGACCATTTGAGTCCAAACGGTCTCAAGACCGTTTGGTACCAAACGATCCCAAACCGTTTGAGGCCCAACCGATCTTAAGAGTGCTTTAGCAAACGGTTTCAAGTACTTGCTTTAGCAAACAGTTTCAAGTGACCACCTTTACCAAATGGTTTCAAACCATTGTACTTTGAAAGACCAAGACCGTTTGGGGCTCAAGTAGTCAAAATTAATTGAGGACTCAATTGGTTAATCAACTTGGACACTTATTGTAATTGAAGATTCAATTGGTCAAATCAATTGGATACCTTAGGTAATGGAGGTCCAATGTGATTGAATCTCTTGAGAATTAAGATGGTGAATGATCCATTGATCCAATGATGATTAGTAATGACAATCAATGAAGGTACAAGTTTGAAACCCTAATCATACCTAAGTGATTAGTACCAATTAAGGGATGAACACTAATTACTTATAAGAACAATGACTTGGTACACTATGTTAATCATAGTTGTATGTACTTGATTGAGGGTTGGTGTAACCTAATCAAGTTAAGAAGATGATAGCATGAAATTCATACATGAATATGATTCATGAGGTGATCCTTAAGTAAAGAGATCATGAAACCCTAATCAGGAACATAAACCCAAATTGACAGGGCTATTGAACTCTAACCCTAATTGAGGGCAATTCTGAATGAAACCCTAATCCAGGGTGAGGATGTAACCCTAATCTAGGGTAATGATATAAGAAACTCCAATTTAGGGAAATCAGATGTAAAACCCTGATTGGATATGAATAGTAGACCCAAGTTGTGGGTAACCATAGTGGAAACCTTAATTGAGGTTGATTCCATGTGGATCCCTAATTGAGATTGATTCAATGTGAATCCCTAATTGAGGTTGATTCAATGTGAATCCCTAATTGAAGTTGATTCCATGAGAAACCCTAATTGAGGGTGATGCCATGAGAAATCCCTAGTTGGTATGAATAGTAAACATTAAGTATAGGCAATGAGATGTGGAAGCCTAATGAAGGGTGATGCTATATGCAATCCTAACTCTAATGAAGTATGATAGCATGTGAAATCACAAAGCCCTAATAAAGGGTAAAGGTATGTGAAACCCTGATTGAAGTTATAATACATGAAGCCTTAATCTTGAACAACATGATGACAACCCAGAACCCTAATAATAAAATAGTGGGTAAAACCTTATAAAGGTGAAATATCATAAATGGTTGATTATAGGCAAGCTTATTGTAAGCAATGCCTTAACCTGAGATGAGTCCATTTCATTAAAGATAGTTGGACCATTCTTATGTGTAACCTATGCACTTCATGGTAAGAGTGATAGGTTAGTGGATGAAAGGGTTAAGATGGGAAATACATTAATCAAAGATAAGCTAATAACTTAAGAAAGTTGGAAGTGATGAGGAAAGTGATACATCAAGATATGAAAGACTTCACAGTTAGCATCTCAAAGTTGATATACTTTGATAAGTATGAAATCCTAATGTGAGATGGGAAACCCTAACCCTAAATTGGGTAATCGGACATGAGAAATCACAATATGATATGAATAGTAAGCCCTAACCCTATTGAGGGAATAGAGGTGTTACTATTGTATTACATGAAGTAATATGTTATCGTTGCCTAGTGAGAGGTGACAAGATGTTTAATGGCATTGTGAGACATATGGTTAAATGTTTCCTAGTGAGAGGTGACAAGATGCTTTATGGGCCTTATGATCCATGCGAGCAATTATGGCATAGTGAGAGGTACCAAAATGATTATAAAAGTTTATTATAAGAAAGGATAATGTTTTAATAAACTTAATAAAAGGAACAACTGTATTCAATAAAGAATGTGTAAAGCTATGCAGGCTAACCTCAAGGTTCATAGCCTAAAGTAGTATGTGATGATCAATGATGAGTTAAAGGAATTAAATTCTATGAACTATGTAATCAGGATTGGTTAGAATCCAATGCCTGGCTGTGAAATCAGGATTGGTTAAAGTCCAATGTCTGGATGTGAAATCAGGTTTGGAAGAGTCCAATACCTGGCAGAGGTGTAATGCCTGTAATCAGGGTTGGTTAAAGTCCAATGCCTGGCTATGAAATCAGGATTGGTTAAAGTCCAATGCCTGGCTGTGAAATCAGGATTGGTTAGAGTCCAATGCCTGGCTATGAAATCAGGATTGGTTAGAGTCCAATGCCTGGCTGTGAAATCAGGATTGGTTAGAGTCCAATGTCTGGCTGTGAAATCAGGATTGGTTAGAGTCCAATGCCTGGCTGTGAAATCAGGATTGGTTAAAGTCCAATGACTGGCTGTGTAATTAGGTTTGGATAAAGTCCAATACCTGGAAGAGGTGTAATGCCTATAATCAGGGTTGGCTAATGTCCAATCCCTGGCTGTGAAATCAGGATTGGTAGTGTCCAATGCCTGGCAGTGTAATTAGGTTTGGAAGAGTCCAATACCTGGCAGAGGCTAAATGCCTGTAGTGATAACACAAGATTGGTAATAACCCAATGCCTGTAATGATGATTTAGGATTGGTATTAATCCAATTCATGTATTGATGATAAATGAGTACATGGTAGATATTTCTCGTTATTTGTTTAACAGGTTGGCTAAGGCCAATAGAATGAAACAAGAATGTTTCATGGGTGACATAAAAAGATGACGAGTGTCACAAGAAAAGTTTGATATGATGGTATAACATGTTGGATAAATGATATGCATGTCATTCCTATTCCTTATTAAAAGAATAGATGATATATTGCTCTATCATAAATAGTTGCAATGCTTACAAAGTTGAGAATGCTTTAAACTGCTTAACCTCTGCTCAATTTCATATCTTTAACTACAATACAATGTTTTGGCGGAGAGTTATATCTCCCGCTGGGGAAATTTACAATTGTCTCACCCCCGTGGGATCCAATGTTTTTAGGTGGACGCAGACAAAGAGGCAAGAAACCTTTGGCAGAGAAGGAACAGCAGTAGCATCGAGGACAACAGTAATATCTCAGGTGGAGATATTGCCTGTCCAGTTGTATAGATAGTAGTCCTATGTGTCATCTCTATACTCTCAGGTCCTCGGAATTTATAGATAGTGCTTTTATCATCGACTTGAGATTTTGACTTGATGCCTTGAGGTTTTATGTTGTTTGTACATAATGTTGAATAGAATAGTTGATGTTGTAATACTCGAGAAGAGACAGTATAGGTTGTGAACTTATGGAACATAATATAAATATTATATTTTGGTTCTTGCTGAAAAAGATTTCCTATGTGTGGATCTCTTTGCAAAAAGTTTTAATTTTTAGTGATTTCCAGTAATTCGCTGCAAATGATTTGCTTCCGCTCAATTAATTTTGTTTTTTTGAGTTGGATGCTACAATTTAGTGGTATCAGAGCTCTAGGTTCGCTGAGTCTACAGAGACATAGGACTAAGGTAGTAGAGTCTGTTCTGGTGTCATCAAGTGTATCTAATAGTGTCTTCTGCTTGTATAAGAGAAGAAGAACTTAAACATGACTGGGTCACATGAGGAGGTTGTTGTTGAAAGCAGCAATGTTGCACCAAGAAGAGGTGCATGGGACCAGGCAAGAGAGAGATAATTGCCTGAGAATCCCTTAGCTGATCCAACTATAATAAGAAAATCCTTCTTTAAGTATTACTGTTGGAGAAATTAGGGCAACAATAATGTATATGATGGATCAAGCATTGGCAGTGTAACCTATATTACTAGTCCCCAATTATGATGTTTTAGATATCAACAGGATTTGTGATCAACATCAGTAGGTTGAAGCAAAAGGAAATGATGAATTTCTGGACTTAAATTGAGTCTGTGCTCAATCTTAGCCTGTTGAATCAACCTTTGAGGTAGAGTTAGCCTGAGGCAGTAAATAATCCATGAATCATGACAGGTTAGACAAGATAATGTCGTTCAAATATGTCATTTTATGTTTCCCTGGATATAATTGAGGAAGTAATTGATTGAGTTTTCCTTGTTTAGTCCTGTGAGGGCTTATGTTTTGCATAGTAAAACATTACAAATGTTTTATGTTGTTCCTACCTCTATAAGAAAGATGAGGTATAGAAGAGATGCCTAGATGAACTCCAGGAATGTTAAACCTTATGCTAGTGATAATATGGAAGGAATATGATAGTATACAAAGTGCATACCACTTAATCTCAGTATTTATATACCCTGGCCAGGTATACAACTATTGATGATAAAGTGAGTATGGAAACTCTTAGATTTTTGTCTTTTTTATTTCTCTGATCAAGTAGTCATTCTGAGACAATCTAATGAGTATCATGAAATTAGGAATATGGAATGAATAAATGTGTCACATCCTAAACATAAGAAAGAGAAGTCTGAGATAATCTCAGATGAGCATGTTGTATGAGGAACTAAAAGTGTACTCCTCATAAGATAAGAATAAGAATAAGGGATATGAACCATGTTTAATAATGTTGCAATCATAATAAAGATCTTTTCCATAATGAGGAAATGGGAAATGTGATGAGATCATGAGATGATCATAAACATTCTAGATAATAATAAAGAAAAGGATAATGACATGTAATCATCCTTACAAATTCCTATGCTAAAGGCAAGGAACCTAGGATGAGACAAAGAGTAAATTCTTCAGAAATAGTTGAAAATATATGAATTAATAAGAGGAATATGAATCCTTGTTTTCTTTCCTTTCGGGGACATGGCAATCAAGTGGGTCTTAGGACACTTGATGTGCATAAGATAAATATGTTCATGTGATGGATACTTAGAAAAGTATCAATTTACTTGGACTTTGGTTCCAAGATGAGGACATATGTAACAATTAATGTTCCAAGATGAAAGGAAGAGAAATATATGATGTGTTTCCAACACATGTGATAGATACCAAGGTGAAAGATTCTAGTATCTGAGAATTATCAGATGGATTAGGTTGGCTACCTGAGTGGTCAACTATGAAATTAGTCGGATTATATAAAATGATATGAACATCATATGTTAGGGGTTTATGCTCTGCATAAACATGATATTAATAAAGAATGTATGATGCTTCTCTGAATAAGAAAAGTGTTATTTGACACAAAGTTGACTCTATAGTTAATGATGAGGGACAGTGGGGCATGTGCCTTGTGTGTTGATTCTATGAGAATCTTGTATGGAAACACTTTGTGCTGATCAAAGATTTATGGTGTCTCTATAATAAGGACATGATATGTGAAGACTAGATAGTATGATGAATAAAATACATCTGTCTTCCTTTATCTGGATTTCAAGGATGAAATCCTTGTTAGGGGTTTATAATTTGTAACATCCCTGACCTGGTTTATACTTTAACCCTAGGTGTTTTGATTAATAAAGGTGATTAAATTCTTAATCGCATCTTGTGAAAAGTAATTAGGTCTCAAGAGGAACTTATGTTGCAATTCTAGCCATTTTGAACATTGTTGAAATCGATGTTTTGCTTATTTTGGACTGAAGTGCAAATTACTCAAGTTGAGGGGTTTAAGTGCAAATTGTACATGATAATATGTTCCTCATGTGTTGAAGCATCATGAGAGTAAATATGATGTTGAGGTATGGCTTATGGAAGCCTGAATACCAAGAAAGAGCTGATAAAGCAATGTATGTGCATGAAAACCTAGTTTTGGTGTAATGTGCAATTTACCCAAAACCCAGGGTGCAATATGTAAATTACTACTTCAATAAGGTCCCTAATGTATCTTGTCATCAAGTAGAGCAAAGAAAATGAGAGGGGCGCCTCATTTGAATTAATTTGGAGTAGAGAGAATCTTGATATTAAAATAATCAAGATTTAATCCTAATTGAAACCCTAATTTGATTTAGGGCAAAAATAAATGTATTAATTTAAGGGACTTCAACCAAAATTAAAATGGTTGGATTCTGATGTTTGTGTGACGTCCTTGATCCTTTCAAGGACCAGGAAAATATCCAAGGGAGTGGATAACTCACACAAAATTTTATAAGAAAAAGAAATATCCACTCACATATGGATATTAATATAATATGAATTGAGGTGCTTAATTTGCTTTTCTTTAAATCATGGATAATTGAGAGTAAAAAGAGACGAAAACGATAGCCTCATCCCTAAGGAAGACGAGGGGGAAGAGGTGGCCACATTTTTTGGATTAAATAGATTTTTGCAAAGCATATTCTCTCTCATTGAATTTTTATAAAAGAACCTTTTACAAGCCAAATGGAAGGCTTTTTCGACCCCACTTCTTCTCCTTTCTTGGGAAATGACCAAGGGATCTTGGGAGGGTCAGGAGGACAACCCCAAACCTGTTGGTAAGGTTCTTGATCCATTTCACCTTGATTCCATGGTGGAAATTGAAAATAAATTATGGATTTCTTCTTATTTCGATCTCCTCTTCAACCCTAGCTAATCTTTTCAACCAAAAGCTTGAGGAAGAGCCTAGGGCGAATTGCAAAAGCTTCATCCACCATTTTTGCCATGAGATTAGAGCTTTGGATCTCAATTGGAGGTGGGTTTTATAACTTGAAACCCTAACTTTGTTATTGCATTCAATTCCCCATCAAATAATGATCATTTCTCTATTTACAATTAATGATTTGGTTGATTGATGCAATTTCCATGGAAATCATAGCAGGTTTCATGGGTCTAGAGCTTGATGACAATGAAATCATCATAAGAACACACCTCCCCAAATATCTAGACCAAACGGTTTCAATCAAATGTCCAAACGGTTTGTGTTTTGGAACAAACGGTTTCTAACCGTTTGGAATGAAACAGTTTCACTAAACCGCATAGAAGAAAACAGTTTAAGACCGTTTGGTGATGTTGACCAGGGTTGACCATTTGGGGATTTTTTCATAATGATCTAGGTTAATGGCCCACCAATTATTATTGATTAACTCCAATTGGTTCATGAGTTGAAGGTCCATCAATCACCTAAACCCTAATCGGGTTGAGTGTTGATTTCATAAGTGATTGAGTTTGAAACTTGGGTTGATTGACCCAAACGGTTTCACAACCATTTGGGAATCACCCAAACGGTCTCAAGACCGTTTGTAGGTCTAGGGTTGAGTATTGTTAGGTATTTGAAGATTCAAACATATGGTATAAACCCTAATCGGCTAAGTGCTGATTTTGCAATTGAATGAGTTGATGCTTTGGGTTGATTGACCCAAACGGTTTCAAGACCGTTTGGGAATCACCCAAACGGTCTCAAGACCATTTGGGGGTCATCCAAGACCATTTTGAGGCCTAGGGTTAAGTATGGTCAAGTGCTTGAAGGTCCAAAGATACCAAATTGAAATGCAATCAAATGTTGATTTGGTGACCAATCCTAGGATCCAAACCCTAATTGAATGACATGGTTAATGATGGCATGATGGGAAAACGGTATCAAGACCGTTTGGAGGTCATACAAACGATCCCAAGACTTTTTGGGGGTCACCCAAGACCATTTGGAGGTCTAGGGTTGACTATGGTTAAGTGTTTGAAGATCTAAAGGTACTAAGTTGAAGTGCAATCAAATGCTGATTTGGTGATCAATCCAATGATCCAAACTTTGATTGATTGACTTGGATTTTGATGTTGACATGGGAAAACAGTCTCAAGACCATTTGGAGGTCATCCAAACGACCTCAAGACCGTTTGGGATCAAGTCATGCCCAATTTGTATGATGGTCCAATGGTTTTAAAGTAACTAGTTTCACATTGGTTAATGTTGAAGGATCATCGATTCCAAACCCTAATCCAATTGATTCAAACCCTAATTCATGATAAATTGAGGGTCAATTGAGGGTCAAATCAGTTGAAGGTTGACCTATTTAACTCAATTGAAGTATGGTCATAGGTCCAATTGATGATTGGATACATGAATTTAATGATTAAAGGAATCAACATTGAGAACCCCAAATCGACTTGATAGGTTGAGACCATCTTTGGTCCATGCGGTTTTGAGGAGGTTTGGACCAAACGGTCTCAAGACCGTTTGGGACCAAACGATCCCAAACCATTTGAGGCCCAATCGATCTTAAGAGTGCTTTAGCAAACGGTTTCAAGTACTTGCTTTAGCAAACGGTTTCAAGTGACCACCTTTACCAAATGGTTTCAGACCATTATACTTTGAAAGACCAAGACCGTTTGGGGCTCAAGTAGTAAAAATTAATTGAGGACTCAATTGGTTAATCAACTTGGACACTTATTGTAATTGAAGATTCAATTGGTCAAATCAATTGGATACCTTATGTAATGGAGGTCCAATGTGATTGAATCTCTTGAGAATTAAGATGGTGAATGGTCCATTGATCCAATGATGATTAGTAATGACAATCAATGAAGGTACAAGTTTGAAACCCTAATAGTACCTAAGTGATTAGTACCAATCAAGGGATGAACCCTAATTGCTTATAAGAACAATGACTTGGTACACTATGCTAATCATAGTTGTATGTACTTGATTGAGGGTTGATGTAACCTAATCAAGTTAAGAATATGATAGCATGAAATTCATACATGAATATCATTCATGAGGTGATTAAGGGTATGATCCTTAAGTAAAGAGATCATGAAACCCTAATTAGGAACATAAACCCTAATTGACAGGGCTATTGAACTCTAACCCTAATTGAGGGCAATTCTGAATGAAACCCTAATCCAGGGTGAGGATGTAACCCTAATCTAGGGTAATGATATATGAAACTCCAATTTAGGGAAATGAGATGTAAAACCCTGATTGGAGATGAATAGTAGACCCAGGCTATGGGTAACCATAGAGGAAACCTTAATTGAGGTTGATTCCATGTGGATCCCTAATTGTGGTTGATTCAATGTGAATCCCTAATTGAGGTTGATTCAATGTGAATCCCTAATTGAAGTTGATTCCATGAGAAACCCTAATTGAGGGTGATGCCATGAGAAATCCCTAGTTGGGACGAATAGTAAACATTAAGTATAGGCAATGAGATGTGGAAGCCTAATGAAGGGTGATGTTATATGCAATCCTAACTCTAATGAAGTATGATAGCATGTGAAATCCCACAGCCCTAATAAAGGGTAAAGGTATGTGAAACCCTGATTGAAGCTATAATACATGAAGCCTTCATATCGAACAACATGATGACAACCCAGAACCCTAATAATAAAACAGTGGGTAAAACCTTATAAAGGTGAAATATCATAAATGGTTGATTATAGGCAAGCTTATTGTAAGCAATGCCTTAACCTGAGATGAGTCCATATCATTAAAGATAGTTGGACCATTCTTATGTGTAACCTATGCACTTCATGGTAAGAGTGATAGGTTAGTGGATGAAAGGATTAAGATGGGAAATACCTTAATCCAAGATAAGCTAATAACTTAAGAAAGTTGGAAGTGATGAGGAAAGTGATACATCAAGATATGAAAGACTTCACAGTTAGCATCTCAAAGTTGATATACTTTGATAACTATGAAATCCTAATGTGAGATGGGAAACCTTGACCCTAAATTGGGTAATGGGACATGAGAAATCATAATATGATATGAATAGTAAGCCCTAACCCTATTAAGAGAATAGAGGTGTTACTATTGTATTACATGAAGTAATATGTTATCGTTGCCTAGTGAGAGGTGACAAGATGTTTAATGGCCTTGTGAACCATATGGTTAAATGTTGCCTAGTGAGAGGTGACAAGATGCTTTATGGGCCTTATGAGCCATGCGAGCAATTATGGCATAGTGAGAGGTACCAAAATTATTATAAAAGTTTATTATAAGAAAGGATAATGTTTTAATAAACTTAATAAAAGGAACAACTGTATTCAATAAAGAATGTGTAAAGCTATGCAGGCTAACCTCAAGGTTCATAGCCTAAAGTAGTATGTGATGATCAATGATGAATTAAAGGAATTAAATTCTATGAACTATGTAATCAGGATTGGTTAGAGTCCAATGCATGGCTGTGAAATCAGGATTAGTTAAAGTCCAATGACTGGCTATGAAATTAGGTTTCGAAGAGTCCAATACCTGGCAGAGGTGTAATTCCTGTAATCAGGATTGGTTAAAGTCCAATGCCTGGCTGTGAAATCAGGATTGGTTAAAGTCCAATGCCTGGCTGTGAAATCAGGATTGGTTAGAGTCCAATGCCTGGCTGTGAAATCAGGATTGGTTAGAGTCCAATGCCTGGCTGTGAAATCAGGATTGGTTAGAGTCTAATGCCTGGTTGTGAAATCAGGATTGGTTAGAGTCCAATGCCTGGTTGTGAAATCAGGATTGGTTAGAGTCCAATGCCTGGCTGTGAAATCAGGATTGATTAAAGTCTAATGTCTGGCTGTGTAATCAGGTTTGGTTAAAGTCCAATACCTGGCAGAGGTGTAATGCCTGTAATCAAGGTTGGCTAAAGTCCAATGCTTGGCCGTGAAATTAAAATTGGTAGTGTCCAATGCCTGGCGGTGTAATCAGGTTTGGAAGAGTCCAATACCTGGCAGAGGCTAAATTCCTGTAGTGATAACACAGGATTGGTAATAACCCAATGTCTGTAATGATGATTTAGGATTGGTATTAATCCAATTCCTGTATTGATGATAAATGAGTACATGGTAGATATATCTCTTTATTTGTTTAACAGGTTGGCTAAGGCCAACAGAATGAAACAAGAATGTTTCATGGGTGACATAACAAGATGATGAGTGGCACAAGAAAAGTTTGATATGATGGTATAACATGAGGGATAAATGATATACATGTCATTCCTATTCCTTATTAAAAGAATAGATGATATATTGCTCTATCATAAATAGTTGCAATGCTTACAAAGTTGAGAATGCTTTAAACTGCTTAACCTCTGCTCAATTTCATATTTTTAATTGCAATATAATGTTTTGGCGGAGAGTTATATCTCCGGCTGGGGCAATTTACAATTGTCTCACCCCCATGGGATCTAATGTTTTTAGGTGGACGCAGACAAAGAGGCAAGAAACCTTTTCCAGAGAAGGAACAACAGAAGCATCGAGGACATCAGTAATATCTCAGGTGGAGATACTTCCTGTCCAGTTGTATAGATAGTAGTCCTATGTGTCGTCTCTATACTCTCAGGTCCTCGGAATTTATACATAGTGCTTTTATCATCGACTTGAGATTTTGACTTGTTGCCTCGAGGTTTTATGTTGTCTGTACATAATGTTGAATAGAACAGCTGATGTTGTAATCCTCGAGAAGAGATAGTACATGTTGTGTACTTATGGAACAAAATATAAATATTATATTTTGGTTCTTGATGAAAAAGATTTCCTATGTGTGGATCTCTTTGCAAAAAGTTTTAATTTTTAGTGATTTTCAGTAATCTGCTGCAAATGATTCGCTTCTGCTCAGTTAATTTTGTTTTTGCGAGTTGTATGCTACACACACGATCCACCACCGCCACAACAATGACATTGCCCTATCACCCCTGAGGTTTTGTCGGGATGTAAACAGGATGATTCAAAATATATGTCCTGTAATAAAATTTTGTAATATTGATGATAAGATAACTACTGGCTTTTGAAAGTAGAGAGGAAAGAGGTGGATACATGTACCTTGTCAATTATTGAGCCCACTTAGTCAATGTACATAGATTTGAATGCACTTGTCATTTCTTACTTGTTGGAAAATTGAATAAAGATTGAGTTGGATCATACTTGAGGTGATGAAGCCCCTAATTGGGCCTACATCGGGTGTCATATCTCCCATTATCTGCATTTAGATGTTTTATGATGTAAACATTCTGCAATAACATGTATTTTATATGAAATGTGTAATGACCCGCACTTTTGAGTGTCTAAAATACCTTCAAGTTTCAGATTGCCAATCATAAATTCGAGGATCAGATTCATGAAATAATACAAAATAGTAAACAATTTCCATCAATGATCGAATATTTACATGTTTACTAAAAAGATCCTCTAAGGAGTTACCTAACTTTTAAACAGAATTAACTTTTACATGTGTGAAGATAAACCATTAAGACTAAACCTCCATGATTACACTATAGTGTCTTCAACATATCTATCTATACCATCATGTCCACGAATCAAGTATATCTGATACCTAAAACACCGACAAACAAATACACGGTCAGTATATTGCTATACCGGTACATGGGTTCAACCAATAATCACCAGTACACATATAAGCAAACATTTGTATCTTGCATATAAGAATATAAATTATTTCATATTCTAACCCATATATGGTCAACTACGTCAGGTGTAATCATTGTCCCTCTGGGGCTCGTATGCATTACCCTTAAGATCAGTCTAACCTAGGATTCAGAATATTGTTATTTACTTTACATGATACTCATATGGAACTTTATAGTTTGCAAGAAATAAATTAACAAAGTAAATAGTTTATTTGTCATTCAATCACATTGAGAAACATCGGGAATCTCAAAATTCGATATATATATTCATAAGCGTAACCACATACCTTATGCCATCGTAGCAACCATGCAGAACATCATATACTTTATGAGTGTATCCAAATATCCAAGCAACAAATCATATAATCAACAAGTATCTGAAACAAATCATACTACATATGTGTCACTGTGTATTCGCATTACATTACTTAGATCTAGATGTTCTCCTAAACTAGGGTTTAGGGTTATCTCTCGTTTGGACCCAGGATTAGGGTTACAAACTCATATTCCACCACATCATGGTTTCTACAATTACACTTTCAATTATACATATTAGGTGAAACCCTAATTATCAACTTAAGCACATTAGATTACCCGTGACACATAAATCACATTACTAACATTGAGATCATAGCAAGATGTCCATGTTGGTTGTAAAACCCTAAACAACATGAATAAGATTACTAATCTAGAATCATCCATCATTCAACATTATCAGCGATTTACTCATTATACATGTCTAGATCAGGTATTATCACAACCTAAATGAGTCTACATCAAATAAGCATCAGATTAAAGCAGATCTAGGTTTCCTTAATACTAATGACATCAACACATGCATTGTATATACTTTTATAACAGAAAGCTTAATCAAGTTTTGATAATATTTTCATTGGATTCCTTTCATTTTTATGAGAAATTTGGTATATAATTTTGCTATATTCCAAGTTACCAATCATTTACTATGATTTTTGCAAGATTAACATTGTTGGACCAATTGTATTAGGCCACGTCAGCCTAGCGACCAATATCCACTAATCCATGGGACTAGGCCATACCAATTATCCACGGCCAGTTCAGGCAAGCGCCCCAGCGTGGCTGTGCCTTAAAACAAAATGAAAAGATTGTTTTACCCTTACCTAGCACTCACTGAATCAGGGGTATGGGGGTCTTTTCTCCATCTTCGTCTCCCACCTTATGTCTGTCTCTCCCATTCTGCTACGCAACATCGTGTGAGATCTCGATTCTCAGTGCCCAAGTCATGCATCGCTATCTCTAGGGCTACGCACACCCTTTCCTTGCTCAGGGAGCCTCTCCGGATTGTACAGACGTAGTTGTCTACTGCCGGCACTGTGGGCAGAAAGGACTCTGGCAATGAGCTTCTCAATCGCCAGCGTTGGATCTAGTCTTCCCTCTCATCACTGCAGCCCAAACCACCATCCTAGACACCTTCCATTCATCATCTTCCTCCGATCCACTAGCAAAACTAGCCTGATAGATTTCTCCCTCTCTCTCGTGATGATGCTATTGTGCACTCGGTCTCCCACTGGCGCCGCAAACCGTCGTCCGTAGACGAAGATTCACACCATGGTTGGCGCTCCTTACCCTGCGATCAACACCAAGATGAACCAGTCTCTTTGAACCTGCCCTCTATGTCCGTCATCATAAAGACACATATGTTCTCAAACTCCTACCCTTCTTCCTTCTTGCAAGGCCTCCTCACTGCTGCCAGGGAGGGGGTCAACGGTTATGTTGACTCTTTTCTCCACAGCATGCATGGTCCACACGAGGGTGCCCCTCGTAGCAGGTTCTGATGTGAGTTTGCAGGGAGGCAGTCCTCACCTATACATGTTTGGTGCTGGTCTTGTAGAATCACTCTACTATAATGATGTTTCTACATCCAAGAGCCCAGCAGGTAGGTTTGCTCGAGCATCTCTTGCCATGGATCTGGCTGAAGAAGATCATAGGGGTCTTGGAGTTGTTACGGTCTTATGCAAGCCTGCTGGTGTGGTTTTGGCTACAACCTCCAAGCCACGGTAACTTCCATGGTCATCTTTTCTCCAGTCCACATCTGTCGGACCCCTCTCTTCGATGTGTAATTGCCCAAAGGATTCAGAAAGAAGTTTTGGGATGGGTTGGTTAGGGAGAGATAAAGGGGCATGCTAGGCTGGTGATTAATTCACCATATCATATGAATCGTGTAGGTATATATAGGTACTTCCTTGTAGCTTCCCATTCTCATTTCTTATCATGGGGTTCAAATAATCCAAAAGTGGCAAGGAGTACTATGACTATCTAAAATATCAATTTTCCAAGACTATTAAATCTCAACACCAACCAGGAAAGAAAGTACTCTTTTATATAAACTTTTGCTTTTATTCCAAAAGGCCATGAGAGGCACCACCCTATGATTTAGATTTGGATTTAGAAACAAAAGCCTTTAAGGAATACTTACAACAACGGTATTGTCAATATCAGCTAGATAATTATCCTCTAATTATCAAAAACACCATAAATCATATTTCTTTTAGCAACTTTAGAATTAATTTTATTTATCGTAACAAAAGGCCATTAGTATTAATTCATGTATAAATTCCCTTTCTCTAACTTATGCTGCAAGGACCCATGCAACCAAAGGTGATCCATATTATTATTCCACCAATAATACCATTAGGGAATTTACAAATCAATTCATTTATTTAATTCAATTTTTATCAAAATTGAGGATATTACATTCACCCCTCCTTAAAAGGAATTTTTCCCTCAAAATTCAAACTTAGTAAGCTTAAGGTGAATGACAACTCAATTTAGTTCAACCTTAGGGTCAATGTCCTATTTAAATATCATTAACTTCTTTCATTGGCATGTAATTTCCTCACATTATACTAAGATTAGTCCTTTAATTTAGTTAAAGGTATATCCATATCCTTAGTATCTACATGATATCATCTCTTGGCGATTATATTTTTCATTGGTGATTTCATTATTACTCGATGATTTCTCTTTTCACTTAGGTTTCCAACCTATTATTCATTATTTGCACACAAGGGTAAGGTAACACCTCTAATCCTAGTTAATGTCATTACACATTAAATGTAGGATATTCATCCTCATTATCTCAATTTTTTAGCATAATGTGTGTCTATCCAATCTCCCTCCCTCATAATGAGATGAAATAAGCATTTGACTACAGCCCAAACACAAAGTTCATTCCATTCCGAGAGCGGAGATAGTACATCCACACATTACCTTTCCATTTCACTTATTAAGTTGAGTCATACTCGATATGACTCTAAACTTACTTTTTCTTAATTTCATAGCATTTTAACATTCCATGAAGTTAAGTGTCATTTTTCTTAGTCTTAAGTTAGGGCAGAACTTCTATCAAGTTTTCATGACTTCCTTATATCTTTTATATTTACATATCGTGTATCATTATGAGCCTTAGCAAATCCTTTAGGTCTCTAGGGGTATAGGTACTCTTGGAGTGATCTCATCCTTATGCACCAAGGGAGTGTCTTTACATTCACCCTATTGGGCCACATGAACAATAGGTAGGCGGCCAACCTCCTGAGACATGGGCCTAGGGAAAACCAACTGTTACCTCCTGACCACTTGGTCATGCACATTCAGGACATATCAACTCCCAACCCATCATTCCTATGTACCTTTAATACACCCTACTTGACCCTAAGGTTTGCATTAGGTCTCTACCCTCATTAAGGGTTTCTTTTGAGATGTCACATCATTTAAGCACATCATTTTCTTACTTAATTCTTTAACCCATATTGCATTCATCTCTCTCTTTCGAGTACACATAATGCAGTGTCGTCCCATCATTGGGCTCTAGCCACCTTCCCTCCAGGGCTTGGTGCCATGTCGGTCTTCCTTCCTGGGCTTGACCTTTGTGATCTTCCCCTCCAGGGGCTTGATCCTAAACAACTGCATTGTGGACTTAGGCCACCTTCCCTCCTGGGCTTGGTGCCTGCCTGGTCATCCCTCCTGGACCTGACCATTTCATGACCTTCCCTCCTGGGCTTGGTCGTCCACCTAGGCCACCTTCCCTCCTGGGCTTGGTCGTCCACTTAGGCCACCTTCCCTCCTAGTCTTGGTGCCTTACTAGTCTTCCCTCCTGGGCTTGACCAGTTGTGTCTCTCAGAGTTGGCATCCTTGGGTTCAAAGAATTTAAGTACTTTCATTTTTTTATATCTTTAACTCTTCACTCCTCTAGGTGAGGATTAAGGTTATCTCAATACTTAAATACATTTATTCACTAACCTTTTTAAGGGAAACTCCTAGCCTAGGATGCCTTCTTGGCTCATAGGAGGGGGTCAAGCTCTATATCCACAACATGATCCCAAGATCTAAGGTTTTTACCTCCCTCCTAGGTCATCTTCCAACTCTTGGGTTGACCCAACCCAATTTATAATTAGGCATAACTTTTATCATTATAACATATCAACCCATATTTTCTCAATTTCTAGAATACCCCCTCATGGTCTTTGCCGATTAAATGAACTTGGGTCACCTTCCCCTCCAAGGTCTTGGTGCTACCTTGACCTTCCCCTCTAGGGGCTTGGCCACCATCACCGAACTTCTAGAGACAACATAAGGGGTTTGAGCAAGTTATATTCAAACTTTCATTATCATATATATATATATATATATATATATATGTATATATATATAACTATTGGGTTCTTATATTTCTTAAGACCTCTTACATAAGCATTATGCTCCTCATGCACACTTGCATGGGAGACTGGGTTACCTAAACCCATCCCTTCATCTTTCTCATTATTGATTTCAAGTTTCACATGGGTAGTGTCCCATACCACCGCACCATGTTCATTATTTAAGATTAAGGTTTTTAGGGTTAGGGTTAGGGACTATACTCTACCTCTTAGAGTTTCTGTATCCCTTTACTCTCTAGAGTTTTCATACCCTAATCCAAGTCCTTCCTCTATGAAAGGGCTTACCCATACATGTATCTTTCTAGTACCTACCCTCTCTAGAGGGACCTACACAAAAGGTTACATCTTTTCACATTTTACTTCTCTAATTAACAATTTCTTTTCAAGGCTTTTAAGAAAAGAGATGAGAAGTAGATAAAAATGTGAGATGAGGAACCTAATATATACATTAAGATTTACTAATTTTTTCTCTTAAATATTCTAAGGATGATTTGAAATTATAAACTATTAAGTATTAGTTGATGAATCTGTGCTCTGATACCAAATGTAACGACCCACACTTTTGAGTGTCTAAAAGACCTTAAAGTCACATATCATCACTCATAAATTCCAGGATCAGATTCATGAAATAATGCAAAATAGTAAACAATTCCCATCAATGATCGAATATTTACATGTTTACATAAAAAGCTCCTCTAAGGAGTTACCTAACTTTTAAACAGAATTAACTTTTACATGTGTGAAGATAAACCATTAAGACTAAACCTTCATGCTTACACTGTAGTGTCTTCAACTCTATCTATACCATCATGTCCACAAATCAAGTATATCTGATACCTAAAACACCGACAAACAAATATGCGGTCAGTTTATTTTTATACTGGTATGTGGGTTCAACTAATAATCACCAATATAAATATAAGAAAACATCTGTATCTTGCATATAAGAATATAAACTTATTTCATATTCTAACCCATATCTAGTCAACAACCTCAGGTGTAATCACTGTCCCTATGGGGCTCGTATGCATTACCCTTAAGATCAGTCTAACCCAGGATTCAGAATATTATTATTTACTTTACATGATACTCATATGACTTTATAGTTTGCAAGAACTAAATAAACAAGTAAGAAGTTTATTTGTCATTCAATCACGTTGAGAAACATCGACAATCTCGGAATTCAATATATGTATTCATAAGTGTAACCACATACCTTATGCCATCGCAGCAACCATGCAGAACATCATATACTTTATGAGGGTATCCAAACATCCAAGCAACCAAGCATATCATCAACAAGTATCTGAAACAAAGCATACTACATATGTGTCACCATGTATTCACATTACATTACTCAGATCTAGATGTTCTCCTAAACTAGGGTTTAGGGTTATCTCTCGTTGGGACCAAGGATTAGGGCTACAAACCCTAATTCCACCACATCATGGTTTCTACAATTACACTTTCAATTATATATATTAGGTGAAACCCTAATTATCAACTTAAGCACATTAGATTACTCGTGACACATAAATCACATTACTAACATTAAGATGATAGCAAGATGTCCATGTTGGTTGTAAAACCCTAAACAGCATGAATAAGATTACTAACCTAGAATCATCCTTCATTCAACATTATTAGGGATTTACTCATTATACATGTCTAGATCAGGTATTATCACAACCTAAATGAGTCTACATCAATTAAGCATCAGATTAAAGCAGATCTAGGTTTCCTTTATGCTAATCGCATCAACACATGCATTGTATATACTTTTAGAAAAGGAAGCTTAATCAGGTTTTGATATTATTTTCATTGGATTCCTTTCATTTTTATGATCAATTTGGTATATAATTTCACATATTCCGAGTTACCAATCATTTACTATGATTTTTGCAAGATTAACATTATTGGACCAATTGTATTAGGCCACGACAGCCTGGCGACCAATATCCACTAATCCATGGGGCCAGGCCAGACCAATTGTCCACGGCTAGTTCAGGAAAGCTCCCCAATGTGGTTGTACCTTAAAACAAAATGAAAAGACTAGTTTTCCCTTACCTGGCACTCACTGAGTCAGGGGTATGCGGGTCTTTTCTCTGTCTTTGTCTCCCACCTTGCGTCTATCTCTCCCGTTCCACGACTCAACGTCACATGAGATCTCCCTTCTCAGTGCCCAGGTCACGCATCGCCATCTCTAGGGCTACACACCCCCTTTCCTCACTCAAAAAGCATCTCCGGCTTGTACGGATGCAACCGTCTATTGCTGGTGTTGTAGGCAGAAAGGACTCTGGCGCTGAGCTTCTCGATTTCCAACAGTGGATCTGGTCTGCCCTCTCATCACTTTGGCCCCAACCACCATCCCAGACACCTTCCGTTCATCATCTTCCTCTGATCCACTAGCCGAACTAGCCTGACAGATTTCTCCCTCTCTCTCATGATGATGTTGTTGTGCATGCGGTCTCCCGCTGGCATCGCAAACTGCCATCCGTAGATGTAGATTCGAGCCACGGCTGGCGCTCCTTACCATAAGATCAGCACCAAGACCAACCACTCTCTTCGACCCTGCCCTCCATGGCCTTCATCATCAAGAAACATCTATTCTCAAACTCCTAGCCTTCTTCCTCCTTGTGAGGCCTCCTCACTTCCGCCAGGGAGGAGTCAACGGTTATGTTGACTCTTTTCTCCACAGCACGCATGGTCCACATGAGGGTACCCCTCGTAGCAGGTTCTGATGTGAGTTTGCAGGGAGGCAGTCCTCACCTATACATGTTTGGCGCTGGTCTTGTCGAATCACTCTACTATAATGATGTTTCTGCATCCAAGAGCCCAGCAGGTAGGTTTGCACGAGCGTCTCTTGCCATGGATCTGGCTGAAGAAGAGCATAGGGATGTTGGAGTTGTTACGGTCTTATGAAGGCCTCGTGGCGTGGTTTTGGCTGCAACCTCCAAGCCACGATGACTTCCATGGTCATCTTTGCTCCAGTCCACAGCCTCCGGACCCCTCTCTGTGATGTGTGATTGCCCAAAGAATTCAGAGAGAAGTTATGGGATGGGTTTGTCAGGGTGAGACAAAGGGGCAAGCTAGGTTGGTGATGAATTCACCATATCATATGAATCGTGTAGGTATATATAGGTACTTCCTTGTAGATTCCCTTTCTCAGTTCTCATATTGGGGTTTAAGTAATCCAAAAGTGGCAAGGAGTATTATGACTATCAGAAATATCAAATTTCCAAGACTATTAAATCTCAACACCAACCAGGAAAGAAAGTACTCTTTTTATATAAACTTTTACTTTTATTCCAAAAGGCCACGAGAGGCACCAACCTATGATTTAGATTTGGATTTGGAAACAAAAGACTTTAAGGAATACTTACAACCATGGTGTTGTCAATACCGTCTAGATAATTATCCTCTAATTATCAAAAACACCATAAATCATATTTCTTTTAGCAACTTTACAATTAATTTCATTTATCGTAACAAAAGGCCATTAGTATTAATTCATGTATAAATTCCCTTTCTCTAACTTATGATGCAAGGACCCATGCAACCAAAGGTGATCCATATTTTTATTCACACCAATAATACCATTAGGGAATTTACAAATCAATTCATTTACATAATTCAATTTTTATCAAAATTGAGGATATTACAAAATGTGTATGGACTACTTGATGGAAAGGAGAGAGGTGGGTTCAAACTATGGTTTCTCTAGGATTGAAGGAGTACAAAATTGAACCTCGTCTCCTTTTCATGAAGTAATGGTAAATTTACATGAATATCATACAAATAGCATCCATAGGTGCATTTCACATAAAATACATATCAACAGGAAATGCTTACATCATGAAACATCTAAAGATCAATAGCAGTTGATATTACACAATATGAAGGCCCATTTAAGGGTTTCATCATGGGGCACCCTTACTACTTGATTCATATAATGAAAATGATTAATAAGTGCACATTAGTGACCATCGCATGTCGCCATGACTTCTAAAATAGATATAAATGTCAAAGGTGACACAAAGTTCACTTTTAGAGTCAATTTTTTGGGTTACAACTTTATTCATTCTAACTAGGGAAAAACCATACCCCAATTTACAATTTGAACAAAATAAGGAAGAAATATTCCATAGTTGATGTAAATCAATTATGGCAAATGATGTTTTATGATTTAAGGCAACGAGAAAAAAGAGTAGGAGAAAGAAAAGGAGGGAACAAGAAATAAGAAGTGATGTGTCATATGTTCACTATAATATTTCTTCTTTTCTTCATCCACTACAGTTGTACCCCAAGTATTCTCCTCTAATGAGTACTCTTGAAATATTCTGGTGATAATGTAATAGGAATTTCTAGTTATTTGGTAATATGTGTATCTTCCCATGTAATTTTGATTTCTTCAAGCTTTGAGTAAATATCTTGAGAGGAACACGTGCAACTATATTGTTATTATAGTGCAGTGTCCATTAATTGGACATATATGCTCATAAAGAAAACCATGTAAAATTAGGATCTTTGTAATTAGGGTTTTTTTTTACTTTTGGGTTTGTTTGTTCATCAATTCTATCGGGTTTATCTATTAAACATTCTAGAATGCACCTATATCTCATGATTTAGATGAAGTTTTGTAGGAACGACCCCGACATGTGTTTTGTTCTATTGTAAATAATTTACATCTTTCAAAAATGATATTCCTTGTCATCAACCTTTACAATACACACCTTCCTATCACTTGACACTATCATCGCCCCTATAATAGCTACAGATTCTTGGTCAGCTATGTTTTGTAGAGGATATATATCATTCTTGAGTGGCCTAACATCAACAAAGTCAAAGTCATGAGTTCCCCACTTCAAGTAAGTTCAATCTAAACAATAGACCATGCACTTCTACTAACAGGGGGATGGCAAAATTGGATATTCCATGGGGAGTTTATTGTAGACATTGGTGTTTACTTATCTTGACATTGATTGTTTTTGACACCTCATTTTTCTTCATTCAATCAAATATCAAGATCTAAATTTATCTATGAATAACTAAGAAGTTCACTCATTTATTTCCACATTTTTTCATATTTTTATGACCTATTTAATCTACTCATTTCACTCATGTACCACTAGTCATGGTTTTGTGAAAGAGAAATCATTTTTGAGACTTAACACAAATTTCTCTCTAATTGAGATTTTCATAAGACTTCTTCTAACAATTCTAGTTAGATTCTCTCAAATATAATATTTAATTTTCAATTCCATGGGAATGTAGTTTCTTTTCTTTTGAAAAATGTTAATTTTTATATCTTCTTGAAAAAGAGGAAGAATTGGCCATCAAGATCTTATCTCTTCTCTTTCTTTAACTTTTAAATGAAGTTTAATTCATCAATCACAAAATTAGAATTGTCTCTATCTGAGAAATATCCTAAACAATTCAGAATATCTAAAACGTGTATACAAAACACCCCTTTTTTGCCCAAGGAACATAGACAGAAGTAGATGATCTGCCCAGGTGCCATGTGACATAATCCCACATTACGCCATAGGCAAGTTCCCATAGAATCATCCAATTTGTCATTCTTGTTCCCCAAGTCTTCACAATATCAATCTCTAGAACTTTCCTTGAGGATATGAGGAGACATAATTTCAAATCATATATTCAAACCCTCAGTGCTCGGGTCTATACCCACTATCCACATAAAACCTTTTTGACTCTCGTTAAGTTAGAGAGAAATCTATCCCCCTCTTATTTTATCTTCTTATGTGACTAGAAATTCCTTTTTCTAGAACAACCATTATGTGAATGTTGAGTGGTTGTATGAACAATAAGCATGTGAATCTATATAGTTTTTAGGATCTAAAATTTCTTATCTAATTGTTTATCAAATCACTTTGACCTTAACTGCTTGAAATGCTAATTTCTCAGTCAAAAATAAATTGCTTTTATTAAGTAGAATAAAAATCACTCTTTATCAACGTTCTCAATCTCGATCGTATAGCTTAGATCCATTTCCATGTAGACTGTCCACCATTCATTGTCTTACTTTATCTAATATAAAAGATTGAATCTTGTCCATATTAAATCACCCCCTTATCATCTCTTTTCTCAGTTCTCACGTTTTGGTCCAAACTAGCAGTAGTTTGAGATATTGAGGAAATTGGGACCATGTTACCTATTGATAACACCAATTTCTGTGACATTTTTGCCTTTTATTCTGTTATCAAAACTATCCTTTTCTGCTATTTTCCTCTATTTTATTAGCATTTTCGCAATAATTGGCCAAGCAACGCTCTTATTCCAATTTTTCCTATCTTCTACAGAGTTTTCCTCGTTTTTGTGCAATAAGGCCGATTACGACCCACAATAAGTCTAAGCCCGTCTCGACCTTCCTGACGCCCGATACAACCCAGCCCGACAGGGGCTGGGCGACACGAGAGTGATCGGCGGAGAAGGGCGCTGCGCAAGAAGGATGTGTCGGCCGACATACCGTCTACCTGACAGGGAGCCAAAGCCGCATCGACGACCAAACTCGTCGGGCGACACAGCCACCCACCGGCAGGCGTGCCGCCAGCCACGTGACCGATAGCCAGCACCTCGCGCCGAGACATACCTGTATCGGCCGTCCACATCCATCGACTGGCGTATAAGGGAGCTACGTGCCGTTTCCAGCACCATAACTCCTTCAACCGCCGGTATAAATAGCAGCTACAGGAAGCCGAAAAGACGGGTCGGATAGGTCGTGGTCGTCAGGCTAGTCGGAGGGTTGGAGAATTCGGACAAGACAGTTTGAGAGCCACCTTCGAAGGTAGCTGTGAGAGCAAGAGTGTCGCGCCCCAGTGCTTGTGTCGGGCGACACTAGGTGAGCTTTCCCTCATCCCGAGAGGGAAGGGATGGTTCACTTAGTGTTGTCCCGGGCGACACTGCGGGCCGATATCGGCCAGCGAAGATGAGCGACACGAGTGCCCGACAGTAGACTCGTAGCACTTTGCCCGACACGATATCGAACCCGATACGCTCCGCCCGTCATGTGTGCCGCCCGAGAGGGTGTGCCACCCGACATGAGCGTATCGGCCAGGGTCCTTGAGCGATACAGTCAGTTGTCAGTCGCGCTGCCCGAGAGGGGGTGCCGCCCGACACTGCCGTATCGGGCTCGGCTCCTGACCGGTATTGGGCAGGAGAGCTACAGTAGTCCGTCGTTCTTCTACATCAAGAAGGCGACATCTATCTTTAATTCTGTTATTTAAATTCTTAGCTTATGCATTGTATTAAGACCCTTATTGCTTATAGAAATAGAAATGCTTAATTGCTATTTGTTTAATGCTTGGTGCCTTATGATTGGGTAATTGCTGTGTTGGATATCCAAACTCTAGCTTGCATGTTTTGGATCGCGTTTCGCTTAGCTACCGAATCGTCTTTCCCGTCGCAACTACTTTGAGAGTTGGGTTGTGGCTCTAGTGTTTGGTCCGGTTCTGGAGTGCGAGAGTGCCCGGAACGGAGTTGTTTTAGTATCATTCCACTCTAACTTGAGCCCAGCAACCTCGAGAGGGGTGTTGAAGCTTGGTTAGAGGCACCCGCTCTGAGAGGAGGGGTGCAGGGTGTTACTGATACCGCTTGTCTTACTAAAGTCTTATCCCTTGCATTACGCCTTAAACTGCAGTTTATCTTTCTATTTTATGTTGCATGAAAATTCCTAAGAACTGCTAAATGACAAAATCTTAATCTTTCTTGTAACTCCAGTTGGAGATAGTTTTCTTTGATTTAATCGTGACAGCTTGTTGTTCCCCTTCGGGGAACTTTAATATCTCTTTATACCCACCGGAGTGTAGAGTGTCGATTCAGAGTCGTCAACACGACCCACCTTGTCCCTGTGTTCGACCCCGTATGACTACTTCGACCCCGTAAACAAAGTTGCGGGGGCCTAGAAGGATTCGGGTTATAAATGTGAAGGCTCGACTACCTCAAATACGCCTCCAATTTTAGGACGCGCGATTTAGGCCGGTCAACTTTCTGGCGCCGTTGCCGGGGACAAGGCAAATGGCACTGTTGACGAATCCGAAACCACTAACTACACTCCCGTGCCTCAAGCTTAGAAATAGGCTTGACAGCACCTTTTTTTCCTTTTTCTTTTTCCTTTTTATTTTTCTTTAAGCATTATTCTTTGCCAGGAACCAAATAACTCTGTGCTCTAACTTGATTTCTCATGATATTTCAGGTACCCTGCAAAGCTGTAACCTGCTCCACCGAGCCTTGATACCATGCCTCGTTGTGAGAAACCCCTTTCTGAGGGCGAATGTCAGAGCCAAAGCGAGGGGGCGACCCGACCTAATTGGGTTGGTCAGCTTTCCGCCTACATAAAAAGACAGGACACCATTATCAACCAGTTGGCACAGGGGACGTTTACCAACCCTGGATCTCTGAATTCCATGCAACACCAGATGGCAAGTCTACAGATGCGCCAATGGGAGGTCGATCAACGGCTGTCTCAAATGGCTGCTCTGATGAAGAACCTTGCAGGAAAAGCGCTCCCTCACCCTAAAACTACAGTAATGGCAGTGCTTAGATCAGGAAAGACGGTAGAGCACGCTGATGAAGCCCCACCGGAACTTGAGCAAGGGCCTAAGGATGCTATTCTAGCAGGAGGCGGAGGTAGGCCTGCAGAAGCCCAAGAGCCTGCACCGAGACCGTCCGATGAGCCATCTGGTGGGAGGAATCCTTATGCTCCCAGGATATCGTTCCCGTATAAGCTGATCAAGGCAAATCTAAGAAGGTGGCACGAAAGGTTCATGGACTCGATCAGGAAGCTGCATCTTGAAGTCCCCTTCCTTGACGCTTTGGAGGAGATGCCCACATACGCCAAGTTTCTCAAAGATCTAATAATGAAGAAGAGAAGGGGAGGAAGGATAGAGACAGTGTACCTAGCCTCTACTTCCTCTGCCTTCGTAAAGCCAGCTTGCCGACTAAGAGAAGGGATCTCGGAGCTTTCACAATCCCATTCGCCATCGGGGACAATGTCGAGCGGAAGGGTCTAGCGGACTTGGGAGCAAGCATCAGCCTCAAGCCCTTAAGTTTTGTGCAAAGGATGGGTTTGACCGACATGGTTCGAACCAATATGCGGATTGAACTGGCGGATCACTCCTTCAAAAGACCTGTTGGCATTGTCGAAGATGTGCCGATTAGGGTCGGTGATTTCTTCATTCCCTGCGACATCGTCGTCATCGACACAGCTGAGGATCCCAGATGTCCGATCATCTTCGGACGCCCTTTCTTGGCAACAGGGAGGGCGCTGATTGATGTCTCTGAAGGGATAATCACCTTGAGGGTTGGAAACAACCACATGGACTTCAAGATGAAGGAGATCATGAGAGGTCCATCCCTGTCTGAATCGGCCTATTTTGCGGATAGTTACAATAAATTCTGCGAGGAAATAGAGGAGGATATTCAGACAGTAGACCCTATCGCAAGGGCAATAAGCTGTCAGGATCCCGACCTCAAAGATCCTGAGGTCGTGAGGCATCTCGACCTTTTCAACCTTTCTGACAAAGAATTGCAAGAAGAAGAGGAGGAGGTAAACTCTGCGATGTATGCCTCCCTTGAGGGAGGACCTCAGGAGGAGACACCCCGAGCAAAGCCGGATTTAAGAGTGTTGCCTGAAGGGCTGAAGTACGAATTTTTAGATGAAGAACAGAGGAACCCAGTCATCGTAAACGCTGACCTTTCAAGCAATCAGCTAGACCGGCTCCTTGAGGAGTTAAGACTCCACAGGGGGGCTATAGGATATTCCGTAGATGATATCAAAGGCCTTAGCCCCGCCCTTTGCATGCATCGCATCAACTTGGATGAGTCTACCAAGCCTCTGGCCCAACCCCAGAGGAAGCTGAATCAGATGCTCAAGGAGGTCGTCAAGAAAGAGGTAATAAAGCTTAGGGACGCGGGGATCATTTACCCAATTAGCGACAGCAATTGGGTAAGCCCGATCCACGTAGTACCCAAGAAAGGTGGAATGACTGTGGTTAAGGGTGAAAAGGGTGACGAAGTAGCGGTAAGGACCGTCACCGGTTGGCGGATGTGCATTGATTACCGAAAGCTAAATCAGGCTACAAAAAAGGATCATTTTCCGCTACCTTTTATTGACCAAGTTCTTGAAAGATTAGCGCATCACAATTATTTTTGTTTTCTTGATGGCTTTTCAGGATTTTACCAGGTACCCATCTTACCCGACGACCAAGAGAAAACAACGTTAACCTGCCTTTACGGCACTTATGCCTTTAGAAGGATGCCCTTCAGACTCTGAAACACCCCCGCCACCTTTCAAAGATGCATGATATCAATGTTCTCAGATTTTCTAGAAGACATCGTGGAAGTTTTCATGGATGATTTCTCCGTCTATGGAAAGGACTTCGATAGCTGTCTGAAGAATCTGTCGTCAGTACTTCAAAGGTGCGAGGAAAATAGCCTGGTCCTGAACTAGGAAAAATGTCATTTCATGGTGCGGGAGGGCATCGTTCTAGGGCATAAGATCTCAAGGCGTGGGATCAAGGTGGATACCAGCAAAGTCGAAGCTATATCTAAGCTTCCTCCACCAAAATCCGTCACGGGGATAAGAAGCTTCCTCGGGCACGCCGGATATTACCTAAGATTCATCAAGGACTTCTCAAAGATTTCCAAGCCATTGTCCAATCTTCTGGTAAAAGATGTTGAATTTGTTTTCTCTAACGATTGTCTCAGTGCTTTTCAGACCCTGAAAAATGCTTTAGTATCACCACCTATCCTTCAAGCGCCAGATTGGGGTTTACCCTTTGAGCTAATGTGCGACGCTAGCGACTACGCAGTTGGAGCAGTCCTGGGGCAAAAGAAAGATAAAAAGCACCATGCGATTTGCTACGCCAGTCGCACGTTGGACGAAGCACAGGTAAACTACTCAACCACCGAGAAGGAGATGCTCGCGATCGTCTTCGCGTTTGACAAGTTCAGGTCATATCTCGTCAGATCCAAGGTCAAAGTATACACAGATCATGGGGCAATAAAATACTTAATGCAAAAGAAAGACGCAAAGCCCAGATTGTTGAGATGGGCCTTGTTTCTCCAAGAATTCGATCATGAAATTATCGACAAGAAGGGCGCGGAAAATGTGGTCGCTGACCACCTATCGAGGATAGTGGATGAGAGACAGAGAGGGCCACAAATCAACGACGACTTTGCCGACGAAGCTCTTATGATGGCTGAAGCTCAAGAAGAAGGTTTGCCCTGGTTTGCAGACATCTGCAATTTCCTTGCTTGTGGAGAGCTGCCTCCTGACATCACCTACAATCAAAAGAAGAAGCTATTCGCGGATGCCAAGAATTACTACTGGGATGATCCTCTCCTGTTCAGAAGATGCGCAGACAACTTGTACAGGAGGTGCATCCCGGAAGAAGAAACCGCTGATATCCTGAAAGGATGCCACGCCTCCCCCTATGGTGGACACCTGGGTAGCGAAAGAACAGCGGCGAAAGTGCTACAATCAGGTTTCTACTGGCCCTCCTTATTTAAAGATGTTGCACGATTTGTAAAGGTTTGCAAAGAGTGCCAGTCAACGGGAAATATAGGGCGGAGGAATGAAATGCCGATGGCAAGCTGGATCGAAGTGGAAATATTTGACGTATGGGGAATTGATTACATTGGGTCGTTTCCCCCATCCCAGGGGTATCAATACATACTAGTGGCATTAGATTACGTATCGAAGTGGGTAGAGGCGGTAGCTACCCAAACATGCGACGCCAGGTCGGTTATCAAGCTTTTTGAGAAGACCATCTTTCCCCGTTTCGGTGTACCGCGCACCGTAATAAGCGACGGTGGGTTGCACTTCGGAGAAAGGCAGTTCGAAGCGCTCCTACGTAAGTATGGAGTAAAACATAAGATCGCTATGCCCTACCACCCACATACGTCGGGGCAGGTAGAGGTCTCAAACATGCAGATCAAGCAGATCTTAGAAAAGACCGTCAGCCGCACGCGGAAAGACTGGTCTATGAAACTTGACGACGCATTATGGGCCTACCGTACTTCTTACAAGACGCCCATTGGAACCACCCCCTACCGTCTTATATACAGAAAATCCTGCCATCTACCTTTGGAACTAGAACACAAGGCCCTTTGGGCGATCAAGTTCCTAAATATGGACCTAGACAAAGCAGGAGAAAAGAGGTTTTTGCAGCTTCAAGAGCTCGAAGAGCTGAGGATTCACGCCTACGAGAATGCAAAGATCTACAAGGAAAGAACAAAAATGTGGCATGATGCCCACCTTAGGAGAAAGGATGTGAGCGAAGGGGATAAGGTCTTGTTATTCAAGTCCTCCATCCGTCTTTTTCCTGGGAAATTACAGACAAGATGGTCGGGACCGTTTTCTGTGTCAAAGATATACCCATCAGGAATGATGGAGCTCCGCGACAAGGATGACCCGACTAAGATCTTCAAGGTGAACGGGCACAGAGTGAAAAGGTTTTATGAAGACGAAGCTTTTGTCAGGAAAGCAGAGATTGACTTGCTGGATGTGGGTACAACCGAAGAGCCTACACCGGTCGAGCTGGCGACGGAAACTTCAGCGCTCCTCGGAAGGCATCCCGAGTCATAGATTAGGATACATTTCCTTTCTTTGTAAAAACAAACATTATGGACTGTAATAAGGCCCGAGTAAGTGCATGCGCGTGTATGCTGACTCTTTTTTCTTTATGGGCCACCGCTGTGTTTTGCGGAGCATTGAGGAGTAAGATCATCTGAGGTAGGAGATCCTTCTCTATACCAATGATGTTTTACCCTGCAATGGCCTTTTACTTCACCCAGGTTCAGTTTTGGCCTTTTGACCGCCCGCCTTTCCACCGTGTCGACCAGCTGGGCGCAGAACCGCTTGTATCGGGCAGCCTCGCCCCGGGCGTCACGAGGGCAGTGAATGACCCTTGGACCTCCCGATGGGACTGCGCGTCTTGGGAACTGCGTGACTAAAACGCCCGACGCGCGCCATGTTTTGCCCGTTTTACCCCCAGCAGGGTTCTCTATAAATAGCGTGGAGGTTTCTTCGTGTCGGGCTATCATTTTCTCCTTTTTGCCACCTGGAACGCATGTTGTGATCCTCCCTTTTGCTCATGTGTCGGCCATCTTGCCTTCGCCCGGGTAACGGGCAATGCCTCCTGAGAGCAAAGGTATAGCCCGACACACCTTTTGCCCGACACATTTTCTCTCGCCCGACACAGGTTTTGTATCGTGTGAGGCGTATCGGCTGGCTTTTTGTTTTCTTGCCAAACGACATGGCTTGTCGCCCGATAGGTTTTTTAGACCGATACGTTTATCAGTCGATAACCCTGTCGCCCGACGCCAGTATCTCTTATCGAGCCGCTTATCGGGTTCGCATGACCTGCAGATTCTCTATCGCCCGACATGCTTTCGCACGACGCGCCGGCCGACAACGTTCTCCCCGATGTCGTTTCAGGCGACATTCTTTCTCACTGCGATGTCATGTTTTGCTTCATGTGACCTCGTATCGCCCGATACACCTGTGTCAGGCGTCGAGTCATATCGCGTGACAACATTGTATCGTCCGATCCCTTATCGCCCAGTTTTAATAAGTGTTTCTTTTCATCTTCCTTGCCTAACAGATGAATAAATTCTGAATTTAAATAACAAGTATGGCTCGTATGGAGCAAACCTCCGGCCGCGCCAACAAGCACGGCGGGGGAAACAGCAACCACAGTCGGGCAGAAACGGCAACAACAGTAAAAGGAGAGATCTTTCGTGATTTGGTAGCTCCAATAGCGAGTCACCTAGTTATCAGCCTGTCTATGGGGTGGCTTGGGACCACCTCCAGAGACAGCAAGAGTGCGGCAACCAAGGCCTCCGAACAAGCTCGAGGCACCTCGGTTCCGTCCTCTTAAGGGAGAGGGCCCACCCTGACTACACACTCATGGGAACTAAACTAGGGACGGATAATCAGTCCCTTTGTTTTTGTTTACAACAGAGATGGAAGAAAAGGTGGGCCAGAAGTGAATTTTGAGGGTTACGCTCACACTCAACCGCTACACCGCCGAAGCGAACCCGCTAGACAACCTCCCAATGGCATGCTGCAACTTCGTAGGAGCATTTCGCAGCACATCAGAAAGCTAACCCTCACTGGCTGAGCTTTACCTCACTTTTGCTTTCTTCTCTACTCTGGGACAGAGTAGAAAGTAAGTTTGGGGGGGTATGCCAGTGAGGGAGGTATAAAAATTTTATCACTTCAAGCTTTCTACGATATTCATTCTCTTTTACCTGATGTGCCCTTATAGCTCCATGTATATCTGATGTGCGCATGCATGCCATATAAAAATTTATAAAAATCTTTCCTTTGCAAATTTCTGTCTCTATGCATATGTATAAAGTTGCTGTAATAATAATAAAAACTTGTTGTGACTTCTTGCAAAGTTTACTTTCTGTATATTTAACGAGTTACGAGTTCTGTCATATCTTTCTGATAATGTTGTCTCAAGCAAACAAAAGATTGTGCCTTGCCATCCAAAAAAATTTCGAAAAATAATAATCTCGCAAACAGCTAAGAGACGAGTATGGAGAAGGAAAAAGCTGCCCAAACAGCAAAAATCTCTTTTGTTTTCCCTTACCCAGCAAAAATCCCAAAAAGAGAAAGAAGCCTTATGAGCGTGAATAAAAGCATGAGAGTTGTGCCCAAATAAAAGAAAAGAAAAAAATATATATATACACACTTGTTTTCCAAAAGTACCCATCTTTAGGCATGGTAGATCTGGGGCAGTGGTACGTAGGATGTGAAATCACTGCTCTAAAGCCAACTGGCTTGGACTGCAGGGACCACTTGCCCGTTAACAGACCCTTACCTTGATGGACTGATGGGAAACAAGAAGAAAAACCCAAAAAGCTTTAGCCTACCCTATACACAACTTTCTGCCCCTAAAATAAAGCTGTTTGGTGTGGAAGCTAACTTCGGAATCATACACCAAAGTCTCGCTGAAGCTGTGGAGAGGAAAAATTTTACTTAAATAATAAGGCAAGTAGGGCAAGGTCTTTTGTTCGCATTAAGACAGCATTACCTCCAAGACATCGCAAATCTTGTGCTACCCTTTAGCCTTAAAGTTTTGCTGTGCAAGAAGAAGCAACACAAAGTTTAGTTTAAATATTGATTGAGGACAATCAAAAAGCTAAGTTTGGGGGAGTTGATAAAACCAATTTCTGTGACATTTTTGTCTTTTATTCTGTTATCAAAACTACCCTTTTCTGCTATTTTCCTCTATTTTATTAACATTTTCGCAATAATTGGCCAAGCAACGCTCTTATTCCAATTTTTCCTATCTTCTACAGAGTTTTCCTCATTTTTGTGCAACAAGGCCGATTCCGGCCCACAATAAGTCTAAGCCTGTCTCGACCTTCCTGACGCCCGATACAACCCAGCCCGATAGGGGCTGGGCGACATGAGAGTGATCGGCGGAGAAGGGCGCTGCGCAAGAAGGACGTGTCGGCCGACATACCGTCTACCCGACAGGGAGCCAAAGCCGCATCGACGACCAAACTCGTCGGGCGACACAGCCACCCACTGGCAGGCGTGCCGCCAGCCACGTGACCGATAGCCAGCACCTCGCGCCGAGACATACCTGTATCGGCCGTCCACATCCATCGACCGGCGTATAAGGGAGCTACGTGCCGTTTCCAGCACCATAACTCCTTCAACCGCCGGTATAAATAGCAGCTACAGGAAGCCGAAAAGACGGGTCGGATAGGTCGTGGTCGTCAGGCTAGTCGGAGGGTTGGAGAATTCGGACAAGACAGTTCGAGAGCCACCTTCGAAGGTAGCTGTGGGAGCAAGAGTGTCGCGCCCCAATGCTTGTGCTGGGCGACACTAGGTGAGCTTTCCCTCATCCCGAGAGGGAAGGGATGGTTCACTTAGTGTTGTCCCGGGCGACACTGCGGGCTGATATCGGCCAGCGAAGATGAGCGACACGAGTGCCCGACAGTAGACTCGTATCTCTTTGCCCGACACGATATCAAACCCGATACGCTCCGCCCGTCATGTGTGCCGCCCGAGAGGGTGTGCCGCCCGACATGAGCGTATCGGCCAGGGTCCTTGAGCGATACAGTCAGTCGTCAGTCGCGCTGCCCGAGAGGGGGTGACGCCCGACACTGCCGTATCGGGCTCGGCTCCTGACCGGTATTGGGTAGGAGAGCTACAGTAGTCGGTCGTTCTTCTACATCAAGAAGGCGACATCTATCTTTAATTCTGTTATTTAAATTCTTAGCTTATGCATTATATTAAGACCCTTATTGCTTATAGAAATAGAAATGCTTAATTGCTATTTGTTTAATGCTTGGTGCCTTATGATTGGGTAACTGCTGTGTTGGATATCCGAACTCTAGCTTGCATGTTTTGGATCGCGTTTCGCTTAGCTACCGAATCGTCTTTCCCGTCGCAACTACTTCGAGAGTTGGGTTGTGGCTCTAGTGTTTGGTCCGGTTCTGGAGTGCAAGAGTGCCCGGAACGGAGTTGTTTTAGTATCATTCCACTCTAACTTGAGCCCAGCAACCTCGAGAGGGGTGTTGAAGCTTGGTTAGAGGCACCCGCTCTGAGAGGAGGGGTGCAGGGTGTTACTGCTACCGCTTGTCTTACTAAAGTCTTATCCCTTGCATTACGCCTTAAACTGCAGTTTATCTTTCTATTTTCTGTTGCATGAAAATTCCTAAAAACTGCTAAATGACAAAATCTTAATCTTTCTTGTAACTCCAGTTGGAGATAGTTTTCTTTGATTTAATCGTGACAGCTTGTTGTTCCCCTTCGGGGAACTTTAATATCTCTTTATACCCACCGGAGTGTAGAGTGTCGATTCAGAGTCGTCAACACGACCCACCTTGTCCCTGTGTTCGACCCCGTATGACTACTTCGACCCCGTAAACAAAGTTGTGGCGGCCTAGAAGGATTCAGGTTATAAATATGAAGGCTCGACTACCTCAAATACGCCTCCAATTTTAGGACGCGCGATTTAGGCTGGTCACCTATATATTAGGATCTTCAGGGAAATGGTGGGAAAACAAAAGTTGTATCCATCCCCATATATATGCAAAAAATAACTTTTTGCATGTTTTTCGCCACTGTGATTCATTGATCAAACTAAACTATCATTTTAATTGAGATTTATAAGAAACAACAGTAATTATTTTTGGTTTGAGATTTATAAGAAACAACAGTAATTATTTTTGGACAACACATGGGTGCCCAACACTTCCCCGACCATAATAAGATCATTGAATTACGCCTCCAATTATGCTTTCGGCTTCATATCTTCTTCCAAATGAGAGTCATCTTTGGATTTTTGTATTATCCTGCTAATTTAAACATTGTCTTTATTTTTTTCTCATTTTACACATAAAACATGGTGCGATTGTCAACACTATTTTCTACCTTTTCAAGTGTTTTATGCTACATCTGAACTACCTTTATCATAAAAAAAATCTAACATGTAAAATACTTGTGTTGTTGATGTTGTAAGCATATTTTCTTATAATCAAAGAGAAATATCACTAAGAGATGATCAAATTGATGTCCATATATCTTAGAGGTGTCACAAATACGTGCTTCATGTTTGGTAATTCTAAACCAATCCCAAAAGTCTTCATTGATGTTGACATTGCATGTGATACCAATAAGGAAGTTATTTCTTGCATATTTAGGTTGCAAAAGTGAGTAACACTTTCTATAAGAAAAAGGTAGATACATAAAGACAACCAAAGTAGAAAAAATGGCTCTAAGTTGTGGCATTTGATTGTGAGATCCTCAAGAGCTAAGCATGGATCAATTTGACCAAACAATTTTGAATGATAACAAAAGTGCTACTAATATGAGGAAAAACATAATACATTATCACAAATAAGCACACCAATGCAAAATATCACTAGCATAGTGATATCATAAATGAAATGTTGCTAACACTAGAAATTATTCATATTGATAAGAATACCTATGACGATGATTAAGGCGCTGGCAAGTTTAAATTAGAGCAATACTAAGAGCTCAACAAGTTGTATTTTGGGTGATAAATATATGATAACATTTTTTTCCTTTAGGCTAGATGGGAAGATTGTTTGGCCTATGACCTGATTCAACCCAAACGAGGCCACACCCATTTGGTTATGAATAGGGTAAGAAACCCTTTCTCCACATATTCATCTAGTAATGACATGAAAGAAATAATTAGTGTTTGTTGCTAGTGAAGCACATGTGTTCTTGTTCTTGCTATTGATATGGAGTAGAGAAAAGAAAAGGAAGATTAGCTTGAGCTTTGCGAACTTTATGCTTCACTCGTCAAAATTGTTCCTTGATAATCTCCAATCGAGAGTACTGTTCTAAGCAATCCTAGTACGGTGGTGCGTTAGAGATCTCTCGCTGTACAAGTGGTCGCTACATCTCCCTCTAAATTGTGTGGCAATTGTGGTGGATTTACGTTTTGTTGGCTACATAATTTTCTTCTCATACACACGAGATTTTTTATGTAAAATTATGATCTCTAGCTAACTATAGTTGTGGCTTATTGTTTTAGGTTTGTTCACTTGTCATATCAACGGGGCTTGGTCGTAGCAGCATACACATGCCAGCATGTCAAACACATGCACACTATTTTCTTTTTATTAAACGTTGCTTGCGCAAATAGAAAAAGAGGATAAAGATTGCGACTGCGAAATCCATCAAGAATACACACAAATGGAGAGAAAAGAACACAATGAGACTGGATTTGTAAATGGGTAGGGTGAGTAGGATAAAGACTTATTCTTACCTTTGATGCGGGTAGCGGGTAAGGTAATTACTCTTTACTTAAAAAAATTTATCCTATCCTTACTTGTACCCTTTTCCCCATAGGGTAAACGGGTAGGGTAAGGGTGATATGGGTAAAATAGCATGAAGATTATATATATATATATATATATATATATATAATTTCATATGATATTCCCTGGTACTCTAAATGTTAATTTTTTATAGTAATAATTATTTTTTATATACAACAAAAAATGTAATATTTGACCTGATATTTTTTCTAAAGACAAAATCTAGCATTTTTAATGTGTTATTTCTCATTAATGAATCCAGTTTTCTCTCAAATATACAACTATAAAAGGTAGTATCATGCTACCCATTGCCTGTTTAAGTTTTGGAAATCATAATAGTATAAATTGAGAAAGTACTCATATAGCTTGTTGGGGGTTTTAGAGCATGAATGCATATATATTAGGATCTGAAACTATAAATTCAGACTTATACTAATGGGTAAATTGGTAAAGCGGGTAGGATAAAGCTTATTCGTTATCCTACCCTCTTTAAATGCGGATAAAGCGGGAAAAGGATAAACAGGATGGTCGGTAAAAAATATGTTCACCTTTACCCTACCCTACAAGGTATGGGCAGTGGATAAACGAGTAATCCCCTAACCATTTATAGTCCTACACCAAGGGCTTTCACCCTAATGTTAATACATACACAAGCAATTCTGACTTTCCGTGATTGTTGCTATTGCTATTCGCATCAGCGTGCTATCCGTTCACTTTACAAGAACTACGCACATCTTTATTTCACAGCAACACATAAAACTAGCTTATGTAACTAGTCCCCTCAAGAAATTTTCCTGTAACTGCCGTAGCTTTAGTTACCAAGCCCATTCACTTGCATGAAATCCCAAGCTGGATAACCGTAGAGGCAGTATAAAAATGTATAATAGAACATTATACATATACAACAAACTAAGACATGCAGTATTCCAAAACAGAAAAGATAACCAACATTGTAACTTTGTGAATATTTCTTTCATTCTGGTGTTTTCTTTTTCAATGTACTGCCGTTCCCAGGCATTTTCAGCCATTTTTAACCTTTGACGGTCGCACTTTTAAGTGGTTTCTTGTGGCTCACATCTTAAGTAGGTTTTTGTTTAAGGGTCCGTCTGATTCAATGTAAATTGCCAGGAAAACATGGGAACTCAAGTTCCGCATCCAATTCTGCTCGACTAGTTCGATGGAACTCCGTAAATTGAGTTACACATAGTTTTCAAAACTTCCGAAGATATAAATTAGAAGTTGTTCCTGACTGGTACTTGAAATCCTTCGGAAAACAACTTCCACATCCCCGGATGACCCTTCTCGTCATGCCCTAGTTTCTCCTGGTCTAGCGACTGGCTCGGAGACTTATGACGACCGAAAATAGGATATGAATCTGACAATCTTGGTCTTGTTCTCATCAATTACTTCTTATCCTCTCATATAGATTAGTGCAGCGTTTGGTAACGCAATTGCATTCACCGCAGGTGATTCATCACAGATGACTCATCGCAACAATTCTCATAGTAAGAAATGAGTAGCCGGTAGACTTTGTCGATCGCTTCAGATAGAAAATACAATGTAAAATGAGAATGATGGACAACCGTGTATTTGGCAACGCGATTGGTAGTGATTGACCCGCTGTCCGTGGTTTTCTACCGTTGCCCGAGTAATCGCCACCGCATTGCTAAACGGAACATAGGCCATTATTGTTGGAGAGCGGCGGCTTGGTCATCTTATTCGAAAGTATTTGATTTGTGGCTGAATGGTAGTGTAGTTGTTTCTACGCAATAGTTTACTGGGGAAGAAGTTTTGATTTGCTTGATCATGTTGGTTAAAATCAACTGTGCAATAGTTTATTGGAAAATAAACTTTGATTTGCTTTGTCGTCATATTGGGAGTCAACTGCACCATGTTCATAATTTGGGTATAATGGCGGAACAGCAAGAATGTTCGTCGTCCAGATCTGATTACGAATGGCGTCAGTTCTATTTTATTAGATCATTGATGCCTTAAAGTTGTTCGATGTAGTACCCAAGACATATACTAGCATATTTGATGTTATGCACTGAAGGTGTTCGATGGAAATCCGAGATTGCTAATTTGTTAGTTCTTAGTAAAACTCATATTTCAAATCAATTACATGGAGCTCATTTTTTCGGAACCCAATTTCATTTTCGGAAAAATAAATGCTTGAAAAGTTACAATTATACCAAATCAGTCTCACACCAAACCAGTCTACAAAAAGAAAAAAAATAGCCGAATCGTCGCACATGCACTCTCTACCGAACAAGCCCCTGCGAAAAGCACCTACATAGATTAATCTATAAACCTAACAGGAGATCATTGTCCAGCATTAATTGATTGTTTTTCCACGGCACAGATAAGGGGCTGCTGTGTGGTAGACAAAAAAAGCCGTGGAAGACGCACACTGTGGATGATTATCAGGGCAGGTTAAATGACCAGGACTAAAATTATGCACGCATGCATAAGCAGCTGTACCTTCTCATGATTTGTTGCTATCACTACTGGCATAAACTTGTGTCCTTTGCTTTACGAGATGCAAATTATCAGAAGTTTCTCGTGACAGCATAGGCATGACCTTATCCTACATGTGTAACGGAAAGATGTGGAGACTGCAGTACAGCAAATTTGAGTTGGGCCGATGCGGATTCCAGGACCTTCTGAGAACATTCGGAACAACCGCAGCGGCGTGAAACAGACTCACTGCATTGAATAGAAAACTTCCCAGGTATAAATAATACATCAAGAAAAAGAATGCAGATAAAGTATAATCCCAGAATATAGAGACAACAATGGAGTATAGTTAAAACATGATAGAGCTGTGTAGGGGTGAGCATCGCTTCATAATTGGGCCAGATAGAACCAGACGGAGGCCAAACCGTTTGGATTGTAATCTAACTAATGTGATCGTAAAAAAATTCGAAAAGCATTTAGTAGTAAAGCTTAAACATGCTCTACCAGTAATGTAGCGGTTATATCAACTAATTACACTAGAAATGTTTATATATGTGAACTATTATATTTTTTTACTCAATACAACGATAATTATAAATATATTGTATACATATATCAATTTTTGGTTGAGTCGTGACCAGTTTTGGGCCAAATCGAACCAAATGCGGAACTTCTACAGTTGTAGACCACAGATTGGACCATGCTTGTAAGTTGTGACAATCTAAGACCCAACCGGGCTGAACAGCTGATCCACTCTGATCCAGCAGTCTGGACTGACATTTACGCACCCCTAAAAAGAGTGAGGCTGGAAAAATGCACAAGCTGTTATAATGAAGGATCAAAAGCTCATAAACTCCTGCAGTCAAATCTTACATCTATCTTCCTAACCAATATCCCAGGACCACGCGTGTAAGGATACCTAAAGCGTAACTCAACCACAGTTCTAGTTTTCAAAGCAAAGCAAGCGGGCACCTGTGAACCCTGCTCCTCTTAACCGGATAGTAAATATATATTTGGCAAAAAGGTTAAAAAATTACAACATTTCGTCTAATGTATACATCCCTCTGCGACCCAGCCAGTGTAATGCGGATGGTTCGGGCTGACATGTCCGGTCCGGAAAATCGGAGTTTGAAACCTCGTGTTGCGTATTATATTTACAATCCCTTGGATTCTAAAACCAACAATGGTGTAATTGTCAAATTATTGCTCTATGCCCTTTTGTAAATGGAATCCCGGAGCACAAGCACACCGATTAGTTTGTTCCAACTTAAGAGCTTGTATAACCAAACAGTGAGAGCTTGTGCCCAGAATGTCCGCCAAATATTTTAAAACACCATCACAGCATACTTAATTAAAAGCAAACCGTATCAACCTTCTCCTGCATAGTAGTGACTAAACATCACATAAAGCAAATATCCAATTACTATAAATTACACAGTTCCCTCTGCAATGCAATCAAACTAATACAAATATACCTCTTCGCTAGCCATGAATCTTAGAACTTAGAAACCTGCTCATCCTAGTGAACTATGGTTATTCAGCCAACACAGAGTGGCTATTACACTTGGAAAAGGCGGAGATGGGAGATACTTTTTATCCTGAATTTGTGCAAAAAATGTGTGAAACGCGGCCATGACGAACTGTTGTCTATAATCTGTTCGCACAAGTTATAATGAAAATACTACATCTTTTTTTTTTGGATTTGCATAGGCCGAAGCCCACCCCCTCTCCAAACAGGTGTCAGAGCCCGGATGACCCAAGAGGTTGGTAAATACAGCTGACCCGAGCGGAATCGAACCAGCGACCCTTCATGAGGGCCGCACTGGTTTGACCGCCCGGACTACGCTGGCCGGGTAAAATACTACATCTTAATTAAACATAAATATTAGTGAATAACCTTCACCTTATGGCAACAGAAAGACCAGCCTTGCCCGTCTAAGAAAGTTGGATATTCCACAAAGGTCCTTGGCTCCAATTTTATTAGCAAATCACACAACTCAACTTCTTCATGTCATGGAAATGACGTAGCTTGAAGTATAAGACAGGAAGCAGACCGGTGCTCAAGTCTTTCATATTTCAGAAGAAGAAAAAAAAACTGATCCAAATCGTTACCCGTTTCAAGTATGGACAGATACAGGATCTTTAAGCCATGTCCTATATTTGACTTCATTGTGAAGCCTAGTATAATTAATAATCTCTGGGTAAAACAAACTACAACATACGCAAGCATGAAGGTTTTCCTGAAACTACAGAATGTTAAACGTTAGTTGCTGCTTTCAGAGTCAATAGGTTGTTGTTTCCCTACATCATGAGATTTCGAAGAACTAAGATATGAGACTTTAACTCCAGCTTTCGAGGGCACTCTGAGAGGGCTCGACTTAGATATGACAAGGTTTTATTGGAACTAAAGCCAAATTTTCTCAAATTCTAACCGGGTTTGAAAAGGATTGGTTACGTGTGTTAATATATCTTATTATATTCAGCTATATTCTATTTTTTTAATTTCTATATATTGCTGGACCTCTATGTAATTTTTCTAAGTTTCTATTAATAAAAGGGAGAGGGCTCATGGACCCTCTCATACGCTGCATTGCACACAGCTTTGCGGCATCTACGTTTACATGGTACCAGAGCAGAAAAACTCCTAGGGTTCCTCTCCAAGTCCCCCCCTCCACGTCGCCCCCCCCCCCCGCTTCTCCACGCCGCCGCTGGCTCAAGGCGGCAACAGAAACCGCCGACCAAGGGTGGGCGTCGTAGCCACCGGCCCAGGGTAGGCGCAGCAGCCGCCAGCGGCCCCCTCTCTTCTCCGGACAATTCCGAAGGCCGTAGTTGCAGGGCCCTTGATCAAACGGCTTATTAAATCTTATACCGTCGTTACGTAGGAAATTCCTAATCACATTTCCTCCATATGTTATTAGGGAATTTTCGTTTGGGGGTTGAGGATGCGTCAGATACACATCTAATCATTTAATGTGACATGTATTTCTCCGTCGCTCAATCCTTCCTGTAACGTGTATCACTCTGTCACCCTATCTCTCCGTTGAATCATGAAAGACACCAAGGCATCTACCATCTATTACGAGATGTCACTTATCCCCTCCATCAAGCTGAATGAGAAGAATTATCTCTTGTAGATGAATGTTATCCATACATTGTAGGAATCCCGAGACAAGGCAAGACATGTTGATTATGATTCTCATGCTTCTACTGGAAAAGGCTATGCTGAATGGATGTGTCATAATAGCCTAATGAAGACATGGCTACGGGGGAGCATGGAACCTGGTATTGCTGCTAGGTTCATGTTCTATACTACTACCCAAGAAATATGGGATGTAGTAAAGAAGCATTACTCTCAAGAAAAGAATGATCTTCGTCAGTTTATGATATATGATCGCCTCTTTGCAGAACGACGAGTAGACAAGCCTTTAGACTAATATTTTGGAGTGATTCAAACTATTGCTCAAGAACTGAGCTTCTATCATCCAGTGACTTTCCAAGAACAAGTCAAAGACAGAGATGACTTGATTACAGCAAAGTTCTTATCTGGCCTGAGTTCTTCGTGCAGTTCAGTCCACAGTGTCATCCTAGTTTCTCATAAACTTTCCAGTCTGGAAGAAGCTTACTCCATGATTTTACAATCAAATTTTGAACCAGTTGATCCTACAGCGGTCTCGCCTCTTGGAGATTCCCATGCATCTATAGGCATTGCAGTCCGAGGAGGTCGTACAGGTACGGGCCGTGGCACACGTCCTAAGTGCACTTTCTATGACAAATCTGGACACACTGTTGAGAAATGCTGGAAGAAGCATGGTAGACTTACTGCACCACCTTGGGGGGAGCAAACTATGTTGGCACTGCTGAGTATTCTGAGCCTCCTATTTTGAATTCTAGTTCTTCTGGCATCACAATCACCAAAGAGGAATATGATAGATTTATTTTGGCTACCCAGCATCTGCGTTTGGGATCATCTACCTCAGTAAATCTGGCATCTACTACTGGTAATCAAGCTATCTCTTTATTGGCTTCTGGTTCAACTTCTTTATGGGTGGTTGACTCTGGAGCATCATAGCATATGATTGGTATGAGACTGCTTCATTCCATTGACTCACATATTCCTCACCAATATGTGACCATAGCAGATGGTTCAGTGAGGAGAGTGTTAGCAAGTGGATCTGTTTCTCTGACTCCTAAAATTGATCTTAAATCTATACACTATGTGCCTGCATTTCCATTTAATCTTCCCTCTGTTGCAAAATTAATTAATATTGTGAAATTTACGGTGACAGTTGGACCTTCTTGCTTTGTATTATAGGATCTCAAGAGTACGAGGACGATTGGTGAGGGGCCTAGGAAAGGTGTTCTCTACCTCTTCCATGGTGAAAGTCTTACTCGCCAAGTATCTGCTCCTGCTCCACCTATCCCTTAAAGTTGTCCTCCCTTACTGTGGCACTACAGATATGGACATCATTTGTTGGAGAGTTGAAGAAAGTTAGAACCTGAGTTATCCCAAGTGTCTTCATTAGAGTGACAGTCCTGTCAATTGGGAAAACATCATAGAATGTCTTATCCCACTCGTGTTAATAAATAGGCTTCTTGTCCCTTTGAGGTAGTCCAAAATGATGTTTGGGGTCCTATAAAGATCAATAGCTATAATGGTTTTCGCTATTTTATTTCCTTTATGAATGATTTTTATCGCATGACATGGATTTATTTGTTGAAGAGTCGAGAGTCTGTGTTATCCATTGTCAAGCATTTTCATCAAGAAATAAAAGTTCAATTCGATTGCAATATTGAAATTCTTCAATCTGATAATGCCTTTGAATATGTTCAAAGTGCCATGGTTGATATTTGTATCTCTGTTGGGATGATTCATCGTACGTCTTGTCCTCACACCCCTCAAAAAAATGGGGTATCTAAGAAGAAAAATTGTCACCTTCTTGATATTGCCAGGACAATTATGTTTCAATCCAATGTTCCTACGAGATTCTGGTCTGATGTGTTACTTATTGCATGTTTCCTTATCAATAGGCAACCCTCTTTGGTGCTTCAAGGGCGTACTTTGTTCTTTGTCTTATGTCCCAAGGATCATCCTTTTGTTGTTTCCCTCAGAGTGTTTGGTTGTACTTCATTTGTCCACAATTTTGATCCTAAGGCTGATAAGTTATCCCCTAGGTCAATTAGGACTCTTTTTCCTGGGTACTCCAACACTAGAAAAGGATACAAGTGTTATTGTCTCAGTCTCTGTCGTATGTTTGTGCCTAGGGATGTAACTTTCCACGAATCTACACCATATTTCTCTAGTGTTCCCAGTAAGGGGGAGTAATTGTGTGAAAGTGAGAGAGTGCCACCATTAGACATCAGTGAGAGAGTGCCACCACTACACCAGAGTGAGAGAGTGCCACCTATCATTCCTGACTATACTATAGTTCAGGAAGAGAAGCCATCAGTTGATACATTAATTTAGCAATATCCAAATGTTTACGGCAGACGAGGCAGACAAGATCTAGAGGAGGTAGCAACTCCAGTCTCTGAGCCTTCCCCATCTTCCTCTACTCAAGAGATTTCTGAAGAACCATCTGACCTTGATGTTCCCATTGTTGTTCACAAAGATACTCATTCTTGTACTATCCGAAATCCTATTACAAATGTGTATTGTTTGTCAAAATTATCTAAGAAGGCATGTTCATTTTCTCTTGGAATTGAATATGTGGTCATTCTAAGAAATCATCTTGACGCTATGAAAGATATTGGCTGGAAACAGACAATGCATATGGAAATGTCTGCTCTTCTATAAAACAACACCTAGGAACTTATTGACTTACCTCCAAATAAAATTGTTGTGGGATGCAGATGGGTATTCACAGTAAAATATAATCTAGATGGTTTAGTTGAGAAGTTGAAGGCTAGACTACTAGCAACAGGTTACACTCAGACATATGGAGTTGACTTCTTTGAGACCTTCTCACCGGTGGCTCATCTGAATTCAGTGTGGATTCTTATTTCTCTGGCCACTACTTTTAACTGGACTCTATTTTAGCTTGATGTTAAGAATGTCTTTCTCCATGGTGATCTACAGGATGAGGTGTACATGGAGCAACCTCCTGGTTTTGTTGCTCAGGGGGAGTGTCAAAAAGTATGTAGGTTGAAGAAAGCCATATATTGGTTGAAAAAATCTCCTAGAGCTTGGTTTGATAAGTTCAGTGATGGTGTACTAAGATGGGCTTCTCTAGTTGTGTGTCTGATCACTCCCTATTTTATTCTAGCTCTCATGTTGGATCCATTATTATTGTTGTATATGTTGATAATATAGTTATCACCGGCATTGATTCTACATGCATATCACATGTGAAAGAAGGATTACAAGGGCACTTTCATATAAAGGATCTGGGCAAACTGATATATTTTTGGGCATTGAAGTACTTAGATCTCATGCAGGTACTAATTTGTCTCAGAGGAAATACGTGCTGGATTTACTGTAAGAAGTTGGCATGAGTGAATCCAAGACAGTGTCTACTCCTATGGACTATCATGTGAAGGAGATGACAGATGATACTGATTATCCAGATCCAGGATACTACAAGAAAATTGTTTGGAAACTGATATATCTGACAGTTACTCGCCCTGACATTTCTTTTGTTGTAGGAGTGGTGAGTCAGCATATGAGCTCACCACAACAGTCACATTGGATGGCAGTTCGCCATATTCTGAGATATCTCAAGGGTGCACCCGGCAAGGGGATCACCTACTATAGACCCAAGACTCTTGTGTCTACTCTTGTTCTTACTGGTTATGCAGATGCAGACTGGGCTGGTAATTTGAATGATAGGAGGTCTACTTCTAGATATTGCACATTTCTAGGAAATCACCTTATCACCTGGAAAAGCAAAAGGCAGAATTTTGTGGCTAGATCAAGCACGGAGGTTGAGTATCGAGCAATGGCTCAAGCCTGTTACAAGTTGCAGTGGGTTCAATCTGTTCTTTTTGAGTTAAAGATTTATGTTTCATCTCCCATAGAGCTCATATGTGATAATCATGTTGTTATCTACATTACCAAGAATCCATTCTTCCATGAACGCACTAAGCATATAGAGGTTGATTGCCACTTCATCAAAGATCAGATCAAGAATGGCAACGTGGTGACTCCGCATGTCAAATCTGAAGATCAACTTGCAGATGTCCTCACAAAGCCATTCAGTCCAACAACATTTCAGAGCTTTTGTAACAAGCTGGGCATACACGATGTGTATGTTCCAGCTTGAGGGGGAGTGTTAATATATCTCTTTATATTCCATCATTTGTAATTTATATATATTGCTAGACCTCTATGTAATTTCTCAAGTTTCTATTAATAAAAGGGTGAGAGGTCTTGAATCCTCACACATGCTGCATTGCATGCAGCTTTGCAACATACGTTCACAATTGTCATCCTGTGTAATTTCTCTAAACCTAGGCCTATGTCTCTATATGCATCATATTAGATTCTGAAAGAAACTATAGACTAGGGCTTTCTATTTCTCTTCCTCAATATGTGACTTTGGCAATTGACTTCAAGACTATGAAGGAAGTTAAGCACCCTTACTATTATGACACCTTTTCTTCACCATTGTTTGTTACCACATGATCTTGATATGTAGTAGTGAATTTGTCCATGGATTATTCCCAATAGTGGATAAATATAAAAGCCATTATTACCATGTCCACTACATGGATTTTATAGGAATGTGATAATATAAAAGCATAGTTACCATGTCAACCATGTCCATGTTGTGGGATATATGTAGTCAGTGCAATATATAAACAACTATAAGACTAGAAAATTACAAAATCTATATTTTTTACAATATTTTGTTGTTGTGCTACAAAGTAGTACATTTTCTTTCTTTGTATGCTAAAATACTAGTAATAAGAACATAAGTATACTCATTAGCTTACTAGTGATACTTTTTCCAAATTATAATAATATTTATTGGAATATTTAGGTATATTGTTATTATTCCAATGTATATTATGAGATAGTGTTGTAGATATATGGTCAGATACAATTAGGAAGACATATAAAGAAGCAAATTGGGGGATCTTTTCTAGTTTAGGGATTTTTAGGACAAATTTATATTTTAATTGAGATAGATGAGGTGAAAATCAGAGAAATGGTAGAAAATATAAAGGCATACATTGGATTAGGCTTATTTGAGCCCTAGATGTCGAAATATCCTTGCTCCACCATTTTCTCCTCTCAGATAAGAAAAATAGGCTCAAACACACAATAATGGATATTTTTGTCAATAAACCTATAAATTTGTCAATATTTGGTAGTATTTGGCAAAATCTGGCGGTATACTTATAAGTATATTGATATTTGTGATCGTATCGATGCGTTCACAGAATATCGTAACTGATGGTGTCGAAATCAAAATTTTGAGCAAAAATCGCCCATTTTGACGATATTTCATTCCTTGGTTTCTTTGACCGACTTGCCGTTTTCCCTTCATGGCTGAGGTCGAGGATACCTAGTATTACATTTTTACCAATTAGGGAGTGACCAACATAAAAGATCTACAATCTTCAACTATCTCTTTGTCATGGGAAGAAGCTCTCTCCATGTCAGAAACACCTTCCTCCCAAACCCCTTACTGACATTGAAAAGCTTTTTGGGTAGTTGAATCTCTCTACACAGACTTGTGGTGACGACACCCCTACCATTGCCCCAATCAAAAGCAACAAGCGAGATTGAGGCTAAGTGTAGGTGTACCACCAAGAAATAAAAGATGTTAGGAGGTATACAAGATATGTTTCCACCAGCACCAAAAACACCAACTGATCTGAAGGAGGTCATAGCCAGCTAAAATCCCATCAAGTACATGGTGTCCATTGTGTATTGTCCCAATTGACCTTGGATTTATACACTACAGATGAAATTTTTGGGTCTACTCTTTGAAAAAAAATCTACACCATGCTCAAAGTAAACATCTTGAGGTGAAGGTGTTGTTTGTAATTGATAGGGATGAAGGATTCCATGTCCACCTTAATGTGGGGCTAGGTATTCAAACAATGGATAATTACAATTCTTCCACCATGTGACCTCATAGTATTGTCATTGTGAACAATAAATATCCCTTCTTAAACAACAAATGTCAGTTGAAGAAGACTTTAATGATGTGCAACCAATTGTAGAAGAGATGGGAATATGTGTTACGGAAATGTGGAGCGTCAATCTTCAGTTATAAATCTGGACACGGATAAAACCCCGCTGAATTTCCTGCCAATGGTCTGGTTGTTGCAATAGAGAATTGGTCTTCACAATCAAATTGATCACTAGCTCCCTAAATCTGTAAACTCTATAAGATGAAGCAGGAGATAGCATCCCTACGGGAAGGTGGGTTAGTTGAGTGTTGCTTTTCATGACCCGCATAATTTAATGCTTAGCACACTTAATGACAAGTTTGTGTAATGTAATGTGATGACATTTTTCCTATAACTAGTATAAGTACATGAGTTACATATTTATTTTACCTGCCTACTCTAATAAATATATTGGTATTGCTTGGTTATTCAGTGGTTATTCAATAATTCAGCGATGCATGATTGCTAAAATGTAAAAATTTACGTTGTTTCATTCAAATGTCTGCTTTTCTTAAAAGTGCACACTTAATTGCCTTCACTTTTAAGCATTTAAGGAGGGTTGATGCTCACTTCCCGCTTTGCACTTTCTAAAACTGAGATCTAAGTCTTATCAGTATGGTCTCAATTTGAGGGACTGGCCTTACTATTCTAATTAGAGTAAATAATACATACCATTCAACCCAGTGTCATGAACTGGCAATCTATTTATGTAGGTGATTAAATCATAGTTTAATGCACTATTTAAATATGTAGATTTCAATATATTTTTCAGTTTTTAGGTTTACATCATGGTTGAGTTGTATTTGCCTCTTATCTTAATTTGTATTGTACAAACTCTTGTTTGATTACTTTTTACATTTATCATGAATGTGTTGATATGACTCTTATGCCAATTTATAATGTATGTTTTCTTTTTTGTCGAAATGCAAGCATATACAAGTAAAATATTCTTTCATAAGCTTAGATTATAAATATTAAATAAAACATCACCAATAATTTAGCATCTTGAATCAAAGTGATCCTTCATTATACTAGTTGTGCAAACACAACATATTCATATTCTACCAATAAACACCATATAGTATTGGCCTTGGACCACACCAGACCACAAAAGTTGTGGTCTACTTTACAATAGACTAGTTGTGCAAACACAACATATTAGTATTCCACCAGTAAACACCCTATAATATTGGACTTGGACCACAACAGACCACAAGAGTTGTAGTCTAGTTTAATTCAATCTACAATTGTAATCAGTCTGGTCGGGTCAAAAATATTTTCAAAGCACTAGGGCCAGTCTGGTCTGTGGTTGTAGGCTCAGACCAAACCACAGTTCCAGACCAAACCATGCTCATTCTTAGTTTTTACTAAGTTTCCTTCCTAGGGGCCCTAGATCTCATAGGTTTATACTAAAAAAGAGGAAGAAAAAATAGGGGCACAGTTGAAGGGGTATCCTGTCATATTAAACATCCAATAAAATGATGGATATGGCTATTAAGTAGCATTACATATCTAGGGGTCTTCAATATGTGTCTAAGATTGACACAATGACTATTGAGGTGTCTGTGTTTCATAGGCTACCACCATGTAGAGAGAGGAGATGAAATTTTCTTCTATGTTGAGCATTAAACTGACAAGTGAGCTGCAGAAGAGCCATCAACTTCTGAATAGATGGACCTAGAAACACCAAACATAACATAAGGAGTCACGTGGATCGAATATAAGAGAACACACTTGTACTACTCAAGGTCTATTTTCTTTTTATTTGAAATTTTATAAAGTTAGCTTATTGATAATGAGTCTGAATCTGTCTAAAATGTGATCCTCCAAAGCCAGTGTTGTTGTCCAAATTTGAACATCAAAAAATCAAAATGGCATGTTTGAATATTTTAATTACCAAAATGGCATGATTCATAACTTAATTCCCAAAATGGCATGTTTCTGAGGCAATACGTCCCCAAAGAGGACGTATTGCTCCTGGTGGAGCCAATACGTCCCCTCGGGAGACGTATTGCTATTTTAAATAAGCAATACGTCCCTAGTGGAGTCACATTGCCTCCAGCAGAGCAATGCGTCCCCAATTAGGACATATTGCTTTTTTATTTTTTTATTTTTTTATTATGATACCATGTACGTTATATATATATATATATATATATATATATATATATATATATATATATATATATATAGAGAGAGAGAGAGAGAGAGAGAGAGTCAAGCTAGTGTACACTCGAGTGTACCGGAGGCACCGTACACCTCAGTCATTTTTGAAGATGCAATAATTTTTTGAAAAATCTAAACCGTTGATCTTCTTAATTATCATAAGAACATACTATATAATAAATTTTAGCTCATTTGGACACTTATAGGTCATGCATCTAAAGGAGGAAAAAATCATGTATTTCAAATTAGTTTTGTGTGTAGATTTTGTTGTCCTTAGATGAGTGACTTACACTCATCCAAATGAGTTTACATTTTGTATGTGACCTATTATTATTGTAACTATGAAGATCAATGGATTAGATTTTGGAAAAACATGGTCTAAATAGGAAAACACCATTGGGGTGTACGGTGTAATCTGTACACTCGAGTGTATTCTAGTCTGACTATATATATATATATATATATATATATATATATATATATATATATATATATATATATATATATATATATATATATATATATATATATATATATATATAGTAACGTTTAAAATTATAGAAATAAAACAAATACAGACATACATGTATATATAGATAGAAGTATGCCTTGATTTACTACCCTCCCGGGCGTTCGGCCTTCGCCACAGGCATGGGAGAGGGGGGGGGGAATCTCTCTCTTAATCCCATAATATGTGTGTGTGTATATGTGTGTGTGTGTGTGTGTATATATATATATATATATATATATATATATATATATATATATATATATATATATATATATATATATATATTTGTAAACTTAGAAAAAAGGAAAAGAAAACTAATATAGCAACATATACCATGCATTGATATGCAGAATATATATATATATATATATATATATATATATATATATATATATATATGTGTGTGTGTGTGTGTGTGTGTGTGTGTGTGTGTGTGTAAATATAAATATGTCAATTATACAAAGTAAAATATAGTAGAACAATAAAAATGAATAATCAAATTAGAATATATGATACATATGATTTTAAATTAAATAAAAAATCATAATATATTTGATTTTTATCATATTATATTTGTTTTTGAACTGGATAAATAGTTAAAAATATTATTATGTTATTATGATTTATGTTAATATATTATTTTTAAACATAATAAAAAAGTTTGCTCCATAATATATTATGATTTTTATGTGTTGCATTTATGATCATATTTATCATATATTTTATTTTGATTATCTATTGTTATTGTTAATGTATATTTCCTTTATATAGTTGACATGTTTGTATTTATTTTGATATTATGTATCATGCCTTTATTTTGATATATATATATATATATATATATATATATATATATATATATATATATATATAGAGAGAGAGAGAGAGAGAGAGAGAGAGAGAGAGAGTCAGGCTAGAAAACACTCGAGTGTATCCGGAGCGGAATACACTCAAGTAGTTTTTCATGATGCAATTTTTTTTAAAATCTAATCCGTTGATCTTCTTAATCATCTCGTGAACAACTCATACGCAAAATTTGAGCACATTTGGATATGTATAGCTCATGTTATGAAGACCACAAAAATTATGCATTTCAAATTAATTTCGCACGTCGATTTTGTTTCCCTTGGATGAGTGACTTACACTCATCCAAATGGGCTCAAAATTTGTATGTAGCCTAGTTATAGTATGAAGGTGAAGATCAACAGTTTACATTTTGCAAAAAATAGTCTTGATATGCAAACACACTTGAGTGTATTCGTGTGATCCGTACACTCGAGTGTATTCTAGTCTGACTATATATATGTATTTCCCTGGGCTTCAAAAAGCAGCAGCGATTACTCCACTGAAACGGTACCGCGCACTACCAATAGCAGAAGTTCAATCAGCACTGCGGGCTCCGGAGTGTCGGCGTCTTCATCTGCTCCAATCGGCATCGCCGGGGGCACCATGTGCAAGACTCCATGCACCAAAAGTCTCCAAGGATAATAGGAGATCCGTATTAGCGAATGAGGCGCAGAAAGATGATGGACAGAAGACCGCGAGGACGGCGGGTCCTCGTCGGATGCAGTGACGGCGGTGGTCACCAATAAGCTCCACCGGCTGGAATGTGACCGGTGAACGGGTGAAGGTGCCAGCTTTTGCGTGTTTTCGTCCCGAGAGAAGAGACCGCTTATGCGAGCGTGGTTTTTTTTAAATCACACAAATGATGAAAGGAACCATTTTCCTCCCGCCCATTTACAAAGTGATGAAAGGCGTTTTTTTTTTATCATAGGTTATGGGTACTGTTTTTCAATTGGTCACAAAGTACGTCTTGGAGAAACCGGTGGTCTAACTACTTTGTAAATGTGATCTAAAAGGTAATTTGGCCATTTAGGGTATACTTTGTTTTTCAAAATAAATGTCCTCTTATTTCCAACTCCCTTGCCGCTTCCAACAATTGTGGTTTCTACCGCCATTACGCTCCTGACAAAGAAAAAATTAGCTTATGTAGTTGTATACTTTACAAGAACAACATGATTTTCTATGTCCATAACCACTTTCACCTTCACTATAACATGCAATAATCATGTTCTAATTCTTAAAATAGATTGGTCCATCTTTAACATCTCATAGATGCCCTTTAGTATCAAAAAACACAAAATGAGTTTACATAACCACTTGAAGGTGTCCCCTCGTAAGCCTAACTTCTTCAATGGAAACTATTCTTACATAAAAATGTGTAATCACATCTTCAACATCGATACAAGAGGTTTGAGGCACAAATTTCTATTAAGAACCCTCTTGTAACTTATGTTTCACACAACCGTTTGTTCAATACCATAATGACTCAGAGATAACCTTTGATGTAGAGAGAATAGGGTTAGATGTTTTTGTAAATGCTATGATATTCAGGAGAGTCCATTCAAATCATAGTATTTTAATCTTCTTACAACCCTACAACAATCTCTCTTCTATTAACATTGTTTATGTCGTCACCAGAACCTCTAGCTACCTTCTTCAATGGACCTTTGTCCTTATACCTAAGATCTTTTCTCTATTTTTGTCAAATGGAGCATCAACACATCACATGAAGGTTTACTCATTACCATCTCCATTGAGTATGTTTTACCCAAGCTTTTATCTTTGGATGGACCACTAACAATGGTGTGTTTATAACATTTAATGGCGGAATTGGATGGATTTCCATATAGAGTCTAGCGCATTACCTACGTGATATTAACATATTCAAGAGTATTGATGGTGCATTGGGAGCCAAACTTCACTATATCCACCCTGACACTCTGCAAACGACCAATTACAACAAAACTTTTTACCTCATCGTTGTTGACAAATTCACCCACCCGAAAAACAAAGACAATGGTTAGAGTGGGCAAATATAACTATCCTATCTCCACAAATGTCGAAGAACCTATAAACTCATTTCCTAGCAGACCAACCTCTCTAGACATTCCTTGACATTACAAATCCTAGGGGACAACCAAAAGTTACATAAAGGAGATGTGATCCCTACTAATATAATGTTGCAAGACAGCAAAGGCCACATTTGGCTTAGAAAGGAATCAAATTCCTTGCATAACCATACCAATAGCGACACCAATCATCTAGGTTCTCTAGTACCTTCCCTAAAAAATTCAGTTTGAGGCTTAGAATTCTATAAAGGAACCATTTCCCTAAAACCAATGATATACATCTGAAGAGAAATTCTTATTATGAGTTGAGAGAATTACAGAGAGTCATATATCGCCCTTAGATAGAAATTTGGTGTGATGGTCCATAGGAGAAGATACTGATTTAGAATTAAGCATATATAATCCCTCAAGAGGTTGAGGACATATTTTCACTAAGATAAATATGTGTCACAACCAGAGAATAACACTTCAATTCTCAAGAAGTAGCAAAGTTGTCCCAGATCTGTGGTGTGAAAATGTAGTTGGAGTGCCTACTTCAAAGATGAAATCCCAGGAGCATATTAAGCATATATAATCTCTCAAGAGGTCGAGGATATACTTTCACTAAGATAAATATGTGTCATGATGAGAGCATAGCACTTCAATTCTTGAGAAGTAGCAAAGTTGTCCCGGAGTTGTGGTATGAAAATGTAGCTGGAGTGCCTACTTCAAATATGAAATCTGAGGAGCATCACTACTAGTAATAACAAAACCATCAACATAGGTGGTGAGGACAATCGCTCTATTTTGGGATGTAGAAAAGAAGAGGTTGTAATCATTGAAAGATATGGTAAAACCCAAGCTAACAAGAACTCCACTATGTTTTTATAAACTAGACCCTTGGTGATTGCTTGAGGCCATACAAAGAGTCTTTAAGATGGAAAACTCTTTGTTAAGACTCTTCCTGAGCACAAAATCTCAAAGGTTGTCACATACAGACTTCCTCCTCTAAATCGCCATGGAGGAAGGCATTTTTGATATCATGTTGGAATAGAGGACAATCCATGTAGTAGCAAGAGAGATCATGATCCTGACATAAGTGATGGTAGTGACCAGTGAGAAGGTTTCAAATAACTCCTCACCTTTTATTTAGGTGAATTTTTTTTGCAACAGGCCAGGTTTTGAGTCGTTCCACCGATCCATATGAATTGAAATGATAGAGAAGACCCATTGGCAGCTATAATATTTTTGTCTAAGTAGGTGAACAAGATCCCAGGTCCCATTCTCACGCAATGTTGTAATTTCCTCAAGCATAGTAGCTTTCCAACTAGGGTGATAAATGGCCTTGTGGTATTTTTTTAGAATTTGAATATAATTAAGTTGATGGGTAACAATTTTAGAAAGATTGGATAGGATATGTGTATGAGAAATTGGATGATGGAGAGTGTAAGAACATACACCTTTGTGGAGAGCAATGGGGCATGATAGATCCTTAGAAGTGTGTGATTGTTCTGGGCCCTATTCCGATGGTGGAGTAATGACAAGAGTGATAGGAGTCACATGAGGATGGATTTCAAGTGCATGATCTACTAGGTCAAAGAGATCAAGCTCAACGAGCTCAGGTTGAGGGTCAGGATGATGAAGGAGAGTCAAAGAACACATCCGCTCATGGAATGTAATGTTGGTGCAAGCGTAAATATGATGTTTTCTTAGACTATAACAATGATAACCTTTGTGAAAGGTAGAATAGCCAAATAAATCATTTTAATAGAGTGGGGATCAAGTTTATCTGCCTTTGGAACAAAAATAGTGCACCCAAAAACATGAAGATGAAGGTGAAATGCCTTTTAAGTGGGGGAAACAATCGAAAAATGTGTCTTGTTCCGTAGAATAAAATATACTTATCGATTGATAAGATAGAATGTAGTGAGAAAAGCTTCAAATCATTCAGACTTGGTTTTTTATCTTGAAATAATAAGAGTGCAAGATATGTCAAGAAGGTGGCAACTTTTACATTCTATAACCTCATTTTGTTGGGGGGTGTGAGTGCAAGAATGTCGATGGATGGTTCTTGTGCTAGAGAAAAATGAGGACACCTAACTGGAAGCATATTTGAAAGCATTATCGGTATGAATGATTTAGTGAATTTATTAAATTGTGTTGAGATTATTTTATGAATGGTCTAAATAACTTGAATAATCTCATCACATGATTCCAATTGGTATATAAAAGTTGTGCAAGAGAAATCATCAATAAAAATAATAATATGAAAAAATCCAATAAAGTTAGTTGTTCAGAAAGGATAAAAAAATGTCACTATGAATCACATAAAAAACAACTATATATAATAAGCTAGTTTTATGAGGAAAATAACTCTTATGGTGCTTTTCAAACTAACATGAGTCACATGGAAAACTTTGTAAACTAGATAAAGAGGGTTCTAGGTGCTTCATCTTTTCAAGAGAGGTGTGAACGTAGCAATGGTATAGTTGGAGAGGCGTGCAAATAAGAAGAGAATATGAATTGGTGGCTCTAAAACCCAAAATAATCATCATTAAGGTATAAGAATCATGCATCCCTAAACCATGGCTATCGAAGGTGACACTGCAAGTAAAAGTATCACTTAATTTAGCAACTAACAAAAAATTAAATGGAAAACTAAAAACAAGGTGGACAGATTTAAGTTTAAGATTAGGTGAGATGTTAACATTACCACATTATAAACCCATATACTAGAGTGACAGACAAAGTTGAAATCAGTGGAGGAGAGAAGATGTCTCATACACATCAAAATTTAGGTGGCCCCAGAATCAACAATCCTGGGAGAACTAGATGCTAAGGTATAGACCTTGACATTATCTTGGTTGGAAGCTAGATTCACTTAAGATGTTGTAGTAGGTTGCAAAGTCACAGAATCCCCAGATCCTCTAGGATGTTGAGGAGCCTGTTGAGAGGGTTGCAGTGGCTTCTCATATGTGGTTGACGGGATAGTGACATACAAGGTGTTTGTCCATTGGACAATATGAGAAACACCAGTGCAACGAGTGTGCCCATAAGGATGACCATGCTTCTATTACCACTTCTCCTCTATGTGTTCCACCTATTGTAGAAAGTACATTTGGGGCTCAGAGGACGTCAACAACCACATCGACAAGCAATAATTGAAATCACAAAATTTAAATCTAGAGGAGTGGGAGATAAGAGTCGGGTGTCAGATTTTTGAAGATGAGAGAAGAGGTATTCACGAGTCGTGAAGTTTTTTTCTTCCAAGATGATGCTACGAACTAGAGAATAGACCAGATTGAGGCCATTGAGAAATTTGGCAGTGATAATATGGGCATACTCTTTGGTTTCATCCTCATAAGAGAGAGGTTATAAGTAATCAAGTTGTTGGGACATGCTGACAATAGAGTCATAATATTCATTAAGGATCATGTCTCCCTGGTTTTCACCAAATAGCTTATCTCAAATCTTATAGAGCCAACACATTCTTTTCCTACATGTAGTGACGATGAGAAGCATGCCACAACTCTTTGAAAATTTTGTGGAACATATATTTGGAGGGAGTAGACGGCCCCATACTGTTCCAAATCTAGCTTTTGACTTGTCTATGAACCTATTACCATTTGGAGGTATCCTTCCTATGTTTCTCTATGAACTTTGCCTTATCTATGGATTTAGTAGTTGTTTGAATAAAATTCATTCAGAGTAGGTCGTTCTCTCCATTTAATTCTATGATGGAGATAGGAGCACTATCATAATGCACGATGGTCTGAGGTGAATCCTTACCTTCAACCTTGTCTTAAAAAATAATGAAATAGAGGTGGAGATAGTCAATCATTGGTAAGATGCCCAATGAGAGGAGAGGGCTTTCTAGAAAGAAGTGTGGATGAAGCAGTATCACAAGAAGAATACACTATGTTAGGAAAAGTATAAGCAATGTCTAACCATTAATTATGCTCACCCATGCGCAGAGGGATAATATCGGGAGAAAAAGAGAAAAGAAGATACTTGGAGGTTGTTGCAATGTTTTTAGAAAAGGATCTCTATCGTGATGCGATCAATGAGCCACCATTATATATGGTGAGTGAGGGAAATGAGAAGGAGTACCTCTCGTATTACTATGGAGGTTGGTATGTCAGAGAGCACCCTGTTAAGGGGCAACATGTGCAAATATTAAGGGGATAGAGACATGCAACTCCCCTTCCAAGAAGATCAGGCCAACTCAAATAGAGAACCCTAGAGAGAGAATAGTAGAGGAGGCAAACTATTATGGTGTAATGCTTGACCAAAGTCAAGATAGTGACTACTTAACACCACAATTAGTAGTCTGGAGGTGCAGTCAATGCGTCGATAGTAGCTACTTGCCACCATAGCCGGAAGTTTGGATGCATGCTTGACATGTTGACAACGGTGGTCGGGAGTGCAATAGGTGGGAGGGTGGGGGTGACAAATAGTGAGAGAGAAGAAGAAGAAGAGGCATAAGAAGAAAAAGGTAGGGTTGGCTGCACAGAGGAGAGAGGGGGGATGGGGATGATGCTCCTTTTGAAACCCTAAGAGTTAGAGAATTACACTTGATGTCATGTGAAGAGAAATTCTTACTATGAGTTAATAGAATTACATAGAGTCATATTTATAGAGTCATCTCAGGGTATAGTGTACCAAAGACACAATATAATATAAACTAAACCAATACAAATGGGCATAAGTAGAGCCAGTTCATGCAGTTGTTAGAGAGATAATAACTATCATACAATACCACTAACAATACATATTCTCATTAAATATTAATTCAATCACAACAACTCTGAAAACAATTCCTTAGGCCCTTATCAACTGTTTAAGGACAATATCAACCTGAACATACCAATGATAAATCCATTATCATAGTAAATAGAAAATTTACTTTATGAGTCGCACTTGTAACAATTCTAACACCTACAGTGGTGGACCTATCACTCCTCTACGCCGACTAGAGATCATTTGTTCCAATCCTAACAGTGATAATGCAATTGCCACCATGATTCATGACATTGAGTCCATTTCTCTCGATAGAGACATTCATTATCTTCCTATTATGAACTCCTGTCATAGTTATCTTACTAACAATGTTGTAGATAAATATAGTTGTGGACTTGAGCCTATATCTAGTTTTGTTCATTAGGAGTCTGTGATCAATTTCATAATTTTTTTGAAACTCGTCAATGATAACATAGCTTCATCTGACATAGAAAAGGATATGTGTTGGAAAAATAATAGACATGTATCCTAAGCTAAGGATAAAGTTTGGGATTATGCTTACAACTTTGATAGGAATTAATTCTTAATTATCCATGTAATGTGGTACTAAAGTACTTGTATAATTAAGGTGCAGTTAGGTGTTAAAATCATGTTCACTAAATTCTACTAGAAAGGCTGTTAAAATGACATATATATCAACTATATTATGAGAAAGGCTTTAAAAGATATTAATTTTATAAATAACATGTGTGGAGCTATAGCAGGATACCACGTTAGCACATAATTCATTTCTCATTAAAAACCAATTTGGATAACAGAATAAGAGGGATTATTCCCTAGAGCCTAGTGATGTACATTGGGCTAGCACGTGCTAAAGGTAAAGTCAGTCATAGACCCCTAGTGATTGTTTCTTGCCCCAACAACACGATTAGATCACCCATGAAGGTCAACATAAGAGTTGACTCTCCTCCCTTGGACTCAATTGTTGTTGTCAAATCTATCGACATATTTACCATGCCTATTGAGGCCAACACACAATTTCTAACACCCTGGGATGGTCAGGGAGATAGAAGGGGAGGTTGGGTAGGTGGGGAGAATAAGCATTAGAAAAATGGAAAAGAAGTAGAGAATTACTTTGTGCCAAAGATTGCTTTCGATCAAGGAATATTGGAAAGGTCTCAGGGAGTTGAATGGAAGTATTTACTATGCTTGGGGTGTCTGTGGGTTCTATACATTTCTAAAAAATAAGAAGAAGGACAAAAAGGTTGGGGTCATCTCCTCACCAAAGGAGACCACAAACCAAGGGTTTGGTTTTCTTTAGGATGGGCACATCAAGTTATGGGCCAAGCCAATTGGATGGAGGTGGTTTAGTTTGCCAGGGAGGGGTGGTGGTTGTTGGAGATCGAGGAGGGGGTCGGTATGGAGGCACAAGGTGCCTGTTCCTCAATCAATAACATGGTTTGATAGTGATAGGTCCATAGGTGCTCCCCATGTCCTTACATATGTTTGGGGAGAGGCCTATCCCCCATGGTATAGAACCCTAGAATATGTAGGGCGAGGGGGAAAGGATGTTTGTTTGTATACCACTATTCCTTGCAATTAAGGGGTCAAAGGGAATTAAAGGATGTGATGAGTTAATTGGGAATGTTTCTTGGGGGCATGCACATTAGTGGAGAGAGAGAAAGCATGGGATTTTGGGAAGCATTATCACATGCTCTTTCCTTCCATGACCCAAGCTAGGGTATGACACATCAACCATTGATCTCTAATCTGATGGTCTGGGTGTCGAGTGACGAATGCAGTTATGGGGATCAGGTATCCCTATAGTCTAAGTTCAATTTATCTTTGAATATTGTTTCCTTATTAATAAAATATATTTTTCTTCTACAATTTCCATATCCTAGTAGGATAAACCAAACATTATGAAACTTTGAATGATGCATATTATTACTCCCCCCTTGATATAGAAAAAATTATGGGAATTAGTTGAACAACTCATATGTCTATAGATTGCTCGTCAAGCTAAATATATTGAAATTCATAAAGGGATAATTAATCAGACAAGCAAATTAGGAATTCATTCAAACTTCTTGTATGACTTTATATATCTATAAGATGACTAAAAGATTCTATAATTGGCTAATATCCATAGCAAAAGTTTACTTTTGCATGAATCAGCCTTTAGAGATTTATATGCATAATCATCACTTAGGTTATTCAATTAAAGCTCTAATACACCTATTAACCATGTATAAATGTCAGAGTGAAAAATAGGAGTGAGGTGCGTGTTCTTAAAAATCCTATGTTTTCTCTTCTACCCACCCAATTTTTCGAAATGAAAAAGGGGGAGAACACATAATATACAGGTAAAAGACATATAATCTATTAATATTATGAAAGCTAATCTAACATGAAATATAGAAAATATTGAGAGAGCATATGAACTCATTTATTTTAAACTCCTAAATGTCTCTAGTTGTATGATTCCACAAAAAAGACATCAAAATATTTATGAATGGGTTTTCATCTACACAAGGGGGAGAATGTTGCCTTAATAGGCTAAATTTCCTAATCACATGTTTTGATGATGACTAAACTATTCTAGTTTTTTGTATGTAATGTCTCTACTTGAGTGATTTCATTAAGATACACTCCAAATGTGTAAATTTACTAACCCTACTATGGAGATATCGAGTCATACATGCATAAAGATCAAGATTGAAGAATAGATTATTTTCACCTTATATTTTTGTTGTAAATAACTTATAATTATTGTATGAATTGTAATTAAGATCAAATGTGTAATAAATTTATAGATCAAATCGATATTAGACTTAGAATATTTGCATTTGCACTTTCATCGATTGAGTTTTCCATGATGAAATCTTGGTCAATGACACTTTTTGTTGGCAAAATTGACGACATAGGCCAAGATCCTAACTATATCATATTCTTCTGATGTGACAAAGACAAGTTTCCAAGAAATTTCGCCCTCTAAAATTTTAAGGGAGAAAATTGATTGACATACTTATGTTTGTCTTCTCTTTTAGTGGTTCTTCCAATTTTTGGCAACATGATCTCATCTAATGGCATTATAGCTACAAACTACAATATAGCCATTAGAGTGGGTATGCAAGATAAAATAAATATGTTAGACAACCACAAAAATAGTTGGAATTAGTCCTAATTGATTTTAATGATCAAGAGGCATCCTCAACTATAAATAGGACCAATTGGGCTTCATACTAGGGTTATACATATTCCCCATAAGGCACTTACATGTACTTGAGAGTTTTGTGCCTCAAATAGACCCTATCCGAGCTCAGGAGCTTAATCACTTGCTACATATATTAGAGTGAGTAGGATATTTTCAAGAGATCTAGCCCTATCATGTATATATATCTTGTGAGTCTCTCACTTGTCTACCTTCTAATACCTTTCTCAAACTAGAAGTATGAATCTCTCTCTTGGAAAAGAGAGGAAGGAGTGCAGCAAACCCTTAAAAACCCAACAATGTATTGGTATAAAGGAGTTGGAGGGTGGTGGCCCATAGCAAAAGAAGGCATTCTTTGGTGGAAAATATTCTCCTTGGTGATGGTGAATTTGAAGGTGGAAGACTCTTGTCTACAAAGTGGGTAAGTCCTTTAGCAAGGGCATAAGACCTTGGATAAATATAAGCAAGTCCCTTGTAAGGTTTTGCTCCCCCTTTCTTTGAAAAGTGAATGTAGTTTATAGTTTACTCTTGAAAAATATGGCTCTTGGTGTACCTTTTATAATCAAATATAAGGAGTAATGCAAGATTGAAAATCCTTGAGGTTGGCCTCTCTAGATAGTGGATAAACATTCTTTATAATGGAACCACTATATATATCCTCCACTCTCGGATTGTTCAATCTCTTTATCCCTTGATTTTCATACTTGCAAAATTATCTTAGCTAATGTTTTGAAAGTCTAAAAAAAAAACTAAAGCTTCCTTTTACAAAACACAAGATAGAGGGAGAATGTTGCCCTGATTTTGGATTCCTTGTAAACAAAATTAAAAACCCAAGCTAAACCATGCCCATGTGAGGCATTGATCTTCATAAAACCTCCTTTGCAAAACCGAGATAGAACATAATGATGTGCAAATAAATTCTCCTTAGTAAAACTTTTGTTGGAAACTTGAGTTGCATCATGCCTCTATAAGGCATTGATCTTGATAAAACCTCCTTTTTCAAAGCCTAAGATAGAGCTAGAATGTTTCCCAAATTTTGGCTCCTTGGTAAAATCTTTTTGAAAACCCAAGTCACACCATGCATATGTGAGGCATTGAGTTTGATTAAAATTGATTTCTAAAACCTAATTAGGCAGGTGATTTTGAGATTGACCTATTTGTGAGAATCTTTAAGAAAACCAATGTTGTATACTGATAAATAATCTTCAAAATCCATAAACTAATAGTCAAATGCTATTAGATACTCCACCTTCCTTTGGTGATGGCATGTCCCCAGAAGATCAAAAACCTCTAAATATTTTATTGCCTAAGACAAATGATCTCAATAATTTGTGTGGAGCATAAACCTACTTAGAAGCCGGATAATATGAGTGAAATGATTGATATCAAAACATCAGACAAAGCCATAATAAGTGATAAGCCCATATTTAGCATGGAATAATAGATGAATCACTTCTTGAATCCTTCTAAAAATACATGTATAGAATATAATTACCACCATTCCCTTCATGATCTGTGTTGAAAAAATATTAAATAATCTTGATTTTGACTTATCATCACTTCCTTTTGAGATCCCTTGAGAAATGATGAGGATCTATAGACCTAAATTCTCAATAGGGAGTCCCATCCCTATCCAAGTCATTTATATACAATGAGTCATTAAATTTAATTGTCCAAGCCTCCAATCATGGAAGGGGAACTATACCATGATAGACTTGCATAATGATAAAATGTCGAATGTTAAAGAAGTCTCATGGGTTACCCATAATGACAATTATTTGACTAGATCATTAGGATACACATCCCAACCATTTACGAAATCAACTCATCTCTATATGTTGAATCCTTTACCCCTTGCTAAGGAAGGGGAAATTTTTTTTTTTGTTCTTTACCCCAAAGAAAAACAAGTATGAGTCAAGAATTACAATCTCAAGCCCCTTGCTATGCAAAGGAATTTTTTTGTTCATTCCATTACATGGATTTAGGCATTTCCATACAATTGACCCTTTGCCACACAAGGGTCAATATTAATTATTGTAAAGATTATGCATTGTATTTCAAGGCCCCCTTTTTAAAGGGAAATTTTTACATGTTCCACTTTCTTAGGCTTGTATACTCTGACACTTAAATACAAAGTGTTAAAGGTACCTTCACCATGAGGCCCGTGGCAAGCACTTCACCCCTTAGATGAAATCCCTGTCTCCTCAGATCACGTCTAGTGCCTTCTAATAACATAATGATTGGAGCTAAGCCTAAAGTTAGCTTGCATGACATGGATGGCCCTATCATCCAATACAAATTCCTTAGGTGTGAGATCCAGAAGGAACAAGGATAACATGTATGCCATGAAACTCACTCTAAATAGTTAATTCAACAACATCATGCTTCAACCTCTATGAACCCCGTTGCCATCTCTTCACCTCCAAATCATGCCAGATAAAAGTTGAAAGACAAATCCCTATATATGGGGACAAATTTAATAGACTAGACAATAAATAATTTGATAAAGCCACTGTTGGGGATCCAACGTAGAACTATACTGCCTTCAATATGTGGTACTTGAGGATGCCAACTTATCCCAATAGGAATGTCCCTAATGAATTCACCTTGGCTTAGGAAGCCCATGCTCCCATCAAGAATGCAACACATATTTCTTAGTTCACTTGCACCCTCAATAGTCTAATCAACCCAAGGAGGATTCATGATTCATATATAGGAGTACAATCCAACCAAAATCCTTGAAAATAATGCCCAAACATTTACGACGAAGGGAAATGCCCCTAACAACCCATAATTAGTGGTCCATGCTTCCTAATAAGGCCAAGTTGTGTCGAACTTTCTATATTTCCATTAAATGTTTGTGTAATATCATGTTCAAGCGTATGAGAAATTGTTTCTGAGTGAGGTACAACTTGGTGCATGTCAAATGTTGTTTATACATCATATATAACTTTTTACATAGAACGGGGAAGCACAAGATGATAAGAGGAGGGTATGATGGCTTTATGGTTGGAAGATGATTCTAGGCACCAAATCCTTTTATGTTTTATGATATGTGAATGCTTGCTTAAATCAACTGTTAAATTTGTTTCAAAGTATACATGGACGATATGAAGGAATTTACTTCAATTAAGGAATATTGTGAGATGACCAAACATCCATGTAGGGGATCACTACTTTGTACTTTACTGGTTAGTAGTTACATTATGTAGGGTTGGATTATGTTGGAATGGAGTGAGACAAAGTGAGTAATGTCAATTGGAAATATGACACTTTAATACATGATGTTAGAGAAGTGGGTAGATGAATGGAACAATTGGGAAAAGTTGATAGTATCAATGCACTAAATTTTTTGGAAGGCATTTCATTTCATGATTAGACTAGTCAAGTATGAATCAATCATTTCATTATCTCATATTCCATTCAAAGTAATACTCAAACATACTATATATATTGTGAAATTACATTACTTTACATGTACACCCAAAACTTGTAGTCACAAATTTAGGTTGCTAACTAATATATAAACTACTAAAGAAAGAAAATGTAATATTCTCAATAATAATATTGTTGACTGTTTCCAAAGCGTTAGTTATCCAATACAAAGTATTTGATTCATGCAAGATCTATTCAATATTCAGTATAAAGTATACATGATTGCACTATATGTGACCATGTTGGTTCCTGATATCTGATTGAGGGACTAGATTGTATATACTTTTCATATGAAGAGATGTGATTGATGTAGGGGGGAAACTGCTAATGGGTATACATGGTACAAAATATATGATAAATGAAAAAAAAAGAATGGGACCTAAAAATAAGGAAAATGGTATACATACTCAACCGAGTTGGATTTATTTGGGGTTTATTTTCAATAAGTTAAACTTCCCATGATCCATCCATGAATAGAGTGATGGAAGATCTTGCCATATCTGGTCAAGGCAAGGACTACTTCTCTAGGACACACCACTCCCTACTTCTGGTACCAATATGTAACTAGGATTTTAAACTATTGATGTTGATCATTTTCTATGTATGCTAGAAGTCAAGTAAGAATGAGTTTGGGGTGAAATAACAACTAGGGAAACATCTTGTTTACTCATGGTAGGCGATTGTACCATTGCATCAAGTTGCAATTTACAAGACACACAAATCTCCTTTGCCCAACAAGTATGTACAATAAAAAAAAAAGCAAACTACAAAATATCGGGGCATTGGGGTGTATCATTCCTGCAATTAGTATGCAAAAATTTGATGAAACTAGTGTTTTAGATTCACATTGCAAAATTCATACTATTAGTATATATGCTTTATATGTTATCTTGGGTTGTGTGTTTTGTTATGTGCTTAATACCTATCTTGTATTTAGCTATTCTTTTATCTAATATTGCCTAGTTGTGGTTCTCCCTTACTCTCTTGCCCTATAAAAGAGAGTGCATTGTAACTTTGTCTGACATATCAAATACATGTTTTCACATTCTATATGGTATCATACTTGTTTGATCCTCCCTAAGCCATACGATCGACCCACCACCCCACATACCTTACCATCCCCCTCTACCTCTACTATTTTCGTCATTTCCACCATCCCAACCACCCTAGTACCCTCTCCATACATAACCTTCATCATCATCATGTTCCCATCAACGTGCACCCATTGACCACCCTTCTTCTTCCACCCATTGACCTCCACCCATCGACCAACTCTTCATCTTCCACCCATCAACCTCCACCACCCATACACCCATCGACCACCCTTCATATTCCACCCATAAACCTCAACCCATCAAATAACCATTCATCTTTTGCACATCAACCAACCTTTCATCTTCTACCCATAAACCTCCCATCCATTCATCCACCCATTGACCTACCATCAACCCTTCACCTTCCATCACCACCATCGGCCTATCACCCATTGACCTCCACCCCCATCGACCTCCATGCAATCAACCTATAACCCATCAATATCCACCCCATCGACCTACATACCCTCGTTCACTCTTCCAGTTAGTCCCAAAATATCACATTGAAACCTTAAAAGTGTCACCTCTCTTTCTACCTATGTCATATGGTGGAGTGAATCTCACACCATGGTAGCGTAGGTCTTTCCTTCTCTCTCCTACCTCTATGTAGGTTCCTTGGATCTATTGATCTAGATCTATTGCTATTTCAATCTAATACACCTATGTGGGTTTCTTAGATTTGTTGATCCGGATCTACTATTGCTACTATCTACTACCCGTATGTGGGTTCCTGGGATCTGTTGATCCAGATATGCTGGTATTGCTATCTTCTTCCCCTATGTGGGTTTCTCATATCTGTTACTACTATCTTATGCCCCTATGTGGGTTCCTTGGATCTATTCAATCTAGTTTCTACTTACTTTGCCCCTACGTGGCTTGTTTAGATCTATCTTTTGCTACTATTTTCTACTGCTCCTATTTTGCGGTTGCTACTCCATTGTGAGTTTCTCAGATCTTGTCATCCAGATCTAACTTTTTGTTCCACTTCTACTACATGTTTGTGAGTGTCATCTCTCTAGTTTCCATGGAGACTATAGATCCTTCACAAAACTTGTGTGTTATGACTGTGAAACTTGATGGATCAAACTATCATCTTTGGGTGAAATCATTCAAATTCTATGTCCAAGGTGAAAGATGTTCCTCTCATATCTCTTATGTTTCTAAGGATCATCCTGATGTCTCGGTAGATGACAAATCCAAACAGGCCTATGACTAATGGGACAAAGATGATTTGGGCATCATGACATGGATGGTGGATATGCTTAATAAAAGATTAGCCAATCTCTTCTTTGCCTACAAAATGCCAAAGCCATGTGGGATCAATTGTCCCATGTATACTCACATATGCAAAACCCAAAGAAGATTTTTGAGATCTTCAAGAAGTTGGCTAAAATGGACTATTCCACTGATGACTTCGTAGAAGACTATTAAAACTGAAGTTCAACATTTTTGACTAAATTTGAAGTATATCATCCACTCATTGTTAATATCAAAGAAGTTCAACGACATTACAACAAACTTCAACCTATTCAATTTTTGGCTGGTTTGCCTCATTACTTTGCACGTGTGGTAGACCTATCTAGTGACCCCTTACCAAAACTAAGGGATGTTCTCAACAAAGTTCAATGCCTTCCTTCCATGACCTCTCTACATGCTACTTCATCTGATAACTTGATCCTTGCGGTCTGCTCCTCTGATTCTAGTCAAGGATGTGGATGTTTTTGTGGTTGAAGCTGTGGGGATCCTGATCCTAGAAGGGTCCTCCTTCTAGCCCTGGATGAGGTCAACCTCAACCCCTCCCGACAACCATTTCAACAAACTCTATGGGAACATGAACCATAATGAGGACCGTTGCTGGAAAAAGTACGATGTACCTACCTGGGTGACTCAAGTCTCTTCTGATGTCTACGATGACTCAACTTTTGTTGCCTTGATCCCTACTCAACCCACATTTGAGTGGATTTTCTTAGAGTTTGAATAACTTCCACAGGCATGTCTATCCTTTCCAACAACTTCTACTAAAGGAGGTTCCTCTACTTTACTTGCATCTCCTGATACTACTAGTAAAAATGAATGGGTCATCGACTTGACTGCATCTACCAATATTTTTAGATGTTGCAAAATTTTCACTACATTATACGACTATAAATATCTCTCATGTAACTATTGTGGATGGAATACAGTCTTCTATCCATAACATTGGAACTATATCTCTATATCAAAATATTCCCTTAAAATCTATCTTGTATGTTCCACGATTTTCTCTAAATCAGTTATCTATCAGTAAAACTGTTAAGAGCCTTTAGTTCTTGATTACTTTTGACACTTAGTGTTGTGTGTTTTAGGATCTCTATATGAGGAAGAGGATTTGTTTGTGCCATGAGGGACAGATGGATTTTACTACTTGGATGTGTTGCAATCTGTTGCAACTTTTCTAACTTCTTCTATGACTAGTCTATAATGACACTATTTCCTAGGGCATCCTTCTCCTACAAAACTACATCGCTTATTTCCTAGTATTCTTGGAAAACAATTTATGTGTGAATCATGTCATTTTGGCAAATAAAATAGAGCTATTTTTCATAAAAAGAAAGAAATTAGTTCTAAAATTCTAATTGATCTTGTTAGTGTCAATATTCGGGATCCATGCTCTATTCCTAGCTTGTTTGTCTATCACTATTTTATGACTTATATTGACAATTATTCTAGAGTGAATTGATTAGTACACCTAAAGGGTTGCAATACTGTTTTGCAAACTATCACCACTTTTTTTACTGAGATCCAAACCCAATTCCAAGCTACTAATAAAAATCTTACAAACTGATAGTGTCCTCAAATTTATGCAAAATCAATGGACCTTCTTTGTTGTTCTAAGGTTATCATTCATCAGATATCCTACTTGTCACGAAACTATTTGTTACCCTCCTCCTACCCCAACTGACTAAAGAGTCAGTGGCAATAAGGATTGGGTGCCCGTCCATAGACTGACACATAGTTTCACACAAGCAATATATATGAAAAGGCAATAACAAATCAAAGATATAACAAGATAATAAACATGGAGATAAGAGATATGTACCAATTTCTAGATTCAGGAATACCCATTGGTTTTTCTGATCTTAGAGTCTTAAGTGCAGTGTATCTTCATTTTCTAACTAAAAATTTGATAAACAAAACATATTAATGATAAAGTATTAAGTATGCTATGAAAAGGCATGTAAAAATTTTATGAGTAATACAAAACTTGCTTGGTTATAAATGTGATCATAATCAAGAAAATAAACAAAGCAAGAACACTTAATGACATCAATTTATACAAAGCATGATTTGAGTTCCCTTATCCATTATGTCAACATTAAGTTTGATAATGGATTCATGTATATTATATTCAACTTTGTCAATATGAATACTCAAACATGGAAGTAGTAATCATAGCAACAATAGCTCAACCAAGTAAGTAACTATCCAAACATTCATAGAAGCATACATACAAGCAAGCCCATATCATAGTAGGGTCAAGAGGGAAATGTACCTTGCGAGTAATGAATAAGTAATAATCAGTGAGTAAGATCCTAGAGAAGGCCCATCCCAATGGAGGACCTAATATGTAAAAAGACATAATAGAGGTCTTAGATCAAAAGCGTTTGATATCCTAGTCATCATACAGTTCATTTGAATGTTTACTTGGACCTAGGTTTCAATTAGATAAAACATAATTTCCAAAGTTCCAAATATGCATGTGTCAATTCAACATAGCATGAGTATCAACTTAAGGCCTAGGTCTGGGAAAACCATCCACATTACATTAGATAAAATGGTCATATAATATCTAATTTGGAGTTAGGAAACATGATAGTTAGATTTCCATCAAGGTTTAATCATATGAGATCATGACTAGTCATACTAAATCAAATTCATTCAACAGTTTCACATTTTCAAGTCATAAGATCATAGAAGAGCCTAGGATAGATCAATTTGATATTAGTGCTACAAGTGTGATAACTTTACTAATTGAATAAGGTAGATCATGGGATTAGCATAACAATCATATTTCATGATGTGGACACAACTAGATCAACTTAGTCATTTTAATGCACAAACTAGGTGCTTGAGGTTTCTAAGAGTCAAACATGGCAAGAGGCATTGAAGCTCAAACAAACATTTTTCAAATCATCATAATGTTTACTAACTTCGGGTTTGAAATATTAGGTGATATCTTGTGTCTTCTTAGTTTTGTCTCTTCGTCTAGAAGTCTTGTGTCTCCCCCTGCGTGGGGATTTTGTTCCTTGAATGAGCTATTTTAGCTCCTATGGATGTAATGGGGTACTTAGTGCCCAAAGTTTTTTTGGTTTCAATAGTAACACGTTTTTTGACCGACAAAAAAAAAGATTAGGTGATATCAATATAATCTAAGGTCCATGACTTGATCAATTTATAGTATGCATAAATAAATGGGTCACCTTTAGGTCAAGGGGGTACATATAGGGTCATGATGCTATTTAGGGTGCATATTAGGAATTCCAAGGCAACATCATTTCAAAAGTAAAGCAAAGTTACTGATAAGGAGGTATCATCAAGTTTTTGAACTTATAGGATCAAGGTTGATCATTTAGTAGCATGAATCATCATTAAAAGACTCTAAGTAAGAAAAATAGGGTAAAATCATGGAGTTAAGAGAAAAAATAGGTATTGGAACTATTTTATTTCATAGATCACACTTTCTAGATCAAAAATGATATATTGTATGCCTCATTTGGCCCAAGGATGTAAAATATATCATTCTTTATAATTTTACCTCAAAATAAGGATCACGAGTCGTTGGATCTTGATCCAATGGTTGTGAGTGGGCCACATATCTCGAATGGAGGTTGGAGCCTAGTGGTGCCTTGCAAATGCCAGCTGTCGCTCACCACCTCTGCTTATCACTCACGCACAGTTTGCAGACGCTCCCCACAGCCGCCCAGCCTTGCGCCCATGACTGGGCCAGGCGTGGTCAACCTATAGTCAACCCACCCAAAGAGGGGAATCAAAAGCCGATCTTGACCCTCAGATCTAATGTGCTCAAGATCCTACATTTGAGGATGCTTCTCGCCTTGCTCCATCCATGAACAAGCAATGTGGCAGCTAGGACCAGCGAGCTTACCGAAGTTCGACCGGAACTTGGGGACACATGGACTACTGACCTCAATAGTAGGCCACTCGGCCTCGTGTAGGTCCTGGGGGGTGGTAGTCACCCCAAGATGAAGCCAAGATCCATTGGGGAGGGGGCATCCAACCTGGTCTGGGTGGTATTCACCATTAATGGTTGGAGAAGAAGGGAGAAAAGAGGGGGCTAGAGTTCACAAAATCGCAAAAGAAGAGGGGAAAACAAAGGGGGTGCTTAAATAGGAAGTTTTTAGGGTTCAAATTGTGACAAAAGATACAACAAAATAGGGCACCAACCTTGGTTACTTTGTGTCTTATGCCATTGGTGTTGGTCCTTGTACAAAGGTACAACATGACATCGTAGTCGTTAAATTAGGAGTCAGATATGAGGGGAAAAGATTCGAGGGCAGAAACTCATTGCCTACATAATGAAGACATATGATTGGCTGCCTAGCAGAGATACATATTTCAAAGAAGTAAAGGAAAGCATAAATGGGCTGCGTGCCCTCTCAAATTTGCCCAATTAGATGCAAAATCGATTTAAAGAGCTAAAACCAAAGTTTGAACTATACACAGTCAAAAGAGCATAACTCTCACATACAAGCTCAGAATTGAGTGAAATTTGGTTCTTTGGAAACTTAGGAGTGCCTTCTAAAATTCTAAAACATGTTGTGGATAATAAAAGACACAAGGATGATCTCAAAATTGGATGAGAGAGGATGGTGTATAAATTGGGTGAAACCTTAGCTTTCAATCAAATTAAAAGTCACCACTTGTCATGCAAACATAGAACAAGCTCAGAAGGCATCAACAAGACTCAAATCATGAAATTAAACTCAAGAGTGAAGAATTCATAAAATATATCAAGTGCATAGTACGTACATGAGAAGATAGTAAAGTCTAGGCTATCACATCCTCCCCACCTTGAGAGGAAATTTTTCCCCAAAAATTAAAACAAGTCATCAACTGAGATTGAGTTTGCCCATTCATCATCAAGAGCGTCCTAGTATACTCATAAGGTATCATCACTAGTTACAATACCCATTTAATTCTGAAAATGAGCAATCGAGTATCAAGGTCAAGGTAAAGTCGCATCGATCATTAACTTGGTAAGATCATCACATAAATCACAAATTGATAGGGATTATCCTATAGATTCAATAATTTTAAGAGATCACATTTTTAATATGAACAAATAGGGCTCTTGCATCAAGATAAAATCATGATTTCAATCCCATTGTTTAGGAATTTTAGGGTTCAAGCTTCTACATTGTCCTAGATGGGGTTATATATCCATGATTGAGGTTTCATTTTCACAATTCAAGACATACATCATATTTGAACATCATAATTTCATGCTCAAAATCAATAGAAGTTCGTTCCCTAGTCCATATTAGAGCTTAATCCCTAAGTCATAAATTAAACGAGTCAACATAGTCATAATTTCAAAGTTTGAGGTTTGGGAATATGAAAGTTGTCAGTCATCTATCGAGGGTGATCATAGGAGCCAAGTCAAAGTTATTTTAGACCTTGGAGGTGGCTTAGGGCTCTGTCCTTCCTAAGGTTTTTATTGAGATGTCATTCTCATTTTTCTTGAGGTTTCTCTAATCAACATCGAGTGCATGATTTTCTATGGAATCCTTTAATCTGGATTTTCTTCATCTCTTAGGGTGCACATCAATTGATTTATGTCCCGACCTTGGGATCATGGCAACCTTCCCTCCTGGGCTTGGTTTTCATATTGGTCTTCCCTCTTGGGCTTGGCCTCTTGGTGACCTTCCCTCCTGGGCTTGGTCTTCATGTTGGCCTTCCCTCCTGGGCTTGGCCTCTTGGTGACCTTCCCTCCTAGGCTTGGTCTTCATGTTGGCCTTCCCTCCTGGGCTTGGCCTCTTGGTGACCTTCCCTCCTGGGCTTGGTCTTCATGTTGGCCTTCCCACATGGGCTTGGCCTCTAAATGACCTTCCCTCCTCAGCTTGGTCATCATGTTGGCCTTCCCTCCTGGGCTTGGCCTCTTCGTGAACTTCCCTCCTAGATTTGGTCACCTACTATCATCTACTTCCTTAGTGATTTTTCCTTACGTCCCTTAGAGATGGCATAGTTGTGTTTAAAGAATTATACTCAATATATGTTCTTTCATGGTTTTTATACTTAACCCCCCAAAACATTAGGTGACATTTGAGGTTATCTAGACATTTTTAAGATTGAGTATCAATATTATCATAGACAACGTATTACAGACTTTGGTTAAGAAATCAAAGTCATATTGAAGGGGTCATCGTTCCAAACTCTAAATAATCAACATGATGACAATCTAGAGGTAGTCATACTAGAGATGTTATGAAGTTTATGAAAGCCATGAGTCAACCACCAACCTAGTCTAGTGCATTAATGTGCATGATTCATTGGCCATCAAGAATATCCAAACATGGAGAGGATAAATTACCAAATTGGACTTTATAAGGTCATCACATCAACATTCAGTTTGTAATATGGCAACCAAAAGTTCAAGATTTGCAAGGTCAAGGTCATAATCGTGTTCCCTTCCTTTCATGATCAAAGTAAGGGTTAACTTTGGAAATCAAGAAGTCAAATTGGGAGCTCAAGAGTTTTAGCATAGTAGGGTGAGGCCAAAACCTAGGTCCATTATATCATTCAAATTGAAACTACAAAGAGAAATAATAGTCAACATGGGATTTTCCTCGTGTAATAAGTCTTCATGTCATGATCTAAGGCTCCAAGGACATGGTCATTTCGTGACATGATCATTGCACATATCAAATGGGGAAAAGGATTGTTTAACTATGTTTTAGGTTTAATAAAAAAATAGGGCAACATAGGTTTAATCAGTAGGGAACTCATCAAACCTGAGGTGTAAAACATGAGACCCACCTTATTTCACCATAGCAAGAATTTACCTCAAACATTTCAAGCACTTGTATATAGTGTGGTAACATTGAGTTTTTCTTAAAATTTGCACATGAGTACAACACTTTCAAGAGTATTTTCATTCATCAAATAGGGATTTCATTTAAGATCAGATCATGAAATCATGATTTTAATCAACTTTCATGATTTCAAATGAGTTTAACTTTTCCCATGCATAAGCTACCTATGATTGAGATGTCATGTGATTAATAGTCAAGAGAGAAGAATCACATGAGGAGATGAGGAGACTAACTAATCATCATCTACTTGGGTGGTTTAGGTGGTCCTTAAAGAAGAGATGAGATGCTAGAAGACTCTCTAAACTTTGAGGAAACGATTTTAGTCCTCCATGGGTTCTTAAGGTATATTATTCCTTATGCACATATAGAGGTCTATGTGTATGGATCTGATACCATTTGTCACAGAACTATTTGTTACTCTCCTCCTACCCCCACTGACTAGAGTCAGTGACAGTAAGGATTGGGCACTTGTTCATAGAATGGCACATAGTTTCACACAGGCAATATATATGAAAAGGCAATAACAAATCAAAGAGATAACAAGATACTAAACATGGAGATAAGAGATATGTACCCATTTCTAGATACAAGCATACCCATTGGTGATTCGTTTCTAATCTTAGAGTCTTCAGTGCAGCGAATCTTAATTTTCCAACTAAAAATTCAATAAACAAAACATATTAATGATAAAGCATTAAGTACACTATGAAAAGGCATGTAAACATTTTATAAGTAATACAAAACTTGCTTGGCTATAAACATGATCATAATCAAGAAAAGAAATGGAGTGAGAACACTTAATGACATAGATTTATACAAAGCATGTTTTAAGTTCCTTTATCCATTATGTCAACATTAAGTTTCATAATGGATTCATGTATATTATATTCAAGGTTTCTCAACGTAGAATACTCAAACATGGAAGTAGTAATCTTAGGAACAATAGATCAACCAATTAAGTAAGTAGCCAAGCATTCATACAAGCATACATACAAGTAAGCTCACATCATAGTAGGGTCAAGAGGGAAACATACCTTGCGAGTAATGAACAAGTCATAATCAGTGAGTAAGATCCTAGAGAAGGCTCATCCCAATGGAGGACCTAAGATGTAAAAATACATAATAGAGGGTCTTAGATAAAAATGGTTTGATATTCTAATCATACGATTCATTTGAATGTTTTCTTGGACCTAGGTTTCAATTAGATCAAACATAATTTCCAAAGTTTTAAACATGCATGTGTCAATTCAACATAGCACGAGTATCAACTTAAGGCCTTGGTCTAGGCAAACATTCACATTGCATTAGATAAAACGGTCATATAATCTCTAATTTGGAGTTAGGGAAACATGATAGTTAGATTCCATCAAGATTTAATCATATGAGATCATGACTAGTCATAATAAATCAAATTCATCAAACAATTTCACATTTGCAAGTCATAAGATCATAGAAGATCCTAGGATAGGTCAAGTTAAAATTAGTGCTACAAGTGTGATAAGTTTAATAATTGAACAAGGTAAATCATGGGATTAGCATAACGATCATATTTTACATGTGAACACAACTAGATCAACTTAGTCATTTTAATACACAAACTAGGAGCTTGAGGTTTTTAAGAGTCAAACATGGCAAGAGGCATGAAAGCTCAAACAAACATTTCTCAAATCATCATAATATTTACTAATTTTGAGTTTGAAATATTAGGTCATATCAAAATAAGCTAAGGTCTAAGAGTTGATCAATTTATCGTATGCACCCATAAATGGGTCACCTTTAGGTCAAGGGGGTACATAGGGTCAAGATGTTATTTGGGGTGCAAATTAGGAATTACAAGGCAACATCATGTCAAAAGTAAAGAAAAGTTACTGATAATGAGCCATCATCAAGTTTTAGAACTTATACAATCAAGGTTGATCATTTAGTAGCATGAATCATCAATAAAAGACTCTAAGTAAGAAAAATAGGGTAAAATTGTGGAGTTAAGTTCAAAACTAGGTCTTGGAACTATTTTAATTTGATAGAGCACGTTTCCTAGATCAAAAATGATATATTCTATGCCTCATTTGGCCCAACGATGTGGAAGATATCATTCTTCAAAGTTTTACCTCCAAATAAGGATCATGATTCGTTGGATCTTGATCTAACGGTTGTGGGTGGGTCACGTAGCCCAGATGGAGGCTGGAGCCTAGTGGTGCCTCTCGAACACCAGCTGTTGCTCACCACCTCTACTTATCACTCACGCATGGTTGGCGGACACTCCCTACCGCCGCCTAGCCGTGTGCCCATGAGTGGGTCGGGCATAGTCAACTGGTGGTCAACCCACCCAAAAAGGGGAATCAAAACCCACTTTGGACCCTCAGTGCTAATACGCTGAAGTTCCTATGGTCGAGGATGCTTCTCGCCTAGCTCATCCCATGAACAGGTGATGTAGTGGCTAGGACCAGTGAGCTCGTCAGAGTTCAACCAGAACTCGGGGACACATGCACCACCGACCTCAACAGCAGGCCGCTCGGCCTCATCTAGGCCCCACGGGGTGGTAGCCACCCCTAGATGAAGCCAAGATCCGTCGGGGAGGGGGCGCCCAACCTGCACTGGGCAGAGGCCACCATAATGTGGGAGAAGAAGGGAGAAAAGAGGGGGCTAGTGTTCACAAAATCGCAAAAGAAGAGGGGACAACAAAGGGGGTGCTTAAATAGGAAGTTTTTAGAGTTGAAATTGTGGCAAAAGAGGTGGAAAACAAGAGTGCCAACCTTGGTTAGGTGGTGGCACCATTGGCATTGGTCCTTGTACAGACATATAAGATGACATCGTAGTCGTTAGATTAGGAGTCAGATCCGAGGGTAGAAACTCATTGCCTACATAACGAAGATATATGATTAGGTACCTAGTAGAGATCCAGATTGCCAAGAAGTAAAGGAAAGCACAAATGGGCCCCACGCCCTCTCAAATTGGCACAATTAGATGCAAGATTTATTTAAAGAGCCAAAACCAAAGTTTGAGCTACACATAGTCAAACAAGCATAACTCTCACATATAAGCTCAAAATTGAGTGAAACTAGGTGCATTGGAAGGGTAGGAGTGTCCTCCACATTTTTAAAACATCTTGTGGAAAAGAAAATACACATGGATGATATAAAAAGTGGATGAGAGAGGATGTTGTATAAACTAGGTGAAACCTTGGTTTTCAATCAAATTGAAAGTCACCACTTGTCATGAAAATATAGAACAAGCCCAAAAGGCATAAAAAAGACTCACATCATGAAATTAAAGTCAAGAGTGAGGAATTCATGAAAAATATCAAGTGCATAGTATGTACATGAGATGATAGTAAAGTCCAGGCTATCACACTACTCTTACACACCACACCAAAATGGTGTGGCAGAAAGGAATAATCGTCATCTTATTGAAGTAGCACACACAATTTGTCTTCACTATCATGTTCCTATACATTATCTTCTAAAGTTGTTTCAACAATGTGCTACCTAATTAATTGTATGTTGTCTTCTGAGTTGCATAATGAAGTCCCTGTCTCCCTTCTGTATCTAGATGCGCTTTTGTTTTCTGTTCCACTTTGCATCTTTGGTTGCACCTATTTTGTTAAGAATCTCTACCCTGGTATATTAAACTAGACCTTGCTCCATTAAGCGTGTCTATCAGGGATACTCTAGAACTCAAAAAAGATATCAGTGTTATGATCCTATCATTTAACAATGGTTTTTATGTGCATATTTTGTGTTCTTTGAAAACATCTCATACTACTCTAACAAAGGGCCTACCTTATCTAGTGAAATGGTGGATCCAAGTCCTATGCCTGAGGTAGTGGAACATGATCCAATTGATGAATCTGAATAGGTGTCCACATTTATAGTTCCCTCTATGGCTCCTCAAAAACCAATTCCTCCCTCCTCGGTAGGTCACAACACCCCACATGTATTCTCTGACCTACATCATCCTACCAGCCTTAGGAAAGGTGTTCATTCATGTACTCAACATCCAATTAGTAGTTTTTGCTCTACTACTAATCTTGGTGCTAGATTTTCATGTTTTACTACTTCTCTTTCTACTATTTATATGACCAAGAATGCTACAAAATCCCCTCAGCATCCTACCTGGTGTCAAGCTATAAAAACTAAAATGTCTACCTTATGAGGTCACAAAACCTGGGATCTTGTTGACCATCTTGAAAACTACCCGACATTTAGATGTCGCTGGATTTTTACTATCAAATATCAACCAAGTGGTACTATTGAGTAGATGAAGGCTCACCTTGTAGAAAAAAGCTAGACTTAGACCTATGGACTGGACTAATTTGAAATTTTCTCTCTTGTCCTGACTCAACTGTGTGAGAGTACTTATCTCTGTACCTATTAATATAGATTGGCCCTTTTATCAACTTGATGTAAACAATTCATTCATGTATGGTGACCTATATGAAGAAGTTTATATGCAACAACCACCTAGTTTTACTAGTCAGGGGGAGTGTTCCAAAGTCTAAAGACTCAGGAAGGCGATATATGGCCTAAAATAAAAACCACAGAAAAGGTTTAATAAATTAAGTCAGATACTTCTCAAATTTCAATTTCAACGCTCACATTCTGACCATTCTATTTTTATTTAAATAAAACTTTGGACTTTTTGTAATTATTTTTTATATGGACAATATCATTATATTTGGTGATGATTCCAAAGGTATTAGAACTACCAAAAGATATCTAGAACAACATTTTATTACTAAAGATCTAGGTGAACTTAGATACTTCTTGGGATTTAAAGTTTGCTTCTGGTATCTGCCTTTCACAACAAAAATATGTGTTGGACCTTTTATGAATGTAACTTCACCTTCTTTCAATTACACTTTTCATGTATCCTTCTTAGGATTTATTTTACTTTTTGCTATTTTCTAGAAATAATTGCAATTTACCTACTTCGTGACAAATAATGCATATTCTGATCTTCTTCATTCATACTTTTCATATTTCACCTTCATTATGAATTCTTGACCATCTCAACACCTAAACTGGTCAGTTTATGTTGTGAACTGGTCATTTCAATCATACAAAAACCTCCAATTTAGAGCCTCAAATGGGCGTTTTGACTATCAGCTCATCTCTTCCACCTTGACATCTCAACAATGAAAAGGGTGTTCCATGTATCCAAGATGCTTGACTCAGAAGCCCAATCAAGGGGTGTTTCACTTCCCCAAATGACCATCTCAGGTTGCTTCATGACCAAGTCACAGTCAAGAAACATGCTACCACCTTGCCTAGGGTTTTCACACTATTTCCCTGGCGCACACATATTCAATTGCCAACTGAGCATTCAAGGTTTCAACCGACCGTCTCATATTACTTCATGATAAAGCCTCGGTTCAACAAGAGACGTCACCTCGTACCGTAGGGTTTTGATCGTTTCCTAGGCCTATGCCCCTTTAGACCCAAACCGATCGGTTCAGGGTGTGAACCAGTCAGTTTGTAGTGCACAATTGGATTTTTCAACAACCGCCACTATTTTCTTTCTCTCCCCCTTTCAGGGTTTCCATCCCTCCATCCCCTATAAAAGGAAGGGGGACTCTATAAGAAAGGATATCTAATCTTTAGTACTTGAAACTTTATTTTCAGCACTTTTGATTTCGATTCTTGCATGTGAACTCCTTGTTCTTCAATAAAATTAGCATTTCATTCATCAGATTTCTAGTTCTTGTTCTTTTGTTCTTGCTTTTCTTTTTGGGAACAAGGATCTTAGGAAGACATCCATTTTGTTTTCACTAGATAAGGTCCGCTTGGGATTCTTCTTCATCCAGTCTATGTCTTACTTCCTTACTTCCTTTGTTCTCCCTTTAATCTCCATGGATCATGAGTAGTTCTTATACGAGCTGTGAGATGTAGCCCCATAGGCATAGGACAAATTAGATCAACTTCTATATAATTTTATTCATTAGATGGTATTTTATTTGGATAATCACACGTTTGAAATGACTTGGTCTCTTGTTTCATTGAGTGTTAGTCTTGGGAAATGTGACTACAGAACCCAACGCTCGGAACAACTAAACAAATGTATAAAGATTTGAATTAGACCTTGGAAGGATCTTTATCAGAATAATCAGACTATGATCTATAAATGTCAGGACCATTGGGTTTGTAGGGAGTTCATCCTTTGTATATGCATTTTTTTAATGTTTCACATACCCTCTTCTAACTTGTTTTATCTTATAAATTCTATCGATTTGGTTTCACGCATGCTATGGGGGTAAAATTGATGAACGAATATTCGTCCCATTTTAGTTGCATTTCTTAGACCAATTTTATATCCTTTCGTCGTATTTTATCCAATAGATTAGTTCATGCAGCCTTGTACTCCCATAATTGTTACTATTTTGATTTTCTCATCGTTTTATACAAGTTATGGGCTGTTTTGATTAAATCTGAATATGACCACCTTTTTGGTGAATACAATGATTCTATTAATGGAATTTTTTTTTGTTTTGTGCAGAGAGTGTTGTAAAGTCCAAGATTTATTGTGGCCAATCACCTTCATCTCTTTGATTTATCAAGACAGGAATTTATTTATGTGCCATCAAGTGATAGTTTTGACCGGGTGCCATGGAAACTAATTAAATAGTTTCCTTGATATGCGGTCACAAAGCAGTTCGTAGTCAAAATCCAATGTTACTCTTTTGACCAGAAGTAAGTCACAGTAATGGTTTTCATTTCAAGCCACCGAGGCATTTTGAGAGTTGCCGTTACGATTGGAGCAAAATGCCTTTTCCAAATAAACTCAGTTGCCCTTTCGGAACAGCCTATTGAGGTCATTATATTATCCCTCAAGGTTAACGTGAACAGCAATTTCAGGTTGCATGGTTATCGAGGCTTTTTTTTACTAATGACCATGATAAAAAAGGAAGCTGAACAAAGGTATTAATAAGCTATCGAGGCCAACAAACTGAGAGAATAAAGAAGTAGGCTATCGAGCACTTGGCAATTAATAATTGTTGTCGACCATGCATATTCAACAATGAAGGCCATCCAATTAATGTTCGAGTACGTTGATCTATCGACCAAGACCAATACCACCAGCTGGTCTTTTGAATGTGCATGCATATGTCACATCAGTAAACAACCATGAAAGCCATACAATCTACCATTGCATTTGATGCATTAATAAATCCATCGACCAGCGAGCTATGAAGACCATTGAATTACAGTCATGCACAAGACTGTCGAGCAGTTGTTGTCGACCCATGTAAACAAAGATGCCGACTGTAGTGATGTCAACCTGCATGTCGACAACCCAACAATCATCGAGGTCCTATCTTGGACGATACTGTCGACCTGCACCTATCGAGCTACACCTATCAACTTGTACCCGTCGAGCTAAACCCGTCGACTAGTCTGGTGACCGACACCCGTCGATCAGCCCATCGACCTACAATCTGTCAGCATACACATGTCGACATGCATCTGTCGACCTCATATGCCGACGGTTTGAAGTTCAAGAGTCAAACACAAGTGATCGACAGCCCATATCCTATAAATAGGACCCCAAACATCTTCTCAAAGGATCGTTCTTTCCCGATCGATAGGTTGCCGCTCCACCGCTCCGCCAAAGCCTGACTTTCTTACGCGACAGAGGAAGGTCGACGTCGCCTCCATTTACCTTCTCTTCCTCATCCACGGACCAAATCCTAGCTAGCAAGGAGGATGGCAAAGAATAAGGTTCACCCGAAGACAATCCTAGGCGACTATAGCTACATCTCTTCTACTGTTGGGATGATGACTATCTCTTTCCTTTTTCTTATTACTTATTCTGATCTCGCTATGAGTTGCAAGTAGTTCCTTATGCTAGAACGTGGGGAGTAGCCCCACTACTTGCTTTTGTTCTTTTATTTCATCCATGCATGTATGAACTCTTTTCATGTTAAATCAATCATTCCATTAATTGTATTCTTGTTTGACTAACATGTTTATATGTTTATCATGGCCTCGGATGTAGAGAACTTCGAACCCAAGATCTAGGATATCTATTGGTTTTTATTAGACTCTTAATGATACATTGGATAAATGTTTCTAATGCGACAAATACACAATCTTTAGGCAACACGACAGCGAGCCTAGAGGGATATCTCTCCAGGCTTAATTCTAACGCTTAAAAGGAGGATTTACGTGGCCTCCATGATATTGTCTATGTGTGTTTGCAATGCAGTGAGAGAATAATTATAGGTAGTGGTGGTGAAACCTACTCACCCTTGTGTATCCATCCATATGATAATTTTCAATTTTATTTCGTTTTTTGTTCTTACATATTAGTTTTAATCAATCAAAACCCAACTCTCATGTTAAATACTATTCCTAGTTTAATTAAACTGATCAATCAATTCTTGAAAATATTGTCTCTTGAGTTTGATCCTTAACTATACTGTGATAAGACCCGTCTACTTACGGGTGGTAATTATTGTACGTTTGTTTTAGTAAACTCCAAGAAGTATATTCCTATTGAATTTGTAGTCTTAATAATATCCGCATCAAATTTTGGCGTCGTTGTCGGGGACAACATAATTTTTGATTGATTTAATTTAATTAGGAAGTTAGGTTTTTTTTGCATTTTCTTTTGAAAATATTCATGGAAAAGATTTTATTGAATATCCTCTTGAACCATATTATCTTCTAGCCTGATAAGTAATCTCCTTATTTTTTAAGCATCCTTTAAAATAGAGTGATCAAGGTCGCATGACCTACATTGTCAAATGTATGGTTATTATGGCCATACGTCTATAAACTGCCACAACACCCGCCACAATTTAAAGAAGCATTCCAAAGGATTAGCATTCAACACAGAGTCAGGACTTACCAATGTGGATACTATGCCAATTCCAATCCACAATTTTCAGAAGGCTACAATGAGGAACCCTACCATACGAGTCCATTTTATAATGAAGGAGGCCTTAATCAACAATATTCTAGAGACTTCTATGATTGTCCATGTTATGAAGATCAATCCTCTTATGTGGCGGAATACAATCAACACATTTATGGGAGTTCCACTAATAAGCAATCTTGTGAAGACCAGCCTTTGCCTGATATGAGTGGCAGACTGGACTCCATTGAGAAAATGCTTATGGAAGAAGATGTCCAAAGAAAAAGGTTACTTGCGCAATGGGATGAGCTTGTGCTTCTTGCCATATCAGTTAAGGAGCTAGCGAGTCAGCAAGAAAGTTACCAAGGACATATGGAGAAACCAAAGATGATGACTATTGACGACAATGAAGATGATATCATCCTAGTATCAACAATGCCAGATTCATCCACAACTGCACAGATTGAGGAACTACAGTCAGAATGTGATATTCTATTCTTTTCTATGATTGAGACTTTAGCACGTCAATATAAAAAATCACATCAAGAGGATGTCCCCTTCATGGATGTAGAACCTGAGACTCCATCATCTTACCTAATTGTAGACCTCAATTCAGAAGCTATCAATGATCAACCAACATTGGTTGATGCTATTCTGGAAGATGAACAATCAAGTCAAAGCCTACATCTGGTTGTTCCAGTTGAAGAGACACCATTACAATAAGAGTTATACATTCCACCTCATCCACCTTTGATGTTTTATCAGGATGATCCAGACAAGGAGATTCTACCTCCATAGGAAGTTTACATGCCTCCACCATTCTTTGTCAATAGTGATAATTTTTGCGAGTCTATTGACGAGTTGGGAACATCCCACATGGAGGAACTAGAGCAACATGTTGATACCACGCTCCCCAATGATCCCAATATTAATTGTATGATTTTTTAGGAGGATGTACATCCACATAAAATTTTGGCACAACCACACAAAATATTTATGATGCTTATTTTACTATTGATATGCTTCCTCCTATGTCGGCACTACTCCTAGATGCAGATCTGTATGATGAAAAGAAGATAGATATGGACCCCCCGCATGATATACCCCAACTGGGATTACCAATGGTGGATTCCACCACATGCCTTCTTGTATGAGCTAATATGGAAGACATTAGATAGGCACCAATCATATTATGTGTCTCTTCTTCCTGATCCACCCACAAATATAGGATTTCCTCTACTGATGGAGGAAGATTTATGGATCCTATTGGATGGGTTGCGAGGTGAATAGAAACATTATTTTACTCGTCCAGAAAGCCCTTTGAATCTTCTAAGACCACCCAATCATTGGGTCATCATGACACTCCTCCTCTTAAGGTTCCAACCCTTGTGAACATCTCATTCAATTGGACCTTCTTTGCGCTTCCAGGACCACATGGTTGAGTTTTGCTAATTTTTTCCCCTCCATTTCGAATTAGTGTTTGATCAGAGACAAGCAAATATTTAAGTTTGGAGTGGAGGGTGGGCGGTATATACTTTACTCCACTCACACCCTTCTATCTTTAATTTCTTCACTTCAATTTTAGGACCATATCATTGCATACATGCATTGCATTTAGCATTTTTTTTATTTTTCTTTTTCTTAGAATAATTAAAGACATTACCTAGTAGACTTAGATTTAATTTTTTTATTTGAATACATGTTCACATCATTTTACTTCTCTTATTCAAAGTAAATCCTCAAAAGGACTGATTTTTTAAACTAACCAATGGCTAGAAATTATCTTATGTGTCCGAAGAATGTGAATATTATGTTTCCTTGGAAAAGATGGCAAGTAGAAAAAAAATGAGAGGGATCAAACACATTGTTCTTCGCATTGACTAGTGGCACAATTGCATGAAATTTCCATTTAATCTCTCTTCTTGTCATTATTTAAGTGTAGTGTGATAAGGAGAACAACCTGATGCACTATATTGTAAATCAAGTTGTATTTTGAACCAATCATTTTTATACACTTCTTCCCCCACCTTCTTACCTTCCATTCCACCAAAAAGAAAATAAAAAGTCACAAAACTGTACCAAAACTCTAATTTCAGGGTGGCACATCCACTTTCCCACTCTATCACTTCTTCCATACCCCTCGCAAATTTAAAAGGGGCATACCAATGAGAAAAGATGCCAAAAGAGCACACACAAAATACGGTCAATGTAAGCGCAACAAAAAGAAGAAAAAAATATCTCGAGTTGAATAGAGGAGAGATCCACCAAAGAAAAGAAAAAAAGATGTTTTGTCGAATAGAGGAGTGATCTCTTCCCTCCATACCTCCATGTACTTCCTTTTTATACCTATGGTCACAATGAATGCCTCAAAAGTTTACCATGTTATTGACATACACCAATGTCGGATCATATGGATACTTGTTGTTCTGTAGGTCTCTCTAAATTCATATAAAACTTTTAGACATGCTTGATGTTGGGGATGGTGGCAAGGAAGTGTTTTCATAAATGAAATCAGGAAAGAAGATATGGAAAGATGTGTTATGTGATCTCGGGAATTTAGGGTAGTTTGACCATAATTGGTGGTAAGGAAAATTACATAATATAAGGATGAGGCAAGCATATAGGTTGAAAGTATTAATTTGGCAAATGTTCAAATTTTATGTTACTCGAGAATGAGAAATGTTTAAGTTCGGGGTATTTGGTTGAACAAATATTCACCCCATTTAAGTTGCATTTCTTAGAGTAATTTTACATCCTTATGTTGCATTTTATCTAATAAGTTAGTTCATGCATCCTTACACTTTCATAATTGTTAATATTTTGGTTTTCTCATCTTTTTAGACAATTTATGTGTTATTTTGATTAAATCCCAATTTGACCACCTTTTTGGTGAATACAATGATTCTATTAATGGAATTTCTTTTGTTTTGTGTAGAGAGCATTGCAAAGTCAAGGATTTATTATGGCCAATCACCTTCGTCCTTTTGATTTATCAAGAAAGGAATTTATATATGTGCCATCAAGTGATTGTTTTGATCGGGTGCCATGGCAACTAATTAAATAGTTCCCTTGATATGCGATCACAAAGTAGTTGGTAGTCAAAATACAATGTTACTCTTTTGACCAGAAGCAAGTCACAATAATGGTTTTCCTTTTCAAGCCACTGAGGTATTTTGAGATCCTTTGTGATGATTGGAGCAAAATCCATAACCCCAATATCTTTTATCATCGATGCATTCTCATTTTTCTTCAACCCCTTCTTTTTTAATGCTCTTTCTATACTTGCAATTTAATTCTTCTCATAGTTAATCTCTCTCTTATTTTTCTTAGCATAACTCTTTCTTTACTTGTTCTTAGCATAACTCTTTCCTTACTTGTTCTTAGTCTAACTATTATTTCATTATAAAATTTACTTCCTTGTTTCAGCATAATCAAACCATCAACCATTGGATCTTTACTTTCTTAATCAATTTTTGTTCAAAGTGATTTGTTTCTTAATATCAATAAAATATTGTCATGTGGGATCGACCCCCTCGATACTAATAAACTAACCTTAATTAGTTGTTTTGCCGTTAACAAGAGGTTAAACTCTAGGATAAAAACCCTAGTCAATTGGTGTGCCAAACGACATGTATTAATTGTTGGTGCCATTGCTAGGGACAACAAATTTATTTTCTGAACTCTGAGAACTTACGAACATTTTTTCCCTTTTTTATCTACTTTCTAAGTCCCATTTTGGAAGTGCTACTCCTTCTGTCGATTTTCCATTTCCACAGTTTATTTTTCTACAACCGCTATTATCTATTAATATAATTGTGCATATGACGCCCGCCAAATGCTGATTGTGTGCCTCTAACCCAGATATGGAAAGAATGTTCCATCATTTAAATCAAGAAAAATGTATTAGGATGGATGAGGAGGAATAACCCCTAGGATTGAGCAGGCACTCACTACTCAAAGGGAAGCCATTATGATCGACTGTGCGACTCAAGAGGCTGCTTTAAATGAAACCTATCTGGACGAGCAAGAGGCCCACGAAGCTACACAACGGGAAGCCGAGTGAAAAAACCAATTGAAGGACTTCTCACTCCCTAAAACTACTTATGCACAAGACCCTATTGTTCCACCTTCCATCGCAAACCCTCAGTTTGAGATCCACACTCAATGGATCACTATGCTTTAGGACAATCCCTTTTTTGGCAACAAAGGTGAAAGTTGCCAAGACCATTTTCAAGGATTTTCTTATCTATGTTACTTACATAAGATCCCAGACATTTTTGAGGATGGCATTTGACTTAGATTGTTTAAATATTCTTTCTGGCCAAGCTAGCAGTTGTTACAATGCCATGGAGGGAGGAGAACGTATCACCACTTGGGAGGCACTACAATCTAAGTTTCTACTTAAATATTACCCCCTTCTCTCACTTATGAAATTAGGGGACATATCACTCTATTTTCTATGGCCCCAAGTGAGACCCTAGGAGAAGCTTGGAAGTGGTCTAAAGACTTTCTCTTTCGTTGGCCTCATCGTGACATTCCTCAGTCCCAACTCATCAAAATTTTCTACTGTGGTGTTGAAAATGACACTAATGTCTTTCTTGATTCCTTATCTATAGGAAACTTTATGTTTTAAAATCTTGATAGTGCTCAGAAGGTTTTTAAACGTAGTTTTGAAACACAAGCATGAAAAGGGACTGGTGGAGTCCACATGGTAGATAAGGTTGAGGAGAACCCTGGCATTAAAAATATTGTTGAAAGCCTTAGGCTCATTTCCTTGAAATAGGTCTCCTAGAGTATTCTTTTAATGCCTATGAGAGGAGAGAGCAACCTCAACAAGTAAATGCTATAGACTATCTCTGTAGAATTTTCCAAGGGTATTATCATACTACCCTATAATGTCAATATCTCTACAATGTCCCCATGTAGCCACAAGTTTGACAACAAATGGAGATCCTCAACTCCAAACATGCATATTGGGTCAAGCATGTTACTACCCAAACCAAGCTAGAAATCACCGTATATTCTAATATGAAAACCCGTTGGGTGTTAAATGCTCCCCAACTTGCTCTCCAACAAATACCACCTCATCCTTAAGCCAGAAATCATTCACCACTAGGCTTTCCATACAGCAACAATCACAAGAACTTTGGGAATCATGGAAATTACAAGGGTAATTTCCAAAATTTTGGGCCCTACCAAGGGCAACAATATCAAAATCTAAACCAACTGCCACCATAAATACAACAGAATTCCTCCACCCCCTCTACTAACAAAAGAGTAACTGCCTTGGGCAGATCATCCTTTCATACTAGGCCCACCAAAAGGCAACTGATGTTGAGTTGGCCCATCTTATTGGTAGCCAGAAACCTCCTACAAGCACTTTTGCTGGGCAACCAGAAAACATCCCAAACATCCCGAACAACTTAAAGTTGTCTCCATCCATTCACAAAAGTCACATGATGCTCCCCCTCTAGAGAAACCCCATGTTGTACCCTTATATTTTGAAGATGACGACAATGTGGTCATTGAAACCCAACCTTCACCTAAATCCACTCTACCTGCCTCTAAAACTCCACAAGTGTAGGTTAATGAGCCCAAAATCCCTATCTATAATCCCCGTCCACCATACCAGGCCCGCCTAAAGCAAATTGGGCTTGATACTCATTTCATGAAATTTTGGGAGGCCATGAAAAATTTACATATGGTCATTCCCTTCTTTGATGTTCATGCTGACATGCCTACCTGGTCCAAGGACATGAAAACCCTTTTGACTAGAAGTATGCCACAGAAGAGTATGAGACGGTAAAACTTCCTAGGACCATCTCTTATATCATTCAAAGAAAAATGCCTAAAAAATAGAAAGATCCAGGTTCCTTTGGGATTGGGTGCTATTTAGGCGACAATGCTTGTAGAAAAGGTCTGCTAACTTAGGCACCAATATTTCCATTATGCTTTTTAATCTTTGTAGGAGATTAAGATATGTTGATATGCTTCCTACTGCCATGACCATCTAGTTGATAGATGCATCCTTGATGAAACATATCGGTATCATTGAAGATATACCTATAAGGTTTGGGAAAGATGCCTATGTCCCATGTGATTTTGTGATCATGGCCATCAAGGAAGATTTACGTTGCCCTCTCATTTTTTGCCGCTCCTTATTAGCCACTACCAGAGCCTTGATTGATGTTGAGACCCGAACTATTCTTTTGCATCTTGGAAGACAAACCCTAGAGTTTATGGTGTTTGAAAGCATGAGGGTACCGAACCTCCAAGAAGAGGTCTATATCCTTGATTTTGTTGACAAACTTTACTAATTAAGGCAAGAATGGGAGTTACTTGAGGATCCACTCCAAGCTACCCTTGTGGCTCCAGTTGATTGTGGTTTCGAGGATTAACAATTGGACCAATGTAGAACTCATCTTGATAACTTTGAGGAGATCTCAGATGGATAATTTGAGGAACTCAAGATGCTTTCTCTTCTAGAAGAAAAACCTAAACCCCTTAAATCCCCAGAAATGAAACCTCTCCAAGAAGGATTAAAATGTGTTTTTATTGATGAACAACAAATATGTCATGCCATAATTAATTCTGATCTCACTTCTAAATAGGAAACTAGGCTCATGGCTGAGCTTAGAAAAAGGAGAGATTCCCTAGGGTATAAGATGTCTGAGTTGACATGGATTAATCAAGCCATTTGCATGCATAAAATACCTATGATAGAAGAGTACAAACCATCCAAGGACCATCAATGAAAATTAAATCCCAACATGAAAGATGTCGTCTGCTTGGAGGTTATCAAACTTTTAACTGTAGGATTCATCTACCCCATCTCTGACTCTCCCTAGGTTAGTCTTATCCAAGTGGTCCCCAAGAAAGGGGGAACCTCTATTGTGAAGAATGATAAGGATAACCTCATCCCCACCCATACTATTATGGGATGGAGGATGTACATTGACTATAGGAAGTTGAATAAAGTCACTAGGAAAGATCACTGCCCACTTTCCTTTGTGAATCAAGTACTAGAATGCCTCACCCATCAACATTATTTTTTCTATTTAGATGGCTATTTAGGTTTCTATCATATTCCCATTCATTCTGAAGATCAGGAAAAGACGACCTTCATTTTCCCTTAACACCTATGCATTCAGGAGAATGCCCTTTGAGTTGTGTAATGTCCCAACCACCTTTTAGAAGTGCATGTTTGCTATTTTTACGGGATTAACTAAGACTGTTATGAAGGTGTTTATGGATGAAATCTCTATTTATGGAGATTGTTTTGATTCTTTCCTTAGACATCTATCCCTCATTTTAGAAATGTGTGAAGAAGCACACTTAGTTTTAAATTGGGAAAAAAATCACTTTATGGTGACAGAAGGGATTTTTATTGGGCATAGAGTGAGCCACCGTGGTATAAAGGTGCATAGATCTAAGATTGAGGTCATGACCAAAATTCCCCCTCTTGATTCTATCAAAGATATCCGTACCTTCCTAGGGTACACTAGACTTTATCCGTGATTCATCTATGATTTTTCAAAAATCACCAAACCTCTTACCAACCTCCTCTAAAAAGATATTGCTTTCATATTTGATCGAACTTGCATGACTAGTTTCCATTGTCTAAAGGATGGTCTCACTTCTATCCCCATCATTTGTGTGTCTGGTTAGTCTTTGCCCTTTGAAATAATGTGTGATGCTAGTGCTTTTGTTATTGGTGCTATTCTTGTATAACATGTTGACAAGAAACACCATGTCATTTACTATGAATCCAAGATTTAGATGATGCACAATGAAACTACACCACTATCGAGAAGGGAATGTTAGCCATTGTCTATGCCTTTGACAAGTTATGTTGTTACCTTGTTAGGTCTAAAGCTATTGTTTACACAGACCATGCCAACATTAGGTACCTAATGACCAAAAAGGATGCCAACCCACATCTCATTTGTTGGTTCCTTTTACTTAAGGAACTTGATTTAGAAATCCTTTGCAACAAAGGATGTGAAAATATTGTTGCAGACCATCTTATCCCCTTAAGCTTGTGTGAGGACAATGGAGTCCCCATGAATGATTCTCTACTTGATGATAAATCGCTTAAGGATGAATCCCAATACCCATGGTTTGCAGATTATGTCAATTATCTTGTTGCATGTGTCCCACATTCTAATTATAAGGGATACATCAAAGCAAAAAATTTACATGATGTCAAGCGTTGTTATTGGGATGATCCTTATCTCTTTAGACTTTGTTCATATGGTCTTTATCGCAGGTGTGCTACTGAGGAAGAGGATCATGACATACTTGATCAATGTCATTTTGGTTTGACTAGAGGGCATATGAGTTCTCAAAAAACTAGTAGAAAAGTTCTCCAATATGGTTTCTTTTAGCCCATCTTATTTTAAGATTTGTATGAATTTGTCTTAGCCTATGATCAATGCTAGATCTCTGGCAACATTTCTAAGAGAGATCAATTTCCCATGACTTCTTGGCAAAAGATAGAGATCTTTGATATCTAGGGAGTGGACTATATGGGACCCTTTTCTTCTTCCTGTGGGTACCATTATATCCTAGAAGTTATGGATTACATTTCAACATAGGTAGAGGCCATCCCCACCAAGATCTGTGACTCCAAATCCATCAAGAAGCTTTTCAAATACATCACCTTCCCTAGGTTTGAGGTGCCTCACATTGTAATTTCAGACAGGGGATCACATTTTCTAGAGAAAAGTTTTGAGCCCTTACTAAAAAGATACGGAGTCTACCACAAAGTCGCCTCTCCTTACCACCCTAAGACTAGTGGTCAAGTTGAGGTTTCAAACCGATATATTAAGTCCATCCTAGAAAAAAAGTCAATCGCACTAGAAAATATTTGGCTTTAAAAATAAAGGATGCCTTGTGGGCATACAAAACACCCATAGGCATCACTCCCTTCAGATTGATCTATTGCAAGTCTTTCCATCTACCCATAGAGTTGAGGCACAAGACTAGTTGAGCCAATAAAATTTTAAATTTCAACCTATCTGTAGTAGGAGAAAACTATTTTCTTCAATTGTAAGAGTTAGAAGAGCTCCAGATTACAACCTATGAGAAGGACCAAATATACAAAGATAGAACCAAATTATGGAATGATGGCCATATTAGGCGGAAAGATATCTAAGATGGTGACCAGGTCTTAGTATGCAATTCCAGATTGAGACTTTTTCTAATAAACTAAAATTTAAATTGTATGGACCCTACCTGGTTGAGCATATCTATCCACATGAAACTTTTCTCCTCTGGGTTAAAATGCAAGGTGAGTTCAAGGTTAATGGGCATAGGCTAAAATACTATATTACTATTGAGGATTTCAGAGCATCTAAAGCACATCAACATTCTGTGCTTGAAGACTTACAATTAAATGATCCTCCACTCCAACCAACATTGAGCCAAAACCGGCTCCATGAAATATGCACATTGGACCTTCGACGTAAAATCAGGCGCTTGTTGGGACACATCCCAACATTTCTTTTATTTTTCATTTTATTTTATTTTAACTGACTTCGACAATTATTTTAGGTCACCCTTGCCATATTCTATATTCAATTAAAAATAAAAAAATTGAGCCACTCCGTAGGCATGTAAATGGGTAGAATATAGAGCGAATAGTACTATATCCAATATCTAAATCTGGAAAAAAAAGTTCAATCTGATATTCGATACGATATTTGACAGATAGCACATGTTAACATATGAATCCGATCCGAACAGATAATATCCGAATTCAGATAAATATTCGATCCGAATCTAAAACGATACATTTAGCATTAATAAATATATTATATATAGAAAATATTCATATTACATTTAATATTTATTAAAGTGTCTATATTTATATATATATAAATTATATATATTTAACAACATATGTATGTATTTGTCGAATTTAGACTTTTCTCGGAGAGGATAAACAACATCCGATATCCTTCTCAAATTTCCGGATCCAAAATTTGATGTCTAAAATCTGATCTGAATTCTACGATTGTCAAGATTAAAAAAAAAAGATTTGAATCCAGATTGAATGTGTAGATTTCGACTATCCATTTACAGGTCTGCCACTTGGTTGGTTGCCCAAAGTATTGTCTCATATTGAAGAAGATTTGCGTTTCAAACTAACAAACTGGTCGTTTCAAGAGGTGAAACAATTAGTTTGATTTTCAAAAGTAGCCTCTCAACTAGAGATGGCAATTGGGCGGGTTTGGTGAACCCATACTCATACCCTTCACAATCTACTACCTCGGGACCCATACCCATTTTGACCCATATGAATCTGATGAAATAAAACCCCACCCATACCCAACCCATTAGGAAATCGGTCCCCATAAATACCCATCACAATATATACATCACCCAAAAGCATACTGCTGTAATAACCGATTATCAGACTTAATCATAATAGCATTGGGCAATATAAAATTACAACGTAACAGCTGTAACTCAAGCTGGAAATCACGAGCGCCAGAAAAGAAACATGACAACTTGGTATAAATTAGACCTTTCTTGTTCATTTAGTACTGTAATCTTATCATGGATTCAATACACTGCATTACAACATTTCATCGAATAACTACTAGGCGCTAATACACAAATGAATTGGAAGAGGGAGGATCATCGAAAGCAGCATCATCACTCTGTTCGTCAGGGGACCGAGAGGGAATTCGTTTTTCAACAACTACAATCCCCAATTCTCTCATGTATTCACAAGACACAGTCAGATCAAGATGACCTAACAGGGAGTAATGGGTCTTGACGGGGGTTACATCAAGACTTACCTCACATCCGGGATCTCCATTTGAGCCCATTACACGGACCGGACCTGTTATACCCACTCTTTAATGGGTTGGGCTGTATTGGGTTAGTTGGGTTATTGGGTTAGTGGGGATATTTTCCATCTCTACTCTCAACCTAGCGATTGGTTTGAATTTCAAAATCCTTATTTCCCCCACGACCACGACACAATCGTTTCAAAGGACAAAATGGTCGGCTCGGTGCCTTGATGAATGATTCAAATGAGCGGCCTCCTCGTAAGTTGTATCACCTCCACACCCCCCGACTTGCGAAACAGGTGGTTCACGTCTCTAAATGCTCAGTTCGCACCCTGCGAAAGGCATGTAAAATGGAGTTAGGCTACACACAGTTCCCCATACACCCGGCCACCCACCCATTTTTTGGGAAAATAGATCTGCAGTATTTACAGTTGTCTTTGTATTAATACTCATGCAAAGTCCATGCAAAGTTCATACAACAGTATGTCTCTCCACTCTTCTCTCCAGAGTATTAATACTCATGCAAAGTCCATGCAAAGTGTATTAATTCATTTTTTCTCTTGTAATTATTCTCTCATGTTCTAATCCACCCACCTGCATTCCCGTATTAGTACAGTACCTACGGAATCCAATAACAACATTGATCTGGAAGCATAAGTATAGTACTTACGAAATCCAGTAGTAACATTTGTCATCTGGACATAAGTACAGTACCTACGGAATCCATGCAAAATAAGTACGGTACTCAGTTGTTAATTCCAACTCTATTTTTTCAAACATAAGTACAATACTTACCAAATTAAAAAACCAAGCATAAGTACCGTACTTAACAAATTACAAAATCAAGTATAATTATATAACTGATCTGGAAGAATAAGTACAGTACCTACGGAATCTATGCAAAATAAGTACAGTACTCACTTGTTAATTCCAACTCAGTTTTTTCAAACATAAGTACAGTACTTAACAAATTACAAAATCAAGCATAATTGTATAACTGATCTGGAAGCATAAGTACAGTACCTATGAAATCCAATAACAACATTTTTCGCCTGGACATAATTTTTTTACAAAAATGTAGTGCACATCTGGTCCACAATCAACTGTAAAATGCATCTATAAGTATTGTACCCAATTATTAATTTTCAACCCAGTTTGTCAAATATAAGTACAGTACCTCTCAAATTTATTTGTGAATGTATATGTATTTATTGTAGGTACAGTACTTACGTAATCTGTAGTGGGGATAAATATGCAATATAATTTTTTTGTAAGCTATAGTGGATTGATATCTGCCATTTGCATGACAGTTGCATGGAGTAGGTGACGAGATACTTATTTCATGCACTACTATAGAAACAGCCTTTGGCGTCAGTTGTTTAACCCCCTTTGGCGTCAGTTTCTGAGCGACGCCTATGTGGGCGCCGCTAAAGGTCGAATCCTTCGGCGTCGGTTTTTTAACCGACGCCTATAGTACATATAGGCGTCGGTCTTTTAGTAGATAACCGACGCCAAAAGGGTTCGCGCCACAGAAAACGGCGTCATCTAGGACACATTCTGCGTCGGTTATCTACTAAAAGACCGACGCCTATATGGAATATAGCGTCGGTGTTTAATTGGTAACCGACGCAGAAAGTGTCCTAGATGACGTTTGTTTTCTGTGGTGCAAACCCTTTTGGCGTCGGTTATCTACTAAAAGACCGACGCCTATATGTATTATAGGTGGCGATTTGACACGAACAGCCGACACCATTTCCAGTACGGCTGTGGCCACATTAGGCGTCGGTTTTGTTCAGAAACCCGACGCTGTAGGTCTTTGCTGACGGTTTTCTGTAAATAACCGACGCCTATATCTATTTTTTTTCATATCAGTTTGCAGGCCTGCTGTGGCTGGTCAGCAGGATGAGAACCTGCAGTTCAGTTTTCTGAACTGCAGGTTTACGACATCCATTGATATCAGCCTACAAACAGGCCACAAACCTGCAAAAGTCCCAAGGAAAATTTCACACAAGTAGATACATTCAGACATCAGTTCAATTCTCACATTCACACATATAGAAACATTCAAATACATGTATTAACATTCAGAAATATTCATTTACAAAGTATAATTCATTATCGCTATCAACATCCCAATTATATCTTACAGTTGCCACTGCTTGTATGGCTTTTGCCCATTCTTCTCTTATTTCATTTAATGCTTCCATCGTATATGGAGCATGTATATTTTTTAAGCGTTTACCTATAGTGTTGTCAGTTTTAAACATCTGCAAAGAGAATGATGTATATATATTAATAATAATATAAAAATAAGATTGATATATTTCATACTAACTAATGAGACTATATATAATACCTCATATATGGTATCGATGTCCAATGCGGCATGTTTGATAATCATCTGCATAAATCGCATCACATAGTATGTGCATGCCCAGCCATTGTCTTGTGTAGCACACTATAAACTGAAACATACAAAATAATACAACTAAGCACAATTCACATCAATAATATATACATTGGAGTCAGGAACTTACTTGTACGTTCTGCCAATTTATTGGCTGGTTCTTTTTCCTTGGGACCGTTCCTCCAGCCTTTTTGAATGCATATAAACCCCTACATGTTAATATAACACAGTAAATTACATAAGTAAATAGTAATGTAATAACAGATGTTAACAGATACAAAAATGAAATATTTCTCACCAGAATAATGGCATTCTCATTACGTGTCCAATTTTAGTGTTTAATGTACTTCCCGCGGGATCTAGATAATAAACAGTGAACGTCCCGGGGACAATAACTAGTAACTCCCAATGTTTACCGCTAGAGGTAAAAAGTTAACAATTAATAACTCAAAATGCACAATAAAAATGGAATTTTCTTAAGTCCAAATTATAAATAAAGTAAACTTACTTGACATTGAATGGAGCTATTATTATCGTCTTCTTTTGCTGACCAAAAATTGTAAAAGCATCTATACATTATTGTTGAACATTATCAGGGTCTTTAGCTACCATACTAATCAATGATGGAATCAAAAATCCCACATGATCAAATGCAAATTGTTTGCAATGATCTTCGACTAAGTAGATACAAAACATGTATTACGTATGCATTAATATATAAGAAACCAGATCACCAGATCTTACACAAGGTATATGGATGTATAAACAAGATCTCACCTTATCCATGTCTCTATCATTGATGTATTCAACCAATCATACATAAACAACTCAATAATATCTTGTATAAATAAAGATCTATCGTATGATTGACCTGCATAATCTGCATCTAAAGAAACAATTATCGGGCAATGTATATTATGTGCCCGTAGCCAACATGTCATTCCCCTACAAGCAGGACCTAACGGGTATGTTAGGTCAGTTGGAACCCAAGTTGGTAATGCGGGAAGTGGAGGTGGAGGCCTAGGTGCTCCTGGTGTCTTCTTTTTAACCTGTATATATAATTTCAGATCAGTTGACATCATATATACACATTAACAGTCTAAATCAATGTAAATTTATCTTACAATTTCAGTAGTGTAGACGACATCTGCTTTGGGCCACAATATGACCCCGCCTTCTGCCTCAGCAAGTGTATCAATATCTGGGTGGGGATATGGCAATGTAGCTTCCCTCCAATCGGGTAACACACGTAATGGGCCCACACGAACGTAGCCCTGTGGCATTGGAGTCCCGTGAAACCTTTCCCCGGGAAGGGATGGGTAAGCATGCGCCTCTGCAACAACATAATCTTGTATTCTTAAGCGGCATGGCTTCAATGCCTATAAATTTACGTAAAGAATGTTATACATATATACATATCATCTTGAAAATATATCATCTTGAAAAGACTAGCTACAATGTCATAAACAATACTTACAACAGACGTGTTAGGCGATGGGTCTCCAGGATTACTCGCAGTCTGTGCATCATGAGAAGAGTGGGTCGCCATAGGCTGATTGGAAGCCTGAGATGCCTGCCACCGCAGCAATTCTTCCTTGACCTTCTCAGCAACTACATCGTTGACCATCTTAGCAACTATATCCTCGACTCTCTTATTCTCCTATACATGGATAAAAGAAACATTAGCTTCTTATTATTGAATTTCCTTTTGCAGTAACATTCTAAAAAAAGAATAGGTTTCCTCTTCTTGAGAAAGTCCCGCTCTGGGTTTGCGCTGGGATGGACCAAAGAATGCTTTGATGCCCACACCAGTGCCTACACCCCTAACACGTCCAGGATGCTCTGGGTTACCCAGAGCAACTGTCAATTCATCCCTTGTGCCCTGAGGGATGAACGTGCCTTGTTTCCTCTGCTCGTGCAGCTCTCGCTAATCACCATCAATAGAAATTGGTAAGTTAACACTACAAATAATCAATATTCAAACGATTGCTCTAAGAGTTGTATTTTACCATTTTCGCAGCCGCCTCAGCAGTTACGGGCTTCTTTATTTCACCCTTCTTGTTTTGCCTCCCAGCTATCCAGATATCATGGCGAGGCATGGGTGTGGCAGACTCCTGAGTAGGAGTAGACTCCTGAGTAGTCGCAGACTCCGCATGTAGTCTTTGGCGAACGCTTGCATAGCCTTTTGGACCCATAGTGTGGTCATGCACATTCAGTGCACACCTTGCTTTTTATGCGTCACTGAGGGCCTAGTTAGTATGCACATTAATGATTTGGTTAGTATCACTAAATGTTAATCTTGAATAGGTGAATACAATGTATATTAATTAAATTGGGAGTGATGCCTAATACCTTGAATTCTTCAGATTTTCTTGAAGCAACAAAATTGTCCCAATCTTCTTTGTCCAAGAAGTTCCATTGTTCAAGGACTGTCTTCTTTTTCTTATCACCCTCTTTTATGTATTCTCTGTTCAGATTTGTCCTATAATTCCTAAGCATCTTTCCAGCGCATTGCATCACACTTTTACGATGCAACTTCTCATCCAATGCAAACAGATTCTATAAAATAGAAATGTTATTAACTAGTATCCAAAATAGAATTGCAAATAATAGAATTTGTAATCTACAAAATAGAATTGCAAATAATAATAACTCACGCATAAATCCTTCCATATCAAGTCTTTTTTCCCCTGAGGAACTTTATGCCAATTATCATACTTAACACCACAATGGCTCCGAGTGGTACACCCAAGATAGTTTACAAAATTATTGTGGTTCACTCCAATTGCATTTCCTCCATTATCAAACTCCACAACCAATTTGGATCCACTGCCACTAAGCGCTATTAAATTCTTCAACAGAGTGATGCCCCTTTTCTTGTTAAGTGTTTGGTGCTGCGCATCAAGTTGCTCCAGTGCTTCAGTGGGTACATGTGCATCATCAACCTAAAATTTGACAAAAATAAACACACTGAATTAGCCTAATATAGAAATATAAGATATATGACATAACTAGAAGATAATGAATTTTATAGAAATATAGGATATGTTTTTAGAACTTACATTGGTATCCTCGCCATGCTCGTCATGGACATCATGCTCATCATGGACTTCATGCTCATCATGGACATCATGCTCATCATGGTCATCCATCTGAAAATGTCATTAAAAAGGCAAACATTTAGCATTTGTATTAACTAGAAAAAGGCAAACATTTAGCATTTGTATTAACTAGAAAAAGGCAAACATTTAGCATTTGTATAAACTAGAAAAAGGCAAACATTTAGCATTTGTATAAACATACATGTCTCTAAAATTGTGATCTTTTATCAATTAACAATCCTTCATTGTGATCTCCGCGCACATATAAGTCATCATTAGCTTCAATATTTTGTGGAGTTGGCAACCCAAATGAGAATGGACTGGAGTCATCATACTTATCATAGTACTCTTCTTCATCTATAGGATCTTCAATGAACTGTCTTTTACCATGAAGAACAACCGACCATTTATCATATGCAGGATCATCGATATAGAATATTTGTTTCGCCTGTGATGCCAATATGAATGGTTCACCCTTCTCGCCAATCTTTTCAAAGTTCACCAAAGTGAAACCCAATTCATCCACTATAACTCCTTTGGTGTTATCAACCCAATTACATTTAAAGAGTGGAATTTTGAAATCTATGTAGTCAAACTCCCAAATGTCTTCAATGACACCGTAATATGACATTTTAGCTTCACGTGGACTCTTATCCTTTGCACTTGCAAAGTACATAGTCGACGCTTGAAGAGTGACCCCACTATTTTGGACGACACTCTTATCATCTTGGCACTTTGTGTAATATGTGAATCCATTAATGTCAAACCCTTCATAAGACATAACATTCGGTTTTGGTTTAAAGGCGAGGCATTTGATAGTTTCTGTAATATCATTTGGTGTTTGAGATAGTTGATGTAAGACTTTATCTTCAAACCACTTAGTAAAAGTCTTATTATGCTCTCTAGCAAGCCACATTGAACTTGCTCGAGGATGTTGTCTCTTTATGAAATTGGTATGTTCCTCGATATAAACACTCACTTCGTCCATATTGTGTAAAATATACAAGTGAGCTTGTTCTAACTGCTCACGGCTGATTACTTTCACCCGTGATCCCAAAATTCCTTTGCCCTCCTCAATATTCTTGTCATTATCAGGAGTGTCATTACCACTGAGAAAGTCATTGCAAAAATCCATCACCCGTCAATATTCTTTTCATTACCACTGAGTGTCATTATCACGGTTTCGAACATCACCATTAAAAACGCTCATGTATCGTTCAAAGGGATACATCCAATGCAAGAAAACTAGTCCCAACATTTTCACTTCCTTATTCAAGTGGACAACAAGATGTACCATGATATCAAAGAACGAAGGAGGGAAATACATCTCAAGCTGACATTGGGGTAACAACCACTTCTCTTTGCAAATTATCGAGAGTATCAGGGTCAATAACTTTGCTGCATAGACTGTTGAAAAAGAAACAAAGTATGGTAATTGTAAACCTTACATGCTTCGGCAATATAGATTGAATTTCCACAGGCAATATTTGTTTCATTAGAGTGTGACAATCATGAGATTTAAGACCTATCAACTTCAGATCTTTCATGGATACCAATCTACGTATGTTGGATGAGTAACCATGTGGCACCTTAACATTTACCAAGCATTCAGAAAAAGTTTTCTTCTCCTTTCTAGACAACGTGTAACAAGCGGGAGGTAAGTATGTTCTTTTATTACCCATTTCACGTAATTCTGTTAATTCTGACCTTATTCCCATTTCACGTAGGTCCAGTCTGGATTTTATCCCATCTTTAGTCTTACCTGGTATATTTAACAGAGTACCAATGATGCTATCACAGACATTTTTCTCAACGTGCATTACATCGATACAATGCTTGTCTGTCAAAGAACTCCAATAAGGAAGATCCCAAAATATTGACTTCTTCTTGAATGAAGAATTGTCACTCCGTGTGGCCATACTACATTGTGATTTCTTACCAAATTCATTGACAATGTCTTTTACTCTTGCATAAACAACATCCCCTGGTATAGGTTTAGGTGCACTCCGTTCATCATTCCATCCATTGAATGCTTTGCGCTTCCTACGATACGGATGGAATTTTGAAAGAAACCTTCGATGACCAAGATATACAGTCTTGCCGCCATGTTTTAGTCTTATTGAATCAATGTTTTCTTCACATATAGGACACGCTTTAGCTCCTTTGACACTATATCCAGACAAATTCCCATATGTTGGAAAGTCATTAATAGTGCAAAACAACATAGCGTGCAAACGAAATGTCTCTCTTGCTGAAGCATCATAGGTCATCACACCTTCAGCCCAAAGTTTCTTTAAGTCATCAATCAAAGGTTCAAGATAAACATCGATATCATTTCCGGGTTGTTTAGGGCCCGATATCAACAACGACAACATAACATACTTATTTTTCATACACATCCAGGGAGGAAGATTGTATATAACAAGCATGACTGGCCAAGTGCTATGTTGGCTTCTCAATGTCCCGTACGGATTCATCCCATCTGTACAAAGCCCAAGTCTTAGATTCCTATCTTCTTCACCAAATTTGGGGTACAATCGATCAATCTTCTTCCACTGTGGGGAATCAGACGCATGTCGTAGGATCCCATAATTATTTTTCTTAACATCTGCATGCCACCTCAAATTCTTCGCATCTTTCGGATTTGCAAACAAGTGTTGAAACCGTGATATTATAGGTAGATACCACAACACCTTGGCAGGAGAACCAGTTTTGGACTCCCCCGAAGTCATCAATTTATACCGTGACGCACCACATTTTGAACAATCTTTCAAATCTACATAGTCCTTTTGAAATAATACACAATCATTCGGGCATGCGTGTATCTTCTTGGCCTCCATTCCCATTGGGCACAACATTTTCTTTACCTGGTATGTTGAGATTGGCAGCTCGTTTCCTTCAGGAAGCATTTCTTTCAACAAAGTCAACAATGAAGTGAAGCTTTTGTCGCTCCATCTATTGTTAGCTTTCAACTTATACAATCTCAACACAGCGCTAAGCTTCGTAAACTTAGCACAGCCTGTGTATAACGGTATCTCAGCATCATGCACAGTGTTTCTAAAGATAGGAGGTGGATCGGTGTGCTCTACCCTACAACTATCCAGCATCGCATCAACGATGTCTGCTGGAACTGGTTCGTTCACATTTACGTCATCGGAGGCAATTTCTTCTTCCACCCAAGCACTGCTATCGACATCTACTGGTTTCAATTTTGAAATCTCTCCATGCCAGTGCCATTCTGTATAGCCTTGTACAATCCCGTTGCACATGACATGACTTTTGATTTCCTCACCAGTGTTGACTTTCAAGTTGTTACCGCAATGCCTACATGGACAGTAGAACCTATCTGTAGGTTTTTTCCTATGTTCCTCGGCAAATCTAATAAACTGATCAAGACCAGATATAAACTCTGGGGTGCAACGATTAGAATGGACATCCATGATCTATCCATTCTATGATCAGAGAAAACAAGTATATATTAGGAAACAAGTATATATTAGGAAAAGATTAGGGTATACACTTACATCCTACCTAAGTGTATAATGTGATGTCATTCTTATATATAATAAATGTGTACCACCTATCCCATCCTTGAACACCTAATCTCACTAGTAAGTGTATAATGTGTATTGGGTTTTCAAGAAAATTTCGGCAACATTTCCCCGCTGTTCTCTAAGTACATATATACTTAGAGAACAAACGGGGAAATGCTACCGAAATTTTCTCGAAAACCCAATACACATTATACACTTACATCCTAAGTGAGATTAGGTGTTCAAGAATAGTCCCAAACCGGGGACTATCCAAGATTTACTCCTAATGAGTCAATCTTGGACGGGTTTCTAGGCCAACAAACACATTTGATGTCATTCTTATATATAATAAATGTGTACCACCTATCCCATCCTTGAACACCTAATCTCACTAGTAAGTGTATAATGTGTATTGGGTTTTTGAGAAAATTTCGGCAGCATTTCCCCGATGTTCTCTAAGTACATATATACTTAGAGAACAAACGGGGAAATGCTACTGAAATTTTCTCGAAAACCCAATACACATTATACACTTACATCCTAAGTGAGATTAGGTGTTCAAGAACAGTCCCAAACCGGGGACTATCTAAGATTTACTCCTAATGAGTATATCTTGGACGGGTTTCTAGGCCAACCAATACATGTGTTGTCATTCTTATATATAATAAATGTCTATAAACTACAGGCAACATGGTTAATCCTAATCAACAGAGCATTATTAAATAATAAATCAATAGTTTCAAACAAAAGGTCTAGGAATCTTTACTAGACATTATATGTATCCCTAATCATCATATTTAACATACTACATTATTATGAACATCCAGATCAGATTAAGATCATACTATGTTATAACCATTGGTTTAATAATCCTATTTCCGCATGTACATGTTTATCAATTTTAAAACCCTATAATTCATGAAATCATTCTAATTCAATTTAATATGTTGGGATCACATAATTATATAATGACATCAGAATATATAGAAGAATCATAATTAACATGATTAACAACATGCTCATCAAACTAGGGTTTTCGAGAAAATTTTATTCACAATCTATGCATTTTTCTGATCAAAACCATATACAATATGTTTATAATTGGAGCTAGCATTTATTTCCTATATTATTGGCAATATTAATGTGTGAATCTGACCTAGAGAGGAGCTATGGTCGAACCTGGAAGGTAGGGCTAGGGCTAGATGAGTTACGGCCGGTCTGGAGAGGAGCTGTGGTCGAACCGGCGGCAGTGCGTGACGATCGATGAGCAGGCGGCGGCGGAGAAGTAGCTAGCTAGCTGTCGGCCTAGCGGCGGCACGACGGCAGTGGAGAAGCAGCTAGCTGTCCGTGGAGAAGATGCTTCTGTCGGCCTGGCGGCGGCGGTGTAGAGGCACTGGCGGCGGCGTGGAGGCACCGGAGGAGAAGGCGGCGGCGGAGAAGGCGGCGCGGCGGCCTTGTCGTGGAGGAAGATGGTGGTGGTTGTGGCGGAGTGGAGGGTCGGGCGACAGTAGAGAAGAAAGGGTCGGGGAACAGTTTAGGCGATGAAACAGAAGAAAGGGGAAGAGTCGGGTGATCGTGGGATATTAAGTTCACCAATAGCGTCGGTTGTTTCAAACAACCGACGCCTAAACCTCTTTAGCGTCAGTTGTTTGAAACAACCGACGCTCAATTGGACGATATTTTCACGAAATTATTTGGCAGGAACCACTTTCGGCGTCGGTTATCAACGGATAACCGACGCTAAAAGTGACACTTTTCGCGCAAAGTTTCATCACACATAGGCGCCGGTGGCTTTTTAAATAACCGACGCTGTATGTGACACTTTTTCTTTTCGCTCAAAAATTGGATTTCGCGGGAGCTTTTAGGCGTCGGTTTGTTATAGTCAACCGACGCTGAATACAAAGTGTTACCCGTGTCTAGCCGGTCTTCGAATATAGACGTCGGTTTGCCTAAACAACCGACGCCTTATATTATAGGCGTCGGTTTTCCTTAATAACTGACGCCCATAAAAGCGACACTGAATGCTACTTCTGTAGTAGTGATACATCCTTTTTGTATGTAAAAGCATACAAAATCGCTGCTGGAGATATCCACTTAAATGTGCATGCAGCAGCAGAAGTTAGTGGGCTGACGCAGTAGCTGGGGGAAACAACAGTTGATGAGTCCCGATGACCGGGTATGTCGCCGGGTATATGGGGTACTATGGGTAGAAATTTTCATAAAATATGACGGCTCAGGGAGGGCAACTCACAACAACTGAGTCCCTCTTCCCCGAGCCACCGAGCCCTATTGGCCTTCTTCCCCTCATCGCAGCAACAACAGACCTTTGTTTCTAGGTTCTACGCCGACTTAGCAATGCAAGTCGGACGTCTAGCAGTTGAACTTCCCATTTTGTGGCTGACGAGCAGTCACTGCTGACCTTCTCCATCTCCCTAACCCCCAGACGATCCCCCTTAAATCTTCTTCTCACCGCAAACCGGTTGTTCCACCTTTTGGGCAGACCATTTTGTCACCACCAACAGAGCATTTAGTCAGCCAAGCCGGTAGTTTCACTGCTTAGTTCCGCCACCCCCAATGATCCAATTCGCTTCCACCATCCGTCCTCTTCTCCTCACCCAGCAGAATGCAACCACCAATTGATCTTCTCGCTGTTCCAGATGATCGGTTTGAGCAATCCAGACAGCTACCTCCACCACATCAACCGAGCGTTTTGGAAATTCAAACGAGCATTTCAATCAGCGAAACGATCATCTCGCAGCATGAAACAATCATTTCAACTCTCCAACAACCCTTTCATTATGTCAGAGGAAGGATCCCACAACGGCTTCCTCAACCAATTTTGCAAGGGAAAGTCCTCGATAGTGTCTCTCTCGAGCTCTCTCGATGCTCCACCTCAGGCCCCACTATCTACATCTGGGAATATACCAGAGAGTCTTCACCCAAGGTAGAAAAGGAAATGCTCCACAACCTTGACAAAGCAGAATAACTCCTCTGGGAGATTGAGGTGGGCCAGTCATCTTGGCATGATCCTAATTCCATCACCCCTCCGACACATCACATAGCTCCTCTTCTAGGAAGATATGCCCAGATCATTGATGACAACCATTCTGAGAGGTTCGACAACATGTTCACTATCTGAGTTGCACTCCCTAGGTGGGCCTATGACACAACACTAAATGCCCTCAAAATAAGGGATGTCGTAGACAACATTCTAAAGCACAACCATATACTGACGTTCCCCTACCGCGTCTTCTTGGTGTACAATATCTCACTCTCAAGTTGATGACCACCTTTAGATGTTTTCACTACTCCAGGGGAAACTCTAGCTACAAGGTCTGAATTTTTGGAGAAGAATTGGAGGTCTCTGTCAAACATCTCACTTCTATCATCCTCGATGATGGAAATTTTGATTGACTTTTCATTTGCATAGAGTGTCTCCATGACTCCTACCACAAAAGATACAACATGGAGAAATTCTGGAAGACACCATCAGACTCCCCGTCTAGGCTACTCAATGGTTCTAAAGCGTCGAGCATAAACAACCCGATCATCAAATATCACCACATCATTTCCTGCACAATCTTCACCAAGGGAGGCACACAAGGTGTCACCAACCCATATCTATACATACTATGGTGACTTCTCCATGACGAACCATTCAATTTGGGAAACACCATCCTCAATCACCTCAGCAGTCAGGCCAGATGCACCACCACTTCTACCTTCTACATTGGTCACATAGTGACCACCTTAGCCATCTTCTTGGGCTAAACACACATCTCCTTCCCACCCTTACCATGCAAAAATCACATGGTTGATCTACTCTACTTTAAAGGAAGTAAGTTCATCTGCTTTGATGCGGACGACGTCTATTATTTTTTGTTTAAATATACCTATGTTGTCCTCGAGGTTCCCTGACACACCACGTTTGCATCACCAAATCTGATTTTTTTAATCTTTCTGACCTGCTGACACACATTGAGTGGTACTATATACAACACCCTTTCTCAAATGACATCCTTGAGCCTACTGCCCACATCTAGAATGTCTTAATGGAGGCAAATGACGATACGACTGGTCCTCCCGTCCACCTTCTCAACGTCGCACCAGAAGGCACACTAGAGATGAGAAGGGCCCTAATGAGCATTATGGATTTTATGAGATCAAGGAGCAGCTAGACCAGATTCAATAGGAGCAACATCATTAAGGACATCAACTCAACCATATGTATCTCATGTAGTATTCTAAGGAGTCTTGGCACATGGATTGTGGCCACTATGCCCCCATCCGTCCTTCCTACGAGGAGTATCGGGCCCATCAGGCCTACCCTGACCCCAACTCCCCATACTGGGGGAATTACTAATACAACCCCTCGTCTTCTTCTTATCATCCACTGACTCGATATCCATCACATCAGTGATTCTCTTCCTTCCATCTCGGATTTGAGATTTTCTCAGGATGAGAAAAAATCTCTGTCCGGGGTGGATGTGGGTGGTATGTGCCTATTCCACCCCCTTATCTTCCATTTCAAGCATTATCTTTTTGTCTTTTTATTCTTCATGTAATTGATTTTTGAAAATTGTTTTCCTTTTTAAATTATGCAAAATGGCCCTTATCTAATTATCCATGATGAATAGATTTTTTATCATTGTAACCCATGAATGCATTAAAACTTCTTTGCAATTATTTTACAAATTACCATGATTACAAAACACCATGTCACTTAGGACCCCAAAACTAGCATCACTTCTTGGAAATATTGGCATGTTGTATTGCATTGATAAGAAGCAAACATGGAGTTTCTCTATTTTAAATTATAGATTAACTTGTCATATCTGTTGTATAATGTGGTGACATGAAGAATCAACCTGATGCAATGACGCTCCCTGAACAAAAAGTGAAACTTTAAAAGCACACGGACAACCTTCTTCCACCTTCACCTCTCAAAAAAACAAAAAACACATCATGCCAAACCCTAAGCCCAGGGTGGCATGCCTTTCCCCCATATCAATTCTTCCATACCCCTCATATCTAATAGGGGTGTACCGTTGAAAGATGCCATAGTACACACATACAAAAATATGGTCAGTGTAATCGCAATCCATGAATCAAAAGACCCCAAGTCACAAATAGAGGAGGGATCATCTTCTTCCACACCTCATTCATCCTATTAATATGCAAAAAAAAACTCACAAAAAGAAAATATGGGAGTGTCAAAGTAGAAGTGAAATGAAATTTGTTTCCTATAAAGTTCCAAGTTAGAAACAAGCTATGAAATATTATTTAATATGGAATATGGAATTTTATGTTATGTGATTCTAGGTGATTGGGTTGCTTTGGCAAGTAAGGAGGTACGGAACAAAGTGATGCTATGAGGGTGAGAAAAGACATGTTGCTAGTACAAATTGGAATATCTGTGATTATATTTTCTTGAGGACAAGAAAAATCTATGTCTGGGTTATTTTGATGAATTTATATTCATTCACTTTCAATTACACTTTTCATGTATTTTCCATAGGATTCATTTCACTTTTTGCTAATTTTCTAGAAATAATTGCAATTTGCCTACTTCTTGACTAATAATACATATTGTTATCTTTTTGGTTCATAATTTGCAGATTTCACCTTCATTACAAATTCTTGACCATCTTAGAACCTGAACTAATTGTTTCATGTTGTAAACTGGTTGTTTTGTTCATACCAAAAGTTGCACTTCAGAGCCTCAACGACCATTTTGGCTATCAACTGATCTCTTCCACACTGGCATCTCAACAATGAAATGTGCATTCCATGTATCAAAGACACTCACCTTAGAAGTCCAACTAGGTGTTTCACTTCCCCAAACAATCGTATCAGGTTGCTTCAAGACCAAGTCACGGTCGAGCAACGTGCTACCACCTTGCCTAGGGTTTTCACCCCACTTCCCTTGTGTGCACATATTCAATTTCAACCGAGCATTCGAGGCTTCAACTGACCGTCTCAAATTACTTTGTGATGAAGCCTTGGTCAAACAAGAGCATCCACCTCTTACCTTAGGGTTTTGATCACGACCTGAGCCGCACCCCTTTAGACCCAAATCATTTGATTTAGGATGTGAACTGGTTGGTTCGCGGTCCAAAAATTAGAATTTTCAGCAGATGCCTCCCTTTTATTTTCCTCTCCCCCATTTTGGGTTTCCACCCCTCCTTCCCCTATAAAAGTAGGGGGAACTCCACAAAAAAAGGGATCCAATCTTTTGTACTTGCAACTTTATTTTCAAAACTTATTATTCCAATTCTTGCATGTGTACTACTTATTCTTCAATAAAATTAGTGTTTCATTCTCAAGATTTCTAATTCTTGTTATTGTGTTCTTGGTCTTCTTTTTGGGAAGAACGATTTAAGGAAAATAGCCATTTTATTATTACTGGCTAAGATCCCCTTGGGATTCTTGTTCATCTAGTATATGGCTTACTTCCTTCCCTCCATTGTTCTTCCTTTAATCTCCATGGACCATGAGTAGTTCTTATATTGGGGCGTAGGGAGTATCCCCATATCCATAGTGTAAATTAGATGGACTTCTATATGACTTTATTTGTTAGATATTATTTTGTTTGGATAATCACAAGTTTTAAATGACTTGATATCTTATTTCATCGAGTGTTAGTTTGGGGAATGTGACTATAGGACCCAAGGCTCATAATAGCCAAACAAATGTATAAAGATTTAGATGAGACCTCAAAAGGGTCTTTCATTGGGATGATTAGGCTAGGATCTATAAATTCCAAAACCAATGGGTTTGTAGGGAGTTTGTCTTTTGTAGATGCATTTGCGAATGTTTGACAAACCCTCTTCTAACATTTTTTTATATTTGATCAATCAAGTTTCACATAGACTATGGTGGTAAAACTCGTAACCCCAATATCTTTTATCATCGATTCATTCTCATTTTTCTTCAACCACTTGTTTTTCAATCACTCTTTCTCTACTTGCAATTTAATTCTTCTCATAGTTAATCTATCTTTATTTTTTCTTAGAAGAACTCTTTCTTTACTTGTTCTTAGCATAACTCTTTCCTTACTTTTCCTTGGTGTAACTTTTATTTCATTGAAATTTTACTTCCTTGTTTTAGCATAATCAAACCATCAACCAACGAATATTTACTTTCGTATTTAATTTTGTTCAAAGTGATCAGGTTCTTAATCTCAATCTTAAAAACATTGTCTTGTGGGATCGACCCTCGTTATACAAATAAACTAACCTTAATCAGTTGTTTTTCCATTAATAAGAGGTTAAACTCTAGGATGAAAACCCCTAGTGAATTGATGTGTTGAACTATGTGTATCAACCTTCTAATAGAAGTAGGTATGCTTGGGTCTAAACCTGCTAGTACTCCTCTGGATCCACTGATAACCATAAATACCGACCAATGGTTGGTAAGCTTATCTATCTCACTATGATGAGAGATTATATTGTTGTAGTTGGACTTGTCAGTGCGTATTTGGGTAAACCTCGACAATTTTTTTAGGATGTTGTTTGTCACATTCTTAAATATCTAAAGTCTTATCCCAAAAAAGGTTTACTACATCGTAGACATGGCAATGCAAACTTACTGGGTATTCTAACTCTAATTATAATAGTAGTCGATGTGACCGAAAATCTACTTCTGGTTAGTGTTCCTTTGTTGACTAAAATCTGGTTACATGGTACAGTAAATAGCAGACCACAGTTACCCGATCAAGTGTTGAAGCAGAATATAGGGCTATGGCTCACACTTCTTATGAAATGATGTGGGTCCAAGGACTCCTCAAGGAATTTGATATTTTTGACTCTGATCCTATTCCTATGCTTTGTGATAATGAAGTTGCCACCTTTATTGCCAGCAATCCCACATTCCATGAGCACACAAAGCACATCAAAGTGGATTGCCACTTTGTTCAAGAAGTAGTTCTTTCTATATGTATATGTACTCATCTTTGGATAGAGGATCAAGTTGTTGACATCATTACCAAGATACTTCCCAAGACTTGATTTGCTACACTGGTTGACAAGCTGGGCATGATTGGCATTTATGATCCAACTTGACGGGAAGTATTAGTATATATGCTTTATGCATTATATTGTGATGTGTGTTTTTTTATGTGCTTAAGATCTATCTTGTCTTTAGCTTTTCTTTTATCCAATATTGTCATATTTTGGTTCTCCCCTACTCCCTTGTTCTATAAAAGAGAGTGCACTGTAAATTTTTCCAACATATCAAATAAAGGTTTTCCCATTCCATACATACAACATTCTAGATTGCAGTGATTTACCTACATCATAAACAAGTTCATCATTAGTTAACATTAGACTTTCTACGATCCTTAGGTGTATGTGCTGCAACAACACCCCAACATAGATTGAATTCAATTTTTTTGGGCAAGCACATATTGTAGGTTACATATGGCACATCCCTTATGATTGTAAGTAAATATAATTTATTGGCACAGTTCCATGCGATTGATGTGCTTGAAGATTATTTGACTATAATCACCACAACATCTGGGAAGAAATCTTAGGCATGGACCTCACTTTTGCAAAGAAATTGAAAGTGAGAAAAATTTATAACTCATAGGTGTGATTTATACCTACACAACATACTTCACCGCATAACCTTTAACATGGTAATTTGTGTGAAGGGAAACTACACTTTTACATACCCTATAGAACTATATTAGTATGAACTATACTAGGGCTTAGGTGAAATTCTAACAGTATCTAGCAACTCTAGATTTATATAGTAGGTGTTCTTAGGGCAATTGAGAGCCATGTCTAGAAATGGAGAGTGTAAATGAGGGTGTTTCACCTCATGTCACTCACTATCTATCCTTTACAATACTCCAAGGCAATTGCACTAAGCACTCCTATACTAGCTACTTAGATCTCACACCTAGAATTAAGAGAGGGGTTTTCTAGGTGGGAAGATAGAGTGATAGATAGGAATCCACTAGTTGGATCTAGGAGAAGTCCTAAGATAGCAACATACAAGAAATTCTCTCCTAGAGTCTAGGTGGTTTCAAGCATAAAACAACAAAAAATCCATGTTTTCAAGAATAAACCATAAGATGAAATATGGGAAATAAGATAAAAGTAGAAGACAATCATCATAAAATGAAATTATAGAGATTACAAGTCGTCTGACCCAACATGGTATCAAAGTCACATTTTAGCCCCAAACACCCGACCTAAGGGGCTTATCTACTCGTAATAAATAAAAAAGAAGAAAGGGGTAGAGGAGTGAATAGCCATAGAAGCTTGGTGAAGACTCTTTTTTCTTCACGACCTAGCAACTGGAGCACGTCCTTATTCTCCAAAAGTGGATGGATGGCATGGAATGGTGATGGACGATGACCAAAACCCTAAAAAACTAGGGTTTTGAGGTCGAGGAAGGTGGAAATGAGGTAGAGACAGGTGGGAGTAGGTCAGATCTCCTTATATGCTCAAGGTAGGTAGAAATGAATGCTAGGGAGTGTAACCTTTTGCTCTAGTTTCCATCTAGGTATGTATAGGTGGTAGGGAAGAACTAGGTTAAGTGGGGGCAAACTAGGAATTATGGTGTAAGAAGTAGGTTAGGCCTTCTAGACACCACAACCATTTTGGTCATTGTGGCATGGTGGATGGGGTGAAGATGCATGAGGTAATTGGGAATGGGTGAAGTGAAATTGTGGTAAAATGTCAGGTTGGTATGTAATCTTGGAAAACCAGTGGCACGGACGTTGTGGTCATTACAGTCATGGTGGGTTAGTGTTGGGATGGTCGTGTTGCTAACCATGATAGTTTTTTAGGGGAGTGAGAACGGGTGTTTTCCTTCAGTGCTAGTCATCATGGGGTTCCTCGCCACATACGTGGTGGATGACACAGGCGTGGCATTCCTTCAACACCACAACTATTTTTTCAGCTATGACCATGGTGGTTGAGCTATTATAGCACCTTCAACTCTTGGATTCAACATGTGATATGGGACATTCTCATCATAGTTGTGGTATTTTACCACAACATGTTTTGAGGGCCCAACTATGCTTTTAATCTCCCAAGCCCTTGTCCCGCTATTATTTGTCTTAAATTGATATTTGACCACCTATAGAAGGTTGAGAGATGGCCTAGGGCTCATCCCAGGGTGCAGAAACCCTAGGATCCTCCTTATTTCTCCCCTCCATCCAATGTATGGTTCAAGTGCGTAAAAATCACACAAAGAACAATCATAAGAAAATTTGACATGAAACCATTTATTAGGAAAAATAACATGCAATATAAGATGTCTATATGTGATTAAAGTGCAAGAAGGAACAAGATGAATCCATAAAATAGGGCTTCATTTCCACCCCAAACTTAAAAACATACTCATTCTCAAATATTATCCATCTTAATCTCTCTTTCAATTCAATAAATAAAATCATTCAAAAAATGCAATCATCATGATATTTAATGGCTAAAATGAGTTAACATGTTAAATTAGGCATGTAAAACACTACTCTCTATTCATTTTCTATTTTCAAGTGTAAATTAAGCATAGAGAACAAAAACTTAAAATATGGGATACCATTCACACATGCAGCTAATGCATTTCATAAAGCTCTGGGTAACCCTATCATGCATGCCATATGTTCAAATGGCTAGAGTTGTTGTTTAACTTGCTAGAATTACATCATACACTTCATTCCACCTCTCATGACCCATTTAGTGTGTGTAGGGGTGTGAGGACTAGAGTTGATTTACCCTAGCCATACTACACATAAAAAGAGAAGAAAGAGTTATGGAAGGGAGTGGAGTGCTATTACATAGGAGTGCTTTTTTTTCTTGAGAGGCTATTACATAGAGCCATACTATCACGAAATTGTTTGTTACCCCAAGCCCACACTCCTAATGTCTACATAGCCAAACACGAGTGGACTGGGGCATCCATCCGTAGAATGGCATAATATTTTGCACATGCAATATATATGTAAAAGTAATAACAATAGGACTAAAGAGATAGCAAGATGCTAAACATGGAGATAAGAGATATGTACCCATTTATAGATTCAAGTATACCCATTGGTGTTTCATTTATGATCTTAGAGTCTTGAGTGTATTGAATCTTCATTTGGAAACTACAAATCTAATAAACAAAATATAATAATGCTAAAGCATTAAGTACACAATGAAAAACATGTAACCACAGTTTAAGAGTAATATAAAAGTTATTTGGCTAGAAACATCATATAAGAAAGAAGTAGAAACAAGTCATGAAACACTTAATAATATTTACAAAGTGTGTTTCAAGTGTATATCCATTATACTCAACAACATATCATGGCCATTGACCAGCTTCGCATTGGAAGAGTTTGAAAGGGTGCTCAAGATTAGCCAACCCTTTTATCGCCATGGTCCACCTTATGTTGACATCTCAATTAAGGTTCCCAACCTTGTGCCCTTACCTCGAGAATACAGGCACGTACACGAGGTTTGTATAATGGACAAGTTCAATTATGTTTGAGGTTTGTTCAGCATACTTCAAGCAAAATGAACGTACTATCATAGGGAATAAGTATCTCAAACAAGTAACTAACTAGCCAAGCATTCATATGAGCATACATACAAGCAAGACAATAACATAGTAGGGTCAAGAGATTAAGCGTACCTTGCGAGTAAAGGGCAATTCATAAAGCATGAGTAAGATTCCTAGCCACGATCCAAACCATGGGAACCTCACAAAAAAAAGATATAGAATGGCATCTTAGATCACTAGGTGGATTAAGGTAAACATGCTATAAGTCATGTGTCTGCCATAAGTCATGTGTTTGTTCCCTTAGAACTAGGTTTCAAATAGATCAACTTAGGTCCAAAGTTCCATACGAGCATGTAATCAATTCAATCATGGCATAAGTATCAACATTAAGGCCTAGATAAACCATCCACATTTTAAGTGATACAAGATTGAGATACAGTCTAATTTAGGATTAAAGGAAGCATGAGATTTATATTTCCATCATTGTTCAACCATGTAAGATCAGAACTAGGCGTATTAGATCAAACACATGCATTAGCATCATGTTTACAATGAGTATGATCATAATAGAGCATCAAGGTGCATGGGGAGCAATAGAGATATAGTATGATAGAACTGCTGATTTCAAGTTATTAAGATATCATGGATAGCATTAGAGCCTCATTCTTGCAAGATTAGAGTTCTAACATGCAACATATGCATTTCGATCACACTAGGTGTTACATGTAGTCCATAAGAGTACATAACATTTAAGAAATAAGTCATTTAAGGATTGATTTAGAAGTAAACATAGATATGGATTTGTTTTAGGATATGAAGTAGAGGTTCTTTCACATAAGTACTAAACATCTCACACTAGGGAACACAAGTGTGGAAAGGTGAGTCCCTTAGGTCACATGAGTTACATCTTGGAAAAAGACGATAAGACCTTAGTCAAACATGGCACATAACATTGGGAAGATTACTGATTTCTAGATTTAACCATTACATGATGAGCAATTAGGTCTAATACTCCATATATGATCCACTTGCATCATTATACACATAAAGAGCCATCTTTAGATCAAAGCTAGTCATAGAAGGTTAAGATGATAACCAGGGTTCATTTAGATGGTCCAAGATCTAAAACATAGCAAGAGTGAACTAAACTTATGATTTAAGGGATTAGAATAATTAGGGATCATATGGATACAACATAAATCATGTTCAAGAGTCATTAACACCCACATACTCATTAGAGAAGCATTCACAACAATCCAGTAGAGATAGAGACAAAATTAGCAATATGTGATAGTTTCATTGCAAAGATGGAACTTTTGCGATCAAAATGACATATCACATCATTAGGTTTGAGAAAGGGAGCTAGGATATATGTGTGATGGAAGTTTGCACATCTAAAGGAGATTATTGAGGTATTTTACCTCAAAAGGGCTGAGAAACTGGGTTTGCGGCCATCACCTCACGCGACCCGACCCAGTGGTCGAGCTCACAGCCGATCGCGGTTTCCTCACTACTGTCAGCCGTTCATTGGGCGATGGCAAGTGATAAGTGGATGCTAGTTTCCGCCATTGCACGATCAATGAAGACTCATATAGAGAGAGACCAGGATTGTTAGTTGAGATCACATGAACCTCTGATCTCTGTCCTAGTTGTGCCAAGTTGTGCGAGTCACGCTTCCCCCTGATGACACCACGGTGGCTCCCTCATCGGTGAAGAAGGAAAATGGGGGGTACCATAGGTCGGGAACGCACCCAAACTGGTCGTCTTGGCTCTTCGGGGCTAGCCAAATCCACAACACCATCTTTCATTTTCCAAGCGTGACTAGAGCAAAGATGCCCAAAAAGGGAGGGTGGCGACGCCGTAGAAGAAAGGGGGAAGAAAAGGAAAGCTAGGGGGAGATAGGGATTGTGAACTAGGGAAAAGGATAGGGGAAAGAGAGAGGAAGTCAAGAGGAGCCAAGAAATGGAAACAATTGTGGCCAAGAAGGGTGCGTAAGGAGGAGATTGGTGGTTGGAAAGTAGCTGCTACAACTACTTTTTGTATTGTATGACCTGAGGTTGAAGAAGAACGAACACCATTGGATGGAGGAGGGACTATCTGAGGGTATGTGATCAAGGGTTGAAAATCATCAAGCTATTGATAGTGCAACAGATCACTGACACGTCCAAAAGGAAGGGAGGGGCGCCCACCTCAACTGGGCCACACTCAATGGGCCTAAAAAGGCTAAAAGTAAATAAAAGGGTTAAAACAAGGTTAAAGGCAACTAATACTCAAATGGGCATAACATTCCCATACTAACTTAGAATTGGAAAAAATATGGTGTGTTCGAAACAAAAGAAAGAGACATTCAACATGAGTATAAGAATGGAGTACACAAGTTCACAATAATATGATAAAATTTCAAGAGAAAAGTAATGATGTGTAATATGATTGAAAATTACACTAGAGTCAAATTGAGTGTCCACAAGGTATCAATTGCACTCAATAGTTATTAAATATGCATCAAATCATATTCAATTATAAAATTGACGGCTAGACAAGTACATTGAGCAAGGTGGGGCTTAAAGTTACATAATGGAGGAGAGAGAAAGATCCCTCCTATCACACATACCTTATTTCTTTTCCTTTTTCTTTTTCTCTTCTGTATATGTTAGGCGAGGATATCGCGACAAGAGTGAAGCGGAGGGATATAAATATTACCGCTCCAATCTTTTTGGAGGGTGGTAAAGGATAATATGTGCACCGTTGTCATCCTTTAATGAGGCATATAGAAGAAATGTCGGGTCAAAGAGGAGTCATAAGTAGTGGAAATTCATGTATGATCTCAATCAAGAAAGTTAATCAATGCAACATTCACCAAACAAACAAAGCATGCACAAAGTGGAAAATATGGTACATCACACTCTTTTTAGATGGAATGAGTAATCCCAACCGCTTAAGGATTGTAAGATTCATACTTTTATCAAAACAATCAATTACTTATTAGTGGCTTGGAGCACATGCAATATTTCATCATAGGAATCATTTAGCCAAAAACATCATAGACAGGTTGATTATCCTAATTCTACATATTCACACCACAATAAGAAAAGATAAAGTTGAAACACACCATTAGGCAAATAGATTCAAGATTGGAAATAAATGGACAAATGGTGCCAACTTTCATTCGATAACATCCAAACCTACATTTACTAAATAAAAATCACAAGGCAAGTAAATCCCAATTGAAATATAAATTACAAAATCTACATGAAATGTAATGTATGACATGGAATGGCATGTAAAGTGATAAAAAAATCACACAAAAATGCATGAATTAACCTATATGATATGCATGTATGCAAGAAAAAATAAATCTACACTAGATAGAATTATGCAAATATCATTAAGTAAAAAATAAAAGAATTATGGAGAAATAGATATAATCAAAATGAGATGAGAGAAAAAGGGAACATACCACCCTACCACCCCAAACCTTTGATACATTTTGTCCTCAACATGAAACCAAATCTTAGTAATGATAGGGTAGTTATCACTACGGTGGCGGTGATGGGTCTTGTGATAGTGGTCCTCCCTATGGTGGAGGATGATAATAGTAATGCCCCCAGTAGTTTGCTTGTGGAGGAAAATATGACTCTTGATATCTATAAAGGGAACCCTAGAAATATTCCACCCACTGAGGGTTCCTTTGTACCTGTGCATGCTGGTAATGATACTTGTGGTTAATCTGGTGCTGCATTTTTTGTTGATCTAACCAAATTGCATCTTGTGTCTACTGAATGCTCTCTAATTATTCAGGTATGGTAGGCATGTCATAGACATTTGTTGTAGGCTGGTGTTGTGATGATGTTTCTTCACATCTCCTTATCACTCAAGGTAGCTCTCTTTTTTACTCATCATTCTATTGCTCATCTATATTAGTTTCTCCAGCCCCTTCAGGTAGAACAACAATGACATTTCTAAAGTTCTCTCTACGTTGCTCCCTCTCCTAAGCTTTGAGATGCTCAAATGATTCAACTTAGGGCCCTAGTTGTTCTATGAGTGGGTTGGTGTAATATGAAGGTTCTAGAGTGATTCCTTGACAAGGGAGGTTGACATTACAAATTAACCTCTTATCAACATGGAAATTATGAATTCACTAGATAATTCAACTTTACAAATTTCACCCCTTCTGTCTTGGTAAGCCCTACCAAGTCATGTCCTAGGGCAAGGGCTAGGGCTATTGAGGTCACAATCCCTCCCATGACAGAGGGAGTTTTACTCTTGGATGAGATTGACCTCAAGTGATCTATCAAAATCACACCTAGGTTGATATATTTTTCTCTTATCAACCAGCCAAGGACAAAAAGATCCTCCGGTGAGAAACTCCCTCGATTGTCTTACTTGGAAACAATTGTATTGGCAATAGATTTCTGGAATTACCTCACAAAAGGGTTATGGATTGCACTTGTTTTTTTTACTTTCCTAGCGTGAAGGTGGTTTTACCACTTATCTTTTCCTATAATGATGAATACTTCATGATTGAGTCTTTTTAAGTGTGACCCTTGTTGAGATTTTATGCTTACTTGGGGCTAGAGGAAAACAAAATTCAATTGGGAGGTGGTGAGCACATGAATTTCATTTAAAATAGACATCATCTTCCCCTTTATACTTTATTTCTTCTAGTGTCTGAAAAAACTTGTGTCATCTCAATATAGGTATCTTGTGTAGTAGTGATCACCTTGAGAAGCCCACAAGATTTCAAGTGTCTTCAATTACAAAATTGATACGTAATGCTTGCATTGTGGCCCAACAAGCATAACGGGTTGCAATCACCCTCCTATTCATTCACTCTAGGTAAAGGGGTTTTAGTGTGATCTTTATTTTGTTTCCCCTCCTACAGGAAACACCCTCGAAAGCCTTACCAATCCCCTTCATCTTGTCTTCCTTTAGTGTCATCAAAATATCCATTGTCTCTAACCACAACTCCTCTTAAGTGTCCTCATCCTTTTATTCTACCTCATAAGTGTGGGAGCCTGAACTGGTCTCGAAGTTTAGTGGCACCCTCTATTTAGATTGACCCTCTATATCATCTTCATCTTCTTCAATTATCAACCTCCATCCAGCTTGTTTTTGTGATTGTGGTCTATTCATGGCAATTGATGTAGAGTGATGTGAAGGTGTAGGCTATGTTGGAGAGCACAAGGAAGATGGGATAGATCCACCCTTGCCTCGTCGTGGATGGGTAGTGACCTTTAACTCAAAAAATTCAATCAAAGCATTGATTTTCACATAGAATGCTTCCTCCTATCCTTTATTATATGTGGCATCTGGAGTATGGTGACTGATGGATGGGTAGAGGCGAGAGCCACTCATGTATGTCCAATATTGAAGAGAGATAGAGATGGAATTAGACAGTGATAGAGCAGGACTATGAGAGGGGAGAGGGATGTTGATGGAGGCATGTTTTATACACACTCCACCCCTGTTATTGCTTTGGGGCTGCTCTGGAAACCCTTCTTAGTCACCTTCCTCATTTTCTTCATCTTGGTGGAGCTTTTGGTGGAGATATGGAGGAAGAATTCAATTTTTATATTTTTTGGATGGGGGCGGAATGGAGGTAAGGGTGGATATATTGGTGTAAATGGTGGGAGGTTGGGGTGGATTTTATCTTGAATCATGATGGAGAAGGAGAATTTAGAGTTGGGGAGTCGTCATTTATCACTAGAGTGCACCACGACCGTGCGTTGTTCACACAAATGAAGTATGAATGATATCGTCTCAAAATAGAATGACCACTTAAGTGGTGGGTCAAGCTCTGCAACAAACGTGGTGGTAGTCATGCCCTTAGTGGCTGGAAGGTGCCACACCTGTGGTGGTAGACTCTTCCATGGTGGTCGGTAGGCTCCACGCCTGAGGTGGCTGCCACACCCATGGTGGTCAGCGGGCCCCACACCTATGGTGTCTTCCACGTATGTTGTGTTCCCCTTTCTTCCTTTCTTGATTTCACTAATTCCCTAAACAAATTGGTAATTCCCACCATGTTCATTCCAATGTACTGTGACCATGGTGGGTGTTATATTAGCACATTTCAATTCCAAACTTCACATATATTCACATTTACTAACTCAAATGATATCCCATCATTTTCTCCCACCTTGTAGCTATTACTTTCTCTATTTCTCAGTATCTCTAGCCTGTCATCCTATCACATTTAAAAATCTAAACAAAAACTACTAAACATAAGTGTGTGTGTTTCTTGGAATGTGAAAAAACAAACAAAAAGTATCAAAAAGTGATGGTTGGGTGAAAAAGTTTTCAAACCTAGGTGGGTTTCCTTCCACTAGAGCTAAGTTTCATGCCTTCATTCAGGCTTCTTTATTTTTCACATTCAACCTCTTGATAACCTCAAAGAATCTTCACCATAGTATATGGACTTATCTTGTTCATTCAAGCACATATCCTCATCAATAGGAGTTTCTTCAGGAAACATGACAATATCAAAACTTTGAGTGCCCTTGTCAGGGCCAACTTCAACAACAACCTTCAACCATTGTTCATTGACTGTGAACTCCTTGGAACCTTATTTCTCATTGATTACAATAGCACTAAATGGATAAACATGTTTCACTTGGTATGGTCCTTCCCACCTTGATCTAGGCTTTTGGATGAAGAGGTTCATCCTTGAATTGTCTAACCATTCCCATTGACCCATATAAAAATATTTCTTCTTGATCAAATTTTCATGCAAGAACTTAATTATCTCCTTATAGATTTTAGACATCCATCCATAGACTTCATGTCTCACTTCCTCCAATTCATGGAGCTACAACTTTCTTCTTATTCCGACAATAGTGGCTTGTGTTGTAATTCCATGAATAGATGGCAACTTTTCCCTATAGGAGCTTGAATGGTGTGGTGCTAATCTAGACCTTGAATGTTGTCCTGTACACCCATAAAGCTTCATTGAGTCATTGAGCCCAATCCTTGTGGTTTGGTCTCACAGTCTTCCCAAAAATGAGTTCTATCTCCTAATTGTCCAACTCAACTTGACTACTAGTTTGGGTGATAAGGAGTAGCCACACGATGATTTACACCATGCCTATTCAACAAACTTTGAAAGGATCTATGGATAAAATGACTTCCACCATCACTAATCATTGCCCTTGGCACACCAAACCAGCTAAAGATATTTGACTTGACCAAATTGCATACCCCCTTGTGGTCTTTTGTTCTTGTAGAAATTGTTTTGACCCACTTTGAGACATAGTATACATCCACCAAGATGTACACATACCAAATTAAGGGGGAAATGGGCCCATGAAGTCAATACTCCATTCATCAAACACCCCCACAACAAGAATAAGAGATAGAGGCATCATGTCCCTCTTTGAGATTGTGCCCACTTTTTGGTACTTCAAGCATGTTTTGCAATAGTCATGAGAATCTTTTAACAAGGTTGTCCAATACAAACCACATTGGAGAACTTTTGTGGATGTCCATGTTTCACCAAAATGTCCTCCATATATGCCAAAATGACACATGGAGAGAATGTCCTACTGTTTGCTTTCCACAATACACGTTCTTATGAACTGGTCAGTGCATTGAAGATATGTGAATCATCCCACACATAGTTTTTCACCATAGAAAACAACCTTCTCCTTTCCTCCTTAGCCCATGTACTCGGTACTCTCCCACTACCCAAGAAGTTGTCTATGTGCTTGTACCATGGCCTTTCAGTTGAGTCAAGTAAGAGGAGATGGTCATGGGGCATTGTCTCCATGATTTTATTCACATCCTCACAAGGTGCTTCAATGCAAGAGAGATGATAAAACACAATTTTTATACCCCTTTCTTATCAACAATCTCCAACTCCAGTTCTTAGAGAAATAGAATTGAAAGGATAAACTTGGGCTTTGTGTCCTTCTTCGACATGAGACACTTAAGAGTTTTAGTCACTATAAACAATCATTTTGTTTTTTAGAACAGAAGAGTGGAACTTGTAAAGGGAAAAGATCACAATAAGCAAGTATTTGTCATGGTAGTGTATTTTATTTGAGCTTCATCAAGAGTTTTACTTGGATAATATATAACATGAGGTATCTAGACAATCTTTTGGCCAAGAACAGCCCCTAGAGCTACATCCAATGCATGGTTCATGATCTCAAATGGCAAAAAGAAGTTGGGAGGATGCATCATAGGAGCATAAATTAGCTCAGGCTTCAAGTGATTGAAGGCCTCAATGCATTTTTCATCAAAATTGAAATCTACGTCTTTCTCAAGCAAATGGCACAATGGTCTAGAAATCTTACCGAATCTTTAATGAAAAATTGATATAAATTTGCATGCCCCAAGAAAGAATGGACATGTATAACAGTGGAAGGAATGATTAAAGTAGAGATGAGACCCACTTTGACCTTGTCCGCTTCAATCCCATCTTTGGATACTCTATGACCAAGAACAACACCCTCGAGAACCATAAAGTGGTTTTTATCCCAGATAGAACCAAACAAACCTTAACACACCTTTCAAATACAACTTTGAGATGGGACAAACATTCATCAAAAGACTTGTGAAACACTAAAAAATCATCCATGAAGACTTCATGAGAAGAATCAAGCACGTCGGAAAAAATGGATGTGAAACATCTTTGGAAAGTAGAGCGGGTGTTGCAAATCTCAAAAGGCATTATTCCATAGGAAAAGGTACCACTGGGACATATGAAGATGGTATTCTCTTGTTCCATAGGTGCATTTCCACTTGGAAATATCCCCAGTAGCCATAAAGAAAGGAATACAAACTCTATCCTACACGTCTCCCCAAAATTTGGTCAATGAATGGGAGACAAAATTGGTCATTCTTTGTATTCTCATTCAAATTCCTATAGTCCACACATCCTCCACTTGAATTTTTCTCTTACATGAATCATTTCTCCATCTTCATTTTGAATCGCGATGATCCCATCCTTTTTGGGTTCCTATTGGATGGGTCACCCAAGGACTGTCAGAAATGGGATACATGATCTCGACATCAACCAACTTCACAACCTCTTGATCTACAACTTCCTACAACTTGGGATTCATCCTTCTTTTCATTTGACAGACTTGCCTTGTATCATCCTCGAGGTAGATTCTATGTACACAAATGGAGGAGCCTCACCCCTCATATCAGCATAGACCACCCTGTGGCTTGAATGATCCTTTTCAACACAAAGATGAGAACATCTTCTTGGTCTAGAGAGAGAATAGAAGAAATGATTACCAGGACAGTGTCATTTGAATCAAGAAATGCATACTTAAACCTTCATGAATGGATTTTATCTCAAGGATAGGAGGTTCTTCATTAGTTTTTTTTTGAGTTTCTCAAAAATAGAAGGAAGGTCTTCACTTTTGGAAACCAGTGCAAGCTCATTCTTCTCAATGTTATCATCACCGAGAAGCTCAAAAATAGGCTCTTGACCTCTAACCTTACACATGGGTAGGCATTCCTCAACAATCTCCTTAAGGGAATCAATGATATAACAATCTTCTTCTGTGGCACCTATCACCTCAACTTTGGTGTATGATTCGATGATGTTCAACCGGATCTTCATGTGCATGAATGTCAGATACATAGTGCTAGTTCTCACATGTATAACTAAATTAATTGTAGCTAGGAAGGAACTTCTTAAGATAATAGGTACCTTCCTTGTATCCTTCCCCATGTCAAGAACAATAAAATTGTCAAGAAAGAATGTCAGCGTGTCATCATCAAGTCTCACCAACACATCATCAATTTACCCTCGAGGTGTTTTCACAAAATTTTAGCCAATTGCAAGGTGCAATTAGCCAACTCCAATTGTCCCAACTTCAATTCAGCATACACAGAATAGGGCATTAGATTCACACTAGAACCCAAGTCAAGGAGGGCTTCATCTACATGGTGTGTTCTAATGTAGCAAGGAATGATAGGGAAACCAAGTTCTTTTCTCTTATTTGGTGTAGTATGTTACAGAATGGATCTCACTTTATTTAGTGAGCTTGAATTTCTTTGGCATTAGTCTGGTGGTGTTCCTCTTAAAAGTGCACATATGCTTCAAAAACTTTACATAAGAGGTAATTTGCTTAATGACATCTAACAAAGAAATGTTGATCCTCACTTTATTGAATGTCTCAATGGTATCCTTAGTGGGTTTATTCTTCCTTTTAGTGGGAGAATGCTTCTTCGAGTGCAATGAGAAAATGAGGGAGTTGTTCACCCGATTTGTTCAGATCAACATAATTATCAAGTGGTATCAAAAGAATCACAATATCATCATCCACTGTCAAAATATCACATGGACCACCAATCCTAGTATCATCACCCTACATCACAATATTACTACCCTGAATCATGGTATCAACTCTATCTTCACTCACAAAACCATCAATTGATCTATCCCTTGGCTGCTCCAAAGTCTTCCCACTTTTCAAAATAGTCATAGCCTTCACTTGATCATGAGTAGAAGAGGAGGAAGCTTTTGGTTCCTGTTGTCATCTTAAAGTGGCGGCCTTTTATGTGGGGGGTTTGGGTTTTGAAGAATGAATTGTAATTGGGATGGAGGCTGTTGTGGTGGTTCTTGTGAAGGGGGTTGATATTGAGGTGGAGGTGGTTGGTATGAATGTGGTGGAGGTGGTGTGTAATGGCCGTTGTAGGTAGGTTGTTGGGGTGGGGAAGAATATGGATTTTGAGGCCCTTGGTATTGACACAATGTGGGCACTTGTCCTTGTAGTGGGCCATAGGTGCCTTGAGGAGCACCCATGGTTCCACTAAAATTTGGGAAGGGATCCTCCCCTCTTCACATCTAGCAAGAGATAGATAAATTTGATTCAATCCTTTGCTCTATCCAGTAAATATTTTGTCCTTGAGCGGACACATCTCTTTTGACATCGTCCAGGCTCCTCAACCTCCCAAGAACTTCTTCTTCAAACTTGGAGTTGTAATTTGACTCTTATGTATGTCCTCTTATAAATCTCTTCAAATTATCTAGACCTCACCTCTTAAACAAGATTTTTAGCTTCTTTCTTTGCTTGCTTTTATTAGAAAAAGTGCATAATGTCGAGGTTTGTGCAAGCTCCTATAAATATCCATTTTGAGTTTAATATACTTATAGACTTCATCACTCCATCATCAAGTCTCTTTTTGTGGAGGCCCATACCTTTTAGACTCCCCAAAAATCTCTTTAGCAATTTTTTTATGTAGGAGATGTTATTATTCCACGAAGTGTTAGCAACCCAGTCTGTGTAGCGCAGATGGTTCGGCCCATCCTATCCTCCTCGGGGGACCCAGGTTTAAAATCTCCTATTGTACATTATATTTGCAACCCCTTGGGTCATCCAGGCTCTGGCACTTGTTTGAGGGAGGGGGGGAGACTAAGTCTCCTTCTAACTCACAAAGTGTTAGCACCAAAAACGATCCTTGATGAATTAACCATAAAAAGTTTATTTGTCTTCTCATTTAAGATTCCATCACTTGATCCTGCTATCTTGGTTTATGTTATGCTTGCTTTTGTTGATCTTCATTAATATCCAAAGCCATTGACCTATGTTGAGCAGTGAGTTATTCAAAAGGGATCACTTTACAATCCTTGCATACTTCATGATCCACCCACCATTTAAGAAAGTACTGAATTTGTCTACGTTTGCACCCACTCTAAAAAGTAATCTCATGAGAATCTCTTATATTGAATTAGTGTTTGCCAAAATCATGTCACATGCAACTGTAAAATATAATATCCTATCTCTGTCTTCATTTCTGTTGGCATACTAAAAGCACCATGAACTCTCTCATATCCAACACTACTATTCCCCACATTATATTTATGTCACTATTGAAAATGATCTTCTCCTATATCAATATTCCTTGCATCAATTCATCCAAGTTACTGAAAATTTCTTCTTATCCTCCTCGCTAGGACCAACCTAGGGGAATAAGCGCTAATAGTGTTGAAAATATTTCTTCATTGAAAAACCTTAATAGCTTTGTGCAATTCTTGGGCCCACTACCTATGGCTCTAGTAGAGTTTCATGAATGAAGATTGGCCCCACAGACTACCAGTGACCTTAAGTATGTGCTTTTTCCTCACTCATGCATAAGTCAGGATCAACTTCCTGACTGGTCACCATCCTAGTACTACTCCAAGATGAGCACCCTTATCTTTGGAGTTCCTAGTGATGGGCTCTCTAAAAAGGCAATTCACCTTGGTGATATGGGTAGTCCAATCATTCTTTTCAAGATCATTTTATTTGAGGCTTCAAATCTTGGGATATTACAATATCCCCAACTTAGACTCTTGATGTCCTCATCAAGGCTCAATTATATGGCCTCATAATATTTCCCCATTTTGGTACAGACCCAGAATGACCCATGGACACCCAAATCCCGATCACAGCTATCAGCACAAGGGTGTCTGCATCACCATGGACAATCCTTTTCAACATGCCTGGGACCTCACAACTCAAGACTGACATACCACATGCCCATGTGTTTTAGGAAAATATGGCAAAATAATGGACAATGAAAATAAAAATTTAACTACCACATTCCCCTTAAACCAATGAATCATGTCAACAACTATGTAATGGGAAGGATGGTTGATATTTTCCAGTCTCATAACAACACAACGAAGATCTACAACGTCTCCCATACAAAGCCTCGTAAGGTTCAATGTCAATACTCCTCAAATAGATGTTATTATATGCAAACTTTATCAAACTGAGGTGCACATCCCAACTACCCAAAAACTACAAGACACAATCTCTCAATAGAATTTCCAAAGTTTGTATAGTCCTTTCAGACTATCCATCTATCTGGGGGTGAAATGCTATACTAAACCTCAACTGTGTACCCGTAGTTGTATGCAGATGCTCCCAAAAGTGACTAGTAAACTGAGGACCTCTATCAGACATAATGGTAGCGGGTATACCATGCAAATGAATGATCTTATAAACATAAACCTATGCCAACCTCTCAGCTGTATACGTTGTCTTCCTAGTAAGGAAGTGCACTGACTTAGTCAACCTACCAACAATCACCCAAATGGAATCATGCTCCTTGACTGTCCTAGGAAGTCCAACCACAAAGTCTATCATAATATCATCGAATTTCCACTATGGTATAGGCAAAAATTGCAAAATCCCATCAAGATTCTGATGCTCTGTCCTAACCTGCTAACACACTGCTCACTTAGCAACCAACTCAGCCATGTCTTGCTTCAGACCATGCCACCAATGTAGGTCTTCCAAGTTGTGATACATCTTGGTGCTACCTGGATGCATAGCATACATCAAAAAGTGAGCCTCTTCCAGAACCATATTCCTTAGATCATCTACATCAGGTACCACTGCTCTACTGTGGTAACAAACTATCCCATACTCTGACTCGTGATAGACATCATGCTTGTCAATGCCAAACTCTGCTAGGATTCATTGAATCACAATATCATCACACTATGCATCTCTGATATGTTGTCTCAATATAGGCTTCACCTGTAACTAGAACAACAAACTTGCTAATAAGGACACCTCCAATTTTACATTCATCTGGCGCAAGGAGATCAATATGTCTCTCTTATGCCATACCAAAGAGCATAACTGTGCCTTATCCACAGATGATGATGAAGATGACTTCCTACTCAAATCATCTACCACTACATTCTCCTTCCAAAGATGGTAGTGTATGGTGCAATAATAGTCTTTGGTTAACTCCATCCATCGCTGTCGTTGCATGTTCAAAATCCTGCTTTGAGAAGATGTACTGCAAGTTCTTATGGTCGGTGAAGATCTAACACTTCTCACCATAAAGCTAGTATCTGCATATCTTCAAAGGATGGAACACCATTGCAAGCTCTAGATCATGTGTTGGGTATCTCTCCTTGTGTTTGTTAAGATGTCATAAATCAAATGAAATCACATTCTTTTTATGCATCAACTTGCAACCCAAATTTTTGTTCGAAGCATCACAAAAGACAATATAACATTTCCATTTCTCTAGCATAACCAACACTGGTGCACTAGTCAACTTCTCCATTAAAAGCTGAAAATAACACTGACACTTGTCATCCCAGACAAATGACACATCCTTCCTTATCAAATTCGTTAGGGCTAACGACACTACACTGAAGTTCTTCACAAACCTCATGTATTAGCCTACTAACCCAAGGAAACTGGAAACCTCTATTGGTGTCTTCGGCTGCTTTCATTCCAACACAAACTAAACCTTCTTGGGATCCACACACACCTTCAGTAGATATGACGTGACCTAGAAAAGGCACCTCCTTTAGCTAAAACTCACACTTGTTGAACTTAGGTTATAACTTGTGCCATCTCAACAAAGTCAACGCCTATTGTAAATGTTTCCCATGATGTTTTCTATCTCTGGAGTAGATCAGGATGTCATCGATGAGCACCACTACAAATTATTCAAGATATGGCCATAATATCATGTTCATCAGGTCCATGAACGTTATCAGTGCATTGGTTAGCCCAAATAGAATAACCACAAACTCATAGTGACCATACCTAGTCCTAAAAGTTGACTTGGGTATGTCATCTGCCTTGATCCACAATATATGATATCCCGACCTCAAATCTATCTTTGATAACACTATACCATCTCGAAACTGGTCAAACATATCATCTATGAGCGACAAAGGGTACTTGTTCTTGATCGTCACTTTGTTCAACTCCCGGTAGTCGATGCACAACCTCATGGATCCATCTTTCTTCTTTACAAACAACATTGGAGCACCTCAAGGGGACATGCTCAGTTTGATAAAGCCCATCTCAAGAAATTCCTACAACTACCTAAACTCTTGCATCTCAACTAGTGCCATATTGTATGGTGTCTATACTATTGACTGTGTACCAAGAACCAGATTGATCTCAAAATCAATCTCTCTAGGAGGGGGAACACCTAGAAACTCTTTGGGAAACACATCTACAAACTCATAGACAACTGGCACTTTCTGGATACTAGGATTCCTCACCTTTGTATCCACCACATGCCCCAAGAACACCTCACAACCTTGTCTCATCAGCCTCTCCGTTGTCATTGCTGACATAATGCACATTGAAGTGATCTTCCTATCTCCCTAAAAGATCTTGAAACATCATCATCACAGAACATCACCACCTTGGAACTATAGTCCAAGACCACTCAATACTTATCCAAAGTATCCATTCTAAGGATCACATCAAATACATGCATGTCAAGTGCTATAAGATCCACCTGAATGTTGCGTCCTGGGAAAGAAAGAAGCAGGATGGACACACTTCCCGCAACTCGACGGAACCAACCAAAGGAGTTTCTAAGGGAGGCTATATGATATATGACTAATAGGCAAAGAACAACCAACCATCACATCTCTAGTGATAAAAGAGTGCATCACACTTGGGTTAATCGAAGTAGATATAAAATAGGAAGAAGATATATCAGAATGAAATAAATCCATCTGACGTATCACAACTCGAGGGTTGACTACTCCTTTTGGATGACTCATAGCATAGAATCGAGCCATTTCCTCTTGTCACCCCATCCTCTGTTGGCTTGCCCAGATGAACCAACTTGTGATGTGTGACTGCATCCTCAGCCTCCACCACTGTTGAACTATTGCTACTGTGACCCTTGCTGAATTTGTCTCAGCTGTTACATCACCTCTTCATCCTTCAAAGGGAAAAAGCACTTTGTATGCCCCAACCTGCCCAAACTTATAGCAGGTCTTTCTCTTATAGTATGGCCTAGATGACCCTGTCACTGACACTAATGTAGTACCGTGAGCTCCTTCCAGTGGAAAGGTACAACCTCTACCCTTGCTTGGCGACCACTGGGACTATACTACCGACCTCCCTTGTGACTGAGGTGATGAAAGCCTAGGCTTCTTGAAGTCTCCAGATGAATGTACTTGGTACTATGTATGTCTCTTCTTGGCATTCACCTCCACAACTAACTATTCTACTCTCCTGACTAACTCCACAAACATGGCATACCATTCCCTATTCTCTAAAGCTGACACTGACATCATCAAATCAGAGCTCAGACCCTTATCAAATTGTTGGATTCTCTCCTTATCCATTGCATCCATGTGCGGACAAAACCACAGAAGCTCTACAAACTTCTCCTCATACTCATTATTCATCACAGATCCCTTCCATATCTTCTCATCTAGATAGATGTTTGGGAAGTATCAGCTCACAAAATCTTATTGAAAATCTTCCCAACTGATCACAACACCATGCCTCTTCTCCTCCTCGATGGCCCACCAATGGCTAGCAATCCCTTTCAACAAATATACGTAATGCTTCACCTTATCCTCTTTAGGGATATTGAGGATATTGAAGGCCTTCTTCAGCTCATTCAACCACATGTCCACATCTACCAGTTTCTATGTACTGACATATTCCAATGCCCCCACACACCTTAACCTCTCAAAGGTCTTCCCAAAACCTTGAGATTCCACATTGGGAACAACTATCATGGCTTGGGGTAAGAGCATTCTATCCACCATATGTGTCATCGTGGAGATGAACTATCCAAACATGGACAAAAAGCAAGATTGGCCATAGTTTTTGGGTCGAACTGAGGTACTTCAGGCACCCCTCATCTCTTGCCTGCCTCCTGGCACAACCTCCTAGTGCAACAACACTACTCTCATCATGTTCTTCGTGTTCACCAAACATATCTTTTCTTCTCTTCTTCTTCTTCTTCTTCTTCTTCTTCTTCTTAGTCTTCTACATAAACAGAAGTTACCATTAAATATGTTGAATGACACAAGAATACAAACCCTAGTCCTATGTCCCTATAAACTCAGCAAACCTAAAATTCTGATACCAACCAAACTGTGACACACTTGTGAAACAAAAATGAGATTACTCAAAAAAGCATGAAACTAATACCAAACATCCAAATCTACCAAAAAATATAATAATTTAAAACCAATTTCATATAACCACCAAAAGAGGAAACATATTATATATGAGTCACCCGACAAGGAGTGGCTCAAGTGGTCAAGCACGGGTTTGAATCCCAGTTGTTGCCTTGTTTCACCACCCTCCCGGGCATTCGACCTTTGCCATGGGAATGGGAGGGGGGATCTTTCTCTCTTAATCCCATATTATATCTGAGTCCACAAAACTATAGAACCTATATCATATTTCATGCTAAAAGATATTACATCTCACTGTTCAGTGGCTAACATGCCAAAAACCTGCTACATATGATAACATGTTCACATATAGAAGCCATATCTAAACAACGATGGCATACTACAAAAAAATCATATCGATGTACAACATATACAAAACACCCCCAAGGTCCTGAGAGTACATGGACTACACATAGGACTCTACTATGAAACACTAGCAACATATCCAACCTTTAACAACTACTGCTCCTCTTGTTGCTCAACCTAAACCACATGTAGTTGTTCTAAAAACACTTGGGATCAAGATGTCAAGGACACATGGTCACTTGCACCTCGCATACTCAAGATATGCACTCCAAGTTTCCCTTGGGAATACCCATTTCACCATTCAACAAAGTTATGACTATGGAATGAATCTATGGCACATGGCACTACATCATTAGGGTTTCAGTAGATTAATTAAGGTATCTGGGTATCTTTTAGCATCAATCAAGTTACAACATAGTGGCTCTAAAGAATTTCTACAAAAACAAGTGTAAATGTACAACTACAGAAGATATAAAATGTATGAGATATGAACTTGTCCCGTCATCACTTGATACCACTACCATACAAGGCCATCATCATTATCACATCACTAGGGAATAACAATACCTCATCTCATCATTGGAGGATATGACCTCACAGTAGGCATTGAGCCTCTGCCAGGTCATAAGACCCAATCATATAGTTCCTACACATCATAATTATCTCATCATGCCTCATAAAGGCTCATAATCATCACTCTATGTTGGATCAAACACATCATATCATTCACTATCTATGTTATTTACACCACCTACAATGTTAGGGTTAAATAAGTAGGAGAGAGAAATCAACATCACATGCTAATTACTTCAACAAAAATAGGTAATTACATCATACACCCAAAATAGGGATTAGGGTTTTACAAACTTAAATCAATTAGGGTTTACATAACATATATCACAAAATACCTTAGGTGCATCACCTCCCATAAACTTGGTCTGATTATGTATCTCAAACATGTGAACATCAACATGTGTCAACCAACCATCTAGACCATGTGTAGAGACCACTCAAAACTCAAGGTTTAGTGACCATCACTCATGTAGGTGTAGTGACCAAACAATCATATGTAGCCACCAACCAATTTAAACACTTGTTGTGATCATATCAAAGACACATCACTTCGACTGCAACAAGAACCAAAATACAACAACCATAAGAGGTTAACACCTTGTTGTGACCAAGCTAGGCATGCGTAGCGACCCATCAACCAAAAGCATGTGTTGCGACTGCAAGAAAACCACATGTAGAGACCAATATCTAGGGTTAGGGTTTGTTGCACCCACAACACCCCACCAAACATGTAGAGACCTCAAGTACCAAGGTGAGTTTAGCAACCTCAAGGTCAAGAATTAGGGTCTAGGAGAAATAATTAGGGTTTAGGAGAAAGAGTAATCTATGAGAGAATACTTTAAAATCTTAAACAATCATGATAACATCATATAGAATCTTAGGATCACATTTTAGAGATGAAAATAGTAACATGTAAGAAAATTAATGGTGCAATAATAGCAGTGGGGAAGCTATATAACCCGCCTTAAGATGTACATCAAGCTCCAAATCCATGATCTCCAATAGAGAAGAGGAGCTCCAACTTGGATCAACTCCATGGCCAATAAGGTCACCTCAAGAACAAGAATACATACCAAGGTCAAAGGAAAGCTCAAGATGAATAAAGCACAAACCCAAGGTTGAACAAGAGATAAGAAAGAAGAAAGAGGGGAAACTTCATCTCACTTAGTCACTACCATGGTCAAACCATAGTCTCAACCTCTGTGGAGAGAAGATCTTCAAAAAATCACCATGAAGAACCATGGTCACAACCAAGAGAGGAAGAAGTAAGGTAGAGTTCTGAAGTAGAAATGAGATCAAGGGTAGGAAACCACTTACCAAGAAGGAAGTTCGCCAAAGATCACCACAAAGGAGATGATCAAGCTCAAGATCACCACATGCAAAGGTGATTGGCCACCAAGCTCCAAGATCAACACCTTCTCTTGATCTTCCAATCTTAAGGCTGATCACAAGGAGGAAGAGAGGGTAAGTGTACTAAAGAGTATATTTGCATGTGAAATAAGGATCATATATATTCAAGGGTAGGTGGGAAGTGAAAGATATGAGGTGTCAAGATATTATAGCATCAAAAGGACACATGTCCACAAAGCCACGACCATACAATCACTCTAGACATGCATGCAACAAAGGGTGATAAAAACAAGGTAGTGTAGTGACCACTTAGGTCCACTACATCCCTAGGTCGCAACAAAACCAAGGGTATCACCATGTATGACCACTACAAGATGTGCCTCAACTAAATAGGTCCCAACACACCATAAGAGAACAAACCCTAGCAACCAAAACCAAGGATAGGGCACCAAGTTTGTAACAAACATCAACCAAGAGAATGTTGTGATTGTAACACCACAAACACCAACATACAAGGTCAAAGCACCATCAAACTCAAGCAGCCATACAAAGCCATGCAAACTCTATTATCCCTCATGATGCCACCTCATCAACCAAGGTTCAACAAGGAACCCCTAAGAATCATTATCTCCCTCATGATGTTAAGGCATAAAAGTCACAACGTACATGTGATAAATTGCAAGATAAACCCTCATCATGGGTAAACTGAAACTTGGTCCAAAACAAGCATAAATAGCTCAAACATCAACCACATATGACCAAACTTAAATCATAAAATTGTCACATGCTATTAGGTAGCTCAAAAGATGAGATTAAGGTTTAAGCATCTTATTAAGAAAAGAAAACACAATCAAGCACAAAGCTAGGTCAGGGGTCTTACATTTTACAAGGTCATACTTGGTCATGGAGCAAGTCTGACGTGTATTTTACTACGCACTAAAAACGCAAGTGTACGCGTCGAGTAGTACAGACCTTGTGAGGCCCGAGTCGAACACAGGGATACTCGGAAATGTTGGAGACTCCTACTAACTATTTGCGATCAGTTAAGCCGAAAAACAAATTGGGGTAGTTGAATAAAATTAAAATAAAACAAAAATAAAACAAAGCAAACAATTGATTAAAGGTTCATTTAATCAATTCAAAAGGATATCTTTAGGAGTGAGGTTTCACCGCGGGTTTTCATTGTATTAGGTTTTATATAACACCTTAATCTTCTCTCTCTATCCGGGTAATGGCCTGAAAACATAATTGCCCACTGTCGTGGTACAATTCACTATCTAGGTTTAGGTCGGTTCCACTGTCGTAGTAACCTATACCCTAAACTAGATGCATTATGAACGATCTCTCAGTATCCACCATTAATTTTACACCACCTTGGTCAAGGGATTTGTCGATAAATGTAGATTTCGTCTCTTTTCAACTGTTAATCCTTCTTTCAAAGTAATTAAGGGCATTTGGTTATTATTATGGTGATCAAGCATAACAATATATGGAGAAAACGAAACTATACCACGGATTTAAGAGAGAAAATATGAATTACTATTAGAAAACTGTCATACAATGAATCCCCGGGCTACTCCCGGTCCTAAAGATGAAGGGGATTAGCCCCGCATGTTCATCTCATACAAGTACATGGTAGAAATAGGGGAAATCATGTGAAAAATGTGGAATGAAAGGGAAAACCCCTGAACGGAGAAGAACCGGTTGATCCTTTGCATAGAACACGTGCTTTCCCGCCTCTCGGTGGTGAAATCCATCTTCGGCAGCGTCCAGATCGACTGGTATGAACTTCTGGCCTCTGTTCTCCTTTTTCCTGCTCCTCGGCACTTGTGCAATGGCTAATCCGATCCCCCCCCCCGATTCTGGGCGGCCGTCCTTAGGTATAAGTCCCTCATTAGGTCGTTAATTAACTTCAGCCGTCCGATTGAGATCATTAGAAAGCAAACTCATATCCTACGGCGTCGATACCATCGACACGAGTCGATGGTATCGACCTGCTGCAGTAATGAACCCTTCCTTTGTCGCGCCCGACATCATCTCGATACCATCGACACGGGTCGATGGTATCGACTTCCTTTAGGCGTCGGTTTTGTCATTTTGCGACGCTGTAGCCTTCGTGCGTCGATGGTATCGACTTGGTGTCGATACTATCGACAACTTTTTCGCCAGCAACCTAAAGGTGACTCGATACCATCGACATCAAAGTCGATAGTATCGACTTTTTCCTGCTTCTTTCTGCTGGAAACCTGTGACCATGTCGATGGTATCGACTTCCGTCGATGGTATCGACGGAAGCAAATACTCGTTTGTCCTGAAATTCAAAGACAAGATCACATCAATTCACACAAATAATAATAATTTGACAATTAATGCTCAAAATGATGAAATAAAGGAAATTTGACATAAAATAGCAACAAAGACCAAATTGGATGAATTATGCGATATTAACCATAGAAATGACTAATTAAAGCATAAAACACATATAAAACAGGTCTATAAATGTGACTCAAAATCATCGCATCAAACTCCCCTATGCTTGAACATTGCTCACCCTCGAGCAACTAATCCTTAGAATAGAATTGCAAATGTCAATTGAAAAACAACACACCAACCCAACATCCCATATGACTCCCACTAAACATTCACAAACCGGCCTTTTCTAACCACAGAATGGTAATTACCCTAAAGGCGACAGTAATCATCCATAAAAGAAATTGACCTCCAAACCGATGAACACTATCACATAAGGCAGTTAACATAATAAAATTCGCCGGTTCAGACTCAGTGCATCCTGTGATCGTCTATACTACGTTGCTCGCCCTAACTACCATCTACATGGAAGCAGTTCTCCTGATATTCATTAGTGAGGAGAAATTCACGGTGGCCTACCAATCCGAGCAACGGGTGGATGAAAATGGGTAGCTCATGGAAGAAAGTGGAAGTATTGTACAGTTTCAACATGCATAATACAAAAATGTCCTATATGATGCAAATGCACATTAGAAATGCCCTAATGCCTAAAATTGGGTGGAATGATGCATGCACTAACCATCCGCCTCAAAATGAGATGGATATCTAGTCAAGCTACATCATGTACTCAATTATCCTAAAATGCAAGTGATATTACATTCCTTTCTCCTTCTTATTTCACTTTCTTCTAAATTCTTTTTTTTTCCTTTTTTTTTATATTGCAGATTTTCAGCTTTTTTTTTCTCAGCCCACATATCCATAATTGCTTAAAGATAATTTTATTGGGCTATTTTCTTCATACTCAGAAATTTTGTGCACTATTTAGAAGGTATGGAACAATTTAATTCACCATTTGGGAAAAATTGAGATACATGATATACTTTATGCATGAAAATCATGAATGCGACTACATGGCATGCACCTAAAGGTAATGTGCATGAATCACTATATTTTTTTCTTTTTATGCAAACATATGGAAAATACCAATGCAAGTCCTATCTAAATGCTATGCACACAAAAGGAATTAAAACTGCACTTTACTTCCAATTCTTAGGTGGATTATGGAAAAATGAAGTGGAACGATCACAAGACTAGATGACTGAACCTTAGAAAGATATTATGCGTCCCTCCTTACTGACATGTGTAGTAGTTTAGAGGGTTCTCTCTCTTACATCCAATTAAGGTCTCATTACCATTTGGTTAGGTTAGGCTCAAACAACCATTACTATCCACTTTCATGAATCATTAGGAGTACAGGTATGAAATGTTGTTTTAAAGTTGACATAACCAATCATTTTCGTAGGATGTGTACCCAAGGTCAAACAGAACAAGCTATCCAAACACACCAAAAATTTTCAAATTTCCCTTGAATTTCCCATGCACTAACAACAAGATGACACACTTTTATGACATCCATAATTACACTAGATAGCACGTGGATCCTACAGAAACTAAAATTGCAAGAAACAAATAACAAGAGAAGAAAAGCAATAATGCTAAAAACCAAAAGCAAGGAAAGATAGAGTTGTTCCAACTACCCCCCTAAGCTTGAACTCGACTATGGCCTCATAGTCAAAAACAAACTTAAGATTGGAACAGTGATACCAGATCAGTCCTTTGGTGGTGGAGGTGGGTATTGCGGCACTGTGGGGTCCCAAGACAGGTATTGCCCCTGAAAGGTCGGATCATACTGGGGCATCGGAGGAGGCTGTGGATACCCCCCAAAATAATTCTGGCTCCAGTAATGATCGTAAAACGGATGCTACTGCTGCTCCATCCTGTGCAGCCGATCATGGATGTTCTCTTGATTTGCAAAAAGAAGGTGCTCATTCTCGAAGATCGCCTACTGGTTGACGAAGAGCCGGTTGGTGGTGTCTTGAATACCGGCATAGGCAGCTGTGTGGCTATGCTGCGTCTGTTGGATGTCTTGCAGCATATTGTACATGCCTTGCATGGAATAGGCATCCTCGCTGGGCTGCGAGGGCGGTGGTGGAGGCGGTGTAGGCTGTGATGATGAAGACGCACCCGGATGCATCCTAGGGCGCTTCCGGGGTGCCACTCGTGATCGAAGAGGTGTAAGGGTCTCCTCTTCCTCCTCAGCCTCATCATCCTATCCGTCGTCGTCGCCGTCATTTCTGCCTTCTTCATCGGAGTCGGCGATAGTTATGATTGGCCATTGAAAATGTTGTGCTCCCTCGATGTTGAAGACCAGATCAGGAAGCGCGCACTCCTGGTACGCTTGATTTACGTGGCAATGCGCAAAAGCCTTGCCAGCTCGGAGAAGAACGAGATTGGCTCGGTGTAGATGTTGCAAGTTGACCTTGCTTCTCATAGAAAGAGGAGTCAGCTGATCGAGATTCAAGCCCAAGTAGAGAACTATCTTGGTGACAAGCCCCCCAAAATGAATCGGGGCTTTTCTCGTGCTCCTCTTCACCGCCAATACTCGTTGTAGAAAGAATGCACCCCAGTTGCATTCTTGGCGCTTCAGGAGCTGATATAAGAAGAAAAGATCCGTCTCATGAAATTTGCTTAGCGCCAGATCACTTCGAGAAAAGATGGTGGAACTCAACATCCGGTGCAATACCCGAACAAACGGGTGCTCGAAGTCGTCTACCGCAGCGTTGTGGTAGCTCACCGACCTCCCTTGTGGCACCGTCACCAACTCGGAGAAGAGAGTGTCGTAGTTGGTGCAGTTATCCGGCCGCCGGTGGTCGTACAGAGAATGATTCCAATTGAAGATCTTGTTGAATGGGCAAAGCGTGAGGGTATAGTCACGGTTGTACAGCCGGAAAGACACCCGACCCTTTATCCATTCATGGTCGGTGGTGACGACGTCGTTGGGCATGACGCAGACGTCAAGTGACGCCATGAACTCCGCCACCAATTCTTTGTAGGTTGGCCACTCGCCGAAAAACGGCTGGCCATCAGCATGGTACTGTAACTCATCGGGCCTCCTGCTTGTACGTTTCGCTTGCCCCTGCAGAACATAGGCCAAATTGGCCTCAAATCTGAGGTCTCGGATCATTTCCCGGTCCACATACCGGGTGGGTTCGATCTTCCTTTTTAAGATCTCCTCATAGATCTTCTTCACCTCTGTGGAAGGATGCATCATGCGCGGCCGTACAACCGACCCGGGAGGAGGTGGCACAAACTCCTGAATCTCCTCCGGGTCCGCACGTGAAGAAGATGCTCCAGCGACGTGAACCATGTTGGCGACGAGAAAGAGATTAGAAAGAGAGAGCTCGGTGCAGAATGGAGATATGAATCTCCGCTTGGTGACGATCGTCGCTCGGTGATGCTGGTCTTCGCTCTTGGATGGCTCGGGGGAGTGCTTGGCGCAAAGGGAGGAGATCACTCTGAAGGTGTGACGTCAAATGACGTAATGATTCTCCTTAAATAGACTTGGCCGGAGCCACTGTTAACCCGTCGATACCATCGATGTGAGTCGATGGTATCGACGCTGGTCTATGCTATCCGCCCCTCACATGGTATCGACGGTCATCGATTGCTGGATATTGAAACACGGATCGCTGACGTGTCGATACCATCGACGTGGGTCGATGGTATCGACTCTGCACCTGGATCGATGACGTGGAAGCCGCGATCGCCGTCGATTTCTTTGCACGGATCGGTGACATGGATGGTCGATACCATCGACATGTGTTGATAGTATCGACTGGGCTTCATTGCGACACCGCCACTTTGCATATCAACCTGTAACCATGTCGATACCATTGACGAGGCCGTCGATGGTATCGAGTTGACTGAGACAAATCAGTCTAAACTTCTCCAGAGATCTCGATGGTATCGACGCCTGTGTCGATACTATCGACTTTTCCTTTTCGACCACCTGTAGGTATGTCGATACCATCGATGAGGCCGTCGATGGTATCGACTCAGAATGAAATCTGTAGTCATCAACCTGTACCCTTGTCGATACCATCGACTAGTGTGTCGATGGTATCGACTCTGCCTCAGCCTGCACAATGAACAAACGGATCAAGGTATCTTCTTTACACTAAAAATTGAACAAAAATAAAGCAACCTACGATTATAATTAAACTATCCTAATGTACCGATGGTTGGGTTGCCTCCCAACAAGCGCCCTTATTTAACGCCTTAGGCTAGACGGCTTCCGGGCATCTCATTCATCCGAAAGTGCAATGAGTTTAACCTCATTCACCTTCCTCTTGTAATTCTCACCAAAATAGAGCTTCAGCCTCTGTCCATTTACCAAGAACATGGTATCTCCATCACGCACTAGAATCGCGCCGTGTGGTTTGACCTCTTCCACCAAAAACGGTCCACTCCACCGGGATTTTAGCTTCTCGGGATGCAACTTGAGTCGGGAGTTGAACAACAAAACACTATCTCCTTTCTTGAACGTGCGTAACTCGATGTGGCGATCGTGGATCAGTTTTGTGCGCTCCTTGTATATCCGGGCATTCTCATATGCCGTCATCCGTAACTCATCCAGCTCATTCAATTCAAACATTCTCTTTCTCCCAGCTTCATCATAACTTAGATTTAGCCTTCTAAGCGCCCAATGGGCCTTGTACTCCAACTCCACCGGTAGGTGACAAGCCCGGCTATACGCCAACCTAAAAGGCATGGTGCCTATAGGTGTTTTGTAAGCCGTTCTGTACGCCCACAGTGCATCCGGTAGTAGGGAACTCCAGTTCTTCCACGTGGATGCCACCGTTCGCTCTAGAATCTTCTTAATTTCACGATTTGAGACCTCCACTTGGCCTTGAGTCTACAGATGATATGGGGTGCCAATGTTGTGCTTGACCCCATATTTCTTCAATAATGTCGAGAACTTCTGATTCCTAAAATGTGTACCCCCATCACTGATTATCATTCAGGGTATCCCAAACCTGCAGAAAATATTCTCCTTCACGAAACTGCATACTATATTGGAATCATTAGTCCTTGTGGGGATTGCTTCCACCCACTTCGACACATAATCAACTGCTAACAAAATATATAAATTGGAGTTCGAAGACACAAAGGGTCCCATGAAATCTATGCCCCACAAATCAAATACCTCAACTTCCTGAAACACATTCAGGGGCATCTCCTATCACTTTGAGATATTACCTGCTCGCTGACAAGGATCACATTGCCTCACAAAATCGTAGGCATCCCGAAATAAAGTTGTCCAATAAAGGCCGCTTTCCAAAACCTTAGCTGCCGTTCGCGAGCTGACGTGGTGTCCTCCCGTAGGTGATGCATGGCAATGATGGAGAACACTCTCGTACTCCACTTCAGGCACACACCTGCGTAAAATACCGTCCCTGCATTGCTTAAGAAGAATTGGATCATCCCAAAAATAGTATCTCAAAGAATGAAAAAATCTCTTCTTCTCCTGATATGACCAATCTTCCGGGATGATCTCGCAGGCCAAATAATTTACAATTTCAGCGAACCAAGGCTCCTTAGAGTTAATTTTTAACAACTTTTCATCTGGAAACGTCTCGGTTATGGGTATATGAAAATCTTTTTCATCCACCCTATCTAACCTAGACAAATGATCAGCCACTACATTTTCAATCCCAGATTTATCCTTAATTTCAATGTCAAATTCCTGTAAGAGAAAAATCCACCTAATGAGTCTAGGCTTTGCGTCTTTTTTCTCCATCAAGTATTTTATTGCAGCATGGTCAGTCCATACAACCACTTTAGATCCAACTAAATACTGCCGGAATTTTTCGAAAGAAAACACAACGGCAAGTAATTCTTTTTCAGTAGTTGTATAATTCAATTGGGCATCATTCAGAGTTTTTGAAGCATAGAAAATCACGGCGGGCTTATTGTCTACCCGCTTCCCCAATACGGCTCCTACCACAAAATCCGAAGCGTCACACATTAATTCGAAAGGTTTTGTCCAATCCGACGTTTGAACAACCGGGGCAGAAATCAGTTTTTCCTTCAAAACATCGAACGCATGTAGACACTTATCATTGAAATCGAAAGCCACATCTTTCTCCAAAAGCTCGGATAGAGGTTTTGCAATTTTAGAAAAATCCTTTATGAATCGCCGATAGAACCCGGCGTGTCCCAGAAAACTTCTCACCCCTTTTATAGAATTTGGTGGGGGCAACTTAGAAATGACCTCAATTTTCACCGGACCCACCTCTAGTCCTTTGCTAGACACTTGTGTCCTAGCACTATTCCCTCAGTCACCATCATGTGACATTTCTCCCAGTTAAGGACCAAGTGTGTGTCCTCACAACGCTGTAACACTTTATCTAGGTTATAGAGACATTCATCAAACGATGCACCATACACCGAGAAGTCATCCATAAAAACCTCGAGACAACGCTCTACCATGTCAGAAAATATGGCGAGAATTACAGCGTTGAAACGTCGCCAGTGCATTGCATAACCCAAACGGCATTCGACGGTAAGCAAAAGTCCCATAGGGACAAGTGAACGTAGATTTCTCTTGATCCAAAGGATCAATCGAGATCTGGTTGTACCCTGAATACCCGTCTAGAAAACAAAAGTGCGATCTCCCGGCAAGACGCTCTAGAATCTGATCAATGAACGGTAAAGGAAAGTGATCCTTAAGAGTGGAAGCGTTCAAACGACGGTAGTCATTACATACTCGCCACCCGGTTACCAATTGGGTGGTGACAGGTTGATTCAATAAATTTTGAGTGACAGTAATTCCCCCCTTCTTAGGGACTACCTGTGTGGGACTCACCCATGTCGAGTCTGATATGGCATAGATAATCCCTGCAGCAAGAAGTTTAATGACCTCCTTCTTCACAACCTCCATCATGCTCGGATTTATACGTCTTTGAGGCTGAATCACAGGCTTGGCTCCCTCATCGAGCCGAATCTTGTGCTGACATAGAGTAGGGGAGATCCCCTTGATGTCTGCAACGGACCACCCAAAAGCTCCTCGGTGGTTCTTCAGCACTATCAACAGTTGCTCCTCCTCTTTTGCACTCAAATAAGCAGAAATGATCACCGATAACTTGTCTTTCTCAGCTAGAAAGACATACTTGAGATGCGGGGGCAGTGGCTTTAATTCCAAATCCGGCGGGCTGATAAGAGATGATTGCAGCGGCGGGGGAAGTGCACCTAAATCTTCGTAGTGCCTCGCATAGAAGCATGGAAGCGTCTGAAGCATTTTAGCGCACTCCTTGAGTGATTTACTCTGCATCCAATCATATGTAATATTCAACAAACAAGCCTCCAACGGTAATTCCGGATATGCATCAGAAACAGAAAAAGCTATCACATCATCCTCCAAAGAAGGTGGAATGTCCTCATTCTCATCATTCGGAAATCCCACAGCTTTACACAAAGAAACTACCTTAGTCTGCTCCATGATATCTACAGCTAAGGTTCCATTGTCCACCTTGCTCATCACATGAGCCATTTCCAGAAATGGTTTTCCAAGGCAGAGTGAAATATTGCAATCTAGATGTTTCACCAAATTGCATTGTTCTTTTGATTTGGATGACGTGGTGCTAGAAGGCATGACCATCTCAAAGCGGTCATCTGCTATGCCCAAGGTCAAGCGACCTCTCCCCATCTCTAAGTTCATGTCGGCTGTAGCTTGGAAGGGACGTCCAAGTAACATCTCGTTGCCATGCTCATCCTGCATCTCCATAACCACAAAATCAGCAGGAAAGACAAATCTATCCACCTTTACTAAGACGTCTTCACAGATTCCATATGGCTTCACCACAGAGTTGTCTGCCAATTGAATCGTCATATTGCTCGGTCGTGACTCCTTCAATCCCAGCTTTTTAAATGTCGAAAGGGGCATCAAGTTGATGCTTGCCCCTGAGTCACACAATGCTTCGCCAAATTTAACCTTCCCTATATAGCAAGAAATGTTGAAACATCCTGGATCCTGTCTCTTTGGCGACAAAGTGCCCATGATGAAGGCACTCACTTTCTCCTTTAGCACGACGACCTCTGTATCTGGAATTTTTCTTTTCTTGGTAATGACATCTTTTAAAAACTTCCCGTATGAAGGAATTTGCTCAATAGCTTCCAGTAAGGGAATATTGACTGAAAGCTTCCTAAAACTGTCCAAGAACTTCTTGAACTGTGCATCTACCTTCCTTGCCTTCACGCTATTTGGATACGGGACCGGAACAGTTTGTGCCCTTTGATGAGGTGGCACATAAGGCGTCTTATTCTGCGGTTCCTCCTCTACAACCTGTTCTTCAGTACCATCCATGGCTATGTCTTCAGCTTGCCCTGTGATTGGTGTGGGCTGCTCCGTAGTGGTTTCACCTTCAACTTCATCTCGCAGTGTGCTTGTTTCATCAGTTCTTGGATTCAACACTTTCTTACCGCTTCTGAGCAGGATGGCCTTAGCTTGCTGGTTTCCCCCGGGAACATTGGTATTCCCCGGAAAACCTGGATGTGCTGGCTTCTTCAAACTGGCGATCTCGGCTGCCATCTGTGCCATAGATGTCTCAATGGTCCTCATTTGAGCCCCATGGCTCTGCAATGTTTGCCCAAATTGATTCATGAACTCTCCTTGCTGCTTGATTTGTTGGCCAAACGTATTCATTAGCTCTTGATTTTGCTTTATAACTTGATTGAGCAGCTCCGTGCTCTTATCTTCTGCTACTGGCGTGGGTTTAGCATCCGGATCCTGCAAAAAATTATTCGGATCCTTCCACGAGAACTTCTTGTCCTTTCTCCATGAGTAATCATTGTTCCTATACCCTTGTTGTTGTCTCATGTATTTGACTTGAGCCTCATCCTCGGACTCATTATCCTCCTTTTGCAGTAGCTTCTTTGTGAGAAGATCCATCTTCTCATTCAACTCTCTCATTGCCTTGGATTCACTGACGACTCGCGCTTGCTCTACCGGGCCTCTTTCTCTTTCACCCCAGGACTGCTTTCTAGCCATGTTCTTGAGTATTTCCCAGCATCTGGTGTCAGTATTATTCAGAAAAAATCCCGACCCGGCTGAATCCAGATTACTCCTATCATGCTCGGAGAGAACAAAATAGAAGATTTTCACCTGCGTCTCTTTGTCCATCCCGTGATGTGGACACCTCCTCAGCATGACCTGAAATCGCTCCCAGGTCTCAGAATATGTTTCACCGGCCTGTTGGGTGAAATTATGAATCTTCTGGATCATGTCGTTAGTCTTCTCAGGAGGGAAGAACCTCTCAAAGAAGACCTCCACCATATGGTTCCAGGACTCCATGAACTCATCGTCTAGATTATGTAACCACTCTCGTTCTGCTCCCGCCAATGAACTTGGGAAAAGCTTGAGATACAATGCATCTTGTGGAAACCTGTCAATTTTTACCATGTCGCAGTTCTCAACAAACTGGCTGATGTGTGCAACAGGATCCTCATTCTTCAACCCATGAAACGCATTTGATTTCACCAAATTTATCAATGCTGGATCGATCTTATATGTCGGTATGTTGATCGCCTGCTTCTTTATAGGCCCCTTTGAAGCTGATGAGGAAGAAGCTTTGATCTTCTCCCATATGGTCTGTGGCTCGGCCATGTCTTCTTGTTCAGATTCAGAATCTATCTCTTCTTGGTGCTCTTGTTCGTAATACTCCTCATCCTCAGGTCCCGACAGTGGAACCTCGGGTGTGGGATTCGCGTAGTCAGTATTGCGCGTTTGCACCATACACAACACCTGAAATAAAAAAAAATTCAGTTCAGTACAGTGCTTTAACGAGTATAAAAATGAACGAACACTAGAAAGAAAATTTTTGAAGTTGAATGAAAATTAAAAAAAAATGTGGCCTAGAGTGGCCGCTCGTAGCACTCGAAGTGCCAACAATTTCACTGTATCCCCGGCAACGGCGCCAAAAACTTGACGTGTATTTTACTACGCGCTAAAAATGCAAGTGTACGCGTCGAGTAGTACAGACCTTGTGAGACCCGAGTCGAACACAGGGATACTTGGAAATGTTGGAGACTCCTACTAACTATTTGCGATCAGCTAAGCCGAAAAACAAATTGGGGTTGTTGAATAAAATTAAAATAAAACAAAGCAAACAATCGATTAAAGCTTAATTTAATCAATTCAAAAGGATATCTTTAGGATTGCGGTTTCACCACGGGTTTTCATTGTATTAGGTTTTATATAACGCCTCAATCTTCTCTCTCTATCCTGGTAATGGCCTGAAAACAGAATTGCCCACTATCGTGGTACAATTCACTATCTAGGTTTAGGTCGGTTCCACTGTCGTAGTAACCTATACCCTAAACTAGATGCATTATGAACGATCTCTCAGTATCCACCATTAATTTTACACCACCTTGGTCAAGGGATTTTTCGATTAATGTAGATTTCATCTCTTTTCAACCGTTAATCCTTCTTTCAAAGTAATTAAGGGCATTAGGTTATTATTATGGTGATCAAGCATAACAATATATGGAGAAAACGAAACTATACCACAGATTTAAGAGAGAAAATATGAATTACTATTAGAAAACGGTCATACAATGAATCCCCGAGATACTCCCAGTCCTAAAGATGAAGGGGATTAGCCCCGCATGTTCATCTCACACAAGTACATGGTAGAAATAGGGGAAATCATGTGAAAAACGTGGAATGAAAGGGAAAACCCCTGAACGGAGAAGAACCGGTTGATCCTTTGCATAGAACACGTGCTTTCCCGCCTCTCGGTGGTGAAATCCGTCTTCGGCAGCATCCGGATCGACTGGTATGAACTTCTGGCCTCCGTTCTCCTTTTTCCTGCTCCTCGGCACTTGTGCAATGGCTAATCCGATCCCCCCCCGATTCTGGGCGGCCGTCCTTAGGTATAAGTCCCTCATTAGGTTGTTAATTAACTTCAGCCGTCCGGTTGAGATCATTAGAAAGCAAACTCATATCCTACGGCGTCGATACCATCGACGCGAGTCGATGGTATCGACCCGCTGCAGTAACGAACCCTTCCTTTGTCGCGCCCGACATCATCTCGATACCATCGACACGGGTCGATGGTATCGAATTCCTTTAGGCGTCGGTTTTGTCATTTTGCGACGCTGTAGCCTCCGTGCGTCGATGATATCGACTTGGTGTCGATACTATCGATAGCTTCTTCGCCAACAACCTGAAGGTGACTCGATACCATCGACATCAAAGTCGATAGTATCGACTTTTTCCTGCTTCTTTCGGCTGGCAACCTGTGACCATGTTGATGGTATCGACTTCCGTCGATGGTATCGACGGAAGCAAATACTCGTTTGTCCTGAAATTCAAAGACAAGATCACTTTAATTCACACAAATAATAATAATTTGACAATTAATGCTCAAAATGATGAAATAAAGGAAATTTGACATAAAATAGCAACAAAGACCAAATTGGATGAATTATGCGATATTAACCATAGAAATGACTAATTAAAGCATAAAAAACTTATAAAATAGGTCTATAAATGCGACTCAAAATCATCGCATCAAAGTCCATCAACTATTCCCTCATTGCAGTTGTGCATCTTTCTTCTAGTTGCACTTGAACAATGTCTGTGTTAGCCTCCTGATTGATCACAATAGATAGTAGATTAATGTTTTCCTCCTAGCGGGAAAAGGATCCATGCCTCTAGAGTAGTTCACATGGACCACTAGGAACTCTTGTCATTGTAGTAGACCGGTCAAGAAGTTATTCCCTCATGTTATCTTACTAGTCACCAACTTGCTCTCTCACAATTATTCTCCCTTACTATCCCTCCCTTTATCGGGCAAGTCTTGCTCGGGTTTTCTCTATTACCACAACTAGAGAAGACAAACAATTGTCAGAAGTAATTGAGTTGTTGTCTGAGAAGCCCCCAACACCCCTCTATTTATAGCAGGGTTAGATTCAAGGTTCCCAGTCTAAGTGGGAGTGGAAGGGATCGAAATTTCATAAATTTTTAAAACCTATGAGTGTTGAAATGGTCGGGTCACAAGTGAAATGATCGTTTGGAATTCGAGTTGATCGGTTCAACCCTTGAACTATTTGTTTCATAATGTCTCCCAATTGAAATTGTATTTTCAATTAATATCTATTTTAATTCACAACATGACGTCACTAGAAATCCTTGAATCAATCGAATTGATCCACCAACTAATCGATTCACAACCTGAGCCAGTCGGTTCAGGTACTTGAGTCGATTGGTTCATTTTTTGAATCGATCGGTTCACTATCCATAATTGCCAAAGTTGCTTCAATTGACCTGACACGCTAAAATAGTCGATTCAACACTTGAAACAGTCACTTCACTTGTCCAGTCAGTCAATATTCAACCCATGTTGTTTAAATTTAATACCTAATTCTTTAGTAATCAAGTTTAAACCATATTCATGAATGAGCTCCTATTTCAAGTGTATCCTATGGTGTAACCCTTTAGGTTCCAAGTTAAGTTGGAAATGAATGTCCATAACTTATTTATGACATCACAAGCAAAGAGAGGTGCCTAGTTACACATCATTGCTACCCAAGTAATTGGAAAGTTGGAGAACAACTTCAATCTACAATCTATGATAGGTGTTACAATGATTGTATAATTCCTTTGTCACTAATATCGAAATTGAACCCGAAGCATGGAATTATCATCCTTTCAATATTCAATCCATGTTCCTTGAACTATAGCAAACTGTTTGAGATATATGTGACCTCCATATCATATATTGAGTCACATGTGCATGTACATGCTTTTCCTCAATCTCGCTTATCAAGTGTCCCGGATATCAAACTCCTATAGGAGGGACAAATCCCATCTACATCACTCATAGTCATCCCCATGTGTTGTAGTGCATCTAATCATCACCTTTATGGAAATCCTTATTCAGGATCATGGTGGATGATGTCAAAATACAACAAATGACATGTGATGGGTGTAGTGATTTTAGGTCTAAGAACTACAATCAACACCTTCAATATGAGAGATGACTATGACCACCAATTATGGTTTCTACGTGTCACTCTCAAAGTGGTTTTATCTGATACACTATTCCCTAACAAGTATCTATGTGCTTGGTTTGATATCACTCATGACTAATGAGATTTTGTCATCAACCAACACACACTCTAGTCTTATGTTTTATTGTTGTGTATTATCCTTCCAAAATAACATCCGACTAGTGAAATATCAAGAATGTGTATAGTCTTAGCATATGTATGATCTCATTGTTCTAGTCTCCCACATGAAAACATACATCATTGAGTAATGTCATTCTTTAGACATTCGTTATGCTTCCTCATTATCTCATCACTGAGTGAAACAAAATAAATTGGAAGATTAACTTTATTATTAATCAAACATTCACATAATATCACATCACAATTATCATATGATTGGCTATATGGGTATACATACCAATAGACTCCCACTTTCACTTAGAGCTAATCACACACAAATCTTATTTTTAGAGATCTAAACATGCCCATCATGTTTCTACTACATAAGTGCTAATCTAGAGGGTTACCAACACTTTGCTTTTGTAAGGACCCTAACCCACGTTTTGGGCTAAACCTATTTGTTTTGCTTAAGCATTATGCTTAGATCCTTGCTCTAATCATCTGAGATGCAATTAGGGAATGTTGGAGGTTTGTGCTCCTTGTTTGAGCCTGTTTGGTTGATGCTTGTATTTTGTGGTGAGGTTTTGGTGCAACTTGCAATTTACCCAGAGTAGGGGTTGATATGCAAGTCTGCCATCTCTAGAGTGTTTCTTCTTTGTCTTGGCATTATGGAAGTGTTGGGCACCTTATTTTGTCCTTGGTTGAGTTGTGACATCCTTGGTGATGTTTTGGGCACATGTTTGAAGTGTGCTTTGCTCTTTTAAGTGTTGTCTCAGGTTTGAGAGCCTTGGTGAGGCCTTGTATCAGTCTATGGTTTCCTTAAAGAGGCTTAGTACTTGTTTAGGATGTCTTAAGGGGCATCCTATTGATTTGTGGAACCTTGAGGATCACCATTTCGAGTTGTGGTGACTCTAGGAGGAGTGCCATAACTGCTTGTGACCTAGGGTTTCATCCCTATCGGTTTGTGTAGAAGGTAAATGGGTGTGTCGAACTTGACCTTCCATGCTGATCTAGTTGGTGAGGCATAGGTTCTATCACCTTGTTTCATGGCATGGCATGTGTCCTTCTTCTTGGACAAGTGTCTTCTGGGGTTCTAGGGTGGTGACACCTTTCCCTTGATCTCTCTCTCTCTTTGGCCATGTATATATACCCCTTCCTTCTCATGGAAGAATATCCTTTTATCAATCCTTGCTTGCTCTCCTTGGTGGCCGACCTTGAGGTTGGAGAACCCTCTCCCTTGGAGCTTGGTGGGCGATCTAGAAGCTTGTGGTTCTTTCTTTCATCTTCTTCCTTGGTAATCCATGGTTTTCTAGCTTTCCTTCTCTTCTTCTTTCTTCTTCTCAACCATTGACCTTGGCACCTTCTTTTCTCTCTTTTGCTTTCTTGACCATGGTCCTATCTTACTTCTTAGAGGTGTAGTGGAGATCGAGCTAGGAGGACCTTCTTCTACATTATGTTTCTAAACCACATAACATGTTTTATAATAATAATGAGGAACATGCTTCTATGTCTGGAAATATATTACATAAGGATGAAGGAAGTGATAACCTAAGGGTGGTTGGTGATCCAACATTGTAAACCCTAATTGGGTAAAGTTAAACTCTAATTGCTATGATGTGAAGTGTATGATGTGAATGTATAACATGAGTACCATGAAATGATAATGCTTTGCCTTCTTGTTATCAGTTCTAACCATGCATGTGATATTGATTGATGTACATAGCCTTGAATGAGTTATGGTGTTTATGATCTAATGGACATTGCTCATTGTGATGGACATTATTCCTTGTGATGGACAATGGTCCTTGTGATGGACATTGGTCCTTGTGATAAACATATGATAAATAGTAAGCATAAAGAGACATGATGTGATGAGATCATACATAATGTGATTCAATATGTTCTGGTAATGAGTCATTCCCTATTCATGGAGATCTTATTTAAAAGTTATACATTGTAACTTGATTGATGCTTTAAAATGTTTAAATTTATCTAACTAATCAAATAAAATCTAATAGTGTAGTCGCCCTATGTCATCAATCCATTAAGTGTCTGTATTTGTTGAATGGTGAAATGAGTTTAACTCAGAGTGCATATTGTTGAATATGTGGGGTACAAGTTGAGGTATCTCCTTGTGACCTGAATGTATATGTTTCACATGATTGACTATAAGTCATACCTATAAAGGTATCACATGATTGACTGTAAGTCATACCTGGAAACGTATCACATGATTGGCTATAAGTCAGATCCTAGAAGAGCACTGTTGTAAGCCGTAGCTCAATTTCACTAGTGTCGTGACCTATGCCAAGGTGGGCTAAATAAGAACAGTTGGACTAAAATGTCCCTGGAAGTAGTTGACTCATGATGTCACTGCATGTTTACTCATAGTGACCAATGAAGTAGAGGTCATGGATGCTAGATCTTCCATTAGACCTTGTAAGGCACTCACTTTGACTATATACATATAGTGGTCGGTTGGATTTGAATGGTATGATTCAATTGCTTAGGGAATAATGAATGCACAATCAGTCGTGTAGTATAATTGTATACGATCAAATACGAAAACATTGGTTGAGGCCTTGTTTGATCTTTATACAATGTTGTTGATAGAAAATATACATGTTCTTCATATTCTTTTTTAATAATTAAGATGTTTCATAATTCAACAACAATTTCTCATCTTGTTATTAATCATTACCTGCTTCATCTCAGTTATGTTATACTACTGCTTAGTTTATCTAATCTGTGATAATAATGAAGTCGGCGAAGAGTTATATCTCTCACCGGGACTTTGTGTCTCATCCCATTGGTTAACACCCTTTTTAGGTGGTCGATCATGAAGAGGTAGAGATCATGCCGAGGAGGTTGAGCAACAATAAGGGAAGCATTAGCTGATAAGGTTGGAGAGTGATGTTGGATGTCTTTTGTTGATAGAGTCCTAGAGTTTTCCCTATACACTCAGATCTTTGGGAACATTTTGTAGATGTTTCGCGAATGTGTTTTCTTTATGTGCCTTTGTATATCAGATATGATGGAATCATGTATATACATTATGGACAATGCCTTCGTTATATGTTGACAACATATTTTGTGGATGCTTTGAGGCATGAAAGTACCCATGTGTAAAGGTTCTTGCTATATGGTGGTTTTATGCAAAAAGGTTTTAATTTTTAGTGTTTTCTGCTAATCAATTGGTAAATCTTTCTTCCGTGATTTTGTTTTTGAGCAATCTCATTTTGTCAGGGCATGGGGCACCATAGTTTGGTCAGTATCAGAGCTTCAGGTTCATTGAGTCTACATGGACCTAGGACTAGGGTTTGTGTCTATTTTAGTGTCCTCCAGTCTATCTTATAGTCACTTATACTTATGCAGAAGAGGAAGAGAAAGCTAAAAGATGTCTAGAGAATGTAAAGAACATGTTGCTGGGAGCATTATTGCTACACCAGGTGGTGGTGCAAAGAACCAGACCCATGAATATTGGGTGCCTGAAGTCCCCTAGTTTGACTTTTCCATAATAGGAAACCCTGCCGTTCAATCACAATTTGGGTAGTTCATGGCCAAAATGACTCATACGGAAGACATGATGCTTGCACCTCATCCTAGGGCACTTGTTCCCCATGCTAAATCATCAGGTATTTGGAAGACTTACGAGAGACTTTGTCGTGTTGGGGTAGTTGAGTACGCTCAAACAACTGACCTGATGGATGCAGATATGTGGTTGACTGATCTTGAGAAGACTTTTAAGATCAGGAGTATCCCTAAAGAGGATAAGTTGAAGCATGCAGTGTACCTCCTGAGAGGGAGTGTTGGCCATTGGTGGGCCATAGAGGAGGAGAAGAGACCTAGTGTGGTAGTTGATTGGGAAGAGTTCCAATGAGAGTTCGTAAGTCAGTACTTCCCACAAACGTATCTTGATGAGAAGATATGTCAGTTTGAGAGGATTCGATAGGGGTCCATGATGATCAACGAGTATGAGGAACGATTTATGGAGTTGTTGAGGTTCTATCCTCACATGGATGTGACAGAAGACAAGAGGATTCTTCATTTTAAGAAGGGGTTAAATGCTGAGTTGTCTACCCCAACTGCTGCTTTGGAGAATCAAGAGAGGTTTGTTGTGTTTGTGGAGTCTGTTTGAAAAATAGAACGATATGTGAAGGAGAATAGAGAGGCAAGTATTAAGAAGTATCTGCACATTTTCAAGGGAAGTCGTTAGGTGGCTTCAAGAAGCCTAGTTTTTGCACCGCTAGCATCATAGAGGTTCAGTGCTTTGACACAGTGGTCACCAAGTAAGGGAAGAGGCCATAGTTTCCCTCCCTTAGGAGCCCAAAGTGTTGCATCAACATCATTGACAGGAACATCTAGGTCACAGTATGGAAACTGGGCTTGTCAAATGTGTGGGAAGATAGGACATCTGAGGTGAGAATGTCTGATGAGGGGTGAAGAAGTGACCCAGAGATGTAGTCCTATTTTGGGGCTCCATCTTGTGCCATTTTGTACTTTAATCACATATAAACAAGTTAGATTGCAAGGTAATTCTCTCAATTTGTGTTTCACTATCAAATGCACTTATGGACGTTATTTGCACTATTTTTAGGTACTTGGACCATGCTTTGGATAGATGGGAGAGAAGAAAGGATTTTTAGGATTCCTCCACTCATGGAGGGGGGTCTAAAGAAGGCCCTAAAAGCTCCCTCAACTTACCCCTAATGGCCAAGATTCGTCATCAAGCAAAGAAGTCCATGGATGATCAAAGTTGGAGTTCATTTAGCCACTGGAAATTTCAATACGTCTGTGGCCCCATGGCCACAGGTCATGTCAATTATTGTGAAGAATCAACTAAGATGTCAGGTTGCTACACCAAACTCACCACAACCGTGGCCATCAGCATGGTCATGGCACATTGAAGACACCACAGACATGGCCCTATGGCCACGGGTTGTGCCCTTTTTTATGAAGAACTAACAGTGAGATCAACATTTTGCATCAAACTCACCATGGTTGTGGTCCATTGAAGACACCACAGTTGTGGCCACTTACCACAGTCGTGTACAGTAGAAGAGAAAACACCCGTGATGCCCCCTACGATCAAGACTTCCTCCTCCAAAATGGTAGTGGTACACCACCATGGTCATGGTTCCACTTACCCAACACGACTGTGGCATCCCTCCATGGCTGTGGCCACCACCTATACTTATCCTTTCCGCCCTCCTTTCACACCTTGACCGTGGCCACTCCCCCACGACTGTTCCCCACTACCCCCACCACGACCGTGGTGACCAACATACCCTACCCATTTTTTACACTATTTTTCCTAAACTACTCCCACTTACCCTAGTGCTTCCCCACCACCTATATATACATAGGTGGTGGCAGGGCACGAAGGTTAGACCCCCTAGCTACTGCTACTCCACCCCGACTCACCCCTTGAGTATTCATTGCACTCCACCTTGCATTTATGCTCTCCATCCACTATTTCCACCTCACTTCCACCTTGGAAACCTACTTTTCTAGGTTTTCCTCCATAATCCCCCATATTCTCATGCCCATATGCACCTTTGGAAGAGAAAGGATGTCCCCAAGCTACTACGAGGTGAAGAAGGAAGCTTCTACTTCAACCTTCATGGAGTTCTACCCCCTTCTTCCCCTTTCTTGTACTATTTCTTTGATCATGACTAGCTAAGCCCCTAGTGGTGGACTGATTGGGGTTAAAATGTGACTTTGATACCATGTTGGGGGAAAATAACTTGTAATGAACATGATTTCTATCAATGATGATTGCTTCTTGCTTCTATCTCATTTCCTATTTTATTGAATGTGGTTTGTGCTTATAACATGGATTGCTTACTTTAAGATGTTTGATGACACTTAGCTTCTAGGAGGAATTGGAGTGTATGTGGCCAATCTTAGGAATGGATCTTGAGTCCAATTAGTGGATCCCTAGCTATCCCCCTTTTTTTCCACATACACATCCCTCCTTCTACAAGTGAGTGTGAGATTTAAGTGGCTAGAGTAAGTGTGATTAGTGCAATTGTCTAGAGCTTCCTAAAGGCTGGATGGTTACTAGCATGAGGTGAAAAACCCTCATCTCTACTCCCATTTCTACCCCTGTCTCTCAATTGTCCTAATACCACTTATCCTAGAGACCTAGACTTGACAAGTTGTACTAGAATTACACCTAACCCTAGTTCTCCAAATTGTAGTATAGGGTACATTCTAATAGCATTTGCCTTGTTGTTTGCCTTGGTAATCTAGATAGAATTGTAATAATTGCTTGCTATGGTGAGACCCCCCAACTAATATCAAACCACATCCCCAAATGGCCCACCTACCTAATCTCACTGCTTAAAACCCACTTTTCCTTCTTAGCTTGTTTATACTAATCTAGTCTAGTTGCCTTAGTTTAACCTAGTTAATTGCTTGATATTGCTCTTTAGTGTTAACTTAGGATCTTGCTCTCTCTAGTGGTTACCTTAGTTCTTAGTTGCTAAATTGCTCTCTTAGTGTAGTGTAGCTAACTCTTACTCTTGGTTAGCTTTTTTCTCAATCTAATTTCTTAGACTTGCTTGGTTAGGTTAATTTAGGGTTGTGATAACTTAGATTTCATAATTGCCTTTACTTTCTTGTTCACCTAGTTTAACAAACAACCAACCCTTTTTAAACCCTTCAACCTAAGTCTCCACAATAGGAATGTAGCCAGTGCTAGCCTAGCTCTAGTGCCCCCTCTATCCCTGAGGATTGACTCCTACACTTGCCCTATCCCTGAGGATTGACCCCTACACTTGCCCTTCACCTATGCTACAATAGTACCCCATGCACTTGCGGGTGACCTATTTGATATTGTGATCGACTTAGTTAGGGTTAATATAAATTTTGAAAGATCCATATGTGTGTCCTCCCTTAGGGTTGCATCTAGCCACCACTAGCTGGAAACACACCACCCAGCAACTGTGGCAGAGTTAGAAACTCTCAAAGATAGTAGAATAGTGGCACAGGAGGATGATGACGTGGTCAAGCATCCCAAGCTAGATCATCTGCTCAAGGAAATAGAGGACGGGGGTGACAATAGGTAATGACTAGATTCTACGCCATGAGTCATTCAAAGGTGGTGGTCAACTCGTGAGTGGTGATAGGTCAGATGGAGTTATTTCATTCTAATTTGTCTTCTTCTTGCTTTATATCTATTTTGGTTGACCCAGGTCCTATCGCACGTGAAGTTCTTAGTAGTTGTTCTTTACCTATTAGTCATAGAAAGAGTAGCTTGTTTCTAGAAACCCCGCTGGTTGGTTCTACAGTGTTGTAGGATGTGTGTCCTTCCTCTGTTCTCTCTTTTTTAGGACACAACATTCAAGTGGATCTCATACCACTTGACATGTATGGATTTGATATGATCCTTGGAATGGCTACTCTAGAGAAGTATAGGGTTGTCTTGGATTGTAGTTTCAATCAAGCAACGTTTTTAGAAGGTAGAGAGATGTGGATCTTCCAAGGAGATAGGAAGATTCTCCCGACATGTCTTGTATCAGATATGGTGGCAAGGAAGCTTCTGAGGCAAGGTTGTGAGGCATTTTTGGCACACATGGTGGATACCGATGTGAGGAGTCTTAGTATCCAGGAAGTATCGATGGTTAGGGAGTTTGAGGATGTAGTACCTAAAGAGTTTCTAGGTTTTCCCCCATCCCATGAGATTGATTTTGAGATCAATCTGGTTCCTGGCACGCAACCCATAGCTCAGACACTGTATAGGATGGCACTGACAGAGATGGTAGAGTTGAAGAGACAGTTGCAAGAACTACTTGACAAAGGTTTCATTAGGCTGAGTTCGTCACCGTAGGGTGCTCCAGTGTTGTTTGTGAAGAAGAAAGATGGGTCTATGAGGTTATGCATAGACTACAGATAGTTGAACAAGGTTACGATAAAGAATAAGTATCCTTTGTGAGGATAGATGATCTGTTTGATCAGTTGCATAGTGCAACAATATTCTTGAAGATAGATCTACGGTTAAGATACTATCAGTTGAGGATCGAGGAGGATGACATACCAAAGTCATGTTTTAGGATGAGGTATGGTCACTACGAGTTCATGGTTATGTCGTTTGGGCTAACCAATGCACCATCAGTGTTCATGGATTTTATGAACAAGGTATTCCGACTACTCCTTGATCAGTTTGTGGTTGTCTTCATAGATGACATTTTGATATATAGTCGGGACAGTCAGTAGCATGAACAATACCTACGTCAGGCGTTGACGGTGTTGAGACAACACCAACTCTATGCTAAGTTCAGCAAGTGTGAGTTCTGGTTGAGGGAAGTAGCTTTCTTGCCACATGTTATATCTATAGAAGGATTATGAGTGGACCCTAAGAAGGTAGAGTCTGTGATAGAATGGGAGCAGCCACATATGCCAATAGAAGTGTGCAATTTCCTACATTTGGTGGGCTACTATAGGAGATTCATTAAGAACTTCAGTGCTATCACCCGACCCCTAACTAAGTTGACAAGGAAGGATGTGCCATTCGTTTGGGATAATAGGTGTCAACGAGCTTTTTAGATGTTGAAGGAGAAGCTGAAAAGTGCACCAGTTTTGGTTTTTCCCGAGCAAGGAAAAGGATACATTATCTTTTGTGATGCATCTAGCATGGTTTGGGATGTGTCTTGATGCAGGACAAGCAAGTGGCTTCTTTTGCTTTTGGACAACTTAAGAAACACAAGGAGAATTATTCAACCCATGACTTGGAGTTTGCTATAATAGTACATGCTTTGAAGATTTAGAGGAACTATCTGTATGGGAAGAAGTGTCAGATCTTCATAGATCACAAGAACCTAAAATATATCGTTTCACAGTAGGAGTTGAATATAAAGCAATGTCGTTGGATGGAGTTGTTTAAAGATTTCAATTGCACAATTGACTACAATTCACAAAAGGCAAATGTCATGGAAGACGCCTTGAATAGGATATCTTCTTCTCTGGATAGAGGACAATTGAGTTCTTTGATGTGCCACAAGTGAGACATGTTTCTTTCTTTGCATCATATGAATGTCAAGTTGGATGTCTCTTTGTTAGCCAGTTTGTTGGTGCAATTACAAGTGAAGCCTACGTTGAGGAAACAAATCAAAGAAGCTCAACAGACAGATGATGGGATACAATAGATTGGATCAGAGCTCGGTAGCGAGAAGCATGATGGTTTTCACGAGATTGAAGATGGGATAGTGTGTTATCACCATAGGATAGTGGTTCCTGATGTCGATGGCCTGAGAAAGATGGTGATGTAAGAGGCTCATACATCTATGTATGCTATGCACCCAGGTAGTACCAATATGTACCAAAATCTAAATGATATGTATTGGTGGCCAGGATTGAAGAAAGATGTAGCTGAGTTCGTTGCAAGATGTGTTGTGTATCAGCAGGTCAAAGCTGAGCATCAAAAACCTGCAGGGACATTGCAACCATTGCCTATACCTCAGTGGAAATGGGATCATGTAACTATATACTTTGTGGTTGGTCTGCCTAGGACAGCCAAATGTTATGATTCCATTTGGGTGATCATTGATAGATTAACCAAGTCAGCGCATTTCCTCCCCCTGAAGACAACTTTCACAGTAGAGAAGCTTGCTCAAGTCTACGTTGATGAGATAGTGCATTTGCACGATGTTCCCACTATTGTCATGTCTAATAGAGGTCCTTAGTTTACAAGTCACTTTTGGGAACAATTGCATACAACTTTGGGTACACAGTTGAAGTTCAACACTACTTTTCACCCATAGATAGATGGTAAGTCTGAAAGGACCATTCAGATCTTGAAAGATCTGCTGAGGGCTTGTGTTCTTTAGTTCTTAGGAAGTTGGGATATACACCTTCGTTTGATAAAGTTCTCCTACAATAATAGCTATCAGAGAAGTATTGACATGGAACCATATGATGCGTTTATATCAGAGACATTGTAGGTCTCTATTGTGTTGGTATGAGATAGGGGAGTATCAGCTTCTAGGTCCTGAGCTTGTGCAGTAGATGACATAGAAGATCAAGGTGATAAAAAATAGTTGAAAGCAGCACAAGATAGAGCGAACTTGTATGCACACAATCGTCCCTGACCCTTGGAGTTCCAAGTGGGAGATAAAATATATTTAAAGGTCTCTCTTTGGAAAGGTGTTTTGAGGTTTGGAAGAAGGGTAAGTTGTCTCCCAGGTTTATGGGACCTTACCCAGTTGTGGCACATGTTGGGAAGGTGGCCTATAAGTTGGAGTTGCCACCCGAGTTGCAAAAGTTGCATCAAATGTTCCATGTTAGTATTTTGAGGAAGTGTCACCCGGATACAGAGACAGTGTTACATCCTGTGGAGGTGGAGCTTTATGAGGATGCAACCTATGTGGAAGGTCCACTATGATCCTAGATCGGAGGATGAAGACGTAAAAGAGGAAAGACCTTGTGCTTGTAAAGGTTCATTAGCATCATTGTGGTGACGAGGAAGCCACGTGGGAGCTTGAATAGGAGACGAGGAGGAAGTACCCTTCTCTTTTCTCTTAGGATTTCGGGGGCAAAATCACTATTAGGGGTTTATGTCTTGTAAGGACCTTGACCCACATTTTGGGCTAACCCTATTTGTTTTGATTACGCATGATCTTTAGCTCCTTGCTCTAATCATCTGAGATGTAATTAGGGCATTATGGAGGTTTGTGCTTCTTGTTTGAGCCTATTTGGTTGATGCTTGTGTTTTGTGGTGAGGTTTTGGTGCAACTTGCAATTTACCCAGAGTAGGGGTTGATATGTAAGTTTGCCACCTCTAGAGTGTTTCTTCTCTCTTTTGGCATCATCTAGAGGAGAGAGGAAGTGTTGGACACCTTGTTTTGGCCTTGGTTGAGTGGTGACATACATGGTGATGTTTTGGGCACATGTTTGAAGTGTGCTTTGCTCTTTTGAGTGCTATCTCATGTTTGAGAGCCTTGGTGAGGCCTTGTATCAATCTATGGTTTCCTTAAAGAGGCTTGGTATCAATTGAGGATGTCTTGAGGGTCATCCTATCAATTTGTGGCACCTTGAGGATCACCATTTCGGGTTGTAGTGACTCTAGGAGGAGTGCCATATTGGCTTGTGATCTAGGGTTTCATCCCTATCAGTGTGTGTAGAAGGTAGATGGGTGTGTCAACCTTGACCTTCCATGATGACCTAGTCGGTGAGGAATAGGTTATATCACCTTATTGCATGGTGTGGAATGCATCCCTTCTTCTTGGACAAGTGTCTTCTTGGGTTCTAGGGTGGTGACACCTTTCCCTTGCTCTCTCTCTTTGAGCATGTATATATACCTCTTCCTTCTCATGCAAGAAGATCCTTTTAGAAATCCTTGCTTACTCTCCTTGGTGGTTGACCTTGAGCTTGGAGAACCCTCTCCCTTGGATCTTGGTCGGCAAGCTAGAAGCTTGTGGTGCTTTCTTTCATCTTCTTCCTTGGTAAGCCATGGTTTTCTAGATTTCCTTCTCTTCTTCTTTCTTCTTCTCAGCCATGGACCTTGGCACCTTATTACTTTTTTGACCATGGTCATGTCTTCCTTCTTGGAGGTGTAGTAGAGATCGAGCTAGGAGAACCTTCTTCTACCTTGAGCTTGGGAAGCTTGAAGCTTGACCTTGGAGCTTAAATCTTGGTGGTTGTTCTTGAGGTGGGTTATACAACTCTAACCCTACTATTTTATTATCACCTTTGTACTTGTTATCTTTCTAGTTATAATTAGCTCGTTATCTCTTGCTTGCATGCTAGTAGTTTTCTTGGTAGCCTTGTGTTTGGTTTCGAGAATAGAACTATGTTAAGTTTATGCCATGAGACGCACCGTTCTTTGCCTTGGTAGTATCATCATTTTACGGTAGAAGATGACTAAATCGATATGAGTTATGGTATGCTAACCGATATGATGGGCGACCTGACATGCAAACTGACATGCCTTGTCTAGACCGATACACCTACCATGTTGTGGCTTTTTATGATCTAGTGATACCTTGAGGGGAAGAGTGTTGAGTCTCCACACTTCTGGTTGAGTGTGGGAGTCAGTATGAGTAACCCTAATCTGATACAAGTGTAACCCGATACACCTAGAAAACTGATACTCCTTAGTCGACACATCTTGGTTAGAGGTGAGAAACATCTTTTTTGAAGCTCAACCACTACAACCAACCCTAGTGGCCGATACCCTAGTTGATGGGTAGGTCGATACCCTGAGGGATGGTGTGGCTGATACCCTAGTTTAGTGGATAGGTTGATACTCTAACGGATAGAGAGGTCGATACTTTAATGGATGGTACAAATGATATAATTCTCTTGTACCTCTAGACCGATATCTTTTGTTGTGCCTTAGCCAACACACTCTCATTGAGGTGTTGAGCCTGATACAAAGTGATGTTGGACCGATACAAGTAGTGCTAAACTGATACTCATCTTTGAGTTGGTAGGCTGATACCCTACCTAGGTTGGTTGTTCGATATCTAGGGTTAACAGATACACTATCTTAGTGTGATGACCGATATCCTACCTTGGTGTGGTGGTTGATATCCTATCTTAGTATGGTGACCGATACCATGTCTTAGTGTGGTGGCCGATACACTACTTTAGTGTGGTGTCTGATACCCTTCTGTGGTGTAGTGATGTATCATGTTGATGTTAGGGTTTCATGGTGATGATGTGACATCCTATGTAGTAGTTGTACACATGATGTGAAGGTTATGTTTCTAAACCACATAACATGTTTTATAATAATAATGAGGAACATGCTTGTATGCCTGGTAATATATTTCATAACAATGAAGGAAAGGATAACCAAAGGGTGGTTGGTGATCCAACCTTGTAAACCCTAATTGGGTAAAGTGAAACCCTAATTGCTATGATGTAAAGTGCATGATGTGAATGTACAACATGAGTACCATGAAATGATAATGCTTTACCTTCTTGTTATCAACTCTAACCATGCAGGTGATATTGATTTATGTAGATAACCTTGAATGAGCTATGGTGGTTATGATCTAATGGACATTGGTCCTTGTAATGGACATTGGTCCTTATGATGGACATTGGTCCTTATGATGGACATATGATAAATAGTAAGCATAAAGAGACATGATGTGATGAGATCATACTTAATGTGATTCCATATTTTCTGGTGATGAGTCATTCCCTGTTCATGGAGATCTTGTTTAAAAGTTATGCGTTGTAACTTATGCTTTAAGATGTTTGAATTGATCTAACTAATCAAGTGAAATCTAATTGTGTAGTTGCCCTATGCCATAGATCCATTCAGTGTCAGTACTTACTGAATGGTGAAATGAGTTTAACTCAGAGTGCATATTATTGAATATGCGGGGTACAAGTTGAGGTATGTCCTTGTGTCTTGATTGTATATGTATCACATGACTGACTATAAGTCATACTTGGAAATGTATCACATGATTGACCATAAGTCATACCTGGAAATGTATCACAGGATTGGCTATAAGTCAGGTCCTAGAAGAGCACTGCTGCAAGCTGTAGCTCAATTTCACTAGCACTGTGACCTATACCAAAGTGGGCTAAATAAGCACAATTGGACTAAAATCTCCCTAGAAGTAGTTGACTCATGATGTCACTGCATGTTTACTCATACTGACCGAGGAAGTAGAGGTCGTGGATTCCGGCTCTTCCATTAGACCTGGTTTGGAACTGACTTCAACTATATCCATATAGTGGTCGGTTGGATTTGAATGGCATGATTCAATTCCTCAGGGCATAATGAATACGTAATCAGTCTGTAGTATAGTTGTATAGGATAAAACACAAAAACATTGGTTGAGGCCTTGCTTGATAGAAAATATGCATGTTCTTCATATTCCTTTTTAATAATTATGATGTTTCATAATTAAGCATAAATTTCCCATCCTATTAATAATCATTACCTGCTTCATCTCAGTTATGTTATACTGCTACTTAGTTTATTAGATCTGTGATAATAATGAAGTCAACGAAGAGTTATATCTCTCGATGGGATTGTGTGTCTCACCCTGTTGTTTAACACCCTTTTTCGGTGGTCGATCACGAAGAGGTAGAGATTCTACTGAGGAGGTTGAGAAGCAATAAGAGGAGAAGTAGATGATAAGGTTGGAGAGTGTTGTTGTATGTGTTTTGTTGATAGAGTCCTAGAGTCGTCCCTGTACACTCGGGTCTTGGGAGGGGAGTGGCGAGGTGGGCCCCTCCTCACCCAGAAGACTGATTGTAGTGGAGGACATGTTGGATTTGATAGGAAAAATGTTGACAGAATACTTTGGAGGAGGGTACTTCGCCCTGGGGTATAGCTTAGGATTTGTTTCACAAATGTGCTTTCTTTATGAGCCTTGGTATATCAAATATGACGGAATCATGTATATACATTCTGGACAATGCCCTCGTTATAGGTTGACAACATGTTTTGTGGATGCTTTGAGGCATGAAAGTACTCATGTGTAAAGGTTCTTGCTATATGGTGGTTTTATGCAAAAAGGTTTTAATTTTTAGTGCTTTCTAGCTAATCATTTGGTAAATATTTCTTTTGTGATTTTGTTTTAAGCAATCTCATTTCGTCGTGGCATGGGGAGCCATAGTTTGGTTGGTATTAGAGATTTAGGTTCATTGAGTCTACAGGGACCTAGGACTAGGGTTTATGTATGTTCTAGTATCCTCCACTCTATCTTATAGTCACTTATACTTATGTAGAAGAAGAGAAAGCTAAAAGATGTTTGGAGAATGCGAATAACATGCTATCGAGAGTGGTTTTGCTGCACCAGGTAGTGGTGCAAAGAACCAGGAACATGAAGATTGGGTGCTTGAAGTCTCCCAGTTTGACCCTGACATGATAGGAAATCCTGCCTTTCAATTGCTTTTTGGGCAGTTCATGGCCACAATGACTCATATGGTAGACAGGATGCCTGCACCTTAGCCTAGGGTGCCTGTTCCCCATGATAAACCTTCAGGTACTGGGAAGACTTTTGAGTGGCTTCGCTATGTTGGGGCAGTTGGGTACGCTGGAACATTCAACCTAGTGGATGCAGATTTATGGCTGACTAAACTTGAGAAGGCTTTTAATATCTTGAGTATCCCTAGAGAGGATAAGGTGAAGCATGCAGTGTACCTCATGAGAGGAAGTGTTGGCCAATGGTGAGCCATAGAGGAGGAGAAGAGACCTGGTGTGGTAGTTGATTGGGAAGAGTTCCAACGAGAGTTCGTAAGTCATCACTTCCCATAGACATATCTTTATGAGAAGATCAGTCAGTTTGAGAGGATTCCATAGGGGTCCATGATGATCAACGAGTATGAGACACATTTTATGGAGTTGTTGAGGTTCTATCCACACATGGCTGCGATGGTAGACGGGAGGATTTGTCATTTTGATAAGGGGTTAAATGTTGAGTTGTCTACCCCTGCTACTGCTTTGGATAATCAAGAGAGGTTTTTTGTGTTTGTAGAGTCTGTTTGAAGAATAGAATGATCTACGAAAGAGAAGAAAGAGGAAAGTACTAAGATGTGGTCTACATAGTTTCAAGGGTAGTCGTCAGGTGGCTTCAAGAAGCCTAGATTTTATGCACTGCCAGCGTCACAGAGATTTAGTACTTCGACACAATGGTTAACAAGTAAGGGTAGAGGTTGTAGTTTCCCACCCTTAGGAGCCCAGAGTGTTGCATCAATATCGATGATAGGACCATCTAGGTCACAGTATGGGAACTGGGCTTGTCACAAGTGTGGGCAGTTAGAACATATGAGGTGAGAATGTCTGATGAAGAGTGAAGAAGTGACCCAGCAACTGGGGTAGAGTCAGCAAGTCTTGCAAAGATAGCAGAATAGTGGCATAGGAGGATGAGGATGTGGTTGATCATACCAAGTTGGATCGTCTGCTCAGGGAAGTAGAGGATGGGGGTGACAAAAGGCAACAACTAGATTCTATTCCATGAGTCAGCTAGAGGCAGTGGTCAACCTACGAGTGGTGACAGGTCAGATGGAGTTATTTCACACTAGTAAAAATTGGGCCATTATTCACGAGTGAGTCCTGTCACAAACCCCTCTCTATAGGCCCTCACAAATAGGGACGGTTGTGGGTCTGGCCCTCACAAATGGTCCGTGAAGAGAACTCACATGACAAATACCAGTGGCCCTCACGAATAGAATTGTCACGGACCAACTGACCCTCAAGAATGTTATATTGAGGGACTATTTATCCTTCATAAATACATTTTTGAGGGACTATTTAGCCTTCATAAATACATTTTTGAGGGCATGTTTAGTTCTCATAAATACATTTTTGAGGGACTTGATGGTCCTGGAGAATATATTTTTGAAGGGCTAATGCCTTCATTAATATTATTTTTGAGGGGCTATGTGGTCGTCATCAATGCAATTGTGATGGCCAATCTGGATCTCATTTTTGAGGGACTAAAGACCTTCATTGATATATTTTTGAGGGATTACTGTAAATGATTTGGTTATTGATTTATTGAATGATTTGTTGAATGTTAATTAATTTTAAATTAAAACTTTGTATATATAACCTCAAACAATATTTTTATAAGAGTCACATGACATCATAAGAAGTTTCAACACCAAAATGACACATAAAAATGTTAAATCACTTCAAACCAATTTATGTTAATGAAGAAAAATATTATCCATACATTGGCGTGCTCAACGTTGATATAAATAACAAATACATATGGTTCTAAAATTTGAGATTGATGACAATCAACATATCATGCTAGAAACTCTTAAGATCTATAATGTCTCCATATTCCTTCAAATGGTGTGGTGCTCTTCATCAATGTCAGGCCTCTTACGGTTGGATACTTGAGTATTCTTCTCTTGTCATGTGAATGAGCTAGTTTTCCGTCAATGGCAGGCCTCTTACGGTTGGGTACTTGAGTATTCTTCTCTTGTCACGTGAATGAGCTAGTTTTCCGTCAATGCCAGGCCTCATACGGTTGGATACTTGAGTATTTTTCATCAATGTCAGGCCTCCAAATATTAGTTTCTATGTAACAAGCTGATCTCTCTTGTCACGTGAATGAGCTAGTTTTCCATCCACAATACTTAGTGCATAGTCCAATCCAACTTCAAAGAGATACGCCTCACATATATTTTTGTATTAATCTGTTACAAATGGAAAATGGATCGTCAAAGAAACAATTTAACATAAATGATTTATACGACCCCATATCCACTAAAATAATTGAGGAAAATTAATGACAGAAATACGAAAGCAATAGAATGAAGTGTGAGTAAGAAACCAAAATAGATTGACATAGAAGCTGAAAAACATTATATACTTTTGCTTACCATCTTGATGAGCCTTTCCAGCAAGAACCATAGTTCTAGTCATGCTGGTACTCAGATCAAATATGATCGAATTGGGTTTTTCTCCTCCCGATTGCAGGCTCACACTGTAAAATAGAGAGAAACCAACCTTCTTAGAACCTTCCTATCACACAAACTGCAGCAAGACAACAAAGTATACAAACTAACATAAGAAACTTTTATAAAATACAGATAGTAAAAATAAAAAGAAAAATATTTAAGCATTGGTCAACACCTCAATGATTGTTCTAAGACCCAATAACACACGTAAACGGGCTGTTGCATGTAGCAATTTGTTTGTACAGCGGCAATGAAACAAACACATCAGCTGCAATAGAAGATTAACTGAAATAGCATTCAACAACTAACAGCATTTGACATTATCCATAATTCAGATGCTCCAGCCGATACAATACACCGATATGTTGATCTTGCGAACCCAGCCATTGAATATGCGCCATCATCCATTTGTGTCCTGCCAAATGATTGTAGATGAATACAAGCTTAGCCTATCAAATTAAGAGTCTCTGTCATGCTCTGTTTATTCCAGAAGTTGGAGGGCGAGTTGGATAATACAATCCCTCCCTATTCGTATAAAGTAATTAAACAGAATGCTATCAGCAATATCAAAAGGTCATATATGTGATTAGTAGTACAAGCTCGTCACCTGACTATCTTAATATAGCTTAATATTGCTCCCTGAAACCACAAATTTATATGCCTTTTCAGTAGTGCTAGTCCTTGTTATTATTAAGTACATCTAAATTGTCGAAAAACTCAAATGTTTTTCTTCTTCTTTGGAAATTCACAGGACAAATCTAACAGCCAGTGGCCCAAGGCCCAACCCACAGGGTTCTTACCATTACGGCATGATACCTTTAGCACGGACGATCAGGCTAGCCAACTCTGCTGGCCTAATCAATGGGAAGCAGAGATACGCAGTCAACAGTGTCTCGTATGTACCTGCCGACACGCCGTTGAAGCTGGCCGATTTCTACAAGATCGGAGGCGTCTTCCGGGTAGGAAGCATCCCTGACCATCTGACATGGGGAGGGGAGTACCTTGATACCTCTGTCATGCATGCTGACTACCGAACGTTCATAGAGATTGTGTTTGACAACAATGAATACATTGTACAGAGCTGGCATTTGGATGGATATTCATTCTTCGTAGTAGGGTAAGACTGCAGTACTATGAGATTGTCTTTTTCAGTTTTACTCATTGCAATTCATTTTTTTACCACTTCTATAGTCATATCTTTACGGGACAATGACAAACATTTTTATGGATGAATCAAACGCCTGATGTAGTAATGCTCTAAGAAGCATGGGCTTTACATTTTTTTCACATTTTTCCTAGTTAGAAAGTTAAGTTTTCGAATCTCAATTATCCCTTCTCTTATGTCTGCAGAATGGATGGAGGGCAGTGGAGTCCTGCTAGTAGAGCAGGGTACAATCTAAGAGATGCTGTAGCACGGTGCACAACTCAGGTTATTGCGTTACAGAACTAAGTTATTACTTATTAGTATAAAGAAGCACAGTAAATGACTTGATACGGATTAGAAGCTTCTGCACAAACTTTCAATGTAATGACTGGGTATTAGCTAGTCTCAGTTTGTTTTCTAGGGATTAATCTTGGATTGCCATTGCCCGTGTAGGTGTATCCCAAGTCATGGACAGCAATTTATTTGTCCCTGGACAATGTGGGGATGTGGAACATCAGATCTGAGTTCTGGGCAAGACAATACCTTGGGCAACAACTGTACCTAAGGGTGTATACCCCAGTACAATCACTCCGAGATGAGTACCCTATCCCTAAGAATGCCCTGCTTTGTGGAAGGGCAGCTGGTCGTCGCACTCGCCCTCTGTAATAGTCTGTCAGTCAACGCCAAACAAGATGCCGTCCATCAAGCTCAATGCAGAAGCAGATGCCGATTAGCTCGATCACGCCGTAAAAAAAGTTTGGTTCGAGAAACTAGCAAACACTATTTATGGTGACCCAGCTCGAGGTCGTATTCTTTCACGGTAAAAACGGAAATTATATATGTAAGCTATCGTGTTTCATGCCCCAGCAGTAACAAAGTACTTTCATAACGTCGATTTTTTGTGTTTGATGAGTCATTTATGTATCTTTTATCTGCGCATATTTAGAACAGGAATAAAAGCAAAACTCGCTGCATGATTTCATGTCAACATAGGGTAAAAAAACAACTATGTTCAAAACATGTGTTTTGAGGGGCTTAGCAACATGCTAGCGTCCTTGGGGGGAAAATGGTTTCACTCATCTATATTGTTTGTTCGTGTGATGGTTGTGTTGGGAAAAAAAATCAAAACTGAAGAAAATAAAAACCTCCAACCGATCAATGTGAGGCGCTGATTGACTTTGAAATGAGAACTCATCCGATGTGGACATATGGATATGCTTTTTTTTACACAGTCAAAGTAACGTTGTCCCAGCTAGACTTCATCCCCCATCAACATGAAAAATCCTTAACTTTGGAACAGATTAGACCATTGAAGTACCCTATTCAGAAATCCAAACAATCTTTTTGCAGGCGTTTGTCCATGATCCCATAAGTTATACTTTTTTTAAAAAAAAATTGGCAATTTTGTCTGTGCCATCATCAGAATTTGAATATGAGACCTCTTGATAACAAATCAAGAATGTAGCCACTAGAGTGTCCCGTCTTGTAGGTGTTTGTTCCCGATCCCATACGTTATACTTCACCTTTTTTTTTTTTAATATAAATGGGATCATCTTATTCATCTCGCTCCTCTAGCAAGCAACAAAGTGACATCCGCATTACATAGGTCATTCACGACCATCACAGTACGCCAACCAAACAAAAAATCGTCAAGCAACTAAAACAAACCCAGGCTGAAGCCCCGCATAAACCTCCTCTAAAAAAATATCCCAGCAACCACACCCAGCAAACACACCCTCGGAACATCCAGGCGGAACTCCTCAAGCCACCATCTCAGAATAGCTAGGGATCAGAGTTCCAGTCATCAAAATCATCATACACCTTGCTCGCAAGTTCCTCACTATCGTGGGTGCTATCCACCACCTCAGCGGACGAGTGGTCGGAGTATCCATCAGCACTCCAAGGGCGCTCAAATGTGCGTCGTGGATCCAGGAAGTCTCCAAAGTATCGATGCCTCAAACGTCGGCGTGCGCCCGCGGAGTCTTGCACCCATCTCGTCACAAGGCTGGCCATGGCTCCACCATTCATCCCATTGGAGGCAGCAGACCCATCTTCTAATTACTTTTCATTTTGAAGACCAAAGAAATACTATGCACCACTATTTAATGCAATGTTCACTATACTAACATCCTTAGACCAATTTTTTTCAATATTAATACTTGACTCAAAGAACAACTCCACAATTTCCAAGTATGATCTTTCAAGACTGAAGGTTCATTCCATAATGCATTGCATAGTCATTGATAACTATTTAAATTTTCAAAAAGGTGTAATCTCACAATATTTGGAGAACAGAGCTAATTTTATTTGAGATTATAAGATAAATATAGGTAAAATCATAGAAACTCTAATAAGTATGACTAAGCCCCAAATTTATGACTTTATTATCATTTGTAAATGGATGCATCACTTGCAAAAACAACATTATAGAAGTTTAAGGATATTAATGTAGCTTAACCAAAGTCCATGTGTTGAAGGCATCCTACACTATCTTGGATTGTCCCCAACAATGGTGAATTTTGATTTCCCAATGAGGGATAACGATCCAAGCTTTTATAGAGAAAACTTCACTTGCTCTTGGGAGTGAAAAACCATTGGGAACATGTGTAGATGTGGTCAAAGGTGTAATAGCTGAGTCCTAGCCATCAAAGTGACTTGAAAAATAATAGAGACTAGGCTATTAAGGATTTAATCCCTAACTACCTATAGCTTGATCATGGATTAATCCATCAATAAATCTATTATAATGCCTACACTTTGAGAAGGATACCTATGCACGATGCTTATATCATGTACATATTCTAAAGGATAAGCATGACTTGATGTAAGATAGGATGGGTTCCTCAAGATCGAAAACCTCATTTCTAATTGTCTATGATGCTCATAACCCTATTTTTAATTGATGTTAGAACTTAGAAGATGTCGCTTTCTTATTTGGGTGTTCTATACCTTACTGTCACCAACTCTAATATCTCCTGTATTACTTGCCATAATTAGTCAATCAGCAGACAACCATCATCAAGTTCTCCAATGTTCTTGTTGTCAATGCATAAATCATAAATCATCAATCATGAATGGCTAGTGGCTACTTTGATAGACAATGTTTATTTTAAGGTAGAAGGTCCTTTTGATACTTGGCATGTTAAGATAGATGGCCTACCACAAGATGCTGCACCTTGTGGAGGGTAGCTAGGTTACTTGGAGGAACAAGAACAACAATCACTGTTTTGTTTCTAAGTATACTGCAGGTTAAAAGTAAGAGGATCTGGTTGACACATCTTCTGATCTTATTTGGATTGTGTCTTTCATATCAGATTTTGGCGCTATTATTGGAAAGATATATTTGTGTGTGTTGTGATGAAACATAAACATGTTGCGATGGACCTTTACTACATTAGGGATCCTATGATGAGGGCCTCGATAGTTTCCCTCGCAACTTCTTGGGAAACAACTAGCTGATATTATTATGGAGGCATCATTTGTATTTTTTTCCAGTCCAGCATGCATGAAATGAATTTTCCAGCATGAGATTCGAAATTGAGAAATATATGGACTGTTATGATGCTTTCTTGTCTCATATTTACATTGTAACATCTTCCTTAAAGCAATACAGGAGGGAGCTTTCTTCTTTTTTCCTGTGTAATAGTTTCCAAACTTTACAGTGGCTCTGCACTTGTCTATACATGGGGCATAGGCTACAATAAAACCTAACAAGGTGTTTGTTTAAGCGCAAAACTAAAATTAGTACCATATCCAGTATATGTTATTTATTGATACCAAAAGGTCAATTTGTGTAATTCTTTGTAGCATCTGTCTGTCTTTTGTTCAATGTATAATTCTTACCTTCTGTTGTGATTTATAGGGCCATATCATAAAGAACCCCAGCACACTGAGAGCCAAGAATGCATGACTTAATATGAAGAGTTACAGTTGAAACCATTATTAGAGAGATTTGATGGGCAGCTGGACATGTATGCCATATTGAGCAATTGCAGACCTTTATTATTTCATCTTTTTATTTCATATTATAGTATATTTGTGTATATTATTCATTTCGTATACTATATACCTATAGTTATAAGTATATGATGTAAATATTTAAGATAGATGTATTATAAGGAAAGTATAATTTAAGAAAGTTAGTATCATATGTAAAGAATAGGTTTGCTAATTAAGAAACTTGTAACTTAGACAAATTTTTAGGAATCAGAGATAGGATAATATTGTGTTGATCTAAAACTTGTGAAATCTATTTATCAAAACACACTTAAATTGTTGTCCCATTACCAATAGTCTTATGATTGTGTTGAAGAACAAGATTTTGCAACATACACACCATCTGCTAGAAACCAATAATCTTGTGACCAGAACGGGATCTAAATGATCTGTACTTATTTCATAAACCAACTACCCAAGAGGAATGTATGCCAGTTAGGAATTCTCAAATTATTTTCATAATCAGAGCAGAATTGCATGCATGCATGCAAAGAAGACCTAAACCCCCAATTGACTTAGGAGTCACAATCTGACCCATGCCACTAATGAAAGTGAAGACTGATTTGCAGTTATTTTCAAGATAAACGAACAAATAGTTGCAGCAATAAGATGGTAGAGAGATATGTGTAATACGGAGGTATGCATAGAAAATGTAGGGATAGATTGAAGAGCATCCTTGGCAAGGCACACCAATCCTGCAGGTTTAAAGTTTTCGATTCCCAACTCATAGTACGATTACTAATTTTATCATGCAAGTGATCATAGGTTGACTGTGTGATTCAACCACAGATGATAGGAACACCCTTCCAAGATCTGAGGTTGCTTTCACACTAGAAATAGAACATATTTGTCTTCTCAATGCATGAGGAACAAAAGTTGAGAAGAAAATGGATCTTTTATCTATTGAGATGGCTTGTTGTGAATCCTGGATAAATTAATCAAAACAAGTTAATATCAATTGGATCTATCAAATGCCATCTCTTACAAATAGAATTATATCTTTCAAAAAGGCTAGATGATAGAAAGTCAGTCCTTATTGAGATAGTTGTAAAGGTTCCAAAGATTTCAGTTTACAAAATCCCTGATTAGAAGGCTAATTCTATTAAGACATAAGACAAATACATATGGAGACAAGGGATCCCCTTGGCGAAGACCTCTTGATGCCTTAAAGCCAGGTAATCATTTTCTATTCCAAGAAAAGCAAATTAGACCTCCACAAATGTATTGAATTATATAGTTGATAAGTGTGGGACAGAACCCTAATTTTGTGATATTATCTAGAATAAATGTCTAAGTGAGACAATCATAGTTTTTTCATCAAATCAATTTTAACCATCATAAATGGTGCAGACCGGGGCATTCTAATGTTATGCATTAACTCCTATATGAGAAATATATTGTATGATATTCTATTTCCAAGAATGAAACTATATTGCTCTTCACATATCCATGTAGACATGAAGGGTTTTGAACGATTCACTAGGATCTTCCATATCATTTTCAAGCAGACATTATTTAAAGAGTTGGGCAAAAGTCTATACATCTTCTTGAATTTTAGACTTTAGGAAATAGAACCATAGTCACATTGCACAATGTCGAACACAAAGGCATCCCTTGAAGTGCAGATGATGATGAATTGAGGGTAGAATAATTAATTAATTGTACTCCAATTAAGTTGTCTGTTTGTTGTTTGAGCTTCATAATTAACAAAATTATCTCAAGCAATGAGATGTGGTTTAATAGAATACATGGCACTTCAAAAATCCAACTATGATGACCAAAGATTTTGTAAAAGATTTTTGAAAGAAGCATTGGTGTTTTGGCTATACTTAGTCTTGAATATGTAGTTAAAGGGCCATCATTGAGAATTTAAAAATAAGATAGGGTTATGGTCTGAGTGTATACAAGTCAAATGATGAACCCTGAAGAACTAATCAGTAGAGAAAAGAAGAGTTTGCAAGAACCTGATCCAAGTGCTCATGAAGCTCGCCTGATTTATTAGGGTAAGGAAATCCTGAGAAGCCAAAATTTGAAAACCAGTTTTGAAAAAGGAACTCTTAGAATAGTTGTGCTTCATGGAAGTTTAAAGAAGCATTACCTTTTTCCTTTAAAGGAGATAGAATAAGGTTGAAATCCCCCATGACTATTCATGGTCAAGAAATAGAGTAACCTAACCGTGGAAGATCATTCCATAGCAGGTGATGAATACTCAGTACATGATGTGCATAGAGAATTATAATATAGCAAGAGTTGTCTATAAAACAATGTAAGTATTGTTGATGACTTTCTATTACATGAACAGAAGTAGCACCCACTTATCTTAGTAGCTAGATACCACTCGAAAACCCTCGAGCCTCTACTTGATGAGAACAAGAAAAAAAAAATAGTTGGATGACTTATTCAATGTTATGTCTAGATATCTGAAGTTTAATAATTTGAAGTAAGTTAGGCTTATGGAAGCAAACCAAATTGATCAACCTAGATTGTTTAAGGTGGTTTCCGATTCCCCTAACATTCCAACATAAAGTGTCTAACATGGATTCAGTCAAGGTCATCAACCGTGGTAGTTTGAGTAGTAGAAAAATATCCACTTGCAACTTCTTGAATTGGGAACGTGTCAAGTAAGGTGGCGCCTTCATCTTCCCACTAGAACTATGAATTATTCTTTCCATCTTACCACTGAGATTAGGGTAAGACAAAGGGTAATTTCTAGTATTATGTAACTGGGAGAAAAGAATCAAACACAAAATACAAACAAAGCTTCAATTCCTGCAATCTATTCCATACACCATTTCCCTCCTAGTTTCCCCATTTCGTCTTACATCTAGACCATTTCCAGCAGCCTCTATCGTGGAAACACTATTAAACAGAATGTATATCAGATCATTAGAATATTGAAACATAGGCTTTAACATAGTCAACATACAAATCCATAGACTGATATGTGAACTATGCTACTTCACATCGTTAAAGTCTCTTCTTAGCTTACATTGTTGATTTCACAAAGAATAACATGATGATTTTAATTTCCTGTAAAATAATTCAGATTCATACCTCAGATAAAAGAGAAACCACTACAGCAGAAATGCAAGGAATTTCTTCTGCAAGTTGGAAAATCACCCGCACAATAGTAAAAACTTGAAGGTCTTTTAACTGCAGTTACACAAAAGACAAAATGTCAAAGAAGAATCAGAAAAATTTATTGCTTGACCATAAAGCTTGGCAACCAAAATTCATTCCAAATCAAACATTCAGATACCTAGAGGTGGTATTGGAAAGGGTTCAACGCATCGGAGCACCCTCTTAAAAGCTCCATCAGGATCTCCAAGCTGCCACCTCTAGCAGCGGCATGAACTGCGCTATTAAGGATCTCGGACCGGAAGACGGTTGTATCACCCCTGCTGCCCAATTCCCTGACCCGCACACTGTCGGCAGTGCCATTGGGGATCCCCATCAGGAACCTGGGGGAGAGGGCGAAGTCGAGGAGCAGGCGGAAAACCTACGCGTTCTTGCTCCTAGCGGCGGCGTAGAGGATGTCAGTGACACTGAACTCACCCTCCCCAAACACCATGAGCGGGTCCCATTTGAGGAGCTCGTGGACGAACGACAGGTCGTCGGCGGAGGCGGCAGTATAGAGGAGCCATCCGTCGTACCCGGCATGAAGAAGCGAGTTCCGAGACGCATCCTCACACTCGAGGAGGAGGCTTCATGCGACGGTTGAATGAATCGTAGGAGGAAGCAGTTAGTTACCTGATTGAGAGGAGGACGAGGCTATAAGGCTGCTTGGTTGAGGTAGAGAAGAAGAGTGCTGATGCAGCCCTCCAGCTGCTGCGCAGAGGTGCTTAGGATGGCCGGATCCCTCAAATTACGGGCTGCTGTATGCGTCGAGTGGAGAACATGGCAATGTGTGGTGCCTTTTGGCGATGATGGCAGGATGGAGTGACATAGTGATTCAAGGAGACACCATGGCTGGGAGGAGAGTGTGAAATTGGGGAGGGGTAGAGAAGCATGATGGGAGGTTGAATTGGGAAGTGGAATTGGCAGAGGAATGGGGACGCGCGGGTGAAGCGCCAATGAAATATTTTCATTTTGGGATTGAGAGCGGGGGGTTAAAGTTTGTGTCTAATAGGTTTGACTACATTTTTCGTCTTACACATTTGTATTTTATAAATAGAAGTGGTTTAAACTACACCTAATACATTTTTCACGGGGTGATTAGTGAGTAATGTATTCGTGAGGGACCAGTGTTCACATAAAAGGTCTAACTATGTTAAAAACACGGTTGAGGGATTTGGTCCCATTTTCAAAGGATGAGCCCTCACAAATAGACATCATTATTCATGATTTTTGGTTCCTCACAAATGTTCTTCAACAAAGGCCAAATTTTTTGTAGTGTCATTTTGATTTGTCTTCTTCTTACTTTATAAATATTTTGGTTGACCTAGGTTCTACACACTCTTTTATCGCATGTGAAGTGCTTAGTAGTTGTTCTTTTCCTGTTAGTCATAGGAAGAGTAGGTTGTTGCTAGAAATCCCACTGGCTAGTTCTACAGTGTTGTAGGATGTGTGTCCTTATTGTGTTTTCTCTTTTTTGGGACACATCATTCAAGTGGATCTCATACCACTTGACACGTATGGATTCGATGTGATCCTTGGAATGGATACTCTGGAGAAGTATAGGGTGGTCTTGGATTGTAGTTCCAAGAAACTGACATTTGTATACAATTGTGAGACATGGATCTTCCAAGGAGATAGGAAGATTCTCCCGACGTGTCTTGTTTCGGCTATGGTGGCAAGGATGCTTTTGAGGTAAGGTTGCGAGGCATTTTTGGCACATGTGGTGGATATCGAGGTGAGGAGTCTTAGTATCCAAGAAGTGCCAGTGGTTAGGTTGTTTGAGGATGTGTTCCCTAAAGAGTTTCTAGGTGTTCCACCCACCACGTGAGATTGATTTTGAGATCAATCTGGTTCCTGGCACGCAACCCATAGCTCAGACAATGTATATGATGGCACTAGTAGAGATGGCAGAGTTGAAGAGACAGTTGCAAGAACTACTTGACAAAGGTTTCATTAGGATGAGTTTGTCACCGTGGGGTGCTCCAGTGTTGTTTGTGAAGAAGAAGGATGGGTCTATGAGGTTATGCATAGACTACATGCAGTTGAACAAGGTTATGATAAAGAATAAGTATCCTTTTCTAAGGATAGATGATCTATTTGATCAATTGTGTAGTTCAATGGTATTATCAAAGATAGATCTATGGTCAGGCTACTGTCCGTTGAGGATCAAGGAGGATGACATACCAAAGTTAGCTTTTAGGATAAGGTTTGGTCACTATGAGTTTGTGGTTATGCCATTTGGGCTGACCAATGTACCAATAGTGTTCATGGATTTGATGAACATGGTGTTTTGACTGTTCTTTGATCAGTTTGTGGTTGTCTTCTTAGATTACATTTTGATATATAGTTGGGACAATCAGTAGTATGAACAACATATGCGTCAGGTGTTAATAGTGTTGAGACAACACCAACTCTATGCTAAGTTCAACAAGTGTGAGTTCTGGTTGAGGGAAGTAGCTTTCTTAGGACACATTATATCTGTAGAAGGATTACAAGTGGACCCAGGTCCTATCGCACATGAAGTGCTTAGTAGTTGTTCTTTGCCTATTAGTCATAGAAAGAATAGCTTGTTTTTAGAAACCCCGTTGGTTGGTTCTATAGTGTTGCAGGATGTGTGTCCTTCCTCTGTTCTCTCTTTTTCAGGACATAACATTCAAGTGGATCTCATACCACTTGACATGTATGGATTTGATATGATCCTTGGAATGTCTACCCTAGAGAAGTGTAGGGTGGTCTTGTATTGTAGTTTCAATCAAGCAACGTTTGTAGAAGGTAGAGAGACGTGAATCTTCCAAGGAGATAGGAAGATTCTCCCGACGTGTCTTGTATCAGGTATGGTGGCAAAGAAGCTTCTTAGGCAAGGTTGTGAGGCATTTTTGGTACACATGGTGGATACCGAGGTGAGGAGTCTTAGTATCCAGGAAGTATTGATGGTTAGAGAGTTTTAGGATGTATTACCTAAAGAGTTTCTAGGTGTTCCCCCACCCCGTGAGATTGATTTTGAGATCAATCTGGTTCTTGGCACGCAACCCATAGCTCAGACGCCGTATAGGATGGCACTGACAGAGATGGTAGAGTTGAAGATACAGGTGCAAGAACTACTTGGCAAAGGTTTCATTAGGCCGAGTTTGTCACCGTAGGGTTCTCCAGTGTTGTTTATGAAGAAGAAGGATGGGTCTATGAGGTTATGTATCGACTACAGATAGTTGAACAAGGTTACGATAAAGAATAAGGTTGAGTTTGGATGGCTACTTCTGAAATGCGGTAGTCTGTATATAGGGTCGTACAGCCTTTGGTATTTCACAGTGTAGGAGCAGAGGCCTACATCAAGTTCAGCATGTAGAGTTTCATGGGAAAACTGTGACCAGCAGTAGTGATCTGGCGTAGAGCTGACAGTTGTGAAGTCTGCCGATCCTGAGGTCATTTGCAATTACCATTTCAGTGCTAAATTATCTATACAACGGTACAGAAGAAATACACAGCCACAGCCATTGTGATTAATCTGATATGTGAATCTTGTATCAATTACCAGCAGTTTAGATTACGCCAGCCAAACTAGGCCTAAGTATCCTTTGTGAGGATAGATGATTTGTTTGATCAGTTGCATAGTGCAACAATATTCTTGAAGATAGATCTATGGTTAAGCTACCATTAGTTGAGGATCGAGGAGGATGACATACCAAAGTCATGTTTTAGGATGAGGTATGGTCACTACGAGTTCATGGTTATGCCGTTTGGGCTAACCAATGCACCATCAGTGTTCATGGATTTTATGAACAAGGTGTTCCGACTATTCCTTAATCAGTTTGTGGTTGTCTTCATAGATGACATTTTGATATATAGTCGGGACAGTCAGTAGCATGAACAATATCTACGTCAGGCATTGACGGTGTTGAGACAGCACCAACTCTATGCTAAGTTTAGCAAGTGTGAGTTCTGTTTGAGGGAAGTAGCTTTCTTGCCACATGTTATATATATATAGAAGGATTATGAGTGGACCCTAAGAAAGTAGAGTTTATGACAAAATAGGAGCAGCCACAGACGTCGATAGAAGTGCACAATTTTCTAGGTTTGGTTGGCTACTATAGGAGGTTCATTAAAAACTCCAGCGCTATATCCCTACCCCTAACTAAGTTGACAAGGAAGGATATGTCATTCGTTTGGGATAATAGATGTCAACAAGCTTTTCAGATGTTGAAGGAGAAGCTGAAAAGTGCACCAGTTTTGGTTTTACCCGAGCAAGGAAAAGGATACATTATCTTTTGTGATGCATCTAGGCATGGTTTGGGATGTGTGTTGATGCAGGACAAGCAAGAGACTTCTTTTCCTTCTAAAAAATTTAAAAAAATACAAGGAGAATTATCCAACCCATGACTTAGAGTTAGCTACAGTAGTACATGCTTTAAAGATTTGGAGGCACTATCTATATGGGGAGAAGTTCAGATCTTCACATATCACAAGAACCTCAAATATATATTTTCATAGTAGGAGTTGAATATGATGCAAAGTCATTGGATGGAGTTGATCAAAGATTTCAATTGTATGATTGACTAAAATTCAAGAAAGGAAAATGTCATGGAAGATGCCTTGAGTAGGAAATATTCTTCTATGGATAGAGGAAAGCTGAGTTCTTTGATGTGCCACAAGCGATACATGTCAGTCTCTTTGCGTCAGATGAATGTCAAGTTGGATGTCTCTTTGTTAGCCCGTTTGTTGGCACAATTACAAGTGAAGGCTACGTTCAGACAATAGATCAAAGAGGCTCAATAGATAGATGATGGGATACAACAGATTGGATTATAGCTCGGTACTGAGAAGCGTGATGGTTTTCACGAGATGGAAGAAGGGATAGTGTGTTATCACCACATGATAGTGGTTCCTAATGCCGAATTCTTGAGAAATATGGTGATGGAAGAGGCTCATATATCTATGTATGCTATGCACGCAGGTAGTACCAAGATGTACCACAATTTGAAGGATATGTATTGGTGGCCAGGATTGAAGAAAGATGTAGCTGAGTTGATTGCAAGATGTGTTGTGTGTAAGTAGGTCAAAGATGAGCATCAGAAGCCTGCAGGGACTTTGCAACCATTCCCTATACCTCAGTGGAAATGAGATCATGTAACTATGGACTTTGTGGTTGGTCTTCCTATAATATCCAAAGGTTATGATTCCATTTGGGTGATCGTTGACAGATTAACCAAGTCAGCGCATTTCCTCCCTGTGAAGACAACTTTCACAATAAAGAAGCTTGCTCAAGTATATGTTGATGAGATAGTGCATTTTCACGGTGTTCCCTCTACTATCGCATCTGACAGAGGTCCTCAGTTTACAAATCACTTTTGGGAATGACTGCATACAACTTTTGGTACGCAGTTGAAGTTCAACACTACTTTTTACCCATCGACAGATGGTCAGTGTGAAAGGACCATTCAGATTTTGGAGTATCTATTAAGGGCTTGTGTTCTTAAGTTCTTAGGAAGTTGGGATATACACATTAGTTTGATAGAGTTCACCTACAATAACAGCTATCAGAGAAGTATTAACATGGCACCATATGAGGTGTTATATGGGAGACGTTGTAGGTCTCTGTTGTGTTGGTATATGATAGGGGAGTATCAGCTTCTAGGTCCTAAGCTTGTACAACAGGCGAAAAAGAAGATCAAGGTGATAGAAGAATAGTTGAAAGCAGCATAGGACAGACAGAATTCGTATGTAGACAATCATCGCAGAACCTTGGAGCTCCAAGTGGGAGATAAAGTATATCTAAAGGTCTCTCCCTGAAAAGGTGTTTTGAGGTTTGCAAAGAAGGGTAAGTTGGCTCCCAGGTTTATGGGACCTTACCCAGTTGTGGTACATGTTGGGAAGGTGGACTATCAGTTGGAGTTGCCAATAGAGTTGCATAGGTTGCATCTAGTGTTCCATGTCAATATGTTAAGGAATTGTCACTCAGATATAGAGATAGTGTTACAGCCTATGGAGGTGGAGCTTGATGAGGATGTGACCCATGTGGAAGGTCTAGTGTTGATCCTTGATTAGAGGGTGAAGAAGTTGAAGAGGAAAGACCTTGTTCTTGTAAAGGTTCTCTGGCATAATCATGGTGTTGAGGAAGCCACGTGGGATCTAGAAGAGGAGATGAGGAGGAAGTACCCTTCTCTTTTCTCTTAGGATTTAGGGGGCAAAATCCCTTATAAGGACACTGACCCACGTTTTGGGCTAACCATATTTGTTTTGCTTAAGAATGATTCTTAGCTCCTTGCTCCAATCATCTGAGATGTAATTAGGGCATGTTGGTGGTTTGTGCTCCTTGTTTGAGAATGTTTGGTTGTAGCTTGTGTTTTATGGTGAGGTTTTGGTGCAACTTGTAATTTACCCAGAGTAGGGATTGATATGTAAGTTTTCCACCTCTAGATGTGTTTCTTCTCTCTCTTTGCATCATCTACAGGAGAGAGGAAGTGTTGGGCACCTTGTTTTGGACTTGGTTGAGTGGTGACATACTTGGTGATGTTTTGGGCACATGTTTGAAGTGTGCATTGCTCTTTTGAGTGTTGTCTCGGGTCTGAGAGCCTTGGTGAGGCCTTGTATCGGTCTTTGGTTTCCTTAAAGAGGATTGGTATCGGTTGAGGATGTCTTAAGGGTCATCCTATTAGTTTGTGGCACCTTGAGGATTACCATTTTTGGTTGTGGTGACTCTAGGAGGAGTGCCATATCGACTTGTGACCTAGGGTTTCATCCCTATCGATTTGTGTAGAAGGTAGATGGGTGTGTAAAACTTGACCTTCCATGGTGACCTAGTTGGTGAGGAGTAGGTTTTATCACCTTGGTGCATGGTGTGGAATGTGTCCCTTCTTCTTGGACAAGTGTCTTCTAGGGTTCTAGGATGGTGAAACATTTCCCTTGCTCCCTCTCTCTCTCTTCGGCCATGTATATATACCTCTTCATTTTCATGCAAGAAGATCCTTTTAGCAATCCTTGCTTGCTCTCCTTGGTGGATGACCTTGATGTTGGAGAACCCTCTCCCTTGGAGCTTGGTGGGTGATCTAGAAGCGTGTGGTGCTTTTGTTTCAGCTTGTTCCTTGGTAAGCCATGGTTTTCTAGCTTTCCTTCTCTTCTTCTTTCTTCTTCTCGGTCATGGTCCTTGGCACCTTCTTTTCCCCCTTTTACTTTCTTCACCTTGGCCCTATCTTCCTTCTTGGAGGTGTAGTGGAGATTGAACTAGGATGACCTTCTTATACCTTGAGCTTGGGAAGCTTGGAACTTGATGATAATCGTCGTTTTGCACTATCAATCACTAAGATGGTTAATCCTAGAGTTTAAACCTTGTTTACTTCCGATTTTAAAGGTAGTATAGAAGGGTCGATCCCACAGGACAACTAATTAGAGATTGTTCTTAGAACCCAAAGATTTGAAGAACTTTTATTAATTTTTTTTTGGTATTTTTCTTTTTAGAACAGAAAGTAAAAGTCGGGTTTGGGGGTTGGTGATTACACTAAGGAATGAAAGAAAATGCACTAACAAGAATAAAGAAAATTGCACAAGGAAAATTTTAGACTATTGTTAGCACAAAAAAGAACTATATGAATTGAAAAGACTAAAAATTAAAGAAAGCAAAGGCAAGCAAGAAAGTCAGTGATTGAAATCAAGAGATGGAAAATCGAGGCTCGTAGGGGTTTTCACCACCTTAGCCTAGGCGATAACAACTACTTCTTAGACGACGATTCAATGAAGGCTTGCGAATTAAAAACTCACAAAAGAGAAACTCCACAAGAGCCCATTGGTCCTGGTGCTCATGCTTCCTAGTTTATCAACCTAAAAGACGAGAATCCACGGTCATATCAAAACGTCTATGTAATCGATTTCATTGTTCTAAATCCGGATTTCCATGGTCACATCCATCCTGATTAACATGCGATCCAAAGATCGACTATTCAATTAAAATTGATTACCATCTAGTCGTTTAAGAAGAAGTCGTTAAAACCATGGCTAAAGGGTTATTCCCCTTGCCCCGATAAAAGACTACTCACACATGGAGAAGGGGGAGACAGAGGAAGAAAGCACTGAAGTCATAGTCTATCCCAAAATTAGGAGTCAATCCTTTGCTAGATACAATAAAATGACTTAGTTCTTTGTTCCTTGCTCCAGAATTGAAGAACGGAGAAAAAGAAGATTAAAATTAAGACGGAAAGAAAGAACAAGTAAGAAGGAGTAATGCTTGAACTGAGATCTACTTTATTGCATAATATGAGAATGATTACAAGATTAATTGCTGCAGAATTCCAAAATACAAGAAATCCAAGATGATACAAAAGATGATCCTTGGGAGGAGGAAGTTCCCTTCCTTTTATAGGAGAAGGAGGGGTAGGCTATCTAAAAAATAGGGGGAAAAAAGAGAGGGAGCCATCCTTTTGAATTTTCAGATCTAGTCAACAAACTCTTGATTGTCTTTCTTTAATGCAGATTCTCGCAGCAGCAATTTCGAGCGGATTTCCGTTGTCCAGAGAATTTAAAGTGCGCCCGAAAATATGATTTTCCTGTAGCCCTTTGAATTCCCTTTCCAAATCATATTTGAACATTAAATTCCGCCTTAGGATGTGAGAGTTATGCTAATTTTGGTGCAAGGTATGCATTTAAATCAGCATTGCGGGAAACTGAATTGCCTCCTACCTTCATCTCTTCTTTTCTCGAATTAATTACTTAGATAATTCCTGAAAATTAAGAAAAATATCATAAGAATTCAGGAAAAGTATATCAAGAAGATGAAAGTGCTATTTATTTTTGAATTAGCTAAAATTAACAAAAATGTCTGAATTAATTATTCTAAATGAAGCAAAAATAAGAGATGAATATGCATTCATCAAAATACCCCAAACTTAAACTTTGCTCATCCCGAGCAACATTAAAATCAAGAAATACTTTCAAGACATACTCTCAACCTATCATCCTCACTCTCCTAACAATCACTGGATTCCTTCCACCAAAATATGGCCAAGCGACCCTGACTTCCTGAATTCACAAAAAGTGACTTTTATATTTCCTACTTCACAAACTTGCATTTAATCAAGACCTGCAATAAAATAGATTTTCATTTCACCTCTGCATTTGGTACTCCAATTTGTTTTTTAAAGTTTTACACAAGAACAGGGCTGATTTGGATGGTTGGGGTTTTTTTAGTTTTCCCCTGGGTAGAAAATTGGAGTGAAGGAGGTATGGAAGAAGGACAGTCTCTCCTCTATTCGACTCGAGACCTTTTTATTTAGTGGACATGCAGTTACATTGACCGCATTTTTTTTCTTTGATTTTTGGTGATACACCCAATTGAGTGGGTATGGAAGAAGCAAAAGAGGGGGAAGGGGTGCCACCCCAAACTTAGCTTTTTGGGCATTATTGGCTTTTTTTTTTGACGAATGGAAAGATTTGGAAGTGGTGGAAGAAGAGTAGAAGAGGCTGTTCTTGTGCAACTCTTTTTTTTTCTTATCTTTTTTTTTAGAGTACCATGCATTGGTTCAACTATTACCGAATCATGCAAAAAATCAAGAAAATTTATACAAGTTGTACATGATAAAAAAGCATCACTCTTGAATCCTATCAGTCCTCTATGGCTTGCCATCTTTTCCAAGGAGTGATTATTATTTGAGGTCCTAAGTGACAGGAGGATTTCTAGTCATGAAAGTTTCAAAATTTTAGTTGCAAGGCAGTTACATCATTAAGGGGAGTATTTTGACAAATGATCATATCAAGGCCGAATAGATAAAGGCCATGAACAAAGAAACTATATGCAAAAAAAAAAATGGAAATAATACAAGAATAAAAAGATAAGGGGGTGGAATAGAATCATACCACCCACCTCCACCCCGGACTTAGATTTTTGCTCGTCCCGAGCAAAACCCAAACCCGAGATGGATGGAAAAAAAATTTTGGGTTCACCAGGAGGTCCTGGTAGCTCAAAATATGTCCATCTGAAGGGGATGTGTATGAGGGTTGGGACCTTTATCTGAGGAGCTTCATAGTGTACCCTATGATAGGATAATTGTTGAAGCTCGGTGGGGTTCTCATATTTTCTTTCACCTCACATTCCCTCCAATAGGATCCACATATCTTCCATCAATAGTAAAGGAAGTGTTGAAGATGGATGTGGATTGGGGGAGGTTGGTGGGTACCAAACTGGTAACACATGCAGTGCCAGATGTGCAAAGTTAGGCGGGGGATCAGGCTCTGGTTTCCCTCGGTCATATTGACCTACATATAAGAGAATTGGTGGTGATACAAAAAATTTAAAATCATTTACAAAGGTGTTTTGTTTCTCCTTCAAATTAATGCCATCAACATTGGGTTTGGTAAGTTTCATTGTTGATGTAACATATGTATCTAATTTTTTTGTAGGAGGGATGATGATGTCTTCCTTGCAAACAATAGAATGGGGTTTGTGAGCTTCTTCCAACGGTGGTATCTCCCCTTCTAGATCAGCCATGTGTGGGATGAAAATTGGCTGTGACGGCTCGGGAAGAATCATAAAGGGGGTTAGATTCTCATTATCCAAAATAGATTCAAAAGAAGGGTATTGGTCTATGGTATCATTCAGATTTATGTTGAGGATGGGAGGAGTTGTTGGATCTTTAGAATGACTCTCCTGCTTTGACATTTCATATTCAAGTAATAGAGTCTCTAAAGGAAAGATAGGGATACCAACGTCCTCATCGCACACAAAATATGGTTCCATGGTTTGTTCTATTTCTTCAGGATCTGACATATATGACAGAAAATAAGGATCATCATCGTCATCGTCAGGAAGAACCATCTTGGGTTGCTCAAGCTCTATAGGGGGAGTTTGTGATTGATCCTCTAGAAAGGTAGCAAACATGGCTTGACTGGATTCAAATTTTTCTTGTGCTTCTGCTACCATCTTTTCTAGGACCTTAAGTCTCTCTTCCGGTTCAAGATCAATTTGCATTTCACCATAGGATTTATACACCCCAAAATTTTGGTCATCCTCGCCACACTCCCCATAGTGTCCTTGGCCATAGTACTCCTCATATTGTTTTGGGTGGCATTGCTCCTCATAATAATCTCCAGAAGATGGTGGATTGTAATTTCCATTGCGTCCATCTTGGTAGGAAGATTCAATATTATAAGGTGTCATCAATTCATGAGGAAACATATTTGAACAATCTATATTTTGGGTTTGGGCTTCTACTAAGGTGACCAATAAGGTTTGGCTAGTTAGGAGTTTTGCTGCCATCTTCTCTAGGGACCTAAGTTTCTCTTCTTGTTGAGGGTTATATTGGGTATCATAAATAGGTCCATTTCCCCCAAAGTTTTGTTGGTCGTACCCTCTCTCAGAATATGGATAGCAAGCTTCCCCATATTGGTTCTCAGAAAAATAAGGATTTACATTGTACCCACTAGGATGAAAGGGCTCATAGAGAGGGGTGCTATGGGATAAATTTGGACAGATAAGAGATGCATGGTGGCAATGACCACAATAATAACATTGTGGGGGATATTGCAATGCCCACTCCATTTGAAAGGGTTTTTTTTTTACAATTCAAAAAAGAACTAAAGATTTTGTACAATACTGTAAATTACAAAAAAAAACAGAAGCTAAGGGATTATGACTCAAGGTTAAAATTTACAAAACTAACTAAAATTACAATTTTTTTACAAACTAGCGTATTTGCAGAAAAAACGGACTGCCGGAATGGAAACTCGGCAGAAGGAGGAGTAGCACTTCCGGAATGTTACTCGGAAGGCATAAAAAAGGAAAAAAGTTTTTTCAAAAATTTTGGGGTTCGAGAAAACAATCCGTTGTCCCCGACAACGGCGCCAAATTGATAATCGTCGTTTTGCACTATCAATCACTAAGATGGTTAATCCTAGAGTTTAAACCTTTTTTACTTCCGGTTTTTAAGGTAGTATAGAAGGGTCGATCCCACAGGACAACTAATTAGAGATTGTTCTGAAAACTACTAGAGGGGGGGTGAATAGAGTTTTATAGATAATTTAACAATTATTGAACTCAAACAACCACAATGAAAATATTGGACAAGGAGACACAGGGTTTAGAGTGGTTCCAACTATAGCAAATACTATAGCCGTCAATCCACTACCCGGTTGCTTACCCAACCGGGATTTGAAAAGAAATTTATTTTATTACCTCGCAAGGAATTTACATAAAATACAATCTCTTTTCCCAAACCCTTCAAGCAGCCTTCACCTAGAAGTAATCGCCAACCTTGAAGCAGCCTTCCCTTGAAGTAGATGCACCAACTCCCGTTGCACCAGCCTTCTGAAGTAGCTTCCCTTGCGATAGCCTTCTTGAAGTAGCTTGAAGTCCCCTTCTCCACCTGAGAAGTCAACCCTCTCCAATCCGCAGCCTCCAACCCTAGGAGTAGCAAGGAGAGTACAAAAGATAAAAAAGGAACAAGAAAGAAAAAGGAAATTACAACTTATCCTTTAAGCCCAAGGCTTGATATGCCTAGATCAAGCGTATAGATCTCCTAGCCAAGTGTGTGAACTTGTGATTGCTGTGGGTAGGAGAATCTAGCCTATAGGACACGAGATTGAGCTAAGGAGAATGTAGACTAATAATCACAGTGCTCAAATTGCTTGCAATAGATTGCTCAAGTATGCTCAATTGTATTCTCAAGTGTAACAAGTGAATTCTAGTGTCCTTTGGCTTGTCCTATTTATAGGAATGGCCTAAGTATGCTTAAGGACGTTCTAGACAACTTTTAGGGGTTTCTAAGTGCTTAACTAGCCGTTAGGTACAAAGTTGTTGCTTTAACAACGGCTAATTAATTTATTCTGCAGTTGCTGTCAGAGACCATCTCGGTCGACAAATGGTCGACCGAGACACCTACTCGGTCGAACTTTTGTCGACCGACAGGCTCTCTGGAACAAGTGATTTGCAACGTCTTTCTTCAACTACCAACTAACTTGTCTGTTGTGTCTAACGGCTACTTTGGATCTTTCTCGGTCGAGAAGATTGTCGACCGAGAGTGTCTCGGTCGAGGAGTTTGTCGACCGAGAATGATCCTGTTTCAAGATTTCAATTTAGGCACTAATTATATGTGTGAGTGTGCATAAATGATCCTATTTAAATGGGATGACATGTCTAACTATGGTGTTTGGCTAGGGAAAATCTAACGCTTGATTTACATGCAATTCTAAGTACTTGTACATTATATATTTGTACAATTTTTACAACATTGATTACATTGCATGAAAATATAACTAAGTAAGCTCTTGGATTTTCCCTTGTTACTTTGTCATCCTGCACACTCAAGTAGCTCGTTAGATTAATAAGAATGAAATGTTTGTCATAATCAAAACAAAGGGATTTTTAGATGTCCATTTAGCCAACATGTTCTTAGAACCCAAAGATTTGAAGAACTTTTATTAATTTTTTTTGGTATTTTTCTTTTTAGAACAGAAAGTAAAAGTCGGGTTTGGGGGTTGGTGATTACACTAAGGAATGAAAGAAAATGCAACAAGAATAAAGAAAATTACACAAGGAAAATTTTAGACTATTGTTAGCACAAAAAAGAACTATATGAATTGAAAAGACTAAAAATTAAAGAAAGCAAAGGCAAGCAAAAAAGTCGGTGATTGAAATCAAGAGATGGAAAATCGAGGCTCGTAGGGGTTTTCACCACCTTAGCCTAGGCGATAACAACTACTTCTTAGACGACGATTCAATGAAGGCTTGCGAATTAAAAACTCACAAAAGAGAAACTCCACAAGAGTCCATTGGTCCTGGTGCTCATGCTTCCTAGTTTATCAACCTAAAAGATGAGAATCCACGGTCATATCAAAACGTCTATGTAATCGATTTCATTGTTCTAAATCCGGATTTCCATGGTCACATCCATCCGGATTAACATGCGATCCAAAGATCGACTATTCAATTAAAATCGATTACCATCTAGTCGTTTAAGAAGAAGTCGTTAAAACCATGGCTAAAGGGTTATTCCCCTTGCCCCGATAAAAGACTACTCACACATGGAGAAGGGGGAGATGGAGGAAGAAAGCACTGAAGTCATAGTCTAGCCCAAAATTAGGAGTCAATCCTTTGCTAGATACAATAAAATGACTTAGTTCTTTGTTCCTTGCTCCAGAATTGAAGAACGGAGAAAAAGAAGATTAAAACTAAGACGGAAAGAAAGAACAAGTAAGAAGGAGCAATGCTTGAACTGAGATCTACTTTATTGCATAATATGAGAATGATTACAAGATTAATTGCTGCAGAATTCCAAAATACAAGAAATCCAAGATGATACAAAAGATGATCCTTGGGAGGAGGAAGTTCCCTTCCTTTTATAGGAGAAGGAGGGGTAGGCTATCTAAAAAATAGGGGGAAAAAAGAGAGGGAGCCATCCTTTTGAATTTTCAGATCTAGTCAACAAACTCTTGATTGTCTTTCTTTAATGCAGATTCTCGCAGTAGCAATTTCGAGCGAATTTCCGTTGTCCAGAGAATTTAAAGTGTGCCCGAAAATATGATTTTCCTGTAGCCCTTTGAATTCCCTTTCCAAATCATATTTGAACATTAAATTCCGCCTTAGGATGTGAGAGTTATGATAATTGTGGTGCAAGGTATGCATTTAAATCAGCATTGCGGGAAACTGAATTGTCTCCTACCTTCATCTCTTCTTTTCTCGATTTAATTACTTAGATAATTCCTGAAAATTAAGAAAAATATCATAAGAATTCAGGAAAAGTATATCAAGAAGATGAAAGTGCTATTTATTTTTGAATTATCTAAAATTAACAAAAATGTCCGAATTAATTATTCTAAATGAAGCAAAAATAAGAGATGAATATGCATTCATCACTTGACCTTAGAGCTTAAAGCTTGGTGGTTGTTCTTGAGGAGGGTTATATAACTCTAATCCGAATATGTTATTATCACCTTTCTACTTGTTATCTTGCTTGTTATACTGAGCTCGTTATCTCTTGCTTGCATGCTAGTAGTTTTCTTGGTAGCCTTGTGTTCAGTTTCAAGAATAGAACTATGCTAAGTTTCTGCCATGAGACACACCTTTCTTTAGTTTGGTAGTATCGTCATTTTGAGGTAGAAGATGCCTAAATCGATATGAGTTATTATATGCTAACTGATATGATGGACAACCCGACATGCAAACTAACATGCCTTGTCTAGACCGATACACCTACAATGTTGTGGCTTGTTATGATCTAGTGATACCTTGGAGGGAAGAGTGTTCAGTAATCATGCTTCTAGTTGAGTGTGGGAGTCGGTATGGGTAACCCTAGTCCGATACAAGTGTAACCCGATACACCTAGCAAACGGATACTCCTTATTTGACACATCTTGGTTAGGTGTGAGAAACATCTTCTTTGAAGCTCAACCGATACAAAAAACTCCAGTGGTTGATACCCTAGTTGATGGGTAGGTCAATACCCTAAGGGATGGTGTGGTTGATACCCTAGTTGAGTGGGTAGACCAATACTCTAAAGGATAGACAGGTCGATACCTTAAGGGATGGTATAACCGATATACATTCTCTTGTACCTCTAGACTGATATCATTTTTTGTGCCTTGTCCATCACACTCTCATAGAGGTGTTGAGCCCGATACAAAATGATGTTGAACTGATACAAGTAGTGCTAAATCGATACTCATCTTTGAGTTGGTAGGCTGATACCCTACTTATGTTGGTTTCCCCATATCTAGGGTTAACTGATACACTATCTTAGTGTGATGACGGATATCCTAACTTGGTGTGGTAATCGGTATCCTATCTTAGTATGGTGATCGATACCATGTCTTAGTGTGGTGGTCGATACACTACTTTAGTGTGGTGGCGGATACCCTTATGTGGTGTAGTGATGCATCTGGTTGATGCTAGGGTTTCCTGGTGATGATGTGACATCCTATGGTCTAGTTGTACACATGATGTGAAGGTTATGTTTCTAAACCACATAACATGTTTTATAATAATAATGAGGAACATGCTTCTATGTCTGGTAATATATTTCATAATGATGAAGGAAGTGATAACCTAAGGGTGGTTGGTGATCCAACCTTGTAAACCCTAATCGAGTAAAGTGAAACCCTAATCGCTATGATGTAAAGTATATGATGTGAATGTATAGCATGAGTACCATGAAATGATAATGCTTTGCCTTCTTGTTATCAGTTCTAACCATGTTGGTGATATTAATTGATATACATAGCCTTGAATGAGCTATGGTGGTTATGATCTAATGGACATTGGTCCTTGTGATGGATATTGGTCCGTGAGATGGACATTGGTCCTTGTGATGGACATATGATAAATAGTAAGCATAAAAAGACATGATGTGATGAGATCATACTTAATTTAATTCAATATCTTCTAGTTATGAGTCATACCCTATTCATGGAGAACTTGTTTAAAAGTTATACGTTGTAACTTGATTGATGCTTTAAGATGTTTAAATTGATCTATATAATCAAGTGAAATCTAATAGTGTAGTTGCCATGTGCCATAGATACATTCGGTGTCAGTACTTGCTGAATGGTGAAATGAGTTTAACTAGGAGCGCATATTGTTGAATATGTGGGGTACAAGTTGAGGTATCTCCTTGTGTCCTGAATGTATATGTATCACATGATTGACTGTAACTCATACCTAGAATTGTATCACAGGATTGACTATAAGTCATACCTAGAAATGTATCACAGGATTGGCTATAAGTTAGATCCTGGAAGAGCAGTGTTGTAAGCCGTAGCTCAATTTCACTAGCGTCTGACCTGTACCAACGTGGGCTAAATAAGAATAGTTGGACTAAAATGTCTCTAGAAGCAATTGACTCATGATTTCATTACATGTTTACTCGTACTGACTAAGGAAGTAGAGGTGATGGATTCTGGCACTTCCATTAAACCTTGTATGCCATTGACTTCAACTATATACATATAGTGGTTGATTGGATTTGAATGGTACGATTCAATTCCTCAGGGCATAATGAATACGTAATCAACTGTGTAGTATAATTGTATTGGATAAAACACAAAAATATTGGTTGAGACCTTGCTTGATCTTTATATAATGTTGTTGATAGAAAATATACATGTTCTTCATATTCCTTTTTAATAATTAAGATGTTTCATAATTCAACAACAATTGCTAATCTTGTTAATAATCATTACCTACTTCATCTCATTTATGCTATACAACTACTTAGTTTATCCTATCTATGATAATAATGAAGTCGCCGAAGAGTTATATCTTTTGCTGGGATTGTGTGTCTCACCCCCATTGGTTAACACCATTTTTAAGTGGTCGAGCACGTAGAGGTAGAGATCGTGTTGAGGAGGTTGAGTAGCAGCAAGAGGAGAAGTAGATGATAAGTTTGGAGAGTGATGTTGGATGTCTTTTGTTGATAGAGTCCTAGAGTTGTCCCTGTTCACTTGGGTCTTTGGGAACATTTTGTAGATGTTTCACAAATGTGTTTTCTTTATGTGACTTTGTATATCAGATATGATGGATTCATGTATATACGTTCTAGACAATGCCCTCGTTATAGGTTGACAACATATTTTGTGGATGCTTTGAGGCCTGAATGTACTCATGTGTAAAGGTTCTTGATATATGGCACTCTATGCAAAAAGGTTTTAATTTCTAATGTTTTCTACTAATCAGTTGGTAAATCTTTCTTCTACAATTTTTTTAGCAATCTCATTTCATTGTGGTGTGGGGTGCCACAGATTTAGTCATTATATTGCATGTTTCACATCTCTTCACTACATAACATTTTGTATAGGATGAAATTTCCGTAGTATGATATCTGATATTCCTTGCATAACCAGTATCTCCATTATTGTCATAATATTTCTACTATGTCATCAATGGTTGGAACATTTCATAAGTTCATCTATATGAAATTCTATATTCTTATAGTACTCACTCATTTTTTTACAACACCAGGACATAAACTTCTATTGTAGAATTATAATAGTTGTGAAAGACTGGATTTTGGCATAATTTCGAGGATGAAATTTGTTTTAAGGTGTGCAGGATGTGATGAAGTGAACTTTTGGAGCCTTTTGAATGTTTAATGACATAATTGAATTCATGTGTTTGGTTTATATCAAGTGTTCCAAGTGTTTTTCTAAAGTTTGTATGTCAAATGATATTTATATCATGATTAAGATCCTTAAGTTTATGCCTTTTTGAAGTATTTATTTGACTGAGAAGTTACTTGAATTTTGGCACCATATATGAGAACAATGTATCTTGTGTTATAGTAAAGGTATGGTTAAATTTCATAAAGATTAGATTATACTAGAGGAAGTTATTTAGGTTTGAAGTTTGTGAAATGATGTGCATTATTTGGCAGTTATTAGACCTAAGTTTAATAGCTTAAGCCAAGGTTAGGTTGTGGCACGCCCATGGATCTTTGAATGGGCCGCATGGACATTTTCTAACTTTAGATCAGAGATTCAATGGTCGTGACCTTTAAAAAGGAGGAGCCATAGATTCACTTAAGTGCATGCTCCATATCAGCCGCACATGAGGAACTAATGACCAGGATTATGTCTTCTACCTAGCGGTTACTAACTTGATCACTGGTGGAATCTAAGAACACTGTCGTGGGTTGAGAATGCGGGACAAGAGTAGATGATGGACGATCAGTTGATCTTGGCTCGTTGAGAGAAGAAGCTAGACCCTCATTCGTGGTTAGTGGGTAAGACATGAAGAAGAAGGTGTCTTGCTTCTCCATTTCTTATCTGTTGCATTTTGTAGTTTGGGAATTTGAGAATGATACACAATTAGAAAGAGGGGATCTTGAGGGTCTTTGAGGAGGAGAAATCGGAGCTGGGGATCAGGGGGGTTGATTTCGTATGCCCTCAGGTCTTGTCAAGGTGGTGGTGTTGATCAATGAGGTTGAGATGTCAAGCAAGAAGATACTATCTGGAGGTTTCCCATATGCCCTTTCCATCATGTATGGAAGTTGGAGACTGATTCCTTGATGCTTAAAGATTCTTTCCTCAACCCAATCATGTGAGAGGACAAACATCCACATTTTCCCCCTTTTCCCCAACCACAGCCCTTTCCCAAGGTAGTGAGCTCCTCATTCCACAAAAATGGTGAGAATAGAAGTGAACCTCAAGGCCGGTAGCATGGAGAAGGACTAGGTGAGTGATTAGGCTGTGAAAGGAGAAGGTATAGAGAATAAAAACACAACCTATTGCATGGTAGAGGAGACCAGTCATGGCGGCGACGACTGTGAGATAGTCATGGAGACTAGTCTTCGAGCAGAGAACAGACACATTGCGTCGAGAGAGAAAGGGAACGAAGCGAACCAGATGGACAAGTCATGAATCAGCCGACTCCAATCAAACCTAGGGAACCAGGTAGCCATACCAAGTGAACTGCACCCTTCATTTGACACTTGGAAGCCTTGGATTGGCCAAAAGAGGTAATTATCTTAGAAATTCTCATATCTTCAATAATTCGTAGTAATTAGCTCGATGATAAAAAAATACAAACAAAGTACCCAAATTCTTAGGAAAATGAGTAGAATAAGATGGAACCATAATATCAATGATTCAATGCTTAAATATCAAGGTTATCATGTAAGATTTAAAATGGTATTTTCATGTCTAATAAATAATAAATGAAGACCTAAAATTATGAGAATGTTCTAGTAACTCATAAATGTGACTTACAATCCACCTGATGTCAGTAATTATGATGTTGATGCACGAATGCAATTTTCTCCATATGACTAATTAGGGATAATAACCCTAATTAATATGAAATACTAATAACCCTAATTAATATGAAATAATTACAAGTATGCTCAATAAATCTTGGAAGCTCCAGAGTATATACATAGCAGTATATGCAGCACAATGTGAAACTGACATATCAATATTATGCACATAATTCATGATTAGATGGTGATGAATCATATTAATGGTTTCTAACCCTAATTGGATTAATTCATGTAACCTAAGGTTAATATGTGGACAAAATTATATGGAAGCTAATGTTCAAATAATGAACCCTAATTTGTAACATAATTGGACAATAAAATTAGTAAGATAATTCCAAGACAAGAATGCAAGTAAAAATGAGAATATCCTAATGATCTAAGTTAAACCCTAATGGACATAACTAGGTTAAGAAGATGAGAATCTGATGACAATATATGTGGTCTTGTCTTAATTAGGTTTAATAAGGATGTAGTTGATATAAGGAATATGTGGTTTAGATTCCTTTATGGAAGGTACACTTTATCTCTTACTTGGCTTATTATACAGTATGATTGTATTATATGGTTACAAACACTTGGCATATGATATTGGATGAAATGAATATTCTTGTATCTATGTTTCTTGATTTTCCATACTAATAGTTATGAACACATGAAACATAATATATCAGTTCCATTATATCCAAGCACTTCAACTCTTTGGTAGTCAAGTGTTGGAAAATAAAGTACTTCAACTCTTTGGTAGCCAAGTACTTGAAAGTGATCAAACTATTTGGTAGTATGATCACATTATGAGATGATCCAACTCTTTGGTAGTCAATCGTAAGGCCTTCAATGTATTCAACCTTCATAGGTCAATGTATGGATGATATAATGGAAAATGTGCCTAAAATATTTGTTGTGTTTTGTTAATAATCATCTTTATTCAAGTATATGCCTTTTGTTATACTTCTTTATAACTGCCAAGTATTAGTTTTATCTTATTTCCAAGTCTTAGTAATGAGAGGTATATAAAAGACATGTATGCATACTCAGTACAATATTCTTAAATATTGTGCTGACGTGTACCACATGTAATCTCTTGTTTAGGTGGTGTGGACATATGCTCTTGAAGAACCAGGATAGTTGAGAGTTGTGTTGTGAGAAGATGTACAAGTGGACCTATTGTCTTCAGATCCCATTTTATAATGTAGCATGTGTATAAGTTTACCTTTTGGTGTGTAATATCAATTTGTGATAAGTCATTTTGTAATTATATGTTGAATGGTGAACATGTGTTGTATGTTTTTTTGTTAATGTGCATGTTCTACCATTGTTTCCTTCTGACTTCCTCTGATTTTATTCTTCTTAGCCTATTGTGAGGTGATTAAGTTATAGTCTCGTTGAGGTGAGGTTTCAATTTGGACATCACACATTAGATTAAGTTTTAGAAAATCTAGGGATATCACAGGTGGTATCAGAGCATGCACAATAGAAAAGCCTGACATTTTCTCACTATGCAACTCAAAACTAAAGAACCATGAACTTTAAAAATCATTAGGGGCTAGATTAGTTGTATTTTAGATACTAGATCTGACCTACCTAGCGACTAGGTTAGCACCTAGATGTCTGAGAACTAGATCTAGACTGGTGCTGGTTGTATAGCAGGTCCTTAGAGTCATTATTTCCTTATAGTGCAGTGGTATGGGATGTTGCATTATTTTGAAATGATGGGTATCAAGGGAAGATAAATCCTAGGCATATGACACTCATTGTCTAGCATAGATGCACTAGTCTACACCATGTTCTCACCCTTTTCATTAGGTAACATGGCACTATACTATCTACTATGTGAGGGGCACTCAATTATCTAATTTAGTTTTGATTCCAATCAGATCGAGACTCGATAGTTTTCTCTGACACATGTTTTATTGAAGAAAAACTATATAATATTTTATTATATATGTAAGTACTACAATAATGTGTCCCCGCACATGTATAAGTAGGAGGTGGTCATGTAACCTAAGTGAAAGTGAGTGACATTAGTCTAGAAGAGAGAACAGTTCTAGATTAGATCTCTAGAGCCTTGTTGGAATATATGATAGATGGAATAGATAATATGAGTTTAGATGTTATGATCTAAGTTTTATATAGTAATATGAGTTAGTTTATGATGATAAAGTTTGTTTTTGAGGAAAGTTCAGTTTTTAGGATTTGAGATATGGTTTTACAATGCTAGTATGTAGGATTTTCCTAGATGAGATAAGATAAGTTAAGACAAGATGTAAATTAGCATGAGCCTTAAGATATTTTACAAAGAAAGACATCTAGTGTTAGGACCAGTTTTAGGGTGATCTCCATAGAGAGTGAAACCCACAGGGACAAGGTCAGAGAACCTAAACTCCTAGATATGATAATTATGAGAAATATGTGATATGATATGTCCTAAAATAGAATACTCCTAGGTGATTGAGATGAGTTGCTTTGTGCATGATTCATATAGTATTGTTGAACTGTAGATGTCCTTGGGAGGACCAAACCCTGGAGACAGAGAGAGGCTGCTTATATATATGCATATGAACAAGAATATGAGTACCTACCATCTGGGTGAGGGAGAGAGAGCCCCAAGATCTCGGAGGAGGTAAGTGTTTTAGCTTCTGTGAAGCCTCGTGCTTGGGTTGGTGGTTTCCCACATAGGAATCTAGTGGTGTATATAAGAGAGTTTCGGGTAAGAATGTCTCATGGGTAGAGAACCTATGAAAAGAGTGTCATGGTTTGGTTTAGTTTGTGCTTATGTGGCTAGAGCTTGTAAAGATACTCACTAGTCCCAATGAGCTAGACCTAGTAACCCTAGATGAAAGAGGAAGATAAAGTTTGTGCATATGAGATACTCATTGAGTTGAGTGAGCTCAAAGAGATTGAGATTGGCACTACCATCAGGATAAGGGTTAGGAGAACCTCAATTGGACTAGGTAAAGTTTTGATATATGTTTGACAAACCACTTGTATTAGTTTCTTTAGCACAACCATGATATAATTTATGTGAGAATGTGGCCTTATCTTGAGATGTGATACATGGATATGAAGTGATGGAAAAACCTAGTGGTGGTTTTGATATATCTATCTATAGTTGGCTAGCCATATTCATGCATTACGAAAATGTAAAATACCTAGCTAATCTCATGAGAATCTCTAATAAAGTTTACAACCTAAAATGGGGAATTAAAATGAGACCATATTAACAATAAATGTTAGATGTGGTTTTAACATTAGTGCCTAGTAAAGATGTTGAATTTATTTTAAAATTTAGTACCACATAATGATGATGAAACCTTGTTATGATCTATATGGATAAATTGAGTTAATTATAAACAACTCTTTCCAAAATGATGACATAATATTAAAACATGATGCTTGGGTAAAATATGAGTATCACAATCCTAATGTGAGATATGTTATCACACAACCTAAGCATCTAAACCATGTCATACGGTGAGGGGTGGTTCACCCTAGATGTTTTCATAACCTCATAGGAGTGGTTACAATATAGTTATGGAGATCTTTCTTATGGATTGTTTTAACTATAGTGGTGCCCTAAATATGAATAAATATCTTTGGTTTCTTTTAAAGTAATATAAGTCTTAATATTGAGGACAAATTCTTTTTAAGATATATATGATGTGAAAGACTAGATTTTGGCTTAATTTTGAGGAACAAATTTGTTTAAAGGTGTGTACGATGTGATGAAGTGAACTTTTGGAACTTTTTGAATGCTTAATGATAAAAGTGAATGCATGTGTTTGGGTTATATCAAGAGTTGCAAGTGTTTTTCTAAAGATTGGATATCAAATGATATTTATATCATGATTAAGACCCTTAAGTTTTTGCCTTTTTGAAGTATTTCTTTGACTGAGTAGATAGTTGAATTTTGGCACCATTTTTGAGAATAATGTAGCTTGAGTTATATAAAGGTATGGTTAAAATTTCATGAAGATTGGAGTATCCTAGAGGAAGTTATTTAGGTTTGAAGTTTGTGAAATGATGTGCATTATTTGGTGTTTATTAGACCTAAGTTTAATAGTTTGAGCCTAGGTTAGGATGTGTCACACCCATGGATATTGGAATGGGCCGCATGGACATTTTCTAGCCTTAGATCAGAGATCTAGTGGCCGCGGCCTTTGAAAATGAGGATCCACAGATTCACTTAAGCACAAGCTCCATACCAGCTGCACATGAGGGACTAACGACCATGATTATGTCTTCTACCTAGCGATTAGTGACTTAATCACTGGTGGTGTCTAAGAACACTATTGTGGGTTGAGAACGTGGAATGAGAGTAGATGATGGATGGTCAGTTGATCTTGGCTCATGAAGAGAAGAAGTTGGACCCCTCATTTGTGGTTAGTGGGAAAGACATGAGGGAGAATGAGTCCCGCTTCTCCACTACTTCTCTCCTACATTTTGTAGTTTGGGTGTTTGTGAATGATACACAATTAGAAAGAGGGGATCTTGAGGGTCTTTGAGGAGGAGAAAGAAAAGTTGGGTATCAAAGGGATTGATTCTGCATGCTCTCAGGTCTTTTCGAGGTGGTGGTGTTGATCAACGAGGTTGAGGTTTTGAGGAAAAAGATGTTGTTTGGAGGTCGCCCATAGGCCCTTTCAACCATGTTTGGAAGTTGGCAACTGATTCCTTGATGCTTTATGATCATTTTCCTCAACTCAATCATGTGAGAGGACAAGTAGTCGCATTTTGCCCCCTTTTCCCCGACCACTGTCCTTTCATGTGGCAGTGAGCTCCTCATTCCTTGAAAGCGGCAAAAACATAGGCGAACCTCAAGGTCGGTAGTGTGGAGAAGGACCAAGTGAGTGATCGGCTATGAAAGTAGAAGATAGAGAGAATCAGAACACAACCTATTGCACACCGGAGGAAACCAGTTGTGGTGATGGTGGTTGTGAGACAGTTACGAAGACTGGTCTTCGAGCGGAGAACAAACGCATTGCATCGAGCGAGAAAGGGGACAGAGTGAACCAGTTGGACCAGTCACGGACCGCCAAGCTCCAGACAAACCTAGCGAACGAGGTGGCCAAACCAAGTGAACCACTCCCTTCATTGGACACATGGCAGCCTCGGATTGGACAAAAGAGTTAATTATCTAAAAAAATCTTAGATCTTCAATAATTCGTATAATTAGCTCGATGATCGGAAAGATACAAACAAAGTACCCAAATTCTTATGAAAATGAGTAGAACAAGATGGAACCATAATGTTAGTGATTCAACACTTTAATATTAGGGTTATAATGTAAGATATAAAATGGTCTTTTCGTGTCTAATAAATAATATATGAAGACCTAAAATTATGAGAATGTTCCAATATCTCCTAAATGTGACTTACAATCTGTCTAATGTCGCAATCATGATGTTGATGCATGAAATCACATAATTTTCTTCATATGGATAATTGGGATAATAACCCTAATTAATATGAAATAATTACAAGTATGCTCAATAAATCTTGGAAACTCCATAATATATTCATAACAGTATATGGAAATCAATATGAAACTAACATATCAATATTATGCACATAATTCATGATTAGATGGTGATGACTCATAATTAATGGTTTCTAACCCTAGTTGGATTAATGCATGTAACCTAGGGCTAATATGTGCAAAAAATCATATGGAATCTAATGTTCAAATGTTGAACCCTAATCTGTAACATAATTGGAAAATAACATCAATAAGATAATTTCAAGACAAGAATGCAAGTAAAAATGAGAATATCGTAATGAGCTAAGTTAATCCCTAATGGACATAACTAGGGTTAAGATGATGAGAATATGATGAAAATATATGTGGTCTTGTCTTAATCATGTTTAATAAGGATATAGTTGATATCAGGAATATGTGGTTTAGATTGTCTTGGTGGAAGGTACATTTTACGTCTTACTTGGCTTATTATACTGTATGCTTGTATTATATGTGTACAAACACTTGGCATATGATATTAGATGAAATTATTGTTCTTATATTCTATGTTTCTTGATTTTCCATACTTATAGTTATGAACACATGAAACATAATATATCTATTTCATTATATCCAAGCACTTCAACTCTTTGGTAATGAAATGCTAGAAAATAAAGTACTTCAACTCTTTGGTAATCAAGTACTTGAAAGTGATCGAAATCTTTCGTAGTTTGATCACATTATGAAATGAACCAACTCTTTGGTAGCCGATCATAAGGCCTTCAGTGCATTCAACCTTTGGAGGTCAATGCATGGACAATATAATGGAAAATGTGCCTAAAATATGTGTTCTCTTTTATTAATAAAAATCTTTGTTCAAGTATATGCCTTTTGTTATATTTCTTTATAACTGCCAAGTATTAGTTTTATCTTATTGCCAAGTCTTAGTAATTACAGGTATATAAAAGACATGTAGGCGTAGTTAGTACAATATTCTTGAATATTATGCTAACATGTACCACGTAATCTCTTGTTTAGGTTGTGTGGACATATGATCTTGAAGAACCAGGATAGTTGAGAGTTGTTTGGTGAGAAGATGTACAGGTGGACCTATTGTCCTAAGATCCTATTTTAGAATGTAGCATGTGTATATGTAAAAGTTTACCTTTCAATCTATAATATCAATTTGTAATAAGTTATGTTGTAATTATACGTTGAATGGTGAACATGTGTTGTATGGTTTTGTTTTTGTTCATGTGCATGTTCTACTATTTTTTCCTTCTGACTTACTCTGATTTTCTTCTTCTTAGCCTATTGTGGGGTGTTTAAATTGTAATCTCGCTAAGGTGAGGTTTCAATGTGGATGTCACATATTAGATTAAGTTTTAGAAAATCTAGGGATGTCACAATAGTGGTTTGTAGTTTGGAATCCTTTCCAACTTACAACTCTTCTATTAAGACTAAACACAATTTTATATTGTGATCATTTTTTGTCATTTTGGAAGCTTGCATTGATGTAACCTTTACATCCAACTCTTCCTTATTACCACAATTCAACAACTGATCCTTAGTGTTTCTCAAGTACTAATGAATATTCATTATGGTGTTCTAATGACTCTCATTGAAATCTAACCAAAAAAACATCTTGTCATGTCGAATACTTACAAGATAGTTGGATGAGTACATCATAATGCATACATGATAGATCCAAATGTGAATGGATATGGAGTCTCTTCCATTCTTCATAAAAATTGGAACATTGGATACTTGATAAGTTAATCCCATCTTCATGGATAGATTTTCTCTTTTGAATCCTTCATCTTGAACCCTTTCAACATATTGCTAATATATGTGTTTGGATTTAGGTTTTAGAAACTTTCTAGAACTATCTCTATAGATTTCAGTTCATATTACATAGGATGTTTCATGTAATCCTTTATACGAAAGGTGACTTCCGTGCTAGGTTACAATACTCAGTATTGAGATGTTATTCCTCATCAATATGTGGACTATTCATATGCTCCCACTAAATCTTTTATAAGCACAAATTTCATCTTTTATCTTGACTCAAGTCAAACTCTTTGAAAATCTTGTCAAATCAAAGATTCGAGCTCTGAGGTGCTTGTTTCAACATCTGGATTGAATTTTATAGCTTACAGACTTTATTTGTAGTAATGAAGTTATAAAACCTTCAGGTTGTGTCACGTACACATCCTCTCAATCATTCCTTTTCAGGAATGCAATTTCAACCTTCATATGCCAAATCACATAGTCTTATTAAACTGCAACAACAAATATGTCAATTAGTGAAGGGATTTCATTATGTTCAACACTTTGAATTGGTTTGAAAACTTTTGCAACCAATCTAGCCTTTTACTTTATCCATGTTGGTTTTCCTCATGAAAACCTATTGCACCTTATGGGTTTTACCCCTTTAGGTTGTACCATCAAGGTCGTACCTTATTGGTGTTCGCAAACTCCATTTAGGATATAACGGCCTCAACCTAGTACTTAGATTATGGTCCCTTAATAGTCCTTAGTTGATTGTTAGCTCATCATCTATGGCCAACTCATAAATTATCTGAGTTATAGGATTCAAAAATTTTTAACATCAGACGTGTTCTACTAGAACTAATAATTTTGTGTTATAGATGGAACATGAGATTCCACAATAATTTGTGATTCTTCTTGTCCATATTGTACCTCCTTAGGTTGAATGTTTTGTTGATCTTGAACTTTTTGTTACTCCTAATGATTCTTTTGGAATTCGAATACCCTCCCAACAAACATTTTGTTATCGGATTGAGATAAGTGGTATTCAACAAATTAACATTTATTTGAATAAACCTTTCCAAGAAACTATTTTCTTGTGTAAGTTTCAATCCTTATAAAAGGCATATCAGGACATTCCCATATCATATCTCATATGACATCTTTTGAACCATTTCAAGTGGTACATTTTTTTATTGTTAAGCATGTATTTATGAGGAAAGTAGAAGATTAGATTGAATTATAATCATATCATGACTCATCATGATATGATTCCCTCTTACTTATACATCACCACGTTTCAGGTGAGTTGACTGTGATACACTATCATAGTCTCTCCAGAAGGTCCTCAAACTATTCTTGTAAAGTATTTCAACATTGATCTCATCAAAGTATCTTAACACTTTTAAGGAAGTTGTGTACTTCATTCATATAATCTCCTTGAACACTTCAACATATTTGTATTTTAGTGAATATATTCACCATATAATCAGTAACTATAATGAAGTAAGAATAATTATCTATAGCATTTATTCTAAAGGTCTTTGTACATCATTTTGTACATGTCCTAATAGAATGATTATTATCCCACCACACCTAATGAGATCTGGTTTCTCATGTTGCTCATATATAAGAGTTGCATGTCTCTTATTGGTTCAATAACTAAAAGTTTCTATACAAACATCAACGTGTTCTAGAAATGCATTTCTCATATGTGTGCTCTATATGGAAATGGTATAGATATTGATTATTTGAGTTTATAAAGTTTTAATCCTTTAGGTATTTATGTTATAAACATTTATCACTTGATCCTTGACATAATGATCACATATTTGAAACAGAACAAATTTTTATTTATAATCATCCTTGTCCATAGAAGATGCATAAAGTAACATGTTTCTATTATTGGAATAATTGAAATAGCAGTTCATCTAACTATATTACACACCCAATGGGATAAGATAAGTTTTAAATGTTGACTATATTTATAGCAACTCTTACTCCACATAGTCCATCCTTGTGCTTTCATTAAGGCTTTACTTCTTATCAGATGTTGCACATAAACATATGTCATATCTACATCCGATATCACATACCCAAGATAAATAAGTAATCAGATTTATCTTATAAAATTTATACTTGAAGTATAGGTTTCTATCCCCTTCTTCTTCTTCTTTAGTTCCTCCTGATAGAGAGAATAATTACTTTTCTAGTGTCTAGGCTAGTGACAATTGCCCCCCTTATTTACACATCCCTTTGTCTTGAGTGATGAAGACTTGGGCTTTTGGCCAGCTATATAACCTTCTTAGATTTTCCTTTACCTTTAGACTTTCCCTTTGTCTTGCTGATCATCATCACATACTTAGGATTTTCTTTCTTCATTTGTGCCTCATTTGTTCTCAACATGCCAAGTAACCCTGTCAATGGCTTGTCAAAGTCATTCATTTTGTAGTTCATGAAAAACTGGTTGTATGACTCAGGAAGAGACTGTAGAATCACATCAGTGGTCCACTCTTGACCCAAGGGGAATCCAAATCTATAAAGGTTATCCACATACCCAATGAGCTTGAGTACATGAAGAAGTATTGGACCTCCTTCTACCATGTTACATTTGAACAACACCTTAGAGACATCAAATCTCTCATGTCCTGCCTAATCTTGAAACATGTTCTTAAGATGTGTGTCCATCTTAATGACATCCATGTTCTCATACTGTCTTTGCAACTCATAGTTCTTGGATCACAACATTAGGCACTTGACATTGATGGATCCTTAGTATGCTTCTTGTAAGCACCCCAATCAGCCTTAGGTGCAGTGAGAAGAGGTTCATCTGGCTCTAGTGTTTCCAGGACATAGACCTTGTGCTACTATGAGAGAACAATTCTCAGCATCCTAAATCAGTTGTGGAGGTTATTACCATTCAACTTTTCCTTCACAAGGACCAATTGTAGAAAAATGTGTTGTTGTGTGTTGTCATTTAATTCTATAAGAGATATTTGCAATTTTGTCAAAACTCATTTTTTATTTGATTTTATTTTGAAAATTGACGATATTCAATTAGGCCTTTAATTAGTTATCGCTCTACTATTTTATTCAAATTGACAGATGTCACATATCAATTCAAAAGATTGTAGTGTACAACCTTCTAGTGAGCCAAGATCCAAAATAATTCAATTATTACCCAACCTACACTAGTTTCCATAATCAATTATTAAGGTAGACAACTTTTGCCAATTGCATCATATGCAATTCTTGGACAGATGATGTGCAGAAATCTTTGGCATAGTCATCTGCATGCCTTTAGGTGCTTAATCCCATTAAGAACACACTATAAGCCTGATCCAAAAGCCAACAAGATAGAAATGCACCCTACTTTGATAGAACCGACATATCTAACATCACAATTCCACGAGATGGATGACACACCACTAACCGGCCAAAATCGCACGTCCTAAAATTGGAGGCAGATTTGAGGTAGTCGAGCTTTTACATTTATAAACCCGAATCCTTCTAGGCCCCCGCAACTTTTTTTACGGGGTCGAAGTAGATATACGGGGTCAAACACAGGGACAAGGGGGGTAGTGTTGAGAAACCAAAATCGACACGCTACACTCTGGCAGGTATAAAGAGACGATAAATTCCCCAAAGGGGAAATAGCAAAATGTCACAAATAAAACAAGAAAACTATCTCCATGTGGAGTTACAAGAAAGATTTAAGGTTTTAGTCATTTAGTAGTTTTTTAGGGGTTTTCATGCAACGGAAATAGAAAGATAAAACCAGAGCTAGAGAAAGATGTTAAGGATAAGACTACAGTAAAACAAGCAGCAGAGATAACGTCCCACACCCCTCCTCTCAGAGCGGGTGCCTCTAACCAAGCATCAACACCCCTCTCGAGGTTGTTGGACTTAAGTTAGAGTGGAGAGTTATCGAAACAACTCTGTTCCAGGAACTCTCGTACTCCAGAATCGGACCAAACACTAGAGCCACAACACGACTCTCGAAGCTGTTGCGACGGGAAAACACGATTCAGTAGCTAAGCGAAACGCGATCCAACATGCAAGCTAGAGTTCAGATATCAAACATAGCAGTTTATCCGATATATCACACCAAGCATATAGCAGCAAGTAAAGAAGCATTTCCATTTCCCTAAACATTAAAGGTCTTAATTACAATGCGTAAATAAAGAATTAAATGACAGAATTAAAGACAAATGTCACCTTCTTGGTGTAGAAGGACGACAGGCTACAACGGCTCTCCAGCCCGATATCGGCCCGGGGCCTAGCCCGATACAGCCGTGTCAGGCGGCACATCCTCTCGGGCGGCACGCTTTGACGGCCAACTGTATCGCTCAAGGACCTGGCCGACATGCTCACGTCAGGCGACACACCCTCTCAGGCGGCACACATGACGAGTGAAGCGTGTCGGGTTCAATATCGTGTCGGGCATAGAACGACACGTCCTACTATCGGGCACTTGCGTCGCTCATCATCGTTGGCTGATATCGGCCCGCAGTGTCGCCCGGGACAGTCCTAAGTGAACCATCCCATCCCTCTCGGGATGAGGGAGAGCTCACCTAGTGTCGCCCGACACGAGCACTGGGGCGCGATACTCCTGCTCTCGCAGTTCCTCCGAAGATCACTCAAAGCTCTGAAGTATCCGAACTGTCCGACCTGTCTTTTCGGCTCCTTGTAGCTGCTATTTATAGGCAGCAGTTGGGGGAAGTTATGGTGCTCGACGCGCCACGTGTCCTCCGTATTCACGAGTTTGGTGGTCGGCCGATACACATATAACCCGGCACGGAGATCTCGGCTATCGGTCACGTGACGGGTGGCGCCTGCCGGTGGGTGGTCCGTGTCGGGCGACAGGCCATGGCTGTCGGGCGAGCTTGGGCTCCCTGTCAGGTAAAGGGTGTGTCGCCCGTCAGCTTCTTCTTACGTGGTATCCCCGTGTCAGGCGTCATTGCGTCGCGCCACCCTGTCGGGCAGTGCTTGTGTTGTATCGGGCCATTGGAAGGCCGATGCAGGTTTGGACTTTTAGACTTATTGCTTGTGGGCCGGGACGCCCTCATTGGGCCAAAACTGGAGGAAAGTTCTGTAAAAGATGGAAGTATTGGATTAAGAGCATTGCTTGGCCAATTATTGCGAAAGTGTATATAAAAGAGAGGAAAATAGCAGAAAAGGGCAGTTTTGATAAAAGAAAACAAGGCTAAAGTGTCACCAAAATTGGTGTTATCAACTCCCCCAAACTTAGCATTTTGATTGTCCTCAATCAATATTTAAACCTTATTTTGTGATACTTCTTCTTGCTTGGTACAGATTTCAGGCCAAGAGGTAAGACAAGTATAGTAATGCCTTTAGATATAATGTTGTCTCATTACGAACAAAAGACCTTGCGTTTCCTGCCTTATTATTTCAGTAAAATTTCCCTACAGCTTCAGTGAGACTTTAGCGTATGATTCCGAAATTAGCTTCCACACCAAACAACTTTATTTTCGGGGCATAAAGTTGTGTAAAGGGATAGGCTAAGGCTTTTTGGGTTTTTTCATCTTGTTTCCCATCAGTCCATCCAGGTAAGGGTCCGTTAGTAGGCAAGTGCTCCCTACAGTCCAAGCCAGTTGGCTTTAGAGCAGTGATTTCACATCCTACGTACCACTGCCCCGAATCTACCATGCCTAAAGATGGGTACTTTTGGAAAACAAGTGTGTATATTTTTTTTTCTTTTCTCTTATTGGGAACAACTCTCATGCTTTTATTCACGCTCATGAGGCTTCTCTCTCTTTTTGGGATTTTCATTGGGTAAGGTAAAACAAAGAGATTTCTTGCTATTTGGGCAGCTTTTTCCTTCTCCATACTCGTCTCTTAGCTGTTTGCGAGATTATTATATTTTTCGAAATTTTTGGCGTGGAAAAACGTAATTTTCTGTTCGTTTGAAGCAGCATTATCAGAAAGATATAACAGAACTTGTATCACATTAAGCACAAAGAAAACTAACTTTGCAAGCAGATGTATCAGATTTTTACTAATATAGCAACTTTGTACACATGCATGGGAATAAAAGCAAAATTTCTCAAAATTTTTATATGAGCATATATATGTACACATGATACAGGAAAGAATCAAAAGAATAAAGAAATCAAGACAAAATTTGAGACAAAATTTTGTACCTCCCTCACTGGTACATGGTACCCCCCAAACTTGCTCCACACTCTGTCCCAGAGTTGTAAAGTAGATAAGGTAGGGTAATGTTGATCTAGTGAGCGTTAGCTGATGAGCGCGCCTGCACCATATAGAAGCTCCCACACGTACTCTCCTCTCTTGCTGTGATAAACGTTGTGCTGGAGCTGGTCAGGCGCTGCTTTGTTTGCTATCCATTCCAGGACAAAGATGTCGCAGTCGTTAGATAGGGGAATCTGTTGCGGGCTGCGGTGGCAGAACTGTAGTTCGTGCCATTTGCTTGCTTGCGTGTCCAGGAATGGTTGTATCATCTTTGCCACCTCGTCGTAGTATTTTCGAGTTAAGCGTTCGACGGATGACAACAGTTCTGATGTACACGGTACTGGGTGGTTCTTGTTGCTGTCTGAGCTGTTGTAAAAGATTCCTACTCATTGTCAAGTGTACACCGTCATGAGCATCCAATGGTTATAATGCAGAATTGGCAGAAAAATTTGGCTAGGGACCCCGCTTTCCAACTCTTCCAGAAAAAGCTTCTTTGCTCCTATTTCATCGGCGAGGCAGATGTCGTTGAACAACAAAGGATGGGCTATGTACACGTGTTTGAACTTTGGCTGTAATATTTGGATGCAGGCGGTAAATACAGATACCGCCACGCATCCTCCTTCTTTAACCACATCCCTCAGATCATCTACTGGGACTACCACATCACCTGCCTTGTAAATGACATCTCCCGGGGTAGCATCTGCTAACTTCAGAAGGATTTCGTCTACCTGCTCCTATGTGAGCGTAGCACATGAGAAGCGATCGAAGTTTTTGATCAGCCCTTCTGTACCTCTAGGCGAAGCAGTGTCTCCCATCCCATGCACTCTCCGCAGGGTCTCCAACTGCTTGCCTGCCCCGTGGGTGACCGTTTCTAGCTCCACCTTTTTCTCTGCGGAGCTGCTGGATTGTGAAGATTCGTTCTCTTGGTAATCTTCCAGCAGCTTATCGGGTACCCCTGCGTCTCGGAAATAGCGCCCGTCTTTGATCAGTAGCATGGCGTATATGCCCCTGCGGTGATAGAAACATGTGCCCCTAAGGGCCCTCAAGTTGCTAAAAGTACTGAGCACCTCAATGGCACTTAAGACGACTAAGGCGCTATTTTCGCTTCCCTCTTCAGCCTGGATGGGGAAGTCGCGAATAGAATAGAAGTTCCAAATGCCGCTGTGACGTTTGGCTCCTTGCTTGATAGCTCGTAGAAGACGCAGCGGTAGAAGCCTCAGCTTTTGGTCCTCCGGGCGGCTGAAAGCAACTCTAGAGTGTGGCACCTCGTCGTGACTACAGTTCAGCAGCCGGACGTTGTGGTTCTTTAAGTCTGCTATGCATAGGAACCAAAAGTTGCGGTGCTTGTATGGTGCCAACATCAGGTTAGGGCTATGCTCGTCAATGTGTCGCAGCATGTTGGTCACCGCAGTGGAGTCTTGTTCTCCCTTCATTATCCTTCTTGCCAAGGTCGGGGTGGCTGTGTATATTTTCTTCTGACCTGTCCTGCTATCGATATTTTCTATTATCACATTTTCGAGGACCCTAAACAGTCTTTTTCCGATGACGGCCGGCGAGGGGAACATGCCGCGAAGCATTCCCCGTCGTACGGAAAAGTACCTGTCGCTCCAGACGACGTCTTCTTCATCTGCCCATGATCTTAGGACCTTGTCTAGTAGTCTCTGGTGTCTGATCGTCAGGTAGCCGATGGCCCTTCTGTCGAAGTCGGCCATCTCAAAGGAAGGTATCTCGGATGGCTCACAGAACCTGTCCGCCATTGAACGTCTTCCTCGGGGGAGGTGTCTTTCATTAGCTGCATACACGTCCCCCATTTCTCCCTCTGATTCATCAGAAGAGTCTCCCCCGATGCTGATATCTTTGTTATCATCTTCAACTTCATCCAGGGAGACTGAGGGATTTTCTTCCTCTAGACCTAAGGAGCTCTCATGTCCTGTCGGAGCTCCGTCTGTCGACTTTGGTTGCGTCCCCTCCTCGGGCATTATGGATCGCTTGCTGGAGGCGGAGGTGGATGCCGATGTCGAAGCGGACTTCGATGAAGACGGAGAGCCATGGCTAGGGGGTGACGGCGACCGTCTCGGCTGCCTTCGGCACGGATGGTCATCACTTCTGTCCATTATCTCCTCGAGACTGTCTAGTCATTGGAGAACTTGTTGCATTGTTGCATTCAAAGCTTCTAGTCTGCCGGGAAGGCTCGCTAGAGACAACAGCTCTCTCTCTTGGCTATTCAGCCTGTTTTGGAAACATGCGAACTTGCGAGTTAGGGAACTACAGGTAGCTGAGTTCATATTTGTTACCTCCCGCAGGTTGTCGAGCTCGTACCCGAGCAACTTTCCGAGTGACGGAGGAGTTCCGGCTGGTCTCCCTTCCGTCCATGCGACACCTTGCTCGCGTGAAGGTCCACCAGGCGAGGTAGACTCTATATGAATTGTTTGCGTTGCCGATGCCACCAGGCGAGGTGACGGTGCCCCTTCATCTTTTGTCGCCTTGCCTTTTTGTCGGAAAGGGTATAGCCACGGTGCGGGCGAACGTTGCTCCACCTCCGCACTATCGGCGATCTCCTCACCTGCTAGAAAAGGCGACACCGGCGATGGCGTTGGTGTCAACTGAGCTCCCTCGAGCTCCATTCTGAGAATCTCGCTAAACACCCCATTGCTGGAGTCCAGTTGAGGTGTCTCTTCTGCCTTTGCAGGCATCACAAGGATGACAGGGGCTGTGGTCGCCTCTTCTGCGGAAGCTCCCAGAGTTTCTGCTTCAGTGACCTCGACGATCACTAGTTCTTTCTCATCTATCACCCTTCTTGTTGCGGCGGTGGCTGATACAATTAGAGCTACGACAACTCTGCCTGTGGTTTTCGTCGGTAGCTCTGGGGAGGCCCTTTCTGGGGCCCTGGTCGATGTGGTAAGAGCCGTGTTACTTTCTACAACTTCAATCTCGGCGGTGGTGAAGATTAGTTTCTTTGTGTCGTAATCGGCACAGTGAGGGAGGGGGAGGAGTATATCTGTCCTCGAAAACTTGTAGAAGACGTTCCTCCCCTCCCTCTTGATGATGTTGGTCCTTATCAAGTACATGGTGTCAAACACCTCGTCACCTTGCATCCTCGAATGGCTGCGCGGCTCGCTCGGGTACCCGAGTCCTACTGCGATGCGATTGACGATGCCACCGATGAAGTACTCCTTGGTGGCTTCCTTCATTGGGTGCAGCCTATTCAGCAAAAACTGACCGAGGTTGATTACTCGGCTCTCCATTATGTGCCACATGATGTGGAGCTCTTCTGTGTAGATGTTGCTGGACTCGTTCTTGCTGAACAGCAAGCATGCCACCAGCTTGTGCACTATCCTCCAGAAGCAGGAGTGCACCGCCACGACCTTTCTCCCTGGTTTGAACAAAGATTCTACGGTAAGCTTTCCCCAAAGCTGCACGGGATCAAACCTGTCTCCCTCTGTGATCCTCTCACTATTGTCCATCAGGTTCTTCTCCTCCTCGTTGGAGGAGAAGATCTTGTTCAAGAGCTTCTCGGAGATGGTGTACTCTGAATTGTAGAGTCGGGCCTGGAGTTTGTCTGGCCCGCAAAATTCTTCTCCCTCTGCTGCAGAGTTCTTTACCTGGCGGAGAGAAGACATAAACTCCATCGTCAGCTTAGTGTAAAAAGAAGACCGGCTAAAAGAGATCTTCTTTAGTCATGCCGTAGCCAGCACGCTCTTCAGCCTCTTCACGATTCCTATCTCAGCGAATGAGGCTCTATGGCAGAACCTGCTTGGATGGTAGATCTTGGTCACCAGCTCAGCATACCAGTGAGCGTGCTCGTCGTCTCTTGGTTCGAAACTCCCTGACAAGAGCTTCGGGAGTTCCGCTGCTGTTGGAGGTGTCGGTGTTGGGGCTGGAGCTGCCGCTTCTCCAACCCTTGCCCTCTTCTCGGATGTCAACGCCCCGGCTGGTCCTAGGTTCAGGCATTTCTGCCCGGTAGTTGGTGCTTCTGCGGCAGTCGTGGGGTAGATCCTTCTTCCTTGTGCGTCAACAGGGACATCAGTTGATTTGGTGTGTGCCATCTCTGTAAATGAATAAACAAACTCCTTGATTAATTAAATGTGATGACGCTGTATTTAAACTGATAGCGCGAGGTTCCCACACCCCTGTATCGGGCGATACGAGCTTTTCAAAAGTGAAGTCTTGTGCCCGATATGCGGTGTGGGTGATGCTCGCCACGCGATACGACCAAGGCGATACACGTAAGGACTGTCGGGCGATACGGGGCGATAAGATGAGATACCCGATACAGTCATTCGAGAAAGAGGCGGTGTGTCGCCCGACAGCGAAACAGGCGAAGCGGGGCAAAGGTGAGCAACACAGATATCGCCCGTCATGGCATATCGGGCAGACGTGATAAAAAGGTACGTTGCGCGACATCCATATCGGGCGATACAAGGCTGCTTAGCACAAAATCTGTGAGGTCGATAAGTTACTCGCTCAAAGATGGAGACGTGTCGGGCGGCATGGTCCGCCGCGCGATAGGGTATGTTGGGCTATAAGTATGTCGGGCGATAGGTATGTCGACCATTACCTTGTTGTGATCTGTACTTCCGCTTGACATGAGAGTAAGGCAGTCTTGCACGACACGGGAGCAAAAGCACAAGGTCTTAGCACGATATGGGAGCTAGAAAATAGTAAGGCAGGGAGCCCGACACGGTAAAACTCACCCCTACAAATAGCAAACTCAACCGGGGTGAAAACAGGTAAATTCGGGGCGTGTGTCGGCTGTCAGGGCAACTAGTAAAACGGGCAAGTCCATCCGTTGGCACGACCCTTGCAATCCCTGAAATTCCTTTGCCCGATATGGGCGCATACATAGCACTGGTTGGGTTGCTATCTGATACATCATGAAAACAAAGCAGTTTAAAAGCGGTCGACGAGTAAAACATCATTGGCCAAAGACTAAGATCCCGGCCTCAGATGGTATTACCCATCCCGGTCGATAAAACTAAGGCGGTGGCCCATAAGGGTCAGCGCATGTGGCGCATGCGTTGACTCGGGCCTTATTACATGCCATAATGCTCATAATGTTCATTTTGCTTTGAAAGTAAATGCACCCTATACTAGGAATTTAGAAACAGCTCGGGTTGCCTCTCGAGAAGCACTGAGTTTTCCGTCCTCAGCTGGACGTCTTCATCCTTTCCGCTCCTTATCTACTAACATCATCCATCCATCACTTGCAGCCCGATTTACATCTTCCCTCGATCACATCCCTGCCTTCTTTGCAGTTTCGGTGTTGGACGGTATTTTCCCTGAGGGATTCTTCATTAACTCGGCCATTTGATCTAATTGTTGATCCATCTGGCGTTGGTGCATCTGCATGTCCGCCATTTGCACCTGCAATGAGTTCAAAACACCAGAACTTGATAACGCGCTCTGCGCCAACTGGTTGTTAACGGTGTCCTGCTTCTTCACAAAATCAAACAACTGTCCCACCACATCCGCTTGGTTCGAAGCCTTGTCCTGTCCTTGCTCTCTGGATAATCCTTGATACTTAGCTTGCCCTTGAAAACCTCCTTTGTTCGGATGGAAGGGGGTGTTTTTGATGTATGGGTTTGGCCCTCCCCTCTTCTCAAAAGCTTGGGGCGGCCTAGTGGAGTTGTCTAGCTGATGGGAATTCTCGGCTGCCTCCTTGTTGCCATAGCTGAAGCCAGGGTGGTCTGGTCTTTTGAAATTTATGAAAGAGACCTTTTCATTTTCTTCGACCTCAGATTCGGTGTCGCTTGATGCTTCTGGTGGAGTGTAGATGCAATTGTCTATCCCATGACCGCCCTCTCCACATGTTACACATTTCATTACTTTTTCCACCTGCTTCTTCCCTTTCACTCTGAATTCTTTCAGCTGCTTTACATCCATGGCTATTTTCTGAATCTGAGAAGTGATGGTCTCTAGGGCCTTGGACTCAAGAGAGTACCCTTCACCGACCTTTCTCGCCTATCCTCTGTCAGATCTATCATATTTAGTGCCGGCTTGCAACTCGGCCATATTTTTGATGATCCTCTCAGACTTGCTCGGCTTTTTCCCTAAGAAGTCACTTCCTGCTGCCGCATTCAGTGACACCCGTTCATCGGGAGTCAGGCCATTGTAGAAGGTGGTGACAAGGAAGCCCTTCTTGTAATTGTGATGGGGGCAATCCCTCAGATACTCTTGGAACTGCTCCCAGGCATCGTGAAGGCTTTCGTTTGGCTTTTGAATGAAGCACGTATAAAGAGACGATAAATTCCCCAAAGGGGAAACAACAAAATGTCACAAATAAAACAAATAAACTATCTCCAGGTGGAGTTACTAGAAAGATTTAAGGTTTTAGTCATTTAGCAGTTTTTTAGGGGTTTTCATGCAACAGAAATAGAAAGATAAAACCAGAGCTAGAGCAAGATGCGAAGGATAAGACTACAGTAAAACAAGCGACAGTGATAACGTCCCGCACCCCTCCTCTCAGAGCGGGTGCCTCTAACCAAGCATCAACACCCCTCTCGAGGATGCTGGACTTAAGTTAGGGTGGAGAGTTATCGAAACAACTCCGTTCCAGGCACTCTCGTACTCCAGAATCGGACCAAACACTAGAGCCACAACACGACTCTCGAAGCTGTTGCGATGGGAAAACACGATTCACTAGATAAGCGAAACGCGATCCAACATGCAAGCTAGAGTTCAGATATCAAACATAGCAGTTTATCCGATATATCGCACCAAGCATATAGCAGCAAGTAAAGAAGCATTTCCATTTCCCTAAACATTAAAGGTCTTAATTACAATGCGTAAATAAAGAATTAAATGACAGAATTAAAGATAAATGTCGCCTTCTTGGTGTAGAAGGACGACAGGCTACAGCGGCTCTCCAGCCCGATATCGGCCCAGGGCCTAGCCCGATACAGCCGTGTCGGGTGGCACACCCTCTCGGGCGGCACGCTTCGACGGCCGACTGTATCGCTCAAGGACCTGGCCGACACGCTCACGTTGGGCGACACACCCTCTCGGGCGGCACGCATGACGGGCGAAGCGTGTCGGGTTCGATATCATGTCGGGCATGGAGCGACGCGTCCTACTGTCGGGCACTTGCGTCGCTCATCGTCGTTGGCTGATATCGGCCCGCAGTGTCGCCCGGGACAGTCCTAAGTGAACCATCCCCTCCCTCTCGGGATGAGGGAGAGCTCACCTAGTGTTGCCCGACATGAGCACTTGGGTGCGATACTCCTGCTCTCGCAGTTCCTCCGAAGATCACTCAAAGCTTTGAAGTATCTGAACTGTCCGACCTGTCTTTTCGGCTCCCTGTAGCTGCTATTTATAGGCAGCGGTTGGGGGAAGTTATGGTGCTCGACGCGCCACGTGTCCTCCGTATTCGCGAGTTTGGTGGTCGGCCGATACACATATCGCCCGACATGGGGATATCGGCTATCGGTCACGTGATGGGTGGCGCCTGTCGATGGGTGGTCTGTGTCGGGCGATAGGCCATGGCTTTCGGGCGAGCTTGGGCTCCCAGTAGGGTAAAGGGCGTGTCGCCCGTCAGCTTCTTCTTGCGCGGTATCCCTGTGTCGCGCGTCGTTGTTTCGCGCCACCCTGTCGGGCAGTGCTTGTGTTGTATCGGGCCATTGGAAGGCCGATGCAGGTTTGGACTTTTGGACTTATTGCTTGTGGGCCGGGACGGCCTCATTGGGCCAAAACTGGAGGAAAGTTTTGTATAAGATGGAAGTGTTGGATTAAGAGCATTGCTTGGCCAATTATTGCGAAAATGTATATAAAAGAGAGGAAAATAGCAGAAAAGGGCAGTTTTGATAATAGAAAACAAGGCTAAAATATCACCAAAATTGGTGTTATCAACCACACTTTTGCATAACCTACACTTGGTCGATCAAGCTTTTCATGTGTGTTGTTTATGGAAGGAATCTAAGACTTAGTATGTTATTGAGGGGTTTTTGTCTTTATATATGCATATACATTATCCAATCACCACATATATCTAGTACGTATCATATATACACTATATCCCATAATGTTAACATGTAATATGAAACATTATCAATGGTTATGGCCATACTACTGTAATTCCCTGGAGCTACAAGGAATTAATACCACCTAGGTCTACATCTCATACAAGAACCAATTGTTAGTGTAGATATGTGCCTTCCAATCTGGGTTGATTAGTTCAACCCTTAAACCAGTCGGCTTGCCTCTTGGCCGGTAGGTTTGTCATCTGAAATGATTGGCTGGCCTCTGGTCCAATCGATGTATGGATGCCTCTAAATAGTTGATTGGACCACTAGCTAATCGGTTTGTCTCCTATGGTCAACCCTCCTTGGTCCTCCAGCAAGTCGGCTTGTCTCATGAAGTGGTTGGCTCGCCTGACACTGATTGTCATATTTGTCATTGCAAGAAAACAAACTATCCTATTGTTATTTAAACTTATTACATGGTAATGAGAAACCTAGAGTTACATTTGAGGGGAGCAAAGGTAGGTAAGAATAATAGTTTTACTTTGGAAGAAAGAAGGTAGAGGCTCAGTATGCAAATCGAGATATAATAGGAACAAACAAACCAGTCAACCACACACAAATATTGGGGTTATTGGTCATAACCATGCTGCACATCCACCATCAAAACTTGCTTTTAGAGCGATGTGTGTAAATTACACACACAAACACACACACACACACACAGATAGATATATATATATAGGGCCCATCTTTATTGCCCGTGTGGGTAGCTACCCACCCACCCTTCCGACCACCTTTTTTAAAAACAAAAATTGCAATTGCAGAGGACCATTTTGTCTAGCTCCCCAAAAAAATTCATCGAAAAATAATATCATTTGCCCCACCAAAATAAAAAAACCTGTCCTTATATATATCTGCTATATATTTTGTACAGAGTTACTCTTTTATTTGTTTAGTTACTTTCTTATCACCATAGTTACTTTTTTTATAGCGGAGTTACTTTTTTGGCTGCCGGGTAGCAAAAATCCAGGATACCCACGCGGGCAATGAATGAATGCCCATATATATATAAATATATATATATATGTATATATATATATGTGTGTGTGTGTATATATATATATATATATATATATTACTTGGGACATTATGTGGTGTTTAATTGGATATGCACAATAATTCGTTTAAGTATTCACACCGTATGCAATAAATAAATGATGAAACCCAAAAATCCGTTCATATAGATTATCCCAAAACATAGTAAATTGATGCGACTATGACACAACTGTAGGGAAATATGGCGACAATGTGCAATGAAAACAAAAATTTATCTTCCATATTCCCCTAACACCAATGAATCGAGTCACAAAATATGTAATGGGAAGGATGGTTTACGAGCTCATACCTAGTCCTAGAGAAAGTCCAACAACTATACCATCATTGTAGTTGTGGAGATTTCTTCTAGATATACTCGAACAACGTCTGTGTCATCCTCCTGGTTGATCACCACGGACAACAGGTTGATGTTGTCCTCCAAGAAAGAAAAGGATCCACACCTCTAGAGTAGTCAACAAGGACCACCATGAACGCTTGCCATTATAGTAGAATAGATAAGAAGGAGTTGTCCCCTCAATTTGGCACCAATACTCTCTCCCACAATTGTTCTACCTTGCTATCCCTCCCTTTATCAAGTAGGACTCAATTAGGTTCTCTTGGTTACCACAACCAGAGAAGACAAACAATTGTTAGAAGTAATTGAGTTGTTGTCAGAGAAGTCCTCAATACATGTCTATTTATAGGAGGGTCAAGGTTCCTAGTTTGAGTGGGAGTGGAAGGGACGGTAATATTTTCACAACCTATGAGCGGCAAAATGGTCGGTTCATATGTGAAATGATCAGTTAGCATGTGAGCCAATCGGTTCGACCCTTAAACTATATTGGGTTTCAAATTTAATACACGAGAAGATAATGCCAAGATAGAGTTTCCTTTAAATTTTGAATGGAAAAGATTAAACAAGCAGAGAGATATATATTTTACAAGTTTCCTTTGAATAATACATATATTCCTTGTTTTATTAGAAAATGGAAACAAGGGAGCGATGACAACCATCATATTCCCCACGTGGTCCAGGGGACCACAAAACTTACGGTGGTTGTGCATCGTCCACCTTGATTCACAGAAGGAAAGGGAGAGGGAAGATCGGGATTTCAAATCCTTTTTTCTTGCATTTTATGTGATAGGATGAGGAGAGAACAATCCCATTGTCTTTGGGAGTCTGTTCTGAATCTTCTCAACCCAATTTATGGGTTGTTTCATTGACAAACAAAGAAGCCCCCAAATCGCTGGACATAGGTGGTCGACCCTATATATAGGGGGGGGATGATCTGTGGTACCTACACATACCATAAATATTTTTGTGAGACCAGACGAAGCCAACAATCGTGCATGTACCTCCAATTGAAGTTTCGACCGTGACCTGCACCTCCGCCTAGAAGCAGAGGTCGCCAGAGGTACACGAAGTAGCCCCGGCGGTAGGATAAGCACCCACGACCAATCGAGGGGCTCGTCGAGTTTGTGAGGTCAAGGAGGAGCTTTTGGTGGCTTGGGTTCACGTGCAGGAGCGGAAGAGAGCAGATTCAACTGATGAGTTGACCGGCTACTCGCGCAGGAGAAGGAGCCCGAGGTTGAAGAAGGCGAGTTGGTGAATTACCAAACTGCCCCGACCTTCCTTCAGTCCAGGTAAGGGATTTCTTGCCCTTTTTCTTCGTGTGATCATGAGTTAAAGTGCACAAATTGTGGGCCATTGGATCCCGCATGGTCCAGTGGACCACGGATCTAGCGGCGGATGTTTTTCTAAAAATAACAAATAATTCAAGGAAATGAATTACTTTGCAAAATTCATAGTAATAACTAGGAAGCTCTGATGAATAAACTTAATATATGAAATTTGATTAGAAAAATACAAGGAACATGATAAAAATCATTTGAGAACCTGATTTCGTTTCTATTTGCAAAAGTATGTTAAGTTGATGGAAAATGTATTAAAATTTGGTTAGAAACCCTAATTGAGGTAAATGGATGAATCTAAGATGCTTAATAAGTTAATTTGAGTATTAATAACCTGTTGAGAAATAAAGTGAGATTTGAATCTGATTTATATAATGTTCAGCTTGTTTTAGGGTTTTAATCCATGCTAATGCATGTAGAAACCCTAATCTAGGGTAAAAGAAGATGATTAACTTGAATAATTTGAATTATTTGGAAATAGGTTGATAATTGTTGATCCTAAGCCTATTAGGAGAGATAGGAAAAGTTAATGAGTAATTTTAATGTTTAGGATTGGTGGTAGTAAAAGTAATAATGAAACCCAAGGGAGCAAGTTTGATTAAATAGATCTTGATAATATGAATAGTGAGTAGATTATATGGTTATTTCAGGATCCTTGCTGTGTGAATTGCTTGCTTGCCTGGATTTCATTCTTGCTTGGATATTCCTATCTTGATTCAGCTGAACAGGTATGTGGTTACGCTTATGGCTAAATCGCTTTAGTTTCCTGCTGATTCTTGAAGTTTTATCGATTGCTTGGAATAATTGATTGATTTCCTTTTATTTCATGCAATTATACAGTGACTATGACTATCACCATAATTATGTGTACATGACTAGATCATATCTTGGTCCTCCTCTATAGATTTGATGATGATGAAAAGGATGACCTAGCACTTGGTCTACCTATGAAGTAGGACCCTCAGGTTATCATGAGTCAGCGATTGGGCTACGTTTGGGTAGTGCCATGCGACTCTATGACCCTATGTATTGATTTACCTATTAGGTAGGATCATGGGGGTCAGATGAGATCTACCATATGAGAGGTAGTATCCATGTCCACTATAGGGACAACACAGAGGCTAGGGCATGTATGGATTGAGTAGTCATGTTTAAAATGTAAAGTTTGCTTGCTAAACCATAATTGCTTGCAATGTGTTGTTATAGTTAACTACATGATTATTGTTTCCCCCTCATACCAGTTTAATCGATTATACTGACCGCCATTTTGTTTGTCGACATTTTAGTTACAACATTGAAAAGGGCAAACAGTAAAGTGATATATTGTGAATATATGAATTAAAGTACAAGGATGATTAGTTAGAATAGACTCCAATTGTGGATAGAAGTTTAGAAATCCAAGATTTTAAAAAGGTATGCAAAGTTTTATTTTATTCCAACTTTTTAGTATAGTTTTGGTAGAATTTAGTCATTATTATTGATAATTTGTCGATCCATTGATCCGAAAAATTGGGATAACGGCTTTGACCTTTTGGTCTCCTTTAATTGGGGGTTACTGGGAGGCGGGGTCGTTACAGTAGTCATTTTAGGTATAAGAACCAGAATCACCACCTTGACTATGAGAGATGATTATGACCACCAATTAGGGTTTCCATGTGCCATTCTCAAGGTGGGTCTGTCTGATACACTATTCTCTGACAAGTATCTATGCGCTCTGCTTGGTATCACATACCATGACTAATGAGATTTTGTCATCAACCAACACACACTTTAGTCGTATGCGTTATTGTTGTTTGTTATCCTTCCACAATAACATCAGACTAGGCACATACACTACTACAGAAAATGCTTTTTACAACAGTTCGTTTTCTCAATTTACAACAGGTGTTAACCGTTGTATTAGATCGCGTGGTCTTATGGGGGGGTGCTTTACACAACATGTGATCGCATGTTGTAATAGATGTATTTTATACAACAGTTGAAACATGTTGTCTTTTAAGGAATGGCCTGTTGTAATATGGGTATTTTACACAACATGTGGTGCACCTGTTGTAATATATATCATACAACAGTTGAACGACGTTGTCTTTCGCGAAACACACCCGTTGTAATAGGGGTATTTTTTACAACATGCGGTTCACCTGTTGTAATATATATTATACAACAGTCGAAGCATGTTGTCTTTCACTAAACACACCCGTTGTAATAGGTAGGTCTATTACAACATGCAGTGCACCTGTTGTAATATACATATTTATACAACAGTTGGAGTATGTTGTCTTTCCATACATTTAACTATTGTAGTAAGATTGTTTAGACAACATGGTGTGTGTCTGTTGTAATATACACAATTTATACAACAGGTTATGCATGTTGTAGTTCACTAGAAACACCTGTTGTAATAGGTGTATTTTTTCCTGACAAACCTGTTGTAATAGGTGTGGATAACACAACATGTGTTGTTTGTTGTAGAATCATACATTTTACAACATATTATTAACTGTTGTCTTTGATTAGAGTTTGAAAGGTCATATATCGCACCAATTGTATTGATCAAATTAACCATATTATTAATAAATTATAATAAATATGCAATTATACTTTTTCATTTCACAAACAATCACATAGTTGAACAAAATTTCCATCAAACCTTGAAAGAAACTCGTACTAAATTTAATTAATATTAAATCATCCATATAACAATTCAATAATACAAAGTACTGAGTATCCACTCTAGAATCAAACTGAAAACTAACTAAAAAAGTTTCACACATTGGTCTATGGTAAAGAACAAATGTCTCCCCCACATGTCACATAATCTTATGTGTGCTCAAGAACACATGTCGCCCACTCATTTCGGACCTCATCGATTTCTTCTTAGTTGAAGCAACGACCAATATACTTCGAATAATACTGCAATCATATGACAAATATATCAACATATTGTGATATTTTCAATTTATTTAGAAATTTGAACAAACTAAAATAATATAATGTTAAGTAGCTTACACATTCATGAATATTTCTATTTCTCACATCAAAGATGTCTTTCATATACTTCAGCACATAATACCCACAATCTGTATTGTTCGGCTGCTTTGGACACTATACAAAATAAATATTAATTTGTTATCCAAATAATTGTGAGAACGTGTTAGCAAATAAGAGGATGGGAAGGTATAAATAGCCAGAAAACGTAATAAAAGGTATGTGTAAACAGAATAAAAAATGCTAGGTATGCAACCCATTCTATGAGGAAATACTCCATGCATTTGTGTATATGTACAATTTCGTGCAAGCTCCCAAAGACTCCAAGTTCATATCACGTCCATCACATTGTTGGTCCTTAATCAGAGACATTTGGTATTGATTAAAGATCAACTATTTAATAAAATCTGATTCTTCTTCTTCAAACCATTTTAATATCATTGTTTCAGATGCATTTTGTTCTTTATAGTCTGTGTTGTGGTTGCGGTTGCTAATGGCTATGAATTAAGTACTAAAGTTTATCGGATACTAGATCATTGGGGGTGTATCATACCTTGGCCTCACCTACTGTGAATTCTTGGTTTCACAGAATGTGTCTTAGATTTTCTAATCAAATTGATATACTGGGGAAAGTTCATATTTTCGTACCTCTCCCTTTGAGCACAAGTAGCATTGTAGAAGTTTCCGCTACTTGAAACCATTTATATTGTCATGCTTGGCTCTGTAGTATCGCTTGTTGCTATGACCTTCATTTAGTCCCCATAGCAGGCTCCACGTTTGACACCTTTCCTATGCAAGGAGTATCTTCCTTGAACAGCATGATGAGCTGCTCTCGGCAATTAATAGTATGCATGTTGTCTGAATTTTGGGTTTTCAAATGAGGCTATTGGACATGATTTATTTAACCAACATCTACAGTTCGCCTAATCACCCAAATGACCAACTGCCTAGATAAGAGTGTGCCCCCTACCCTACAATTCGTATAGAATCTATAAATCAACATTAAGTTTGATAATTTGTTATTCTAATTAGTTCAAATTGACCGTAGAAAAGTGTTACAGAGCATCTAGTATTTCAAATTATCATATGCTTTATATATTAGTTACTGCCAAATTTTATGGAAACATTTGTGAATTCAAATCTATAAAAGTGATGGTTCTATTGGCTGATGATTTGTAAAAAAATGAATTAAGTTGCTTCCTTAAAAAATGGCTATAACATGGCCTGCGTATGACCTTTAGAATTCATACATATTACAAAAAAATTTGGTCTTAAACTTCATTGGTATTAATTTCATTGTTTTATTCATTTTGAACGCTTACATTCTATAGGATTAAATTTAGAGTTGCCTTCTTATTGTTAACGTACAATGTTGGTTCTTATTTGAAATCGTGGGAGTGAAGATATTAATTGAATATGTAGGGCAAGTTGGATGCATGCAGATTTCAGAATTGGGTAAAAATGTTTTCAACCTCTTCCTACGTCTTCTAACTCCATGTATTAAGATTAGGCATACTGGCATCCTTGTTTATGTTATACTTTAACTGGCTTTTACTACATGCATGCATGGTGCATTGAACTTATTCAATTTTTAACCTCTAGCAGCTCAACAACAATGGAGAGGGGAGCTAGTTTATTTGCAGACTCAAATATGTTATTACCCAACATTGTCTTATTCGTGAATTCCTTTACCTATCTTTCTTTTGAATATTTCTATTGTCATATATGTCCGCATGACAATCATACGTCAACCATGATGTCATGTATATACTTCAGATGCTAAAATTACAGACAAGATATAAAACATGAGAAGAAGAAAATTCATAGCGAGGGAATAGTATACCAATAGATTATGTAGAGGAAGAAAATGATAAAAATATGAATAGTGGATGCAGCCGTTGGAGAGGACAAAATCATTAAAAGAAAAAAGAAATTTAAAAAAATGAGTACATCATTTGAAGGGGAAGAAAACATTTTGAAGAAGGAAAAATATGTATGCAGCAGATGGAAAAATTCAGTAGGTGAATCCAATGAAGAAATATAAAAAATGAGAACTTTCCCGTTGTGCTGGAACTTGGAGAAGCAGCAGAACTAGCACTTATTGAGTTGGCAGCAAACATCTCTACAAGAGGTGGCCAACTCAACAACAATTAGGAGACAGAGGAGCTACTAGCAGCCACTGATATAAGGGTGTTGCAGTTTGCAGGTGTAAGATTCATAATATGATTATAATGAGAATCGAGAAATCTTCATAAATGATTACAAGGCCTGTATAAATAGAAGTCTAGACATGGTAGCACTCTTGTACGTAGCAATATGGGACTAAACAAATGTAACCATTACATACTCTAATACTCCCGCTCAAGATGGAGCATGGGTGAAGCACATGTGCAGCTTGAAAAGGATGACAGATACATTACATACAAACTCAAATTATAAAAAGAAAGATGTACTCGTCCCATTCAAAGATCACTCCCCCTAAAACACATAGCAGTGGAGCAACTAACATGAGAAAACATCAGAAAATATGAACTAGAACTGTAGAAAAATTGATGTCGATGCTGGAGAGAAGTTGTTGTTTAGGAAACTTGCTATTAGCGGCTGAAGAGAGCATGTTGTTGGCGTTTCCTTGAGGCTGGAGCTCTCACAGGCACAAGAAAGAAGAAAGAGAAGGATGCCTGCCCCTGTCTAGAGGGGGAGTAACCATTGCTAGGGCTCTCATGGGAGAGATTTGGAGTTTGGGAGGAGACGGGGAGTGGGGTATTGCAATAGGGTTTAAGTGGCATGTGTGACAAACATGAATCACAGTAACACAACAGTTTCAAATAACCAGTTCTGGATGACAGTCTGATTCCGCAGATTTTACTGGTCGGACCGGTTTCTGGCCGGTTCCTCCCGGTTATGGGGTGTTTTATGGGTCTTAGGCCTGACAGGACCAGTTTTAGCACTGGTTCTCGATCCAAACGGTCCAACCAGCCGGTCCAAACCAGTTATGATTACACTGAGATCTGTAGTGGCCCCTAGCCACACTACCTATGTGTCTTAAAGGGTTGGTCATAAGTTCATAACAACTGCTCAAGACATTGGCAACTACATAAATGTTGCCTCTCAACAATAAAGCCTTGGAACCATATTCTACGCAAGATTGGTTATGTTCATTCTGATAGATAAATTTGTAGTATGGGTTGGAAATAAAAATCCATATTGCTGCAAAGACTGACCAAAAAGCATCCAGAAATTGAAACCATCAGCATTCTTTCCAGTGTGACTACCACCACCATACTTTTATAGATAAATTTTAAGGCAGAAACAATACTCATAAATCATAAATTTGATGTGTGCTCGTATATGTATTAGTCATATTACTTGTGCTCATATTTTATCTTTATGTATTTGACGTCAGATTATTCTGTTTTTGTGTTGTTAACTTAAAAAGCTGTAAATCATTCCCAAGCATGTTGGGTTTGGTTACCATAACTGTTAAACAATGAAGTCAATTGTTATAATCTACAGTACTTGCAATACTCTGATGCTTAATATCTTTCTTTCTAGGATTCCATGAAAATATCTGTAGTAGTTCTCAGACTGTTACTGGACTGTTTTGACGTGGTTGTGTCCCTTGTCTTGCAGTGGCTTCAAGCCTTGAAAAGACACCTCAGTATCACCTTACTGATTTTATGTAATTATTCATTTGCAACATGTTAATTGATTGTATTTAATAAGTTGTAATACAACTACTATGGTAGAGTCGTGAGATTTAGATACCCCCCCCCCATTTTTAGACTAGATTATATCTGATATCCTATTTAGACTAGATTATATAAAATGCCATCTTGTGTATGCAAGATGCATCTAGGATGATCCTAAACTAGGAGCAGAAGAGGTTCCTCAACTAGTTGACCATCCTTCCTCCATATTTTCAATGCCTCATATTTTTGCTGTGAATATCCCTATGACATGTGGTAAAAAAGAGGTAAAGCTTCCCCATTTTTCATTTTGGAAACCCATGTCAGTTGAATGTTTCATGGTCTCATCTAGAAATTGTATGCAGGCTCGTTCAAGCTGCAAATCCATCTTTGTATGAAGTGCTTAAAGGAAGAAGCTTGTTTATCCAGCCTCATCCAGAAAAGGTTGATTGCAGTGGGTCAGTGGTAGGTAATGACTTCCTGCCAAAGTGGTAAAATCATAAATCTCCCAATACCTAAGCACCATTTGTAACTAAATTAATTAACATGTCGAACTATAACTCAACCTTTTCCTCACCACTACCATATGTAACCTTTCACATTAGCCGGATGACCCCTGTTACTGTTTGAATCCTCTATTCCCCATTTCACTTCATTCTTATCCAAACATGTTGGGCGTTCTGTGCTGGATCGTCCTTATGGGTCCAATTCTGTAGATCTAAATACAAGAAAATTAGGTTGTGGTGGATCCCGACCACCCCTTTTCTCTCAAACTTAGTGATTGTATTCTTATTGAACACCAATTGGGAGTTCTTTGTTGGATCGATATTATGGGTCCAGTTTTGCAGATCTAGTTACAAGAGAAGTAAGTTGTCATGGACCTTGACCACCCCTTTTTTCTCAAAATTATTGATTGGCCCTCCCCACTGGAGAAAAAATTGGGGAATGTATCCTACCTTGATGAAGGTTTCTAGATGGTAACATTAGTACTGAGGATCAATCCTTTTGGTATTAAAATTGGAGTGGTGAAAAACTACATGCTCACACCAAATACCATAACGATACGAACCATCATATTAACATTAAAGGCATGTGGATAGATGATGGCTGTTGGGATTGGTCTTGGTTATAAGAATTGCTTACACATGATGAATGCTTTTAGTTGTGAATTCCTACCACTGCATAAGAGAGGAGGATGAATGCTCCATATGGACAATTGATCACAAGGGCTTGTTCTCTCTTCACTCATCCAAGAAAATGTTGAGTCGGTCAGTAGGTGTTGATGGTTGTGGATGAGAGACATACCTCCTAGAGCAAATGATGTGACCTCAAAGATGTTTATTGGGGAACTTCCAAGAGATGTCAATGTGAAAATATGTGATATAAAGTTTGTATCGAGGTGTCAATGTTGTGAAAACCCACAAATAGTATTAGTTGATCATGTTTTCATCTAAAGTGAGTTTTCTTGGGTCCTCTTGGAAAAAGATGAAACTTCTTTGGAAAATATGTGATATACAACTAATCTCTTGCTACAAGAGCTACTTAATCACTACTGGGTTAAGGATTCCCCAACCTCCCCTAATGCTTAGATGCTTAGTTGCATCCAAAACTCACTATATGACTTAAATGGAGGAGCCAATGTAAATCTAGATTTGGCAATTGTTTCTCAGACTCGATTATACTATGGAAAATGATTATGGATATGGTAAGGAGGTTGTGTACAAAAAAGTGTTTATAAGAAAATGGATGACAATGAGTTTTGAAATGAGATACATGCCTTGGATTTTAAGGACGACTGCAATAGACCATACATTTAGGATGATTAGGACAATCCATGGAAATCCATGATCCTTGCAGTGAATACTGTTTTCTCGTGGAGTCAAGACTTCAAGCTAGATTGATTGTGTAACTTTGTTTTTCCATAACTTTTAGAGATGGGTTAAATTTGTTGATGTATAGGTGATCAAGTTACTAGTATTTTAAGTCAAGATATTTTGATATAGCAATTCTAATTGACAAGTAGCCTATTCATATGTTTGATTGAGTGATACTCCAATCCTCTTGTATAGCTACTAAACATCCCATGAGGACAGGAACAACCTCAAATAGTAACATGTGCTGAAGTAGTTTCGGTTTATGTTGGCCTGGGGTAGCACCATATAGTCTCTCACAATATTTTACCAATCAAGGAATTAGGGATTGTCAATGTTTGTTCACTTAACAATAGACACAGATCTGGTGACTTTAAGTCCTCAAACCCTAATACATTAGATGCCATTTACCCCCTATTCCGTCAATCAAGGACTATGAGGTTCATTCTCTTCAAACAAACAATCTGGTTGTTTATTACAATGTTCAACGGCAAAACGAGATGTACTACTCTGTTTTGGAAAAATAATAATCTAGCTTATGAAACCTACTACAACATATACCAAAAGTATAATGAGGCACAAGGCTTCACTTCAACCAACTAGTAGTCGTCTCCCTTTGGAACATGCATCCCCTCAGTCATCAAGCACTATTTCCCTTCCAAATCGGTGTGTGTTTCCCATAGGCCTGGTGATGGTAGTGGTTTGTAGGCCACCACTCTTTTCACCAATTTTCTACCTAGTATTGGAAGCTAGTGGACATCCTACCAGTGTTGTGTGATGAACTGTTGTTGAAGAGAACCCCAAGTCCCGATATGTTAACTACAGATAACCTGTCAGGATCGCTAGCTCAGCCGGTCCTATAGATGCTCAGCAGGAAGAGTAGCCTCCCTATCGGCATTCCAGAGGCTACCTTGGTCGTTCTCTAGTAGAAGGCAGCCAGGTTCAATAAAGCTTGATAATACCTTTAGATCTCATGGAGTTAAATTAATGACCAACAGCATCCCCTCCCTTCTATTGTAAATTAAGATCTCTAGAGAAAGAATTTCCCAGATTAAAAATCTACATTTAAAAATCATCGTATACTTCAGCCCACCCCCCACACACCTTGTGTCATCTCTCTTACGAACAACTTGATGGGTTTTCCAAATTTGAACTATACAAAATGGCTTGGTAGATGTGGGCTGATGTACATCAAAATCACCTAATGTACCTAGTGAAGGGTCATGAGAAAATCAATATCAACAAACAAGGATAGGATACGATGGATTATTTCGTCAGTAAGCATGTTTGATATAATATGACAGTCTACTAGTATAATGAATAAAAGTTTGGAAAGAAGATGTGCATCATTTCGAACCAGTGGATTTTAATCTTGAAAGAACCATCATGATATTTTCTTACCTACACTAGATTCTGAGGGAGAAGGAATGGAGTCTTTTCTAAAAGCAATGAAAGGGGTGATTTTATCTTCTGGAATCTGAACTGTCTTCCTAAGGAGTCTTCCTCATGTGATTACAGTATAGGTAAAATTTAGAGAAAGAGGTTTGGCTTCAGTTTCTGGAAAGCAAATGAAATAATTCCTCAAGATAATTTTGTTTGTGTGTAGGGAGATGGGGATACTGAGGGGTTACGAATATAAGGCATTGGTCTTTCTAGGGTGCTTGCAAGGCTCCATGAATTTCCATGAATTGGAAGGTCAAACCTAGGAGTAAAAAATCAAGAGTATATTTTGATATCTGACGGAAAGATGAGAAAAACTGTAAAGAATGTAATTTATGCAATGATATCTCTACTATCAAGTGATTCAACAGCCCATCACCAGACTAATATCACATATTAAAACATGTTGATATGTGGATTTTCTTAATGAATGTCATTTTGTGACAAGGAATCTTTGTGGTGGAGAGTTCCCAGAACTGGTGGGGTATAATACAAACATATCATATAACTAGGTAGACCTACCCCAATCTGCCTTGTTCAAGACCAAGGCCTATCAGATCTGTAGTCTCATAAGGTTGTAGGCTTAACTACTTCCCAGGCTTAGAGCTTTACAAACCTAGAAGCCAAATGGATGGAACCCAATCCATCAAACATATCTAGATGCAACCGGCCTACAACATAAAGTAAATATAGAACTACAAAACCAAATTCCATGCGGACCTAGGTTTGTTTAAAAACATACCCAGCTGACAATTGGTCAAAAAAGAGTTAGATGTCTTTGCCATTCTCATGACATCCTAAATTTGGAAACCGCCAGGCCCACTTCTCATCCTAATTCCACATTCTTGTGTCTTTGGTTAAAGTTTTACTCCATTCAAATAGAGGAAGCAAGATAAGTATCACATCGTTTCATTATTATCTATCACTACAATTCACATAACTAATAGACAAAACCCCATTGCAACAAAATTTTGGATTAGTATGTTTTGATGATTAAAATGCACTACTATTGAATGATATACAATTAGTCCTATAAAAAAAGGAAGCAGTCTTGTAGTATTGTATTAGTTACTTACCAGATCATTCTTCACTTCTCCCACAGCAAGATAAACATATTGAGCAGCATGGAAATAGCCCTACATATTCAAAACTCCCAAATATAGAAACTCTATGCTTCAATGGTCACCTTTTGTGTTACAAGATCACTTCTCGATATCGTCACATATCAATTACAAATATCCATTCTGCAAACTAAGAGAAATAAACCACTAAGATCTCATATACTAGAATGTACGTCGTAAAGAAAAACATTTGTTGCAATGAATAAGATCATGAACATATTACAAACTATTTACAGGCTGTATATAAGCCATAGTCTACCTCCTATTAAATGCAATTAAGAGAACCATTGCAACGTGTGTGTACTTAAAGAAAAGTATCAATTTACATTTACTTAAAGAAAGTTGGCACAAATTCAATACAAGCTAAGGATGAATGGGTAGTAGGAAATCTGCCAAACAAAATCTACAAGTCAAAATAGGGGTTAACATAGTTGATCCTTCCATAGAAAAGTATCATTTTTTTTTCAAATAGATACCAACATTATACCTACTGAACTTATATATTAAATACATACTAAAAGTAATTCCTATTGTTTTATATGGTAAATAAAAGTTGAGCAGATGTGTGATAAGGTTTCTAACATTAATCTTGAAATCATGCAGATAGCATCTAATTGTATAGTTCCACAAGTCATTGCCAACCCAATCCAAACTAAAAAATACATATCAATAAAATTCCAGTGAATTAGGTGATGGCTGCCATAAATGCATAATCACTGAAACCATCTAAGTGAGATCAAATTAGAAAGATCCATTAGTTCCAAAAAAATCAGTTGGCACCCGCCACTAGGTAGAGAGGTTTTAGAAAATAAACATTAAATCAAAATTTTCATATCAGTTCAATTAGTCCTATAGATCACCGAGGTTGACTGTTTCTAGTTGTATGGAATCAAACCCCTGGTGGCTTAGAATCAATCTTGCCCATTACTGCCAGCAACAAATAAAGATCATAACATGATCTCTATTTTGGAAAAGCAATATCTATTAATTTCCTTAGAATCTACTTACTACATTTATCCATGACTTAGTTGTATTTTTACAGGTCACATAACATCTAATGTATAACCACAGGATAAAGTGACCCTGACTCTCCATGCTTGGTTAAAATTTGAGCTTTTGAAGGTACTATATAATGCAAACTCAGACAATGGTTTATTAGTGTAATTACTTAGTGAATATTCTGGTTAATTATCTGAAGTAGAGGACAATGGATTCACTTTGCTGCAGAAAATGACTGAGCTGAGCTACTTTTGCTCAGTTAAAAGTTGAGCTGCTGAAGCTACTATATCATGCAAATGTCAGTAGGCATTTAGGGAGGAATTCAAACTTTTAAAACTCATAGATATACAGATATTGTTATTTCATTACCTTTTTTCTCTCACATGATTGGGTTGTATTTACTTAAGAATCATGATGATGCTTTGTCGGTGTTTAAATTGTTTCATAAAAGGGTTATTACAATATGTACATATAACTATTATATTTTGCAACTCATATTCTAGAGGCATCTATTGTATTTTAGCAAAGCTATTGCTATTTATTCAATGTAGTTCAACCAACCAGAAATCAAGGTCATCACTTCTCCCAACTTGAATGGAGTAACCTCCATAGGGGAAACAGATAGCTGTTAGAAACTTGTCCATCAAATAATCTTTAATTCGAAGTAAAATTAGACTGAAATAAACTGATATAACAGAGTCTTTTCGGATAGTATAAAGGTTGTTATCTATGGCCTGAACCAAAGCTCTAGGTATGGGTCGAACATCATTTTGAGTTCAGACCAAAGCTCCAAGTAGACCCAGTGATGATACCGATTTTTACTCCACCTGGTACTGGTACGAAAAGGAAAAAATAACCAATGTTGAAACTTGAAAGATTTATTATTATTGACAAATGTTTCCAATAACATGTTAAGCTTATTAATTACAAAGCCTTGGTACTTCTTAGATATTTGAACAATGATGCCAAGTTAATTAGAGAGAGAGTCACAACTCACAAGCAACATTGTTGTGCAATTAAGTGCTTTCAGAAATATAATGTACTATAATCTACAAATTCCATTGCCTATAAGATGACAATGTCTACAAGTTATTTAAACATATATTGAGTTCACAAATGACCTAAAAATATTATGAAGTTTAAGAGACCTATATTAGTTGGCTAAATAACGATCACAAAAAAAAGTCAGCCAAAATTTGAGAAAAATTCAATTGTTGCTGATGCTGAGTAAAATATGACAACTAAAATCTCATCCGATTCAGGATCATGCATTCTAATTAAGACTATTATGGATTCCATGCAATTAACAACAATAGAAGATGATAATATCAATGATACATAATACCTTTGAATAAGTATGCTGATGGTATGCCAAATATGTATGGTCAATAGTTTCTCTCATGCAGTCATCCATGAACTTCAGGTAGTCTTTTATAAGATCGTTTAGGTCTGTTAGAACTTAGAATAGGTGAGTTCATCATCTACGTAACATCTGGTGTAAAAGAGTCTCTCAAAGTATGTTTTTGACATCCATTGACTTGTACCTGTCTAAAGAGAAAAGTGTGTCACAAAAGTAATTCCCATTTCATGCGCCTCCTCACAATGGAGCTACACAAAATTTAGAATTTCTAAACCATATATGCAAAGAAGGAACCAAGATGTACAACTCAAATGTCAGTGGAATGGTTCCAGAAAAAGAAAAAAGGTACACTAACATAACCTTGAACTGCCAGTGGATCTGAAGGACATGATAAGATGCAGTTATGTTAATCTTCTTAAAACCAATGACAAGAGTTATGCTAATCTTGAGATCATTTTGCCTTTTGTCATACCTAGAAAACTTTTTCTTTAAAACTATTTTCTCAAGATCAGTAATAAATAAATTACAATACACTCCACTAGAATCATTTTGCCTTTGCATTATCTAGAAAAACTCTATCTTCAAAACCAGTTTCTCAAGATGAATAATAAACAAATTATGATACACTCCACTAGAATATTTCAAGGGAAAACTTGAATATGAAAATAATGAATTCAAGAATGCATCCCACCTCTGAATTGTCAAACCATTCTCCAATACTATTATTTCTTCTAGAAGATAACCAAAATGCTTTGTGCGCTAGAACAACTACAAAAGGCAACATAGAAAGTGTAACTGAATCATGATAATCATTTTGGTTCTCATCTCCGCCCATCATCTCAGCTACACCCTTTTTCTGCTCTCACCACTAACCACGTAAGGTCTCCTACAACATTACTTGTTCCTACCTGCATTGATGCCCTCCTACATTCAGCATTGAAGTTATACTGGTCAAATCAAGCGATCGCTCATCAGTGTCACGTCTACTACAATATTGCTCCCTGCACATACTATTGTTGCTATTGCAGTCTACTACAACACCATTGTCATGGTGTCGTGGTCACCATGCTACTGCATCACCTATACCCCAGTAGCTTGCTCGTGATTCCCATCCTACTTGGTGTAGCGATGAGCTCCAACGGGTGGTGTTGTGCCTCCTCTTTGACCAGTTCCTTCAGGTTCCTCACCTCCTACAGATGCTTATTCTGCAGTCCTATGTTTCACAAAAAAAAAAAAATTCAGGACTGCAAGCTTCATTATGTGCGGTTCTGTGCAATGAAAATTAGGATCCACACTAGATATATAGCTATCATAGAAGTTTTTAGTGACATTCTGTGGCAAGAGTGCAGCTTGGTTTCTCCACTTCCTTAGCTTGTATACGTAATTTATGCACAGTAGTACAACTGCTCGTCGAAATTAAGAGATGTGTAGAATAGCAGGGCCGATGATTATTAGACTTCTAGCAAAGAAATCTCACAATCAGTTACACATAAAGCACAATAAAAAAATCAGTAAAAAGATGATGTTTTCTATACAAGCACAACCAATTCATGCAGTTTATTACCTCACAGAAGCATGGTTCGTACCAGAAAGCAAATGCTAAAGTAATGGCTTCATTGGAAGCTGTTTGAATCTACATATCATATGCTAAGTAATGAGCTCAACATGTTTTTTAAATATCCATTGAAATATAAGATAGCAACGCTCATGGCATTAGTTCCTTGTCACTGTAATTCATATTTTTCATTCCAAGTTACTTACATAGCATTCACACATCATGCATGTTTTTTAATTTGAGAGTATTAAGAACAAAAGATTAACTTTGTTTCCTTCATCGGCAAAAGTATGTACGGTTCCTTGCATGATCCAAACAATTCATTACTGTAAAATGATTACACAATATGAACACTTATATGGAGACAAAAATAAAATACAAAGAAAGCACATAACACTTACATGTGAATATATAAACATAATTCTGATGAAAATCAGAATTGTGCCTCCCATATGGTAGACAATGCTTATTAACAAGTCAGGGCATTAATCAACAACACAACAAGAGACTCATTACGCCAGCAGGAAAACTGAACTGTAATTCATATCTTAAATATAATTCATCAAGAGACTCGTTACATCAGTAGGGAAAAAGAAGTATAATCAATGAGCATACTAGAGTTGCATGACGGAAATGCACCACGTGATAATCACCTCAAGAGGCGAACTCAAATATATTATACAACTATTCAAAAAATAGACACTTCAATAGCATCACCAATAGATTTCAGATTTAGAAGAATATCTAAAAGGCGATACAACACTAAGAGAAAAAACTTTTCCATCTATAGCAGATTAGTTTTGAAAGAATATATGGGAGTAACAAAGAAGGGTTGTTGTTAGAGCTAATAGATCATACAAGATATTTAGAAGCAAAACCACCATTTCATTGGTTAAGATCACATGTTAGGATCCTTTTTGAAAGCATCCCAATGGAAGAAGATGCCAAAGTAAAGTGTTATGGAACAGGAAAAATTGCTACCCCTGTGACTACCGATCTAAGAATTTAGGAAATTGTTCCTGCAGAGAAGGAAATTAAAAAAACTCTTATGAAGATGGCACCCATAGAATCCCTAAGCCAGATGGTATTGATGCTTTTTCTGAAGAAAAAAATGTAATTTATTATCATGTATCTATTGTATACATGATAGGACAGAGTATTTTCAACACCACTACTACAATTGACCGTATAACACTGGGCACTGATCTTATTACATAGTAATTATCATATTGTTCCAACTAAGAAATTAAGGATAATTATCCTTTCTCGTTATGCAATCTAGTAGTTCTACATTAATTTATTCCTATAGGATACACAAGAACCTCGAGTTAGAAAGATGACTTCACACAAATTACATTTTCTAATATATTCGGCAACACAAGTTGCAACGCTGAATCATTTCAGACATACAACACCAAAGGCCATAGACTTCAGTCACAACTCGTACTGTTGTGTTGTAAAGTAAACAACAAAAAAATGATTTTAAATAGGATATTATTAGCATTCAATTGACCAATGTAGAAGTGTTGAGAAATAGACAAAAGACAGAGTAAACAAAAGACACTATAGACGTGTTGTGTTGCAAATTAAAGTACACTGATAAAAAAAGTGTGAATCGAAGATTATTGGCTTTCGTTCAATCAAGTAGATGCATTAACAAATTAGAAAAAAAACATTATTTATGTATTTCGACCAAATGCCATTCAAAGCTTCATAGGAGTTCAGTCTTAATAGTCATTAACATAAAGATGTATTGGTCCTTCTTTAAGGATGGATTGCTATCTTCGGAGTAACCTACATGAAGGGGGGAGGGAGAACAACTATGAATTTAAGTTTTACTAACCTTAGGTTTCAAAACTCTATGATGCTTGATTAGATATAATAGAAAAATTAACACATCTGCCTTCCTTTTCTGCACAGCACAAACTCCATAGTTTGTAGCTCCATCAACAATTATAATCATTCTCCAATTGAATAAAGATTTCCTACATAGCAAATCAAGTAAAAAACTACATAAACCACAATTAATTTAAACATACAATGGTTTACTATTAGTGGTTCCATGTCTTTTCGTGAAGCTTCAACATTTTTTCCCTCATGCATCACATGAAGTTTTTTAGTTTTTGTCTTGGTCGCATTTTACTATCTTAATTAGCCATGGATTTCATGATGAAGAAGATAAAGAAAGAGAGAGTGTTTGGATTTTTAATTCGTCTAAGGGGTTTTTAATTCATAAAACTAGAGTAGTCGTCTACTGTCTAAGGGATTTTTAATTCGTAAGATAGAAGTTACCTGAAGTTTGCACACTTTGGCCACCCACTTGCTGAGGAAACAATGCATGACTGTGTCGGGGTACGTTGGGTAAGTATGAGTAGATTTACTTTTGACCGGAGCATCATACATACCTTCTTGAAATGTGCCTAATAGGCAACCGTGACACCTGATAGAGAGATCAGGAAGGTCAGGCAGGAGTTGATAAATATGACTTAGACCGCTGAGGCAGTGGTGTCATTGAAACGCATCCCACCTTGGTTGGTGAAGGCTAGCAATGCCCAACGAGGATGAAAGACAGTATAGAGATCTCTAAGAAGTAACTTGGAACCGAGTACTAAGATAGGAGACATACCATAGGAATTAGGAATTAGGAAATTTACTTCATTGGGAGTATGAAAAATAACATGCACACAATTGATGAAGCCTGATTCTATATTCACCTAGATCTGTCCTCACCTCTTCTCCCCAAAATAGTAGGGCTCGTCCTTCCGCACCTCCTCTCTAACATCACGCTATACCTTGTGCCAGCAAAAGGAGACGATGAAAGGGTGAGAAGGCAATCTGATTAGAGGTTGTTTGTAGGGGGATAGCATGGTCGGGGGTGTGCATTGTGCCGGGGGTCGGAGGAGGAAGCACAGACGTAGCAGGTGGGAGTGATGAACACTACCTGCAAGTGGGAGAAGACATGGGAGTATCGGCCTTGCTGAAAAGTTGAAGTGGGAATCAGCACACCGAAAAAATGAAGTGGGAATCAGCGCGGCCAAAAATTGAAAGTAAGTGGGAACTAGCGTAATGATGATTTTCAAGATAGTGGGCGGGCGTGCGAATAGGTGGAGGTTTGGGGAGTCAGAATTTTTTTTAGTCGGTTCGTAGTCAAAATGTAGTTATTAGAACTCAATACTCATGCTTTATTTATATTATTACAATTTGTATAGAAAAAGTATTTTTATAATTTATGTTGTTAGAATAATTGTAGCTAAATCGTCTTTTTTTTGTAGTGAGTGTCAAACCCAAATACAAAACTAGATTTTAATTGTTCGAATGGTGTCTCAATTGAGAACGACCCAGATTGAAAACATTAGATTCGAAAGAAAACTCTGAGCCAGATTTGACAATGAATACAAAAAAAAATCTCTAATTAGATGTTCATGATTATATTTCGTGTGATAAAATATTGGGTGGTCGGTTCCGGGTCAAAACATCTACTCAGAGTGAAAAAATTGTCATTCCCACATGACCACACAAAATTAAATTTTGTTCAATCGACCTCTCAAACTGAAACCAACCCATATTAAAAAAACTAAAGCCCAAAAAGAACTCGGACCCATATTTGACAATAATTTTATATGAAATAATAATTAATTATTTGATTACATGTTCATCATAAAATTCTCTAATAAAAAAATTGGGTTTAGCTCGATTCTGGGTATATAAAATAAGTCAGAGTCTATTGTATAATCTTGGCATATAACAATGGATTAATTATAGCGTATTGTGTGGCTATTACAATATGTGAATATGATGTGTTGTTTATTATACGCGAATATATGAAAAATTCAGAGAATTATGTGAATATGATGTGTTGTTTAACTATGGTCTTTTACAATATGTAGCTATTACAACAGGTGATATCATGTTGTGTAATTATATTATATTACAATGGTTTAGTTTACGTTGTGTAATGGAGGTCTATTACAACGATATTTTATGTGTGGATATTACAACAGGTTACAACATGTTGTGTAATTATAATATATAACAACAGGTTGGAGTATGTTGTCTCATGTTGGGATATAACAACGAGTTTTAATATGTTGTATTATGGTGGTCTATTACAACATGTACCAAATACAACATGTAAAGGCCTGTTGTATAATTAATACATACTACAACGGGTGAGTCTGCGTTGTGTAATGATGGTCTATTACAACATGTGACTATTACAACGGGTCAAAATATGTTGTGTAAATAACATCTTTTACAACGATTTTGAATATGTTGTGATACTACAACCTATTACAACACTTTAGCAGTTGTTGTAGTATCCTCCTATACTACAATAGGTTTGGCATGTTGTAAATGACTTGTGTTGTATAAAATATACAATATACAACACAAAAATGGGCTTGTTGTGATAAGTATGTTAACTACAACACAATCATCAGAACTGTTGTCTATCTCCCGTTGTAAAAAGCATTTTCTGTAGTAGTGATATTTAGAATGTATATACTCTTAACATCCATATATCTCATTGTTCAGGTCACGCACCTAAAAACATATGTCTTTAGATATTTATTATGTTTCCTCATTATCTCATAGCTGAGTGAAACTTAATGAATCAGAAGATTGCCTTTATTATTAATCAAATAGTTCACACAATATCCCATCGCAATCATCATATAATTGTCTCTCTAGTAGACATACCAACATGTGGGCCCTACCTACTGGAGGGGTAATGGCGTTGATACCATTTGTAACGCTCATGCTCACTATCCAAGGCTCTAGTAGAGTTTCAGGAATGAGAACTGGACCCACAAACCACCACTAGCCTTAATTTCACTCATTGTCCTCACTAATGCACAAGTCCAGATCAAGTTCCAGACTGGTCACTCATCCTAGTACCATTCCAAATTGAGCATGCCTAACTTTGGAGTTCTTAGTGATGGGCTACCTAAAAAGGAGGTGCACCTTGGTGATATAGGTAGTCCAAAAATTCCTTCTAATATTAATTTATTTGAGGCCTCAAATTATTGTACGTTATAAATGGTATCAGAACCATATCTAAAAACACCATGAACTCCCTCATATCCAACATTGTTATTCCCCACATGCCATTTAAATCACAATTGCAAATGATATTCTCCTATCTTGATATTCCTCACATCAATTCACCTACATTATATAAAAAATCCTTCTTAGCCCCTTCTCCAAGGCCAACCTAGGGGGATAAGCACTAATAATGTTGAAAATCTTTTTTCATCAAAGAAATCTTGATAGCTATGACTTTGTGTCCTATCCTTGTGATCATGGAATCATCATCCTTCATTATATTGTCAACAATAATGCATGCACCAACTCTATGTTTATATGTATATCATATTTTGTACTCTATGTCCCCAATTTCTTTCCATCGATCCATGTCCACTTGCTTTCTTGAAACCAAGCAATACTGAGTTTTCTTCTAATCATGGTATCCATTATTTGCAAAGATTTTCTTGTCAAAGAGGCAATAGTTCAAAATCCTACTCTAATCATTTTTTGTTGAACGTACTTGTTACCGGCCTCAGTTGAAAATGTTACCCTTACAAATATTTCACTATATCAGGGCAACAGTGTGGTGGGACTAGATTCTATACCCAAACTTCTCCAAGGTGTGGAAATCCTTGCATATCCTTGAACAAAATTGGATGTGGTTGTGTCAAAACCCCCGGCATAAGTATCACTACACCTGTGTTGATGTATGCATCCCTAGGTAGGTAAATTCTTATAAGGATTTGAGTTATTACAAAAGTGACTGAGTTTTATGGCTATATTCAGCATATCACCAATCCTTCTTTACTCAGGCTTGATTCTGACTATAATTGCACAACATGTATGGAACACGTGCAGTATTGGGGTTATTTAATGATTATAGATTCATAATATTTTAAGTTACATTTCATGTTTTGAATTGCATATCGATCTACACAATCAATAATCATGCTAATCTGATGAGTGGATAAATCACATAATGTCCCAAGGCCCATTTAGTTGACCAGATGACTTGCAAGTCTACTTACCCCTTTTGAGAGCTTCTAGCCAATGATCTAGCTATGCAAATCATCTAGCTAACTTAGTTTCACAATTTACCTAAAAATTAAAATAGAAGGACATTTTTCGATCATGGCCCTACTTGCGGCTCAATGTTTTTTATGTTAAAATGACCCCAGACACCCCTCATAACTATCTTGCAAATCAGAAGGCCTAGTAATCACATGAGGAATATCAAAGAATGTTTGAATCATCTTAGAGACATGCTGGAGACATGATCTTTATCTAGTAGCTTCTTGGATGATCAATTTATACCATATAAATCCCTTGCTCTCTTTTCTACAATCAATGACTAGTCCATTCTAATTCAACATTTGCATTTTCACCATATTTGGTTAGTAGTTACACTACTAGGTACGCAAAGCTCACCACCCTCATGATCATGTATCTTTCTCTTAATTTAGATATTGTATGGGACTTCAGTTAACCATAGTTCCATAATTCATTTCCATGATAGTTTCCCGATCATCACCCCAAATGCAAGTTGGGTTAATCAACATCACAAATATGTGATAATATCCAATAACACTAATTTTTCTATGCTTATTCTATTAATGCTACCACATGAAATCCATTCCTACAGTGATGGATATGTGATATCTAAAATATCATGACTGTGTGATTGTAGTGATATTCATAAATGATGTTTCATCTATTTAAACAAAACTAAATAAGCCAATTTATTTACTTACCATTCTTGTGCAAATTTGATTGGAAAGAGAGATATGGAGAAGGGCAGTGTGTGTTGAAACCTCTTCCTTAGTTTCTTTATTAATGTGATAATTTCATATTAATAAAAATAATTTAATTCAACAAAAATCAACCACTATCCTAGATAAACACATAGTTTTGGCATCTTAAAAATCTAACTTGTTATTGGAAATGGTTACCCTTGGGATTTGATTCCTAACTATAATGTGACATGACCCCTGCACTTCTAGTTGAGTTTTCCATACTATTATTTGAGGTAACAACTAGGATATCTATCCTTGGGAATTTTCAATATACAAAATGCACTTCCATACATGATGACTAACCAATTTCCGCTCATCAGATTTACTCTGAAAAAACATTTTTTGATACACCATATATGTCATTTGTAGATTGTCCTTGGTATAACTAGTTTAGACAGACGATCATAATAAAGGACTCCATATTATTGTGATGACTATTATATCCAAGAACTATGGATTCTAACATGGTGTGACATCCCATCATTGAATATATCATAATACACCTTAAATGTGTCCATCTAGGCCTTGAGCATTAGGAACAAGATCTTGACAAAAATCATGTTTTTATTGATTGATCTTTGTCTCAAGCTTGAGTACAATTCTTTAATTCATGTAGAAGTACGAATTTTTTTCTTGTTGATCTTGTCAATGTCAAGGACTAACATCAACAACAAGTTGGTTCTTGTGTATCATTTAATCTACAAAGGAATAATTATAGGAACTAAAAATATTATAAAATAAAATGTTCATATAAGTAGGGCTACACCTATTATTTTCTATGGATTAATAACACTACATATCAACCTAGAAAGATACAAAAAAGAAATATCTAATGGCTAAGGTCCATATATCACAAAGTCATCAACCAACTTTGGTTGATCAATCACAACTTTAATATTTATACATGAGATATTTCCCATAAACTACCACCGCATTGATGGGGAACAACCATTTTTCATTTCCATTATATAGAACACCTATATGCATTCCTCTAGGAACATGTTCCTATTTAGGGTACCTAATTAATCTTGATCCAACAATCCATATTCGAAAATCTTGTAACCTTCTTGGAAGAATCACATGTATACCTCATACCTATAATCGATAGATCGTGCACCCCATTTTGCATGTGCATGCTTGTCTAGAGTGTAAGGTTCACATGAAGGATTACTTTATAGACACATATATACACATAATTTTATATATGTACACATATATATAAATATATACATACATCCATATTTAGATATATGCATATACTTATATATGCATATATATACATACATACGTACATACATACATACATACATACATACCAACAAGGAGTGGCTCAAGTGGTCAAGAACGGTGTCCCCTAACAAAGGGACCCGGGTTCGAATCCCAGTTGCCACCTTGATTTACCACCCTCCCAGGCATTTGGCCTCCACCACGGGCATGGGAGAGGGGTGGGGAGGAGAAATCTTTCTCTATTATTCCCATACATACATACATACATACACACACTGTCGCCTTGGTTTACCACCCTCCCAGACATTCGACCTCCATCACGGGCATGGGAGAGGGGGAGAGAATGCCTCTCTTTATCCCATACATACACACACATACACACATACATACATTTACCAAATTTTGATAGGCTCAAGTGGTCAAGCACGGTGTCCCCTAACAAAGGGACCCGAGTTTGAATCCTAAGTTGTCACCTTGATTTGCCAACCCCGGGAAATTGGCCTCCACCACGGGCATGGGAGATGGGGGGTGAAGAAACTCTCTTAATCACATACATACATACATATATATATATATATGGGTGTTCATTCAATACCCCACGCGTAGGCTAGATTTTGCTGCCCGTCAGCCAAAAAGTAACTATGGTCAGAAAAGTAACTATGATGATAAAAAAAGTAACTATACGACTAAAAAAGTAAATCTAAACAGAATACACATCAAATGTATATATATATATATATAAAATTTTATATTTATTATAGCTATTGCAAATATAACTATCTATGCATGAAAAGTAATAGTTTGTAAGGTAAAGTAACCCTCTACATGTCAAAAGTAAGAAATTTTTAAAAAAGTAACCAAAATAGGGGGCGGGTAGCTACCCGAAGGGTATTAAATACATGCCCTATATATATGGTTGTTTATTTAATACTCACGTGGGTACTATAGTTATGCTACACATTTCTAAAAATGCGGCGGTAGATTTGTAACTATTGGTTTCCGCTTCCTTCAATTCATCTCATGCTTCCTTTCATTTGGCTCCCGCTCCCTTTGATTCTTCCGTCTTTCTGAATAGGTTGAGGGCCTCCATCCTTGATTTTCTGCATCTGAAGACGAAAATCATTGATGACCTCAATGATAATTTCCCTCACCTGAAGAAGGTGAACATCCCTGATTTCCTGCATCCCTAATTTCTAGGTTGAGGACATTTTTTTGGTGGTGGGAGGAGGAGCAGGTGGCCTAGATTGGAAACATTGATGACGATGACGCTAATCAAGTGTAAACTAGGTAAGAGGCATCCCATGCCTCTCCTAGACCTTCTCCCTATCTATCATGAACTTTCAACCTTTTTTGGGATCGAGTTCTCCATCCCATCATATTTCATTCGTGCATCCTTTTTCTATCTAGCTTCCTCTTGAATTTCCATCTTTTCTGTTCTTAGTTTGAAGACAATTCTATTTATTCCTCTTGAGTACCATTCACACTTCCAGAGATTAAATAAAACCTAATGCATAGTTAGGTCTCTAAATCAAATAATTAATTTTAATAGTTACTTTTCTTTCATTGGAGTTACTTTATGTAACACAATTATCTTTGTTTACCCACAGTTACTTTATTTATTAAATAGTTACTTTGTTGTTCATTGTGTGAATGTAAAGTCAAGATAGTTACTGTCTAGTTGTTGTTGCTACCTGTCCTTTTTGTAATCATTTTTAGATATACAATGATTCTTAGATAGGTACTTTCTTGTGGTTTATACACATGGGGCACATTTTACTGAAATACTACTGAATATAATTAGTAATTGTAATGTAGTTGTTGGAATTAAATGTTGTAATACATACATGTAGTTACTGAATTTGTTATTTTTCTATTGTCTAAAATGAATGTATATTAAAACATAGTTGGATGAGTACGTACCCAAAATGGGTGTATTTTCTATCTATTTTGTTTCAACAATACCCACCCCTTTTATGTTTTCTAAAATGGATTTTTGTGTGTTTGTTTATTAATCATTTATGCATGTTTTCCTAGAGGTTGTTTCTATAATGGATCATAGTCTCGATACTATTGCTAATGATGATATGATTTACTTTGATGATGATAATGTTCAGTCTTATTCATCTATCGACATTGATATTATGTCCTCAGTTGATGTCCCTAGAATTTGACTTGAATTCGAAAGTTTATATGATGGCATATCTTTTTATTTTAGATATACTGGTATGATTGGGTTTAATTTTAAGAAAGATGACAATCGTTATGAATGAGGTACCAAGATTTTGCTTGCTAAGATTTAGTTTGTGATAAGCAAGGTCATATTAGTCGTTCTAAGAGATCCAAAGGTCTTTTGAGCCCTCTTTGTGATGAAATTGGTGATCTACATGAGAAGTTGTCCAAGAAGTGTAAGAGTTCATGAAAAGGTGTGGGTACAAAGCCATGATCTGATTTACACTAGACAAGTCCTCATCTAAATGTGTTGTTACTACTTTTGTTGATGAACACAACCACGATCTTGTCAATGACGCTCACTTGCGCTACTTGAAGTGTAACTCTTCTCTTGATCAAACTCAAAAAGAGATGCTTTCTTCTACGAGTGAAGCAAACATTCCTGACTCCAAACAATTTGCACTAATAACAAATGAGTCTGGTGATTATGAAAAGTTGACATTTACAAGTAGACAAGCTCATTGACACCTCAGTAGCAAGAGAAAGGAGTCATCTAAATATGACATGGATATGGTGTTAGATCATTTGCAAGCTTCAAAGTCTTGGATTCAAAATTATTTTATACATATAATAAAAGATTCTGATGGATGCTTGACACATTTATTTTGGTCTGATCTGGTTTCTTTTGATGACTGTGCGCTCTTTGGTGATGCCATTGTATTTGATACCACTTATCATACCAATAAGTATTCAATGGTTTTTGGAATTTTTGGTGGTGTTCATCACCACCACCACCACCACCACCACCACCATCATCATCATCATCATAAACTAAGACTCAATCCCAACTATGTTGGGGTCGGCTACATGGATCCTTCTTTTCCATACAGCTCTATCATGGGTCATATTTTGGTTGAGATGTAGAGATTCAAAATATCTCTTTATAAGCTCTTCCCATGTTAATTTAGGCCTTCCTCGTCTTCTATTAATCATGCTTGCCTCAATAGTATTGCTTTATATAGGCTCATTAGTTGGTCTTCGTTGCACATGTCCAAACCATATGAGTCGGCCCAAGCGCAACTTGTCCCCGAGGCTCGCCACCCCCACTTTATTCCTGATATAGTCATTTCTCAAGTGATCTTTTCTTGTCTTCCCACACATCCATGTCAACATACACATTTCATCCACGCTCATCTTGTTGAGTCCTTGAATCTTCACCGCCCAACATTCACTCCCATAGAGCATGGTTGGCCATATAGTAGTTTTATAAAACTTACTTTTTAGTCTGCGAGGGATCTTCTGATCACATAATACTCCAGTTGTACTCCTCCATTTCAACCATCATGATGTGATCCTATGACAAACATCATTTTGGACATCACCATCTGTTTGAATGATAGAGCCCAAGTAATGAAATTTATCACATTTCGGTATATCTACTCCGTCCAACTTGACTCCACCATTCACACTTCAAAATTGGCTGAAATTGCAATGCATATACTCAGTTTTTCTCCTACTAATCATCAATCCATCTTATTCTAGTGCCTTCCTCCAAAGTTCAACTTTATCATTCAAATCATCTTTAGTTTCGTCAATCAATACAATGTCATCAGCAAATAACATACACCAAGGAACATCATCCTGAACAATCTTTGTCAACTCATCCATAACAATAATGAACATATATGGGCTGAGTGTGGATCCTTGGTGTACCCCCAACTATGATGGGAAATGTTGGTGTCTCACCTCCAGGAGTCTTCACACTTGAATGAGAGCTACCATACATGTCTTTAATCAAGTCAATGTATTGGAACGGCACACCCTTTTTCCTCAAAACCATCCACAATAATTATTTGGATACTCGATCATAAGCCTTTTCCAAATCGATAAAAACCATGTGAAGATATCTTTTTCTTTCCCTATACTTCTCCATAAGCCTCCTTATAAGAAAAATAACATATGTTGTTGATCTACTAGACATGAAAGAAAATTGGGTGTTTGATATCTGCGTTACAGATCTTAGCCTCTACTCAATAATCCTCTTCCAAAGCTTCATTGTGTGACTCAACAATTTGATACCTCTATAGTTTGTGTAGCTATGAACATCACCTTTGTTCTTATAGATGGGGACTATAGTACTATTTCTGTATTCATCCTGCATCTTCTTTGTCTTCATGATCTTGTTAAATAAATTTGTTAACCACATAACTCCTTCATCCCCCATACTCTTCCATACATCAATGGGAATACCATTTGGTCCACATGCCTTTCTCATTTTCATCTTTTTCAAGGCATTCTTGACCTCAAAATATGAAACTCATTGTATGTAAATTATATCTCTTGTATCCCTATCACACGAGTCTCTAACATTATTTACAATATCTCCATTGAAAAGCTTGTGGAAGTAATTTCTCCATTGGTTCTTGATATAATCATCCTTTACCAGCACTCTACCATCTTCATTCTTGATGCATTTTACTTGACTCAAGTGTCTTCCTTTCCTTTCTCTTATACGAGTGATTTTATATATATCTTATTCCCCTTCTCTATTGTCCAACTTCTTATAAATATCATCAAAGTATCTAGACCTTGCATCCTGAACAATCTTTTTTACTTCTTTCATTGCTTGCTTGTATCTCTGGAATGTTGCATCATCTCGAGATTTGGGCAAGCTCCTATAGATCTCCCTTTTCACTTTAATAGCCTTTTGTACTTCATCAATCCACCACCATGTCTCTTTTTGTGGAGGCCCACAACTTTGGATGCCCCTAAAACCTCTCCGACAATTTTTGTTATGCAAGAGTTCATGTTATGCCACATAGTGTTGACATCGGACTCTAAGTTCCAGGTTCCCTCCTTGATGAGTTTATCATGAAGGGTCAATTTATTTTCTCCTTTAAGATTCCACCACTTGATCATGCTATCTTGATTTTTTGTTATGCTTTCCTTTATTGATCTTCATGTTAATATCCAAAACCACCAACCTATGTTGGGTCGTGAGTCATTCACCATGAATCACTTTATAGTCCTTGCATACTTTACAATCCTCCCACCTTGTATGGAGGTAATCAATTTGGCTACAATTCTGCCCACTCTTCAAAGTAATCTTATGAGATTCTCTTTTCTTGAAATGGGTGTTTACCAAAATCATATCATATGAAGCTGTAAAATCTAATATCCACTCTCCTTCTCCATTTCTACTGCCATATCCAAAACCACCATTAACTATCTCATATCCATCATTGCTACTCCCCACATGGACATTTAAATCACTCCCAATAATGATCTTCTCCTATGTTGGTATTCCTCATGGACATTTAAATCACTCCCAATAATGATCTTCTCCTCTATCGGTATTCCTTGCATCAATTCATCCATATTATCCAAAAAATCCTTTTTAGCCTTCTCGCTAAGGCCAACTTGGGGGGCATAAGCGCTAATAATGTTAAAAATCTTTCCCCCAAGAACGACCTTGATAGCTATGATTCTATCACCCATTCTAGTGGTCTTGACAATATCATCCTTCAACATCTTATCAACAATAATACCTACGCCATTTCTATGTTTATCAATTCATGTACACCAGATTTTGTATCCTATGTCTCCAATCCCTCTACAACGTTCCCCAGTAAACTTAATTTCCTATAAGAAATCTATATTGACTTTTCTTCTCATCATGGTATCTACTATCTCCAAAGATTTTCCTATCAAAGAAACAATATTCCAAGATCCAACTATAAACCTTTTTTCTTGGAATTGCTTCCTTACCTACCTTCATCGAAAATGTTGCCCTTACACATTTTTCACTACATCCAGGCAATGATGCAGTGGGACTAGCTTCTTTACCCACATTCATCCAAGATGTGGAAACCCTTGCACATTTTTCACTACATATGGGTGATGATGTAGTGAGACTAGCTTCTTTACCCACACCCATCCAAGATGTGGAAACCCTTGCTTGTCCTTCAACACAACTGGGCATTGATGTGTCGAAACCCCTTGTATATTTATCACTGCACCTGTGTGATGATACAGCATGTCCCTAGGTAGGGATGCTCTAACAAAATTTTTGTAGGGATCCATGTCCTAGAAAGAATGACAAAGTTTTTATGGTTGGCTGTCAACCTACCACCAACCCTCCTCCTTTACCCGATCTTGGGACCAGCTACATTTGCAAAAAATATGAAAACATAGGTGGAGTTGGTGGTGTTGATCACCATCACAAAATAATGTCATTTGCTTCATCTTTGTTGTCAGATGAGAAGTATGAGTCATTTCTATGGGATTTCAATCAATATTTATTGTATTTTGGCAAAGACCCAGTCTCCATCATATCTGATCAAGACCCATCAATGAATGCAGAGATCATTACTACTTCTCCAACATGTAAGTATCATTTTTGTAGATGGCACATTCTACAGAAACTCCCCTCTAAACTTGTGGAGTACCTAACGAGGATAAAATCTTTAGCACTTTGAATGATTGTTTTTGGAATGTAGATGACATAGAAAATATTGAAGAGAGATAGAATTTTGTAGTTGAAGAGATCAACTTATTGTCCATTAGTTTTTTTCATGATGTGTATTCTATGCGGTGGCAGTGGGTTCCATGTTTTATTCATAATTCTTTCTTTACTGGGCATGAGGACAACCCAAAGAAGTGAAAGCCTTAATGCATTCATTAGAAGCCACGCGAACAACAGAAAAATTGTTACAACCCCAATTTTTGGGTTCTTTTGGTGAGAAATGTAATTTATCCTATTAAATATATTTGAACAATGATATAATTTGTTTTGTATAAATGGATTTCATTTACAATAGCCTTGTTGGTTTTTTTGTGGGCTTTATTGGCTATTGGGCCCAATAACAAGGAAAAGACAAAGGAAACTCCATTATTAAATGAGTAAATAAGAAAATGGAGAAAAGAAAGATGTAGAAACCTCTAGAAGGCAAAAGAATATTATCCAAAGATGGATTTCGTGCCTCTTAGGTTCCTTGGGTTCCAAGGATTCCAAAGTTGCAAAGATAATGCAACAAGAAGAAAAAAATGATCAAATATTTCTTTATTAAGAAAGAAATTGAAAACAATGATAAAATATGGGAAATAAGTGGAAAGAGGTATGATTGAGTTATCTTTGGTAGATTTCTATATCCATAAGATTTCTAATGTTAAAAGGAATTCCAATAAGGAAAATAAAAAGAGAGATAAAGATAAATCCTCGAAAAGAGATATTTTACTAAAGAAATAAAAAGGATAATGAGAAATAATGGATATAGATGCATCTAGAAGGATAATGAGTATCCACTAAAAAAGATTTCGAAATATTAGAGTTTCTTGGGGTCCAAGGAGCCCCAATGGAGAAAAAGAAAGAGAAAATACCAATAATACAAAATAAGAGGATAATGTGATGCATAATTAATGAATTTCATGGTATTGTTAAAAAGGAGGTATTTTCTACTAAAAGAAAATATAAATTCGTGCCAATGAATTAAAAAGTCAAGCATAAAGAGAATAGGAGAGAGAATTTTTGAATTCCTAAATATCCAATGAACATGGTTTATTAGGAAGATAAGTAAAAGAGAGAAGTTTACTTCTCAACGAAGGAATAGGTTTCCTTTTGAGAGTTGGACTTGTTTCCTCGTGGATGAACACCTTAGGGTGTGGATACCCTCCCCTATATAAGGGGTAGACCCTCTGGTTTGAGTTCAAGAGAGATCCCACGCACCCCTCACTCTCTTCTTCTTGTTCTTTGCATGCAAACCCTAGGATAGAGGACTAGCGCATCTATGGAGTAACGAGGAACCTTTAGATGAGCTTGCTGGTTGCTGGATGCCCCCACGTCCTCGGAGAGAGATGTGGTCATCATCCCTGTGCTCTGGCACTCACGCAACAGCCACAGGATGACTGTAGGCTGACCACGGTAGCAGATCTGGTGGACTTGGACCGGCCATCCTGGCCGCAAACCAGAGGGGCCCCCATGTGCGCAAGAGAACGACGGAGGCAGGGGAAGTATCCCTGGTGGCCGTCGAGGCCTGGGGAAGGGCGACAGGGCCACACCTACTCCTTGCTGCTGCGGCAGCGCTAGGGCACTCATGAGGAAGGAGACAGGTGGGCTTTGGACCGATTTTCCCCTCCGCGGGCTGAAGAGATAATCAACTTAAATGAGGGAAAAACCGTAATTCAGTTATATTTACAAAAAAAGCAAAGTTGCATGCAAGGGATGACGTGGCGCTCAGTGATTGGCCCAAGAAAGTTTATATTGCAAAATTCATATCTTTTTATTGGTAGCTCGGATGGATGCGTATAAATCTGAATCTTGCTCAGAAAAATGCGAGGAATCCATTAAAAATAGTTTTAGAAGCTAATTCCTCTTACAATTCAAAAAGTTGTTGAAGTTATGAACTTTAATTATGAAACCCTAGTTTGAGATGATTAATGTATTAAGAAGGGTTTTATGGATGATTAGAGTTGATATTAGCCTGTTAATTATAAAAAGGTACATTACGAACAAAAAGGATGAACTTTGCATGTAATTGGTTTCATTTAGAATTCCATGTGCATAAATAAGCTTTAATGGGCCTTGAAACCCTAATGTTAGTCATTGTGACTCTTAATGGCTTTAATTATTCAAATTCATGAATAAAGCTGAGATATGATGGTTCTAAGCTATTTTGAGTATAAAGGTTCCTAATTGTGGATAAATACCCTTAGTATGGTAATTAGGGTTTTCTAAGGAATAAAGGTGGAATTAGTGATAAATAGAGTTCATGAAGGATAAGTTCTTAATTTGAAAGCAACCAAAGATGATAATTGGGCCTAATGATCTTGTCATGAATTAAAATGATAAAAATGGTAGTTTTAATGTAAAGAGGCATAATAGACTTAATGGACATTTAATTGTGCCTTTAATCCAAAATTAGGGTTATATGTTGTTAAAAGACAACCTTAATATCTTTCATGAAGAATAGATGAGATAATTAGGGTTTGTGAGTAATTGTATAAAGTTAGGGTTTAAAATAATAACAATGAAGTGAAACCCTAATTGCAATGGAAACCCTAAAAGTGGACTAGAAACCCTAGGAAGTGAGTTAGGTTTAATAGATCTTGATGGAATGATCAATGATAGGAAATTGTATGCATATTTCAGGATCTTTTTGTGTTCTTGCTTGCCTATTGGATTTCTTGCATTTATTGGATTAATTCTGTCTCAAATAAGACTGACAGGTATGTGGTTAATTATGGTTAATTACATTAGTTTCTCGAATGATTCATCGCATAGAATGCAACTTATCAGTTTGGATGTTCATACTTGCAAATCATAAAGTCACTATCATTATCACAATAATAACAGAAGTGTGTATTCTCGCACCTACATGCCACCCTGATGGATGATGCCAAAAGGTCTAGCCCAGGAGGGAAGACCAATGGGCACCATGAGTAATGACCCCAGATACCAAGCTCGATACTGAGAAGGTGGTCTTTATAGAATGACTAAGGCGCACTATGAGAGGTGACCCCAGGCACCAAGCTCGGGATTGAGAAGGTGGCCTTCAATCATTGGCAAAAGAGAAACCCTAAGGTGGGTATGCCAGGGTTAGGGAAAAAGCAGTGGAGAATGTCACACTGAAAGCGTAATTTGGCTTGTTAATTAACTTGATCATGATATTTAGATTGTTAGCCATATCTACGAAATTTTGGTTGTCCCCACATACCGGCATATTCATTTATGTTGACCGACATTTTGTTTTTCGACATTTTAGGTACAAGATTGAAAAGGACAAACAATAAAGCCGCATATGTGGAATTAAATAAGAATTAAAGTACAAAGCAGGATTAGTTAGTATAGACTCCAGATGTGGATAGAAGTACATATCCACGTTTTTGAAAAAGGTATGAAAAGTTTTATTTTATACCAGATTTCAGTTTAGTTTGGTAGAATTTCATAATTATTACTGGTTAATTGTTGAACCTTTGATCCAGAAATTGGGATAACGGCTCTGACCTCTTGGTCTCCCTTAATTGGGGGTTACTAGGAGGCGGGGTCGTTACATTTCATATCAGAGCATAGGTTCCTCATTTAATCTTTAATAATTATTTAGTTTTACAAACTTTGTAGAACCCAAGGGAGTTATTAGAGGATTTTCTAAAACATAAAGGTGTCTAGAAAAGGATCACATCTGGGGGCTAGCAAGATTTTCCTCTGCACCGCTAGTCAGAATACGAGGACTCCCGAATTTGTGTGACTGCCTAGCTAATGTCTCAGGATTTGACATGAAATAAGATACCTTTAGGACTTTCTCATCTTGTTCATCCCTTCTCAACTCAGATGTTGTTAAGGATTATAAGGATTAGGGTTTTCTTTCTTTCCTCACCCTCTCGAGGTATGGGTAAAGTTGATAAGGTTTAAGGAGTCCTCCACCAAATTAATGAAAAGCATGTAAATAAGATGTCACAGACATAAGCTGTGAGGGAGTGGACTTTTAGAATCTAAATGTCTAATGACATAAGTGAATTCGTGCATGCTGAGTTATCTTAAGAGTTGCATGTACTTTGGTGAAGTTCGAATGGTGATTGATATTTATATTATAATTAATATCCCAAAGTTAATATTATTTTGAGGAAATTTAGTGGACAAGTCAAACAGTTGAGTTTTGGCACCAAATTTGAATAAAATGTATCCTGAGAGATAGGGAAGCCATGGTTAAAATTTGGTGACAATTGTATGTTCCTAGAGGACATTATTTAGATTTGAAATGCTTCAAATAATGTGCTTTATTGATGATTTAAAGGCCTAAGTTTAGATATCATCAGTGTCACGCCGCCCATTAGGCTAGTCCATGGATTCACTGTAGCTCGGGATCCATCTCCATCGCATAGAAAGAACCGACATTCAGGATTGCTCCTTCAACCTTGCAGTTACACCTTGACCGTGAGAAGCAACCACGCACATATTTTCCCTCTTTGATTGTGGTTTCGGACTGGACTTCGTGCGAGATAAGTTGTACTTCTCAGGGAGACGTTTCGGCAGACCCACGTGTAGAACCCTCTTCCAAAGCATACAGAGGACTAGGGAGAGAATGAGACCATTTCCCAGCACCTTGGTCTCTCCATGGCTAGCAGCAGTGGAGCACGACTTGTTCCTCGCCGGATGAGAGTCGTGTGGTGGGACCTTCACAAGACGGAGGTGGAGGTTCATCACGTAGGATCCGAAACTATGCACAAATCACAAGATGACGAGAAAGGATAGAGAGCCACGGCAGGCTGTGGTGGAGCAACCTCGACCTGGAGGGCTCCCTTGTGAAGCCAACGAGTTCCATGGGCACAGACTGGTGAACCCGTGCCGGAGTATTGCCGCGTGCAGCATCGGCCGGAGACCAGCCTCCCGATGGCGGCAGGACTCACGAGTGTAGAGGATCTCTACTTAGCCTAGACCCGACGATCTCTGCTGCTCGTTGTGAACCCACGACGATGCTCATCTCGGGCGGAAGCTCAGTTTGTGGACCCACGCGGACAGAACGTGTCACAGCATTCTGGTGAGAAGGGAAGAGAGACAGAGAGACGGCGGTCAGGCCCTGTGCTCTTGGCAGCGGTCTAATGCTTTGGAGTCTCCCTAAGACGATGCCTGAGGTAGTGGAGGTCTGAGGAGCTTCTGAAGATCACCTTCTTCCTACAGACTGCTCGCCAGAGCGACTATTTGTGGCGGCGGCGTTGAAGAGAATCCCGCTTGGGGGACTCAAACGCATGATCGCGTGAGGAAGGGCAGCCCGATTCAGTCCAGGCTAAAAGCGTGATCTGAGCACAGTGATGATGAGAGGAAAACCGGGTCCACAACCAAGAACCATACCGGCTCCGTATGGGATAAGAAGAGCAGCGCCTACACGTATCGGCCTCTGACTGGCCCATTAGGTATTTATCTCACAAATTGCTCAGATCTTCTTTAATTCACAATAAATAGCCGAGGTATCAGAAAATTACATATAATATACCAAAATGCTCAAAAAAATGAGTAGAATAATATGAAAGCATAATATCAGTAGTTTGATGATTAAATCATAGTGATATCATGTAAGATGTATTATGCTTATACCATTTATTATAAATAGTAAATGATGGCCTAAAATTATGAGAACTTGTTTATAAATCATAAATCATGTTTTTAGTCCATATAAGATCAGTAATCATGATGTTGATGCATGGAATAATTTAATTTGCTTAGAATGTCTATTTAGGGCTAATAACCCTAAATAAAATGTAGAAAATACATTAATGATCAATAAATGATGAAATTTACAGAGTAATCTCATATCAATAATTAGAATATAATATGTAACTCTGAGGTCAGTTTATATATATGAAATTAATGGAAACATTATAGTGACTCTTCATGTGATATAAAACCCTAATTTGAGTAATACATGTAACTCAGGGTTAATATGTATAAATAATGATATGGAACCTAATATTCTGATTATGTATCCTAATCTGAAACATGACATCAGTAAGCTAACTCTAAGACATGAAAGCAAGTAATGATGAGAATATCCTAATGAGATAAGATAAACCCTAATGAACATTATTAGGGTTAAGACGAGATATAAGAGGATGAGAACCTGATGATAGTATATGGTCTTGTCTTGATCAGGTTTAACCAAGATATAGATGACATGAGGAATATGTGTGATTAGAATGGTCTATCTCTTTGGAAGGTACGCCATTACCTCTTACTTGGCTTATTATGCAATATGCTTGTGTTATATGAGTAGTAAAATACTTGGCATATGGTATTGGATGAAATGATTGTTCTTGTATGATATGTTGCCTAATTTTCCATACTTATGACTATGAACACATCAAACATAATATATTTGTTCCATTATATGAAAGCACTATATCTCTTTGGTAAGCATAGTGCTAGTGAGCGATCTATCTCTTTGGTAAGCAAATCACATGTACAATGATCTATCTCTTTGGTAAGAAGATCATGAGGCCTGGATGCATCTATCCCATTGGTAGGCAGATGCACAAGTATATAATGGAAAATGAGTTTAAAATATGTGTTCTCTTTTGTTAATGAATATCTTTGTGCAAGTATATGATTTTCTTATATTTCTTTATAACTGCCAAGTATTAGTTTTATCTTATTGCCAAGATATGATGAGAGGTATATAAAAGACATGTAGGCGTACTCAGTACAATATTCTTGAAATATTGTGCTGATGTGTACCGCATGTAATCTTTTGTTTAGGTTGTGGTTATGCTATTGAAGATCCGGTATAGTTGAGAGTTGTGTGGCGAGCTGATGTACAGGTGGACCTGACGTGTATTTTACTACGCGCTTAAACACAAGTATACGCGTCGAGTAATATAGGCTTTTGTGAGGCCCGAGTCGAACTCAGGGATACGTGAATTATTGGAGACTCCTACTAACTAATCGCAATCAGCTAGGCCGAATGACAAAATAGGGTTTGTTGTCGAAATTAAAAAGAAAACAAAATGAAACAAAGAAAACAATCGATTCAAGATTAATTTAATCAATTCAAAAGAGTATCTTTTGGATTGCGGTTTCACAGTGGGTCAACATTGCATTAAGTTTTATATAATTCCTCACTCTTCTCTCTCTATCCGGGTAGTGGCCTGAAAACATAATTACCCACAGTCGTGGTGTAATTCACTACTTAGGTTTAGGTTGATTCCACCGTCGTAGTAATCATTCCCCTAAACTAAGCGCATTACAAACGGTCTCTCAGTTTCCACCATTAATTTTACACCTCCTTTGTCAAGGAATTTATCGATTAATGTAGGTTTCATCTCTTTTCAACCGTTAATCCTTCTGTCGAAGTGATTAAGGGCATTAGATTATTATTATGGTGATCAAGCATAACAATATATATGGAGAAAATGAATCTATACCACAGATTTGAGAGAGAAAATATGAATTATCAATATAAAATTGTCATACAATGCATTCCCGGGCTACTCCCGGTCCTAAAGATGGAGGGTTTTAGCCTCTCATGTTCATCTCACACGAATACATGGTAGAAATAGGGGAATTCATAAGAAAAACGTGAAAAAAGTGGGAAAACCCCTGAACGGAGAAGAACCGGTAGATCCTTGGCGTAGAATACGAGCTTCCCCGCCTATCGGTGGTGGAATTCGTCTTCGGCAGCGTCCGAATCACCCGGGATGAGCCTCTGGTCTCCGTTCTCCTTTCTCTCCTACCTCGGCACTCGTGCAATGCCAAATCAGATGATCTCTCATGTGGGCGGCCGTCATTAGGTATAAGTCCCTAATTAGGTCGTCAAATAACTCCAGCCGTCCGATTGAGATCAAAACAAATCCAACGCATATCTTCCGGCGTCGATACCATCGACGTGGGTCGATGGTATCGACCCAGCGTATTAGCGGCAACTTTCTTTTCTTTTCTTTTCATATGAGCGCCTGTGGTCATCTCGATACCATCGACTAAGGTCGATGGTATCGACTCTCTTTAGAGTCGGTTGTTGTCATTTAGCGACGTTGTAGCCTCAATGTGTCGATGGCATCGACTTTCGTCGATGGTATCGACATCTTCCTCGTCAGCAACTTGAAAGGATCTCGATACCATCGACTTGAGTGTCGATGGTATCGACTCTGTGCTGCTCCTCTCGGCTGGCAATCTGTGGCTTGGTCGATGGTATCGACTTCCGTCGATGGTATCGACGGAAGCAGATACTTGTTTTTTCTGAAATTCCACCACAAGACCAAGTAAATCCACACAAATTATGATAATATGATAAATAACGCTCAAAATGGTAAAACAAAGGGAATTTGACATAGAATGATGGCAAAGACCGAAATGGGTGAATTATGCAATATTATCCATAAAAATGAGTAATTATAGCACAAAACACATATGAAAAAGGTCCATAAATGCGACTCAAAATCATTGCATCAAACTCCCCTAAGCTAGAACATTGCTCGCCCTCGAGAAACTAGTCCTTAGAATAGAATTGCATATGTCAACTAAAAATCAATACACCAACCCAACCTCCCATGTGACTCCCACTGAACGTTCTCAACCCGGCCTTCTCTAACCACATAACAGTAATTACCCTAACGGCGACAATAATCATCAATAAGAGAAATTATCCTTCAAACCGATGAACACTATCACATAAGGCAGTTAACATAATAAAATTCACCGATTCAGCATTGGTGCATCTTGTGATCGCCTACACTACATTGCTCGCCCTAACTACCATCTACATGGAAGCAGTTCTCCTGATAATCATTAGTGAGGAGAAATTCACGGTGGCCTACCAATCCGAGCAACGGGTTGATGGAATGGGTGGTTCATGGAAGAACTTGGAAGTATTGCACAATTTCAATATGCATAAAACAAAATGTCCTACGTGATGCAAATGCACATTAAAAATGCCCTAATGCCTAAATTGGGTGAAATGATGCATGCACTAACCTTCCACCTCAAAATGAGATGGAAATCTAATTAAGCCACATCATGTACTCAATTTTTCTGTAATGCAAGTGATATCATGTTCCCTTCTCCCTCTTATCCCATTTCCTTCTAAATTCTCTTTCTTTTTTTTTCTTTCTTTCCTTTATTTTTTTCAGATTTCCAGAAAATTTTTTTTTCTCTTTTTTTTTCTTTCTTTCTATTATTTTTTTCATGATTGGAAATCTTTGCAATATTTCGAAGGTATGGAACAGTTTAGATCACTTTTGAGGAAAAACTGAGATACATGGTGTACTTTATGCATGATAATCATGAAATTCATGAGTGCAACTACATGGCATGCACCTAAAGGTAATGTGCATGAATCCCTATATTTTTCTCTTTTTCTACACAAGTATGGAAAATATCAATGCAATTCCTATCTAGATGCTATGCACACAAGAAGGAATTAAAATTGTACTTTACTTCCAATTCTTAGGTGGATTATGGAAAAATGAAGTGGAATGATCACAAGATTAGATGACTGAACCTTGGAAGAGTATTATGTGTCCCTCCTTATTGACATGTGTAGTGGTTTAGAGGGTTCTCTCTCTTACATCCAATTAAGGTCTCATTACCATTTGGCTAGGTTAGGCTCAAACAACCGTTACTATCCACTTTTCATGAGTCAATGGGAGTATAGGTGTGACATATTGTTTTAAAGTTGACATAATCAATCATTTTCATAGGATAAGTTCCCCAAGGACAACCAAGTCAAGCTATCCAAAGACACAAAAATTTTTAAGATTCCCTTAAATTTCCCATGAATACACAGCAAGATGACAACTTTTACGACATCCACAGTTACACTAGATAGATGTGGATCCTAAACAAAAAACTAAAAATGCAAGAAACAAATAGCAAATAACAACTAAAAATAACAAAAGAAAAAAAAGATAGAGCTGTTCCAGCTACCCCCCTAAGCTTGAATTCGACTATGGCCTCATAGTCAAAAACAAACTTAAGAGTGGAACAGAGATACCCCGATCATTCTTGTGGAGGCGGGGGCGGGTACTGTGGGGCCGTAGGATCCCAAGAAGGATACTCCCCCTGGAAGCTCGGATCGTAATGGGTCCTCGGCGGAGGCTGTGGATAGCCTCCAAAGTAGCTCTGACTCCAGTAATGGTCGTAAAAGGGTTCCTGTTGCATCTCCATCCTTTGCAACCGATTGTGTATCTGCTGTTGGTTGTCGAGGAGGAGACGTTCATTCTCGAACATCGCCCTTTGGTTGTCAAGTAACCGGTTTGTAGTATCCTAAATACCGGTATACATCTCTAGATGTTGTTGCTGTTTCTGATGGATGTCCTGTAGCATCGTGTACATTCCCTGCATTGAATAGGGATCCTTGCCTGGCTATGAGGACTGTGGTGATGGCGGCGGGGGCTGTGATGATGAAGACGCACCCGGATGCATCCTAGGATGCTTCCGTGGTGCTACTCGTGCGCGAAGAGGTGTGAAAGCATCCTCTTCCTCCTCAGCCTCGCCTTCTTGTTCGTCATTCCCGCCTTCTTCCTCATCGGACTCGATGGCTATGATCAGCCACCGGAAGTGTTGGGCTCCCTCGATGTGGAAGACGGTGTCCGGCAATGCGCATTCCTGGTAAGCGTGGTTGACGTGGCAGTGTGCGTACGCCAACCCATCCCGGAGAAGGATAAGGTTTGAACGATGCAGATGCTGCACGTTCACCTTACTCCTCATGGAAATTGGAGTCATGGACTGCAAATTCAGCCCCAGGTACATCGCCAATTTGGTGATGAGCCCACCAAAATGGATCGGAGCCTTCCTTGTGCTCCTCTTCACCGCCAGGACGCGCTGCAGAAAGAACGCACCCCAGTTGCATTCTTGTCGCTTCAGGAGCATGTAGAGGAAGAAAAGATCGCTCTCCTGAAACTTGCTCAATGCGAAATCGCTCCGAGAAAAGAACGTAAGGCTCAACATCCGGTGTAAGACCCGGACGAAGGGATGCTCGAAGTCCGCTACCGCAGCATTGTGGTAGCTCACTGTCTTTCCTGCCGGCACGGTGACTAGCTCGGCGAAGATCTTGTCATAGTCGGTGCGGGAATCTGGGCGTCGGTGATCATGTTGGGAGTGGTTCCAGTTAAAGATGTTGTTGAACTGCTGAAGAGTGATGTTGTAGTTGATGTTGAACAGCCGGAAGGACACCCTCCCCTTGATCCACTCACGGTTTGACGCCACCACGTCGTTGGGTACGACGCAGACGTCGAGGGACGCCATAAACTCCGCCACCAATTCCTTGTAGGTGGGCCATTCGCCGAAGAACGGTTGCCCATCCGCATGGCACTCCAGCTCGCCTGGCCTTATTCTGGTGTGGCGTGCTTGACCCTTCAGCACATAGGCCAATTTGGCCTCGAATCCAAGAACACAGATCATTCCCCGGTCCACATACCGGGTCGACTCGATCTTCCACTTCATGATCTCCTCATAGACTTCCTCACCTCCGCGGAAGGGTGAATCAAGCACGGGCGTGAGACTGAAGCAGTAGGGGGTGGAACAAACTCCACGATCTCCATGGGATTCGTGCTCGAGGACGATGATCCGGCGGCGTGCACCATTGTTGCAAGAAAGATGGGATTAGAAGAAGAGAGCTCGGGGAAGATGGAGAAGTGATTCTCCGATCGGTGAAGCTCCCTGCTCGCTTTCGCTGCTCTTCAGTCTTGGAGGGCTCGGAGGAGTGCTCGGTGCAAAGGAGGACGTTTGCTCTGAAGGTGTGATGTCAAATGACGTTGCAAGTCTCCTTAAATAGACTTGGCCGGAGCTACTGTCGACCCGTCGATACCATCGATGCGGGTCGATGGTATCGACACGTCTCGATGCTATCCGCCTCGCGAGTATCGATGGTATCGACACGTCTCGCGAGTATCGACGGCTAACGTTTTCTGGATCGGGAAACCCGGATTGCTGACCTGTCGATACCATCGACGCAAGTCGATAGTTTCGACGCAGCACCCAGATCGCTGACGTGGAATCGCGATCGTCGTCGATGTCTTTGTGCGGATCGGTGACATGGATTTCGATACCATCGACGAGGGTCGATGGTATCGACTTGCTTTTATTGCGACACCGCCACTTCTTCAATTCAACCTGTGATCATGTCGATACCATCGACGAGGCCGTCGATGGTATCGAGTTGACTAAGCAAAATTCTTCTGAACTTCTCCAGAGATCTCGATGGTATCGACTGGTGTGTCGATACTATCGACACTTTTATTTCGACCTGCCTGTAGGTATGTCGATACCATCGACGGGGCCATCGATAGTATCGACTTAGTGCAATTTTTGCAGCTGTCAACCTGAACCCATGTCGATACCATCGACCAGTGTGTCGATGGTATCGACCCTGCCTGTGCCTGCACATTGAACAAACGGATCAAGGTATCTTCTTTACACTAAAATTTAAACGAAATAAAAGCAATCTACGACTATAACTAACTATCCTAATGTACCAATGGTTGGGTTGCCTCCCAACAAGCGCCCTTCTTTAACGACTTAGGCTAGACGTCTTCCCAGCATCTCATTCATTCACAAGTGTAATGAGTTTGAACTCATTCACTTTTCTCTTGTAGTTTTCACCAAAATACAACTTCAACCGCTGCCCGTTCACCAAGAACGTGGCATCTCCATCACGCACAAGAATCGCACCGTGCGGTCTCACCTCTTCCACTACAAAGGGTCCACTCCACCGGGACTTCAGCTTCCCGGGATGCAATTTGAGACGGGAGTTAAACAATAGAACATTGTGTCCCTTCTTGAACGTGCGCATCTCGATATGTCGATCGTGGATCAGCTTTGTGCGCTCCTTGTAGATGCGGGCATTCTCATATGCCGTCATGCGTAACTCATCTAATTCATTCAACTCAAACATCCTCTTTGTCCCGGCTTCATCATAACTCAAGTTCAGCCTTCTTAGCGCCCAATGGGCTTTGTGCTCTAATTCCACTGGGAGGTGGCAAGCCCGTCCATACGCCAACCTAAAAGGCGTGGTGCCTATAGGTGTTTTGTACGCCGTTCTATACGCCCAAAGTGCGTCCGGTAGTAGGGCACTCCAATTTTTCCTTGTGGATGCCATTGTCCATTCTAGAATCTTCTTGATTCCCGATTTGAGACCTCCACATGTCCTTGCATCTGTGGATGATATGGGGTGTCGATGTTGTGCTTGACCCCATATTTCTTCAAAAGTGTCGAAAATTTCTGATTCCGGAAGTGTGTGCCTCCATCACTTATGATCATTCGGGGTATCCCGAACCTGCAGAATATATTTTCTTTCACAAACCTGCACACTACATTAGAATCATTAGTCCTTGTGGGGATTGCTTCCACCCACTTCGACACATAATCAACAGCAAGCAAGATATATAAATTTGAATTCGAGGACACAAAGGGTCCCATGAAGTCTATGCCCCATAAGTCAAAAACCTCAACTTCCTGAAATACATTCAGGGGCATTTCTTGTCTCCTTGAAATGTTACCTGCTCGTTGACACGGGTCACATTGCCTTACAAACTCGTAGACATCCCGGAACAAAGTTGGCCAATAAAGGCCGCTTTCCAACACCTTGGCTACTGTCCGTGAACTAGCATGGTGTCCTCCCATAGGCGACGCATGGCAATGGTGGAGAACACTCTCGTACTCCACCTCCGGCACACACCTGCGAAGAATACCATCCCTGCACTGCTTCAAAAGAATTGGGTCATCCCAAAAATAGTATCTCAAAGAATGAAAGAATTTCTTTTTCTCTTGATAAGACCAGTCTTCCGGGATGATCCCGCAAGCCAAATAGTTAACAATATATGCAAACCATGGTTCCTTAGAATCAATTTTCAAAAGTTGTTCATCGGGGAACGTCTTGGTTATGGGTATGTGTATATCTTTCTCATCTACCCTATCTAACCTAGACAAGTGATCAGCCACCACATTTTCAATTCCCGACTTGTCCTGGATTTCAATATCAAATTCCTGTTAAAGCAAAATCCACCTAATGAGTCTAGGCTTTGCATCCTTTTTCTCCATCAAATATTTTATCGCAGCGTGATCAGTCCACACAACTACTTTAGAACCCACTAAGTACTGCCGAAATTTTTCAAAAGCAAACACGACGACAAGTAACTCTTTTTCTGTAGTTGTATAGTTCAATTGAGCATCATTAAGTGTTTTGGAGGCGTAGAAAATCACAACAGGCTTATTATCTACCATTTGCCCCAAAACGGCTCCCACTGCATAATCGGAAGCGTCACACATCAATTCGAATGGTTTTGTCCAATCCGGCGTTTGAACAACTGGAGCCGAAATCAACTTCTCTTTCAAAACTTCAAATGCGTGAAGACACTTATCATTGAAATCAAAAACCGCATCTTTTTCCAACAATTCGGATAAAGGTTTTGCAATTTTCAAAAAATCCTTGATGAATCGCCGATAAAACCCGGCGTGTCCCAAAAAGCTTCTCACCCCTTTTACAGAATTTGGTGGGGGTAGCTTGGAAATCACCTCGATTTTTACGGGGTCTACCTCAAGACCCTTGCTAGAAACCTTGTGTCCTAGCACTACTCCTTCCGTCACCATCATGTGACATTTCTCCCAATTGAGGACCAAGTGTGTGTCCTCGCACCGCTGCAGCACCTTGTCCAAATTATAAAGACACTCATCAAATGATGCCCCATGGACCGAGAAGTCGTCCATGAAAACCTCAAGACAACGCTCCACCATGTCAGAGAATATGGCGAGCATGCAGCGTTGAAATGTTGCCGGCGCATTACATAATCCAAACGGCATCCATCGGTAAGCAAAAGTCCCATAGGGACAAGTTAACGTAGACTTCTCTTGATCCAAATGATCAATAGAAATCTGGTTATACCCCGAATACCCATCCAAAAAACAAAAATGCGACCGCCCGGCAAGACGTTCCAAAATATGATCAATAAATGGCAAAGGAAAATGATCTTTAAGAGTTGCGGCATTCAATCGGCGGTAGTCAATGCAAACACGCCACCCGGTTACCAATCGGGTGGTGACAGGTTCATTCAACAGATTTTTAGTGACAGTGATTCCCCCCTTTTTAGGGACTACCTGTGTGGGGATCACCCACGTCGAATCTGATATAGCATATATGATCCCTGCAGCAAGAAGTTTTATGACTTCCTTCTTCACGACCTCCATCATGCTCGGATTCAAACGTCTTTGAGGCTGGATGACTGGTTTGGCTCCCTCCTCGAGCCGAATCTTATGCTGGCAAAGTGTAGGGGAGATCCCCTTAATGTCTGCAACAGACCACCCAAAAGCTCCACGGTGGTTCTTGAGCACTATCAGTAGTTGCTCCTCCTCATCCACACTCAAGTAAGCAGATACAATCATCGGTAACTTGTCCTTCTCAGCTAGAAAGACGTATTTAAGATGCGGGGGCAGTGGTTTCAACTCCAACTCAGGCAGACAAATAAGAGATGATTGCAGCGGTGGGGGAAATGTACCTAAATCTTCATAGTGCCTCGTGTAGAAACATGGAAGCATGTGAAGCATTTTGGCGCACTCCTTGAGTGAAGTACTCCGCATCCAATCATATGTGACATTTAACAAACACGCCTCCAACGGAAATTCTGGATATACATCAAAAATTGAAGTAATGATCGCCTCATCCTCCCAAGAAGGAGGAATGTCCTCATTCTCATCATTCGGAAACCCAACAGCTTTGCATAAAGAGACAACTTTAGTTTGCTCCATAATGTCTATAGCTAAGGTTCCATTATCCATCTTGCTCATCACATGAGCCATGTCCAAGAATGGCTTCCCAAGGCAAAGTGTGATATTGTGGTCCACATGTTTCACCATGTTACAATGTGCTTTTGCTTTAGTAGACGCATTGCTAGTGGGCATGACCATCTCAAAGCGATCATCTGCAATGCCCAAGGTCAAGCGACCTCTCCCCATCTCCAAGATCATATCAGCTATAGCTTGGAATGGGCGTCCAAGTAGCAACTCATTGCCATGCTCGTCCTGCATTTCCATAACCACGAAATCAGCCGGAAAAACAAATCGGTCCACCTTTACCAAGACATCTTCGCAGATCCCATAAGGTTTCACCACGGAATTATCGGCCAATTGGATAGTCATGTTGCTTGGCCTTGACTCCTTTAATCCCAACTTTTTAAATGTAGAAAGGGGCATCAGATTGATGCTTGCCCCAGAATCACAGAGTGCCTCTCCAAATTTGAACTTCCCGATAAAACAAGAAATATTGAAACAACCGGGGTCCTGTCTCTTCGGCGGCAAAGTGCCCATAATGAAAGCACTCACTTGCTCCTTCAGCACCACGACCTCAGTGTCGGGTATTTTCCTCTTCTTGGTGATGACATCTTTTAGGAACTTCCCATATGACGGGATTTGCTCAATCGCCTCCAACAACGGAATATTTACCGATAACTTCCTAAAGCTGTCCAGAAATTTCTTAAATTGTGCATCCACCTTCCTTGCCTTTGTGCTATTTGGATAGGGGACCGGAACAGTATGTGCCCTTTGATGAGGTGGCACATAGGGTGTCAATTTCTGCGGTTCCTCCTCAGTAGCTTGTTCTTCATTACCATTCTCAGCTATATCTTCAGCTTGCCCTGTGACAGGTGTGGGCTGCTCCTTGATGATTGCATCTTCAACTTTGTCCTGCGGTGTGCTTGTGTCATCCGCCCTTGGATTCAACACTTTCTTACCGCTCCTCAGTAGGATGGCCTTGGCCTGCTGGTTTCCTCCGGGAACATTGGTGTTCCCCGGAAAACCCGGATGTGCTGGCTTCTTCAAACTTGCAATTTCAGCCGCCATCTGCGCCATGGAAGTCTCTATAGTTCTCATTTGAGCCCCATGGCTCTGCAAAGTCTACCCAAATTGGTTCATAAATTCACCCTGTTGCTTGATTTTTTGCCCAAATGTGTTCATTAACTCCTGGTTTTGTTTGATGACCTGATTGAGCAACTCTGTGCTCTTGTCCTCTGTGGCTGGTGCAGGCTTGGCATCTGGATCCTGCAGAAAATTGTTTGGATCCTTCCATGAGAACTTTTTGTCCTTTCACCATGAATAGTCATTGTTCATGTACCCTTGCTGTTGCCTCATGTACTTGACTTGCGCCTCCTTCTCGAACTCATTGTCTTCCTTCTGCAGTAGCTTCTTTGCGAGAAGATCCATCTTCTCATTTAACTCTCTCATTGCCTTGGACTCATTGGCAACTCTTGCTTGCTCAACTGGGCCTCTCTCTCTTTCTCCCCAGGATTGCTTTCGTGCCATGTTCTTCAGTATTTCCCAACATCTCGTATCAGTGTTGTTCAAGAAAAATCCTGAACCGGCCGAGTCCAAGTTGCTTCTATCATGCTCGGAGAGAGCAAAATAGAAGATCTTCACCTATGTCTCCTTGTCCAGTCCATGATGTGGACATCTCCTCAACATGACCTGGAATCGCTCCCAAGTCTCAGAATATGTTTCACCCACCTGTTGGGTGAAATTGTGAATCTTCTAATCATGTCATTGGTCTTCTCAGGAGGGAAAAACCTCTCGAAGAAAACCTCCACCATATGATCCCATGATTCAACAAACTCATCGTCGAGGTTATGTAGCCAATCTCTCGCAACTCCTGCCAGGGAGCTTGGGAACAACTTGAGGTACAGAACATCCTGTGGGAACCTGTCTATCTTCACCATATCGCAGTTTTCAACGAACTGACTGATGTGTGCCACTGGGTCCTCATTCTTCAACCCGTGAAATGCATTTGATTTAACCAAGTTAATCAACGTTGGATCAATCTTGTAGGTTGGAATGTTGAGCCCCTGTTTCTTGATAGGCCCCTTTGAAGCTGATGAAGAAGACGCTTTGATCTTCTCCCATATCGTCTGTGGTTCGGCCATTTCTTCTGCTTGCTCTTGCTCAGATTCAGAATCTATGTCGCTTTGGTGATCTTTCTCGTAGTAATCCTCGTCCTCTGGTCCCAGAGGTGGAACCTCAGGTGTGCGATTCGCGTAGTCTGCGCTACGTGTATGCACCATGCAAAGTACCTGAAATAAGAAAATCGGGGTTCAGTATTACGCTTTGAACGAGTAAACACAATTATAGAGAAATTTAGGAATATTTAAAGTTGTTTCAAAATAAAATAATAAAAAAAATGTGGCCTAGAGTGGCCGCTCTTAGCACTCGAAGTGCCAATAATTCGTCGTGTCCCCGGCAACGGCGCCAAAAACTTGACGTGTATTTTACTACGCGCTTAAACGCAAGTATACGCGTCGAGTAATATAGGCCTTTGTGAGGCCCGAGTCGAACTCAGGGATACGTGAATTATTGGAGACTCCTACTAACTAATCGCAATCAGCTAGGCCGAATGACAAAATAGGGTTTGTTGTCGAAATTAAAAAGAAAACAAAATGAAACAAAGAAAACAATCGATTAAAGATTAATTTAATCAATTCAAAAGAGTATCTTTAGGATTGCGGTTTCACCGCGGGTCAACATTGCATTAAGTTTTATATAATTCCTCACTCTTCTCTCTCTATCCAGGTAGTGGCCTGAAAACAGAATTACCCACTGTCGTGGTGTAATTCACTACTTAGGTTTAGGTTGATTCCACCGTCGTAGTAATCATTCCCCTAAACTAAGCGCATTACAAACGGTCTCTCAGTTTCCACCATTAATTTTACACCTCCTTTGTCAAGGAATTTATCGATTAATGTAGGTTTCGTCTCTTTTCAACCGTTAATCCTTCTGTCGAAGTGATTAAGGGCATTAGATTATTATTATGGTGATCAAGCATAACAATATATATGGAGAAAACGAATCTATACCACGGATTTGAGAGAGAAAATATGAATTATCAATATAAAATTGTCATACAATGCATTCCCGGGCTACTCCCGGTCCTAAAGATGGAGGGTTTTAGCCTCTCATGTTCATCTCACACGAATACATGGTAGAAATAGGGGAATTCATAAGAAAAACGTGAAACAAGTGGGAAAACCCCTGAACGGAGAAGAACTGGTAGATCCTTGGCGTAGAATACGAGCTTCCCCGCCTATCGGTGGTGGAATTCGTCTTCGGCAGCGTCCGAATCACCCGGGATGAGCCTCTGGTCTCCGTTCTCCTTTCTCTCCTACCTCGGCACTCGTGCAATGCCAAATCAGATGATCTCTCATGTGGGCGGCCGTCATTAGGTATAAGTCCCTAATTAGATCGTCAAATAACTCCAGCCGTCCGATTGAGATCAAAACAAATCCAACGCATATCTGCCGGCGTCGATACCATCGACGCGGGTCGATGGTATCGACCCAGCGTATTAGCGGTAGCTTTCTTTTCTTTTCGTCTGAGCTCCTGTGGTAATCTCGATACCATCGACTCTCTTTAGCGTCGGTTGTTGTCGTTTAGCGACGCTGTAGCCTCAATGTGTCGATGGCATCGACTTTCGTCGATGGTATCGATAGCTTCCTCGTCAGCAACTTGAAAGGATCTCGATACCATCTACTTGAGTGTCGATGGTATCGACTCTGTGCTGCTCCTCTCGGCTGGCAATCTGTGGCTTGGTCGATGGTATCGACGGAAGCAGATACTTGTTTTTCCTGAAATTCCACCACAAGACCAAGTAAATCCACACAAATTATGATAATATGATAAATAACGCTCAAAATGGTAAAACAAAGGGAATTTGACATAGAATGATGGCAAAGACCGAAATGGGTGAATTATGCAATATTATCCATAAAAATGAGTAATTAGAGCACAAAACACATATGAAAAAGGTCTATAAATGCGACTCAAAATCATCGCATCAGGACCTATTGTCTTAAGATCCTGTAGTTTAGAGGTAATACATGTATATGTATAAGTTTGTTGTTCAATATGTAATATCAAATGTTGTAACAATTCATGTTGTAATTATATGTTGAATGGTGAACATGTGTTGTATGGTTTTATTATTGTTCATGTGCATGTGCTACTGATTGTTTCCTTCTGACTCCCTCGATTTTTTTCTTCTTAGCCTAGTGTGTGGTGTTTAAATTGGGATTCTCGCTGAGGTGAGGGTTTCAATTTGGACGTCACACATGAGATTAAGTTTTAGAAAATCCGAGGACGCCACGGGTGGTATCAGAGCATGAACAATAGCAAAGCCTGACATTTTCTCATTATGCAACTCAAAACTAAAGAACCTTGAACTTTAATAATCTTTTAGGGTTAGTTTAGTCATCTTTTAGAGACTAGATCTGACCTAGCCTCTAGGTTAGCACCTAGATGTCTGAGAACTAGGTCTAGATTGGTGCTTGTTGAGTAGCAAGTCCTTAGATGTCGTTCTTTCCTTGTAGTGCAGCGGTATGGGACGTTGCACTATTTGGAAATGACGTGCATCAAGGGAAGATAAACCCTAGACATATTGCGCACGTTGTCTAGAGTAGCTACACTAGTCTACCCCCTTGTTCTCACCCTTTTCACTAGTTTTCATGACACTGTACTCTCTACTATGTGTGGGACACTCATTTTCAGGATTTTGTTTTTGATTCCAAACGGATCGAACCTTGATAGTTTTCTCTGATGCTTGTTTTATCGGAGAAAAACTATATATTATTTTATTATGTATATGTATTACAAAAATGTGTCCCCATACATGTATGAGTAGGAGGTGATCATGCAACCTAAGTGAAAGCGTTTGAAATCTGTCTAGAGAGAGAGAGTAGTTCTAGATTAGATGTCTAGAGCCTTTTTGATATATATGATAGATGGAATAGATGAAATAAGTTTTGATGATATGATGTAAGTCCTATATAGATGACATAAGATGGTTATTATGATCTATGTTTGTCTTTACGGACTTAAGTCTAGTTTTGAGGATTTGAGATAAGTTTTGATGACTCAAGTAACTAGGCTTTTATGAGATAAGATAAGCTAAGTTAAGATAAGGTTGTGAGTCAGTTCGAGCCTCAATATCTTTTACAAAGGAGGACCTCTAGTGTTAGGACCAATTTTGGGGTTAACTCCAGAGAGAGTGAAACCCATTGGGAGAAGGTTAGAGAACCTAAACTCCAAGATATGAGAATTCTGAGATATGTGATATGATATGTCCTAAACTAGACTACTCATGAGTGAATGAGTTGTGTTGCTTAATGCATGATTCCTATAGTTTTCTTGAACCCTAGATGTCCTTGGGAAGACCAAACCCTAGAGTCAGAGAGAGGTTGGTTATGTATGCATATGTGAATATGGAAATACGAGTACCTACCATCTTGGTGAGGGAGAGAGAGTCCCAAGACCCTTGAGGAGGTAACTATGTTTTAGTTTCTGTGAAGCCTCATGCTCGGGTTGGTAGTTTCCCACATAGGAATCTAGTGGTGTATATAAGAGAGTTTTGGGAAATAGTGTGTCTCAGGGATAGAGACCTATGAAGAGTATGTCATGGAAAGTTTTGGTTTGTGCTATGTGGCTAGAGCTTGTAAAGCTATCACTAGTGCCAAGGAGGTAATCCGAGAACCCTAGACTAAGAGAGGAAAGATAAAGTATATGCATATGAGATACTCATAGAGTTGAGTTAGCTCAGAGAGATTGAGCATGACACCACCCTCAGGATAAGGGTTGGGAGAACCTCAGTTGGACTAGATAAAGTTTTGATACATGTTTGTCAGGCCACTTGTATAAGTTTATTTAGCACAACCATGATATGATATATGTAAGAATGTGATATAATCTTGAGATGTGATATATAGACATGATACGATGGAAACCTATAAATGGTTTAATAAATATCAATGCATAAATGGTTAACCACATATATAAATAATGATGATGATGTGATATTGTTGGTTAATCTTGTGATAAAATTGCTAGTAAATGCTACAATTTATTATGGGCGATAAAATAAGATTGTATGAGTAAAGAATGTTACATGAGGTGTCAATCTCAATGCTTAATAAAGATGAAAGATATAGTTTGACAATTAGCACAACATAATGATTATGACACCTTGACATGATCTAGATGAATAAATTGTGTTAATTATAGTTAACTTCCTTCTAAAAGGCATATGTTAATGATGAACATGTTCTAAGAACTATCTCAATAAAATATTGATGACACCTTGATGTATGAGTTAATCTTAGTTAACTCCTTTACAACATGGTAATATGATGTGGAAACCCTAATGCATGGGTAAAGATAAGGGTGCAAGCCTAACATACGAGTTATGTAATCACATAACCTAAGCTTCTAAACCCTTGTTTGACCCTTCTATGAAGTGAGGTTTCACCCCAGATGCTTTTGAAACCTCCTAATAGTGGTCGGGTATAGTTTTGTAGCTTATGCTTTTGGATATGTTGCACCTAGAAAAGCTCCTTATATGTGGATGAAGGCAAGATAAGGATTTTCCAGGAAGTATGGGTATGGTTTAAGTTAGAGTACAAAATTTCTTTTAAGATGTATATGATGTGACAAGGTGGATTCTGGCTTAATTCCGAGGATGAAATTTTTTTAAGGTGTGTAGGATGTGATGGAGTGGACTTTTAGAATCTAAATGTCTAATGACATAAGTGAATTTGTGCACGCTGAGTTATCTTAAGAGTTGCATGTACTTTGGTGAAGTTCGAATGGTGATTGATATTTATATTATAATTAATATCCCAAAGTTAATATTATTTTGAGGAAATTTAGTGGACAAGTCAAATAGTTGAGTTTTGGCACAAAATTTGAGTAAAATGTATCCTGAGAGATAGGGAAGCCATGGTTAAAATTTGGTGGCAATTGTATGTTCCTAGAGGACATTATTTAGATTTGAAATGCTTCAAATAATGTGCTTTATTGATGATTTAAAGGCCTAAGTTTAGATATCATCAGTGTCACGCCGCCCATTAGGCTAGTCCATGGATTCACTGTAGCTCGGGATCCATCTCCATCGCACAGAAAGAACCGGCATTCAGGATTGCTCCTTCAACCTTGCAGTTACACCTTGACCGTGAGAAGCAACCACACACATCTTTGCCCTCTTTGATCGTGGTTTCGGAGTGGACTTTGTGCGAGATAAGTTGTACTTCTCGTGGAGACATTTCGGCAGACCCACATGTAGAACCCTCTTCCAAAGCATACAGAGGACTAGGGAGAGAATGAGACCATTTCCTAGCACCTTGGTCTCTCCACGGATAGCAGCAGTGGAGCATGACTAGTTCCTCACCGGATGAGAGTCGTGCGGTGGGATCTTCACAAGATGGAGGTGGAGGTTCATCACGTAGGATCCGAAGCTATGCACAAATCACAAGCTGACGAGAAAGGATAGAGAGCCACGGCATGCTATGGTGAAGCCACCTCGACCTGGAGGGCTCCCTTGTGAAGCCAACGAGTTCCATGGGCATAGAGCGGTGAACCCGTTCCGGAGTACTGCCACGTGCAGCATCGGCAGGAGACCATCCTTCCGGTGGTAGCAGGACTCACGAGTGCAGAGGAGCTCTACTGATCCTAGACCCAACGATCTCTGCTTCTCGTTGTGAACCCACGACGACGCTCATCTCGGGCGGAAGCTCAGTTTGTGGACCCACGCGGACAGAACGCATCACAACATTCTGGCGAGAAGGGAAGAAGGATCGGAAGAGAGAGAGAGAGACGGCGGTCAGGCCCTGTGCTCTTGGCGGTGGTCTCATGCTTTGGAGTCTCCCTATGACGATGCCTGAGGTAGTGGAGGTCTGAGGAGCTTCTGAAGATCACCTTCTTCCTGCAGACTGCTCGCCAGAGCGGCTATTTGCGGCAGCGGCGTTGAAGAGAATCCTGCTTGGGGGACTCAGACGCATGATCGCGTGAGGAAGGGCAGCCCAGTTCGGTCCAGGCTGAAAGCGTGATCTGAGCACAGAGATGATGAGAGGAAAACCGGGTCCACAACCAAGAACCAGACTGGCTCTGTATGGGATAAGAAGAGCAGAGCCTACACGTGTTGGCCTCTGACTGGCCCATTAGGTATTTATCTCACAAATTGCTCAGATCTTCTTTAAGTCACAATAAATAGCTCGAGTATCAGAAAATTAAATATAATATATGAAAATGCTCAAAAAATGAGTATAATAATATGAAAGCATAATATCAGTAGTTTGATGATTAAATCATAGTGATATCATGTAAGATGTATTATGCTTATACCATTTATTATAAATAGTAAATGATGGCCTAAAATTATGAGAACTTGTTTATAAATCATAAATCATGTTTTTAGTCCATATAAGATCAGTAATCATGATGTTGATGCATGAAATAATGTAATTTGCTTAGAATGTCTATTTAGGGCTAATGACCCTAAATAAAATGTAGAAAATACACTAATGATCAATAAATGATGAAATTTATAGAGTAATCTCATATCAGTAATTAGAATATAATATGTAACTCTGAGGTCAGTTTATATATATGAAATTAATGGAAACATGATAATGACTCTTCATGTGATATAAAACCCTAATTTGAGTAATACATGTAACTCAGGGTTAATATGTATAAATAATGATATGGAACCTAATATTTAGATTATGTATCCTAATCTGAAACATGACATCAATAAGCTGACTCTAAGACAAGAAAGCAAGTAATGATGGGAATATCCTAATGAGATAAGATAAACCCTAATGAACATGATTAGGGTTAAGACGAGATATAAGTGGATGAGAACCAGATGATAGTATATGGTCTTGTCTTGATCAGGTTTAACCAAGATATAGATGACATGAGGAATATGTGTGATTAGAATGATCTATCTCTTTGGAAGGTACACCATTACCTCTTACTTGGCTTATTATGCAATATGCTTGTGTTGTATGAGTAGTAAAATACTTGGCATATGGTATTGGATGAAATGATTGTTCTTGTATGATATGTTGCCTGATTTTCCATACTTATGACTATGAACACATCAAACATAATATATTTGTTCCATTATATGAAAGCACTATATCTCTTTGGTAAGCATAGTGCTAGTGAGTGATCTATCTCTTTGGTAAGCAGATCACATGTACAATGACCTATCTCTTTGGTAAGCAGATCATGAGGCTTGGATGCATCTATCCCATTGGTAGGCAGATGCACAAGTATATAATGGAAAATGAGTTTAAAATATGTGTTCTCTTTTGTTAATAAATATCTTTGTGCAAGTATATGCTTTTCTTATATTTCTTTATAACTGCCAAGTATTAGTTTTATCTTATTGCCAAGATATGATGAGAGGTATATAAAAGACACGTAGGCGTACTCAGTACAATATTCTTGAAATATTGTGCTGACGTGTACCGCATGTAATCTTTTGGTTAGGTTGTGGTTATGCTCTTGAAGATGCGGTATAGTTGAGAGTTTTGTGGTGAGCTGATGTATAGGTGGACTTGTTGTCTTAAGATCCTGTAGTTTAGAGGTAGTACATGTATATGTATAAGTTTGTTGTTCAATATGTAATATCAAATGTTGTAACAATTCATGTTGTAATTATATGTTGAATGGTGAACATGTGTTGTATGGTTTTATTATTGTTCATGTGCATGTGCTACTGATTGTTTCCTTCTGACTCCCTCGATTTTCTTCTTCTTAGCCTAGTGTGTGGTGTTTAAATTGGGATTCTTGCTGAGGTGAGGGTTTCAATTTGGATGTCACACATCAGATTAAGTTTTAGAAAATCCGAGGATGCCACATAAGCTTAATAGTTTAAGTGTAAACTAAAGAATAGATACATGCTTAGGTCGTATGACATATGTTGCCATGCCCTCAGGAGAGACCTGAGGCTAGACCTCCTTGTTAGGAGGATGAGTAGAGAAAGTTAGTCTTGGAGGTAGAGATGTCCATTATAAGTAAAGACCTGGCACATCCTCTGAGGATGATGCTAACCCTAACCCTAAGTGGTGGTTAGAGAGAGATGACATGATGAGTTAGATGTCATAATAGACCAGGTGTGTGGGTGGACATGGTTTTGGATGCCCATGATGATATGATCAATGTGAGGTTGGGTGACCTAGTACCTTTGGTGACCCAACCCTAGGAAGGGTCGTGCATGTTAGAGTGAATGATAGCTCCTTCATTGATGAGGTTAGTGAAGAACCTATAGAAACCCAATTGGCTTATATGGGCATGCCATAGTATGCACCCAGAGTACGTCAGTAGTGCTGACTGTAGGTTAAAACCCTGGCCAGGAGAGTATGTTGGATAGCTTATGAGATAAGCACAAAGGGGCTATGGATAATCTTGAGCGAACATAAGTTTGAACATAGACTTCACCCATATAGGGGTATGCTTGTAAGCTTGGTCCACCTTCATGAAGAGAGGACCTCTAGTAGTGCAGCTGTTTGATAGCTCTAGAGAGAGAGAGAAAGACCCAAGCAAGAAGGTTGGAATCTTAGACTCCAAGATATGAGGGACAGTGGGAGTTGAAGATGATGCGACCTAAGTGGATGGTTGCGGTTGCCTCATGCATGATCCCTGGAGGCTGATGATATCTTGGTTTCCTTTAGAGGAACCAAACCCTAGAAATAGGATGAGGTTGCTAGTACCTATATGCAAATAGGTGCTTACCTTCTGAGTTAGGAAGAAGAGTTTGTTAGAGCTGAAGAGGTTTAGTAACAGGTTGTGAGGCCTTATACCTAGTTGGTTGTCCTTGAGAAGGACTCCACTCTGAAGTGTTTCTCAAGTAGAAGGATGACAGGAAGTGCATGTCATACCTTGTAGTGAATCTAGGGTTCCTAGGCCTAAGAAGGGAAGTGGTGTACCTAATGCTCATGATGAGATTTGAGTTTTTATAGATTCGAGCATGATACTCCTCATATTTAGGGGAAAAGGAAACCCCTTAAGTTAAAGGTATGTTTGATGAATCCCTCACAGCTGAGTTGGTGACATGGGAAGGTTTGTTCTTGATTCAATGTTGAGGAATGAGAACAAGTATGACCTAGCATGGGTTAGTAGGTGGTCTTCTTGTGCCTTAGTAGCTTGCTAGGGTTAAGCATGATGTAAACCCTAGACATAAGGATGCTTTTGACCTTTGTTGCTATCAAGAGATAGTTTTCTCCCATCCTGGGAGAGGAACCCTTTTGTAGGGTGTATACCAATTTCTGTTGGTTTTGAAATAACCTAAGGAGGTCTCATAGGATCTTGTGAAGCTAAGTGAAAAGTATATAGTAAGAGAATGAACCTATAGACCCATAGATAACCATCTCTAAGTGCATGTGGGTGTGTTACCATGGAGGTAACCGGTATGGGGCTTGACCAAGATAAGAAGGTCAGCATGACCCCTACGAAAGGATGAAAGTCAGCCCTGGAATGCAGAGAGAGATGATGGAGACTTGGATCAGATTCTAAGTTGGATATATACTATGTTAGAATCCTAAGCCTATCCTAGGGTCAGGTAGGGATAAGACCAATGGAAATATAAGTTGCCTAATTCCCTAGTTGCACATGACTGTAGGGTTGGGAGGTAACAAATATCATTGTCTGAGGGCCATGGGTTAGGAGATTGATCACCTTCATGAACTCATCGGACCCAAAGGGAATATGAGGAGGGCACTCTCTACATGCATAAGGGAAGAGGGATGACCCCAAAAGTGTCGGAACCCTACAGACCTAGAGGAGATGACCAAGGATTGTGTGGTGACCCAAGTAGGTCCGCGACCAGTTTTCCTTGGAAGTAACCTTGATATCAAGATGATCACGATGTAGAGACGGGTGTTGCACGTTTCAACTTAGATTTGAAGGTGTACTAGTAATGTGGGATGTACCATCTACTCTTGGAACATGAAGAACTTTGTGTTTGGACGACCGCCAAATGCTTATTTCCTCTTGTTATGGGAGTGAGAGTTAGGACAGTACGCATGCCATACACCAAGGATAAAGATGATGGGAGTTGGAATGTCACTATGAGGTATGAGGACAGAGATGATAACATACCCTTGTGGAGTGAACGATATGTGGATGGTTTACAAAAACTAAGAGAAATAAGGTAGTCATCTTGTGAGGATGTTTTATCATGAGCTATGTGGAATTTGCAAGTTATACAAGGTTGAGTTTGATAGCCAGGGGGATGAGCTCAGAGTTGACTTAGAGACCGAGATGAGATGATAAGTGAAATAGATGGAGGTGTATGTTTTCAACATTACCTTACACAGAAGGATGTGAGGTGGTAATGGATGCTATGGTTGAGGTGCAGCTTCCTAGACTAGCTGGAGGCTATAAGAGGTTGTTAGGTCAACCCTAAGTTTGTGAGATATGTTTGGCCAACACTAACAAAGTTTTTTGAACAAGTTAGTGGTTGTTTGGTTAGCTATCCTAGGCCTTGATGCAATAAAAGGACGGTTGCAGAACCTCATATGCACTTCTTGGGAAAGGAAGGTGATGAAACCCTGACTAGAGTGGTTTAGGGTTTCTGAGGAATCAATATTGAGGAATCATGACATACAAGAGATCATGATTTTAAGTTCATCATACACCGTGGTACTACTAAGATAGTAAGTTACAGTAGTACATTGGATGCTTAAGATGAAGTTGCACGTGGTTTGTCACCATGCAAGCCAGGAGGTGAAGGATAGACACCAGTAACCCAAAAAGTTGATGTATAGGATAAAGAGTCCCCGAGAGGGAATGGGAGTTCATCACTATGGATGTTGTGGTAAGTATCCCCTAGACCAAGGAAGGTCAAGATTCAATATGGGTTATGGTAGATCGCCTTACCTAGATGACATGAGAAAGAAAGAATATTGTCAAGGGATGGATCCAGTTGAACTACATATGAGAGATAGATGGTTCAACTACACAATGATGCAAGTTCAAAAGTTCTTTATAACCTAAAGATTCACTTCCATGAGGGGGAAGTAGACGAACTCGATGCTAGTATAGTTTATCACCCCTAACTAATGGTTAGTATGATCCAGACCAGAGGGTCTGATGAGAGCATGTGTGCTTGTTTAGGGTGATACATGGAGACAATTCTTGTCCTCTGTAAGATGTGATGATAACCACCATAGCTAGTGTCGGGATGTAAAGAAGCTCTGTAAGGAGGTTGTGTCGGTCACCACTTCATTAAGATGATGTTGGTGAATGGACCTCGCGAAGGTCAGAAAAGGACCACAGTGTGTGAAGATGAAGTTGCTTTGATCGTGCAATGGCTGAAAGAGAGCCCAGGGCGACATGAGTTGTGAGCTGATGCAAAGCAGACTGACATGAAGTTCACTGTGGGAGAGTATCCAACCCCTCTAAGTTATAGCTAAGAGAGCTGAGTCCTGGCTACAAGGGTCCATTTGAGATGGATTGGTGGAGATGGTTATGTTTAGCCTTACCCCTCAGGATAACAGGATGTATAATGTGTTCCATGAGTCCGATCTAGAGCACTATGTGAGGTAGCCAAGCCATGTGCTGAGCCATGAACCTATTCAGCTTTATGAGAGGATGAAATGTCCTGAGTCACCTATGAGGGTACGATATACCAAGGTGAGAGAGAACTCTGATGGAAGAATATGAGATGATGAAGGTTCTTGGGAAGCACCATGGAAAGGGTGAGGCCACATGGGAGCCATGATGGACATAAGAAAGGCTTATCCTATTTGTTTATGTGTCTGGTGGAATTTTGAGGGCAAAATTCCTATAAGAGGGGAAGGATGTTACAACCCCAATTTTTGGGTTCTTTTGGTGAGAAATAAAATTTCTCATTTTAAAGATATTTGAGAAAATAATGATATAATTTTTTTTGAATAAATGGATTTCGTTTACAATAGCCTTGTTGGTTGTTTTGTGGGCTTTATTGTCTATTGGGCCCAATGACAAGGAAAAGACAAAGGAAACTCCATTATTAAATGAGTAAATACAAAAATGGTGAAAAGAAAGATGTAGAAACCTCTAGAAGGCAAACGAATATTATCCAAAGGTGGATTTCGTGCCTCTTGGGTTCCTTGGGTTCCAAGGAGCCCAAAGTTTCAAATATAATGTAACAAGAAAAGAAAAGAGTGATTAAATATTTCTTTATTAAGAAAGAAATTGAAAACAATGATAAAATATGGGAAATAAGTGGAAATAGGTATGATTGAGTTATCTTTGGTGGATTTTCATATCCATAAGATTTCTAGTGTTAAAAGGAATTCCAATAAGGAAAATAAAAAGAGAGATAAAGAGAAATCCTTGAAAAGAGATATTTTACTAAAGAAATAAAAATGATAATGAGAAATAATGGATATAGATGCATCTAGAAGGATAATGAGTATCCACTAAAAAGGATTTCGAAATATTAGAGTTTCTTGGGGTCCAAGGAGCCCCAATGGAGAAAAAGAAAGAGAAAATACCAATAATACAAAATGAGAGGATAATGTGATGCATAATTAATAAATTTCATGGTATTATTAAAAAGGAGGTATTTTCTACTAAAATAAAATATAAATTCGTGTCAATGAATTAAAAAGTCAAGCATAAAGAGAATAAGAGAGAGAATTTTCGAATTCCTAAATATCCAATGAACATGGTTTATTAAGAAGATAAGTAAAAGAGAGAAGTTTGCTTCTCAATGAAGGAATAGGTTTCCTTTTGCGAGTTGGACTTGTTTCCTCATGGATGAACACCTTAGGGTGTGGATACCCTCCCCTATATAAGGGGTAGACCCTCTGGTTCGAGTTCAAGAGAGATCCCACGCACCCCTCTCTCTCTCTCTCTTCTTCTTGTTCTTTGCATGCAAACCCTAGGATATAGGAGTAGCGCATCTATGGAGCAACGAGGAACCATTAGATGAGCTTGATGGTTGTTGGATGCCCCCACGTCCCCGGAGAGAGATGCGGCCATCGTCCTCGTGCTCTAGCACTCACGCAACAGCCACAGGATGACTGCAGGTTGACCACGGTTGTAGATCTGGTGGACTTGGACCGGCCATCCTGGCCGCAAACCAGAGGCGCCCCCATGCGCATAAGAGCATGACGAAGGCAGGGGAAGTATCCCTGGTGGCCATCGAGGCCTGGGGAAGGGCGGTAGGGCCGCACCTGCTCCTTGCTGATGCGGCAGCACTAGGGCGCACAGGAGGAAAGAGACAGATGTGCTTTGGACTGATTTGCCCCTCCGCGGGCTAAAGAAACAATCAACTTAAATGAGGGAAAAATTGTAATTTATTTATATTTCCAAAACGAGCAACGTTGCATGCAAGGGATGACGTGGCGCTCAGTGATTGGACCAAGTAAGTTTATATTGCAAAATCTGTATCCTTTTATTGGTAGCTCAGATTGATGCGTATAAAATATGAATCTTTCTCAGAAAAATATGAGTAATCCATTAAAAATAGTTTTAGAAGTTAATTCCTCTTACAATTCGAAAATTAGTGGAAGTTATCAACTTTAATTATGAAACCCTAGTTTGAGATTCAATGTATTAAGAAGGGTTTTATGTATGATTAGAGTTGATATTAGCATGTTAATTATAAAAAGGTACATTAAGAACAAAAAGGATGAACTTTGCACATAATTGGTTTAATTTAGAATTCCATGTGCATAAACGATCTTTAATGGGCCTTGAAACCCTAATGTTAGGCATTGTGACTCTTAATGGCTTTAATTATTCAAATTCATGAATAAAGCTGAGATATGATGTTTCTAAGCTATTTTAAGTATAAAGGTTCCTAATTGTGGATAAATACCCTTAATATGGTAATTAGGGTTTTCTAAGGAATAAAGGTGGAATTAGTGATAAATAGAGTTCATGAAGGATAAGTTCTTAATTTGAAAGGAACCAAAGATGATAATTGGGCCTAATGATCTTGTCATGAATTAAAAGGATAAAAATGGTAGTTTTAATGTAAGGAGGCATAATAGACTTAATGGACATTTAATTGTACCTTTAATCTGAAATTATGGTTATATGTTGTTAAAAGATAACATTAATATCTTTTATGAAGAATAGATGAGATAATTAGGGTTTGTGAGTAATTGTATAAAGTTAGGGTTTAAAATAGTAAAAATGAAGTGAAACCCTAATTGCAATGGAAATCCTAAAAGTGGACTAGAAACCCTAGGAAGCGAGTTAGGTTAATAGATCTTGATGGCATGATCAATGATAGGAAATTGTATGCATATTTCATGATCTTTTTGTGTGCTTGCTTGCCTATTCAATTTCTTGCATTGATTGGATTAATTCTGTATCAAATCAACCTAAAAGGTATGTCGTTAATTATGGTTAATCGCATTAGTTTCCCGGATGATTCATCACATCGAATGCAACTTATCAGTTTGGATGTTCATACTTGCAATTCATAAAGTCACTATGATTATCACAATAATAATAGAAGTGTGTATTCTCGCACCTACATGCCACCCTGATGGATGATGCCAAAAGGTCAAGCCCAGGAGGGAAGACCAATGGGCACCATGAGTGGTGACCACAGACACCAAGCTCGGGACTGAGAAGGTGGTCTTTATAGAATGACTAATGGGCACTATGAGAGGTGACCCTAGGCACCAAGCTTGGGATTGAGAAGGTGGCCATTAGTCATTGGCAAAAGAGAAACCCTAAGGTGGGTATGCCAGGGTTAGGGAAAAAGTGGTGGAGAATGTCACACTAAAAGCGTAATTTGTTTTATTAATTAACTTGATTGTGATATTTAGATTGTTAGCCATATCTGTGAAATTTTGGTTGTCCCCACATACCGGCATATTCATTTATGTTGACTGACGTTTTGTTTGTCGGTGTTTTAGGTACAAGATTGAAAAGGACAAACAATAAAATGGGCATATGTGGAATTAAATAAGAATTAAAGTACAAAGGAGGATTAGTTAGTATAGACTCCATATGTGGATAGAATTAGATATCCAAGTTTTTGAAAAAGGTATGCAAAGTTTTATTTTATACCAGATTTCAGTTTAGTTTGGTAGAATTTCATAATTATTACTGATTAATTGTCGAACCTTTGATCCAGAAATTGGGATAACGGCTCTGACCTCTTGGTCTCCCTTAATTGGGGGTTACCGGGAGGTGGGGTCGTTACAAAAATACTCTTTGAACTTGTTTGTATCTTGGAGACTACTTATTCTCATGTGTGGGAGATAGAAAATTTCAAGGATTTTGATGACGAGTACAACAATCTACCTTTGGCTTCCTTGTAGCCTTTAGAGGAGAAAATGAAAGGTATATACAACAAGTCTATTTTAAAGATCTTTCAATCTGAAGTTCATCAAAGTATGGTGTACAACATGAAGGAAACTTCTGATGTAGGTGTATTTGAGATCTATCATATTGGTGGTTCTAGTTGTCCTCATGTTTTGAAGAAAGATTCATCTACTGATATGCTATCATGTGATTGTTTCATGTTAGAATACAAAGGAATTCTATGTAGGCACATTCTTGCTTATTTAAAGAGTCACAAATTTTGCACTCTTCCTAAGATATATATATATATATATATATATATATATATATATGAGGTGGAGCAAGAGATATAGAGATCACCCTTTGGTTTTCGAAAAAGTATCTATTATGCATTCATCCAGTAGAAGTACACTTCAGCTAGTTTTTTCTTGCAATTCAGTTGTGAACATAGTGTGCAAGAACAATGCTATAGCTATTTGTCATGAAAGGATCATTGCTTTGTAGAAGGAGTTGTCATAATTAGATGTTGTTGATGTTGGTGTAACTAGTTCTAATACAACTTCTTCTTCTGCTGTCAACGTCAACATTCCTAGTATTTCCAAAACTAAAGGAAGACCTAGAGCGACTGATCTGCGCTGTAGATCTAGAGTTGAGATTTCTCAGTCTAAAGTGAGACAATGTAAAAATTTCTAACAATATAGTGTCAATCATAATTGTTGTCTTAACTATCTTCTTGTTTTGTTTATGTGCAGGAACTGACCATATTCTTTCTTGAAAGTTGTGGTTGGCAATTTTGTAGTGGTTTATCCGTATGTGTTCCTTTGTAGTTACATTTCAAAACTTTTTGTTACTTTTTCAACCCATAGTTAATTTATATGTTCAATAATTACTTCCCAGTATATATAATTACTTTTTACTTTACATAGTTATTAATTTATTCTCATGCTTACTCTTCTATTCACAGAGATACTTCTCTGGATTGTGGTATTCCTAATCGATATGTTACTTGTCTTGGATGATCATCTAATGATGCTCCCTGCTCCACTGTATTGTTGCTTCTAATATTTCTTTTGATGTTGGCTTCCTGATGAAGATCTACTGCTACTACAACTGTTGGAGTTGATTATTGAGTTGTTTCAGTGTAATGCGATCCAATTGTTTAGTGTCTAAGTCATGTCAAATGTTGATGTAAATGTAATGGTTCAGATGTACTTTGTGACAGTTGTAATACACATTTGATTACACTTTAGTTTTATTATTACTCTTTTCTATGGAGCTACATTTGTATCAAATTCAAATCTATGTTCAAGATTCTTTAAAGTTCATTTGGCATGTGATATGTTCTTCCATTTTTTGTTACATATCATATTTGTGAATTTGTTTCTCCTATTTCCATTATTTAGTATTATATTTGAGAAATCATTCTTTCTACAAACTAGTCATTACTTAAGATCAGGCTAATTCTTTTACAGTTCAATCATAAACTTATTTTTATTTCAAAAGGTTACTTTTTATGCCCTATAGTTACTCTTTGTGTCAATACGATACATTATGGGTGCACCTGTTACGTTTGAGTTGTTTGTGTTACTTTTTTGTTCATATAGCTACTTAAATGTTCAAAGATTTACTTTATAAATAGAAATATGAGACTTTGTCATTTTGCAGTCGCAACACAATAATTGTGTAATGTTATGTTCATATACTTACATTTTTATCAGCAACGTCTTGTTGTTACTTTCTTAAACCATTTGTTACATTTGTGGACCCAAATTTAACAAATACGTCCAATAGTTACATTGTAATTTACACAGTTACCTTTTGGAATGTTGAGTTACTTTCCAGTACATTTTACATTATACAATTATTGTTATGTTCAAAGTGTTACTTTTTAGTTGTCATATTTATGTTTTTGTTTAAATTGTTACTTTATATCTAGAATAATCACACTTTGTTATTCAGCAGCAGTCACATTAATCTGTTGAACCTTATTAACATGTTGATCATAATGATAAGTCGTCATTCTTAGATATATAGCTCAGATATATAACATGACATTTCTAATTGAACAGGTCTGTTCTGAAAAGGAAAAGAATCACTTTTTACATTGTAGAACTCTACCCAATGTTACTTAATAGTGTCCAACTGTTACATTTTCATCCATAATGTTACTTTTGGGTTGATATAGTTACTTGGTACATCATGTTGTTACTTTTAGATTGACAGAGTTACTTTTCAGTTCATATAGTCAATTTATATCTGGAACGATTGTACTTGGTTATTTTAGTTGCAATATCACAAAAAATGTTAAACCTTATGTTCAGATAGTTGTATACTTATTAAGAATTCCTTAGTATATACATTTCGTAATACTTTGTTACTTATCGATGAAAAGTAACTTTATATATTTAATAATTACTCTATAGTACATAGAATTATTTTTCAATTCATATTTTTACTCTATCATTCTCATAGTTACATTTCTATTCACATAGTTACTTTACATTTCACATATTTACTCTTTAGTTTAGAAAGTTACTTATTAGATGGAACCAACACCTGCTGAAGCTGATCACAATCATTATCTATATATATGTGACTTGTGATACAACATGTCATACATAATAATTCTCTTCCATATGAACACCAACTAGCTAAAGTTAGAAGACCATCTGACTAACATCAAACTAATAGGTTCAAACTTCATACAAAAAATATCAAACCCATACATTTTACTATAATTAGAACCATAATATCTACATAAACATAAACCCATAGAACTTCTATTCTCTCCTACTCCAACTGTAATTTTTTGTTCAACCCAAAACATACTTCATACTTGAACTATATTTTCTATAGTTTACATACACATTTTCGCAAACATCATTTCAAAATCACATTATTTTACTACATTGTTTCTAAAGATTGTACTTAATATGACAAAAGCCATGTATCTAGGCTTGGCATAACATCATCAAACTTGTCTTCATTCTTCTTTTCACCTACTCCTCTTTTGACTCTTGTTGGTCTCAAGCAGGTTATGTATCTAGCTACAGTCTTCCCCTCTTCATCATTCCTTATAAGATATCTTCCCTAATTACAGGGATGTCTTTACTTGTGAAGTTCATTTCTTTTCCATTCACTAAACATTCAAGATACTTCATAACATATACTCTACAAACAACACCATCATCTTCTTGCTGGGGGCATTCAGGATACTTTATTGTCCATTGAGACATTTGACTTCCATGCTCTGGAACTCCCCTAAAGAACTCATGAACAAATCCCACCTACATGCAAAACCAAATTTGGTTAAGTACAATGTAACCAACACCATTTTCATTAAAAAGCTCATTAAACAATGTTCACCTTTTCTTACCTATCTAATGACTTCTTTGTTAGAACTGGACTTACCGGACATTGAATTGTAAGATATGTGAACCCCATGCCTAAAACTTGATTCAATCAAGTGTCAGTGATTGTCATTGTTAAGTATTGTAAATGCAAAATCCATTGTCATAAATTCTTTACTGGGTACATTGAATAGAGGTGATAGCATGTCGATCTCCTTTATTGTAATGTCAACCACCATCATGTTCATCTTTTTCTATAAAATCAATATTCCAAATTACGTAATTGTAACCTTTATTGTATTATGGTAAGTTGCTCTAATCTAGTGTGACAGTGATTTCTCTTACCGACGTATAAGTGCTCAAATAATTCCACAACAATGCCTTCTTCCTATTTTTGCTAGTCGTTTCTTTTAGCATATGCACAAAGTAATCCACAATCTAAAAATCAAGAATCTTAAGTTAGCAATCCATAATATAGTGATAAATACTTATGACTTCAGTTCTTACAAGTGACTGCATCATTTTATCTTTGAACAGTAGTACCGATAGATCCTTTTCCATGCACCATGTATCTTCTCCAAATCTCCATTCTCTTCTAGACCTGCACATTGTTTGTTTTTTTTCAAAAGTTTTATTCTAAAGACGTGACATACAATTTATAAATTGAGCAACTATTCCATACAAAGAATGTATCTATTATCTCTAACAAGTAGCTATTATAGTCAATGACTTAGTTATTGGTGCATATCTAAAAAGTAATTATAATGGCTATTGTGTAACAAATTTTTAGTCTATGAGTACAAAAAAGTAACTCCTTACACTTCATCTATGTTCTGAATGAATTCATCTACATCCTCTTTTAGTTATTTTGTTTTGAAGTGCTCAAGCCCTATGGATGTTGAACTCTTTTTCTACTTTTGAAGTGCAACATATGTTAGTTACTTATCTAAAAGATACATAAAAGTTTAGATATTTTCTTCCATTTTTTACCATTACCTGTGCACGCCTTCTAATTTTGATGTTTTCCTCTATGCTACCAATGTTCGTCTTCATATTCATCTTCCTCTTTCTCATCACTTTTGGTGTTTTTTTCTCAATTTCTTCAGAAGTTATTTCAACTTCTTTTTCTTTTTTAGTTTTCTCTAATTCTTTTTGTTTAGCTTCAATTTCTACATTGATTGTTATCTTTTCTATCTCATCATCCTCTTTTTTTTGTTAGAATTTCTAATCCAATCTGAGCATCTTAGAACAAAGTACATGAATCTTTTTGCATTGTAGATGAATCTTATTTATGATGTTTCTCAATCACTTTTCTCTTCAAATGTAGTTTGCTTGATCTTGGTTCTTCTTCCCTTTCTTCATTCTTGCTTGTGGATTTAGTTACTGATCAACCGATTTCCATCTACAACCTCTTCAAAATACAATCTTCTTGATATGTATCCAACAACTTCTTTCTTAGTTCATGTTTCCTCTTTATAAGTTCATTTTTTTATCAAATTTTCCCAATGAATCTGGGAGATGATGTATCTACAACTTCTATATTCTTTTCATTTTCATTTCCATTCTTCAACCTTCTATTTTCATCTTCTATTTCTAATAGTCTTTTCCTCAATATGTCATTTTCTTCTCTTAAAGAAGAAAAAGCTTCAACTATTATTTGACTGTAGACTTCCTTATGCATTCTTAGTTCATCCTCAAGAAATTGGACTCTCTTCTCTAAGCTATATGTACCTCACCTGCTCCCGTCAATGATGTAACTACTCTAGTAATCACTGGCTTACTCTTTGCACAATTTGCTGCAAGGTAAAATGACAATTCATTTACTCTCTTTGCAGCTTCCCAATTATCCATGTTGTCCTTTTCAACTTTGTCAAAACATATGTTCATTAAACATTATAAATTCAATAATGTATCATGTGTATTTAGATATGTTATATGAATTTATATAGTGATTTTGTTCAATAACTTTTGATCTTACATTTTCAGCCTCTAAATTGCTTAGATCCTTTATATTCTTAATAGGAGCAACCCATTTCTTTATCCTCTGCTTTACTTCATTGACTGTTACCTTTGCTACTCCTATAATTTCATAAGCCTAGACTTACATGGATACGAAAAGTACAATTCGGAATTTAGATCTTTATATAGAGAATTTCAATGAAATAAAAAAAGATTAAATAAGTTACTTACACACATGCACATGACACATCCTGTCGTATAGAATGTGCTTCTACTGGTTCCCCACTTTTCCTTCTTTTTAGATTCTCACTTAATTCCTTAATCATCTTGAAGATGTGACTATGGACTAACTTAGCCCAATTTAACTGCCTTGTTGCAGTTACATCATCCAAGTAGTGTAGAAGGAAAAGTGGGGCACAATAGCTTATATCTAGCAATTGGAATGTTCCCAACAAGTACAATACCCATGCTCTATACATGTTTTAGTAGTTTTCTTCTACATCATTCTTGGCAAATTCTTGCCACAGCTTTCCTAAGTTGTCCTTATGTAATACTTCCTTCTCCCTTCTTCTCTTAACTCATTTACCACTTTCATCTTCTCCCTTTTTTACAATAGTCAATTCCTCCCAAAATTTCTCTACAATCTATGATTTTTTTCTCAGAACAATATCTATACCACTACTAGGTAAACATAGTATCACTCCAACATCCTCTACTGTCATCCTAGCCTCAACCCTTGGTGCTATCATTAATATGTATTCTTCAATATATCTTTCAATTAGATCTTCTAAAAAACCACATCTACAGTAAGATTAGGCATGACTATTAAATTCACAAAAGAAGTTGACCTCATCATTTCCATTTGATTTTTGCTAAGGGACAAAATGATTTGGATGTTGTTATAACTCTTAATATAACATTTGTGACAAAGTTATCATGGACGTACAAAAATATCAAAATGTTCATGTTAATTCACTTACCTACTTACCATTTTACAGTGTTACTTTTCATTTCACAACATTACTTTCCATTTCAAATAGTTACTTTCCATATGTAAATAGTTACCTTTTATTTACAGTGTTACTATTTTGTTTTACACGGTTACTTTGAAATTAACAAAGTTACTTTTCTTTTGACATTGTAGAGAAGGTGAGTGTGTACCACATTAATGTGATTATGCTAACTTAAACGTACACAGATTCAAGCACAAGAGTAAAATATTTTATTATCAGTCCATAGTATTACTTTTCAGTTCACATAAATATTTTCTCTTTCATATTATTAATTTTTATCTCATAGAGATACTTTTTTATTAACATTTCTTACTTACCATTCTATCGAGTTACTTTTTATTTAAGAATGTTTCTTTCTTATTAGTCAAGTTACATTCTAGTTGACATAGTTACTTTTATATTTTATGAGTTACATTTTGCTTAGCCTCGTTACTTTCCAATTGACACATGTTACTTTCTTGTTATCAATTAACTTTTCAGTTGACGTAGTTACTTTTATAGTCTTGAGTTACTTTTTTCTTAGCCAAGTTACTTTCACATTAGTACAAATACTTTCTTGTTATCAATTTACTTTCCAATTGATGTAGTTACTTTTACAGCCTCTAAGTTACCTTTTTCTTAGCTTAGTTATATTTTCTTCAGCATTGTTACATTTTAGTTCACTCTATTACATTTTCGTAAACAAGTGTAACTTCTGTTATCATAATAATAATTGGTAGTTTAAATGTCCACTTCAGATATAAATAATATTACCTTCTACATTTTTTTCTTTGCCTTTAAGTTTTATTTTCTGCTATAGTGTCTGCTCCTATTTTCCTTTGTCATGTTCTTCTTCTTTTGATCTTGAAATAGATCCTTCTTCAGCAACTTCTAGTTCTTCACTCTGACACGCAACAACCAATTCTTCTTCAACAACTTCATGCACAACAACCATCTTTTCTTTAGCAGATGTTGTTTCTGGTTCCTCATTCTCACGTACAACAACTAGCTCTTCTTCAGCAGCTTTACGCACAATAGGTTATGGTTCCTCATTCTCACTCACAACAACAAACTCTTATTCAACATCCATCAGTCTCATCTGAATCATTCTCATCTTCAGTAGCCTCATCTTCGATAATAGTACTAGTCATCTTCTTGCCTCTTCTTCTTAGTTTTCTTTATATTTTTCGTCGCACCTAGTACATTGTCCTCTTCAAGACCCTTTTCGATTACATCATCTCCTTACACAATATCCACACATTCTTCTTCTATAATGTTGTCTACAATATCATAGTGTCTTATTATCAAATCATCATCTTCCCTCACTTTTCTACTACCCTTACTCGTTTCCTTCCTTGTATGCATTTTCCCCAATTTTATTCTCCTCATTTGATCTCAACGACAAACACCATGTACCTTTTCTTGCGCTTTTATCTTTCTGGACGAACACATCAGACAATTGAGACCAATAGCAGCAACACAAGAAGATAAAATTGAGACCAGTAGTGGAAATGAAGAATGGGAGAAGTCGAGATTTGGGGATTTTTTGGGAGGAGAAATTGTTGCTCTCCCCCGCTGATTTGTTTTGCTTCAATATGCTATTTTGGGGATATTACAAAGTTGTCAACGCTCTTTTTTATTGTTTACTAACTTACCACCACGTCTTTAGTGATAGGCAGCATTGCTACAGTACCCTAGCAGGTACTGAAAACATCTCTCTCTCTCTCTCTCTCTCTCTCTCTATATATATATATATATATATATATATATATATATAATGCACGTGCTTTGCACATTTATTAATTAAATAATTTAGTTCAAATCAATTAAATTATTTGTGTCAATTATAACTTTATAGAGTAGATCACATCTAATACTAAATCATTTATATATGAAGTTAAATATTAAAACTTTAAGATTCTAATACAAGTTGCACAAAATAATTTTATTTATTCATAAAGAGACAAACGCTAATTGTATATCCATCATGTGTGCCCCTTGTTTTAAAACCTCAACTCACATTACTCTAATTATAGAATTCTATCTTTATTATAAACAATTAAACATTGATCATAATATACTTTAAATGTGTGTTTGATTGTGCCCGAAATATTTTAGATACCAATAAAAACATATATGATTTAGAAAACCAAGGATAAGGATTTAGACAAATCTAGCTAACTACATAATGATATAATATGAAACTTTAAATGGAAGTTTTATATTGCCCGGTCTAACGTCTTTACGTATCTTACATAACTATTTTCAATGTATAAATGTTCATGTTATATATTAATTGAACTTGGTGTTCCCTACTACTTAGTGCATGTTTTATCACTACTTAAGATAATTCATATTAATGCTACTAATCCAATCAGAAACTTATCCACTATATGATTAATAAATTGGGGAAAGCTTACGTTGAAATATAAAGGTCCTTGGAGTATTACCAATATATGGTTACTATAAAATCAAAGTTACAAGGTAACAACTTAATCTACAATACTTTTAAACTTGCAATAGTAGGTTTTTTTTCCTTTTATGTCTCTTGTATGGAAAATGTTGATTCTCGAGCTTTACTTTTTTTAGCATAATATTTTGAAACTTTTATAATTAGAATAATTCCATCATGAAATCTAATAAACTTTATTGCAGAACTAAAATTTTGTGTTGTTACTATAACAATACCTCTATGAAGAGCATGTTTTCGAAAATATGTAGCGAATGTGTATTTATTTTATTTAATATTAGATTTTATGAAGTCATAAAATAATAGGATTAGTCTACGTACATCATAATATCTGATAATATTATAAAGTAGTTGAAAGGAAATAAAATTAAAAATATCATATAAGTTTATGCTCATGTAAGAGAGATTTGTTTTTCTATAACTTCTTTCTCGCGGATAGGGCTGTAAACGGTGCGGGTATGACCATACCCAGAACCATATCCTTTTATTTTTACGGGTACAGGTACGGGTCTGGACCCGCATTACTCAATAGTCAGACCCGCACTATACCCGAAACCGTTTAGAATGTGGGTATGCGGTGCGGTTCCGCGGGTATATAGTTCTGCTGTGCAATCTATTTTATAAAAGCCAAAACTGATTTTTGGACACACTTTTAGGTCCAAATTAATTAAAAATTATCCCACAAAATGTACAAGTTCAATGCAGTTCATAATTCTTCACGTAATCTCTGCTAGTGTAATAAAAATCTGCTATTTTGTGAAGCAATAAACTGACTAGAACTATCCCAAAAAGTATAAATTTACTGCTGTCCAGAATTTTCAAAGTGTTACCTCAAAAAATGTATAAGTTCACTGCATTTTTGGCTGCTAGAGTAACAAAAAACTGTTGTTGATCAAGTAATAAATTTATTAAAATTGTCCCAAAAGTGCATAGATGTATTACTGTCCATAATTTTCAACGTGGTGGCTGCTAGAGCAACACCAAACTGCTGATTTGGAGGCTTTTTGTACTTACAAATCATTCAAGTACCTATTTTAAACTCAAAACACTACTAGAAAAATCATACTCATACACATATGTGGTTTAAGCACCAGAACATCCCAATGGAACAAAAGACACTAAGAGAAAGAGATCCACAAACAATAGAATACAACTTTGCTAAATGATCAACTTGAGTCTTAAAGTCAAGTCAACACAACAAAAAGCATTAGTTCTTCATGACCTATTGGCTTTTGCCAAGTTGCCAACATTCACAACACTCAAGTGGGGTTACACATTAGTTTTCTACAATCAAATGACAATGTCAAATGTGAGAAAATTAAACAACATGATATGAAGTAGAAAATGAGTGGTCGTCCATCAAACTCGCCGCTCCATCAACCGTGAATCAAAGCAGCAAACATGGGTGACATCATAAGAAAGACTGAAAGAGCATAAGCATCCTGCAAATAAAATGTAACCATTTATCAATATGTTATTATGGTCACAAAATATGAAATGATATGCTCCAAACTTCAACCAATGAATGATTAATAAGCCATTTCTGATTATAATCACAGAGATCCTTATAGACAATCCGATTGTTAGCTGAGTGCCTAACAAACCACCTCACTATGGCTACATATTCAAGCCGTAGTCAGACATACGAGACATTTCACTGATCAGTCAACTGATGATCATTTATCAGTGTGTGTCGACCCTGTTGGCTTTGTTCTGGTAATCTAAAGAAGACACACGTATAAAAATCTGTAAAGAGTGTTATATATAATGCATACATTTCCTAGGATGAGAAATGAAGAGAAAAAAAGAATAACTATACAAAGTATCATGTCAAGTGTAAAAAAAGAAAGACTAGCTACAGATCCATCCAGCAAAGAATCATAAGGTATTCATCAAACCATCAGAAAAGCAATCATCGCGTATGAGCTTGATTCAGTAAAAAAACCAAGGAACCTCAATAGGTATCCCATGTATAAACGGCTCCCAAGTAGTAATAGCCTCAACCAAACTTCAAAGTGCATTTACAGAAAACCAGAATAGGCTAAGAAGATACTAATTAGCAAAAGATATCAAAGAAGGCCAAAGCATCATACTCAAAGAAGGAGATTCCAGACCAAAGAAGACAAAAGACACAAAATTCCAACTTTAAAAATAGCCATAGAAGATCATCCTCACACATAACTCTGAAACAACTGCCACCAGAGAAACCTCAGTAGATCTCTCATAGATAAAACATGAACCATCCTGTAGTACCCATGAGCAAACAGTTCTCTTTTACCTAGAGAACTTGTTCTGTCAGATCTGTATTTGCCGGTCTTTATGGTTGTGCATCGTTTAAGAAGAAATATCTATATAGTAGAAACTAGTGCTCACGCTATATTGATATTTTGATCTTTGGGACAAATCACATGATATGGCTTGGACCTTTTAATAAGACTTTTAGGCTTATTCTTGCCCACATTCCAAGTTATAAATGGTGACGAGAACAAAGAATACAACAACACATTTTAGAACAAGTAATATCCAAACAGAATCGAGAAGAGATTCACAAACAAGATCACCGTCAATCTAAAGAAGATTATAGTAAGCTCTAAGTTTTATGCAAAGATGAAGCATGAATGGGTAGTTCCCATGACCGGAAAGCCTATCGGATTGATGATGAACGCAAATAAATTAACAAGGAACCCGGCAATCAAGTTAACTTCTTTTACAGGTCGCCGCCAGCCGCGACAGGCGTTAACGATTAGGCGGACCTCCCAAACCCCCCTTTGTGGTTCTAGCTAAGAAGAAGAACCAATGAGGAAGAAGAGCCCGCAGAATGCATTAGAAAGATGTAAACCGTGATTGAGATTGTGAGTCGATCGATGCAAGTACTTACAAGTACATGTTTATCCTAAAGAGGATTGTGATTTTCGGAGAGCGAGCCTCGACTGCCTTATGCTTGAGCTGCCACCCTGATGCTAGAGGGAAGATATGGTTGGGTTGCCGCCGTGATTTTCGAGAAGAGAGAGAGAGCGGTGCGCCTCCTGTGTTCCGCTTCCACAGCGATCGTAGGGCAAAGAAAGCATTGTGATAGGAGAGACAGGCGAGAAGAAAGCGTTTCGGAACCTTCGGGAGAACAGAGAGAGCAAGAGTGGAACCTTCTGGAGAACAGAGAGAGCGCGAGTGGAACCTTCGGGAGAACAGAGAGGCCCTGTCTTCGGTGGCGGCGGCGACTCGGCGTAGGTGGTGGCGGGCGGGAGCTCGCGGACCAGCGCTGCGGGAGCCAGGAGGCAGCGGCAGCAGCGCGTGAGGCGGACGAGGTCGCCGAAGAGGTGGTGGTTGTGGGGAAGGCTAGGTTGTCGGAGAGGAGGTCACCGAGGTCGAGGAGGTCGGAGCCGACGGAGCGTGACGACGAGAAATGGCCGCCGGCTTGGAGATGAGAAGAGGTGGTGTTGGACCAGAAATGGTCGCCGGTTGGATGAGAAATGGTCGGCAATGACGGTCACCGGTCGGAAGCCTGACGAGAACCCTAGTTCTCTACCGCAGCGCCGCTGGACCTGGAACAGTGGAACCCTAGGTTCTCCGCTTTCTACTGGAGAGTGGAGTCGTGATGGACCGAGTGAGAGACTGAGAGGAGAGAATGTGAGTAGTAAGCCGAGTTGTGTGAAGAAAGAACGGATGGACCGTTAGATCATATTTGGTAGTTTTTCAGATTATGACAAATATCATATATATATATATATATTTATTTATTTATTTATTTATTTATATAGTAATACGGGTACACGGGTATAGCGGGTACGGGTATAGTTATATCCATTAGTGGACCCATAATAATACGGGTATGCGGGTCTAGATATCTAGACCCTTGACGGGTTTTTTAAGGGTCTGAATTTGCGGGTCCACGGGTCTACCTGTACCCATTTACAGCCCTACTCGCGGATGGTAACGTAAGCTGCTTTTCATGACTCTATTTCATAGGATCTACATAAAAATGAAAATGTCATGGAATCAAAAGTGGTCAATTATTCAATTTAGTACATAACCATAATTGTGTGCGCAATATCGAAAAAATTAGATGTACTTTAATAGTAATATCTACTTAGATATTACATAGTTGAAACATTTAACAAGAGACAAAAATCTATCCAAATTTTTGAATTGACTTATGATTAAAGTATGATTGATATGAATCACAAATGTTTCTAATTTTTAGGCATGATTTGCATCTTGGGTTTTCAAATTCTGGGTCAATCCAAATATTATATATTTAGTTTGTTTCAAAATTACATAACTATGGTCAACTTTGTTGTCTGACTAAAATTACACCAAAAATAAAATAAAAATGAAAAAGGGGTGGACGATGACTTACCAAAGAAAAATAACATTACAAGACAACTACATCAATATACATAATTAAAATAGCAAAGGAAGAGAGTAAAAACACATTTACATTGTAAAAAAAGTTGACTTGTCGTTTAAAGATATTAGTTGTCCTTCATGAGTTGTTACAAATAACACGGCAAGTTAGTGTGAAAGCACGAAAGTTTTAAAGGCAACTTGGAGCACAGATAATACCAAAGTGAAATCTCTCGAGTGGAGAAAATAAATGATCTAGGATGTTCAAATTAGAAAGTTCGTTACTCTCTTTATCGTAATCTACATAATATGAGGAATGACGAACAAAGTGTCTATTGTTTTAAGAAAGTTTTTTCAGGCCTTGCCCAATATAAGTTAGTATTTAACATGGCATCAAATAAATATACAATTGATTGTGCAATACAAAGTAGTTGTTCATTCTGAAATAAGTAATTGTATGTTTGTTCACTATATGATGACCAATGAATGAGATATGCTACACACATCATTGAAATATGAGGTAAATTACTGAATTGATAAGCAATGATGAGCAGAATTTAGATACAACGGATGAGCAATGATGAGTAGAATTTAGAAACAATAGTGAAGCATTTTCTTTTAATAAACAATAGTCGAGCGATTTTACCACATTAATTGATTCACTATGAAGGGGAATTAACTTGCAATATAGAAAGGATTGCGTAGCAAAAACAACCAGATTTGGTAAGTGTTTAATCCGCTAACTCAGAACCTTATACATTATGAGAAAATGCTCAAATATAAAGAGAAATGAGAGGCATTCCACATTAAAAAAATATCGGAAATTGGACCAATAAAATATGACTGAGATAGCATGAGCACCTGCATGGTAAGGGATGTAAAATTACATAATATATGAGCCAATGTTGTTGTCTCGTATTTGGTAGCCTACAAAAGGATCATGATTCAGTTAAGAAAGCCAGTCTTTTTATGGTGGTGAAGCTAGCTAATTTGTTGAAGCATACAACTTCGCCAAGGATAGAGTTGTTTGGAAAAGACGCTTATAAAGGTTAATTTTTTCGTCACTGGCTTGATGTATCAATCAACCAACCTGGTGGGTTTCAGCACCTCCACTATAAATACCACATCCTGTTCTAGTCCTCGTCATACCCCCTTTCGTCTCTATCTGCTCTATGCCTCTGTCGTAATAGCACAACTCTCCTTGTTATATACCAGATTTGGAATGATCACGATAGAGGGCCGAGTTTGTGAGAGAAATATCCTAACTGACTCACATTAGTACATCCCTTTCGTCTCAACCAACTGTATCATGACCACGATGCAGCTCTCAGCACCCTTACTGTAGTTTCCTCGTCTCTTGATCTTGCAGCCTTTCACTGCCAGGAACCTCGCGCCCAGTAGCATTCCATAGTATTTGACCTTTATATATCCAAGTATTTTTTAAATTACGCGACTTTGCATGCTCTGTTGTTGTTAAGCGAAGAACAGAGATGCCATGCCATAGAGACACCAACGTTGTAGACATCAACCATCACTGGGATATCTAGTTTATCTCCCGTCATACACCCGATTGATACCACCATCCAGAACCGACTTGTAGGCAATTAAGCGTGACATTCTCATTGCATCAATGCCAGTAGCACTCAATGCGTCCCATACAGGGGCGGTACTAGGAATTTTATGAGAGGGGACCAAACAATATGAGTGAAAAAGAATTAAATTAGTATCCATGACAATCTTAGGGTTACAAGGAGGAGAAGGACTACAATGAATATGAGATTTTATGGGAGAACTTTCAGACCCAACATTTGAGTTGGGTGAGTTGTGTGCTTCACGAGTTTTTTTATGGAAGAAAGACATTATAGTCCCTTTTTTCTCCATGATCGGACCTAGTTATGAATAAATCAAATATACATATTAACATTGAACCATCTATGACTATTAACATTGTAAAGTGTTCATAATTATTATGAATGTGTATTAGATTTACAAGCACTGTCGTTTATTTTTTCATTATACTATAAATACTTATCTAAAAGTTGTAATAATTAAATTTAAAGACAAGTAAACAACAATTACCTTTTTGTATGTCCAGTTGCATCTTTTTGTGATGATAGAGACGGCTTAAAAACCAACAAAAATAATTTTGATGTTGGTATCTTGTCTAATATTTGCTAGTGTAAGGTTGTGAGTTGAGTGTCACATATAAGTCAAAAGAACTGCATCGAATGTCTCCGTCGAAAAGTACTTGTTGTGGCATATCGTGGTCTGTGAGATATTTAGTTAGATATAATATGGTATTTATAGTGGTGGGTAGTTTTTGGATATGGATATAAAATGACTAGGAGTTTGACTGGAAATAGATTTGTCTGCGGCCAATTAAGTAACAAACTGAAAAGTTTCCGAAACAAGATCACCGTTAAATTTACTTGGTTAGGAAGCAGCACAATTGTATTAAATCAAATTAATTAGATGTCCTCATATTAAATTCAATTAATTTGAAAATTGAAAAGTTGGCTGATGTTTGCGGTTTTTAGAAAGTTATCTAATAGAAAATTTTAATATGGAGATTCTATTTCCCTTTGTTTGCCGTATTAATGTTTGTGATTATATAAGCTATCTAATAGAAAATTTTAGAAAAATTTGTGTTTGTGTGTGGGGGGGGGGGGCAGTGGCCCCCGCCGCACCCCCCCCCCCTACCGCTGGTCCGTTGGCTTGGCTATGACAAATGTGATAGTAGAGTCAGAACCATACTCTACTATGGTATATACCTAGTAGAACCTCCTTATCGGTGAAGACTTGGAATCAAGTTTTGGTAGGGAACATCTAAGATAGAGACACGAGTATGTATACGTAATCATTACCTTAAAGACTTGGAGTGCAGTTCTAGTAGGGAACCACCAAGGACGGAAGGATGGGTAGTTTGATTTGGAGTCCAGTTCTAGTAGGGAACCACCACGGATGATAGACCAGTGGCTAGACTTAATATGGTAGAATAGTATATATATATATATATATATATATATATATATATATATATATATATATATATATACTACTACTACTACTATTATAAAAAGAGTGAGTTCATGTTGTGCTCTCCTTGATTCTCTCTCTTCTCACAATTTTTCTCAACCTTTTTTATATTTGTTATATTTTATTTTTTTTTCTTTTATGATAAAAGCAGTTGCTGCAAACCTCTCAACTTCTCCGTCACATGTCTTCCTTCAAATGTGTGTGCAGTTACGAGAATTACCATTATCCTTTTGGTAAATTTTATTTTTAAATATTTAATGTAAAATAAACATGTTTAATAGGGCATGTGCATGTGCATGTGTGTTAATTAGTATACAATAAAAAGAGAGAATTTGTTCTATAAATTATAAAAACTACCACTGACCAATCAAATTGCTGACGAATCAAATTACTCCAATTCAAAATAGTACACTCTTCTTAACTTTCTCTCTTCTCTCCTTTTTTTGAGGATTTGTACTCCTATATTTTTTTCCCTCGATCTAAAACCAATTGTCGCCATGTTTTATCACCACTCTCCCACGTAACATGGTGGAAAGAATATCGCAACAAACCAATCACTTCCTTCGTGGCAGTTTTCTCCCACTTATTTCCCCTTCTATTTTTCTCTGAAAATCCGCATACTAATATTTTTTGTATAATCTTTCTACGTTCTATTTCTTCTCAAGAGCCGCTAGCTATTACAACCACAATTTGCTTGGTAAATGTATTCACCGTCAAAATCCTAGTAGCTAACCCACACATCCATCCCGACTTCCTCCTTAATGTTCTCCGAAATTGACATTAGGATTCATTTTGTCTAACGTGTATCTATCACCTTTGTACCTTCTAAACGAACTAATTTTCAATTTCATTATTCTCCTCCACTTGCTCGCAACCTCCTCCGCACTTCCTTTCCGTACACCACTTGCAACTTCCTCGACACTTTCTTTCTATTCAAACTTCGCAACATTTACATCTCACTATTTCTATGGTCGGCTGAAGAAAAGAAAAGCCTCAAGTTACTATTTCGTCTATGCTGTTAGCATCTTATGTAAAGTCTATAGGAGACATAATTTAAATATCTGGCAAACCATTGTTTAGTTTCACAAAGCGTTCGGAAACAATCATGCGGTGACGGCTGACCATGGAAAGCAACCACAACACTCTACCAAACATTGCTTCGCTGGTCGCTGATATTTTATATTCAAAAGTTTTCAAAGTAATCGTCAGAAGCGTTGGCCGAGATATTCATAAGCGTATTTTTCAATTTTTACAGTGTCGCAGAGAAGGAAGTTTTTTTTCTCAATTGTGTTCAATCTAATCAAGATATTACTATGGAGAGCCAGAATTTGCTGTTACTGGTTTTGTTAGAAATAAGTTGTTCCATTTTTAATCTTTTTGCACATCTCCCTACCCATTAAAGGATAGGCGTGGATTTTGTTTACTTAACATGTGACATCATCCAACATAAGGAACAGTCTGCTTCTTGTTTAATTAGTAACAACACATCCTTAGGGCACTATGGGTGTAAGCTTTTAAGGTTAATGACTTCCTCTAACAGCCATATATTATAATTAATATTGCTTTCTTTTGTTATAGATTGTGAAGCTTAGTCATTATTTCCTTCATTCCAGATTGGTTATGTTTATGATTGGGTTTATATAAATCTACGTCTTATTTTTTAGAAAAAATTGTAGATAAGACAGATTTGATAAGAGCAGAATTAAACTATCTTAGTTTTTGGATAAGATAGTCTCTTATTCTCTCTTGAAGGATACGATTATAGTTTGATTGCGACTTCCATCTAATCACAAACTCCATTTAGTAACAAATATCACTTGAGACCCGTGCTTCTCCAATGACTTCATTCCTTTACTATACTGTGAGTAGCTACTCCCTCAAATTTGCATTCAAATCCCAACAAATCAGCGTGACATGATCCTATTTGTATTTAAATTCTAATAAACAAATAGTTATGACTTACGACCCGTGCCCACGACAGGAAAACCTCAAAATAGAAAACTATTTCCTTCAACCCTCGCGCAACATGCGCCATTCATTTAAATATAAGTTACCGATAGTTATTAAGATCTTACATTTTCTTCCTCTCGCTACATGTTATTACAATTCGTTCCTAGTTTAGCTGGTAATCCTAGAAATTTAAGATAATCTTAATATTTGTCATACTTTTGTTAGTAATATTCTATATTGTGTTTTATATTAACTTTAGTAACCTTAAATACTTATTTGGGCAACTCATAATCATGACTTAAGCATACTATACAGATCCGAGTTTGAGTTAATATAGCATTAACCCATACATATATGCAAGAAGAGAGTTAATGATATTGGAGGAAATAATTAATAAATAATTTATTATTTGAAAATATTATCAAAATAATATTTTAGGATTGTAGAAAATTCAATTATGAATCTAACAAAAAAAGAATGAACCAAATCGGAGTTAAAATGAGAGAGTTATGCCATTTTTAGTAAACATGTACAGTGTGTCACGGCCACGAACGTCGTGTGCCGCGACCGCGACGCTACGTCATGTGTCGTGACTGCGACCGATACCGCCTAGGACAGTCAATCGTACAACGATCATATCTCAAGCTATACTTATCCGTTTTTAACAAAACGAAGTGTGTTAGAATCACAATTCGATCCTCTATCATCTCACACTCCTTTCTCAATGAGAGGCCGACCTCGAAGGTAATTTCTAGGATTATTTTTGGAGAAGAATGTGAAGAACAACAGAAATCCAAAAGGGTTGTCATAGATTTGACTTGGTAAGTAGTTTTAACTGTCGATTCTTTCTCCTCGTTTCCCCTTGCTCAGAATCTCTGATCTAATGAATTTGAGGTTTGACTTGGTATGTAGTTTTAACCGTCGATTCTTTCTCCTCATTTCCCCTTGCTCAGAATCTCTAATCTAATGAATTTGAGGTTTGGGTTAACCTCTGACCTTCATCTTCTACTTATAGAAGACCTTTAGGTCTGAAAGGAAGAAGAATCTATTGATTTGCTAGGGTCTTGCTATGGATTCGAGATTTTCAGAGATGGGCTACATTTTTAAGGTATTTTCACACCTTAGGGTGAGTGGGTACTTTCTTAAATAGTAGATTGCACGAAAATGAATGAAATCATCAAAAATCTTTAATTCCTTAGTATGCGAGTATAAACCCTAAGTTGTCTTTTTGATCTAGCTTTTACAAGATGATATGAAATGGATTATTTCTCTGTTGTGATGAATTTCAGATTATGAAATCACATTAGAAATGATTGCAATCCATCTAAATGAGAAATCTTAAGGTAATTGTAGAGGTTACACGACTATACTTAAATCTAAGATTTTTAACTATGACTGAAATTGTTGTATAATTGAATAAAGAAGTTTTCCTAGTTGAATCTCCTTGGTTATGAATGATTGTTTAATTTGTGTGTGTATTACATATATGCCAGATAAGATCTTGGATTTCATTTGATGATATCAATGTTTGCTTGATATATCAGTAAGAGGGTGAAACCCTAAATGAATGAAAAGTTGGAGACTTGCAAATAGACATATCGATTCAATATTATTCTTGATGTATGATATTTTACTAAATGGCGTGGAAATCCAAGTTCAGTTCATTACATTATTTCATATATATATATTCGATTATACGTGAACTATTGAGAGCAATCTTTATTCAATGATGTTATGATGTATTAAATCCTTATGTGAGTCATGTGATTAGAGAATGAGGAAAATAAAACCCTAAGGATAGGGTGTTCAGTGAATCAAGTATTGTGATGTTAACATTTTTTTAATATGAGATGTGGTTCTGCTTAACAGTTTAGTTGTGATAAATGTTATCAGATGGTTTATAAAATGAATGATTTACAAAGTTGAACTAAGATATGCTGATGTGATGATTGAATTGTGAATTTAAAGAGTGAATTTGACATGTAGATGCCTTGAACACTATAGAATCATCGTAGGATGAGGCCTGCGCTGTGAGGAGACTGGACGTAGTCCAGAACAAGGTAAGCTGGAGCGCACCAGTAGGGTGTGGGGGTCTTGACCAATAGGGCAGACTCCTTACAGTTGTGTGGTATCCAACACCAATTGGGGATGCCGGTGGTACCTGTGCTACATGTTAAGTGATCAGTGGTCAGTAGGTCCACTGATGCACAATACTTCTGAGGGATTTGACTCACCGCCTCAGTGCACAGGTTGAGAGGTGGATTTTGAGATATCTGGTCATTCCCATTAACCGCCGAGAGGTAGACGTGCTGAGGCCCGCTGCAGATGGGGTCTTACTCAAGAGATAGGCTTAGGAATCCGGACATTCTTCTAAGTCTTGTACAATGAGATCATAGCTTGCTACGATTCTTTCACATGTTGTGGTACACCTCATGTGGGTTCAGGGCATAATAAGATAAATGAGAGGTTAAACAAGTGCGCGTAGTTATTCAATTATTCTTTGTATGTTTATGAATTAATAGTTATCTTTATGATCAATCAAGCATGTCCATATATTGATTCACTCTTGTAGATTTCTAGAATATTGTGCCATATTTATGTTTGTGAATGATTAGTCTCTTTAAAGATTACTGTTGTTATAATTGATATCAGTTGCTAAATAGTATATCTGTAATTATTTAAGTGCTTTAAACTACTTCTTTGAAGTGCTCATTCACTGAGCGAGTAGGCTCACCCCTCTACTCACAATTTTTAGGAAAACCACATGGACTTGAAGAAGGTGAATGCATCATAGTAGATCTACCACATGAGTTAAGTATGAGATTAGTTTAGTTCAATCGATCCCTGTCACTCTAGGTCCTTGTATAGATGTGAGAGAGTTGTAAATGATGTTTTTTATCTTTGTTTCCTTAATAAGAGAGAATGTATCTGATTATCATGTCATATGTACATGGAAGTGTGAGAAATAAAATGAATGTATGGATGCATATCATTAATGTTGAGATCATATTGGAGTAATCAAAGTTTGATTCTCTTATAAAGTTTGTTTGTGTGATTGGATGTGAGAAAATAAAGAGTTTGAAATGAAATAAAAGAAAAAATGTTGGGAATGAACTTTTTATTAAGTATAATCCTCAAACTTATGCCCTAATCTCATGATTAGTGGTAATCGTGGGATGTGGGTGTAACAGTATGGTATCAAAATTTAGGCTGAGTTATCAGGGACCATTAGGATAGAAAGTCAGAGTTATAAGTGTGGCAGATAGGAGGTGACATGTTTATAGCTCTGGGAGGTCTGAGTATTTAGATATCATGTCCCAGTATCTAAATACCTAGGTTGACCAGTATCAAGCTACTTTGTCTATTCTTCTCTGGATGCCTTGGCCATGTATGCAGAGGAAGGATGGGCTAGAGAGAAACTCTAGAAATCTTAGGGTTAGGAGACCAGAAAGTAATGAAGGAGTAAGAGATTAAACATAGAATATGATACAACTCTTGATTTATATTATTTCTTTGATTGGAGATCAATAGAAATGCTTTTGTATGTATGAATTCATATTATCAATTTGTAGAATATGTATGGTTCTTTTTTATTGTTGTGTATCATGAAGTTGATTCAGTTATTCTTTATATCAAGTAGACCAGAAGTTATGATTAAATGAGTTTTCCCTAAGTGGATATTCTTTCCACATGTTTGAGATTAATAGGAGTTAGTTAATCTTGAGTAGCTCTTGGCTTCAGGACTATAGGTTCGGCCTAGTCCAGCTGGTAGGGTGTGTTACTAGGATCTAACAACTCGTATCAAAAATATAATAAGTGTAGACTCTGGATAAATTAGACCCACATCATAGTGAGAATGTGCATACACTAAGAAGTTGAAACATATGGGAAAGATTAGAATAGCTAAGAATCAGTTGGAACTGATATCTGAGATCCAACTTTGGGTCCTCATACGAGAAACCCTTAATTGGGAATAAAGGAACACGACATAAGGTTCAGACTAAATTTAATGATTAGTATTATATGAACTCTAAAAATGAAATATGGAAAAGATATGAGAAAAGTATGTAAGGGCCAAGATAGTAAGAATCAATCATGAGGAATGAATCATATAATCAAGTACAATGATTTTATGTACGCCAAAGCAAGCAAAAAATAGAAGAAAAAAGTTAAGTATATGATAAGTACATAGAAGTAAAGAGTCTTCAGAAGAGTTAAAGTAAAGAGAATTAGATGAACATGTAAATCATAAGACTAGGATAACAAACTTAGTTGAAATAAAGAGAAATGTTAGAAATGATGAGCTTGATTAAGGAATGAGGGTTATGATATAATTGAGAGCATGGAATGTATACCTTTATTATGAAGTTTAATACATTCATCCTTACTACCTTTGGATTCTAAGTCTCTATAGAACAAAAAACTAGTTTCTAAAAGAAGAACAAAAGTGTAGCTTAACAAATGAATAAGGCATATAAAGGTAGACTATATTCAGGAAGGAAACACTTGATTGAAAGAGAAACTAAGTTTGACCCATGCATGAGCCGTTTGATTTAAAATGAAGGATATGTAATGTATTAAACATGAGGTGAAACTAGTAGAGAGATTATTGATTTAGAATTTCAACTTCACATCAGTAGAAGGATAAAAAGAAATATGTGCAACATGGTATACATGATCATACACATGAATACGCAACATGATCATAAGAGAAAATTAGAAGTTAAAGATGATAGGTGGAAGATTAGTGTATGGTAAGAGTATTATGAAAATTAAGGAAGGTTTGAAACATGATGGAGTAATATAGATTATAAAAGAAAGAGGCTGCGAGATTCAAGCAAGTGCTAATTAGTTAAGTATCCATGTTGATAACTAATTAAACCTACATATGAGCAATGAATTAAGGGAATGTTTGAAGATAAGAACTCTAAGTCTCAAAATCATCTTCTCTTTCGTATATTACTTAATGAGAGCAATGTGGGAATGAAGTGATAAGAAAATGAATCATGTATGATGCATAACTGCCATGGTAGAGACATCTAGTGAATGTAATAATGACACATAATGTGACGATGAAACCCTAGCAAGGTAAATTGAGAAGTAATCTATCTGAATGGCCAAGTAAAAAAAATGAAATTCAATTGATAAGATAAGGAAACTTTAGTAAAACTTGTGAGATCCAAAGTTTGAATTTCAAATTAAGGGAGCAAAGTCACGTCATCATGCTAATGATAAGGACCAAACTCTAGAATGTTTAGAGTTGTAATAGTTCAAGGAATGTCACTAGTGATTTGACCTTGAATACCAGCATCTCTATAAAAAAAAGATCATGAGATTTGCATTATGAGAAGTAAACTAGCACTGATAGTAATCTAGGGTTTAAAGGTAGCTAATATGAAAGGTAGATAAACAATATGGAAATGATTCAAAGCAAAGAGTAGGAAATAAATTAGAAATGTAACAAGTGTGTTTTGAACAAAAGCAAAAATATAGCATGAGTAAAATGTGATATGAAATAAATTCTTGCAGTGATATCAAGAATGATGAATAATCTATTCTTACCCTGTATGTTTCAATTTTAGGAATGTTTATTCTATATGATCAAAATGAGAAGGATAAGTAACAAGAAGTAATAGTAATGAAAGAGTAGAGAAATAAGAGAAAACAATGGCTTTCAGTAATACATGAATTTGTTTTTAGAAGTGTAATTTGTTGAAGGTATATTGAGGGATATAAATTGGTTTAAAGTATGAATTCAATTGAACAATTGTTGTTGAATCTAGTCTTCCAACTCATTAGTGCTTTTCTATTTGAGTAGCACAATAGTGAAATTCAAAATAACTTGGTGAACTCACTTTTGTGACTCAGAGGTAATACAGAACAATAGTACATATTGAGCCGTATAGTGGGATCATATTACCAGTACTGAGGTAACACCTCAACAGAGTATGGAATGATTAAAAATATTTGTTTATTTTTCTCTTTCCTATTATTGATTGTGACATAGAAAATTATTCTACTATCATTGAGAAGGCTTGCTTAAAATCTGTTGTGATTTGAAGAGGAACAACTGACTCAATGTTGAAAATAAAATTCTAGACCGCAGAATTCGAAAGTTTAAAAAGAGAGAGATACCCCTAGTAAAGGTTCTTTGGAATAATCATGTGTAGAAGAAGATACTTGGGAAGTAGAATCAGAGATGTTTAACAAGTATCCTTTCCTGTTTTAGAAATTTCTATTAGAAGGGGATAATTGTTACAACCCGTTTCTAGCTTAACTGGTAATCCTAGAGATTTGAGATAATTTTAATACTTGTCATGTTTTTGTTAGTAACATTATATATTGTGCTTTATATTAACTTTAGTAATCTTAGATACTTGTTTAGGAAACTCATAATCATGACTTAAGCATACTATAAAGATCTGAGTTGGAGTTAATATAACATTAACCCATACAAGTATGCAAGAAGAGAGTTAATGAAATTGGAGGAAATAATTAATAAATAATTTTTCATTTGGTAATATTATCAAAATAATATTTTATAATTGTAGAGCATTCAATTATAAATCTAACAAAAAAAAGAATGAACCAAATCAGAGTTAAAATGAGAGAGTTATATCCTTTTTAGTAAACATGTACAGTGTGCCACAACCACGACGCTATGTCGTGTGATGCGATTGCGATGTTGCGTCGTGTGCCGTGACCACAACTGCAAATGATGTTATGACTGCGACGCAGCATCATGTGCCGCAACCGCAATGCTGCATCATGTGCCATGACCGCGACCGATGCCTCCCAGGACAGCCAATCGTAAAACGATCATATCTCAAGCTATACTTATCTGTTTTTAACAAAATGAAGTGTGTTAGAACCGCAATTTGATTCTATATCATCTTAGACTCCTTTCTTAATCAGAGGGTGACTTGGAAGGTGATTTCTGGGGTGATGTTTGGGGAAGAACGTGAAGAACAATAGAAATCCAAAAGGGTTGTCATATATTCGACTTGGTAAGTAGTGTTAACTGTCGATTCTTCCTCCTCATTTCCCTTTGCTCAGAATATTTGATCCAATGAATTTGAGGTTTGGGTTAACCTCTGAACTTCATCTTCTATCTACAGTAGACCTACTTTAGGGCTGAAAGGAAGACAAAACTGCTAATTCGCTAGGGTCTAGCTATGGATTCGATATTTTCAAATATGGGCTATGTTTTAAGGTGTTTTCACACCTTAGGGTGAGTGAGTACTTCCTTTAAATAATAGATTGCACAAAAATGAGTTAAATCATCTATAAGAGTACAAACCCTAAGTTGCCTTTTTGATCTAGCTTTTGCAATATGATATGAAATGGATTATTTCTCTATTGTGATGAATTTTAGATTATGAAATCACATTAGATATGATTGCAATCTATCTAAATGAGAATTTTAAAGTAATTGTAGAGGTTACATGAATATACTGAAATCTAAGATTTTTGGCTATGATTGAGATTGTTGTATAATTGAATAAAGAATTTTTCCTAGTTGAATCTCCTTGGTTATGAATGATTATTTAATTTGTGTGCGTATTACATATATGTCAGATAAGATCTTGGATTTCATTTGATGATATCAATGTTTGCTTGATATATCAGTAAGAGGGTGAAACCCTAAATGAATGGAAATTTGGAGGTTTGAAAATAGACATCTTAATTCATTGTTATTCTTGATGTATGATATTTTACTAAATGGCGTGGAAACCCTAGTTTAGTTCATTACAAGGTTTCATATATATATATATATATATATATATATATATATATATATATATATATATATATATATATATACGATTATATGTGAACTGCTGAGAGAAATCTTTATTCAATGATGTTATGATGGATTAAATCCTTATGCGAGTCATGTGATTAGTGAATGAGGAAAATGAAACCCTAAGTATAGGGTGTTCAGTGAATCAAGTATTGTGATGTTAATTTTCTTAGTATGAGATGTGGTTATGCTTAACTGTTTAGTTGTGATAAATGTTATCAGATGGTTTATGAAATGAATAGTTTACAAAGTTGAATTAAGATATGTTAATGTGATGATTGAATTGTGAATTTAAAATGTGAATTAGACATGTAGATTCCATCAAAACTGTAGAATCCTCTTAGGATGAGGCATGCATTGTAAGGAGGAAACAACTTCCCGACAGGAGGTAGTCCAGGTCGAGGTAAGCTAGAGTGCACCAGTAGGGTGCGGGGGTCTTGAAAAGTAGGGTAGACTCCTTTAGTTGTGTGGTACCCAACACCAATTGGGGATTCCTATGGTACCTATGCTACACGTTGAGTGATCAGTGGTTAATAGGTCCACTAATGCACAATAAGCCTGAGGGCATTGACTCATCGCCTGAGTACCCAAGTTGAGAGGTGGAGTCTGAGATATCTGGCCTCTCCCATTACCCACCAAGAGGAATATGTACTTAGGCCCATTGCAGGCAGGGTCTTACTCAAGATATAGGCTTAGTAACCCGAGCATGCTTCAAAGCCTTGTACAGTGAGACCGTAGCTTGCTGTGATTCTTTCCCATGTTGTGGTACACCTCATGTGGGTTCAGGGCATAATAAGATAAATGAGAGGTTAAACAAGTGTGCATAGTTATTCAATTATTCTTTATATGTTTCTAAATTAATAGTTTTCTTAATGATCAATCAAGCAAGTCCATATATTGATTCACTCTTGTAGATGTCTAGAGTATTGTACCTTATTTATGTTTGTGAATGATTAGTCTCTTTAAAGATGACTGTTGTTATAATTGATATCAGTTGCTAAATATTATATCTATAATTATTTAAGTGCTTTAAACTGTTTCTTTAAAGTACTCATTCACTGAGCGAGTAGGCTCACCCCTCTACTCACAATTTTTAGGGAAACCACATGGACTTGAAGAAGGTCAATGCATCCTAGTAGATATACCACATGAGTTAAGTTTGAGATTAGTTTAGTTTTGTTGGTCCTTGTCACTCTAGGTCCTTGTATAGATGTGAGATAGTTGTAAATTATGTTTTGTATCTTTGTTTCCTTAATAAGAGAGAATGTATTTGATTATCATGTCATATGTACATGGAAGTGTGAGAAACAGAATGAATGTATGGATGTGTATCATTAACGTTGAGATCATATTTGAGTAATCAAAGTTTAGTTCTCTTGCAAAGTTTGTTTATGTGATTGTATGCAAGAAAACAAAGAGTTTGAAATGAAATAAAAGGAAAAAGGTCGGGAATGAACTTTGTATTAAGTATAATCCTCAAAATTATGTCCTAATCTCATGATTAGTGGTAATTGTGGGATGTGGGTTTAACAAATGTCTTCCACTCCTCCCATCAACACCACCATCCACTACTGCATGAGACTAAAAGCTATCTCCGTACAGGGATTAAATTTTGGTTGCCGCTCATTCTTCTCCTCCTCCCTACAATTTTGAATCTGAGCAACTCTTGCTGCAAATATTTGTGAATTCTTAGGGAGGAAGAATAATAGGAGGAGAGGGGTGTGTAGGATGTGTATTTAAATCATCCTGGGTGGCTTACCACCCATTTCACGTAGATTCCATCATGTATGTAAATTGTATGATGTTGTGTTTACTTTGATTTTGGTTATGTATTTGGTTGTTAAACCTCATGTCTTGATACAATTTTAGTTATATTTTTGTGTTAACCTCTTGACTTGCTACCAATAACTTGTCATTTCTACTGGAGCAGCTAACATAGATGGATAGGGCTAGAACTTGATCTTTAATTGCTTTACCTATAATCTTGTAGTGGACAACCACTTGCATCCATTTTTGGCCCAATTTTTTTTTCATATTTTCCTATGAGCCTATGCAAATACAAAGTCCTACCTTTCACTGTTGTTGATCCTGTCATGTGACTTTCTTCTATTGAAGCTCGTAGCTGCATATACTACAACTTCTATAATACAACCATTGACAACCACTAGGTTTATATAGATTTTGCCTTTTGGATTCACCTTCTCCATACCTGATTAATCCATCTTCATGTCGACACACTCTTTCTCTTTTCCCACAACAATAACTACGAGTAATTGTCATCTAATTCCAACCTCCTGATTCTCTTTGAAAGTTAGTTATAATGCTCATTTCTCTCATGGAAATTGCATTCCCTCCATTTATGGTAGTTCAACCATGATCACACAATACTTTTTCTAGTTCTCCATTCCATTCACATCCAACTTAGACACCCATCTCAACTTGTAGCCTACTGCATCCATGAAAAATACATGATCCTACTTCTGATCATTTGAACCTTTTAACCAAAACACCCAAAGAGTGACATATTTAAATCTACATACAAGTCAATTATGGGTCTCCACATCAACATCAAGTAGCTCTTCTATGAGATGAAGTTAGTTGAGATGGAAACTTTGGGATTTTATAAAAGAAGATCTAAGATAAGGATATTATATGCCTCTCCATCATGATTTTTTGGGTTGATGTGTATATTAACCTGATGTGTTCTTCCATTCAGGTATCCCATCATATCATAACTGCCTCATATTTAAACCAGCAGTGTTAGGATGACTAAGACTCACCAAATATTACAACTAGAAAATCTATTTGCCTTTAGTTTATTTATTTCATGTATATATGAATAGTTTTCTTTATGAATGTAAAAATGATCTGACAATGCTTTAATTTCTTGACCTTTACAACCAAAGTTTCACTTGGAAATGTGTCTATGTGAAGAATGAGTAGGGGCTCAGTTTTAGTATGCCTTTTTGGTTAATCTTAGTCTAACACATGATCTCTCATAATGAAGAAAATGGGAAGTATGTGTGCTTCTTATTTCCATTCAATTCAAAAATCAATTTCTCACATTCTAAAATTAATAATCTCATCATGCCAACATAAGGTGAGAATGTAGCAATCTAGATGTCTTACCTACATTAACTCATTACATTTGAAGCTAAAATTCATAGTTTCTCTCTCTCAAGAATTTCGAAATTTAGCAACAAATAGGAAACTTTCACAACAATCTAGAAAACCATTTCCGCTCTATGGAAATAATGTCTGACCCTCGATAGAGTGATAATAAATGTGGAGGTTCACAATGGTCACTCATTCACTCCACTAGTTGACCAACTATGATCAAATGACAATCAACAACAACAATTAGGATAGGGTTACAATTAAAAGTGGTACAAATCCATCTCCATAGAGTTTCATCATTACTCTTTCCTCAACTTGATGTCTACTTCTCAAGACTTTGTTAAACCTACTACGCTAAAGATATGCCAATTCATTCATTCTTTAATATAATTATCCAAATAATTTGAGTCATTATCAAACTATAAAGTGTATTGTCTTAATTTTTTTTCTAATATAAATTTAACTGTATGATATTTCACGTGGATGTGAATGTGTGCTTTCACTAGTGTGTGTGTGTGTGTGTTTGTGTATATATATAATGATATCATGCTCATCTTTAGAGGAGAATGTCATGTATGGTAGAAGATAGGATAAAGAACAAATGCATCAATAAAATAACTAACCAATAATTCTTGTCATCACAGTACATGAAGATCCCTTATAATCTCCAAATTATCCTTGAACTCTTCCTTGATTCTTCCTCCTAGAGTGAAATGCTTGGATTAGGGGTTTAGAAGGTGGATATTAAAGCATTTGATGTTCAAAGGTCGAAGGAAAACAAATTGGTTATGTATACATCACACATATTTATTTTTTAAATTTATCCTGAAACATAAGTTAGCCATCCATCCAGGAAGTTAGGCCTAACTTCCAAGGTTGATGGTGTTAGATCCATCGAAGAAAATATCAAACTATCAAATTGACATTCTATATTTCCAGTTGGTTTGACTTGTGGGAAGTCAATTTTACCTATGGGCCAAATTTTTTTATCAAATCAATTAATTTTTAAGTGATTTAATGAAAGTACTTACTTGTTCCGCAAAGGTGGATATGACATTTGCAAAATTTGGTCAACTTGTGACCCACACTCTGTAAATTCAATCTTTGAGTTTCAAAATGTCCTATTCTTTTCATTAAACCCTTGTTTGCTTAAAAAATCATTTACTATCTCCTTTAATGTATCGATTATCATGTTTGTTATCTGTATGAAATCTAAGGAGTTATTATCATGTTCTTTCTTTTAAATCATCACACTAAGACATAGTTATTATCTACCATCATCATTAGATATAGTTTGTGAAACAACCAACTTAGTTCTATAGGGAAGTATGACATCAAATAGGAAGCAGAAACAAAATTTTACTCCATATTCCCCATTAAATAAGCGGATCACGTCAATAACTATATAATCAAAAGGATGGCTTCGAGGATATACCTGGTCCTGGAGCAAGTCCAGCGACAATATCCTTGTCGTTGTAGTTGTACAGTTGTCTTTTAGTTTCACTTGTACAATGTATGTAGAATCTCCTAATCTTCACCACAGATAGTAGGCTAACGTTGTACTCCTAGCGGGAAAAGTATCCACGCCTCTAGAGAAGTCTATACGGACCCCTAGAACTCCTATCGACCTACTAGAATGGATTGGAAGGAGTTGTCCATCCCATTGGTGTACTAGTCACCAACTTTCTCCCCCACAATTATTTTCCCTTGCTATCCCTCCATTTATTAGGTAGGACTTAATCGAGTTCTCTTAATTGCCACAACTAGAGAAGACAAATAATTATCAGAGGCAATTGATGTGTATAAGAAGCCCCCAGTACCCCTGTATTTATAGGGGGTTAGGATCAGGGTTTCCAGCCTGTGTGGGAGTGGAACGGACCAGAATCTTACAAAATTCACAACCTATGAATGACAAAATGATCAGTTCACTAGTCAAACTGATCGGTTGGTATGCGAGTCGATTGATTCATCCAATGAACTAGTCATTTCATCATGTTTACCAATCACATATTATTTGACAATTATAATCCAGTTAATGCATGAGATGACGTCAACACTAATTCTTGATGCAATCAAATTGCACTACAAACTAGGCATCTTACTTTACAAACCAGTCATGTCACAACAGCAAACTGGTTGGTTCACTAACTGAGCCAGTCGATCAACACCCCAACTCAACTAGAAATCAGCCAATGCAATATCTAATCAACATAATACTCCAATCGGTCATTTCATCACATGAACAGATCCATTGGGAGTTTAGTCAGTTGATTTGTTTCTTGAATTAAATACCTAAACAATTTAGCAATCAATTCTATTATTATTCATGAACAAAACTCCTCTTCTAGGTTTATCCTATGTCTATGACCCTATACGTCCCATATTATGTTGGCAGTGAATGTCCATAACCAATTATGACATCAAAAACAAAGAGTGGTGCCTAGTCACACATCATTGCTACCCAAGTAAATGAAAAGTTGGAGAACAACTTCAACTTACAATTTGTGATTGGTGTTACAATGTTTGTATAGTCCCTTTGTCACTGATATCTGGATTGAACTCAAGGCATGGAATAGTCATCCTTTTCATCATTCAATCCATATTTCTTTAACCAGAGCAAACTATCTAATATATATATAAGCTCAATATCACATATTGACTCACATGTGAATGGCCATGCATTTCTCACTCTCTCTAATCAAGTATCCACGATATCACACTCCTATAGGAGGGAAAAATTTCATCTAGATCACTCATAGTCATCCCCATGTGTCACAGTGCATCCAATCATCACCTTTATGGCAATCCTTATTCAAGGTTACAGTGGATGACGTCATAACACATAGAACGACATGTGATGAGTGTAGTGACTTCAAGTCTAAGAACCACAATCACTAGAATCACTATAAGAGATGATTATGACTACCAATTATGGTTTCCATGTATCACTCTTATGGTGGGTCTGTCTGATACGCTATTCTCTAACAAGTATCTATGTGCTTGGTTTGGTATCACATATCATGATTGATGAGATTCTGTCATCAACGAACACACACTATAGTCTTATGTGTTATTGTTGTCTATTAACCTTCCATAATAACATCTGAATAGGGACATAATAAGTATATATATACTCATAACACCCATATGATATCATTTTTCAAGTCACGTATTTGAAGACATACATCATTGAGTAATATCATTCTCTAGAAATTTATTATGTTACTTCATTATCTCATAAATAAAATAGAATAAATTGGAAGCTTGCATTTATTATTAGTCAAATCATTTACAAGTTATGCCATTACAATCATCAAATGATGGCACACATACCAACAGATTCCCACTTGTAATTAAAGCCAATCACCCATGAATCATATTCCAAGTGATCTAACATGACCATCATGCTTTTGTTGTGAAAGTACTTTTTTCAAGGGGTCAACAACATATTCTTAGTTGGTACTATGCAAATCTTCACATCTCCTCACTGTATGATTTCTTGTATGAGATGGAACAACTTTTCATGTGCTTGGAACACTTATGTGATATGGGTTCCTTAGCTTGTGCAATAGCTCCATTGTTGTCATAATATAGCTCAATTGTGTTGTTGATGCTTGGACCGACCCCAAGATCTGTGGTGCATTTCTTGATCCATACAACCTCCTTTGTTGTATTTGGTGCATCAATATACTCAACCTCTATTGTAGAATCAACTATTGTTTCTTTCTTGGAACTTTCTAACTTACAATTTGATTGTTTTGGCAAAAAACAAATCCTGATTGTAATCTATGCTCATATTTGTCAGTTTTAGAAACTTGCATCAGTGTAACCCTTTACCACCAACTCTTCCTCTCCTCCATAGATGAGGAACCAATCCTAAGTTCTTCTCAAGTACTTAAGGATGTTCTTCAAGGCTGTCCAATGAGCATCACCTGGATCTGACTGATATATGCTCATCATGATGAAGGCATATGAGACATTGGGAAGGGTACACAACATTGCATACATTATTGATCAAATTGCTTATGCATATGGAGTCATACTCATGTGTTCCCTTTCTTCACAAGAATTGGGACATTGAGATTTAGAGATGGTAAATCCATGACACATGGGCAGGTTACCTCTCTTTGAGCTCTCCATGCTGAACATTTTCAACACTTTATCAATGTATGTTATCTGACTTTGTCTTAGAAGCCTTCTAGATCTATCTCTATATATCTTGATCCCCCCATATGTAGGATGCTTCGCCCAAGTCTTTCATAGAAAACATATGTCCTAGCCACGTTTGTACCTTTTGTAAAGTAGGGATGTCATTCCCCACCAATAGTATTCCATCTATATACAACATTAGGAGTACAACGATGCTTCCACTAACCTTCTTGTACACACAAGGTTCATCTTCATTTTGAATTAAGACAAACTCTTTGACTGTCTCATCAAAACAAAGAGTCCAGCTCTGAGATGCTTGCTTCAATCCATAGATTGAACTTTGTAGCTTACATAATTTATTTGCATCCTTTGGATTTATGGAACCCTCAGGATGTGTCATGTACACATCCCTGAGAAGATTACCATTGAGGAATGTTGTTTTAACATCCATTTGCCAAATCTCATAGTCATGATAAGATGTAATAGTAAGCATGATCTTGATGGACTTAACCATGGAAAATGGAGAAAATGTTTCATAATAGTCAACACCTGAAACCCGTCTAAAACCCTTTGCAACTAATATGAACTTATAGGTTTGTACTTTACCATTCATGTCAGTTTTCTTCTTGAAGACCCATTTGCACCCTATGGGTTTTACCCCTTCAAATGGATCCACCAAGGTCCATACCTTGTTGGCATACATTGATTTCATCTCTAATCTCATGGCCTCAAGCCTTTTCTCAGACTCTAATCCCTTAGTATCTTCTAGATAGGTTGTTGGCTCATCATCTATGACCAACTCACTGTCTTCCTAAGTTACAAGATATCCATATCTTTTAGGTTCAAGGCACATCCAATTAGATTGATGAGGTCTCTATGTTACTTGAGGAATTTGAGAATCCAAAAAAACTTGTGATTCTCTTTGGTCCGCTTGTGCATCTATCTGTTAAATTTTCTTGTTGGTCTCAAACCACTTTGAGTTCTACCTTCCTCACACCGGCTCCTTTGGAAATAAAATCCATCTCTAGGAATGCAATATCTCAGACAACAAACACTTTGTTGTCAAATTGAGAATAAAAGTAATATCCTCTCATCTCGTTAGGATATCAGACATAATAACATTTATCAGATTTAGGGCCAAGATTTTTAGAACTGTTTTCCTCACATAAGCTATCACATCCCCAAATCTTCATAGAAGACACTTTGGGACGCTTCCTAGTCCATATCTCATATGGAGTCTTTTGAACCAATTTAGATGATACTCAATTTAGTGTAAACATGACAATTTCTAGAGCATGACCCTAGAAGGTAGTCAGAAGAGAAACTAAACTCATCATTGATCTCAACATATCTAGGAACGTGCTATTCCTTCAGTGGGATACACCATTATGATGAGGTGTTCCAGGTGGAGTCCATTGTGATATGATATTGCAAGCTCACAGAAGGTCCTCAAAATCTTAGCTTAAGTATTCTCCATGTTGATCCAAATGAAGTGCTTTAATGTTTTTCCCAAGTTGGTTATGTACTTCATTCATAAATTCCTTGAACTTGTCAAGATTTTCTGACTTATGTTTCATTAGGTTAACATAATCGTACATACTGAAGTTACTAGTGAAGGTAAAGAACATAATGATACCCACTTCTAGTTGTAGTTCTGAAAGGGACACATACATCAATATTTATTATTCCTAATAGATCACTAGCCCTTCATTGTTACTAGTGAAAGGAGTCTTGGTCATCTTTCCTAAAAAAAGATATGATTTGAAATCAAAAGAGTTCTGATAACCATCTTTATTGTGTAAGAACCTTGAACTGTGTCTTAGGTTAACCCTATTTGTTTTGGATTAATGTTGTTCTTATAACCTAGCTCTAATACTTTGAGATGATCTTAGAGCATAATGAGAGCTTAAGTCTCCAGTTTGAGCGTGTTTGGATGTTGTTTGTGCTTTCTATGATATTTTTGTGCAAATTGCAAATTACCCATTGGAAGGGGTGTTCTTGTAATTTGTCACCTCTAGAGTTTTCTTCTCTCTCTTCTCTTCATGAGGGAGGTTTTGGTGCTTTGGGGTGCCTTGGTGGACCCTTAGTTGAGTGGTATCACCCTTAGTGGTGATTAGGGTTTTCTGAGGGTTTGGGTGTCTTGACCATGTGACCCTTGTTGGTTTGTTTTGACCCAGGTCATGACGTAGGGCTTGGTTGGAGGATGTTGTGGTTGAGACACCTACCCTGGGTATGTTTGTTGTGATTGATATGGTCTTGGGTTTCTTGGGTCGAGACAGGCACTCTTGTGAAGTGTGTTTCAACCTAGGGTTTGTGGTGACCTTGTGTTGCGATCTAGTGGTTCTTGGTGGTGTGTTGCGACCATGGGTGGTTCCCTTTGTGGGTTGCAGTCACAACATGAGGTTTGGGCAGCCTATGTGGTTGACACTCCAACCTAGAGTGTCTCGACATCTCTTTCATGTGGGCTATATGTGGTTGCATGTTAGTTATTTGAGTGGACAACTGTCCCTATGGGACCTTCTTTCATTGACACCTCATCCCTTGACCAACCTCTCTCCTCCTTTGCTTTATAAACCCCTTCTCTCCTTGCAAGTGATTTTTTTTGGCCATCCTCTTTCTCCTTCCTTTCTTGGATGACTTGGAGCTTGTTGGAGCAAGAAGGATCTATTCTTGGTGCTTCATAGGTGGTCCAACTGTTGCATGTGGTTTTTGTGGTGATCCTTGGTCATCTTCAACCTTGGTAAGTGTTTATCTTCCTTGTTAATTTTCTCTTTGGATCTTCTACCCTAACTTTTTCCTTTTTCTTTTTTCTGGGCCCTAGACTATTTTAACTTGGTGGTCGTTCTTAAGAGTAAGCTCTTCATCACAAGGGTAATAGGCCATGTTTTGACAAGATGACACCCAAGTGAGAGAGGGTTTCTTCTCTCTTTTCCCCCTTCTTTCTTTTGGTTCATCCTTGCATCTTTTTTCCCTCTTTCTTAAGCTATCCTTTAAACTTGGTGTTTCCTCTTTCTTTAGGTGGTCTTGTTGCCTAAAGTGGAGTTTTTGGTGGAGCTTGTCCTTCCTTGGTGATCGTGTGCTTGGAGCTTGCCTTCTTTGGAGTGATCTTCCTTAAGGAGGGTTATATAACTCTTAACCTCCGCTATTATTGCACTCTTCATGCTTACATGTTATTGATAACTTTCTCTAAATGTTTCCTTAACATGATAATGTATGGTGATAGACCTTAGAACATGGATGATGTTGAGATCATGCTTTGTTTGGATGTAATCCAAAACCCTATTTCCTTTGTACTAATTTTTGGTGTTAGTGGTGCATGATGGTTTTCCTTCATTTCTTGAACTTGGATGAGTTGCATGCATGATGATCGAATGTTTTAGTGTTCTATAAAGTTTTGGTTCGGTTTTAGTGGTGATGATCTTGGTTTCTCTCCCTTGTTGAAGTTTTTTTTTAGGTTTGCAAAGTTTGTTTCAGGGCTTGATGACAGATTTGCATGTGGTTTTTGTGATAACCCATTACACTAAATGATATTACTCAAAACATAAAACACAATCAATCACCAATTAACCACATAACCAAAAATATGGGTAAATTAAAACTGATTCCAACGTCAGCACCCGCTCAGAAACATTTGCATAAGAGCCCAACATCTTTCTTGTATCCATACTATGCCAAGAATTTGATACAAATTATTCTATCATCTTAGCCACAACAAATATATACAGGAGAACAATATTTGTATATGCCACACAACAAACATTAACATGCAAACAAAATTCTGATTCGTTTGAAATACCATATACAAACTTTTCCTTCCTGGACCTGAGAGTACAGGGAGGACTCTAGTACACACTAGACATCTAATCAACTTTCCCAAAGATTCATTACTATAGCTCCTCTTTGCTACCACATATTTATTTTTGTCATTTTCGATTACCTAATAAAAAATGTGGCAAACCACAAGGGTGAGACCCATGTCCCAGTAAGAGATATAACCTCCGACAATGTTTATTAATTACAACATTTTAAGTAATTAAATAGTTAAGAAAATTAATCAAATATAACAAATAAGCTCAGCAGCACTGATGGTTAACAAAATACATAAAGGAGCATATTATAACTATCTTCATTAGCCAGACTATTCTCATATCGAGTCTAGCAGCATGAGCATCTCTAACATCATGAATAAATCTAGTGTCATATGCATAACAAACAACATCACTATGTCTAATAGGTTGAACATATCAACATCATAAGAAGAGCTACAACATAAGCACAACTATCTGGATAAGCATGATTAGCAGTATATGCATCTCTAGTTACAAAGGCATGGCTAGCATGCTAAACAAAACTAACAAGATGAGATAGCTAGCATCATGATTATAATAAATAGTAGCATTATAGTTATCAACACAAGCATAGCTATTGTATGTACACATCTACAATCTTAAGCATATCCACAACCTAAATGTATCTACTATCTCTTAATTGCACTAAGCGTCATCTTTATGTAAAGATAACAAACAAGGGTTACCATCCAATGTGAGACGTTGTGTATAACCCTAAACAAATATGCTACACAAATGTATTACATCTTTTATTATGACCTAATGAATTTGAATCGTACCATCCAAAATCTAACCAACCCTGTGAAGGGCTATTCGATTCCGTACAAGATCTAGGAGTGTCGGTATCCTAAGACCTCTTCCCGTCAATCAGTATGAGTAAAAGGAAGTGACATATCAGTCAAAGTTGCCACCACGGATACATATAGTCATGTAACTAGCTCACCTTGGTACATGTCATGGCGCCAGCATCTAGGGTATTCAAGCTATATCACTGAGATACAACCGTAGTTGTCCTATAATCACATCATGTTATAATGACCGAGACACGACCGCAGTTGTTCTCACTAACATCAGATGTATGAGGCATGACCATAGCCAACCTCCACAATATGCATTGTGGATGATAAAGATATATCCTCAACCTGTGACCCCCACATAATCAACAGTATGTGCTCCGAGTTTCCCTTAGGAATACTCATTTCACCATCTAGCAAGTTCTGACACTGAAGATGGTTCTACGACACATGGCACTACATGATTAGAGTTGCACTAGATTACTTATGCCAATTGGGTGAATTAAGGCTGCATAAAACAAGTGGACATACAAATCCTAACTCACTTCAAGCAAGCATATAAATATCACAAATTTTAAAAGATATAAAATGTGTGAAACATAATTTCTCATCTCATCATCACATGGTACCATTCACTTGCCATTCATGAGACCACACTAGTCATCATACTAACACAAGATACAAATCCTTTTTACAATATTATAGGATATCAACCCTTATCAACATAAGAGGATTACACCTCATCCAGGGCTCAACCATGCCCAAAGGTCACTAAGACCATCATACTATCACAGGATATAAATAATTTTCACAATATCATAGGGCATCAACCCTTATCAACACAAGAGGATTACACCTCATTCCGGGCTCAACCATGCCCAAAGGTCATTAAGACCATCATGTTATTCCCTGCAAGATCATCATTACCTTTACATGCCTTATAAAAGGGCTTAACAACATCACTTACATATAATACACTGGATCAACACAATATTGCATTAATGAGCTAGGATATATTCATAAACAATCATAGCAGGGTTATATTAATGTGTCTGAATTCAGATTGAAAAAACCCTTGCCTTGAAAGGTTTATTTAGTGACCACTTTGTTGGATAGGAAATTCACAGCAGCACATAGGGAGGACGAGGTTTGTAGAAGGAGGGAAGTGGTGGAGATCAAATGGATCGTTTTGGTTCTTAGGGATAAGTATATGAAACTTTAAGATAAAGAAAATGAAAAGGTTGAAGTTCTAGTATCTTTCCAAGTGTCCATGTCCTTAAACTATTAAGAATATACAAGCACAGACACAATCACCCCACCATCCATAGAGACATTATTATCCCTCCTTTCTTGAATTTCCAAGAAAAAAAATCATTCATTAGTTGATAGCTACTAAAGGCAGCTCATCCATGAAGGGGTAAACCCTAAAATACCCTTTAGGAAAACACCTTCAAACCAAGGTTTAAATAGAAGCCCCAAGGCTCAAAAATGTCAAGGATGATGAGAGAATATCCAAGGAAAATAATGCAAGTGATAAATTGCAAAGAAAACCTCTCAATTGGGTAAATTCCAGAAAAGTCCAAAATTTGCATAAAATTGCATAACTTTCTCAACCAGTGTCCAAATTGAACCAAATTTGAAAATAAGCTTGTCTTATGATTTCAAAGCATATCACAAGGTTATATTATGGTTATAATAATTCAATTATGATAATTCAGCTTGTTCAACTCATTAAGAAAGTTTAGGGGCCTTACAACTATAAACCCCTAATAGGGATTTCATCCCCGAAATCCAAGGTAAACAAACACTGGTACTTACTTTGAACCTCATCCTATTACCTTCACATGGTTACTTACATATCATGGTGGTGTCACATAATACATACATGTCTCATCTTGGGTCAGCACAAACACCCCCACCTAAGAAGGCATTCTTAATATGGAATGTAGAAACTTGTTGTGTCATCTGTACAACTCTAGTAGTAATGTTCAACTTTAAATTCTAGCTATCATCTTAAAATTATATCTATTGTATCAACACATTACTCAAAATTCATACTTGCTTGATTTTTACCAATCATGCCATGTGTCCCATACCATTCCTTGAAGCATAAAAAAGGCAATGTATCCATCTTTTTTTTTTGATACACTGACACTAGAACTCTTGTCAGTTCTTTTTCAACATCAAAAGAAATGTTGACGCTCGCACCTGTCATTCCATACAAGGAAACATCATTCCTAGTCAATCATTTTAGGGGTGAAACAACAACACTATCTTCACCTTACTAGGATTTACACAACCTACTTAGAAGACATATCATGATCCCATAAAGAAATTTAATCAACCTCATCTCACTCTTGTTTAACTTGACTCATAGTTATTGCTGCTTCGGCAACCCTAAGGTTTTTGAAGAAATATTGATCATATTATTGACCATATTTGAAATACTTTGATATGTCATCATTCAAAGCTTGATATAACATGTATGACATGACTGGAACACTATGTTCCTCCTATTCATAAATTATATTTGTACATTGGTTAGTCTAAAGGACATAACTCTAAACTCATCATGGTCATGTGAATTATGTCATCCAATATATCTCTTATGCATTGATATTTGATCATATGTTTATCTTAAAGGAACACAATATCACATATCGATTGACCAAATACCATCTATCCTTGATAGTGGTCTTGCCCAACTATCATTGAACCATTGACAACATTATAGAATCACTTTTTTCCTTCCAAACAACATTTAGGGGGTCATCATCAACCCACTTTCTCTCTCTAAGGGAGAGGAACACATGGAATGTTCATTTAATAAACATCTCCAACATTCACATATTTCTCATACTATTGATATATCTTGGATACTAGGATTCATTACCTCAGTATCCACCTCATGTGCTATAAGGAACTCACATCCTTATCTCATCTAATTTTACCAACATAATAAATATCAAGACATATAATAAGAGTCTTCCTAATTATTGGAAGGCTCAAAAGCAAAATCATCACAAACTTTATGATCTTGGAACCATAGCCCAAACAATCTTATGCTATAATAAGTTATCCACCCTCATGTTTACAATGAATCCACACATACCAAGTGGCAATGATCCACTTGAAAGATGTGCCCTAGAAAGGAAAGACACAAAGTGAAACACACTTCCCATACCATAGTAGTATTTTTCAAGGGTCACTAGCAAAAAGGTAACCAATTCTATTTTCATTATGCAGGTTATAGTTTTTTATGTATCATTTTATCTTTTTCATTCAGGCTCCTTGCCATTATCATTGGAATCATTATGATTTATCACACTTGGTATGTTCACTTATTTCATTATGTTTTTCAACCACTTATCGATAAGTAAATCATCATATTCCACATTTTCTTCATTAAATTGAGATCATCTCCCTTCATTTCTTTCACATGCCATGCGGATTTTTCATTAACACTTTCTTACAGACATAGGTTGGTATGAGATTAACTCAGGTTCCACCTTATTTCATTGTCATTGTTCCCATTTATCTTCTCATTTTGTACTTGTTATAGGAGTTCTTTCCATCTTATGTGGATTTCATACCTTGATTCACTTTATAAGAATAGACTTGTCTGTCTTTTACTTTATTATCTTCTTGAATCACATCTTCAAGAACTCCTATTTTCCTTATTTGTATTCAGATTTAGATTTCATGGTGTTGTATCTTTCTCTTATAGTTACCAAACATTCAAGTTTTGATAGATCATGATGCAATTCTCATCTTCTTTAAGGTAGGATTGAGATATGCACATCATGATTTCTTATTCGTTATACTCTTTAGATTGTCTCAAAATGAATATTTGATTAGAGTAATTAGAAAGATAACAATCTAAGAGTTCCAAACTTAACCTTTTCTTCAATAATTGAATACCTGACCAGGGCACCCAAATACTGAGATTAGGCAGTATGCACCATATTTTTATGTCATATTCCTAATTTTGACATCATCCTAGTCCTAAGTCCTAATGTCCCTATAGACTTAGTGAACCTAAAGCTCTGATACCAACTTGTGAGAACCCATTACACTAAACAAGATTACTCAAAATATAAAATATAATCAATCACCGATTAACCACATACACAAAAATATGGGTAAATTAAAACTAATTTCAATGTCAGCACCTGCTCAGAAACATTAGCATAACAACCCAACATCTTTCTTGTATCCATGCTATGCCAAGAATTTGATACAAATTGTTCTATCATCTTAGCCACAACATATAAATACAGGAGAACAATATTTGTATATGCCACACAACAAACATTAACATGCTAACAAAATTCTAATTCGTTTGAAATACCATATACAAACTTTTCCTGCCCAGACCTGAGAGTAAATGGATGACTCTAGGACACACTAGACATATAATCAAATTTTCCAAAGATTCATTACTATATCTCGTCTTTACTGCCACATGTTTGTTTTCGTCATTTTTGATTACCTAAAAAAAATGTGGCGAACCACAAGGGTGAGACCTTTTGAATAAATGGACATCATTTAGATCCCTTTGTTTTGATAATGACAAACATTTCATTCTTTTGGATCTAACGTGCTACTTGAGTGTTGCAGGAACAAGGTGGATGACAAACCTTTGGAAGATCTATATGCTCAAAATGTTTTAATTTCATGATTGTAATCAAATGTTAAAACTTGTACAAGTATATAATGTACAAGTACTTAGATATCATGTAAATCAAGCATTTAGATCTTCCCTAGCCACACACAACACTTAGATAGGTCATCCCTTATAAAAGTATCACAACTGCACACTGATACACACACTTAGTACATAGTTCAAAACATTGAAACAGAGTCATTCTCGATCGACAAACTCCTCGACCAAGACACTCTCGATCGACAAATTCCTCGACCGAGAATTGACCCAAATAGCCATTACACACAGCAGACAAGGTAGTTGGGAGTTGGAATCGAACGTTATATACACTTTCTCCAGATTGTCCCTCGATTGACAAAGACTTCGACCGACAAGACTCTCGGTCGACAATTTCTCGACCAAGATTGTCTCTGTCTGCACTTTTTAGAATTAATTAACTAGCCATTACTAAAGCAATTAGTGGACAACTAACGGCTAGTTAAGCACTAAGAACTCCCTAGAAAGTGTCTAGAATGTCCTTATGCACTCATAGGCCATTCCTATAAATAGGACATGCCTTAGGACACCCAATACACACTTGTGCAATACTTGAGCATACATACTTGCAATTGGCAATCCACTCTTGTGAACAATTGAGCAACTCCAACATTTGTTATTCATTTCCACTGCTCCAAATTCGTTTCCTATAGGCTAGAATCTCCTACCTACTGCACTTGCACTTCCATACACATTGGTTAGGAGATCAAAACACTTGATATAGGAAATCAAGCCTTGTGCTACAATGGTAATTGTAATTTCCATTTTCCCTTTTTCTTTCATCCAAGAAAAAGGGAGAAAAAGTATACAAAGCTGCATGGGATGAGTCAAGTGATAGTGAAAGTGGGGAAGAAAATGTGGAGTGCCTCATGGCCAAAGAAGATGATAGTGATGATTCTCAAGAGGTAAGCCTTCTTGATTTTCCAAAAGAAGATCTAATTGTTAGTATACAAGATACTCATGACAAATATGTTGATTGCAAAAAGAAACTAAAGAAGGTTACTAGAACTAATGAGGATCTATATGCTTGATTGAATAATCTTTCTTTCAAAAAGGACAATATTGCTTCTAAAAATTTGACTTTGAAATCATCTTTAAATGATTTCAATATGAAGCTTCTTACTTTAGAAACAAATCATGATCTTCTTTCTCAAGAAAAGGTTGATTTGCGTCCAAAACCGAATAATTTTCAGACTCGACCTATCCTATGTAATCATCTATATTATGATGTTGTTGTTAAGGAAAGAAACTCTTTATTATCGGATCTAGATCAAGCAAGGGTAGATATCAATAAGAAGATGGATGAGATTGCTAAACTACAGAGCGAAATTAATGGTTTAAGGGGAAATGATGTTCTTGATAATATTTTGAAATATTCTTCTAGTTATAATGGAAGAAGAGGTTTAGGATATGTTCCAAAAGAAAAATCCTATCAACCTAATCCTAGGAGAACTCAAGCATCCAATACCAAGATCATGTGTGTACCCAAGAACACAACTCCAAATCCTAGAAAGAGAAATGAAATTGATTCTATTTGTTGTCATTATCGCTTGTGTCTTGGACATTACTCTTTTTCATGCCCTTATAAGAAGAAGGATTCTGAATTAGTTTGGGTCCCCAAACTTGAAACTTAGAAGATTTGAATGTAATTTAGTTGGGATATGATCTAACACTTCATTTGAACATCTGAATGTCTTATCTCAACTAAGTAGATAGCTTCATGTATTGCTTTAAATTCAAAACTGATACAAACAAATTACTGAAACAAATAGAAACATTCTCGGTTGACAAACAGTTCGACCGAGACATCCTCGGTCGAGAAAATATTCGACCGAGGGAATGCATGTGACAAATCTGAAATCTACAGTAGAATTTATAGTGAAAACAACAACTATTCTGGTTGAAGAAAGTTCGATCGGAGAAAAAATTGGTCGAGAAATTGTCGACCAAGTGAATTTCTATTTTAATTCAGTTTCAACCTGTAAAATAGCAACTTTCTCGATTGACAAATTGTTCGACCGAAACATCTGTCGGTCGAAATATTTATCGAACGAATGAAGTTCTGTTCAGTTTACTTTGTTAAAACATGTTCAGTTTGTTATTAAATGTACCTAACCATAATCGACCATCACATGGGTACCAAAACCTATATTTTATTGTAGGATTGGGTAGTTGACAGTGGATGTTCCAAACACATGACTGGGAACAAGGATGCATTTCAAACTTTTGAGGAAAAGAAAAGCGGAACAGTCACTTTTGGAGACAATGGTAAAGGTAAAATTGTTGGAATAGGTAATATTGGTACAAACCTTGAAATAAAGACTGTTTTACTTGTTGATGGTTTGCACCATAATTTAATAAGTGTCAGTCAATTATGTGATAGTAGATATGATGTTTTATTCAACAAAAATTTTTGCAAGTTACTAATAGAAAATACTACAAATGTTGTTTATGAAGGAAAAAGAGTTGGAAATCTATATATACTTAGACCTAACTCTATGCAATCTGTTGTTGGAAAATGCTTACTTGCAAAAGAAAATTCTTTACAACTATGGCATAGAAAATTAGGTCATGCTAGTTCATATGTTATCAAAAAGCTAGTTAAATATGATCTTGTTCGTGGTTTGCCCAAGTTATCTTTTGATCAATCTGAAAATTGTGAACCATGTACTTTGGGTAAACAAACTAAAACTTCTTTTAAACCCAAAAACATGTTTAGCATCAGTAGATCACTAGAACTTATTCATATGGATTTGTTCGGACCTATGAGGACATAATCTATTGGTGGGAAAAGATATTGCTTTGTTATTGTTGATGATTACAATAGATATACATGGGTACATTTTCTTGCAAATAAAGATGATACTATTCAAGTTTTCATACAATTTTGTTCAAAGATTGAAAATCAATTACAAAACAAAATATACACAGTTAGGAGTGATCATGGTGGAGAATTTGAGAATCATCTATTTGAAGAATTCTACACATCTCAAGGCTACACTCACAATTTTTTTGCTCCACGCACTCCACAACAAAATGGCATAGTTGAAAGGAAAAACCGGTCATTACAAGAAATGGCTAGGACTATGATGCTTGAACATAATACACCTAAAACATTTTGGGCTGAAGCAGTAAACACAGCTTGTTATGTGCTAAATAGAGTAATCGTACACTCTTATTTGAAGAAAACACCATATGAAATCATGTATACTAAGAAACCAAGGGTTGACTATTTTCATACTTTCGGCTCAACTTGCTATATCTTGAACACAAAAGATGATAGAGAAAAGTTAGACTCTAAATCACAAAAGGCCTTTTTCTTGGGATATTCAACCTCTAGTAAAGAATTTAGAGTTTATAACACTATCTCTAGAAAAGTTGAGGAATCCATTCACATTACTTTTCATGAAGAACTAAAAACTGAAAATTATGATGTAGTTGATATTACTCATCAAGTAGAAAATCTAACCATATCAACTAAAGATTATCAAAATGCTACAAATGATCAAAAAGTTGAGACACAACAACCCATTCCTAGACTCATTAAGGATCATCCTCAAGAACTAATCATTGAAAATCCTAATGATAAAGTAAAAACTCATTCATCTTTTAGAGATGTTGCAAATATGGCATTTGTATCTATAATTGAACCTAAGAAAGTGACTGAAGCTCTAAAAGATGATTATTGGATAATGGCAATGCAAGAAGAATTAAACCAATTCACTAAGAATGATGTATGGGACTTAGTTCCTAAACCGCAAGATAAAACCATTATTGGAACTAAGTGGGTTTTTAGAAATAAATTAAATGAAGCTGGGGAAGTAGTACGAAATAAAGCTAGGTTGGTAGAACAAGGGTATAATAAACAAGAAGGAATAGACTTTGATGAAACTTATGCACCAGTGGCAAGACTTGAAGCAATTAGAATGCTACTAGCTATAGCTACCCACAAAACATCAAACTATTCCAAATAGATGTCAAAAGTGCATTTCTAAATGGAATAATACAAGAGGAAGTATATGTTGCCCAGCCACCTGGTTTTGAAATACCGAAAAAAGGTGACTATGTATACAAACTTAAGAAAGCACTTTATGGTTTAAAACAAGCACCTAGAAATTGGTATGAAAGGCTCAAAAACTATCTCTTTGATAACAGTTTTTTCATTGGAAATTCAGATTCTACTTTATTTTTCAAAACATAAGAATTCGACTTTCTTGTTGTTGAAATTTATGTTGATGATATTATCTTTGGTGCATCAAATGAATCATTATGAAAACAATTTAGTAATATTATGCAAAAGGAATTTGAAATGAGTCTCATTGGAGAATTGACTTTCTTTCTTGGTTTTCAAATAAAGCAAATGCCCTCCGGGATTTTTATAAGCCAAGAGAAGTATACAAATGAACTTTTAAAATGTTTCAGGATGGAACATTGCAAACAAGCTACCACTCCAATGGCTACCTCTACTAAAATTGATAAGGATGAAAATGGGGAACCTATTGATGATTCCTTATATAGGGCCATCATTGGTAGCTTACTTTACTTAACCACTTCTAGACCGGACATCATGTTTTCCATTGGACTTTGTGCTAGATTTCAATCACAACCTATGCAAACTCATTTTCAAGCCGTCTAATGGATTTTAAGATATTTAGCCGGCACTACAAGTTATGGTCTATGGTATCCTAAAGGACAATCTTTGGACTTTAAAGCTTATAACGATGCTGATTATGTTGGTTGTCGAATTGATCGAAAGAGCAAAAGCAGAAGTTTTTTCTTGTTAGGAAGAACCTTAGTATCTTGGTTTAGTAAGAAATAAAATATGGTTGCCCTCTCTACAACTGAAGTTGAATATATGGCAGCCGGATCTTGTTGTGCTCAAGTGCTTTATATGCAACAAGTTTTAAACGATTATGGTTTTACTTTTTCATCCACACCTATCTTTTGTGACAATACGAGCGCTATAAACTTAGCACATAATCCTATTTTACACAATCATGCTAAACAAATCAAAATCTGTCATCATTTTCTAAGGGATCATATCTCTAAAAAACATGTAACCCTTCATCATGTTGATATAGAAGATCAATTGGATGATATTTTCACAAAACCACTTCCATTAGATCAATTCAATAAAATAAGGAAGCAACTACTCAGTACTCCCTTAGAAGATGTTTTCTTTGACATTTGTGTTTCTTATATCGGTTGGTTTTTCTGATCCTTACATTTTGGCTTCAAATGGACATCTTTTCAAATGATTTGATGGTTATATTTTTAAGGGGAGAACAAATTAAGGGGGGGTTTAACACATGCTTTTAACGACTATCTTTTTGAAATGAAAAAGGGGGGAAATAATGTAAATCTTAAATACTCAATCAATGAGTTTCATAAACTTGGATTTACATTAAAAGTTTTTATATTCCCTAAGAGTTGGACTTGATGTTCCATACTTCTTTGGGAATAATAAGCACACATTCCATAAACAAGAGAAGGAATACACAAGGTAAATCTCAGGTTTGAAACTAAACTCATTTTAAGATTATTTGATCTTTGGAAATATTTGTCGTCTTAAAAAAGGGGGAGATTGTTGGCTAAATGGACATCATTTAGATCCCTTTTTTTGAGAATGACAAACATTCCATTCTTGTGGATCTAACGTTCTACTTGAGTGTTGCAGGAACAAGGTGGATGACAAACCATTGGAAGATCTATACGCTCAAAATGTTTTAATTTCATGATTGTAATCAAATGTAAAAACTTTTACAAGTATACAATGTACAAGTACTTAGATATCATGTAAATCCAGTGTTTAGATCTTCCTTAGCCACACACAACACTTAGATAGATCATCCCCTACAAAAGTATCACAACTGCACAATGATACACACACTTAGTACATAGTTCAAAACATTAAAACAGAGTCATTCTCAGTCGACAAACTCCTCGACCGAGACACTCTCGGTCGACAAATTCCTCGACCGAGAATTGACCCAAATAGCCATTAGCCACAGCAGACAAGGTAGTTGGGAGTTGGAATCGAACGTTATATACACTTGCTCCAGAGTATCCCTCGGTCGACAAAGACTTCGACCGACAGGACTCTCGGTCGACAATTTCTCGACCGAGATTGTCTTTGTCTGCACTTTTTAGAATTAATTAACTAGTCATTGCTAAAGAAATTAGTGGACAACTAACGGCTAGTTAAGCACTAAGAACCCCCTAAAAAATTTATAGAACATCCTTAAGCACTCATAGGCCATTCCTATAAATAGGACATGCCTTAGGACACCCAATACACACTTGTGCAATACTTGAGCATACATAATTGCAATTGGCAATCCACTCTTGTGAGCAGTTGAGCAACTCCAACATTTGATATTCATTTCCACTACTCCAAATTCATGTCCTATAGGCTAGCATCTCCTACCCACTACACTTGCACTTCCATACACATTGGTTAGGAGATCAAAATGCTTGATATAGGAAATCAAGCCTTGTGCTACAATGGTAATTGTAATTTCCATTTTCCCTTCTTGTTCTTTCTTATTGCTTGTACTCTCATTGCTACTCCTAGGGTTAGAGGTTGTGGATTGGAGAGGGTTTGATCTTCTCAGTGGAGAAGGAGGACTTTGGACTACTTCAAGAAGGTTGTCTCAATGGGAAGCTACTTCAAGAAGAAGGCTACTTCAAGGGGGAGCTTGAAGTTACTTCAAGGAAGGCTGCTTCAAGGTTGGTGGGACTACTACTAGATGATGGCTGTCCAAAGGGTGGTGAAAGTATTTGTAATTTTATGTAACATCCTTGTGAGGTAATAAAATTTAAATACTTTCAAAATCCCAATTGGAAATAATTGGGTAGTGGACTGACTCCCTTAGTTTTTGCTAAGGGTGGAACCACTCTAAACACATTGCCTCCTTCTTATTATCTCAATTGTGGTTGCTTGAGTTGAATTATTTTTAAAATATTTATGAAACCCTATTCACCCCCCTCTAGTGGTTATTCAAGACCCATGTCCCGGCAAGAGATATAACCTCCAAAAATGTTTATTGATTACAACATTTTTAAGTAATTATACAGTTAAGAAAATTAATCAGATATAGCAAATAATCTCAGCAGCACTGATGATTAACAAACTACACAAAGGAGCAGATAATAACTATCTTCATTAGCCAAACTATTCTCATGTCCCTATTAAAAATATAAGGAGTCTAGAAGCATGAGCATCTCTAACATCATGAATAAATCTAGTGTCATATGTAGAACTAACAACATCAGTATGTCTAACAGGTTGAACATATCAACATCATAAGAAGAGCTACAACATAAGCACGACTATCTAGATAAGCATGATTAGCAGTGTATGCATCTCTAGTTACAAAGGCATGGCTAGCATGTTAAACATAACTAACAAGATGAGATAGCTAGCATCATAATTATAATCAGTAGTAGCAGTATAGTTATCAACACAAGCATAGATACTGTATGTACGCATCTACAATCTTAAGCATATCCACAACCTAAGTGTATCTACTATCTCTTAATTGCACTAAGCATCATCTTTATGTAAAGATAACAAATAAGGGTTATCATCCAATGTGATACGCTTTGTATAACCCTAAACAAATATGCTATACGGCTGTATTACATCTTTTATTATGCCGTGGTCCAAAGTGCAACCGATCCTGCGAAGGGCTATTCAGTTCCGTACAAGATCTAGGAGTGTCGGTATCCTAAGATCTCTTCCCCTCTATCAGTATGAGTAAAAGGCAATGTCATATCAGTCAAAGCTGCCACCATAGTGACATATAATCCTATAACTAGTCCACCTTGGTACAAGTCACGACGCTAGCATCTAGGGTATTCAAACCCAATAACTAAGGTACAACCACAGTTCTCCTCTAATCATGTCATGTTATAATCACTGAGACACATCCCCAGCCATTCTCACTCACATCAGATGTATGAGGCATGACCATAGCCAACCTCCATAATCTGCATTGTGGATGACAAGGATATATCCTCAACCTTCCACACTCACATACTCAACATTATGCGCTCCAAGTTTCCCTTAGGAATACTCGTTTCACCATCCAACAAGTTCTAACACTGAAGATGGTTCTACGACATAGGGCACTACATGATTAGAGTTGTACTTGATTAGTTATGCCAATTGGGTGAATTAAGGATCCATCAAACAAGTGGACATACAAATCCTAATTCACTTCTAGCAAGCATATAAATATCACAACTTTTAAAAGATATAAACTGTGTGAAACATAATTTCTCATCTCATCATCACATGGTACCATTCACTTGCCATTCATGAGACCATACTAGTCATCATACTAACACAAGATATAAATCCTTTTTACAATATTATAGGATATCAACCCTTATCAACATAAGAGGATTACACCTCATTCAGGGATCAACCATGCCCAAAGGTCATTAAGACCATCATACTATCACAGGATATAAATAATTTTTACAATATCGCATGGCATCAACCCTTATCAACACAAGAGGATTACACCTCATTCAGGGCTCAACCATGCCCAAAGGTCATTAAGACCATCATTATCTTTGCATGCCTTATAACAAGGCTTAACAACATCACTTACATATAATACACTAGATGAACACAATATTGCATTAATGAGCTAGGAGATATTCATAAACAATCATAGCAGTGTTATATTAATGTTAAGAACATTCCTTTATTACATCAACATGGAAGGAATCTAGATATAATTAAACCTCATCCTATTCATAATGCACATGTTTAGCATAAGAAAGTATCAACCATGTGACTATGATAACCACCAATTAGTATATTAAGGTTATGATCATATTAAGGAGGTTATTCCACCATCATTCCAACAAATAAGAATGTTAAACATGAATACTCATCTTTATCTATTTGCATTAGAGTTATGTTCAACATGATAAATTATATCAATGTTACTAATCAACACTTATACCCAAACCCTAACTCACAGCATCCCCATTGGATCATGGATGCATAAGGTGAAGCATCACCATCACATTCCATACTATTCTCAAGTATGAACCCACACATAAATCAAAATGTAACCATCGGGTTATAGCATACTAGGGTTTCAACAACAATAAGAGAGTACCCCATGATTGCATTAGTCATTCAAGGACTATTCATACCCAATTACCATCATTTAGTTATATTAAATTAAGCTAGGTATAACAAGCTATACATCATTAGGGTTACATATCCACACAATATGGTTAGCGTCCCTTCTATTCATATGAGTGAATAGGTAAGACTACCTTGTTAAGGGTAACCCGCCATTTGTTCCATCATCATTCAACCCATATCACCATACATCAATGTCACCCAGAACCATTGGATGCTTAAAAGGTAAGACCATTGGTTGTTTACATAAGTAAACACCTTGAATAAACCACCTATGAAGTCCTTGATTTGTTCTCTACAAAGAGTCACCATTCAACCCTAGACATCCCTTGATTAACAACACAAAAAGTTCCATTGAGTGTAGGGTAAAACCCACAATCAACTGTTCATTTAAAACAAGAAATCCATTGTCAACAAGTAAGCTCCTAAAGTTGATCATATAAAGGAAACCATATAAATCACATTATTAGGACCAACATATTACATTATCCATCATTCCACTTTATTGGAGGAATAAATAGTATATCTTGACCGTTCGGTCAAGTTCATATGTTAAACCATCAATTACAGTATAGGTTCGATCATTGCATCAAGTGACCCAAGAAACCATTGGTCTAAGGCTTAATTTGTACTACAACTACAATGCTTAGCTCAACATAGGTTGTAGAGACCTGATCCACCATCACTAGTGACCATTAAATCACCATAGGTTGTTAGATCAACACTATATTCATTAATTAGCATCAAATATTAAGCTAATGTCATCATTGGTTGATAACATCAGTAGGGTACTTAATGGTTGATCATTAAACTTCTAATTGATCCAAAACCTAACCTAAGGGGGTGTCCATAGGTTGTCACCATCATATGCCACCTTTGATCTCGACCATTAGTTGTCATGAAGTCAACACCATAGGGTTGTTGCAATGGTAACATCATTGGGTCATGGGTTTATAGAAGAAATCAGCTTTGAACCCTAAAATTGACCATTGGTTGATAGGTTCTTAGCACCATAGGTTGTCAAACTAACCTAATACAAGTCATATTGTACCTTAGGAATAATGTACACATGATCACAAGTTCATCTAGAAGTATACTAGAACTAAAATCAGAACAGGGAACATTATAAAAATTAAAATCCAAGTCAAGCATAGCTTTTTAGTGCATGCATCATCATTTTCTAGAAAGAACATGAGCTAGCAAGATTATGGTAAGCAATAAACAAGGATCAATTTATAAAATTTGCCTCTAATGAGAAGATAAACTCCCACACATAAGAAAACATGAGTAGGTAGGGTAGAAATTCAATCATAAGTTGTGAACTCGTCAATCTAGCACCTTTCTTCATCAAATGAGCAAACCCTAAGCATAAGGAGCAAGAAAGGTAGGGTTTTGGAGCTTTAGAGCAATTTCTACCATGGAACAACAAGGTTTTGACCAGGATAAAGGTAGGAGGAAGGATAACAAAGAAATAAACAGAGGAAAGGAAGGGGATTCTTACTCTTTTAGGTCAAGATCACTAGAAGGAAGCTTTTTAAACCCTAAAATGAAGTCAATTCCAACCCTAGATTCTTTTTCCAAGAAGGTCCTCTATTTCTTCTTCCTTGGACATGAAATTCAGAACATCACAGAGGGAGGATGAGGTTTGTAGAAGGAGGGAAGTGGTGGAGAGAAAATGGCTCGTTTTGGTTCTTAGGGATAAGTATATGAAACTTTAAGATAAAGAAAAAGAAAAAGTTGAAGTTACAGTATCTTTTCAAGTGTACATGGCCTTAAACTATTAAGAATATACAAGCACACACACAAGAAGCTCCCCCACCGTCCATAGAGACATGCTTGTCCCTCATTTCTTGAATTTCCAAGAAAAACAAATAATTCGTTAATTGATAGATACTAAAGGTACCTCATCCATGAAGGGGTAAACACTAAAATACCCTTGAGGAAAACACCTTCAATCCAAGGTTTAAATAGGCACCCCATGGCTCAATAAATTGCAAAGAAAACCTCTCAATTGGTTAAATTGAAGAAAAGTCCAAAATGTACATAAAATTGCATAACTTGCTCAACCAGTGTCGAAATTGGACCAAATTTGAAACTTAATCTTGTCTTATGATTTCAAAGAATATCACAAGGTTATATTAGGGTTATAAAAATTAAATTATGATAATTAAACTTATTCAACACATTAAGCAAGTTTAAGGGCCTTATAGTTTTTCATCTATGATGACGATGAGTTTCCCTTGTTGGATCACCTATTTTAGTCACATATTTATCTCTATTTTGACCTTGGTTTGATCTAGTTCTTGATCTTGTTGGTGGCTTGACTCTTAGTGGTCACAATACCATATTTTTGGCTTGGGTCATGACACCCCTTTGGCTTGTTGGTTCTTGGTCAAGATGGCTAACCTTGAGGAGGTCACGACATCTTTCTCTTTGATGGTCACAACACTTAATCCCTAGAGGGTCTTGGTTTGGTTGGATTGTTTCTTTCTTCCTTGGCTGGTCGCAACATGGTTTGGTCTTGAATATTCTTTATCATGGGCCAAGATAGTTTTTGTTCTTGGGTTGCGACATATGTTTTACCTTGGGCTGTTGAACCCCAACCCTAGATGGATGTGACCTAGTTGCTTGTTGGATGAGACTTGATACACCTTGGGTGAGTCACGAGCGTGACATGAGGAAGGTTGGTCATGGTCGTGACACTATGGGTGATGGTGTCCGCCATAGGTGCATGATGGTGGCGTGACCCAAGGTGGTGGTGGTCGCAACACATAGTGGAAGTGTGGTGGTGACACATGCTTGAGTACCTAATCCATGTACATCTATGAATCATGTATGAGCCATGCGTAGAGTTGTGTGGATATCTGGTTTCCTTAGACTAATCATGTTTATTAACCCTAAGTATTACAAGAATGTGGAAGATTCTATATCTAGGGTTTAATACTTGTATGTATGTACAAACTATCATCGGTTAAAGCTTGGAACCCTAAACCTAGTGTTGAATTATGTGTTTGCTTTCTCTCTCATGAGATGTTCATTAGGTAGAATGTTTCTCTCTCTTGTTTATAAGCACTAACCTTGCAAGTGGTATGTATGTCATGGCTTGTGTACTCAATGGTGACAATTATGTGATACAGGGAAGTGCTTATGCACACTAATGAGACAATAATGTGGTGTTGAATATGCATGGCTTAACGTGATGGGTCATATGACCAAGTTTTGGCTTAATGCCTACTCAAGTGATGTGATTAAGGGATTGATATCCCATGGTGGTATGTGACCTTGGTGATCTCCTTGTGAACGGAAGATCAATGAGTATCATGTGAGGGTTGTGTGACAAGTTCACACCATGTACATTTTATATTTTCTAAAGTTGCAACACATGCTTAATCATGTAGAGTTTTCTTTAGCTTTATATGTTGTATCTTGATTGATGTGAAAAATCATATAATTGGCTAACTAATCAAGTGAAACCTAATCATGTAGTTTTTCCTATGCTATAGATCCAATTCTAATGTCATATTTATTTGCTGGATTGGTGAAACGAGTTTAACTCAGAGCGCATATTTTTGGATATGCGGGGGTGCAAGTGGGGTATCTCCTTGTGTCTACAATTATAGGTTGTGTGAGACAGCCATGCATGAGCTTATCTCCTTGTGACATGAATAGCCATGCATGAGCCACTCCTTTTAAGAATGGTCATGTGTGTGCATGTTCTTCTAGTGTCGTTACATGTACCAAGGTGGGCTAGGTTATTTATATGGATAGCCATGCATGAGCTGATCATTTTGTGATTATATGTCACTCTTTTGTAGTTGACTAGTATGTTTGTGCGGTGTTCTTTATGCTGACCAAGAGGTGTTGGAGAGGTCGTGGATTCCAACTCTTCCATGGACCTTGTATGGCACCATTGGTTTCCCTTCACAGGGGTGGTTGGATTTGAGTGGTATGAATCAAATCCATGGGGCATAATAAAAGAGGTAATAGAACCGTGTAGTATATGTGCTTAGGGTGACATATGCCTCACATTGGTTGAGCCTTTGCCTTACCTTAGTACTGATTTATTGAACTATAAGATGGTAAGAGAAGTCAACTTTTATACATGTTCTTCATATTATTTTTTAGAATATAACTTGATCTATTCCTCAGTGGTGACTGCCTAATATTTTTTAATCTGATTTACCTATTACATACATATCATTTGGCTGAATATGTTCATCTACTTAGTATGTTGTTTTACCTACTTAGCTTATTTGTGCTTTAATAGCGTTGGCAGAGAGTTATATCTCTTGTTGGGAAATCGGTCACACTCCGTGGGTTTCCAAATCTTTTAGGTGACCATGCACGAAGAGGTAGGGATTATGCAGCTAAGGAAGAGCATAAGCAAGAGAAATAGTTGATAAGGTTAGATGTGCTTCTAGTCTTTTGGTGTTAGAGTCCTGGAGTCGTCCTTGTATACTTAGGTCCTTCGGGTGCTTTTGAGGTGTTTTGTGGATATGTGATTGATACAAGGTTTTGGCCTGTGTGCATGGTTATAAAGATGTAATTGTATATATATGTGGAATCAGTATCTTATGTAACAGGTTGATGACAAGAATGTTGATATGGAGTGATGTAAATACCACATGGGCCATGCGTTTGGCAGGATTTGTGGACTCATATGTAATAAGTTTTTGGATTATGGTGCTTTAATGAAAACGATATTAATTACTCGTGTTTTATAGGAATCCATTGTCTTAGTATTGTTTCCATAGTTTGGTTTTGAATTATGTCCTTTGTGAAACGTCGGGGCATCACAATTTGGTTGGTATCAAAGCTTTGGGTTTGTTGAGTCTATAGGGACCTAGGACTAGGGTTTGTGTCTGTTCTAGTGTCCTTTAGTCTACCTTATGCTGACTTCTGCTTAAGTAGTAGAAGAAGAAGAGTAGAGAGATGGCTGGAAAACATGAAGAACATGCTGTAGAGAGCAGTGTTGCTCCACCCAGTGGTGGTGTGAGGGCTTAAGCAAGAGAAGATCGGGTTCTTTATGAGCCCCAGTTTGACCTGGATATGGTAGAAAACCCAACCTTCTAGTCTCTCTTTGGGGAGTTTATGGCGATGATGACTCACATGGTGGACAGAGTGCCTACCCCTCAGCCTAGGGCAACTATCCTCAGTGTTGAATCTCCAGGAATGGGGAAGACCTTTGAGAGACTGAGACATATTGGTACTGTAGAGTATGACAGTATGGCTGATCCAATAGATGTAGATTTTTGGCTGACATAGTTGGAAAAGGCTTTCAAGATCCTTAATATCCCTGAGGCCGATGAGGTGAAGCATGCAATGTATCTCCTAAAGGGGACTCCTGACCATAGGTAGGCCATTGAAGAGGAGAAATGACCAGATGTTGATATTAGTTGGGGGGGATTTAGGCGAGAGTTTGTCTATAGATACTCTCCACGGACCTATCTGGATGAGAATATTAGTTAGTTTGAATGGATCTAATAGGGATCCATGTCGATCAACGAGTATGAAGCAAAGTTTATGGAGTTCTTCAGGTTTTGTCCTCACATGGTGTCGACGGATAAGGAAAGGATTGGACATTTTGAGAAAGGTTTGAATGATGAGCTGACAACAACAGTGGAAATGCTTGAGAATCGTGAGAAGTTTGTGACATTTGTAGAGTCCATTAGGAGGATTGAAAAGTTTGTGGCTAAGAAGAGGTAAAAGAGTGCCAGGAAGATGTCGGGACAGTTTCAAGGGCAGTCGTTAGGAGGCTTTAAGAAGCCTAGGTTTTCTGCACCGCCAGTACAGAAGAGGTCCAGTGCACCGACCCAGTGGTCGCCTAGTAAGGGAAGAGGATGTAGTTTTCCACTAGCAAGAGTTCAGATTGTAGCATCAACATCAATGACGGGATTGCCTAGGACATGGTATGATATTAGGATGTACTACAAGTGTAGACAAGTAGGGCATACGAAGTTGTTCTTCCCTATGAAGGATGAAGAAGTCACCCGGCAACCGAGGCAGAGCCAGCATGGCCCACAGTGAGACAACAATTTAGTTGCAGTGGAAGGGGATGTGGTCAAGCATCCTGAGCTGGTTCTTCAGGACAAACCAGTAGAGGAAGAGGGTAGAAAAAGGCGACGGCTAGATTCTCCGCTATGAGTCAGCATGAAGGAGTGGTCAACCCGCTAGTAGTAACATGTTAGATGGAGTTATTTCATTCTGATTTGTCTTCTTCTTGCTTCGTATCTATTTTGGTTGACCTGGGTGCGACACACTCTTTTGTCACTCGTGAAGTGGTTGATGATTATTCTTTTCCTGTTATCTGTAGATAGGATAGTCTTTGTTTAAAAACCCCACTAGTTGGTCCCATGGAGTTGTGGGAGGTGTGTCCTTCCCATGTCCTTTCTTTCTCAGGACATAGCATTCAAGTGGACCTTTTACCACTTGACATGCATGGATTCAATATGATCCTTGGAATGGATACTCTGAAGAAGTACCTTGTAGTCTTGGATTGTAGTTCCAAGGTGTCGACATTTGTAGACGGTGGTGTGACTTGGATCTTCCAAGGTGATAGAAGGATTCTCCCTACATATTTGTTGTCAGCGATAGTTGCTAAGAAGTTGATGAGATAGGGTTCTGATGCATTCTTAGCGCATGTGGTGGATACCAAGACGAGGAGTCAGAGTATCCAAGAGGTGCCAGTTGTCAGAAAGTTTGAGGATGTCTTCCCATACAAGTTCCCAGGTGTTCCCCCTATCAGAGATATTGATTTTGAGATCAATCTAGTCCCAGGAATGCAACCATAGTATAGACACTGTACAGGATGGCACCAGAAGAGATGGCATAGTTGAAGAAATAGTTGCAAGGGCTACTTGAGAAGGTTTTCATCAGACCAAGTACGTCATCATGGGGTGCTCTAGTGTTGTTCATGAAGAAAAAAGATAGATCCATGAGGTTGTGTATAGACTACAGACAATTGAACAAGGTGTCGATAAAGAACGAGTATCCCTTGTCGTGGATAGATGACTTGTTTGATCAGTTACGAGGTGCCACATGTTGACTTGCGAGTTATACATTGTTCGTATTTAAATAATGAATCAATCATTCCATTCATATTATCCAATATGTTTGTTTAAGATTGATTTTAGGCTTTAGGTACATGAAAAGGATCAATTACACAAGCGCTAGCTTTTCCAAGTTCAAGTCAAAAGCAATGCAAATATGTAATTTGGAAAAGCACTCCAAATCACCTTAGAATATTTTTGTAATAATATGTATTGATGATATGACTTTTAAATAAGATGAGAAAAATCAGGGACACTTAATTCCATTGTTTGATCACTTAAAAATCATTTTGGAAAATTAGTCACAGCAACGTCGAGTTTGAACCTCGACCATTCCATGATGGATTTTGTAAAATGATTACATCGGTCGAGTTGCACACTCATAGAACTTGACTGACTGCCCTACTAACCAAAGTTCATTTTGGCAGATCTGTCGAATTATCCCTGGACAAACTCAATCGATAGTTTGGAAATTGGATTTATCAGTTAGTGGATCAGTCGAGTTACCTTTATTGAAACTTGACTGAATGTACTGTATGGAAAACATAAAAAAAGTAATTCTAACCATTGGAGAGTTGTTAGAAATGAAAATAGATATGTTGCAAGTTGTAAAATGGCTATTTTTTGTTCTTAAGTGATCCCACACTCAAAGGAACACCCCAACTATAAATAGGACCCCTTGGAGTTCATTCTAAGGTTTCTCATTCTTTCTATCCTTGGTCCTTGCTATAGTTGAGTGTGCTACAATCCTTTCAGCCTCTTTCTCTCTCTCATTTACAAAGAATTTCATAATTATGAGTGATTCAGGCATGTTGTATGAGAGCTACCTCGATGTTACCTTGTAAAGCTCTCCATATTTCCATCTTCCAAATCCCCTTTCTCAAAGAGAAAAGGCTAAATTGATCTTCTTTGAGTGAAGGAGGAGTTTTTGCTCTTCTTCAAGGTTGAAGAAGGTGTGAAGATCTTCTCCAAGTGAAGGAGAAGGACAAGACAGAAGATTCAACAAGAGTGGGTAACCCCTACAAGGCCAGAGACTTGATGCAAGTGTGGGTAAGTCCTTGGTGAAGGCTGAAGACATCTTGATCAAGTGGGTAGGTCCTTGTATAGGTGGAAGACTCTTATCTTGAATAGGCAAGTCCATGGTTGTATGGTGGTCCTCTTGTATCTCTTATAAAGGAATACAAGTATGCATGGGTTGCAAAGTCCTAGAGGTTGACCTTTCTAGGTATTGGATTTACAGTCTCCTAGTTTGGAGATTGGAACCACTCTAAACACCTTGTCTAAGTGTTTGTTTCAATCTCTCTCATCCTTGTTATGATTGTTTAGATAGGATTTTTAGCATTTGGTTTCAATTGATATAATTTGAAGGTCTAAGCATTCTTGTGAGAATATTAAAGCTCTATTCACCCCCCTCTAGAGCCCTAGATCCAACAAGTGGTATCAGAGCAAGGATCTTCTCCAACAAATCTCCTACCATATGAGAAGTTAGGTGAGAAACTTATTGGTTCCCTCAACCTAGAGGGAGGCTTCTCCATGCGCCCCCGGTCTGAAACGGCACCAACTTCCTCTATTGGTAGCGGCGGATGAAATTCTACATTCAAGGGATGAATTTTGATATGTGGAAAGTAATTATTACATCCTAAAAGGAGGAAACTAAAATTGTATCAACTTGGGATGAAATATAGCTAAATAATGCACAATTGAATTCCAAAGCAATTAGCATCCTCTATGCATTCCTTACTCCATTTGAGTTCAACCACATATCCTCATGGGATACAACCTATGAGATATGGGATAAGTTGTGCATCACCTATGAAGGCACAAAGCAAGTGAAGGAGGCAAATATCTACATGTTGAACAGCCTCCTTTAGAACTTCAAGATGGGGAATAAAGAAGGAGTTTCCAAGATGTACTCAAGGCTCAACATCATCATCAACAACCTAGTTTCTTTGGACATACTTTGGAAAGGTGCAATCAACTCAAAAATTTGAGGTCTCTTCCAAGGAGATGGGAGTCAAAGATGACCTCCACTGAAGAGGTAAGAAATCTTGGTGACATTCTAATAGAGGATCTTATTGGAAATCTAAAAGCTCATATGCCAAGGCTTGACAAGAACAAAGAGGAAGAAAAGAAAGCAGAAAAATAATTAAGGAAGATCAAAGATAGTGCATTCAAAGCTCAAGTGGAGGCCCTCATCCTTCAACAACAACTTGCTTGCCAGAATTCTGCCTTCTCCTCTAGTGAAGATGATGGCCCTAGTGAGCATGAAGCCAACTTCTCCAAGGGAAATCACTTTAAAGGAAAGTAATATTTTTCCTCTACTCTAAGGTGCTACAAGTGTGGTCAAAAGGACACTACAAGTGTGAATGTCCTAAGGCTAGAAAGTCACACCACAAGAGCAACTCCAAGAAGGAGGAAGAGTACAAGAAAGATAGCAAATATAAGAGGAAGGACAAGAAGGAGAGGTGACACAAAGACACAACTCATGCATCTAGGAAAGGATCCTCCTCTAGTGGCTCAAGATCCAATGAATATGGAGAGTGCCACCTTGCACTCATCGCCTCCACAAGTGAGGATATTGGTGAGGTAAGTGAGGTAAGCTTGCATGAGTTACCTAAAGAAACTCTTATTGACATCCCTGTTACTTCCAATTCTTCTTATTTTGATGTAATCTATAAAGTAGAGTTTGGGTAAAATCATTGATGACTTGTATGCTAAACTTGATATTCTTGAGCAAAAAGAGAACGATATCTATCTTAAGAACATCGAATATCTTAAGGAAGACAACCAAAAGTTACTCAATGAGATTGAGTTACTTAAAATTGAAAATGTTGAACTTAACCTTATTAGTGATGCTCGTAGAGATGAGAGGGATGTTTACCTCAAAGAATTTCAATTGCTTAAATATGAAAATGCTAGATTACTTGGTCAATTTAGTGATTCATATTCTACACCTATTTTGCCTAGTAATGATATTGCTTCAATTTCTCTTAAAAGGAATCTTATTTGACTAAAGACCTCTATTTATAGGCCGCCCTTATTTATTCTAGAGATGATCTTGCTAGTTTTTCTTCTATTGTTATATCTCTTACTAATGACAATAATAGACTTAGAGTCCCTCTTTAGAAATTCCTCACCGGGGAAAACTCCCTAAATGAAACCCTTGACCATTGTAACAAACAAAGTGGTACTAGTGGTTTTAGATTTGTAGGGGGAGAATCTAAGGGAAAGAGTAAGGCCAAAAGTAAGAAAAAGAGTAAGGACACTTCCTTTTTTACTAGAGAGTATTTTGGCTCTAAGAACCCTATGATTTTCTCTCATTGCAAAAGTGATGACGATTATTCTACTTATTGTCCTTACAAGCCTAAGGGGACCAGTCCAAAGATGAAATGGGTACCCAAGCTAACTCTGAATCCCAAAGTTTGAATTGGGAACTGACACTCTCCTTTCTTGTAGGAAAAAGGATAATGGATTGTTGATAGTGGTTGTACAAAATACATGACCAGTGATATAAGCCATTTCAAAAATTTCACAAACAGGAAAGGAGGTTCAGTTACTTTCGGGGACAACAAGAAAGGAAAGGTAAAAGGTGAGGGGGATGTAGGTGAATCCTTGTGTATCAGGAATTTTCTCTGTGTATGGCCTACTTCACAATTTAATAAGTATTAGTCAATTATGTGATAATGGTTACCTTGTGCTATTTACTTCTTTTGAATGCTTGATTCTAGATTCCCTCACTTATCATGCCATATATAAGGGAACTAGAAATGGTAATCTTTATGTAATTGTGCTCGACTCTATTAAGCCTATTTTTGGTAGATGTCTTGTAGTCAATTAGAATGATATTTCTCTTTGGCATCACAGACTAGGTCATGTAAATATGCATCAACTAAAGAAGTTGAGCAAAAAGGATTTGGTCAAGGGACTTCCTAAATTGGATTTTGAAAAGGATAAGGCATGTCGATCTTGTACCCAAGGAAAGCAAACCAAGTCCTCCTTCAAATCCAAAGGAGTCCTTAGTACCAAGAGATCTCTTAAACTTCTCCATATTGATCTATTTGGACCTATGAGAACTCAATTCCTTCGTGGTTCCAAGTATTGTCTTATTATTGTTGATGATTTCTCTCGATACACTTGGACCTTATTTCTTATTTCTAAGAGTGATACACGTGATGTTTTCTCCAGTTTTTGCAAATGAGTTGAAAACAAAGCTTCTTTTTGGATTGTTTCCATCCTTAGTGATCATGGGGAAGAATTTCAAAAAGATATTTTTGTGAAGAGTCAAGCTATACACATAACTTTTCTTCACATGGAACACCTCAACTAAATGGGGTTGTAGAGAGGAAGAACAAGTTTCTATAGGAAATGGCTAGGACCATGCTTTTAAAGTATTACACTCCAAAGAAGTTTTGGGCTGAAGCAGTTAATACCTCATGTTTTGTGCAAAGTTGGGTTTTCACACATCCTTCTTTGAATAAAACCCCCTATGAGATATGGCATGGTAGGAAGTCTTCTATTGAGTATTTTCACATTTTGGGTGTCCTTGTTTTGTTTTTAATATGAAATATTCTCTTAACAGGTTTGATCCAAAATCGTACAAGGCTATGTTACAACCCCAATTTTGGGGTTCTTTTGGCGAGAAATGTAATTTCTCCTATTAAAGATATTTGAGAAAATAATGATATAATTTGTTTTGAATAAAAGGATTTCATTTACAATAGACTTGTTGGTTGTTTTGTGGGCTTTATTGGCTATTGGGCTCAATAACAAGGAAAAGACAAAGGAAACTCCATTATTAAATAAGTAAATAAGAAAATGGAGAAAAGAAAGATGTAGAAACATCTAGAAGGCAAAAGAATATAATCCAAAGATGAATATCGTGCCTCTTGGGTTCCTTGGGTTCTAACGAATCCAAAGTTGCAAAGATAATGCAACAAGAAAAGAAAAGATCACTTAAATATTTCCTTACTAAGAAAGAAATTGGAGATAATGATAAAATATGGGAAATAAGTGGAAAGAGGTATAATTGAGTTATCCTTGGTGGATTTTCATAATCAAAGGATTCCTAATGTTAAAAAGAATTCCAATAAGGAAAATAAAAAGAGAGATAAAAAGAAATCCTCAAAAAGAGATATTTTAATAAAGAAAATGAGAAATAATGGCCATAGATGCATCTAGAAGGATAATGAGTATCCACTAAAAAGGATTTTGAAATATTAGAGGTTCTTGTTGTCCAAGGATCCCCAATGAGGAAAAAGAAAGAGAAACAGTAAATAATAACAAAATAAGAGGATAATGTGATACATCATTAATGACTTTTTGATAATATCAAAAAGAGATGTTACTTGCTTTAAGAAAAAAGATTTTCGTGGCCAATAGATTAAAAGGCAAGGCTAGAGATAATGAAAGAGATAATTTTCATATTTCTAATTATCCATGAAATAAGGAATATTAAGAAGATAAATAGGAGAGAGAAGATTACTTCTCCTTGAAGGAATATGACTCCTATTGGGAGAGGGCCTTGTTAATCTGTGAATAGCCAACCTAGGGCTTCGTTACCCACCCCTATATAAAGGGTAGAACCCTGGTTCGAGTTCAAGAGAAATTCCACATAACCCTCTCTCTTCCCCTTCTTCTTTCCATGCTAACCCTAACCAAGAAGGAAGAGAGATATCCCAGAAGCGGTGATGGACCAAGGAGGGTGTTCGAGGGGGGAAACAAGACCCTCCTGCAGGGTTGGCGGCAACGAGGTTACGTGATCTGAGAGTTGTCCACCTTAGCCGCCGGCCTTACGTCTGGAGCAGGTCTCTATTCACGGACCTGTTCTCATGTGCCCAGCTACCACGGCCATGACCTGAGGGCCCTTTCAGGCACAAAGATGTTTGGTGGAGGCAATGGAACCCTCCCTGGTGGCTGTCGGTGTCAAGGAAGAGGAAGAGGAGCCACACAAATCACGGCTAGGGCGTCCGCAACAAGGCTGCACAAGATTGAAGAAGACGGAGGGCCATTGGACAAAAATACCCCTCTGGGCATTGTTGAACCAATGACTTACGTGAGGGTAAAATGGACAATTCATTATATTTCCAAACAGCTGAGCAACGTTGCATGAGATAGAAGACATGGCGGCCTCCCATTGGCTCAAGTAAGTTAATTTTACAAAATTTGTATCTTTTTATTGGTATCTCAGATGAATGCATATAAAATATGAAAGTTGCTCAGAAAAATGAGAGGAATCCATTAAAATTAGTTTTATAGCCTAATTCCTCTTGCAATTCGAAAAGTTATGGAAGTTATCAACTTTAATGAATTAATGATTAAGAAACCCTAACTTGAGATGATTAATGTATTTAAAATGGTTTTATGGATGATTAAAGTTGATATTAACATGTTAATTATAAAAAGGTACATTACGAACAAAAAGGATGAACTTTGTATGTAATTGGTTTAATTTAGAGTTTCGTGTATATGAATATGCTTTAATGGGCCTTGAAACCCTAATGATAGTAATTATGACCCTTAATGGCTTTAATTGTTTGAATCTACAAATAAAGCTAAAATATGATTATTCTAAGCTATTTTGAGTATAAAGGTTACTAATTGTGGATAAATACCCTTAATATGGTAATTAGGGTTTTTCTGATGGATAAAGATGGAATTAATGACAAATAGAGTTCATATGTGAATTAGAATGATAATTGGGCCTAATGATCTTGTCATGAATTAAAAATGATAAAAATGGTAGTTTTAATGTAAAAGAGGTATAATAGACCTAATGGACATTTAATTGTGCCTTTAATATGAAATTAGGGTTATATGTTGTTAAAAGGTTAATATCTTTCATGAGGAGTAGATGAGATAATTAAGGTTTGTAAGTAATTGTATAAAATTAGGGTTTAAAATAGTAAAAATGAAGTGAAACCCTAATTGCAATGGAAACCCTAAAAGTGGACTAGAAATCGTAAGAAGCGAGCTAGGTTTAATAGATCTTGATGGAATGATTAATAATAGGAAATTGTATGCATATTTCAGGATCTCATTGTGTGCTTGCTTGCCTATTTGGATTTCTTGATTGATTGGATTATTCTATCTCAAATCAGCCTGATAGGTATGTGGTTACGCTTATGGTTAATCGCTTTAGTTTCACGGAGATTCCCAGGTGTTTTATCGGTTTCCTAAAAATAACTGCTTGGATGACTTTTATTTCATGCAACTGTAAAGTGATTATGATTATCACCATAAATATGTACACATGACTAGCTCAGATCCTAGTCCTCGTATGTGGCTTTCCTAATGATGAAAAAGGGTAACCAAGTACATGGCCTACTTTTTAAGTAGGACATCAGGTTATCAAGAGTTATAAATTGGGCTACCCACGAGTAGTGCCATAAGACTCTTTAGCACACCATGAGTTAAGGAGTGGGCTACCTATGGGTAGTGCCATGTGACTCAACCCTAGAAATTGATTCACCTGTTAGGTAGGATCATGAGGGGTTTAATGGGGATCTACCATAAGGAAGGTAGCATCCAAGTCCACTGTAGGGACAGCGCAGAGGCTAGGGTATGTATGGATTGAGCAGTTATGCTGAAAATGTAAAGTTGTTTGTTAAATCATAATTGACTATAATATGTTGTTATAGTTAATTGCATGATTATTGTTTCCCCCACATACCGACATATTCATATATGCTGACCAATGTTTTGTTTGTCGGTGCTTTAGGTACAAGTGAAAAGCACAAACAGTAAATAGGCATATGTGGAATTAAATAAGAATTAAAGTACAAAGGAGGATTAGTTAGAATAGACTCCACATGTGGATAGAAGTAGATATCCAAGTTTTTGAAAAAGGTATACAAAGTTTTTTTTAATACATCTTTTCATTATAGTCTAGTAGAATTTGATAATTATTATTGATTATTTTTTGAACCTTTGATCCGGAAATTGGGATAACGGCTTGGACCTCTTGGTATCCCTTAATTGGGGGTTATCGGGAGGCGAGGTCATTACTTTTGGTATCAGAGCATAGGTTCCTCATGTAATCTTTAATAATTATTAAATTTTACAAACTTTTTAGAACCCAAGGGAGTTATTAGATGATTTTCCAAAAGACAGAGGTGTCTAGAAAAGGATCACGTCTGGGGGTTGGCAAGATTTTCCTCCGCACCGCTAGTCAGAATACAAGGACTCCCGGATTTGTGTGACTGCCTGGCCAATATCTCAGGATTTGACTCGAAATAAGATACATTTAGGACTCTCTCATCTTGTTCATCCCTTCTCAACTCAAATGCTGCTAAGGATTATAAGGATTAGGGTTTTCTCACTTTTCCTCACCCTCTTGAGGTATGAGTAAGGTTGATAGGGTTTAAGAAATCCTCCACCAAATTAATGAAAAGCATGTAAATAAGATGTCATGGACATAAGCTTAATAGTTTTATCATAAACTAAAGAATAGATACATGCTTAGGTCATATGACATATATTGCCATGCCCTCAGGAGAGACCTGAGGCTAGACCTCCTTGTCAGGAGGATGAGTGGAGGAAGTTAGTCTTGGAGGTAGAGACCTCCATCATAAGTAGAGACCTGGTGCATCCTCTGAGGATGATGCTAACCCTAACCCTAAGTGAAGGTTAGAGAGAGAGATGGCACAATGAGTTAGATGTCATGGTATACCAGGTGTGTGGGTGGACATGCTTTTGGATATGAGCCATGTGCAGTTGGATGACCTAGTGCCTTTGGAAACCCAACCCTAGAAAGGGTTGTGCATGTTAGAGGGAAGGATAGATCCTTCAATGACGAGGTTAGTGAAGAACCTATGGAAACCCTATGGGCTTATATGAGAATGGCTTAGTATGCACCCAGGGTACGTTAGTAGTGCTGGCAGTAGGTTGAAACCCTGGCCAGGAGAGCATGTTGGATAGCTTATGAGAGAAGTATGAGGAGCTCTGGAAACTCTTGAGCGAACATAAGTTTGAACATAGGCTTCACCCTTGTAGGGGTATGCTTGTGAGCTGGATCCACCTTCATGGAGAGAGGACCTCTGGTAGTGAGGCTGGTTGTAGGATTAACTCTAGATTGAGAGTAGGACCCAAGAAAGAAGGTTGGAAGCTTAGACTCTGAGATATGAGGAACAGTGGGGAGTTGAGGATGATGTGACCTAAGTGGATGGTAGTGGTTGCCTCATGCATGATCCCTGGAGGCTGATGATATCTTGGTTGCCTTTAGAGGAACCAAACCCTAGAGAGTGGATGAAATTGCTGGTACCTATGTGCCTATGGTATAGGTGTTTACCTTCTGATTTAAGAAGAAGAGTTCCTTAAGACCATGAAGAGGTTTAGTAACCAGTTGTGAGGCCTTACACCTAGTTGGTTGTCCTTGAGGAGGACTCCACTCTGAAGTGTTGTTCGAGTAGAAGGATGACAGGAAGTGGATGTCATGCCTTATACATGCTTGATTCATGGTTAGAATGTTGAGCATGCAGTTGAACAGCTCTTGCAGAAAAAGTGAGCCTAGGGTTCCTAGGCCTAAGAGGGGAAGTAGTGTACCTGATGCTCATGACGAGATTTGAGTTTCTATAGATTTGAGCATGGTACTCCTCATGGTTAGAGGAAAGGGAAACCCCTTAAGTTTAAGGTATGTTTGATGAACCTCTCACAGCTAAGTTGGTGACATGGGAAGGTTTGTTCTTGGTCTAATGTTGAGGATGAGAACAAGTGTGATCTAGCATGGTTTAGTAGGTGGTCTGCTTGTACCTTAGTAGCTTTCTAGGGTTAAGCATTCTCACGTGGATGTAAACCCTAGCCATAAGGACGTTTGTGACCTTTGTTATCAGGGTGTAGATTCCTCCCATCCTGGGAGAGGGACCCTTTTGTAGGGTGTATACCAGTTTGGTTGGTTTTGAGGAAACCTAAAGAGGTCTCATAGGATCTTGAGAAGCTAAGTGAAAAGTACATGGTAAGAGAATGAACCTGTAGACCCATAGATAACCATCTCTAAGTGCATGTGGATGTGTTACCATGGAAGTAACCAGTATGGGGCCTGACCAAGGTAGGCAGGTCGCCATGACCCCTATGAAAGGATGAAAGTCGGCCCAGGAATGTAGAGAGAGATGATGAAGGCTTGGGTAAGGTTCTAAGCTGGACATGTACTATGATAGAATCCTAAGTCTATCCTAGGGTCAGGTAGGGATAAGACCGATGGAAGTAGGAGTTGCCTAATTCCCTAGTTTCACATGACCATAGGGTCGAGACGTAACAACTATCATTGTCTGAGGTCCATGGGTTAGGAGATTGATCACCTTCATGAACTCATGGGACCCAAAGGGGAGATGAGTAGGGCACTCTCTGGATGCATAAGGGAAGAGGGATGACCCCAAAAGTGTCAGCACCCTATAGACCTAGAGGAGATGACGAAGGAATGTGTGTGGACCCAAGTAGGTTCGAGACCAGTTCTACATGGAAATAACTTTGATATCAAGATGATTGTGATGTAGAGACATAAGTTGCACGTTTCAACTTAGATTTGAAGGTGTACTGGCAACATGGGATGTACCATCTCTACTCTTGGAACTGGAAGAACTTTGTGTTTAGACGGCCGCCAAATGCTTATTTCCTCTTGTTATGGGAGTGAGAGATAGGACAATACGCATGCCATACACCAAGGACAAAAGATAATGTGAGTTGGAATGTTTCTATGAGATATGAAAATAGAGATGATAGCATACCCCTGTAGAGTGAAAGATACATGGATGGTTTATAAACAGTAAGATAAATAAGGTAGTCATCTTGTGAGGATGTTTTATCATGAGCTATGTGGAATTTGCAAGTTATACAAGGTTGAGTTTGATAGACAAGGAGATGAGCTCATAGTTTTCTTAATGAAGATAGACTTAGAGTCTGAGATGAGATGATAAGTGAAATACATGGAGGTGCATGACTTCAGCTTTACCTTACACAAAAGGATGTGAGGTGGTAATGGATGCTTTGGTTGAGATGCAGCTTCCTAGTTTAGCTAGAGGCTAAAAGAGGTTGTTAGACTAACTTTAAGTTTGAAGAAAAGAGATAAGTTTGGCTAACACTCAGATGCAACGATACCGGTTGATCAAGTTAGTAGTTTTCGGTTAGCCAGCCTAGGCCTTGTTGCAATAAAAGGATGGTTGTAGAACCTCAGATGCACTTCTTTGGAAAGGAAGGTGATGAAACACCAACTAGAATGGTTTAGGGTTTTTGAGGAATAGATCTTGAGGAATCACGACAATACAGGAGATCATGATTTTAAGATCATCATACGCCATGGTACTACTGAGATAATAAGTGGTAGCAGTACTTTGGATGCTTAAGGTGAAGTTGCATGTTGCCATGCAAGCGGAGAGGTGAAGGACGAACACCAGTAACCCAGTGTATTGATATAGAGCATAAAGAGAGTCCTCGAGAGGGAATGGGAGTTCATCACTATAGATTTTGTGGTGAGTCTCCCTGGACCAAGGAAGGTCAAGATGTAATATGGGTTATGGTAGGTTGCCTTACCTAGAAGACATGAGAAAGAAAGAATGTTGTCAAGGGACAGATCTTATTGACATACTTGTAAGAAAGAGATATGGTTCAATTACAACATGATGCGAGTTCAAAAGATCTTGAGTATGACCTAAAGATACACTTCCATAAGGTGGAAGTAGATACATGAAGAACTCGATGTTAGTACAGTTTATCACCCCTAACTAATGATTAGTATAATCCAGACTAGAGGGTCTGATGAGAGCATGTGTGCTTGTTCAAGGTGATACATGAAGACAGTTCATGTCCTCTATAAGATGTAATGATAACCACCATAGCCAGTATCGGGGTGTAAAGAAGCTCTCTAAGGGAGGTTGTATCGGTCACCACTTCATTATGGTGATGTTGGTGAAGGGACCTCACGATGGTCAGAAATGACCACAGTGTGTGCAAATGAAGTCGCTTTGATCTTGCAATGGCTAAAAAAGAGAGCCCAGGGGAGACATGAGTCGTGAGCTAATGCAAAGCAGACTGACATGCAGTTCACAGTGGGAGAGTATGTGATGTGAAAATCTGACCCCTCTAAGCTACAACTACGGAAGCTGAGTCCCCGATATATGGGTCCATATGAGATGGATTGGTGGAGAAGATTATGTTTGGCCTTACCCATCAGGATAAAGTAATGTGTGATGAGTTCCAGATGTCCAATTTAGAGCACTATGTGAGGTACCCGGGCCATGTGTCGAGCAATGAACCTAGTTAGCCCCAAGGGAGGCTGAAATGACCCGAGTCACCTGTGAGGTTTATAGATGCCAAGGTGAAAGAACTTAGAGAAAAGAATATGTGATGATGAAGGTTCTTTGGAAGCACCATGGATAAGGTAAAGCCACATAGGGGCCAATTATGGCCATAGAAAAGTCTTATCCTGAATTGTTTGTTTGCTTGATGGAATTTTGAGGACAAATTTCCTATAAGAGGGGAAGGATGTTACAACCCCAATTGTTGGGTTCTTTTGGCGAGAAATGTAATTTCTCCTATTAAAGATATTTGAGAAAATAATGATATAATTTGTTTTGAATAAAATGATTTTGTTTACAATAGCCTTGTTGGTTGTTTTGTGGGTTTTATTGGCTATTGGGTCCAATAACAAGGAAAAGACAAAGGAAACTCCATTATTAAATAAGTAAATTAGAAAATGGAGAAAAGAAAGATGTAGAAACCTCTAGAAGGAAAAAAATATAATCCAAAGATGGATATTGTGCCTCTTGGGTTCCTTGGGTTCCAAGGAGTTCAAAGTTGCAAAGATAATGCAACAATAAAAGAAAATATCACTTAAATATTTCCTTACTAAGAAAAAATTGGAGATAATGATAAAATATGGGAAATAAGTGGAAAGAGGTATAATTGAGTTATCCTTGATGGATTTTCATATCCAAAGGATTCCTAATGTTAAAAGGAATTCCAATAAGGAAAATAAAAAGAGAGATAAAGAGAAATCCTCAAAAAGAGATATTTTAATATAGAAATAAGTAAGATAATGAGAAATAATGGTCATAGATGCATCTAGAAGGATAATGAGTATCCACTAAAAAGGATTTCGAAATATTAGAGGTTCTTGGGGTCCAAAGAGCCCCAATGGGGAAAAAGAACGAGAAATGGCAAATAATAACAAAATAAGAGGATAATGTGATACATCATTAATGACTTTTTGATAATATCAAAAAGACATGTTACTTGCTTTAAGAAAATAGATTTTTGTGGCCAATAGATTAAAAGGCAAGGCTAGATATAATGAAAGAGATAATTTTTGTATTTCTAATTATCCATGAAATAAGGAATATTAAGAAGATAAATAGGAGAGAGAAGATTACTTCACCTTGAAGGAATATGACTCCTATTGGGAGAGGGCCTTGTTAATCTGTGAATAGCCAACCTAGGGATTCGTTACCCACCCATATATAAAGGGTAGAACCCTAGTTCGAGTTCAAGAGAGATCCCACGTAACCCTCTCTCCTCTCCTTCTTCTTTGCATGCTAACCCTAACCAAGAAGGAAGAGAGTTATCCTAGAAGCGGTGATGGACCAAGGAGGGTGTTCGAGGGGGGAAGCCAGACCCTCCTGCAGGATTGGCGGCAATGAGGTTACGTGATCTGAGAGTTGTCCACCTTAGCCGTCGGCCTTACCTCTGTAGTAGGTCGCTGTTCGCGAATCTGTTCCCATGCGCCCAGCTACCACGACCATGACCTGAGGGCCTTTCCAGGCACGGAGAGGTACGGCAGATGCAATGACACCCTCCCTGGTGGCCGTTGGGGTCAAGGAAGAAGAGGAGGAGCCGCACAAATCATGGCTAGGGTGTCCGCAGAAGGGCTGCGCAAGGTTGAAGAAGACAGAGGGCCATTAGACAAAAATACCCCTCTGGGAATTGCTAAACCAGTGACTTACGTGAGGGTAAAATGGACAATTCATTATATTTCCAAACATCCGAGCAACGTTGCATGAGATAGACGACGTGGTAGCCTCCCATTGGCACAAGTAAGTTAATTTTACAAAAATCGTATCTTTTTATCAGTAGCTCGGATGAATGCATATAAAATATGAAAGTTGCTCAGAAAAATGAGAGGAATCCATTAAAATAGTTTTATAGCCTAATTCCTCTTTCAATTCGAAAAGTAATGGAAGTTATCAACTATAATGAATTAATGATTAAGAAACCCTAACTTGAGATGATTAATGTATTTAAAAGGGTTTTATGGATGATTGAAGTTGATATTAACATGTTAATTATAAAAAGGTACATTAAAAACAAAAAAAGCATGAACTTTGTGTGTAATTGGTTTAATTTAGAGTTTTGTGTACATGAATATGCTTTAATGGGCCTTGAAACCCTAATGATAGTAATTATGACCCTTAATGTCTTTAATTGTTTGAATTTATGAATAAAGTTGAAATATGATTATTCTAAGATATTTTGAGTATAAGGGTTACTAATTGTGGATAAATACCCTTAATATGGTAATTAGGGTTTTTCGAACGGATAAAGATGGAATTAATGATAAATAGAGTTCATATGTGAATTAGAATGATAATTGGGCCTAATGATCTTGTCATGAATTAAAAAGGATAAAAATGGTAGTTTTAATGTAAAAGATGTATAATAGACCTAATGGAAATTTAATTGTTCCTTTAATCCGAAATTAGGGTTATATTTTGTTAAAAGGTAACCTTAATATCTTTCATGAGGAGTAGATGAGATAATTAGGGTTTGTAAGTAATTTTATAAAATTAGGGTTTAAAATAGTAAAAATGAAGTCAAAACCTAATTGCAATGGAAACCCTAAAAGTGGACTAGAAACCCTAGGAAGCGAGCTAGGTTCAATAGATCTTTATGGCATGATCAATAATAGGAAATTGTATGCATATTTCAGGATCTCATTGTGTGCTTGCTTGCCTATTTGGATTTCTTAATTGATTGGATTATTCTGTCTCAAATTAGCCTAATAGGTATGTGGTTACACTTATTGTTAATCGCTTTAGTTTCATGGCGATTCTCGGGTGTTTTATCGGTTGCTTGAAAATAACTGCTTGAATGACTTTTATTTCATGCAACTATAAAGTGACTATGATTATCACCATAAATATGTACACATGACTGGCTCAGATCCTAGTCCTCCTATGTGGCTTTGCTAATGATGAAAAAGGGTAACCTTGTACAGGGTCTACTTGTTAAGTAGGAAATTAGGTTATCAAGAGTTAGAAATTGGGCTACCCACGTGTAGTGCCATGAGACTCTTTAGCACACCATGAGTTAAGGAGTGGGCTATCTATGGGTAGTGCCATGTGACTCAACCCTAGAAATTGATTCACCTATTAGGTAGGATCATGAGGGGTTTAATAGGGATCTACCATAAGGAAGGTAGCATCCAAGTCCACTGCAGGGATAGCGCAGAGGCTAGGGTATGTATGGATTGTGCAGTTATGTTGAAAACATAAAGTTGTTTGTTAAATCATAATTAACTGCAATATTTTGTTACAGTTAATTGCACAATTATTGTTTCCCCCACATACCGGCATATTCATATATGTTGACTGACGTTTTGTTTGTCGGTGCTTTAGGTACAAGTGAAAAGGACATACAATAAAGTGGCATATGTGGAATTAAATAAGAATTAAAGTACAAAGGAGGATTAGTTAGAATAGACTCGAGATGTGGATAGAAGTAAATATCCAAGTTTTTGAAAAAGGTATGCAAAGTTTTTTTAATACAGCTTTTCAATGTAGTCTGGTAGAATTTGATAACTATTATTGATTATTTGTCAAACCTTTGATCCCGAAATTGGGATAACGGCTCAGACCTCTTGGTCTCCCTTAATTGGGAGTTACCGGGAGGTGGGGTGGTTACACTTTCTTTCTTTGCTATAACACTACTACAAAGGCTTATAGAGTGTTTAATGTTGATATATCTAAAGTAGAAGAATCTATTACTATCAAATTAATTGAGACTAACCCCTCTATTCCCAAGGATATTTCTAATGATGATGTTGTAGAAAAAGTAATTTCTATCTTGAAAGAACTCAACATCACCCAAAAGGGAAAAGAGGTGGCCACTTAAGAAGAATATATAGATGAAGAAAAGAAGGATCCAACTCCCTGATTTGCAAAGAATCATCCTAAAGTGCTAATTATAGGTGACCCTTTTGAAAGAGTGAAGACACAGGCTGCCTACAACAATAAACAAGTAAACAACGCATTCATCTCACAACTCGATCCAAAGAATGTTAAAGAAGCTCTTGGGAATGATGAATGGATCCTAGTCATGCAAGAAGAATTAGAGCAATTTGAGAAGAACAAAGTATGGACTCTAGTGCCAAGACCATGTTATAGAAAGATCATTGGCACCAAATGGGTCTACCGCAACAAGATTGATGAAAGCGGGAAGGTGGTAAGAAATAAAGCAAGGTTAGTGGATCAAGGCTACAATTACCAGGAAGGTATAGATTTTGATGAAACATTTGCACCTGTAGCCAGACTTGAGTCCATTACTATGTTTCTTTCTTTTTCTAGTTATAAGAATTTCATTTTATATCAAATGGATGTAAAGAGTGCAGTTTTGAATGGTACAATAGAGGAAGAAGTGTATGTTGCACAACCTCCAAGTTTTGAACATGATAGCATACCTAAACATGTTTATCTATTGCAAAAAGCTCTCTATGGACTCAAACAAGCACCTCGAGCTTGGTATGAGAAATTAAAGTACTTTTAGTTAGATCATATGCATATCATGGCAAAGTAGATTCTACCTTGTCAATTCTAACAATTTTCTCATCAATCAAATTTATGTTGATGATATTATTTTTGGCAAAACTAATCTTGATCTTTGCAAGGATTTCAGTGACCTTATGTAGAATGAATTAGAGATGAGCATGATTGGTGATCTTGCATTCTACCTCAGCTTTCAAATCAAGCAAACTAAAGATTGGAACTTCATCAACCAAGGCAAGTACACAAGTGAGCTACTCAAGCGATTTGGGATGGAGAACACCAAATTGATGGACACCCCCATGTGAAATACAACCAAACATGATAAAGATGAGAAGGTGAGAAAGTGGATGAGAAGCTCTATAGAGGCATGATTGGAAGTTTACTTTACTTAACTGCCTCTAGATATGACATAATGTTTAGTGTTAGCTTGTGTGCTCTCTTTCAATCAAATCCTAAGAAATCACATCTTATAGTTGTTAAGAGGATTTTAAGGTACTTAGCCAAATCTCAAAATTTTGGTCTATGGTATCCCAAGTCAAGGGACTTTACTCTTATTTCTTATAGTGATATTGATTATACAGGATGCTTGATTGATATAAAGTGCACAAGTGGCTCTTTCTTCCTCCTAGGACCATGCTTGATGTCTTGGTTTTCCAAGAAACAAAGCATAGTGGCCCTATCAAATATTGAGGATGAATACATTGCAGTCGGGAGTTGTTGTGCCCAGTTCTATGAATGAAGCAAATGCTCCAAGACTTTAACATTTATTTTGATGCTTCTCTTATCTTTTGGGATATTACTAATACAATCAATTTATATTACAATCCTATATATGCATAGTAGATCCAACCATATAGAGGTTCATCATCATTTTCTTTGTGATCATGTTGCCAAAAAGGATATCTATATCATGCACGACGGACATTTTAACTTAACCTCTAGCTAGAGAGAAATTTAGTTTTATTAGATATAAACTACTCATAATTGCTTTGGATGAATTTGATATGCCCTCTAGTTAGTTGCTATATATCCTATATGCTTTTCTCATGTCTTGGTCACTCTTGCTTGCTAAAGTGCTAAAATTTTCATGTTCTTATGCCTTGTTTTTTGTTTGTTTTGGGTATTTTTGCAAACACTTATTTTCTCACTAATAGTACCCAATGATGAGTGATATGTACCTAAGGATGTTTAAAATGAAAAATGGACTAGAAAAATAAATTTAATTAGAACTCAAATTGCTAGAATCTAATATTTGTAATGATGGATTAGGTTGACCATTGGTTGAGTTTCCAACTCCACTGATCTGTGGCCAAGGGCTTTTGTAAAAAGCCATTTGATCGAGTTTTCATCTCACAAAACTTGACTGATGGCTCGTCTGGAGCAAATCTTAAGTAGGGATTTTCTGACTTTTCTCCCTCTCAACTAGAGAAAAATTGACGAATTCCTCTTGCATCTCTCTCAAGCTCTCAACCCTGGCCTCGACCTTCCCTTTGGTAGCCCAAGCCAACCCTTGTTTGACCTTCCTAACTCCTTTGCCTATCAGCCCTAGGTGTTTGGACGACCCTTGGTGGTGCTTCCTTCATTTTTGACCTCTCAATCTTCTTTTTCCTACCTCCATGGATACAAATAGGAGACAGAGAGTTTCCCCCTCTAAATCACCATCCTATTCATCCAACTCTCACCTCATTCCATTCGATGATACCTTCTTTCTCTCTAATAAAGCTCTAAATAGGTACAAGGAGGTACTTCCTAGGAACCCCTTCCCATTTGTGCCTTGTTTGAGCCTTATCCATGTAGAAAAAAGGTAATAGTTGAGGTAGCTGAGTTGTTGTGTGATCATCACCTATCTGCCCTTAGTGTCGAACGCCAATGCTATAACAACTCCATCACAATAACTAAGGTAGTTCATGAGTTATATGCCAATTTTTCATGAAATTATGACATTCTTTTACCCCACCTAATACTCAAGTAATTCTTACTTCCATGATTGCTGGTAAGAAATTCACAATCTTAGAAAATATCTTGAATGCCTTTTTTAGTGGTACTGAGGTAACTGACACATGCAAGAAAGATTACCCTGAGCATTTTGACTTGTTAGGCCCTAAGGCCTTATACAAGAAATATGATATCACTCTCCCTGACATTCCTATGTTCTTGAAGAAGCCTCAGTTTCTATATAAGAGGAAGTCCATCCTACCTTCATCTTCCTTGGACCTTAAAAACCACATTCTCGTCTTGGTAGTCAGATGCAATATTCACCCCAAAAATAATCAAATTGAAATTGTAGAAAATACCATGATCATTATGTTTTTCCTGTTGAAAAACATTAGAGTCAAGTGGTCTAGATAGATTCTTCACCATATGACCTTCTTTGACTCCAGGAAGAACACCCAAGGTACCCACCCTACCCAGCCTTGGTTTGTGGTCTCTTCCAATCTGCCACTGGGAAGTCTCTTTTTCATGATCTTCATTATAAATGTTCTAGAAAAGGAGTTTGTATCAATGAGACCACAATCAAGAAAATATTACCCACATCTTCTTCTAACAAACTTGGATCATCTACCTCCACCCAGGAACCTCCACCTGCATTACCTTCCTGTCCTGCCCGCACCTTGTTCCATGTATCAAATGAATCATATATGGGATATGTGATGCATAAAAAGGTGTATAACCTACATGTTGAGGAGCATCTTCATGAGGATCTCTGTTCTATCATGTCTACCATGAACCTTACATGTGCCCATCCTTATCCTAACTATTAACCCTACCCAGGTGATGATTATGCTTCCTATGCATATAATCACTTCTACTCGGCCCCTCCATCTACATCTTCTACTTCTACACCCTCTAATGTTGGTGGTTCTACCTCTGCACCTACCCTTGGAGTGCTACCTATCCCTGCTGGCCTCATAGCTACCTTGCTTGTAGAACTTGGCACCCCTACTCCCACTTTTCCTCAAGCCTAGGAGCTACATGACCTTAGTATGTCTTGGGCTGAGTAGAATGCCATGTGGCTCAGTCGTGTTTTTGGTCCTTCTGCCGATGAAAAGATGCCTAACTAGGTTGATGAGGAAGATACTGCTGATGATGAGGAGGCATCTAATGTTGATGGTGAGGATGGTTCTGATGGATCTGATGATGGGTTTGCTGGTGGTCTGGTGATGAAGGTGATGCTACTGCACCTTCAGATGGAGATGATGACTATGAGCCTAAAGCTAATGATGATGATGCAGATGATGATGTCATGGACATAGATGCCATAGATGTTTAGATGTGTTAGTTCTTGGTCTTAGATGTTGATCATATATGTCTTTCTAGGCTATTTTGTACTAACAACATCTGTGTACATTATTAGAGATGTACTATTTCTATCATCATGTAGTTTTCATCATTATGGCTTGTAGTCACTTTGAGAACATGCTTATGTGTTGTAATGTTAATCTTCTATATCACAACTCTATGTATGTTCTACCATGTGTGTTATTGGTATGATTTCCATATTTTGATTATGACACTAGTTTCTTGTTTCTCTCTTGTCTCTATTTGATGTGTGTTATGTGGTTGCATGTTTTATCTTGTGGTTGGATATTTTGGTTGTGCTTGGAGACGACCCATTTGTGTACTCTTCTACCCCCTTACTTTTTGATAATGCCAAAAGAGGGAGAGAAGTTTGATGTTTTGAAGCTCCACCATATTGTTTTTACTACCTATGTGTTCCTTTCTTTGTCTAATATATGTTTTATCATGTGACTTGCTAAAGGACCATGTAGTATATCTTCTATATAGATATGTGTAGAAAGACTAACTATGCTGGTAAGAGTGAGCATATATTGAGGGGGAGAAATTCACATTGTTCAAATTATGAATCCTCTTGCAATCCACAATGCTAAGGTATAACTTTACATATCCTTTTCAATATGGTGAGGAATGGTTTGTCATTGTTAAAAATGGGGAAAATGTTGACTTGAGAGTTATACATTACCAATATTTTGATAATGAATCAACCATTCCATTCATATGTATCTAATATGTTTGTTTAAGATTGATTTTAGGATTTATGAACATGAAAAGGATCAAATTGCACAAGCCCTAGCTTGTCCAAGTTCAAGTCAAAACCAATGCAAATGTGAAATTTGGGAAATCACTCCAAATCACATTATAATATTTTTGTAATCATTTGTATTGATGATATGACTTGTAACTAAGATGACGAAAAATTAGGGACACTTAATTCCATTGTTTGATCACTTAAAAATCATTTTGGAAAATTTGTCATAGCACCTTGGTCGGCCGAGTTTGAATCTCGACCGATCCATGATGGATTTTCTGAAATGATTGCATCGGTCGAGTTTCACACTCAAAAAACTCGACCAACCAAACTACTAACCAAAGTTGATTTTGGTTGATCGGTCGAGTTACCCCAAGATAAACTCGACTGATATTTTGAAAATTGGCTTTGTCGGTTAGTGGATCGGTTGAGTTACCTTTATTGAAACTCGACCGAATGTGATGTACAGAAAACGTAGAAAAAGTGATTCTAACCATTGGAGAGTTGTTAGAAATGAAAATTGATCCATTGCAAGTTGTAAAATGGCCATTTTTCATTCTTGAGTGATCCCACACTCAAAGGAACACCCCCTTCTATAAATAGAACCCCTTAGAGTTCATTCCAAGGTTGCTCATTCATGCTATCCTTTGTCCTTGATATAGTTGAGTGCTCTACAACCCTTTGAGCCCCTTTCTCTCACTCATTTACATAGCCTGTCATGATTATGAGTGATTTAGGCATGTTGTAAGAGATCTACCTCAATGTTACCTTGTAAAGCTCTCCATCTTTCCATCTTCCCAATCACCTTTCTCAAAGATCAAAGGCTAAAGTGATCTTCTCCAAGTGAATGAGGAGTGCAATTCTTCTTCAAGGTCGAAGAAGCTATGAAGATTTTCTCCTAGTGAAGGAAAAGGATAAGGTGGAAGACTCAAGAAGAGTGGGTAATCCCTGCAAGGCCAAAGACTTGATGCAAGTGTGGGTAAGGCCTTGGTGAAGGCTGAAAACATCTTAATCAAGTGGGTAAGTCCTTGTGCAGGTGGAACACTCTTGTCTTGAATAGGTAAGTCCTTGGATGTATGTTGGTCCTCTTGTAACTCTTATAATGGAATATAAGTATACAAGGGTTACAAAGTCCAAGAGGTTAACCTCTCTAGGTAGTAGATTCACGATCCCCTAGTTTGGAAATTAGAACCACTCTAAACACCTTATCCAAATGTTTGTTTCAATCTCTCCCATCCTTGCTATGTTTATTTAGATAGGACTTCAAATTCATATTTAGCATTTGGTTTCAATTGATATAATTTGAAGGTCTAACTATTCTTGTTAGAATTTTGAATCTCTATTCTCCCCCTCTAGAGCCCTAGATCTAACACTACCGTCTTCTCCAAGATAGACCTGAGGTCGGGGAATCACCAGTTGTGGATCAAGGAGGATGACATACATAAGTCATCTTTTAGGACTACGTATGGTCATTATGGGTTCATGGTTATGTCGTTTGGGCTAACCGATGCACCGATAATGTTCATGGATTTGATAAACATAGTGTTTCATCTGTTTCTTGATCAGTTTTTAGTGGTTTTCATAGATGACATCTTGATATATAGTCGTGACAGCCAACATCATGAACTTCATATCCGTTGGGCATTGATAGTTGATAACACCCAAGTTTATGCATTTATGCTAAGCATTTATTTATGGTTGTGTCACTATAGCCTTAATATTCCCAAAATAAACCATGTTTCTTATCTTTTAGTAATTTATGTCTTTTCATAGATAAAGTTGCTCAACTAGCCAATTTTGGGACTTGTAGGCACTAAACCTAAAAAGACATCTATTCTCCATGATTTCTCCCCAACACACGGTCTTTGCAGCAACTAGACTCCCATCCGTCATGACTGCGGTGAACTAAGCATTTCACTATATGCACTAGCTTAGGAGACGGTGGTCCCGCTATCAGGATGCATCCTCACAAATCAAAAAGGCTCATCGACGTGGGTCCCTCGACCACCAGTAATAGCCCCTCTCGAGTGGGTTCATTCCATGATGTCACTATCACGGCCAAGAAGAAGTAACCTCGACCACGATCGAGGTACATCTTCCTAGACCGCGACCGGAACCATGAAGAAGTAACCTGAACCGCGACCGAGGTACATCCTCCTGGACCACAACTATGGTATCTACATCTTCCTCGACCGCAACCTCGACCTCGACTGTGACCTCGTCTGTGACCACGACTGCGACCTCAGTCGTGACGACGATCTCGACCGTGACTGTGACAATGACTGCAACCTTGACCGCGACCGCGATCTCAACCGCGACCATGAAGTTAAGTCGGTGCAGACCTCGACTGTGACACTAAGTCGGTGATCTGCGCCTGTAAATACTCACCCCCCACAACCTGGAGAGGGGTTCCGATCTGGGGAGCTTTTCAACCTTGTGGTTCTGACCTGGTGAAGTTCCTAGAGCCCTGTGGGAGAGTCTGGAGGTTTGAAAAGGCCAAAGTGCTCATTCTACACTCATCTCTTCAGCGTGCTTTCATTCCCCACCATCTTCCACCTCCAGTCTTAGATCTCCAAAGGCGGAAGCTGAGGAGAGAGAAGACAGAGGATCCATCTTCTTTGGGAGAAGGAGAACATCCACACCATCATCTTCCACCCCCATCCACCAACCAAGCCATTGTTTGGGGCGAATCTAGAGAGATAGGAGGCCAAAGAGTCCAGAAGATAGAGGAGGATGACCCAAAAGATGAGATCCGACCTATATGGAGGCTAGGGAGTGAGAGCCACCTATCCCCTACTGGATAAATCTCTTCTTCTCCTTTCTTATATTGTTCTCTTTTATTTCTGTACAAATGATGTTGTTCCATCTTTGTTCGGAGTCAACTATGCTTTTCCATGGCTAGTTGAGCTTCTTCTTGGCTATGTAGCCCGTTTTGGGCATATTTATGTACTTTTACCTTAAGCAAGTAGTTTTATTTCAGATCTAGTATGTTTACTGTTCTATCTTCTCTTTCTAGTTATGATTGCTAGTTTGGTTGATCTCTTTCTCGCCTAAACTTCTATTTCTACCTATATCAAGAAATTCATCATAGAAATAGATAAGAGAAGGTAGTTTGGATCAGAATATGAAAGGAGGACGGTTCAAGGCTGTCTGTTCCTAACATCCTAGAATATTATAGACCTGAGAGGGTATCTAGAATATTCTAGGATGTTGGTTTGTCATCCTCGAGAGCAGTTTCATATCATCGATGGGTTTTATTCATACTACGCAAGAGCGAGTGGGATGACCCCACAAGAACAGATACCACAGTGTGGACTATGTTTGGATGTAAGTTGCTTGTTGGGGTGTTTGAGGGTTGTCTACACCTAAGAACGGGTGCATAGACTACCCAACTTGTAGTTACATAGCTAGGAACTCCTTCTCTCTGATTGAGTAGAATCTCACAGACTCTATTTTTTATTTTATTTGCTCTGTTTTAATTCGTGACAACCCGCTAGACTAGTTCTAGCTCCTAACTTTCCTGACTATCATCTTGGCTTATCTGACTCAAGAATGAAACTTTTGATATCTTAGACCCTATTTTTGATGGACAGTCCTTTATCAGGATGCATCCTCACCAATAAAAAAGGCTCATCGATGTGGGCCCCTCAACCACCAGTTATACCCCCCCAGTGGGTTCATTCCATGATGTCATGACTACAGCTAAGAAGAAGTAACCTCGACCGCGACCGTGACCGCGGTCATGATAGTGTTGAGGCAATATCAGTTATATGCTAAGTTCATCTAGTGTGAGTTTTGGATGAAGGAGGTGTCTTTCCTAGGACATGTGGTATATGTTGAATGTGTTCGTGTGGATCCCAAGAAGTTTGAGTCCGTGACAGAATGGGAATAACCAAAGTCATCGACAAAAGTACATAGTTCTCTAGGGTTGGTAGGCTACTACCGAAGGTTCATTAAGAACTTCATCTCAGTGGGATTTCCCCTAACCAAGCGGATGAGGAAGAATGCCCTTTTGTCTGGGATGATAGATGGCAACGTTCCTTTCAGTTGTTGAAGGAGAAGCTGACAAGTGCACCAATGCTAGTGATGCCTGAGTAGGGGAAAGGTTACATAGTTTTTGTGATGTATCACGGAATGGTTTGGGTGTGTGCTGGTGTAGGACAAGAATGTGATATATTATGTGTCACAATAGTTGAAGAAGCACAAGGAGAACTATCCTACCCATGATCTGGATTTGGCTGTAGTGGTTCATGCTTTGAAAACATAGAGACACTACCTATATGGTTAGAAGTGTTAGATCTTTAGAGACCACAAGAACATGAAGTATATGTTTTCACAACATGAGTTGAACATGCGGCAGAGGCACTACATGGAGTTAATCAAGGACTATGATTGCATGATTGATTACCACCCATGAAAGGTGAATGTCATGGTAGATGTGTTGAGTAGAAAGGATTCTTCAATGTCATCAGTGTGCAGTGCATAGTCGAACTCCTTGGTGTGTTATAAGAGAGACATGTTGGTCTCCTTGCTCCATATGAATGTGAAGCTAGAGGTGCTATGCTAGCAGGTCTATTGGCATAGTTGTAGGTAAAGCCCACGTTGATATAATAGATTAAAGAGGCACAACAGGCTGATATTCTGATACAACAGATATGATCAGAGTTCAGCAACAAGAAGCATGATGGCTTCCATGAGACAAATGACATAATAGTTTGTTACCATAGCAGAGTTGTAATTCCCGATGTGGATTGTTTGAGAATGATGGTTTTGGAAGAGGCTCACTCTTTGATGTATGCTATGCACCATGGTAGCACCAACATGTACCATAATCTTATAGATATGTGTTGGTGGCCTGTCTTGAAGCAAGATGTAGCTGAGTTCATGGCTAAGTGCATAGTGTGTTAGTAAGTTAAGGCAGAGCATCAAAAGCCTACAGGGACATTGCAGCCGTTACCCATACCGCAGTGAGAGTTGGATCATGTCACAATGGACTTTGTGATTGGTCTGCCTAGGACAACCAAAGGACATGGTTCGATTTGGGTGATAGTTGACCGGTTGACAAAGTCAGCACACTTCTTTCCCGGGAAGACACCGATTTCAGCAAAGAAGCTTGATTAGATCTATGTGGATGAGATAGTGTGTTTGCATGGTGTCCCAACTACCATCGTATCTGATAGAGGTCCTTAGTTCACAAGTCATTTTTGGGAGTGTTGGCACATAACTTTGGGTACGTAGTTGAGGTTCAACACTACCTTCCACCCTCACACAGATGGTTAGTCTGAGAGGACCATACAAACCTTGGAGGACCTATTGAGAGCTTGTGTCTTGCAGTTTTTTGGGAATTGGGACATCCACCTCAGTCTGATAGAGTTTGCCTATAATAGCAATTATCAGAGTAGAATCGACATGGCATCGTATGAGGCATTGTATGGGAGACGTTACATGTCTCCCTTGTGTTGGTATGAGACAGGTGAATATGAACTTCTTTGTCCTGAGTTGGTGTAGTAGACAACAGAGAAGATCAAAATGTTTCAACGGTAGTTGAAAGAAGCCTATGACAGGAAGAAGTCGTATGCTGATAATCATTGGAGACCCTTGGAATTTCAAGTGGGGGACATGGTGTATCTTAAAGTCTCTCATTGGAAGGGTGTTTTGAGGTTTGGAAAGAAGGGTAAGCTAGCTCCTCAATATATGGGACCTTATCCTATAGTGGTACATAGGTGGCCTACAAGTTGGAGTTTCCACATGAGTTGTACAGGTTGCATCCAGTGTTCCATGTGTCTATGCTGAGGAAGTGCCACCTTGATACCGATTTGGTTTTGAAGTCAATAGAGGTTGAGCTTGATGAGGACATGTCCTATGTTGAAAGGTGAGGTTTGATCCTTGATAGGAGGGTGAAGAAGTTAAAGAATAAGCACGTGGGAGCTTGAGGAAGAGATGCAGAAGAAGTACCCATCTCTTTTTGCTTAGGATTTTGGGGGGCGAAATCCTTATTAGGGGTTTATGGCTTGTAAGACCCCTGACATGTGTCTTGGGTTAACCCTATTTTTTGGCTTTATGTTGTTCTTAGAACCTTTCTCTAATCCTTTGAGTTGATCTTAGAGCATGTGGAGAGCTTAAGTCTCCAGTTTGAGCTTGTTTGGATGTTGTTTGTGCTTTCTGTGCTAGTTTTTGTGCAAATTGCAATTTACCCATTGGAATGGGTGTTCTTGTAATTTTCCTCCTCTAGAGTGATCCTTCTCTCTCTCAGCTTCATGAGGGAGGTTTTTGTGCTTTGGGGCACCTTGGTTGACCCTTAGTTGAGTGGTATCACCCTTAGTGGCGATTAAGGTTTTCTAAGGGTTTGGGTGCCTTGACCATGTTACCCTTGTTGGTTTGTTTCGACCCAAGTCTCGACCTAGGGTTTGTTGTGACCTTGTGTTGCAACCTAGTAATCATTGGTGGTGTGTCGTGACTGTGGGTGGTTCCCTTGGTGGGTTGCAGTCTCAACATGAAATTTGGGTGGCCTAGGTGGTTGTGATCCCACCTAGAGTGTATCACCATCTCTTGTATTTGTGCTTAATGTGGTTGCATGTTAGTTTCTTGAGTGGAAAAGTGTCCCTTTGGGGCTTTCTTTCATTGACAGCTCATCCCTTTCCCTACCTCTTTCCTCCTTTGCTTTATAAACCCATTTCTCTCCAAACAAGTGATATTTGTTTGGCCATGCTCTTTCTCCTTCCTTTCTTGGACGATTTTGGAGCATGGTGGAGCAAGAAGGATCTATTCTCGATGATTTGGAGGTATTCCAACCCTTGCATGTGGTGTTTGTGGTGATCCTTGGTCATCTTCAACCTTCGTGAGTGTTTATCTTCCTTGTTAATGTTCTCTTTGGATCTTCTACTACAGCTTATTCCATTTTCTCAGTCCTAGACCATGTTTTGACATGGTGGTCGTTCTTGAGAGTAAGCTCCTCATCATAAGGGTAATAGGGCATGTTTTGATACGGTGACACCCAAGTGAGAGAGAGTTTCTTCTCTCTTTTCCCCCTTCTTTCTTTTGGTTTGTCCTTGCACATTTTTGTCCTCTTTCTTGAGCTATCCTTTGACCTCATTGTTTCCTCTTTCTTGAGGTGCCCTCGTGGCCGAAAGTGGAGCTTTTGTTGAGCTTAACCTTTCTTGGTTATTGTGTGCTTTGAGCTTGCCTTCTTTGGAGTGATCTTCCTTAAGGCAGGTTATATAACTCTTAACCTCCTCTATTATTGCACCCTTCATGCTTGCATGTTACTGATTTCTCTCTCTAGATGTTTCCTTAACATGTTAATGGATGGTGATAGACCTTAAAAGATGATGTTGAGATCATGCTTTGTTTGGATGTAATCTGAAACCTTGTTGGTTTCTCTGTCATAAGATCTTCATTAAGTAGAATGTTTCTCTCTCTTTTTTATAAGCCCTAACCTTACATGTGATATGTATGCCATGGCTTTTATATGCTATGGTGATGATTATGTGATACAGGGAGGTTCTTATGAACACTAATGAAACAATAATGTGGTGTTGAATATGTAGGGCTTAACCTGGTGGGTCCTATGACCTAGTGTTGCTTAATGTCTATTGAGAGGAGATATCCTCAAGTGATGTGATTAAGGGATTGATATCTAATGGTGGTATGTGACCTTGGTGATCTCCTTGTGAATGGCAGAGCAATGAGTATCATGTGGTGGTTGTGTGACAAGTTCACACCCTATACATTTTATATCTTTTGAAGTTGCAACACACCCTTAATCATGTAGAGTTTGTTTTAGCTGTATACATTGAAACTTGATTGATGTTAAAGGTCACCCATTGGCTAACTAATTAAGTGAAACCTAATCATGTAGTTTTCCCTATTCCATAGATCCAATTCCAGTGACATCTTTATTTGCTGGATTGGTGAAACGAGTTTAACTCGGAGCACATATTTTTTAATATGATGTGGTGCAAGTCGAGTATCTCCATGTGTCCACAAGTATAGGTTGTGTGAGAAAACCATGCATGAGCCGATCTCCTTGTGATATGGATGGCCATGCGTGACCAACTCCTTCTTTTAAGAATGGCCATCCATGAGCCTATTCTTCTAGCATCGTTACCTGTACCAAGGTGGCCTACGTGTTTTATATGGAAAACCATGTGTGAGACAATTCTTTTGTGACTATATGTCACTATTTTGTAGTTTGAATGGTATGTCTCTATGGTGTTCTCTTGTACTGACCAAGAGGTGTTGGAGAGGTTGTGGATTCTATCTCTTCCATGGACCTTGTATGGCACTGTCAGTTGCCCTTCACACTGGGTTGTTGGATTTGGGTGGTACAACTCAAATCCTCAGGGCATAATAAAAGAAGTAATACAACTGTGTAGTATATGTTCTTAGGGTGACATACACCTCACATTGGTTGAGTTGTTGCCTTACCTTTATACTAATTTCTTGAATTATAAGATGGTAAGAGAAGTCAACTATTATACATGTTCTTCATTTTCCATTTTAGAATATAACTTGATCCATTCCTCAGTGGTGACTACCTACTCTTGTTTAATATGGTTTACCTATTATATACATATCAATTAGCTAAATTTGTTCATCTGCTTAGTATGTTGTTTTACCTACTTATTTGTGCTTTAATAGCTTTGACAGAGAGTTATATCTCTCGTTGGGACATTTGGTCTCACCCTATGGGTTTTCACATCCTTTAGGTGACCGTGCATGAAACGGTAGAGGTTGTGCAGCTAAGGAACAGCAGTAATAAGAGAAGTAGTTGATAAGGTTGGATGTACTACTATTCTTTTGATGTTAGAGTCCTAGAGTCATCCCTATACACTCAGGTCCTTGGGGTGGTTTTGAGGTGTTCTGTGGATATGTGATCGATACGAGGTTTTTTCTTGTGTGCCATGGTTGTGTAGTTATAACAGATGTACTTGTATATATATGTGGAATCAATATCTTGTGTAATAGGTTGATGATAAGAATGTTTATATGGAGTGATGTAAGTACCACGTGATATGTTATGCCCTCTGTGTGGAAGGCCTTGTGAACTCATATGTAATAAACTTTTGGCTTATGGTGCTATAATGAAAATGTGTTTAATTACCTGTGTTTTATAGGAATCTGCTTGCTTAGTGTTGTTTCCGCAGTTTGGTTTTGAGTTATCTCATTTGTGGCGCGTCGAGGCATCACATATGCAGTCTAGATATGTGATTCTCATTTATGTGCCTTAGACGACAATGCCAAAGATATGTTGTGTTTGAGTTGTTTAGTTTTAGTGTTTTGATATTTACGTTCTAAACATATGTCTTTAGATCTAGCAAATAAAGACCATAAGACATTGGGTCACTGCCATAAAAGATCCCATCTTTAGAAATAGAACATGGACCATTCTTAATATCAAATTCATATGCATCCTTGTCCATACAAGATACAGAAATGATATTTATATTTATGGTAGGTATACAATAGTAGTTCACTAACTCTATTAAAATCCCTATGGGTAGAGATAAACTATAGGTTTCAACTGCAGTGACAACAACTCTTGCTCCATTTGTGACTCACAGTTCAGTCTCACCCTTTCCTAAAGGCCCACTTTTTTTTAGATCCGACATATTCGAGAATATGTGAGATCGACATCCAGTATCAAGTACCCATGATGAAGAAGTAGAAAGTTTATCCCGATAATGTATAAACATGAAGTGGAGATTTCTATCCCCATCTTCTTATTCCTGAATGCCTTCAAGTACAAAGGGCATATTTCTCTTGTACTTTTCTTTCTCCTCATCTTGAGTGTTGAAGAACTAGATTTTAGGCTTAGCCTTAGAACTCTTCATGGACTTTCTTTCATCATTGGACTCAACTCCATTGATCATCATCATGGATTTGTCATTCTTCATTTTTTCTTTGACATTTATCAGCATGTCGATCAAATTTGAAAATGGTTTGACCACATTATTCAAGCGATAGCACTCAATAAAATGTTTATATGATTTAGGCAATGATTTTTGAATCATATCCATAGCCAAATATTATCTTAAAGAGAACCCAAGTTCTTCTAGAAGATCCACATTTCCAATCATATTGAGCACATGGGCCTCTACTGGGTCTCCCTTTGTCATCTTACACTCAAAGAGTGCCTTTGAGACACTGTACCTTTCTTGCTTTGTGAGGTAATGGTTCATGTCCCTAAGATGTGTCCATCTCAAGTATCCCCATATCTTTCACATTGTTCATGAAACTCACAGTTCATGCATCTTAGCATAAGGTGCTTTATGTCTAAGGCTTCATTGGCATGCTTCCAATAAGCATCCAGTTGAGCCCTAGGCACATCAGGACCATGTATTTCTGGCACTGGTGTTTCCAGGACATAGAGCTTGTACTCTTCATTTAGAACCCTCCTCAAAGTCCAAAACCAGTTGTGGAAATTGTCCCATCAAGTTTGTCCTTCCTAAGGACTGGTCACAATAGTAATTTGTTTGTCATTTGATTCTACAAGATAAAATTTGCATTTTTTTTCAAACATCCTTTTTGATTTGTTTTGATTTAAAAAATTGATGATATTCAATTAGGTCTTTAATTAATTATCACTCCCACTATTCTATTCAAATTTATAGCCCTCACATATCAATTCGAAAGTTTGCAACGTACAACCTTCAAGTGAGACAAAACCCAAAATAATTCAACTATTATCCGGATAACGCTAGCGTCCATAGTCAATTATTAAGGAAGGCAACATTTGCCAATTGCATTCTATGCAATTCTTGGATAGATGATATGCACAACTCCTTGCCATAATCAACTTCATGCCTCTAGGTTCTCAATCTTATTAAGGACACCTAGTTAGGCCTGACCCAAGACACAACATAATATATATGCTTCCTTCTTGGGTAGAACCTATATATCTACAATCACACTTCCATGAGATGAACGACGCACCATGCTTGGGCATAACCTACACTTATTTTATCAAGCTTTACATGTGTGTTTCCTATGGAAAGAATCTAAGAGTTAATATGTTATTGAGGGAGTTTGTATTTATAAATACATATACTTTATCCAATCACCACATATATAGTACATATCATATACATGCTATATCACACAATGTAAAACATGCAATAAAATAGAAGGTGATAGTTATGGCCATTCTAATGTAATTCCTTGAAGCCATAAGGAATAACCACAACTGAGGGTCTACATATTATGTAGAAACATGATGTTGGTGAATATGTGTGCTTGACAATGTAGGTTGATCGGTTCAACCCTTGAACCGACCGACTCACTTCCTGGCCAATCGGTTGGTCATCTCCTCGGTCATCTTGAATCTGGTCCACCATCTTCTTGGTCCTCCAATTGATCGACTAGGCCTCCAGTTGATTTGTCCTCCTTGGTCCACCATCTTGTTAGCTTGTCTTCTTCATTATAACAAGAAAAATCTATCCTACTATTACATAATTATAGAGAAACCTTGAGTTACATTCGAGGAGAGCAAAGGTAAGAGATAATAATATTTTTACTATTGGAAGATAAGGTAGAGGCTCGGTATGAAAACCGATATGTAATAAAAATAAATACACAACTAATTAGGATTATTTGCCATAACCACACTACACATCCACCATCAAAACCAACTTTTAGTATGATGCATGTAAATTGCATATATATATATCATATATACATATATATATATATATATATATATATATATATATATATATATATATATTAGTTTGGGATTTATATGTGGTATTTGATTGGACATTGATATTTACATCGTATGTAATAAATAAATGATAAAACCAAAATCCAATCATATCGTTTATCCCAAAATATAGTAGATTGATGTGACTCTGATACCACTATATGGAAAGATGACATCTGATAGGTAGAAAAAACAAAACAATTTACTATCATATTCCCCATTACACCAGTGGATCATGCCAATACCTATATAATGGAAAGGGTGGTTTTGAGGATATACCTAGTCCTGGAGAAAGTCCAATGACAATCTCCTCATCATTATAGTTGTACAGTTGTCTTCTAATTACATTGGGACAACATATTCAACAACTCATTGTCTTTACCATGAATAGCAGGTTGCATTGTCCTCCTAGTGGGAAAAGTATCCATGCCTCTAGAGAAATCCACACAGACCCCTAGAACTCTTTTCATCCTACTAGAACATAAATGAAGGAGTTTTCCTTCTTGTTGGTGTACTAGTCACCAACTTGCTCTCCCACAATTGTTCTCCCTTGCTATCCCTCCCTTTATCGGGTACGACTTGCTCGGATTCTTTTAGTTACCACAACCAGAGGAGACAAACAATTCTCAGAGGTAATTGATGTGTTTGAGAAGCCCTTTGTACCCCTATATATAGGAGGGGTTAGGATCATGGTTCCCAGTCTATGTGGGAGTGGAAGGGACTAGAATCTCACAAAATTTTCAACATGCAAATGGCAAAATAGTTGGTTCGCTAGGCTAATTGATCAATTGGCATGTGATATTATTGGTTCACCCAGTGAACCAGTCATTTCATCATGTTTCCCAATCTCATATGAATTGGCAATTCTAGTCCAATTAATGCACGGCATGACATCTACACTGATCCTTGATGTAATCGAATTTCACTATGGACTGGGTGTCTCTCTTTGCAAAATGGTCATCTCTCCATAGCAAACTGGTCATTTCATGCCCCAACCCAACTAGAATCCAACCAATGCAGTTTTGAATCAACCTGACACTCCAATCGGTCATTTAATCACATGAACCAATTGGTTGGAAGTTCAGTCAGTTGATATGTTGCTTGAATTGAATACCTAAACACTTTAGAAATCAATTCAATTATCATTCATGATCAAGACTCCTCTTCTAGGTGTATCCTATGTGTGTGACCCTATAGGTCCCATATTATGTTTGCAGTGAATGTCCATAATCAATTATGACATGTGTTATCGGTGTCTATTAACCTTCCACAATAACATATGACTAGGGACACAATGAGAATATATATACTCTTAACATACATATGATCTCATTTTTCAAGTCACATACTTGAAGACATACATCATCAGGTAACATCATTCTCTAGACATTTATTATGTTACTTCATTATCTCATAACTGAATAAAACAGAATAAATTGGAAGCTTGCCTTTATTGTTAATTCAATCATTTACAAGCTATGCCATTACAATCATCATATGATTGGCTATGTGGGCATACATACCAACAAGTTCATCATTAAGCATTCTATAGACATGTATATTTTTCAACCATACATGAAACATGCAATTTGGTTCATTTGTAATGTTTACCCATGAATACTATTTTCCCTATGCTGGTATTTATGATTACCTATATTGAATCACACAAGTTCTATAACATATGTAGTAAAATTCCATCATCTCATAGTCAAAGCACAAGTAATATTACATACAATGATTTCACAACATGTTCATCAAACACCTAGTATAGTTTTAGAGAAACATATACACCACCATATCAAGCTTATTACGCAACCTATTACATAACCACCCAAAGATAACCAAAAATCCTATAGAAAAACTTTTCTATCACATATACATCAAACTCAAGTTCACCTATCAGTGAAGTCATTTGGTTATTTTTAGGCATAGGATTGTATGAGTGGGTATCAGAACCAAAAACATTTTTCATTGGTTGATCAAAAAATGTCCAAGTAACAAGATAAGACAATATCATAAATAAAACCAAATTCATCTTCATTCTTATTAACTAGAGCATATATGGTTCATTAAAATCATTAAGAAAGCACACTATTTACTTTAGGTAATGTTCTTGGAAATAAAGGGGAAATAACATAAGTAAGAAAGTACAAGAACATTAAGAACATATCAACTTTTCTATTTTTTATTATTGTCCAGAAACTACTTGTATTTTAGCTAACCAAGTAGAAGTTGTCACTTTGTACTCAACTACATAAGTCACCATCCATGACTTATGGTTTAGTTAGCCAACCTAAGACAACAAAATCAATATGGGTCATCCACATGGCTAAGTTGAAGTCTATAGCATATCTACCTTCTCAATCACACTGCTTGGTAGGATAGGTTGTACTTCATCTCATGTCATATTTCACATATTTCATCATTCTTTTTACATTTCAGATTCCTAGGATTTGGGGTCTCTTGCTCCTAATCCTTTCTTACACATCTCACATCAAGAGAGTTGGGGCCTCTCTCCCATCTATGTGGATCACTCAAACACCCCACACATTGATCTTCATGATCGAATCCACTCTAGTTCTTCTTTTCATTCATACAATTCGATATAAATAAGATTCCCCTTACCCATTTGTAGTACAGACAATGGGAGATGTTCATAGAGTACATGGTACATATCTATATGATATTAGGTTTTATCACACTAGTACAAGAATGGTCTATAGTGTCAGTTTTTTAAGCCTCTAGCGTCACTTTTTAACTGACGCCTAAGTGGTCGTCGCTAGAGAATTTTCTATATAGGGTCGGTTTTTAAATTAAAGAAAATCGACCTTAGAGAGGTACAAAAATTGACCCAAGAGAGGTACAAAAACCGACCCTAGAGAGGTACAAAAACCGACCCTAGAGGTCTACAAAAAATGAGCTATTGATCCTGACATCTCTAAGGTTCGCTATGTAAAAAAACCGACCCTAGAGATCTCTAAGGTTGGTTATATGAAGAAAACCAACCCAAAAGGGTACCTGGCGATTTAATTTGTGAAGCTCTGAGGTCGATTATATTTGAAAACTGACCCTAGAGATCTCTAAGGTCAGTTATATGAAGAAAACTGACCCAAAAGGGTACCTGGAGAGAATTTGTGAAGCTATTAGGTCGGTTATATTTGAAAACTGACCCTAGAGAGGTATAAAAACTGACCCAAGAGAGGTACAAAAACTGACCCTAGAGTTCAACAAAAAATGAGTTGTTGATCTCGACATCTCTAAGGTCAGTTATGTGAAGAAAACTAACCCAAAAGGGTACCTGGAGATTTAATTTGCGAAGCTCTTAGGTCAGTTATATTTGAAAACTAACCCTAGAGATCTCTAAGGTCGGTTATATGAAGAAAACCAACCCAAAAGGGTACCTGGAGAGAATTTGTGAAGCTCTTAGGTCGGTTATATTTGAAAACTGACCCTAGAAATCTCTAAGGTCGATTATTTAAAGAAAATCGACCCAATAGGGAAGTGAGTACATGATAAGTTTGCGTTGAAGCTACAAGGTCGGTTATTTTAAAAAAAACTGACGCAGTTGAACTCTAAGGTCGGTTTTTTTAAATAACTGACCCTAGAAGTCACATTTGTTTTTAAAAAATTCTGCAGAACAGAAATCTTCATAACAGAAACCTATAGAACAGAAATATGCTTTACACAGTTCAAAATCTGCAATAGAAGTAGACTTGCAAATGCAATGATGCAAACCAAAAAATGAATTCCAAAGCCATTTGCTAGCTTTTATTCTAATATTTTTTGAATTGATGTATCAATCTCCAAACCACACACATTCATAACAACAATAATTCACATATTCAGTTGAGACATACTCATACACATAGCACATACTAACATTCATGCAAGTCTAAGATAGATTCATGCAGTTGAGACATAGCACACACTAACATTCATACACATAGCACATACTAACAACACTGATAGATTGCAAGTCTAAGATGATATTAAAATTTATGTCTGATACAAAAGTAAATTTGATAGAGTTTCAAAACTACATAGACAAATGAAGATATGCATTCAATCCAATTCTATAGTCACTTCATTAAGAAAAGCCTCTGACCACTCTTCTTGGAATTCATTTAACTCATCAAGTGTGTAAGGCTGAGTTGTAAAGATCTGCAACAGAAAATGCACATGCTAATATTTTATAAAATGAGTACATCTCACTTGTAAATTAATGATGTTATTCTTTATTACCTGATCTATAGTCTGAATGTCATTTGATGTTCCTTTGACAATAGCTTGCATATATTTCATTACATAGTAGCCACAAGCCCAATCATTATTTTGTATATGACACTACAAATAAAGAATTATATTTAATGTTAGTAAACTACTATAAATAGAGTTGAGATAACACTATAAGGGTTAACATATAAGAGTTGACATATACATTACTATAAGAGTTGTACATATATAAGACTAAGTCGTCAAAGTAGTTACCTTGATATTTTTCAAAGTCAATGTCTTTAATTTGGTGGGTATTATTCCTCCACCTTCACGAAAAGCCTTGATACCCCTATCAATTAAATGATTACGATAGTAGTCAAAATAGAAATTCTAAGTAGAAATATTATGTTGAAGCATAACAATTGATGTGGTAAAAACTAACTTTATGCTTACTCTATAGTTGGCAATTTCAGTTTGTGACTCCTTGTTGTTATTCCCATTGGGTCAAGATGATAGAAAGTCATCAATTTTGGGACAACCACCACTAATTCCCAATGTCTAGATCTGAGTAAATGCATATTGAAAACAAATATTAGAATTATAAATTTAGTCAATATTAGAATTATATTGAATAATAATACTTACTTGACGTTAAAAGGAATTAGGATAATTTCTTTTCCCACACTAGTAAAATATTTGAATGCAGTACAGAAGTACTCATTCACATCCTCAATGTGTGTCTCCACTTGACTAGTGATTGAAGGAACTAAGAATCCAACATTCCTTATATCAAAGTTTGTCATCTCGGTATATAAATGGATGTAAAACATTTGTAATCATTTCATATATTAGAAATAAGCTAAAAATGTATATTGGAGTTTTCTATATTGATGAATCCTTACCTTATCCATGCTTCTAATATCAAAGTATTTATCCAATCATACCGGAACAAATCTTTAATATCATCAAGAAAAATAAAATTATCAAAGTCCCTCCCAGTTGCATCTTCTATTAAATTGACCAACATATATGATCCTGAGCTTTGGTTGGCTAAGTATCGACACAAACATTTACATTTGCTTCTCGATTCGTCGAATGTAGCTTTGGGAATGAAAGATGGCTTGGGCATAGGAGGATGACTAGTAGAATTTTCACTTTTTGGTTTACAAACATGTTAATTAAATTACATACTTATATTACACGAGTTCATATATGTAGTCCAATATGAAAAACATGGTAGATTTCAGATATATACCTTTTCATTGATAACCAAGTGTTTAGGACAACCCACCATAGCACCCTCTACTTCTTCAACTGTACTATATTCAGGATTATATATGGGTAGTGGTTTGTCCCCCATTCCGTCATATACAAGATGGATGGACACACGACAAATGTCATCAGAAACTGGTTGGCAATGCAATGTACCACCGAGGTTTTATACCTTACCCACTGCCACAACACTATACTCTGGAACCTCCATTGCAATTTTACAGTTCATACCAACCTAGAATTGAAATAATATAAGTTATATATGAAGCGGTAAACCAGATAACTACTATATTATATATCATACCAATAATACAACATATAGAACAAACTTACTGCAAATTGTTATGGTGGGTCATTGGGAGTGCTCCCATGACCTTATACAACTGGAGCATGGGCTTGTACCTCATCATCTGAGAGACGCACGGTTTGAGGAGGTTGAGAAGGTTTAGTAGTCTGAAATGAAAACATTAGTTGTTGCACTTTCTGTGCTACTAATGCTTCAACCTCATCATGTGTAACTGTACGACCTCTTCTATATTGTGAAGGGCCACAATAAGACTTGAATCCTATGCTAGCTCCTAATGCCCTAACATGGCCAGGATGCTCCTTCGTACCAAGAGCAACTGATAGTTCATCCATGTGGCCAACTAGTATGAACTTTCCTTCCTTTCTTTGCTCATGGAGATCAATCTATTCATAGTTAATAAAAATATTAAATCACAATCAATTAGATATAAATAAATCAAAGTTTGTGTGAGTTATTCTTTAATCACTTAGTTGTGATGAACTTACCATCTTTTGTGCCACCTCCTTAGTTGCAGGGTTGGTAATTTCACCTGCTTTATTTTTTCTAGCATCAATCCAAATTTTGTAACGGGGTGGACGCTCAACTGGAGTTATACTAGACTCTTCTCCAGAAGAGAGTTGCTTCTCTAGTTGTTCATAGGTGAAGGCATAACCAAGGGGCCTCAAGTGATGGTTATGCACATTTTCAGCCCATCTTTCCTTTTAGGCCTCGTGAATAGTCTGATCATTTAAAATGAGGTATTGCAATTTACACTTGGCAAACATATACATATATATACATTAATTGTATAAAAATATTCATACAATACATCACAATCTTTATTACCTAAAACTCTTCTGATTTCCTAGATGCAACAAATCTTTCCCACATCTTAGGATCTATAAATGGGTATTGATCGGTTGCTTTCTTCTTTTGCTAGGATTATCTATATAATCCCTTTTGAGATAGGTCTTGAAAGCCCTCCATTATACACCACAACGATGTAGCACTCTTTTCTTGTGATCTTTTTCATTTAGATGAAAAACACCCTATACATACAAATGAATAAATAATGTTATTTCAAAAAGGATATGTAATTTCAAGCAAAAAATTAGAATCAATAAATAGAAAACATGATAATATAGTATCAAAATTCAACTCACAGCTATATCTATCCATAGAAGGTCTTTCAAGGAAACAGAAACATCATGCCAGTTTTCTATATCTATTACCACCTTATTGCACGTAGTAGCCCCTACGTAATGCTTAAAAGCACTAGCATGTTCCCCAATAGGTGCTCTTGTGCCATCAAATTGGATTGGCAATTTCTCACCTTTGGCCTTGAGCTCCTGCAGCCTATGCATCAATGTGGGACCTCTACACTTCTTAGCATCACCACTACCACCCTCATGGTGCTCATGCTCAGAATATTCATCTTCACTTGCCATTTTAGAACAACCTTCAAGTATACATGATAAAAGAAACATAAGTGATAATAAAAGAACAAGTGGTAATATATGATGTATATTTAAAAGATTATGTGTTTGAATGATAATAAAATGTATAATTTAAAGAATACATGCCTCTAATATTGGTTGAGTTGTTAGTCAAGTAAAATTCCTTCAGCATGGTCTTGACGTTTATAGTATTCATCAATGTTAACTTCAACATTTACACTTGGCAAACCAACTGAGAATGGGTTGGAATCATCATACTTTTCAAGTATTCTTCTTCATTTATAGGATCCACAGTAAACTATCTTTTTCCACAAAGAACGATAGACCAATTTTTATTTGTCAGATCATCAATATAGAATACTTGTTTTGCTTGGTCTGCCATGATGAATGTCTCATCTTTCTCTCCAATCTTTTCAAAATTCACCAATGTAAAACCTAACTCATCTACTACAACTCCTTTGTTGTTATCAACCCAATTACATCTAAAGATAGGAACTCTGAAATTTGCATAGTCCAATTCCCATATGTCCTCAATGACGTTGTAATACGACATCTCAACTTCGTGTGGTCTTTTATCTTTGGCACTAGCAAAATACAACGAACAAGCTTTAACAGTGACCCCACTATTTTGGACCACACTACCTTCATCTTAACATTTTGTGTAGTATGAAAATCCATTTATGTCATAACCTTCATATGATATGACATCCATTTTTAGCTTAAAGGTGAGCCATTTTATGTTCTCAGCAACATTATTCGGTGATTCAGATAGTTGATTAAAGACTTTCTCTTCAAACCACCTAATAAATGTTTGATTATGCTCTCTTTCAAGCCACATTGAATTGGATCGCGGATGATTTCTCTTGATAAGATCATTATGTTATGTGATGTAGCTAATAACTTCATCGATGTTGTGTAAAATATACACATGTGCTTGTTCCCACTACTCACGACGAATTCCTTTCACTCAAGCTCCCATATAAGGATGCACTGGTGGGAGAAATCTCCGATGACCAAGATATATGTTTTTTACCACCATGTTTCATTCAAATCGAATTAGTATTTTCTCACAAATAGGACATGATTTGTATCCTTTTATGCTATATCCAGACAAATTTCTATAAGCTGGAAAGTTTTTAATTGTGCAAAACAACATACCATGCAAAGTAAAGATCTCTTTATGTGAAGCATCATATGTCATAACACCTTCGACCCATAGTTTCATTAGGTCATCAATTAGAGGTTGAAGGTAAACATCAATATCATTTCTAGGTTGCTTGGGCCCTGATATCAATATTAACAACACGACATACTTATTTTTCATACACAACCAAGGAGGAAGATTGTATATAACAATCACAACAGGCCACGTGCTATGTTGGCTGCTTAATGTACCATATGGATTCATTCCATCTATACAGAGTCCAAGTCTTAAGTTTCTTAGTTCTTTACCAAATTGAGGGTATAATAAATCAATTTTCTTCTGTTGTGGTGAATCATATGCATTTTGTAGGATGCCATCATCATTGGCCTTTAACTCCCCATGCCAAGACAAATTTTGGGCATCTTCTTTATTAGCAAATAAACATTGAAATCGTGGTATTATTGGTAGATACCACATCACCTTGGCAGGAGAGCCATTTTTAGCTTTAGCTGAATTTGTGGTCTTGTACCTTGACGCACCACATTTTGGACAATTTATCAAATCACTATAGTCCTTCTGAAATAACACACAATCATTTGGACATGCATGAATCTTCTTAGCCCCCATTCCCATTGGGCACATTATTTTCTTTGCTTGATATGTTGAAATTGGAAGCTCGTTGCCTTCAAGAAGAATTTCCTTTAACAAAGAAACAGTGAAGTGAAACTCTTGTCGCTCCACCAGTTTTGAGATTTAAGAGTATATAATCGCATCATAGCACCCAACCTCGTGAACTTAGTACAACCCTTATATAATGGTTTTTCTACATCATGGACAATGTTTGCAAATAAAGAAGGTGGATCAATGATATTGTCCTGACAACTACGTAGCATCTCATCAACCATATCATCCTAAATTGGGTCATCCTGAATCGGTTCATCATTGACATTATCATCATTATCTATATCTTCTATGACACAACTATTAGTATCAACATTTTCTGATTCATAATTAAATGTCTCTACATGCCAATACCATTCATTATAACCTTGTATGATCCCATTTCATATGACATGATTCTTAATTTCCTTAGTAGTATCAACTTTCAAATTGTTACCACAATTTCTAGATGGACAATATAATCTATCTGTAGGTAGTTTCCTATGTTCCTTAGCAAATCTGATAACTTCATCAAGACCTTTGGCAAACTCTAGACTGCAACATTTCTTGATAGACATCCAACTTCAATCCATTTTCTATATCACATTAAAACTAATTATAAAACTAAGCATTTGATATTGATACTATAAGCTATAAGTTTTATTGATAGGAAGTTAATTACTTTTATACTAAAGTGTGCCACCTATCCCATTTTCAAATATTTAATCTCACTAGTAACTTTTCTCAAAAAATCTCACTAGTAACTGTAGAATGTATGTTTAGTCTTGAAGAAAATTTTAGCAGCATTTCCCCTAAGTTCTCCAAGTACACCGATGTAAATGACAAATAACCACTCACATATGTACCCAGAGAACAAATGAGGAAATCCTACTGAATTTTTCTTCAAAACTAAACATACATTATACAGTTACATCCTAAGTGAGATTAAATATCCAAAAATAGTCTCAGACCGGGGACTATCCAAAATTTACTCCTAATGAGTAAATTTTGAATGAGTTTCGAAGTTACTATATAAATGTATTATTGTCATATTTATATATTAATTTAAACATCATGCATCGATGATCTCATCTATATACCCTAAAGTGTCAATCTGGGACTACACAATTCCTATCCTCATATTTCTAGAATGTATACAATGATTACATATGTGACTGATAATAAAATATAGATATGAAAGAATACATATTTTTATTATTGGTTGGGTTACTAGTCAAATACAATGGAAAAATAATGTAACTGACTTGAGCCGCCGAGATAAAAATGAGAGAATCGTGAGCAAGAGGATGACTGGTTGTTGGATTGCCATGTTGATCAATTAAAGACCTACAGTTGAAGAAGTGAGGGTTCAGTATATGTGGGCATACGACTGCAATGATGTCGTCTAAAATGTGTTGAATAAACTTAAAAAAATACATCATTTATGGGTAAATGACTGTAATGACGTTGAAGCAAAAGCCATCAAATATAGGGTATTTCCCATGGGATATCTCCCATCAAATTTTTGTGAAACATACATCATTTATGGGTATACGGCTGCAATGACGCCCATTTACAGGTCTTGAAGCCACCCTAAAACTGAAATGATGCACGACAGTCATAAATCCTAGCACTTATATAAAAGACTATACAAAGGAGCAATGGAAAAAGAAAGGAGGAAGAGGCTCGTATCCTCTACATGTCTAGAACACAAAATGAAGCTCACGATAAACTCAGAGAGACCAGAGAAGCATTACATATGTGCACATTGGGGGAGTGAGGCAGCGAAGATAATACCTTGATTAGTTGGAGATTACTGCTCTGGAAGTCGATCTGCTCTGGCGGTGGGGAGCTTTGGTGGGAGAAGAGCCGGAGCAAGAAGGCGAGGTTGCAGTGGCCCTTGCAGCAGTGGAGGTGTCATCGCCGTCCAAGGAAGAAAGCGGCGGTTGGGCATCGTCGTCGTCCAAGGAAAGAGGCGCCGAAGATGGTGGATGGGGAGGCAATCTTTGCAGCGTTGGAGGCATCCTCGCCGTCATCCAAGGAAGAAAGTGGCGTTGGGAGTCATCATCCAAGTAAAGTGGCACCGGAGATGGTGGTTGGGGAGGTGACCATTGCATCACTAGAGGCGTCGTCTCCGTCCAAGGAAGAAAGTGGCGGTTGGGCGTCGTCATCGTCCAAGGAAAGCGGCATAGCTTGAAACCCTCATGAGCTCGTGAGGTAATAACCAAAGCTATATGTAAGAAATGATGCAAAGAAGAATAGCGGGAATAGAGGCAAAAAATAACCCATGCTAAACTTTCTTTAAAATTAAATATACATTATACAGATACATCCTAAGTGAGATTAAATATCCAAAAATAGTCCCAGACTGGGGACTATCCAAAATTTACTCCTAATGAGTAAACTTTGAATGGGTTTCTAAGTTACAAAATAAATGTATTATTGTCATATTTATATATTAATTTAAACATCATCCATCGATGATCTCATCTATAATCCCTAAAGTGTCAATCTGGGACTACACAATTCCTATCCTCATATTTCTAGAATGTATACAATGATTACATATGTGACTGATAATAAAATGTAGATATGAAAGAATACATATTTTTATTATTGGTTGGGTTACTAGTCAAATACAATGGAAAAATAATGTAACAGACATGAGCCGCCGAGATGAAAATGAGAGAACTGTGAGTAAGAGGATGACTGGTTGTTGGATTGCCCTGTTGATCAGTTAAAGACCTACAGTTGAAGAAGCGAGGTTCAGTATATGTGGGTATACGATTGAAATGTGTTGAATAAACTTTAAAAAATACATCATTTATGGGTAGATGACTGTAATGACGTCGAAGCAAAAGCCATAAAATATAGGATATTTCCCATGGGATATCTCCCATCAAATTTTTGTGAAACATACATCATTTATGGGTATACGACTGCAATGATGCCCATTTATAGGTCTTGAAGCCACCCTAAAACCCAAATGATGCACGACAGTCATAAATCCTAGCACTTATATAAAAGACTATACAAACCAGCAATGGCAAAATAAAGGAGGAAGAGGCTCGTATCCTCTACGTGTACAGAACACAAAATGAAGCTCACGATAAACTCAGAGAGACCAGAGAAGCATTACATATGTTTAGATTGGGGGAGTGAGGTGGCGGAGACAATACCTTGATTAGTTGGAGATTGCTGCTCTAGCAGTCGATCTGCTCTGGCAGTGGGGGAGCTTGTGCGGGAGAAGAACCGGAGCGAGAAGGCGAGGTTGCAGTGACCCTTGCAGTGCCTAAGGCATCGTTTCTGTCCAAGGAAGAAAGTGATGGTTGGGCATCGTCGTCATCCAAGGAAACCGGCACCGGAGATGGTGGATGAGGAGGTGACCCTTGCAGCATCGGAAGCGTCATCGCCGTCGTCCAAGGAAGAAAGTGGCGACTGGGCATCATCATCCAAAGAAAGTAGTGTCGGAGATGGTGGTTGGAGAGGCAACCTTTGCAGTGCCAGAGGTGTCATTGCCGTCCAAGGAAGAAAGCGGCAGCTGGGCATCATCGTCGTCTAAGGAAAGCAGCGTAGCTCAAAACCCTCATGAGCTCGTGAGGTAATAACCAAAGCTGCAGATAAGAAAAGATGCAAAGAAGAATAGCGGGAATAGAGGCAAAAAAGAACCCGCACTACGACCGAAAAAATCGTCACCTATAGAGATAGTTAAACGGGAAAACTGACCCAAAAGGTCATACCTCTAGAGACGGTTCGTTTAAAAAATCTACCCAACTGGGTCTCACACGGACCGAAAAAAACTGTGAGCTATAGCGACGGTTCTATGGGAAAACTGACGCTACAGGCCCGCGTATAGCGACGGTTCTATGGGAAAACGGACGCTATAGGTGAAGTGGTTCCTGTGTTTTTTAGGACAACCTGTAAGGTCAAGTAACCTAAAAAAACAACCCTATAGAGTGGTGCTACAAGGTCAGTTATTTTTAGAAAATCGACCCAACATGTCCAAAGTGGTGCCCACATTTTTGTTGACCCTATAGCGTCAGTTATTTGGAAAAACTGACCCTATAGATCGAGGCACAAAGCCAAAATCGTGCAAATTTTTTCCGTGGGAAACCTGTAAGGTCGGTTTTTATGATAAAACCGATGCAATAGTGTATTAGGTCAGTTATTCTAGTAAAAATGACACTACGGGCAGCGACGTTATTGGCCAAAAATGTAGTAGTGTCATCAAAGATTAAGTATCTTCCTTATCTTAAATAAATGAAATCATCTATGTCACAGAGCAGTTCATGTGAACTACCATTAGTAGAAATATTAGGGTTTCAATAAACTAGCAAAGCTACATAAGCAATTAACAATTTCTCTATTTTCTATGCATATGAATTACCATTAGTAGAAATAATAGGGTTTCCATTGTATTAGAAGAAACATATGTGTGATATCCCACCACACAAAATGAGATTACTTAAAACTAATATGCCAATCAACACTAGTTAACTATGTTGACCTAGAGGTTATACATTGTCCATATTTTGATAATGACTCAATCATTCCATTCATATGTATCTAATATGTGTATTCAAGATTGATCTCAGGTTTTAGGTACATGAAAAGAATCAATTTACACTAGCCCTAGCTTGTCAAAGTTCAAGTCAAATGCAATGCAAGTGTGCTAATAAGGAAATCCATTCAAACGACCTTAGAAGAATTTTGTAATCACTTGTATTGATGAAATGACTTGTAACTAAGATGAGAAAATTATGTGGGACACTTAGCACCAAGTTTTAATCACTCTTTAACCACATTTGAAAATTCATCATAGATTGTTGATCGGTCAAGTTACAATCTCGATCGATCCCTTGGATCATTTTTCTAATGTGTGCATCAATCGAGTTGTGCATTCGCAGAACTCGACCGAACGGGTTACTGACTAAATGTGATTTTAACTGATCAGTCGAGTTTCCCAAGACAAACTCGACCAATAGTTTGAAAATCAGGTTTGTCTTTTAGGCGATCGGTCGAGTTACCTTTATTGAAACTCGACCGAATGCATTATACAGAAAATATAGAAAAAGTGATTCTAACTGTTGGTGACTTGTTTGGATGAAAATAGATCTTTTGCCTTATGAAAAAATGGCTATAATTTGACCCTAAGTGTTCACCAACTCAAGGGAGCACTCCCATCTATAAATAAGACCACTTGGAGTTCATTCCAAGGTTGCTCATTCACTACACACAAGGTCCTTGTTATAGTTGAGTGTGCTACCACCCCTTGAGCCCCTTTCTCTCTCTAGTTTACACATCACTTTGTGATTTTTGAGTGAGCCAGTATTATTGTAAGAGAGCTCCACCTTTTTACATGTAAAGCTCTCAATCTTCCACTACATTCCTATCCCCTTCTTTCATGAAGAAAAGCTAAAGCACGCTCCATTGAGTGAAGAAGGATCTGTAGCTGGTCCTCTTCAAGGTTGATGAAGAGGTGGTGATCTTCTCTAGGTGAAGGAGAAGGCAAAGGCTGTATATCCAAGAGGAGAAGAAAAGTCCTTCAAGGTGGAAAACTTGAGCTTGAATCAGTAAGACCTAGGTGAAGGCTGAAGATTCAAGCTAAGTGGGTAGGTTCCTTGTTAAGGCGGAGATCTCCTTGTAGTTGGATGGGTAAGTCCTTTGGTGGTCTATTGTTGTAAATCTCTATTGTGATATAATAGATAAAAGCACTTGCAAAGTCCTAGAGGTTAACCTCTCTAGGTAGTGGACTGACTCACTTCTAGTTTGAAGTGTGGAACCACTCTACATCTCTTTGTCAAGTGCTTGCTATCAATCTCTCTCATCCTTGCTACGCTAGTTAGATAGGAATTCAAATTGCCATTAAGCTATTGCTTCTAATTGATATAATTTGAAGGTCTAATTTGTTTTGTGAAATATTTTGTATCTCTATTCCCCCCCTCTAGAGCCCTTATATCCAACAAGTAATATCAGAGCTAAGGATCTTCTCCAACAATCTCCCACGAGATGAAAAGATGGATGAAAACCTACTTGGTTCACTCAACCTAGAGGGAGGCTTCTCCATGCGCCCTCCGGTCTTTTATGGCACCAACTTCCTCTATTGGAAGAGAAGGATGTAGTTCTACATTCAAGGGATGAACTTTGATATCTGGAAGGTGATGGTCACAATTTACAAAGAGCCAACTGAAGTTATTGCAACATGGAGTGAAGCTGCTCTCAAGGAAGCTCTACTTAATGAAAAGGCCATTAGCATCCTCTATGCAACCCTCACTCCCACGGAGTTCAACCGGATCTCATCATGGAACACCGCCTATGAGATTTGGGACAAGCTTTGCATCACATATGAAGGCATAAAATAAGTCAAGGAGATAAAGATCTACATGTTGGGAAGCCTCCTAGAGAACTTTAAGATGGCAAAGAAAGAAGGCATTGTGAAGATGTATTCAAGACTGAATGTCATCGTCTATGGGCTGACTGCTTTGGGCACTCCTTTGGAAAGAGGCATCATCAACTCAAAGATCTTGAGAACTCTTATAAAGAGATGGGAGTCAAAGGTTACCTCAATTGAATAAGTGAGGAGCCTTGGTGACATTTCAACTAAAGAACTCATTAGAAATATTCAAGCCCATGAGCCTAGACTTGACAAGAAAGAAGAAGAAGCTAAGCAAGAAGAGAAGGAAGCCAAGAAGATCAAAGATAGTGCTTTCAAAGTATAAGTGGAGGTTGTCATCCTTAAACAACAACTTGCTTGTCAGACTTCTTCTCGCTCTTCTAGTGAAGATGAAGGCCCTAGTGAGCATGAAGCCAACTAGACCAAGGACAAGCACTTCAAGGGAAAGCAAACCTCCTCCTCCTCTACTCCAAGATGCTACAAGTGTGGTCAAAAGGGGCACTACAAGAGTGAATGCCCAAAGTCAAGAAAGTCTCACCACAAGAGAAACTCAAGGAAAGAAGAGGATTACAAGAAGGAGAGAAAACATAAGAGGAAGGACAAGAAGGAAAAGAGACACAAGAATGCAGATAATGTGGCTTGGGAAGCTTCATCTTCAAGCAGCTCTAGCTCTAAAGAAGATGGAGAGTGCCACCTTCCTCTCATGGCCTCTACAAGTGAAGACATTGGTGAGGTAAGTGAGGTAAGTTTGCATGAATTGCCTAAATAAGGTATTATTGACATGCTTGTTACTAACCATTCTTCTTTTGCTAAATGTTAATCTAAAAGAAAATGGTTAAGAAAAATCATTGATGATCTTTATGCTAAGCTTGAAATTTTGGAATTGAATGAGAAAAACAATCTTGAGAGTATTAATAATTTGCAAGGGAAATACCTTGACCTTGATCTCCCATATAATGGGGTTGAAGTTTAGAATGGTATCTACCTTAAGAACATTGAAAATCTTAAGGAAGAGAACCAAAATTACCTAAAAGAACATGAATTGCTTAAATCTAAAAATGCTGAATTTAAGTTGCTTATTGATGCTCGTAGAGAAGAGAGAGATGTTTATCCAAAGAGATTCAAATGCTAAAATCTGAAAATACTAGGTTGCTTAGTCAAGTGAATGATTTATCTTCTAGACCTTTGTTGCCTAGTGTTAATGTTGTTGCTATCTCTCTTGAAAATGATTCATATCTTACTAAAGTTTTATGTCTTGAGGCTGATATTGTGCATGCTAGGGATGACATATCTAGTTTATCTTCTATTATTGTTTCTTTGAATGATGATAACCATAGATTGAGAGCATCCCCGTAGAAATTCCTCAAAGGGAAAAACTCCCTAAATGAAATCCTTGATCATTCTACCCAACAAAAGTGGTACTAGTGGTTTGGGATTCATAGGGGGGGCCTCAAAGGGCAAGAGTAAAGCCAAAGGTAAGATAAAGAGCAAGGAGATCTCTTTATTTGTAGGAGAATCTTCAGGCACTAAGAATCCTATGGTTTGTTCTTATTGCAAATGTGATGATTATTATTGCACTTGTTGTCCTTACAAGCCTAAGGGGACCAACCCAAAGATGAAATGTGTCCCCAAGATAACTCTGAATCTCAAAGTTTGAGTTGGGAACCAACATTCTCCTTTCTTGTAGGGAAAATATAGATGGATTGTTGATAGTGGTTGCACAAGCACATGACAGGTGATGTAAGCCATTTCAACAATTTCACAAAGAAGAAAGGAGGATCTGTCACCTTTGGGGACAACAAGAAAGGTAAATTCAAAGGTGAGGGTGATGTAGGTGAATCCTTATGCATCAAGAATATTCTTTTTGTGGATGTCATACATTACAATTTAATAAGTATTAGTCAACTTTGTGATAATGGTTACCTTGTTCTATTTACTTCTTTTGAATGTTTGGTTCTAGATTCCCTCACCTATCAAGTTATATATAAGGGAACTAGAAGTGGTAATCTGTATGTTATTGTTCTTGACTCTATTAAACTTGTGGTTGGTAGATACCTAGTAGCCAACTCAAATGATATTTCTCTTTGGCATCGTCGGTTTGGTCATGTAAATATGCATCAATTAAAGAAGTTGAGCAAAAAGGACTTAGTCAAGGGACTTCCTAATTTGGATTTTGAAAAGGATGAGGGATGCCAACCTTGTACACAAGGAAAGCAAACTAAGTCCTCCTTCAAATCCAAAGAATTCCTTAGCACTAAGAGAGCTCTTGAGCTTCTTCATATTGATCTATTTGGACCAATGAGAACGCAATCTCTTCGTGATTCCAAGTATTGCCTTGTTATTTTTGATGATTTCTCTAGATATACTTGGACCTTCTTTCTCATTTCAAAGAGTGATACGCTTGATGTTTTCTCTAGTTTTTGTAAATGAGTTGAGAATGAAGTTTCTTTCCAGATTGTTTCCATCCATAGTGACCATGGGGGAGAATTTGAAAATGAGCTCTTTGATCATTTTCGTCAAGAATCGGGTTATGCGCACAACTTTTCTTCACCTCGTACACCTCAAAAAAATGGGGTTGTAGAGAGGAAGAATAGGTCTCTATAGAAGATGGCTAGGACCATGCTTCTTGAGTTTGTACTCCTAAGAAGTTTTGGGCTGAAGTTGTCAGTACCTCTTGTTATGTGCAAAATCGTGTTTTCACTCATCTGTCACTTAAGAAAACCCTCATGAACTATGGCGTGGTAGAAAGCCTTCTATCAAGTATTTCCATGTTTTTGGATATCCTTGTTTTGTTTTGAATATGAAAGATTCTCTCGACAAGTTTGATCTGAAATCGTATAAGGCTTTTTTTTCTTGGCTATAGCACTACTAGCAAGGAATATAGAGTTTATAATATTGATCTTGCTAAGGTAGAAGAATATATTAATATAAAGTTTATTGAGACTTACCCCTATATTCCCAAAGATATTATTTTAAATGATGATGTTGCAGATGAAGTAATTCATATCCTTAAAGAACTCAACATCACCCAAAAGGGAAAAGAGGTGGCTGCTCAAGAAGAAGAAAAATATGATGAAAAGAAGGATCCAACTCTCCGGTTTGCAAAGAATAACCCTAAGGAGTTGACTTTAGGTGATCCATTTGAGAGAGCGAAGATGTAGGATGCATTCAACAAAGATCAAGCAAACAATGCATTCATCTCACAACTAGAGCCTAAATATGTCAAGGAAGCTCAAGGGGATGAAGAATGGATCCTAGTTATGCAAGAGGAGCTGGAACAATTTGAGAAGAATAAAGTTTGGACCCTTGTGCCAAGACCAAGTGATAGAAAAATCATTGGCACCAAATGGGTCTACCGCAACAAGCTAGATGAAAGCGGCAAAGTGGTAACAAATAAAGTGAGGTTAGTGGCTCAAGGCTACAATCAACAAGAAGGTATTAACTTTGATGAAACATATGCACGTGTAACTAGACTTGAGTCCATTCATATGTTTCTTGATTTTGCTAGTCATAAAAACTTTCTTTTGTATCAAATGGATGTTAAAAGTGTGTTTTTTAATGGTACAATTGAGGAGGAAGTGTATGTTGCACAACCTTAGGGCTTTGAACATGAAAATCTACCTAACCATATTTATTTGTTGTAAAAAGCTCTCTATGGACTCAAACAAGCACCAAGGGCTTGGTATGAGAAATTAAAGACCTTTTTTGTTAGATCATGGTTATATCATGGGCAAAGTGGATTCTACCTCATTTCTAAAGCACACTTCTAACAATTTTCTTATCATTCAAATATATGTTGATGATATAATTTTTGGCGGAACTAACCTTGATATTTGTAAAGAATTTAGTGATCTTATGCAGAGTGAATTCGAAATGAGTATGATGGGTGAGCTCACATTCTTCCTCGACTTTCAAATCAAGAAAACAAAAGATAGGAACTTCATCAACCAAGGAAATACACAAATGAACTACTTAAGCGCATTGGGATGGAGAATACCAAGTTGATGGACACACCCATATCAAACACTATCAAACTTGATAAATATGAAGAAGGTGAGAAGGTAGATGAGAAGCTCTATAGAGGTATGATTGGAAGTGTAACAACCCTGAACTGGGTTATACTTTAACCCTAGGTGTTGTGATTAAGAAATGTGATTAAATGCTTAATCTCATCTTATGAAAGTAATTAGGCCTCAAGAGGAACTTATGTTGCAATTCTAGTCCTTTTTGAACATTGTTGAAATCAATGTTTTGTTTGTTTTGGACCAATGTGAAAAATACCCAAGTTGAGGGGTTTAAGTGCAAATTGTGCATGATAATATGTTCCTCATATGTGGAAGCATAATGAGACTGAATATGATGCTGAGGTATAGCTTATGGAAGCCTGAATACCAAGAAAGAGCTGATAAAGCAATGTTTGCGCATTAAAACCTAGTTTTGGTGTAAAGTGCAATTTACCCAAAACCTAGGGTTCAATATGCAAATTACCACTTCAATAAGGTCATTAATGCTTCTTGGAATCATGTAGAGAAAAGAAAATCAGAGGGGCGCCTCATTTGAATTAAGTTGGAGGAGAGAGAATCTTGATATTAAAATAATCAAGATTTAATCCTAATTGAAACCCTAATTTGATTTAGGGCAAAAATAAATGTATTAATTAAAGGGCCTTCAACCAAAATTAAAATGGGTGGATTCATATGTATGTGTGACGTCCTTGATCTTTGCAAGGACCACAAAAATATCCAAGGGAGTGGATAACTCACACACAATTTTATAAGAAAAAGAAATATCCACTCACATATGGATATTAATATAATATGATTTAAGGTGCTTGATTTGCTTTTCTTTAAATCATGGATAATTGAGAGGGATAAAAGGCAAAAACGATAGCCTCGTACCTAAGGAAGATAAGGGGGAAGAGGCGGCCACATTTTTGGGATTAAATGAATTTTTATACGGCACTTTCTCTCTCCTTGAATTTCATATAAAAAGACCCTTTACAAGCCAAATGGAAGGCTTTTTCGACCCCACTTGTTCTCCTTGCTTGTAAAACGACCAAGGGAGCTTGGGAGGATCAGGAGGAAAATCCCAAACCTGTTGGTAAGGTTCTTGATCCATTTCACCTTGATTCCATGGTGGAAATCGAAAATAAATTATGGATTTCTTCCTATTTCGATCTCCTCTTCAATTCTAACCATTCCTTTTCACTCAAACCTTGAGGACGAGCCTTGGAATGGTGAAAGGAGTTGCATACACCATTGTTTCCGTGTAAATGGAGCTTTGGAGCTCAATTGGAGGTAGGTTTTATAACTTGAAACCCTAATTTTGCTATTGCATTCAATTCCATATCAAATAATGATCATTTCTACTTTTACAATAATTGATTCGGTTGATTGATGAAATATCCATGGAAATCACAGCAGGTTTCATGGGTTTAGAGCTTGATGATTATTACATCATAATAAGCAATAACCTCACCAAATATCAAAGCCAAACGGTTTCATTGAGTTGCTCAAACAGTTTCCCAAACCGTTTGGGAGCAAATTGTTTCAAACCGTTTAAAAGCAAACAGTTTCACCAAACAGTTTCAAAACCATTTGGGGGAGTTGAACAAGCGTTGACCATTTGAGAATCCTATTCCTAATTACGTTGGTTGATAACCCACCAATGTTTATGGATTAATTCCAAAGGAATCATGAGTTGAAGGCTAATCAATTAGGCAAACCTAATTGCATTAAGTGCTGATTTTCAACTTGAGTATTTTAACTTTTTGGGAAAATGGTTTCAAAACCATTTGAGAGGGTTGGCCGTTTGCGATTCCTGTTCCTATTCATGTTGGTTAATGACTAACCAAATTTTATGGATTAATTCCCAAGGAATCATGAGTTGAAGGCTAATCAATTGTGCAAACCCAAATTGAAATTTGTGCTGAAATTCCAATGAGTTGATTTGAGATTTTGGGTGGATTAGCCCAAACGGTTTCAAAACCGTTTGGGGATCACCCAAACGGTCTCAATACCGTTTGGGGGTCACCCAAGACCATTTGGAGGTCTAGGGTTGGATATGGTTAAGTGATTGAAGGACAAAAGATATGGTGTTAACCCTAATCGGCTAAGTGCTGATTTTGCATTGGAATGAGTTGATGTTTTGGGTTGATTGACCCAAACGGTTTCAAAACCATTTAGGAATCACCCAAACGGTCTCAAGACCGTTTGGGGATTACCCAAGACCGTTTTTAGGTCTAGGGTTAAGTATGGTTGACCAATTGAAGGTCTAAATGTACCAAATCACTTTGCAATTAAGTGATGATTTGATGATCAACTCAATCGCTCAAACCCTAATGATTTTTCACTAGAATCCAAGGGTTGGATGGGCCAAACGGTCTCAAGACCGTTTGGAGCTCATCCAAACGGTCTCAAGACCGTTTGGAGGTCTAGTGGTGACTATGGTTAAGCAATTGATGATCCAATGATACTAAGTTAAAGTGTAATCAATTGCTGATTTGGTGATCAATCCAATGATCCAAACCCTAATTGGTTAACTTGGATTTTGATGATGTGATGGGAAAATGGTCCCAAGACCATTTGGTGGTCATCCAAATGACCTCAATACCGTTTGGGGTCAGGTCATGTTCAATTTGGATGATGGTTCAATGGTTTCAAAGTAACTAATCTTGCATTGATTAGTGTTGAAGGATCATCGATTCCAAACCCTAATTCAATTGATTCAAACCCTAATTGAGGACTAATTGAGGGTCAATTGAGGGTCAAATCAGTTGAAGGTTGACCTATTTAACTCAATTGAAGTATGAGGATAGGTCCAATTGATGATTGGTTCCATGAATTCAATGATTGAAGGAATCAATATTGAGAACCCTAAACCGATTGGTGTAGTTGAGATCATCTTTGGTCCATCCCGTTTTGAGGAGGTTTGGACCAAACGGTCTCAAGACCGTTTGGGACCAAACGATCCCAAACCGTTTGTGCCCATGTGGTTTCAAAAGTCAAACTTGGGCAAACGGTCTTCACCCACTTGCTTGGGCAAACAGTCTCACGCACCACCTTTCCCAAACGGTTTCAAACCGTTTGAACCTTGAAGGACCAAGACCGTTTGGGGCTCAAGTAGTCAAATTTGAATGAGGACTCAATTGTTTAATCCACTTAGACACTTGTTGTAATTGAGGACTAAATTGATCAATTCAATTGGATACCTTATGTAATGGAGGTCCAAGGTGATTGAATCTCTTGAGAATAGAGATGATGAATGATTAATTGATCCAATGATGATTAGTAATGATGATCATTGAAGGTACAAAGGTTGAAACCCTAATAGTACCTAAGTGATAGTGTCAATTAAGGGATGAACCCTAATTACCTATAGGATTAATGACTTAGTACACTATGTCATTCATAGTTGTATGTACTTGATTGAAGGGATGATATGACCTTATCAAGTTGAGATGATGTTAGCATGAATTCATAACATGAATATAATTCATGTGGTGATTAAGGGTATGATCCTTAAGTAGAGAGATCATGAAACCCTAATCATGAATATATATCCTAATTGATAGGGTTATTGAATTCTAACCCTAATTGAGGGCAATTCTAAATGTAACCCTAATCCAGGGTGAGGATATAACCCTAATCTAGGGTAGTGATATGTGAAACTCCAATTTAGGGAAATGAGATGTAAAACCCTAATTGGGATGACTAGTGGATCTCTAATTATGAATAATTGAATGAAATTCTAATGGAGATGGATTGTAGACCCAAATTGTGGGTGACTATAGTGGAAATCTTAATTAAGGATGATTCCATGTGAAACCCTAATTGAGGGTGAATCCATGAGAAACCCTAATAGAGGGTGATTCCATATGAAACCCTAATTGAGGGTGAATCCATGAGAAACCCTAGTTGAGGGTGAATCCATGTGAAACCCTAGTTGAGGGTGATTCCATGTGAAATCCTAATTGAGGGTGAATCCATGAGAAACCCTAGTTGAGGGTTAATCCATGTGAAACCCTAGTTGAGGGTGATTCTATGAGAAACCCTGGTTAAGAACTAACATCGCATAATGTTCTGATGTTATGTTGTGATGAGAGGCCCTAAGAAGGGTGAAGGAATATGAGACTCTAATGTAAGTCATTATACATAAAGCCCTAATCCTGGGCAATATGACAATGGATCATAATTCTAATTTTAAATAAGGATGCAAGGAAATCCTAATGATGAGATAAAAGAAATGACCTTATAAAGGTGAAACATTTCATGTGGTTGATTATATGTAACCTAATTGTAAACAGTGTCTTCAGCATTAGACAAGTCCATATCATTAAAGATAGATGGACAATTCTAATGTGTGGCCTATGTATTATATGCTAAAGGTGAGAGTTTAGTAATGGAATGTATTAAGAGGGAAATACCTTAATACAAGATAAGTTGGTTAACTGAACAGAGTCTGAAATGATGAGAAAGTGATACATCAAGATATTATAGTTATCACATTCAACACTTCAGGGTTTATACACCTGGATACACTCCAAATCCAATATATTTGGGTAAGAAACATATGGTGTGTTATGCAACTATTACAATGAAATGTAATGAGTTGTTGCACCTTGATGAGTGTAATTAATGTACCTTGAGAATGGGGTTAAGCCCAAATGATGGGTATGATATATTCATTCCATGATGAGGATGAGAAATGAACTCATACCTTGAATTGATGATCATTAATGCTATATGATGAAAGTAATGTTCTTGAATAATTAAATATGATATCTTTGAATGCCCCAGAGGTATGGATTAATGAATTAAGGGTTGGATAGATTATATAATCATGAAACCCTAATTAATGAGAAAAGGGGAACCCTAACCCTGACTTGGGTAAAGGGAATGATAAGCCCTGTTTGATAGTAAACCCAAATTCCTGGAAAAGGAATAATGGTGTTACTATTGTATCACATGATGTGATGAATATCTTGTATGACTGTTATCATGACTAATAACCATGCAGGTATGATGAGATAATGAACATAGCTAGATTTGAGCTATGACATTTATATAATAAATGTTGATTGGCATTATGAGCCTTAATGTTGTTGTTGCTTAGTAAAAGTAACAATGTGTAAGGATTCTATGAGTCATATGAGCAAGTTGTTTCCTAGAAAGAGGTGACAAGATATTTCATGGCCTTGTGAGCCAAGTGTGATGCTTGTGTAACAAGTATCATGAATGCCTTGGTCAGATGACCTGAAGGTGATAGTTACCTGAAAAAGGTATAATAATGCTCAATGATGAGTTAAGGGTTTGAATACCCAAAACCATATGATTATGGTGATGAGAATGTGAAGGGATGAGAATTCCTAGTTTTGAAATGAGGGATTGAGTTCCTAAGGTCTTTGAAAGACTGATAAATATCTGATGAAAGTAGTACATGTCTCTTTATAGAATTGTTGTGATAAGTTATGTAGAGAACTTGACTGATGCTAAAAGAATACGCTAATGTACTTAATTTAATCAAGTGAAATCATATCATGTAGAGCCCTGACCATAGATCCATCATTGTCAGTAGTTAAATGATGGTGAAACAGGTTTTCCTAAGGGAACTCCTGGAGAGCATACTTTTGAGTATGTGGGGGTTATGGACGCAAATATCCTTACGTCCTAATGTAGGAATTGATGTGAGATGTACTTTAATATCTCATTCCTTCATTATATGTACCGGGATGGATGTATCACAAATCTCCCGATGATTGGGTTAGATGTCATACACATCTCCCAATAATGTTAATGCCGGATCGGTGGAGATAAACACAAAATCTCACAACCGTGAAGAGAGTGCAGCACGCCACTGTAACTCTGATAGCGAAGTTTCCAGTATACTCTAGAAAGCTATATTTAGCAGAGACACAAGATGTCCTGCATGTGATCTCGCGCTGACCGAGATGTGGGAGGTCATGGGAATCCGGCTCTTCCATTGACCTTGTATGGTACCGATTTCGACTTCCCAGTGGTCGGTTGGAGCATGAGCGGTATATCTCATCTCCTCAGAGCATAAGTGTGTTTGTAAAATGAAATTAGCCATATAGTATGTTTGCTTAAGGATTGAATACGGAAATTCATTGGCTGATGTTACATTTCTGTTATATATTTGTAGTTCATTGATGTTGTTCATATCTGTTATATTCATTACAAGATTATGGATGAATTATGAGTCTACCATGAGTAGATGCCACGTTATCCTTGAAAAAGTAGATTACTTCACTTTGTTCATACAAGTGATTTACCTACTGTTAATTATATATATATAAATCCTTCTGCTTAGTTTATTTTAATAAACAGCTATAACAATGTTTTGGCGGAGAGTTATATCTCCCGCTGGGGCAATTTACAATTGTCTCACCCCCATGGGATCCAACTTTTTAGGTGGACGCGGACAAAGAGCAGAATCTCATTACAGGGAATAGACAACAGTAGTGACAGCAAGGACAGCAGTAATATCTCAGGTGGAGATACTGCATGTCAAGTTATGTAGTTAGAAAGTCCTATGTGTCGTCTCTGTACTCTCAGGTCCTCGGAGTTTTTAGTCAGTGTTTTATGAATCAATCTGAGGTTTTGGCTTGATGCCTCAAGATTCGTATATTGTCTGTATATAATGTTTATAAGACAGTTGATGATGTAATCTCTGAAAAGAGATGGTACAGGTTATGTACATTTGAACCAGAATGTAAATGTTATGCAATGGTTCTTGTTGGAAAAGATTTCCTATGTGAGGATCTCTTTGCAAAAAGTTTTAATTTTCAATGATTTCCAGTAATCCGCTGCAAATAATTCGCTTCCACGTTAGTTAATCCTATTTTCGCGAGACGGTCGTTACAATTAGTGGTATCAGAGCCCTAGGTTCATTGAGTCTATAGAGACATAGGACTAAGGTAGTAGAGTCTATTCTGGTGTCATCCAGTGTATTTGATAGTGTCTTCTGCTCGTATAAGAGAAGAAGAACTTAAAGATGATTGGGTCACATGAGGAGATTGCTGCTGAGAGCAGCAATGTTGCACCAAGAAGAGGTGCATGGGAACATGCAAGAGAAAGACAATTGCCTGAGAATCCCCTTGCTGATCCAACTATAATAAGATAATCCTTCTTTAAGTATTACTATTGGAGAACTTAGGGCAACAGTAATGTATATAGTGGATCAAGTTTTGGCAGTGTAACCTAGATTACCAGTCCCAATGATGATGTTATAGATATCAACAGGATTTGTAATTAGCATCAGCAGGTTGAAGCAAAAGGAAATGATGCATTTTCGGACTTAAATGGAGTCTGTGCTCAACCATAGCCTGTTGAATCAACCTTTGAGGCAGAGTTAGCATGAGGCAGTGAATAATTCATGAATTATGAAAAGTTAGATAAGATAATGTCATGCAAATATGTTAATTTATGAATTCCTGGATTAACTGAGAAAGGAAATGATTGAACTTTCCTTGATTAGTCCTATGAGGACTTATGTTTTGCATAGTAAAACATTACAAATGTTTTAAGTTGTTCTTACCTCCTTGAGAAATGATGAGGTACAGAAGAGGTGCCTAAATGAAATTCAGGGATGATAAGTCTTATGCTTGTGATAATATGAAAAGGAGGAATATGATAGTATACAAAGTGCATACCACTTAATCTCAGTATTTATATACCCTGGCCAGGTATACAACTATTGATGATAAAGTAGGTATGGAAACTCTTAGATTGTTGTCTTTTTTATTGCTCTGATCAAGTAGTCATTCTGAGACAGTCTAATGAGTATCATGAAATCAGAAATCTGGAATGAATAAATGTGTCATATCTCATGCATAAGAAAGATAAGTCTGAGATAATCTCAGATGAGCATGTTGTATGAGGAACTAAAAATGTACTCCTCATAAGATAAGAATAAGAATGAGGGAGATGAACCATGTTCAATAATGCTGCCCACATAATAAAGATCTTTCCCATAATGAGGAAATGGGAAATGTGATGAGATCATGAGATGATCATAAACATGCTAGATAATAATAAAGAAAGGGATAATGACATGCAATCATCCTTACAAATTCCAATGCTAAAGGCAAGGAACCTAGGATGAGATAAAGAGTAAATGGTTCAAGAATAGTTGAAAATACATGAATTAGTAAGAGGAATATGAATCCTTGTTGTCTTTCCTTTCAGGGACATGGCAATCAAGTGGGTCTTAGGACACTTGATGTGCATAAGATAAAGGTGTTCATGTGATGGATACTTAGAAAAGTATCAGTTATCTTGGACTTTGGTCCCAAGATGAGGACATATGAAACAATTAATGTTCCAAGATGAAAGCAAGAGATATATATGATGTGTTTCCAACACATGTGATAGATACCAAGGTGAAAGATTCTGGTATCTGAGAGTTATCAGATGGGTTAGGTTGGCAACCTAGGGTGGTCAACTGTGAAATTAGTCTGGATATATAAAACAATATGAACATCATATGTTAGGGGTTTATGCTAAGCATAAACATGATATTAATAGAGAATGTATGATGTTTCTCTGAACAAGAAAAGTGTTTTTGACACAAAGTTGACTCTATAGTCAATGATGAGGAACAATGGAGCATGTGCCTTGTGTGTTGATACTATGAGAATCTTGTATGGAAACACTTTGTGCTGATCAAAGTTTTATGGTGTCTCCATAATAAGGAGATATTATGTGAAGACTAGATAGTAAGAAGAATAAAATATATATGTCTTCCTTTATCTAGATTTCGAGGACGAAATCCTTTTTAGGGGTTTATAATTTGTAACAACCCTGACCTGGGTTATACTTTAACCCTAGGTGTTGTGATTAAGAAATGTGATTAAATGCTTAATCTCATCTTATGAAAGTAATTAGGCCTCAAGAGGAACTTATGTTGCAATTCTAGTCCTTTTTTAACATTGTTGAAATCAATGTTTTGTTTGTTTTGGACCAATGTGCAAAATACCCAAGTTGAGGGGTTTAAGTGCAAATTGTGCATGATAATATGTTCCTCATATTTGTAAGCATAATGAGAGTTAAGATGATTCTGAGGTATGGCTTATGGAAGCTTGAATACCAAGAAAGAGCTAATAAATCAATGTTTGTGCATTAAAACCTAGTTTTGGTGTAAAGTGCAATTTACCCAAAACCTAGGGTTTAATATGCAAGTTACCACTTCAATAAGGTCCTTAATGCTTCTTGGAATCATGTAGAGCAAATAAAATGAGGGGGGCACCTCATTTGAATTAAGTTGGAGGAGAGAGAATCTTGATATTAAAATAATCAAGATTTAATCCTAATTGAAACCCTAATTCGATTTAGGGAAAAAATAAATTTATTAATTAAAGGGCCTTCAAACAAAATTAAAATGGTTGGATTCATATGTATGTGTGACTTCCTTGAGATTTGCAAGGACCACGAAAATATCTAAGGGAGTGGATAACTCACACATAATTTTATAAGAAAAAGAAATATCCACTCACATATGGATATTAATATAATATGATTTAAGGTGCTTGATTTTCTTTTCTTTAAATCATGGATAATTGAGAGGGATAAAAGGAAAAAAAGATAGCATCGTCCCTAAGGAAGATAAGGGGGAAGAGGCGGCCACATTTTTGTGATTAAATGAATTTTTATAAGGCACTTTCTCTCTCCTTGAATTTCTTATAAAAAGACCCTTTACAAGCCAAATGGAAGGCTTTTTCGACCTCACTACTTCTCCTTGCTTGGGAAACGACCAAGGGAGCTTGGGAGGATCAGGAGGACGACCCCCAACCTGTTGGTAAGGTTCTTGATCCATTTCACCTTGATTCCATGGTGGAAATCGAAAATAAATTATGGATTTCTTCCTATTTCGATCTCCTCTTCAATTCTAACCATTCCTTTTCACTCAAACCTTGAGGACGAGCCTTGGAATGGTGAAAGGAGTTGCATCCACCATTGTTTCCGTGGACATGGAGCTTTGGAGCTCAATTGGAGGCGGGTTTTATAACTTGAAACCCTAATTTTTCTATTGCATTCAATTCCATATCAAATAATGATCATTTCTACTTTTACAATAATTGTTTCGGTTGATTGATGCAATCTCCATGGAAATCACAGCAGGTTTCATGGGTTTAGAGCTTGATGATGATGACATCATCATAAGCAAGCACCTCACCAAATATCAAAGCCAAACGGTTTCATTGAGTTGCTGAAACGATTTCCCAAACTGTTTGGGAGCAAATGGTTTCAAACCGTTTAGAAGCAAATGGTTTCACCAAACAGTTTCAAAACTGTTTGGGGGAGTTGAACAAGGGTTGACCGTTTTATAATCCTGTTCCTAATTATGTTGATTTATAACCCACCACATTTTATGGATTAATTCCAAAGGAATCATGATTTGAAGGCTAATCAATTAGGCAAACCTAATTGGATTAAGTGCTGATTTTCAACTTGAGTATTTTAACTTTTTGGGAAAACAGTTTCAAAACCGTTTGATAGGGTTGAAAAAGGGTTGACCATTTGATATTCCTGTTCCTATTCATGTTGGTTAATGACTCACCAAATTTGATGGATTTATTCCCAAGGAATCATGAGTTGAAGGCTAATCAATTGGGCAAACCCTAATTGAAATTTGTGCTGAAATTCCAATGAGTTGATTTGAGATTTTGGGTGGATTAGCCCAAACGGTTTCAAAACTGTTTGTGGATCACCCAAACGGTCTCAAGACCGTTTGTGGGTCACCCAAGACCGTTTGGAGGTCTAGGGTTGGATATGGTTAAGTGATTGAAGGACAAAATATATGGTGTTAACCCTAATCGGCTAAGTGCTGATTTTGCATTGGAATGAGTTGATGTTTTGGGTTGATTGACCCAAACGGTTTCAAAACCGTTTGGGAATCAACCAAACGGTCTCAAGACCGTTTGGGGATTACCCAAGACCGTTTGGAGGTCTAGGGTTAAGTATGGTTGACCAATTGAAGGTCTAAATGTACCAAATCACTTTGTAATTAAGTGATGATTTGATGATCAACTCAATAGCTCAAACCCTAATGATTTTTCACTAGAATCCAAGGGTTGGATGAGCCAAATGGTCTCAAGACCATTTGGAGCTCATCCAAATGGTATCAAGACCGTTTGGAGGTCACCCAAGACCATTTGGAGGTCTAGGGGTGAGTATGGTTAAGCAATTGATGATCCAATGATACTAAGTTAAAGTGTAATCAATTGTTGATTTGGTGATCAGTCCAATGATCCAAACCCTAATTGGTTGACTTGGATTTTGATGATGTGATGGGCAAAAGGTCCCAACACCGTTTGGTGGTCATCCAAACGACCTCAAGACCGTTTGGTATCAGGTCATGTTCAATTTGGATGATGGTTCAATGGTTTCAAAGTAACTAATCTTGCATTGATTAGTGTTGAAGGATCATCGATTCCAAACCCTAATTCAATCGATTCAAACCCTAATTTAGGACTAATTGAGGGTCAATTGAGGGTCAAATCAGTTGAAGGTTGACCTATTTAACTCAATTGAAGTATGAGTATAGGTCCAATTGATGATTGGTTCCATGAATTCAATGATTGAAGGAATCAATATAGAGAACCCTAAACCGATTGGTGTAGTTGAGATCATCTTTGGTCCATGCGGTTTTGAGGAGGTTTGGACCAAACGGTCTCAAGACCATTTGAGTCCAAATGGTCTCAAGATTGTTTGGGACCAAACGGTCTCAAGACCATTTGGGACCAAACGGTCTCAAGACCGTTTGGGACCAAACGATCACAAACCGTTTGTGCCCATGCGGTTTCAAAAGTCAAACTTGGGCAAACGATCTTCACCTACTTGCTTGGGCACCACCTTTACCAAACGGTTTCAAACCGTTTGAACCTTGAAGGACCAAGACCGTTTGGGGCTCAAGTAGTCAAAGTTGATTGAGGACTCAATTGGTTAATCCACTTAGACACTTGTTGTAATTGAGGACTCAATTGATCAATTCAATTGGATACCTTATGTAATGGAGGTCCAAGGTGATTGAATCTCTTGAGAATAGAGATGATGAATGATTAATTGATCCAATGATGATTAGTAATGATGATCATTGAAGGTACAAATGTTGAAACCCTAATAGTACCTAAGTGATTAGTGCCAATTAAGGGATGAACCCTAATTACCTATAGGATCAATGACTTAGTAAACTATGTCATTCATAGTTGTATGTACTTGATTGAAGGGATGATATGACCTTATCAAGTTGAGATGATGTTAGCATGAATTCATAACATGAATATAATTCATGTGGTGATTAAGGGTATGATCCTTAAGTAGAGAGATCATGAAACCCTAATCATGAATATATACCCTAATTGACAGGGTTATTGAATTCTAACCCTAATTGAGGGCAATTCTAAATGTAACCCTAATCCAGGGTGAGGATATAACCCTAATATAGGGTAGTGATGTGTGAAACTCCAATTTAGGGAAATGAGATGTAAAACCCGAATTGGGATGAATAGTGAATCTCTAATTATGAATAATTGAATGAAATCCTAATGGAGATTGATTGTAGACCCAAATTGTGGGTGACTATAGTGGAAATCTAAATTAAGGATGATTCCATGTGAAACCCTAATTGAGGGTGAATCCATGAGAAACCCTAATTGAGGGTGATTCCATGTGAAACCCTAATTGAGGGTGAATCCATGAGAAACCCTAGTTGAGGGTGAATCCATGTGAAACCCTAGTTGAGGGTGATTCCATGTGAAACCCTAATTGAGGGTGAATCCATGAGAAACCCTCGTTGAGGGTGAATCCATGTGAAACCCTAGTTGAGGGTAATTCTATGAGAAACCCTGATTAAGAACTAACATCGCATAATGTTCTGATGTTATGTTGTGATGAGAGGCCCTAAGAAGGGTGAAGGAATATGAGACTCTAATGTAAGTCATTATACATAAAGCCCTAATCCTGGGAAATATGACAATGGATCATAATTCTAATTTTAAATAAGGATGCAAGGAAATCCTAATGATGAGATAAAAGAAATGACCTTATAAAGGTGAAACATTTCATGTGGTTGATTATATGTAACCTAATTGTAAACAATGTCTTTAGCATTAGACAAGTCCATATCATTAAAGATAGATGGACAATTCTAATGTGTGGCCTATGTATTATATGCTAAAGGTGAGAGTTTAGTAATGGAATGTATTAAGAGAGAAATACCTTAATACAAGATAAGTTGGTTAACTCAAGAGAGTCTGAAATGATGAGAAAGTGATACATCAAGATATGATAGTTATCACATTCAACACTTCAGTGTTTATACACCTGGATACACTCCAAATCCAATATATTTGGGTAAGAAACATATTAAGTGTGTTATGCAACTATTACAATGAAATGTAATGAGTTGTTGCACCTTTATGAGTGTTAATTAATGTACCTTGAGAATGGGGTTAAGCCCAAATGGTGTGTATGATATAATAATACCATGATGAGGATGAGAAATGAACTCATACCTTGAATTGATGATCATTAATGCTATATGATGAAAGTAATGTTCTTGAATAATTAAATATGATATCTTTGAATGCCCCAGAGGTATGGATTAATGAATTAAGGGTTGGATAGATTATATAATCATGAAACCCTAATTAATGAGAAAAGGGGAACCCTAACCCTGACTTGGGTAAAGGGAATGATAAGCCATGTTTGATAGTAAACCCTAATTCCTGGAAAAGGAATAATGGTGTTACTATTGTATCACATGATGTGATGAATATCTTGTATGACTATTATCATGCCTAATAACCATGCAGGTATGATGAGATAATGAACATAGCTAGATTTGAGCTATGACATTTATATAATAAATGTTGATTGGCATTATGAGCCTTAATGTTGTTGTTGCTTAGTAAAAGTAACAATGTGTAAGGATTCTATGAGTCATATGAGCAAGTTGTTTCCTAGAAAGAGGTGACAAGATATTTCATGGCCTTGTGAGCCAGGTGTGATGCTTGTGTAACAAGTATCATGAATGCCTTGGTCAGATGACCTGAAGGTGATAGTTACCTGAAAAAGGTATAATAATGCTCAATGATGAGTTAAGGGTTTGAATACCCAAAACCATATGATTATGGTGATGAGAATGTGAAGGGATGAGAATTCCCAATTTTGAAATGAGGGACTGAGTCCCCAAGGTCTTTGAAAGATTGATAAATATCTGATGAAAGTAGTACATGTCTCTTTATAGCATTGTTGTGATAAGTTATGTTGAGAACTTGACTGATGCTAAAAGAATATGCTAATGTACTTAATTTAATCAAGTGAAATCATATCATGTAGAGCCCTGACCATAGATCCATCATTGTCAGTAGTTAAATGATGGTGAAACAGGTTTTCCTAAGGGAACTCCTGGAGAGCATACTTTTGAGTATGTGGGGGTTATGGATGTGAATATCCTTACATCCTAATGTAGGAATTGATGTGAGATGTTTTTTAATCTCTCATTCCTTCATTATATGTATCGGGATGGATGTATCACGAATCTCCCGATGATTGGGTTAGATGTCGTACACATCTCCCAATAATGTTAATGCCGGATCGGTGGAGATAAACACGAAATCTCATGACCGCGAAGAGAGCGCAGCACGCCACTGTAACTCTGATAGCGAAGTTTCCAATATACTCTAGAAAGCTATATTTAGCATACACAAGATGTCCTGCATGTGATCTCGCGCTGACCGAGATGTGGGAGGTCATGGGAATCTGGCTCTTCCATTGACCTTGTATGGTACCGATTTCGACTTCACAGTGGTCGGTTGGAGCATGAGCGGTATATCTCATCTCCTCAGGGAATAAGTGTGTTTGTAAAATGAAATCATCCGTATAACATGTTTGATTAAGGATTGAATACGAAAATTCATTGGCTGATGTTACATTTCTATTATATATTGTAGTTCATTGATGTTGTTCATATCTGTTATATTCATTACAAGTATATGGATGAATTATGAGTCTACCATGAGTAGATGCCATGTTATCCTTGAAAAAGGAGATTACTTCACTTTGTTCATACAAGTGATTTACCTACTGTTAATTATATATATATATAAATCCTTCTGCTTAGTTTATTTTAATAAACTGCTACAATGTTTTGGCGAAGAGTTATATCTCCCGCTGGGGCAATTTACAATTGTCTCACCCCCGTGGGATCCAACGTTTTAGGTGGACGCAGACAAAGAGTAGAATCTCATTACAGGGAATAGACAACAGCAGTGACAGCAAGGACAACAGTAATATCTCAGGTGGAGATACTGCCTGTCAAGTTATGTGGTTAGAAAGTCCTATGTGTCGTCTCTGTACTCTCAGGTCCTCAGAGTTTTTAGTCAGTGTTTTATGAATCAATCTGAGGTTATGGCTTGATGCCTCAAGATTCGTATACTTTCTGTATATAATGTTTATAAGACACTTGATGATGTAATCTCTGAAAAGAGATGGTACAGGTTATGTACGTTTGAACCAGAATGTAAATTTTATGCAATGATTCTTGTTGGAAAAGATTTCCTATGTGAGGATCTCTTTGCAAAAAGTTTTAATTTTCAGTGATTTTCAGTAATCTGCTGCAAATAATTCGCTTCCACATTAGTTAATCCTATTTTCGCGAGACGGTCGCTACAAGAAGTTTACTTTACTTAACTGCCTCTAGACCTGACATAATGTTTAGTGTTGGCTTGTGTGCTATATTTCAATCAAATCCTAAGAAATCTCATCTTATAGCTGTTAAGAGGATTCTAAGGTACTTAGCCAAAAATCAAAACTTTGGACTATGGTATCCCAAGTCAAGGGACTTTATTCTTACTACCTATAGTGATGTCGATTATGCATGCTGCTTGATTGATAGAAAGTGCACAAGTGGAACTTGTTTTCTCCTAGGACCATGCTTGGTGTCTTGGTTCTCCAAGAAATAGAGCATCATGGAATTATCAACCATAGAGGTTGAGTACATTGCAACTGGGAGTTGTTATGCCTAGGTCCTATGGATGAAGCAAATGCTCCAAGACTTTAACATTCATTTTGATGCTTCTCCTATCTATTGTGATAATACCAGTGAAATTAACTTGTCTTATAATCCTATATTGCATAGTAGAGCTAAACATATAGAGGTTTTCCATCACTTTCGTCGCGATCACATTTCCAAGAAGTATATTTATTTCACGCCTGTAAACATGGAAAATTAGTTGGCGGGCATTTTCACTAAACCTCTAGCTAGAGAGCAATTCAATTTTCTTAGATCAAAATTGCTTATAACTTCTTTGGATGAATCTGATATGCCTTCTAGCTAGTAGTCCTCAATCCTATATGTTTTGCATCTATCTTGATCATCTTTGAGTGCTAATATGATTAAAATTGCTTTTTCATGTTCTTTTTGCCTTGTTTTTCTCTTTTTTTTGGGTATTTTTTGTAAATGGTAGTTTTATCACAAAATAATACCCAATCATGAGTGATATGTGCCTAAGTATGTTTAATTTACATAATGGACTTGAAAAATAAATTTAATTAGCATTCAAATCGCAAGAAATTAAGTTTGATGGTTTTAGGTCAGGTTGACCATCGGTCGAGTTTCCCCCAGGACAAACTCGACCGATCCATGGCTGAGAGCTTTTTAAAAAACAACCAATCGATCGAGTTTCTGACTCACATAACTTGATCGATCGACGGGTTGTTGCCAAAATAAGTTGGATTCGGGCGACTATTCTCCCTCTCAACTAGAGAATAGATGACCAATTCCCCTTCTTGTATCCCTTATATCTCAACCCCAGACCTTACCTTCCCTAACCTAGCCCTAATCCAACCTAGAGAGGCCTTCCTAGACCTTCCCCCTTGCTCTTTCTTAGTGTGTGAATGTGTTTGGTGGTTTGTTTTGTGTGTTTTCTCTCTTCTTCTACTTCTTTGTGCCTCAATGGCTTCTCATAGAAGAAAGAGACCCACCCCTAGCAATGCACCATCCTCTTCTTCATCTTCTCACTTGATTCTATTTGATGAGACCCTCTTTGTCTTAATAGAGGATATAAATAGGTATAAGGACCTTCTTCCTAAGAGTCCTTTTTTGTTTAGAGCCCTTTTTTAACCTAGCCCTAGGCGTCAATCCATCATCGATCAAGTGGCGAGGTTGTTTTCTATTCATCACCTATCTTCCCTGGCTGTCAAGCGTGATTGCTTTCATAATTCCATGTATAGTACAAAAGCAGTTCATGAATTCTACATAAATTTGCATTGGAATTACGACTCCCTTGTACCCCCTCTGAATACTCATGTGATCCTTACTTCCATGATCACCGGGAAGAAATTTCAAATCTCTGAGGATATCCTAAATGTTTTCTTTTCAGGGGCCGATGAGAATGACACATGGCGTAAGGATTATGATGAGTATTTTGACCTTTTGGACCCTGAAGGTTTCTACAAGCAGAATGATATCACTCTTCCTGATATCCATCGCTATCTGAAGAAACCTGACGTTCTCTACAAGAAGAAGAGCACCCTACCCTCCTCCTCCTTATATCTTAAGAAGTGTATATTAGCCCTAGTGGTGAACTGCAACATCCACCCAAAGAAAAATCAAACAGATATTGTAGAGAACACTACGATGATAATGTACTACATCTTAGAGAATGTCAGAGTCAAGTGGTCTAGATATATCCTCCACCATATGACTTGCTTTGATACTGGCAAGAACACATGTGGAATCCATCCTCCTTATCATGCCTTAGTTTGTGGTCTTTTCCAGTTCGCCATTGAGAAATCACTCTTCTCCAACTTCCACTACAGACCTTCCACTAAGGGAGTGTGTATAAATGACACCACCATTCAGAAATCTGTGTCTATCCTTTCCTCCATCACACCTGGTGCATCACCCTCTGCCTCTACCTCAGCTGCACGTGCCTCTAACTCTACCTGAGCTCCACCTCCTCAGCCACCCCGACCTAGTCATACCTCGTTCCATGTTTCCAATGAAGCCCATGTGGGTTACATGATGCACCAACAGGCATACAACCTCTAGGTCCAGCAGCATCTGCACTAGGATTTATGTTCAATCATTTCAAACATGAACTTATCATGTGTACACCCATACCCCACCTACCAGCCATACTCAAATGGTGCTTATGCATCCTTTGCATACAATCACTTCTACCCCGCACCTGAGCCTTCCGCTGCTGCTCCCACACCCTCTGTTGTTGGTGGTCCTGCTCCTATCTTCTTGCTATTACTTTTTGGCTCCTTGGCCACTCTGCTTTCCACTCTGGGTGATTATGCTCCCTCCTTCCCTCAGGCCAATGAGCTTTATGCTCTTGGTATGACTTGAGATGAGCAGAATGCTCGTTATCCCGGTCGTGGCTTCAGTCCTTCTGTGGATGAGGAGATGCCTGACTAGGCTGATGCTGAGACTATTGATGCTGATGAGGATGCTGGTGATGGTGAGGATGATGTTGATGATGGTGATGGCTCTAGTGGTGACTCCGGTGATGAAGGCACTGTTGTTGCACCTTTAGATGGAGATGATGACTACGAGCATGATGCTAACGATGATGATGATGTTGTGGACATAGATAGCTTAGATGTCTAGATGTTTCATAGTTTCTAGTCTAGTTTGCTGATCATATATATCTTTCTAGGCTATTTTGAATTAGAAACATCTGGGCACATGATCTGAGATGTACTATTTTATCTTTAGCTTTCATCAATTCTCACTTGTAGTTATTTTTATGAGATCATACTTTATGAGTTGTAATCTATCTTCTGTGCACTCTTAATCTTTGATCAGTTATATCTTATGAGTTGGTGCCATATGTCACCATATTTTGATTATGACCTAGCTTGTATGTTTCTCTTGTCTCCGTTTGCTATATGTTATGAGATTGCATGTTTAAATATCTACTTGGTTGTGTTTGGAGAAGACTATTTGTATGCTCTTCTACCCCCCCCTTTGATAATGTCAAAAGGGAGAGAGAAATTCCATGTCTTGAAACTCAATCATATTGCTATTATTGCTTATGTGATCCTTTTCTTGTTCTTTATATGCTTTATCATGTGACTTGCTAAAGGATCATGTAGTACATGCAAGTTATATTGTTTTGTGTAGAAAGAGTAATTATGCAAGTTAAAGTAACCATAGATTGAGGGGGAGCAATTCACATTGTTCAAATCTTGAATCCCCCTAATTCACAAGGCAAAGGTATACTTTCAATATTCTTTCTAATATGTTTGAGGAATGGTTTGTCATTGTCAAAAAGGGGGAGAATGTTGACCTAGAGGTTATACATTGTCCATATTTTGATAATGACTCAACCATTCCATTCATATGTAACTAATATGTGTATTCAAGACTGATCTCGGGTTTTAGGTACAAGAAAAGAATCAATTTACACAAGCCCTAGCTTGTCAAAGTTCAAGTAAAATGCAATGCAAGTGTGCTAATAAGGAAATACATTCAAATGACCTTAGAAGAACTTTGTAATCACTTGTATTGATGATATGAATTGTAACTAATATGAGAAAATTATGTGGGACACTTAGTACGAAGTTTTAATCATTTTTTAACCACATTTGAAAATTGATCACAGATTGTTGATCGGTCGAGTTACAATCTCGACCGATCCCTTGGATCAATTTTCTGATGTGTGCATCGGTTGAGTTGTGCATTCACAGAACTCGACTGAATGGGTTACTGACCAAATGTGATTTTAACTGATCGGTCGAGTTTCCCAGGAAAAACTCGATCGATAGTTTGAAAATTTGCTTTGTCTTTTAGCCGATCGGTCGAGTTACCTTTATTGAAACTTGATCGAATGCACTGTACTATTAAATGTAGAAAAAGTGATTCTAACCATTGGTGACTTGTTTGGACGAAAATAGATCTGTTTCCTTGTGAAACAAATGGCTATAATTCGACCCTAAGTGTTCCCCAACTCAAGGGAGCACCCCCAGCTATAAATAGGACCACTTGGAGTTCATTCCAAGGTTGCTCATTCACTACACACAAGGTCCTTTCTATAGTTGAGTGTGCTACCACCCCTTGAGCCCCTTTCTCTCTCTAGTTTACACATCATTTCATGATTTGTGAGTGAGTTAGAATTATTGTAAGAGAGCTCCACCTTTGTGCATGTAAAGTTATCAATCTTCCACTACTTTCATATCCACTTCTTTCATGAAGAAAAGCTGAAGCAAGCTCCATCGAGTGAAGAAGGAGTTGTAGTTGGTCCTCTTCAAGGTTGATGAAGAGGTGGTGATCTTCTCCAGGTGAAGGAGAAGACAAAGGCAGAAGATCTAAGAAGAGAAGAAAAGTCCTTCAAGGTGGAATACTTGAGCTTGAATAGGTAAGACCTAGGTGAAGGCTGAACATTCAAGCTAAGTGGGTAAGTTTCTTATTAAGGTGGATATCTCCTTGTGGTTGTATGGGTAAGTCCTTTAGTGGTCTATTACTGTAAATCTCTTTGGTGATATTATAGAGAAAAGCACTTGCAAAGTCCTAGAGGTTAACCTCTCTAGGTAGTGGACTGACTCACTTCTAGTTTGAAGTGTGGAACCACTCTACATCCCTTTGTCAAGTGCTTGCTATTAATCTCTCTCATCCTTGCTATGCTTGTTAGATAGGACTTCAAATTGCCATTAAGCTATTGTTCCTAATTGATATAATTTGATGGTATAATATGTGTTGTGAGAAATGTTGTAGCTTTATTCACCCCCCTAGAGCCCTTAGATCCAACAAACTATATTACAAAAAAGGCAAAAAACTAAATGTGAATGAAAATTCCAAACATTCAATATGAACACTTGCAACAGGGTCAAAACTTACACACACACGGATATATATATACATATATATATATATATATATATATATATAATGTGTGTGTATCAGGTAGCTTTACATGAGTTTGGTGGCCCTAGTCACATGTATACAAAAATATCTTGCCAAACATTTACAGCATATACATTATGCATGTCATACAACCAAAAACTTGAGTCGTTATACATCATTTACAAACCCCCTGCCCAGACCTAGGAATACAAGGATGACTCTAGAACTCTAACCAAGACCAAACCAACCTCTCAGCTCTACAAATCTTCAAACTGAGGTTTCTCACTACCAAAGTCCTGATTACAATAATGATCACCTAAAAGATGTGAAAAACCATGAGGTGAGACCCCAAGACCCAATGATATGATATACTATCTGCTAACATTTATTGCTTACAAATAGTTTATGTAATTAAATATGATGAAATACATAATATAACATGTATGGGAACTAATTAGAGTCTATACAAAGAACAAGTATAGCTAAAGTAATAGATACATATAACTAAATGTGTAAAGATATGAATCACTATTGATACTAATAAAAAAGAAAGAAATAGCAATCATGCAATGTGATTCATCAAATATCCCTAATAGATATACTACATGACTGAATTACATATTTATTAAGACATGGGTAGTTGAGATGTATAACTTCAAATATTATCATACCACTGCAAAGTCATAATTAGATACGTATAAGATCTTAGGGTGACAAGGACCCTAAAGATCTCTTCCCTTCATCTAGTACAAGTGAACAAATTGTAGTGGCACAACGACCCAACCTACCAATAGGGGCGCAACAACCATCCCACTAAAAATATGGCCCATCCTAGGTACACATGACACTACACCAAAATTGAGGGTATAAACCCTCAAATTAGAGTTGTGACGGAAACCACTATCTATCACATAAAATTCAAGACACGGGCTCAACCACTTTCCATAACCTTGAAATCTAGATGACAGAGAAAAACACTCTCTACACCTCTATATACTCAATAAGATACAACTTTGAGCTCCATCTCAAAACTAAAATTGCTACAAGGATCACTTGCTTCACTATCTAGTAAGTTTTCACGCTGAGATAGTTCTATTGTCACAGGGTACTACATGATTTGGATTACACTTGATTAATTAATCCAGCTACATATTTTTGGACATAATAAATCAACTTACATATAAGGCATCTAGAAGTATTGATGAAATAGATCATCTATTTGCAAATTCTAAAGATATAGTACATATAAGATAGTTCCAAGTTACTCAATCATGGTATAATTAACCACCTTGATCATAAAGAGGACAAAACCATTATTTAGGGCACATGTATGACTAATATAATCATTAAGACCGTAACACTAATAACAATATCATTACAATATGAAATTTTAAAGGTAGATTTGTAAGTTGTAAGTAAAACAACACCAAATATTTCAACTAAAACCTTCAAGGGATGTATAAATTATGCTTTTCAAAGGCTAAAATATAGCATAAGTGACCTACCTTTAATATTAAGGTTTCGTCCAACCCCTAGTTCATCATCATAATTGGTGAATAAAAGGCTTAAAATCATTATATACGTTTTTCCCAAACAGAAAGGAAGTATGCATGTCTATTTCCCATCATATGGTATAAAACACCATAAAAATGACATTTTAATGGTATTTGAACATGAACTATGGATTTTAGTCAATGTATAATTAAGAAGGGTATTGAATTCATAATAGAAAATATATTTCATAGATAAAAAATATGTGGAACTTTGTATCTCTGTCTTGCACAAAACAATCCATGAAAGATAATCTTTTATCATAAATAAGGGTTTTTAGAGCAAGATTAATGTTGTTTATGTATTAAGTATGTAAGAAATGCATCAAATGATATATCGTCATCTTAAGGGTAAATAAAAACGTCCCAATAGCAAAAAATCCCAAAAAAAGTAATGATCTGAGATTTATCCTCCAAATTATCCAAGAAAGACCATATCTTCAAGAATAGGGTGTCTCTAGAGAAAAGAGAGAACAAAAGAGGATTTTTTAACCATATGTACAAGTTTCCAGCTTGTAGCATCATGGAATTAAACCATGGTAGGGATAAGAAGGGGAAAACTAGTAAGAAAAAGGATTAAGAGAGAATATCTTATATGTACAGAGCAAGAAACTTGGCTAGAAGGTTTAGATCCATCCTAGGAGATCTAGATTCGAGACATGCACCGACACTCATCAACAAACAATAAGTTTCCATCTCTTGGAGCCCTTCTTGTCATCTACCAATGGTTTGCTACTGGTCTCTAGAAGCAACAAGGAGTTGGGTACAAGGTCCTTTACATGGGGGTTGGGATAGATATGTATATGCATGATGGAAGAGAGAGAAAGTAAAAGAATGTACAATAATATTTTCATCAATCAAAGGTCCATTCATTCCATGGATTTGTGTGTCCAGGACCTCTATCGGTTGACAAGAAACAAAAGCCAAAACTTTCACTGGTTGACAACCACCCAAAACTACGAACGATATGCAACCACTCTGAACAATTAATAGTTTGCAATCTCCCGGGACAACCATCAGTTGTCTACCACTCAGAACAACCATCAGTTGACACATCCAGTAAAACCATCGATTATCATCCACCTAGACAACTATTGGTTGACACACCCAGAATAACCATCTATTGTCAATCACTCAGAACAACCAATGGTTAACACTCCCAGAATAACCATCGGATCTGAGCCATCCAGAACAACCATTGACTAACACACCCATAACAACCATCAGATGACATACCCAAAACAACCATAAATTTTCAACCACCCAAAAACCATCGGTTGGCACACCTAGAAAAACCATCAATGTCAACTATTTATAACAACCATCAGTTGCAAAACACCCAATTAAGACAAACTATCATATTAAATCATGAAGGCATGTGATAGGCCTTACAATATGTGGTTCTATTAAAACATAATTAAGGTATTTAGACAAATATTCATCATATGTCTTTCTTGTAATAGATACTCAAAAATCAAATTTCTTTCCATGATTCATCTCATGTCACATCCATATTGTATTTATAGTTAGTTTTGACCAATTTCGTACTTTAAGGAAATTTTAACAATAATGTAAGCAAGGTAATTAAATTAGTATCTTAAGATACATACTACTGAAGTAATTAAATAACAATTTAGTAGATTAGACTCATTTATATATAGAAGTGTTCAAAGTATGAATGATATACAAAGACTTCCTTTGACTTCTTGTTATGTATAGAATAACCACTATGTATTAATTACTATGTAGGCACACAAACTTGTGCTAACTTGATTCTATATTTGATTATCTACTTTCCTTCATATAGATGGTTGGAAGGAATTTTGTGTTTCTCTCCTAGGGTTTTGCAAAAGCTCTACAATCCACCAATCGGTGGTGGATTCTACTTGTATATCACCAAACTAGCCTAAAGTAGCATATTAGGAAAGAAAATAAGAAGAAACAATACTCTGGTTCATCTTTGGAGGAGAATGTCCTGAATGGTAGAAGAGAGCAGAACAAATAAGTGAAGAGAAGGAATTTTAAAACTAACTAATTATTCTCGTCATAGATAATCTTGTGAGGCTTTCTTGAGCTAGAATATTTAAATTCTCCTTCAATATTACCTTGATTATTCATGCTAGTGTGATATTAATGGTATAGGGATCTGAATGATGAAACAAAGCATATTCCATTTTGAGTTTGAAGGGAATCTATTTGGATATATATATACTTCATCTACTTTCATTTACTATTATTATTTTTTAATTTTCCAAAAGCATAAGCTGACCAACCTTCAAGAAAGTTGGGTCCAACTTCTGAGGTTGATGAGGTCAAATCCACTGAAGTAGAGATAAAAGAAAATTTATATATTATAAGGTAGTTCGGCTTGCAGGAAGTTGGTCTAACATTTGGACCTACCTTTTTAGTAAGTCAAATAGTTTTGTAGTGTGCATAAGTCGGTCAACTTGGGACAAAGAATGTGAAATCAATCATGGCCCTTCAAAACACAGTCTAATGATCCTTCAACCCTATTTAATTTTCCAAATCATGCATTATCTTCTTTAATATATAAATTGTCATGTTTATCATCTTTATGAATACAAAGGAGTGATTCTCATGCAATTCATTTAAAATTATGGTGTGAAATGTGTATTATTTGTGAAACGACCATCCCACTCCATCATTTCAAATATTTTGTTGGTCAATAAGAGTTCTACTTTATTTATTACTATACTAGAGGTGGGTCCAACACCACAATAGAAGTCTTTGATAGTACATGTACTGTATATAGGAGAAATAGATGGGGTCTTACATAAGAATATAGATATAACTATACATGGACATTTAATTTGTGCACAAAGAATGTAGAGAGAGTCTCTTCATAGGCTATATGATAAGGAAGAACATGAGACATAAAATACATAGATAATCCAAGCCAAATAAAATGACAAAGATAGTCACAGTCTTTCCAAGTTGTCTTCAAGAAAATAAAGTTTAGAACCCACGACTGCTACAACTTCCTCCTAGCTATCTTATAAAAATATATGGTAGAAAACTTGTCAGGGCAACCAAAAACTATACCAACAAGTTCCCCTAAAAAACCATAAACCAAGCATCAAGGCTTACTAAAAGGAGCTTATCAAACAAGGCACTCCTTATAAGAAAGATCATCAAAATGAAATTGAGAGTGAAAACCAAGGCATGAAATATTAAACCAATGTCATTCTTTGAATCAAAAGAAATGCTAGACCCCCAATAATAAAGGCAAGCATAAAACAACAAAAGAAGACAATATTAGACACAATTTCACTGAAAAGCCAACTTCCAAGGATGGATATATCGATAGTCATGACTCAACCATAGAAATAATCATGTGATTGACCAAACAACATCAACCAATGAATAACCATATTAATCTTCTCAAAACAATATTAGAGGGGAAGCAAACTACGGAAATATTTTTCCAACATTTGTTAACATTAGGAACCAAATCCTTAAAAACAACTTTATTTATGTAAATCCATAGTGGTAAAGAATAGCGAAAAAAAGTATGTATGGGACTCTTGAATTGAAATGACAAATATATTTCAAGTGAGAAGGTTTATAATTAAGCTTATACTTCACCTAAGAAATGAGCAAAAGACTCTTCGCAAAAAAATGATTGAGCAATATGTAGTAAATAGATTTTGATGACTTCCTACATAGTAAAAAGATACATCTTAAATAGAAACATCCCTTTTAAAGGTTATCTAGTATAAAAGAATTATGATACATATCTTATATATTTTCACAACCTGGCTTTGTCCAAAACCATTAAGCCTAGTCTAGGAGTGGATTTTTAGTTCTATAACTTTCATAAGGAATTCTAAAATTCATTGAATAATAACCATTATAGAGGACTGTAAGGAGTGGGACCTAGAGGGGATCCACTTCCTGCTAAAATTTGAAGAATAAAGCAACCATTCCAAACACACTCAAAAGGTATGCATGAAATAGGTGTAAACTTTTCAAATCTCAATAATGGTATTAAAAAAACCAAAGTGTAGTAGTGGAATAAAAGTAATGACTATATTCAATTTATATAAAAGTACATCATCATCTCCCATATAGGTTTATAAGGATGTTACAACATTAGGATCTAGATAGAGGGAAATCTAAACCATAACAATTTTGTCTCCAAGCAACAACTTTAAGAGTTAGGTCCATGTTGAAAGCCATGCACTCCTTATCCTAATTCAAGGCTTGTATTCCATGCTCCTGTTGCACAATTCTGATTTAGACATGGGTGGCTGGGAAATAACCCATCAGGAGAGAGAAAAACAAGGTATGTGTAAATTATTGAACAAGGACAAAATATAAGGAAATAATGTGAAAATGAAGGCTAAGATTTCATCATAAGATGGAGAGATAAAGAGTATGAGGCCTAATCAAACAGTGCTTTCCATAACAAGAAAATAGTAAAATATTTGCATGCATAATTTATATTGACAACCTTAATTAAGTAGGGTTGAGGCACCTACATGACCTCAACCAAATAGGTGAGGGAGAGTAACACATTCCAGTCACCTATAAAATATTTTATAATGGGGATAGTAACACATTCCCTTGGGCAAAATAACACATGCCCTATATATGGGTGGTTGTACAAAAGTACCGCTACATTAGCTAAATAGTCTAATAAAATCAGCATGCAGTGGGGTATAAGACCCAAGAAATAGAATATAAATACTAATTTTGAGGCAAAAATATCAAAAGAAATATGAATAAAGAGACAAGGGTTCATATAATGCCTCATTAGGGAAAATAGGGTTTGGTTTGAAAATATCTCAACTTAGGTTGTAAGGATGCACATACCACTTTTTCCTAGTTCAATTATCAACTTTCACCACTTTAGATGATTCCAAGTTCAAATTTGCCTATTTTCAAGCTATTCACATATATTAGAGTCTGTATTGTATATTAATGTAGAGATACCCAAAATTTGACCTTTTTAGCAAAACTCAAATTTTGAGTCTAAAAATCTCACCAATCGATTTATTAGCTTTTTCTAATCATGAAAACTTATTTTTATGTTAATCTTGGAGTTAATATGTTAAATTTGTGATTTTTAGGGATTTTATGTATTAAATTCATTATCAAAAACCATCCTTCACAAAATGATGGAAATTAGGTGTTGAAAACATTTTTACTAGAAATAACATATTTATCTGATTCCAAAACATATTTGTACTTAATTTTTGGACAAGTGAATCAAAAGATATGAATTTTCCAATTATGACCAACTAGAAAAAGACATGTCAGCAATTCAAGAGAGGAAGAGATAGAGAAAGGGAGAAAAGTGGGCCACGTGACTTGGCCCAACTACATGCCACCAAATCACATGTCCATCCCAGATAACCACGTGTCAAAGCAAAACCAAAACAAAACCAAAGACCAAATTGCCCTTACGCAAAATAGAGAAGAAAGAAGAGGGAAATAGAGGGCGAAAAAGTAAATGAACAAGGGGGGTTTTCCCCTCCCAAGCTCGACTCCACTATTGGCGCTCACACATAGCAGCGGGGACTCAGATTTGGGCGATTCTGCAAAAGTTAATTTTTCACAAAACTAAGATCACGAGAACGTAAAGGGAGGTCAGGGGAACTTACCAGTAGAGGGAATTGATTTGAGAAGATGAGTAGATGGAGGGAGAGATTATGCAAACCAAGGTGCAAATCTTGACCGCCAGAAGCCAAAAATGAGAGCACATGAACAATTGAGCGAAGAGGATGGTTGCGTAGAGGCCAGTAATGCTCAAAGTATGTGTATTTATAGGAGAAGATGAGAGAAGTAGAGAGGAGGGAGTTTGCCATCGTGACTTGTAGCCTATAAAATGGGGAGTTTCCTATTTTCTTGACTGAAAGATGCAAGCAAGACATCAATGTGTGTGAAATCTTATTTGGAAACTGTTGATGAAGAAATTATGCGATTCCGTTGAGTATTGATCGATAAAATCAAATTTGAAAGAGAAAATTCCACGACGGTACTGTTCACACCCAACCTGGCAAGGGAGACAACCACATGGGCTGTTGGATCATGATCCAACATTTTGGATCTCATGCAGATCAATGGCTAGCACTTGACATCTAATGTCATTGCCAAATCTGATTCTGAATGAAGTGCAACATTTAAATATTAAACAATTTCTCTTTCCTCAATTGTGGGTGCAAACGACCTCCAAATTAATTTAAATTTGGCATCTAGTCTATTTTGGACATGAAGAATCCGAATAATCAATTAGATTTCACTTTTGGAGACATTAAGTATTTTATTAACATATTTTAAAGTAAATCATATTTTCTCTTTCTTATCACATTATATACATATAGAACCCTCCCATTTTGGTGAAATTTCACCCTCAAGCGAACTAAACCATATGGAACACGAGTTGGCCATCAATTTTATCCTTTGGGATTATTTTGCTCATTATTTAATATTTTGGACTCTTACATATTTTCTCTAACCTAATCTACACATGAACATTAAGGATTATCTAAATTACATAAAAATTCACCCAAAGGTTATTTATATGTGTAGATTACGAATCCAAGATTATTTTTCTCTTTTGGAGTCATTTCATATTTTATTTTATATTTTGAAGAAAACTCACTTTTTCATTTCTAAATAAAATAGATATAATTATTATTATTCCAAAATTATGAAACTTGGCCTTCAAGCGAAACCAAACCCAAGGAAAACAAATCTCAAGTTATTTTTAGCCAATTAGTAATCCTTTTATGAATTTTATCCATTATCCAATATTACCACTATTTCTCAATTAAATAATTCAATGTCATATTAATATGTTTAAACCATAATTATTCATTCCTTTTTCTCTTCCTTTCTACAAAAGGATAAGGAATGTTCTAGAATGAATTCATTTTGTCAATATGCCATTTAAGTGGTAAATTTGCATATTAATCCCTGATTAAAACATCTACTGAGGTATTTGTGCATAAACCCATATATTGGCATAAATGGTGATCAAATTCACCCCAAACCACTTATAATTCCAAAAATTCAACATCAATGACAAAAAGGATAGAAAGGAAAGCAAAAGCATGGTAAAAGGGTCAAAATAAGAATACATCCAGATTTCAATTTATTACATCACTTCACTCCTTAAAAAGGATTTCGTCCCTGAAATATCAAGCAAAGATGGAAGGTTGAGTACGTAACATCTCATTAAATCATAAAACTTCCACCAAAACTTTCACTAACTCAAACTCCTTATTCTACAACTGCTTAATTTGGGAGTTCAGAAACTTTGCATGCAACATCTCAAAGGTCAGGTTCTCATGGATCACCTAGGGTTCCACTATTAAGATTTCTTTTTATTTGATATAACACAATTACTTTTTTTAGCTTATTAGTAATATATTTATTAGGATATCACATTATCATTATTATTCTATTAACTATGTCCTATTATATTCATTTTTGTTGCAAGAGTTATATTTCATTATTATGCATGAAATCATATATATTTCTTATATTTCTCATTAAGAGTTTTAAGCACAATTAGAGGCTAATCAATTATTTCCATGTCTTTTTTACTATTATCCATAAAAAATGGATTTAGTCTCCATTATCACCATATTCACTTATATCATATTATTTTGCATGAAATAGGCAATTTTATCTATTTTTTATTAAGTCTACAATTATATCCAAATGTCACATTAATTACTTATATATATAGTAAACATATATACATTACTTTTGTTGCTCACATTAATGTCATCATTAATCATTTTTTCATATTTATTCACTTCTTATTATTGATTATGCACATTTATGTGAATCCAATTACTTCTTATCCATATCGAGTCATTATATGATTTTAGTGAATAAGGTGAAACATATTATATATTCATGAATTAATTCACATACCAGGTTATGATTAGATGATCAATTAGGTGTGCGTTATAGAACAAGGTGATATGTGCTCATATTGATAGTTTGACAAATTCTATGATTAGGTGATTATATGCCATCTATGTGTATCAAAGTATGTTATCTGATTATGTCACCTAATGTCACTAGTGTATCATGAAATCCATAAAGGATGTATAGGCTAAGGTTATATGATTACATATTGGGGTTTAGATCAACATGATCATTATACTTTACTTATACCTTCTTAGAAAGTATTAAATCCAAGATCGGGTTAAATTATCTTGCTCATCATATCTTTAGGGTTTATTGGCTCATGACATGGTTAGCATCATGTGTATCCACAATTAAAATTAATATATGTGTCACTCATATAATATTTGTTAGGTATTCATTGGGGTTCAAACATATGAACTATTCATTAGATGACCATTATATGTTCTTATGTATATAAACAAATATGTTGGGTTTTAAATATAACTTGTTTGGTCAACTATAAGGATCCTAGCACACTAACCTCCTATTCATGGAGTTAGGGTTTCTAGAGTCATATCATCTAGATTTTGGTATGATAAGGACTCCATCCCCTAAAAAGGATTTCCTCCTCGAAATCAGCATATCCAAGATCTATCAAGGTGCTACTACTACCCATCCACCCCTTAAAATGCTTAACCTACCAAGACAAACTAAACTAGAGGTAAAAGGGTGAGTCTAACTAAACCATGTATAAGATCTATCACTGCAACCTCAAGGTCTATGTTTTAGCGATAGACAATCCAAACATGTGGTTCTATGGAACATAAGGGAACTATATTGGATATCCATCCTCAAACAAGTCATCATATAGATTCTAAGGGTCCCAACATAGGTGTTTAAGGCTACTATTGCCTATAGGCATGCTATTTTGGACAATCAGTATCATCTCAAGCCAGGAAGGTATCATATGGATCCGGTAGTCCTCACAAACCAAGCTAATGGAATGGAGAAAAATGTTGCCAGCCCCCAAACCCTGGTCCTTTCTAGACACATTTGCTTTCAACTTATGCCCTAGTAGCTACCTAAAAGGTTCATCACATGAAGGTTAACTAAAAATATTTCTAATGTGGAACTCTTATGATCCTAAATCAGCCTTTCATCATCACAAGAGTAGCATAGATCAACTCTAGGGCAAACACGTCACTTAAGGGGAACTATGTAAGGCAAGGGTTCTAATTAGGGAGACAAAATTGAAATAATCAAATTCCAATTACCATGGGCTCTGATACCATGTTGTAACGAGTGGGACCCTGAGGGGAGTGGAGGGATCCACTCCCTACTAAAATTTTAAGAATAAAATATCCATTCCAAACAAACTCAAAAGGTATGCTTGAAATAGGTGTAAAATTTTTAAATCTCAATAATTGTATTCAAAACAACCACAGTGTAGTAGCAGAATAAAAGTAATGACTATATTCAATTTATATAAAGTACATAATCATCTCCCATAAAGGGTTTACAAGGATGTTACAATATAAGGATCAAGATAGAGGGAAATCTAAACCATAACAAGTTTGTCTCCAAGCAACAACTTCAAGAGTTAGGTCCATGTTGAAAGCCATGTACTCATCCTAATCCTAGGCTGGTCCTCCATGGTCCTACTACGCAACTCTGATTTAGACCTGGGCGGTTGAGAAATCACCCAGTAAGAGAGAGAAAAACAAGGTATGTGACAATTATTGAACAAGGACAAAAGATAAGGAAATATTATGAAAATAACGGCTAAGATTTCATCATAGGATGAAAAGAGCAAGAGTATAAATCATAGTAAAATAGATGCTTTCCATAACAAGAAAATATTAAAAGATTTGCATGCATGCTTTATATTGACAACCTTAACTAAGTAGTATTGAGTTACCTACCGGACCTCAACCAAATAGGTGAGGGAGAGTAACACATTCTAGTCACCTATAAAATATTTTATAGTGGGGAGAGACACATTCCCCTGGGTGAAATGACACATGCCCTATCCTTGAGTGGTCGTATGAAAGTACCACTACATTAGCTAAATAATTAATAAAATCAACATGCTAAATAGAGATATGGAAAGTAGAAGCATCATATATATGAAACATGGCAGTGCGGTACAAGACCCAAGAATAAAATATCAATGCTAATTTTAAGGCAAAATAGCTAAAGAAATATGAATCAAGAGACTAGGGTTCATATAATGCCTCATTACGTAAAATAGGGTTTGGTTTGCAAATATCCCAACTTAGGGTGTAAGGATGCACATACCTCTTTTTTCAAGTTCAATTATAAACTTTCACCACTTTAGATGATTCCAAGTTCAACTTTGCCATATATATAAGTTATTCACATATATTAGACTCCATAATGTATATTAATGTAGAGATGCCCAAAATTAGACCTTTTTAGTAAAACTCATATCTTGACTCTAAAAATCTCACTAATCAATTTATTAGGTTTTTTTGATCAAGAAAACATATTTTTATGTTAATTTTGTAGTTAACATGTTAAAGTTGTGATTTTTAGTAAATTTATGTTTTAATTCATTATCCAAAATCATCCTTTACAAAATCATGGAAAATAGGCATTGAAAATATTTTTATTAGAAAGAACATATTATTCTGATTCCAAAACATATTTTACTTAATTTTTGGTCAAACACATAAAAAGATATGAATTTACCAATTATGACAAACTAGACAAAGACATGTCATTAATTCCATTGTGAGAGAGGAAGAGAGAGAGGCAGACCGGTGACTTGGCCTAACTGCATCCCACCAAGTCATGGGTTCACGCCCAATCAGTCGTGCATCAAAGGAAAACCAAAACAAAACCAAAGACCAAACTACCCTTGTGCGAAACAGAGAAGAAAGAAGAGGGAAATGGAGGGAAAAAAAGTAAATGAACAAGGGGGATTCTCCCCTCCGAAGCCTGACACCATTGTTGGTGCTCGTGCACAACAACAAGGACCCAGATTTGGGCAATTTTTCACAAAACTAACATCACAAAACATATAGGGAGGTCAGGGGAACTTAACACTAGAGGGAATTGATCCAAGAAGGTGAGTAGAGGGAGGGAGATCTTCCACAAGCCAAGGTGCAAATATTGACCACTGGAAGCCAAACATGAGAGAACACAAATAATTGAGTGAAGAGGATGGTTGCATGAAGGCCAGGGATGCTTAGAGTATGGGTATTTATAGGTGAAGATTAGGGAAGTAGAGAGGAGGGAGGTTGCCACCATGACTTGTAGCCCAAAAATTGGGGGTTTCCTATTTTCTTGACCAAAATGTGCAAGTAAGACATCAATGTGTGCATAATTTTATTTGGAAACCAATGGCAATGAAATCGTGCGATTTCATTGAGTATTGATTGAGAAAATCAAATTCGGAAAAGCAACTTCCATGACGACATTGTTCACACCCAAATGGACGACGGAGATGACACACGTGCCATTGGATCAAGATCCAACGGTCTGGATCATGTGCACATTAGTGGCTAACGCATGATATTTAATGTCATTGCCAATTCCGATTTCGACTAAAGTGCAACATTTAAATATTAAACATTTTCTCTTTATTCAATTGAGGGTGCAAACGACATCCAAATTAATTGAAATTTTGCACCTAGACTATTTTGGACATGAGGAATCTGAATATGCAATTAGATCTCACTTTTAGAGACTCTAAGTATTTTATTTAATTATTTTAAAGTAAATCACATTTCTCTTTCTTATCACATCATCTAGAATCCTCAAACTTTGGTGAAACTTCACCGACAAGAAAACTAAACTATATGGAACACAATTTGGTCATTAATCTTTTCCTTTGGGATTATCTTACTCATTATTTAATATTTTGGACTCTTGCACATTTTCTCTCTCCTAATCCACACATGAACATTAAAGATTATCCAAACTACATGAAAATTCACCCAAAGCCTATTCTTAATGTTAAGATTATGAATCCAAGATTAGTTTTATCTTTTGGTGTCATATAATATTTTATTTTATATTGTAAAGAAAACTCACCTTTTCTTTTCTAAATAAAACATATATAATTATTATCATACCAAAATTATGAACCTTGACCTCCAAGCCAAACAAAACCCAAGGAAGAAGAATCTCAAGTAATTTTTGGCCAATTAGTCTTTTTATGGATTTTAACCATTATCTAATATTACCACTATTTCTCAATTAAATAATTCAAAGTCATATTAACATGTTTAAACCATTATTATTCATTCCTTTTTCTCTTCCTTACTACAAAAGGATAAGCAATGTTCTAGAATGAATTCATTTTATCAATATGGCACTTAAGTGGTAAATTTGCATATTAAACCCTAATTAAAATATCTACTGAGGTATTTGTGCATAAACCCATATATTGGCATGAATGGTGATCAAATTCACCCCAAACTGCTAAGAATTCCACAAATTAAACATCAAGGATAAAATGGATAGAAAGGAATGAAAAGCATGGTAAAAGGGTCAAAAGGAGAATATATCCAAATTTCAGTTCATTACAAGGACACCATCACCATCATAGCTAAGACGTTCAAACCAATCATGGTAATATTGAAGGGGTTTCAGTATGATACCTAGTTTTTATGAAACCAGTCTAACATCATTATATCTCCACAGACCCCCAAGGGTCACTCATAGTATCAAAAAATACCTTTAAGAGAATATTAGAGAGAGGTTCCACAATTATCTTTATTAGATTCATAAGTAACCATAGAAATGAATTTGTAACCATTGTGTAGACATTCACAATGAATAATTTGATTGTGTCAAAAATACAACTCCAGCCAATGATATATAGATCCCAAATCATAAAAATCCTCACTGAAGGATGAGATATGTTACTAAATATCTAGTTATAATAAGTTCAAATACTTTTCGTTACCCTTTTAATATTTTTCTTTCATATTTTTGTCTCTAGAAGGAAGGATACAAAAGAATTGACCATGTTTAATTCTTCAAGGACTCTATGTTGGAGGCACACTTTGTTGAAGCCACAAACATTATGGGATGGATAGATTGTCACCCATTCATAATAGAGAGGACTAGACACCTACTACCCTAAGTAGAAGATTCATCTTCATTTTCTAGCATATCTAATTCTTGGAATCTATTTGGGGAAATATTAAATTTGAAAACATCACCCATTTGATTCTCCTTATATTTCTTAGTCAAACAATTTGGAAGTTATGTGGACTTACTTCTAACAACTTGGATGTTATCATCATACAAGGAATAGTGTGTATAGTAGTCCCACTTATGTTTGCAGATATCCCTACAGTTTTGAGATTTATAACTTTATGATCTCTTCAACTTATCATGGGGAATGTATTTAATAATGTGGTAGGAGTATATGAATATGCATTATACTAGAATAAGAAGAATATAAGCATTTGAATAAGTCTTGAGACCCTGAGTGCTATTAACTGTTCCACTAGTACTAAGTATAATCCTCTTAGCCTTGAGGTACTTAGCTAATTCATGATTGTTTTTTCTATGAAGAGAACTAATATATTGATATCTTTATTTGTACTTGTCCCATATTGGATATATTCAAATGATTCAATAGAATTAGCAACATGCATGGTAGAATAGCCATTATCTTGAACAACCACATCAATAGAAGAAAAAAAAACATGCACATTAGAACTAGTCGGTAAATAAGTAGAGTCCTACAAAGGAGTAGTATTATCATAACCCTTCATGTTTTGAACAGGATCCATTTACTTATTTTAGGTTTAAAAGAAATGCCCACCTTGGGTTTATGATAATTATAAGAGGAAGAATCGGTCCAAGTGTTCCATGGACTTGATGATATTATGGAATTCACTTGTATTTGATTTTGATTACATTCTCTTCACCAGTACCATTGATCATCATAATATGATGTGGATAATAAAAATCAATCAACATGATAACATTCTGATGCATAAACTCAATTCTCGACCAGGACTTGGTAGACCTATCATTATCTATAGGACTACCAAGAACTCACTAGATATCTAGAGGAATATCATATAATCAAATCCATATAGGGATGTCAGTGAGAATACTTTTCTCAAATGTATCCCAAGTTTTCTATTATTTCAAGATTAATGGTTTGCCTTTGATGAACCATATGTTGTGTACCAAAGGGTTATGAATATCTTTATTTCCACAAAACTTACTCATAAAGAAAGAAATGTAACTTTTCATTTTCCATAACCATGCCAGTTTCTTAGCAAAAGTAGGGAGATTCATCTTCAAGCCTACCACATAACCATTGGCAACATACTTACATTTCTTGACATTATGAATAGCTTCTATTTGTAGATATTTGATCTTCCATTCAAAGAATTCTAGAAAGATTTGAGTGCAACATCGCATGATTTGAGGCCTCAGATAGAATTGTCTTAAAAGCAATGATTAGTGTATCCATATCACTAAGGTGTGCCTCCTCACTACTACAGAACCTACCTTTAGTGTCGGTTATTTAAAGCATTTAGTGTCGGTTTCTGAGCTACACCTATGTGGGCGACACTAAAAGCTCACCCATTAGGCGTCAGTTCCAAAACCGACGCCCAAACGCTTCGCGCGCCACTGAAAACGTGCCATCATGGCACTATAGACGTCGGTTATTAGATACGAAACCGATGCCCAAACCCTTCGCGCCACAGAAAGGGCGCCATCTTGGGCACTATCAGTGTCGGTTTTTTACAAATAACCGACGGCATATATCTTCGCGCCACAGGAGGGCGCCAACTTGGGCACTATAGGCGTCGCTTATTAGCTAATAACCGATGCCATATAACTCCCAACATGGTCGTGCTGGACAGCACGGCCGTGGTGTTAAGGAAATAGACGTCGGTTTCTATTAAAACTGACACTGTAACCTATTTGGCATCGGTTTTATACAAATAACCGATGCCTATTGTATTTTTTTTTCTGTCAGCCTGCAGACCTGCTGTGGCTGGTCGCAGGATGAGAAACCTATTCAGTTCAGTTATGAACTGCAGGTTTTACGACATCCATTGATATCAGCCGACAACAGGCCACAAACCTGCAAAATTAACAACAAAAATATTCACACATGCATTTAGCAATGCAACCCGTAGTTCCATTTTATTTTCACACATTTAGAAACATTCATGTAGCTAGCAATCTGTAGTTCCATTCATTCACATTCACACATGTAGAAACATTAATATAGCAACCAACACTTTCATTCATTTTCACTCAGACACATGTAGAAACATCCAGACATGTAGAAACATTCACACATATATTATAATTCAGAAATTCATTTACAAAATATCATTGTTTAGTCATTATTCGCTATCAGGATCCCAATTATATTTTAAAGCCCCCACTATTTGTATGGTTGTTGCCCATTCTTCTCTTACTTCATTTAATTCTCCCATCGTATAGGGAGCATGTACATCTGGTAAGTCTGTTCCTGTAGTGGGGTCAGCTTTAAACACCTGTAAAGAGAATGATGTATATATATAATTAATGAGCTATAAATAAGATTGATATATTTCATATTATCTAATGAGACTATATAATACCTGAGCAATACAATCGATGTCCATACAACATGACAGACTAACACATATATAGTACATAACAACAGCAGCGTCGAATTTACATACAACACTAGCTTAGTACATATATAGTGGGACTTATATGGTGACGATCCCACCTGGTAAAATAGGTTACCGACAACTACATGTTACGACTGGGAGGTCGTGATTCAGCAACCGTATGCATTAGCAGGAGGACAAACAGATCACCATATGTTTGTCCTTCTGCTAATGCATATGGTTGCTGAATCATGACCTCCCAGTCGTAACATGTAGTCGGTAACCTGTTTTAGCAGGTGGTATCATCACCTTAGTCCCACTATATATGTACTAAGTTAGTGTTGTATGTAAATTCGGCGCTGCTGTTGTTATGCACTATATATGTGTTAGTCTGTCATGTTGTTATATGAATCTGAACCACTTGTGTGTGCTGCACTTTATGTATTGTATCTGTATCCTGCTTCTCTTCATTGGGGCTTCTTCCTGCATATCCTGCATATCCTGCATAGCTATGTCATGTCCGTCGTGCATATCCTTCTTCCTATATTTTTTTTTCAAAGAGAATACAAACAAAAATTATTAGTGTAGAGTTAGTGAAATACTGATCAATGTCTAGAATTGGAATAGATCAAGAACCTACTCTCAGCATCGCGTATGTAATCTCGGGTAAGATTGGTCCTATAGTTCTTTAGCACCCTCCCACGATGTTTAGCATTTTTATTAACTAGAAGATAATGAAACATCAAATCAAAAAATGTTATTGATATTAAAAAAGTAAACATTTAGCTTCAATAAAAAATATAAACATGCATGCCTCTAAAATTGTGATCTTTTATCAATTAACAATCCTTCATTGTGATCTCCGCGCACATATAAGTCATCATTAGCTTCAATATTTTCTGGAGTTGGCAACCCAACTGAGAATGGACTGGAGTCATCATATTTATCATAGTACTCTTCTTCATCTATAGGATCTTCAATGAACTGTCTTTTACCATGAAGAACAACTGACCATTTATCATTTGCAGGATCATCGATATAAAATACTTGTTTCGCCTGTGATGCCAATATGAATGGTTCAGCCTTCTCGCCAATCTTTTCAAAGTTCACTAAAGTGAAACCCAATTCATCCACTATAACTCCTTTGGTGTTATCAACCCAATTACATTTGAAGAGCGGAATTCTAAAATCTATGTAGTCAAATTCCCATATCTCTTCAATGACACCGTAATATGACATTTTAGCTTCACGTGGACTCTTATCCTTTGCACTTGCAAAAAACATAGTCGATGCTTGAAGGGTGACCCCACTGTTTTGGACGACACTCTTATCATCTTGGCGCTTTGTGTAATATGTGAATCCATTAATGTCATACCCTTCATAAGACATAACAGTCAACTTTGGTTTAAAGGCGAGGCATTTGATAGTTTCAGTAATATAATCTGGTGTTTGAGATAGTTGATGTAAGACTTTATCTTCAAACCACTTAATAAAAGTCTTGTTATGCTCTCTAGCAAGCCACATTGTATTGGCTCGAGGATATTGTCTTTTGATGAAATTGGTATGTTCCTCGATATAAACGTTCACTTCGTCCATGTTGTGTAAAATATATAAATGACCTTGTTCCAACTGCTCACGGCTGATTACTTTCACACGTGATCCCAAAATTCCTTTGCCAAATAGCTCGTCAATATTCTTGTCATTATCAGGAGTGTCATTATTACTGAGAAAGTCATTGCAGAAATCCATAACCTCTCTCGCCACATAACCTTCAATAATACTCCCTTCAGACCGATAACGGTTTCGAACATCACCTTTAAAAATGCTCATGTATCGTTCAAAGGGATACATCCAATGCAAGAAAACCGGGCCCAAGATTTTCACTTCCCTAGTCAAGTGGACAACAAGATGTACCATGATATCAAAGAACGAAGGAGGGAAATACATCTCAAGCTGACATAGGGTAACAACCACTTCTCTTTGCAAATTATCGAGAGTCTCAGGGTCAATAACTTTTTTGCAGAGACTGTTGAAAAAGAAACAAAGTCTGGTGATTGCAAACCTTACATGCTTCGGCAATATAGATCGAATTGCCACGGGCAATATTTGTTGCATTAGAGTGTGACAATCATGAGATTTAAGTCCTATCAACTTCAGATCTTTCATTGATACCAATCTATGGATGTTGGATGAGTAACCATGTGGCACCTTAACATTTATCAAGCATTCACAAAAAGCTTTCTTCTCTTTTCTAGACAACGTGTAACATGCGGGAGGTAAGTATGTTCTTTTACTACCCATTTCACGTATTTCTGTTAATTCTGACCTTATTCCCATTTCACGTAGGTCCAGTCTGGATTTTATCCCATCTTTAGTCTTACCTGGTATATTTAACAGAGTACCAATGATGCTATCACATACATTTTTCTCAACGTGCATTACATCGATACAATGTCTGACTGTCAAATAACTCCAATAAGGAAGATCCCAAAATATTGACTTCTTCTTGAATGAAGAATTGTCACTCCGTGTAGTACATTGTGATCTCTTACCAAATTCATTGACAAAGTCTTTTATTCTTTCATAAACAACCTCCCCTGGTATAGGTTTAGGTGCACTGCGTTCCTCATTCAATCCATTGAATGCTTTGTGCTTCCTACGATACGGATGGAATTTTGGAAGAAACCTTAGATGATCGAGATATACATTCTTACCGCCATGTTTTAGTCTTGTTGAATCAATGTTCTCTTCACATATAGGACACGCTTTAGCTCCTTTGACACTATATCCAGACAAATTCCCATATGCTGTAAAGTCATTAATAGTGCAAAACAACATAGCATGCAAACGAAATGTCTCTCTTCGTGAAGCATCATAGGTCATCACACCTTCACCCCAGAGTTTCTTTAAGTCATCAATCAGAGGTTCAAGATAAACATCGATGTCATTTCCAGGTTGTTTAGGGCCCGATATCAACAACGACAGCATTACATACTTATTTTTCATACACAGTCAGGGAGGAAGATTGTATATAACAAGTATGACTGGCCAAGTGCTATGTTGGCTGCTCAATGACCCGTACGGATTCATCCCATCTGTACAAAGCCCAAGTCTTAGATTCCTGACTTCTTCACCAAATTCAGGGTACAATACATCAATCTTCTTCCACTGTGGGGAATCAGACGCATGTCGTAGGATCCCATCATTATTTTTCTTAACATCTGCATGCCACCTCAAATTCTTTGCATCTATCGGATTGGCAAACAAGCGTTGAAACTGTGATATTATAGGTAGATACCACATCACCTTGGCAGGAGAACCAGTTTTGGACTCCCCCGAAGTCGTCAATTTATACCGTGACGCACCACATTTTGGACAATCTTTCAAATCTACATAGTCCTTTTGAAATAATACACAATCATTAGGGCATGCGTGTATCTTCTTGGCATCCATTCCCATTGGGCACAACAATTTCTTTACCTGGTATGTTGAGATTGGCAGCTCGTTTCCTTCAGGAAGCATTTCTTTCAACAAAGACAGCAATGACGTGAAGCTTTTGTCGCTCCATCTATTGTTAGCTTTCAACTTATACAATCTCAACACAGCGTTAAGCTTCGTAAACTTAGTACAACCTGTGTATAACGGCATCTCAGCATCATGCACAATGTTTCTAAAAATGGGAGGTGGATCGGTGTGCTCTACCCCACAACTATCCAACATCGCATCAACGATGTCTACTGGAACTGGTTCATTCACATCTACGTCATCGTAGGCAATTTCTTCTTCCACACAAGCACTGCTATCGACATCCACTGGTTTCGGGTTTGAAATCTCTCCATGCCAGTGCCATTCTGTATAGCCTTGTATAATCACGTTGCACATGACATGAGTTTTGATTTCGTCACCAGTGTTGACTTTCAAGTTGTTACCGCAATGTCTACATGGACAGTAGAACCTATCTCCAGGTTGTTTCCTATGTTCCTCGGCAAATTTAATGAACTGGTGAAGACCAAAAATAAACTCTGGGGTGCAGCGATTGCGAATGGACATCCATGATCTATCCATTCTATGATCAAAGAGAAAACAAGTATATATTAGGACAAGATTAGGGTCTAGGGTTAACAAATAAATGTGATGTCATTATTATATATAATAAATGTGTACCACCTATCCATTCTTGAACACCTAATCTCACTAGTAAGTGTATAATGTGTATTGGGTTTTCAAGAAAATTTCGGCAGCATTTCCCCGCTGTTCTCCAAGTACATATGTACTTAGAGAACAAACGGGGAAATGCTGCCAAAATTTTCTTGAAAACCCAATACACATTATACACTTACATCCTAAGCGAGATTAGGAGTTCAAGAACAGTCCCAAACCGGGGACTATCCAAGATTTACTCCTAATGAGTAAATCTTGGACGGGTTTCTAGGCCAACAAATAATGTATTGTCATTCTTATACCTAAAATCCTAGTTCTTCAAGTTAGGGTGATTATTGATGTATTTAAAAGCATGATTGGCAATTTAGGGAAAAGTTCATCATTTACATTCCAAGCATGTCACATGTGTGCGTTACAGTTCATCATTAAGCAAGATATAAGCAAGTATGTCATATTAAAATAGACTAAACAATATGAGAAAATAGTAGTGTAATCATGCAAATGGGAACATTCATGGGAACACACACTTCAGTTATAAGCATTCATGTAGCAACTTTCAGTTCCATTCATTAATCTCTTTTTACATCCACACATAGGGGTGTACCCCTAAACAATAACTAAACAAAGGGGTTGGTGTACCCTTAAACATGCGCATAATTAAAAAAAAACTATTAATACAGACACGTCTAGATAGATAGACAACTAAATACTACACCAACATGGTCCCGCATCAATAACTTCTTTTTGATGATGAAGCTGTGTCATGAAGCTCCTCACTGTATTTAGACGAATCTGAACTGACAGGGGCCTCAGATTCAGATTCGTCCGAGCTGATATGCGACGTCGTGCGCTCATACCACAGTAGATGATCGGGGGTCTCGCAGTTGCTGTTGGTTATCCAAACTTTGATGGAATTATGGCCAACTGGATGGAGAAAAATCCTGTTGCAACGGACCACATGCATCTCTCCAATCCAATCACGCCAACTGGATTTTGATACAAGATTTCCCGCCAAATCATACTCAACCTCGATAACATGTGAATAATTGCCAAAAGTTATGGTCACTTTACCAGGCATGTAGTGTCTTCCTTTTAGAAAATGCCAATGTTTGGGTATGACCAATTGGTTTAAGGAACGATCATCTAGGATGATGTCCAATTGTTCTTCAATAGGGAACGTTAACATTGACATAGAGGCCCAGTTCATAGTGACTGTTATGGGTGGACAGAGACTGCACAATATTAGTATTAACAAAGTGTAAGTACATATAACGATGTTATATATTTTTAGAAAAAGTTGTATCACATCAGTTAACCTTTTATTGCTTGTCATAACCAACTTTATTGTGGTAGACATGATAGCTTGAAAAGAAGTCTACAAATGTACTTAGAGAACAAATGAGGAAATGCTCCTAATGAGTAAATCTTAGACGGGTTTCTAGGTGCTTACTAAAATAGAACCATTATATGGAACTAATCCTACATTATACACATACTTTTCCTGAGTAAGATAATGTGCACTTCATGGAATTATTAAGATCTGAATATATATAAGTTGTTTCTACCTACTTTTATGGGATTTTATAACATTCGAGTCTTCCATTTATAACATTAAGATCTGAATATATATAAGAATCCCATTTGATACACACGATTGAGAATCTTTCACGATACTAGGAAAATACACTAACTAGATATTCATTTAGGTGTTAGACATCAATATGTGTATGAGCCCTAATTAAAACTGATTCTCATAGGAAGTAAATAAATTTAAAAAAAATGCCCAGCAGTAGGGCGGCACCTTGAGGGAAGACGAGCAGAGGAAGAAGAAGAAGGCAGGGCGGGCACCTTGAGGGAAGAGGAGCAGCGGCCGGAGCAAGTCCTACCAGCTTCCGGCGGTGAAGAGAGGAGCAGCGGAGAGGGCGGCGAGGCTAGGAGACCTAGCTGCTACCGGTGACGACGGAGAGGGAGGCCGGCGGGCGGAGAGGGAGGCCGGCGGGCGGGCGGGAACCGACTGCTTCTCGCTCGACGGCGACGAGTGGTGAGCACGGAGGAAGAAGCGGCGGCGACGGAGCACGACGGCGGAGCACGAACGGCAGGGAGAGGCGGCGGCGGCAGGGAGCAAGAAATCGCCGGAGCTAGGGAAATCGGGAACGAAATAGGGAAATGGGAAGAATCGTTTGGGCAGGGTGAGCTATTAAGTTGAAAATATGTGTCGGTTATTTAAAAAACCGACAACTAAACCAACAGTGTCGGTTCGTTTGCAACAACCGACACCTATACTATATTATAGTCGTCAGTTTTTGATTAAACGACAACCGACAACTATTCCTATCTCACGAATACCATTTAGTCGTCAGTTATTTAGTTACGAACCGACGCAATATGTAAAATATTGGAGCCAATTTTTTCGCTAGAATTTTGAGTTTGGCGGTTGAGTTTAGGTGTCGGTTGTTTATTAATTAATCGACACTTAATAAAAGTGGTACCCGTGTCTGGTCGACCTTCATGGGTTGGATGTCGGTTTCGGTTAAAAACCGACACAGTAGGGTTTATGTGTCGATTTTGTATACAATCGACACCTTGAAAACCGACTTTATAAGTCATTTCTGTAGTAGTGCCTTTTAATATAGCCCATAACTAAGAACTCTAGTGTTAAGCATGTTCAACCCAAAGTAGTACTAGGATGGGTGATCAATCAATAAGTTGATCATGGGATATGTGTGAGTGAAGACAAAGCATGCAACTAAGGCTAATGGTGGTTTGTAGGGCCAATCATCATTCCTGAAATTCTACTTGAGCCTTAGGCAGTGGGTCTAGGAACTGCAAATATAGTCTCCTACTATCACCATCATTTGCCTCCTAGAATTGGTCTGACCATGATAATGGAGAATGTGGAGGAGGAAGAAGACCGTGAACATTCAATTGGATCCAAGTAGAAGAAGTGCTATCATATTCAACAAGGGAGGAAGAATCCTAGAACTATCTTTGAGGAGAGCTCCCACCTCCATGTCGGTCAAACGTAAGTGTGCCATGAGGTACTATTACATCATTTAACATTCTATAAACATGAATATCATTGTCCATACAAAAAACATACAATTAGAGTTCATTAAATGATTACTTTTGAAAATCAATTTCACTCAGTTGGGATTTCTATTCACTTTGATTCATTCAAACATGTTCCATTACACAAATTAGGGTTTTAAATTAACAAATAAAAAATGAGATTCTATAGAAATATGGAGGGTAAGTTGTAGTTAGATTTAACATGGGTATGGGTCAATACGTATCCGAATGAATACTAGTATCAATACTTTGTGTCTGTTAAGCTCTTGTCACGCATCAAGAAGACATAATATGATACCATGATGAAAGATGTACATGACAATCTATGTGGGACACACATGAGTAGGGTCATAATTGCTAAGAATATCCAGCCACTTGGGTACTACTGTTAGAACACCTTGGAAATGTATTGTTGCCTATGAATACACCAAAATGCCAAAACCTATCAAGAGGAAATTCAGATCCACATTTATGATGATTGTTTTTCTATGTTTTCTCTAACTTATGTAAATGATGAAAACCTTATTCATGTGTTTTAACAGTCGAGGAGAATTCATCAATTTATATACTGTAAATTGGGGACACTACTGAAACATGAAACAAATATGCGGAATATATGTTCATTTGCATGGCTTTTTTAAGATATTCTTCTAGTGTTGGCGCATAAAGCACAATACAACTCCTAATGCACATGGTAGGCTGTGGCATAGCCACATGGTGGCCAAGGTAGGCAGGTGTTCCACCTTGGCCTAAGAATTATGTAATTTTTTATACATAAAAGGCAGATTTTATAGGAAAATATGTATGTGTGCCTTACTCGTATAGGCTATTCTTACTCTTCAAATATCCCCCTCGCTAAAATTTTCTGAATACACCACTGATGATAGGGATGACAAAGTGGAGGGAACGTAAAGTTTTTTTTCTGTATTCGTAGTAATGATTGTTAGGAAGATCCTCTTATCTTGGAGGGTGAAAAAGTCATCGTGATCATTGTTTGACTTCAAGGTGCCATGGATGCTATAAACCTTTTTTGCTAAACTAGAGAATGACGGAAAACTCATTTTGAAAGTGCATAAGAAACATCCATACTAGGCACACGACAATAAGTTCCCATCGCTTTTGTAGAGAAGTAACTTGCTTAGGGCCTATTTGGTAGGAGGTAATAGGAGTGAGTTGGGCAGTTGTAGAAGTATGGAATGTTAATGTACAATAAGAATTTGGTTTCATTTGTTTGGTACGATCCAGAAATGTGCCGGTCAAAGTAGTCATGCTACTTGCCACTGCGATAAAAAAAAAACTCATGCCAAAAAGTCTGTGGTCCCCACCACGTTGAAGAGAGAACGGGGGCTTTCAAATTATGTGCTGTTATATATAACTATACGTATATCTGTGGTGTGCAGAACATCCAGTAATTTGTTTGCTTCTGCCTTGATGGATGTAACCGTTGAATGGTATATGAAGCGAACAAACAAACTACTGAATGTTATGCTGGATGTCTCTTAATGGTAATAAACAAACATCCAGTAGTTTGTTTGCTTCCAGGGGCTCTTATCTATGATTCGTTGCGGCATGTGCCTGTAAATATGTATTAAGTTTTGGTCTTTTTGGATGTCAACAAGTGAATTTGTTTGACTGCTAATTATCTATACTAGTGAAATATCCGCTTGCCAGCGGTTTCTCCGGGATTTGGAGCTCAATTATGCAGTTCGGTGGGTTGTAAAATAAAGAATTAATGAAAACAGTGATTTAGAACTCATTGAATATAAGATTCATCCTACCAAACAGGGTCTATGGTGATTGTCTTGCCAAAGCTTCCTCTTCCGAAGGCATGGGAGTTCACCACCTTTCTTCCTAAATAAAACTGCTCTCAAGTTGAGGTTGAAAAATTATCACGCGTGAGAAATAATATCTTGTTTCTTACTTTTGTATTAGTGTCTTTATCTTACTTTATGTCTTATTATTTGTTTTTTCTTGAGTCCGTATCTGTGCATCTTCTTAAAAGGATTATATAGGAATTAAGAGAAGAACTAAAACACTCAACATATAAATTCTACAAACATGTATACAAAATATACTTATACAATAATTGCACTATATATTTCCCTTATTAACAGAATAAACAAACGCTCTCTCCCATCAAAATAAGCACAAGTAGCAATGAACATAAAACAGATGACTTTCCCCTAGAACACTAGAAATGAGAGTGTCCGACGTTCGTAATTCGTATCATCGTATGCAGTAATGCGTAACCAAGCACGTTAACAGATCCGTCGGGGCACCGCTTCAAATCACCAACTTCTCTCTGATCGCAATAATAATCAATTTAAATCTTCAGCTAGCTAGAGTTCAGAATGTAAGATCACGACGGAATCTTGTTCCCCTCTTTTGTCGTAAACGAGGTGAAGTTGACCTGTGTTCCGAGAAGGATTGTTCCAACCTCAGCGGTGAATGTATCATACCTTAGGAAAAGCTCCACCACCATTAACCTGCCGAGCAGTACGACCAGATCCTTGCCAGGGCACTGCTTATTGGCCAAAGTCGGATTCTCGGTTTCACGTCCGTTGGACCAGAACACGTACTTGAGCAACTTCTTCCCTTCTTCTCCGATGAACCTGTCAGCTACGAACTTGCCGGCGTCGGAGCCGAAAACCTTCTCGTCCCTTGTGGCAAACGGCTGGTAGCCGAAGATCATCTCGCCCTTCTTCACTTTGAAAGCCGCGTCGTGGCTCTCGATTACCAGGTCTTCCTTAGCTTTCGCGTACTGGAATTTCACAGGAGGGTCCATCCGCAGCGCTTCATACACCACGGACTTGGTGAGCTCCATCTCCTCCAGCGCGGACAAGGTGACATGACCTGCTGGTCCTATGGCCGCCCGGATCTCCTTGGCCAGTCGGTCATGCAGGGGTTTCCCGGCCTGAACGAGGTACTTGAGGATGGCTGGGAAGAGCACCTTCATCCCACCGTACGCGTTGAAGATCGCGACGAAGAGGATGTTATGGCACGCCTCCTCCCTGGAAAGTCCCAGCCGCTCGGCGTCGTCGATCACGTCCTTGGCGACGGAGTTGAAGTAGTCGTACATGGCGCGGTAGTCAGACTTGACAAGGAACGGCGGGAGAGGGAAGGTGTGGAGGAACAAGTCCTCGATCAGTTTCGGGATCCCGGTACCAGAAATGAGCGGGTGGAGCTGGAAGAAGAGCCACTTCGTCGCCTTCTCTCCGCCTTTGTCTCCAGCGAGATCACCCTTTGACCCATACTCCGATGGCGCGATGCCGAAGTAGGCCTTACCGAAGAACTCGAAAGCCTGGGTGTCGTTGAGCTTGTTGAAGTCGGCCGTGGCCGGTTTCTTGCTGTTGGTGTCAGCGAGCTGGAGCTCGGCCTTGTTGAACATCGGCGTGAAGAAGCTGTCATGGAACTCGGGGATGACGCGGTCTTTACGTGACGCGACGAGGCTGAACACCATCTGCTTGACCATGGCGTGGCTGGGCTCGGACGGGTCGAGGTAGGCGCAGCAGCGGTACCCGCCCGTGAGCGACCATGGAGGGACGTAGGTCCCCGTGAGCACGTCCTTCTTCTCCACCTTGGAGACGTCAAACAGGACCGGGAACGACTTGGCGTCCAGGACTACCACAACGCGCGGGTCGGAGGCCATGAAGGACGCCGGGGCCATGTTGGTGCGGAAGACCGTGGACCCGTACTTGGCCACGCGGTCGCTGAAGAAGCCGTCATTGCCGCCGGCGCTGTAGTAGTAGTCCCAGCGGTCCTTGAGGGCGCTGAAGAACGGGACGCCGTACCCGCCGGGAATCTCCTTCAATGGGAGGTCGGAGCGGTCACCGTTTATGTCGCAGCCAGCGGTCGTCGACGACATGGTGGCAGCTGCCCTCGTATTAAATTGTGTGTTGCCGAAGTCGTGGAGTATGCGCAGTGGGTGTTGACGACGAGAGGGGGGGAGAGTAGAGAGATATATATTGTATCAAATTGTAAACCTCAAATGCTACAATAAAGGCTTCGTGCCTAGAAATACTCGCTGTACAGATCTAAGCAACAGGTGCAAGCTGGCTGCGGTGGAGTGGCGGCTCTGGCGGTGACCGCAACTCGAGATGCACGACGTAGTGGGAAGGAGAGGGAGAGAGTTGCTACTATTTAAACAGCTAAATAGTTGGGTGTTCCACGCCTTGAGCAACTTGACATTTTAAAAAAGAGATATGATTTACAAACGACCACATCGCACCAGATTTCGGACGACCACTACAGGCAGTCAATTAAAAAATAATAAAACACAACGGGGATCCGTAGCGGCTGACATGTTATGCTATATACAATGCAGCCCGGTTCTCCACTATACCGTTGTTTTCTTCCAATATGCGAGACAGGGAGGGGAGGGGTTGCACGAGAGAGAAAAAAAGAAAATAATTATTTTATTAATAACTTTTAAATTGTAAGAAATTTTTAATGAAATAAATATCAATGCGCCGCTTATAAAAAATATGTTACTACAAGATCAAATTTGACATATTTTGAAAAAATATATATATACAATTAAAAAAGAAGAAATAGTGTGATTATTAAAAGTAAAAAAGTAGGAGAGAGAAATTTAATTTCATTATAATTCTCACGTCGTAATCATTATTCTGATGAAATAAAAACTGACGCTGTAATCATTATTCTGATGAAATAAAAACTGACGAGTTAGTAACTAAAAATACTCTAAAATAATATTAATGTTGACATAATTTGATAAAAAAAACAACAAAATATTTATAACACATGAGACATGTTAAAATATAAAATAACACATGATATATATGTGAGCACATATTGTTAACCTGATAACATGGGCAACACGGTATAACATATATAACATGGTCTAACATGGATAAGATAAAATTCATGCTACCAATGTTATGACACATAATAACATGAGATAACATATCATAGTCTTATACAATGATAACATGAGTGGCATGGATAACATATAATTTTTGTTAATAGCGTATATGGATAACATAGATAACATGGGTAACATGAGCCTTTGTTATATCTAATTTGATGCACGCCTGCTTGTTGCTGTCTTTCACATGAAAGTCCCGAAGAAATTCCGTAGCAAGGAGAACATTATCATGCTACTATTTTAAATTGCTAAATAGTTGGGTGTTCCACGCCTTGAGCAACTTGAGATTTTGAAAATGAGAAACGATATAGGGACGACGTTGGTTGGTAGTGCTTCAATGGGCCCTGCTGTGTGCTTTTTGTACAAAGTTCAAAAAGCATGAATGACTGGAACCGTTGTGTGCTTTGGTGGGTACTACTGTTGTTTTTCAATGTGAGATTGATGTAGAGAGAGAAAACGAGAGAGTGGGAGGGGTAGTACAGAGGGAAGCGGAAAAAGAAAAAAAAGAATATATTTTTGTTAATAACGAAATAAATACCGCTGTACTCCTTATAAAAGTATTTTACAACAAGATCAAGCTCGACATATTAAAAAAATAAAATATACAATGTAAAACAAAAAGGATAATGCGACTGTAAACGTAACAAAGAAGGAGATAGAAATTTATTTTACTTATAACTCTCAAACCATATTATTTTTTTAACAAAATAAAAATTGATGAATTACTAATAAAAATATTTTAAAATAAAACTAATGTCGACATAAAGTCAAAAATGAGTGCAAAGAATTTTATTTTACTTATAACTCTCAAACCGTAATGAATTTTTTAATGAAATAAAAATTGATTAGTTATTAATAAAAAATATTATACCATGTTATACCATGTTACCCATGTTATCTATGTTGTCTCATATTATTAAATATTATCTACTTCCATATTATTAAATGTTATCGATGTTAAAATATTTATGTTATTATGTTAATCATGTTATCTACGTTCCAAAACTAAATTTTAAGTTACAATGTTATTCAATAATATGATTGTAAAAAGAAAAAAAAAGGAAGAGAGAAATTTATATTGCTTATTACTCTTAAATTTTGTTTAGTAACATGGATAAACATATTTTATGTTATTATGTTATCCATATTATTTTATTAGTGTTCTATAACATAATAACATAAAACATATCACACTAGTCTTATATTATGGATAACATAATATGGATAATAACATAATAACATAAATATATCGATGGATAATAACATAATAACATAAAATCCATGTGATAGTAACATAAAATCCATGTGATAAGAGCATAAAATAATATGGATAACATAATAACATAAAATATATCGATGTAAACATATTTTATGTCATTATGTTATCCATATTATTTTATAAGTGTTCTATAACAAAATAACATAAAATATATCGACATTTGTCTTATATTATGGATAATAACATAATAACATAAAATATATCGATGTAATAATAACATAATAACATAATAACATAACATATATCGATGTGATAAAATATATTGATGGATAATAACATAATAACATAAAATACATGCGATAATAACATAAAACAATATGGATAACACAATAACATAAATAATATGGATAACATAATAACATATATATTTTAAAGTATGGTTAGCATAATAACATAAAATAATAGTGTGTGTATTAATAACATATATTTTAAAATAATATGGATAACATAATAACATCAATATTTTAAAGTATGGATAACATAATAACATAAACATGTTAACGTACGGATAACATAATAACATAAAATAATATGGATAACATATTTTAAAATATGGCTAATATAATAACATAAAATAATATGGATAACATAATAACATAAATATTTTAAAGTATGGATAACACAATAACATAAAATAATATTGTAAGACATTGGTCTTATTTTAAAGTATTTTTGTTAAAAAATGTAACTTTTTTATTTCGTCTAAAAATCTATTACAGATTGAAAATTATAATAAAATTTCATTTCTCTCTCCTCCTTTTTTAATTTTTACAATTGCATTATCTCTCATCTTTTATATTATATATTTTATTTTTTCAAAAAAATGTTAAACTTAGTTTTGTTGTAAAGTATTTTTTGTAGCAAGTGCAACCATGTTTATTTTGTTAAAAAAATATATTACGACTCCAAAGTTATTAATAAAAGTAGGTTGTTGTTTTTTTCTCTCTCCTATAACCTCTCTCTCTCTCTACCCACTCCCCTCACACTCTCTCTCTACATCTCTCTCACGTTTCTTTCCCTCACATTGGAAAAAACAACAAGCCACACACTCTCTCCCACTCTCCCTCTTCCCACTTTCCTCTCTCACTCTCTTTCCTTTTCACGTTTTTTAATAACATCAGCAGCAGCTTGACGTTGACACCCACTACGACTTTGGCTGCTAGTGGTGGGTCGTCCAGTTTTTGATATAGACAATCGTCTGTATAGCCATTCTCAAATAAGAAACATTATAGACATCTCCCTTCAATTATCCTGACGTCCACTCAGACATAGGCCGACATCCACTCGGACATAGGAGGCCAAGTGTGAGACATAATATATTCGTATATAAAATATGATGGAAGTAGGAGAAATAAGAGAAAAAGATTATTTCTCTCATAACTTTCCATCCGTAATAAAGTTTTTGATAAAATGAAAAATATTATATTTATTATAAAAATTACATTTCAACAAGACTTCATAATATGATAAAAATATAATAAATGTCTTTTGAGATATAATATCCCATGTTAAAAAATACTCATGTTTTGACTATAATACATCAGCAAGTGACATTCATATTGTATCCTCGAAACGTGGATGAGGCACCCTAAAGTACGGGTGTTGTGGCCCTTTTATTTATCTATCCTAGTATAGTATCAATCTTTTATGATACGTTGGTCTCATTTTGGGGTACACTACTAATGCTGTTATTTGTTGATGTATTATACCTAAAACATGGGTAATATATCTAAAAATACGGATAAAGGGAGTAATGTACCTCAAAAATACGGATAATGTACCCCAAAATACAAAAGTACTAATATTTTAGGGTATTGTACCCCTTATTTTAGGATACTATACATTTTATACTTCCCTCCTCTATTTTTATACTTCTCGCATATTATTCATTTATCCAAAGCATGTCAACATTGGTCTTGTTAAAAAGTATTTTTTGTGATGAATCTAATGCTTTTTATTTCGATAAAAAGAATATTACAGATCAAAAGTTATGAACATAATATTTTTCTCTCTCTTCATTTTTTATTGTTCTACTTGTTCTTTCACATCAACAATTGATCTACCTCCCAACAATCAAGTGGGTGATTAGGGATGGGAATGGATGTGGGTAGCCTAACTCTAACATAAGCTTCCACACAATTAGGATAAGATTTGGGTTGGAGAATGCATTAACACTATGAGCATAACGTCTAATATATGTAGACCCTAATCCAATCAGTGATGAAATTATTTGCAACAACATGTAGAGGATAAGATCTACTTCTTATTTGGTGGGTTTTCATCTTCCATGCTCATTCTCCACTACACTTTCTCAAATGACCACATTATATTTGCACAACAAAATGCAATATTATGTATATTTGTATAATGCGTGAATTCGTAGTTGAGATGTTGTTAATTGATATGTTGATGATCGAGCAACATGATCGCTTGCGTGGTAGGGTTTGGAGTGAGAGGTGGAAGCCACAATGATGAAGCAGGTGACTCCAGCCACAACTGTTGGCTGACTCATGTCGAGGGATGTTGTGGGGATGATCGGCACCCCAAGGCTCTAATACAGATGGCCCAACTGAAGGCTTCAAGATACATCCATGAACGACACTAACTGAGAAGTAGATGGGTTTGTATGATGGAACAAAGATGTTAGGAGATGCATGTTTGAAAAGGATCACCCATCAGAGAAGCAAGTTCTATTAGATATGTTCATAAAGACGACATCACCATCGATTGGAGTGGGGCCTTACCCTCCATTACAGTCAACCCTGAAACCCTAATCCCACTCCTAGAACCACATTGGTTCACAGTCATGGAGAATGTGATGGGGTCAATGTCGGGTTCCAAGCCTCGATAAACATGATGACAATATTGTGAAGGAAAACATAGCAACTTTGCATAATTAACCTTGAGATGAGCTACTACATCATTTAACTCACAAAAAACAACAAGTCGATCAAGGTCAAAACCGGTGTCCAATGGATGATCTTCAGGAATTACCTTTCAGTGTAATCCTAGTCATTCATGCCTAGGACCGTTGACCCAATCCCTCACAAACTCGTGGTCTAGGTTAGATCATGGGCATGCTCGTCCCTCTATTAAAACTAGCTTCTCACTAGCATTGGAAACTTGATCGCGAAAAGCGATCAAAATTGATAGAAATACACTTACATGCTATCTTAGGGAACACACTGACTAGATGTGCAGATGGAATCATCCAAACCATTTATATTGCCTATATACTACAACGGAGAGTACTACATGCTTTAATATGAAAATTTTCTCATATTGTTCATGCGTTGAGGTACAGTAGCCAACATAGATGTTGATTGCAATACCTTCCACCTTTCACCAGCACAAGTCCCTCCTCATCTAACAATCCTTTATGGTTCTACTTTCTTACTCAATGGTGATGCTTGTTAAGAAGACAAAGTGGATGTTGGTTGCAAATAAGAAAATAACCCTCCTCTTAGTGGGAAAGGGAAGGATCCACCTCCATAGAGGCAAAAGGGGTCGATGCTGGAAGCAATAGAAAGTCACCACTGACCCATCCTACAAGGGATAAGAGAAGTGGGAGTATGTTTCATTGGACAAATCACCAAAACCAAACCCATCTTAGGACTAGAAACTTATCAATATACGATGCAATACTCTCAATAAAGAGATACACATGAAAATCCAATATTCATAGATGATTATCACAAAATATCACATGATATCATATAAAAGTGTATTATTTCTCATTTAAATCTTTTCAAGAGTAGAGAAGATGGGAAGACAAGTTGAAATATCTTTAGGAACTTCAACAAGTAGTTTTTCAAGATGATTCATATCCATGAAGACACAAAAATATAAGATATCTAAATCAATTTACAGCTTGAAATCTTAAACAAACATTATGGAAAGAAACATCATATCCAAGATAAACTACCCATCCATAACTTAGTAAAGAAGAGTACATGGACATTATAGACTCAACTATATTATATCTTATTACATATTGAGCATTGCATCCTTTTTATAATCAAACATAAATAAATCATCATGGAAGTGCAACATGAGGCTCTAAAAGTGTCTCAATGAGAGGATTACTCCTGCTAAGGTATTAACATACATAGATTACTTTTATGATAGACTATAGGTAATTTAGACTTAATTATTCATTTCACTATAAAATTATCCATATCACTCCAAAAATTACATTGAGGCATATTTATGATAAGATTATAATCCATTTCATATTACAACAACTAGTATTGTAGTATTACAGTTGTCTTAAATGTCATAAAGAGAATATTACTTACATTGGTTTAGGGAATTCCTACAATTAAAGATAATTCATAACATCACAAAATTGCAAATAGTAATAGTACAATAGCAACATCAAATGTGATTCACCAAAGAAATCTTACATAGATATACAACATGATCGATTTATATGTGGGTGTGCCACTCCAACTACTAACTAGCTATTGTAAAGTTGCAATCAGTCTTGTGTAAGATCTAGGATGACTGGACCCCTAAACATCTAATTTCCGCATTCAAAATGAGTGACCAACAATTGTAGCATGACAACAAAACCTACCACACAATGACCATCCCACTGAAAACCTAATATATCCTAGGTACACATGCCACAATACCAAAAATCAAGGTATCAAATCCTTAAATCTAAGTTACGGTTGTAGCCACCCACTGTCAAATAAAAATTCTAAACACTACCTCAACCGTTTTCAACAACCTTAAAATTAGGATGACAGAGATAAACCCTCCCCACACATATATATACCCAACAATAAATGACTTCAATCTCCTTTACAAAATTAAACTTTCTACAAGGATTATTCATTTCACTATCCAACAAGTTCTAAAACTGAGATAGTTCTACAGTCTCAAGGAACTATATGACTAGAATTTCACTTGTTTAATTTATCAAAATACTTAGTTTTCAATTTCATCAAAAATGCTATAAAGAAGGCATAGAGACATTATTGTAGAAAATAATCAAGTGTAATGTAAGAAGAATATATAAAATATATCCACATATTCAAAACCACTCCAAATAGGGTTCATGTCCATCATCGGCCATAACAAGGCCCAATTCACCAATTCTGAGGCACAACCAGACCAAAGATACCATTAAGGTCAAAATAGGAATAAATACTCATTGGAATCTCTTATCCACCTGGTATTTCGTACATATCCTTACAAGACAGTAACAAACAAATATCCAAAATTTCATATCTAAACTCCAAAGGATGTAAATTTATGCCTGATTCACAAGTAGGGTATAAGAAGGCCAAAACCAAGCATAGATGAGCCATCTGACATATCAAGTCTACTTCAAATAGCTTTTAGAAGCACAAAAATTAAGGGAAGTTGGTAGAAGTCCTACAAAATAAACCACTTCTATTAAGGACATCACATTACATTATCCTTTTAAAATTTCTTTTTCAAGGTATTCAAAATGCATCGAATATCTCCTCTACACCCTACTTAGAGTATGCCTTTCAAGGGCAAGTGTACACATGAGCATATAATTGTGCATATTATGTATATGGTAACGTTTCAAGTTATGTTCCAATTCATATTGTATCAAATCATGGATTAAACTTTAGTCATCAGACCGTACCATCATTCCAAATGGTGGTATCCACATCATTTCCTTCAAGGTAAAACCCTCAAGGAATCTATACTACCTCTAAATCCCATATCTAAAATACATCATACAATGTCACATTCTTAATGTCACAGTTATTCAATTTCATTTAATTATAAAAAGATAAGATAAGACAAGTATAGATCTTTATTTGAGAAGTTGAGATATTCTATTAGGTGGCATCTCGTAATTAAGGTTGCCCTCAAATTACATTAAGCTCATATTTGATTCTCAAAAGCCCAAATCATTTCATTCTTACTTTACAATTACGATCCCATAAAAAGAAGTTATGCATGTAAGTATTTAACTTATATAATTATTTAAAACTTAGTTTGAGTGTATGAAACTTTAGAAGATATAAAGAATCCAAAGTTATACATATCAAAGTATCTACTAGGATACAAAATGTCATTATTAGAAGTAATAAGATTTAAATAACCAATTAGGTCAAGTTCACAAAGGTATTTCACATTCATTTTTAGAGTTACAACCATATGTAAAGGTGTTTTACAATGAGTGTTTGTACATAAAAATCTAGGATTTAAAGAAGGTTCACAACACCTTAATACATATGTATTGCACAAAATACCACTTTTAGCCATAGAGAGGTTCTACATTAAAGAATGATACATTATTACCATCAAAAGTGTAATTCTCTTCATATGACATTCATGAAATGCTATACGAATTTCATTATCAAGCTCCAAAGTAAGAGAAAGTAGTGGATAAAGCAAGAGTAAGTAAAAAGATGTCATTTTTGAGTCTAGATGAGCTAATTTTAGGTATGTGACCTATGTTCAACATATTTACAATAGCATAAAAGTTAGGGAAACATGTTATATAGACTCTAGATGATTGTCCAAATAGCAAGTAAGGTTATACAATTTATTTTTTTATCAATATGGTATCCCAATAGTCATAAATGAGTCATTTTTAAGGGCAAGATCACATATATTTCATATTTTCAACCATTACACCACTAGGAGGCACATTATTCACACCATGAATCAAAATTTGTAACATAGATTGGGGCAATAAATTCATATATTATCCCATAAAGACACAAAATAGTCTACGATTTTTACACATTTAATCATAGTGTAAGATCTGGGAAATTTTCTTTCAACCATACTATCCAACATTTAGGAAAACTAATAAGATCAAGAATTTTGAAATGAGCACCTCAAGCAAAAATACAAGAAGATTTAGTCATATCACTAGTACATAACAGACCTTTAGTGTCGGTTATTTAAGTCCTTTAGCGTCGGTTTTAATGTGACACCTATGTGGGCGCCGCTAAAAGGAAAACTGTTAGGCGCCAGTTTTCAAACCGACGCCACAACCCTTCGCGCGCCACCGAAAATGCGCCAGTAGGGGGTATAGGCGTTGGTTATTAGTTTTGAAACTGACGCCATAAACCTTCGTGCCACAGAAAGGGCGCCATCTGGGGCACTAAGCGTCGGTTTATTAGTGATAACCGATGCCATCTCACCCGCTGCCATGGTCATGCTGGCCAGCACGACCGTGTTAATCTGGCCCGCTGCCACGGCTGTGCTGGCCATAACGGCTGTGGTGTCTGGTCCGCTGCCACGACCGTGCTGGCCAGCACAGCCGTGGTGTCTGGCCCGCTGTCACGACCGTGCTGGCCAGCACGGTCGTGGTGTCTGGCCTCATTAGGGAAATCGACGTCGATTACTAGTAGGGCAACCGACGCCAGAACCATCAGTGTTGGTTTATTATTGATAACCGACGCCACATCACATGCATTAGGCGTCGGTTATAATTATTTATCCGACGTTGTAATCATTTGTCGTCGGTTTTAAACAAATAACTGACGCCTATTGCATGTTTTTTTTTATCAGTCTGTAGGCCTGTTGTGGCTGGTCACAGGCTGAGAAACCTACAGTTCAGTTATGAACTGCAGGTTTTATGATATCCATTGATATCAGTCAACAACAGGCCACAAACCTATAAAATTAACAACATTACTTTTCACACATTTAGCAACCTGCAGTTCCATTCGATTTTCACACAAGTAGAAACATTCATGTAGCAATTTGCAGTTCCATTCATTTTCACATCCACACATGTAGAAACATTCATATAGCAACCAGCAGTTTCATTCATTTTCACATTCACACATGTATAAACATTCAAACACATATAGAAACATTCAGACATGTAGAGACATACATTCACATATATTACAATTTAGAAATTCATTTACAAAATATCATTATTTAGTCATTATTCGCTATCAACATCTCAATTATATTTTAAAAACCCCACTAATTTGTATAGATTTTTCCCATTCTTCTCTTACATCATTTAATTTTGCGTCGTATAGGGAGAATGTACATCTAGTAAGGTCTTTCCTGTAGTGTGGTCAGTTTTAAACACCTGCAAAGATAATGATGTATATATATAATTAATAATATATAAATAAGATTCATATATTTCATATTATCTAATGAGACTATATATAATACCTCAGGAATGGTATCGATGTCCACTGCAGCATATTTGATAATCATGTGCATAAATCACATCACATAGTATGCACATGCCCATCTGTTGTCTTGTGTAGCACACTATAATTTGAAACATACAAAATATTAAAAAATACAACTAATTAAGCATTGCTCACATAAATAATATATACATTACAGTCGGGAACTTACTTCCACGTTCTTCTAAATTATTGGCTGGTTCTTTTTCCTGGGGACCTTTCCTCCAGCCTTTTTGAACTCATCTAAACCCCTACATGTTAATGTAACACAATACATTGAATAATTAAATAATAATGTAATAACATATGTTAACGGATATGAAAATAAAATATTTCTCACCGGAATAATGCCATTTTCATTGTGTGTTCATATTTGGAATTCAATTTAGTCTCCTTAGGATCTAGATAATAGACAATGAACGTCTCGGGGATAATAACTAGTAACTCCCAATGCATACCACTAGAGATAAAAAAGTTAAAAATTAATAACTCAAAATCCACAATAAAAATATAATTTTCTTAAGTCTAAATAATAAGCAAAGTAAACTTACTCCACATTGAATGGAGCTATTATCACTGTCTTGTTATTTTGAACAAAATTTGTAAAAGCATCACAGCAGTATTGTTGAACTGACAAAGGGTCTTTAGCTACTAGACTAATCAAAGATGGGATAAAAAAATCCTACATGTTCGAATGAAAAATCTGCACATATCTTGTCTAAGTAGCTGCAAAACATGTATTACATATGCATTAATAAATAAGAAACTAGATCACCAGATCCTACACAAGGTATATGGATGTATAAAGAAGATCTCACCTTATCCATAGCTCTATCACAGATGTATTTAGCCAATCATATCGAAACAACTCCAAAATATCTTGTATAAATAGTTTTCTTTCGTATGATTGACCTACAACATCTGCATATATAGAAATAGTTATAGGGCAATTTATATCATACTCGCCTAACCATATTGCCATACCCCTACAATTAGGACCTAACGGGACAGGTAGGTCATGTGGAACCCAACTTGGTAATGTAGGAGGTGGAGGTGGAGGCCTAGATGCTCTGGGTGTCTTCTTTTTAACATGTATATATATATATATATATATATATATATATATATATATATATATATATAAAATTTCAGATCAATTGACATCATATACACACACTAACAATTTAACGTAATGTAAATTTACCATATAGTTTCTGTATAGAGGACATCCGCTTTTGGCCACAATATCACTCCGCCTTCTGCCTCACCAAGCATTTCACAATCTGGGTGGGCATATGGCAATGGAAGATCCATCCAATCCTAGAATATACATAGCGGGCTCACACGAACCCAACCAGCTGGTAATGGAGACCCATGAAACATTTCCCCTAGTAGGGATGGGTAAGCCGACGCCTCTACAATGACATATTTTTTACTTTTTAGACGACATGGCTTCAACCCCTATAAATTTGTGTAAAGAATGTTATATACATATATACATATCATCTTGAAAAGATTAGTTACTATGTCATAAAAATACTTACAACGGATGTGCTAGGTGGTGGGTCTATAGGATTACTCCCAACCTCTGCAGTAGGAGTAGAGCGGGATGCCATAGGTACTGTCTGCTGAGTGGCAGTCAGAGATGCCTGCCACTTGCTCATTGCTTCATGGAGTGCTTTATCAACTGCTTCCTTGATTATTTTATCAACTACATCATCGAATCTCCTATCAACTATCGTATCTACCTATACATGGATAAAAGAAACGTTAGCTTCTGATTATTGAATTCTCTTTTACAGTATCATTCTAAAGAAAGAATAACCTCTTCTTGTGAAATTCCCACTTTTGGGACATGTTTGCGCTGGGATGGCCCAAAGAACGCTTTGATGCCCACACCAGCGCCTGTAGCCCTAACACGTCCAGGATGCTCTGAGTTACCCGGAGCAACTGTCAATTCATCCATTGTGCCCTCAGGGATGAACTTGCCTTGTTTCCTCATCTCGTGCAGCTCCCGCTTATCACCAAAACAAAAATTTGTAAATAAGTAAACACCACAAATAATCAATATTTGAACGATTGCTCTAAGAGTTGTATTTTACCATTTTTGCAGCCGCCTCAGCAGTTGCGGGTTTCCTTATTTCTCCCTTCTTATTTTGCCTCCCAGCTATCTAGACATCATGGCGAGGCATAGGTGTGGTACCTATAGTAGAGGACTCCTGAGTAGCAACAGGCTGAGCAGTAGACTCAGCATGTAGTCTTTGGTGAATGTATGCATACCCCTTTGGACCCATTGTGTGGTCATGCACATTCAGTGTACGCCTTGCTCTTTGCGCCTCACTGAGGGCCTAGTTTAGTATGCACATTAATCACTTGGTTAGTAACACTAAATGTTAATCTTGAATAAGTGAATACAACGTATATTAATTAAATTGGGAGTGACACCTAATACCTTGAAGTCATCAGTTTTTCTTGAAGAAACAAAGGCATCCCATTCTTCTTGGTCTAGGAAGTTCCACTGTTCAGTGGCTGTCTTCTTCCTCTTATCACCTTCTTTTATATATTCTCAGGTGAGATTTGTCCTATAGTTCCTTAGGACCCTCCCACAACATTGCATCATGCATTTACGATACAACTTTTCATCCAATGCAAATATACTCTGCAAAATAGAATTGTTATTAACTAGTATCCAAAAAATTAGTAATCTACAAAATAGAATTGCAAATTAATAATAACTCACACATAAATCCTTCCATATTACGTCTTTCTTCCCCTTAGGAACTTTATGCTAAGAATCTATCTTAAAACCGCAATGGCTATGAGTAACATACCCAAGATATGAAATAAACGAATTGCGATTCACTCTAATTACATTTCTTGCATTATCAAAATCCACAACAAGTTTGGGTCCATTTCCCATTTGCTCTATTAACTTCTTCATCATAGTGATGTCCCTTCTCTTGTCAACTTTTTGGTGCTGCTCATCAAGTGCCTCATGTGCTTCAGAGGGTACATGTGCATCATCATCCTAAAATTTGACAAAATAAACACACTTACAGGATATAACTATAAATGGACATATAGATATAAATATATGATATATTTTTAAAACTTACATTGTGAGGAGGCACATTGATGTCCTTACCCTCACGGTAATCATCAGCACGGTCATCAGGAGAATGCTCAACCATCTAAAAGTTCACATTCACATTGTAAAGTAATTCACATTGTAAAGTTCACATTCACATTGTAAAGTAATTCACATTGTAAAGTTCAAATTTTAAAGTAATTCACATTGTAAAATTCACATTGTAGAGTTCACATTCAGAAAAATAAAACATATAAAAAAATATAAACATGCCTCTAATATTGCGATTTTTTATCAATTAACAATCCTTCATTGTGATCTCCGCGCACATATAACTCATCATTAGCTTCAATATTTGCTGGTGTTGGCAACCCAACTGAGAATGGACTGGAGTCATCATACTTATCATAGTACTCTTCTTCATCTATAGGATCTTCAATGAACTGCCTTTTACCATGAAGAACAACTGACCATTTATCATTTGCAGGATCATCGATATAAAATACTTGTTTCGCCTGTGATGCCAATATGAATGGTTCACCCTTCTCACCAATCTTTTCAAAGTTCACTAAAGTGAAACCCAATTCATCCACTATAACTCCTTTGGTGTTATCAACCCAATTACATTTAAAGAGCGGAATTCTGAAATCTATGTAGTCCAACTCCCATATGTCTTCAATGACACCATAATATGACATTTTAGCTTCATGTGGACTCTTATCCTTTGCACTTGCAAAAAACATAGTCGACACTTGAAGGGTGACCCCACTGTTTAGGTGCACTCCGTTCCTCATTCAATCCATTGAATGCTTTGCGCTTCCTACGATACAGATGGAATTTTGTAAGAAACCTTCGATGACCAAGATATACAGTCTTACCTCCATATTTTAGTCTTGTTGAATCAGTGTTCTCTTCACATATAGGACACGCTTTAGCTCCTTTGACACTATATCCAATACACATTATACACTTACATCCTAAGTGAGATTAGGTGTTCAAGAATAGTCCCAAACCGGGGACTATCTAAGATTTACTCCTAATTAATACATCTTGGATGGGTTTCTAGGCCAACAAACACAATGATAGATATGTACATGTTAGGGTTTCATCAATGTTAGGGTTTAATCAAATCAAATTAGGATGCTAGAATGGACAAGTTTACATTTTATTTCAACATGCATCAAAATTTACTGAATTAGGTCAAGCATTAGGATCAGAAGAACAAATATATGCAAGCAAAAGATTTGTTCATATCCTAGGTTGATTTTCAATAGCAACATCTAAATATATGAACTCAAAGCATTGGATAAATAAATATAATCAGTAGATAAACAAATACAAAGCAATAGATTAAAAAATAAATGAACAAAATACCCTCTTTTTTTCCTTCTCCCTCCTTACCAACATCAAGCACGGCCGTGGTCAGCCAACACAGCCACGGCCGTGCTTGCTGTTGGTAATGAGGGAGAAGGAAGAAGAAGAGAGGCATAGAGGAAGAAGAAGAGGGCTACTTGTCGAGCAGCTAGTAGCAGCGGAGTAGTGAGTTGGGGAAGGAGAGAAAGTCGTCAGAGCAGGAGAGCAGGCGACGCCGGAGCTGGAGTAGGAGAGAAGGCGGCGTCGGAACTGGAGTAGGAGACCAGGCTGCTGGAGCTGGAGAAACGGCCGGAGCAAGCAGCGACAGAGGTGGGGGAAGAGGAGAAACGAGCGGCGGTGAGCAGAAAATCGCCGGACCAAACCTTGAGTTGCACGAGATTGAATGAAACATAGAAAGGGGAAGGGTCTGGCTCGCGCGGGTGCTGTTAAGTTAACAATAGGAGTCAGTTCTTAAATAAAACCGATGCTTAACACTATAGGCGTCAGTTACCAACAAAAAACTGACACATTTGTTCTCTTATAGTCGTCGGTTCAAACAAGAAAAATCGGCGTCTATATATATATATATGCCAACAAAAAATAAATGTTCTCGAATTAAGACCATACTCGTCGGTTTCCATGTAAAACCTGACTCTATATGGTGGCGAAAATTTTCGCGGTAAAGCGCACGGAAACACATCGGCGTCGGTTACTGTAACAGAACCGACGACAAAAATTGGCCAAATTTCTATTTTGCAGAAAATATTTAGTCGTCGGTTTCTTTGTTAATAACCGACGATGTATGCTAAATTTTGGAGGTAATTTTTTTCTCTCAAAAAATTGGATTTGGCGTTCAACGTTTAGCGTCAGTTTCTAATTTAGGAACCGACACAAAATAAAAAGTGATACCCATGTCCGGTCGCCCTTCACAGATAGATGTCAGTTTTTTTTAACTGACGCTCTAGGTTTTAGGTGTCAGTGTATTTATACAACTGACACCTTTAAAAGTGATGTTATAAGCCATTTCTGTAGTAGTGTATATACCTTAACTTACATCTTTTGTATAATACCCTTCTTAATATAGTCATGAATGAGTTCATTAGAAAGCATCATAGCATCTTGCGTACTCTTCATTTAACAAATGCACATTGATTCCTACCTTTTTTTGGTTGTCACATCGATTCCTCCTTATAAGTGAAGAAAAATATATTGAAGTCAATTTGCAATAATTTTTAGAAATCACCATCTAGATGATCCCGTTGTGTGGTCCAATCAACAACTAGTTACTAATCAAATGAGTATTGGGGAAATAAAGGCTTTGTTAGATTCTTTAAGAAGCCAACTCATACTGAAACTTTTTTTTTTGACAACTTTAGTAACATGTTGGCAATATTCCAACTAGATTTTGAATTCTTTTATCAAAAGCATTATATCCAATGCTCTTATCAGCATTCATGTTAGAGACCACTTTTTCTACCTCATCTTTCTAGATAGATTTGCTTAGTATCTACTTTTAATCTTTGCTATTCTTGGAGAAATTAAGATCATTGATAAATTAAATTTAAATAAGGATTATAATGGAGTGTCTCACTACTATATTTATAGATATAATTTTTAATAATATTTATAAATGTACAAAGAGGGTTCTCTATCTAAAAGATTTAATATGCCCTATTTTCCTTCAATATTTGATGGAGGAGTAAAAATGGGTATCCCAATCCTTCTTTGAGATATTGCACATTATAATTTTTGTCTAATAAGATATTCCTCTCAGAAAAAAGCCTTGATGGCTAGTTTATACTTGTACTATCTTCATTTTGATAAACCATGTTACCAAGATAATCATAATTCTCCAAAAATGAATTAAACTATTTTTCTCAACGATCATTGCAACTGCATAAAGATTCCTTACAAACTTTTTATTCCAAGCACATTGTTTCCCTCCAAGCCTTCTCATATTCATTTATAACATGGACATAGGAAACACTCCACCTCATCATTCCAGGAGTTGTTGAGAACTACTTATAATTCCTTACTATAATTCTTGGCATTCATGAATCTAAAAGGAGAACTGAGTAACCTTCTTCTTCCTACCAAATAGTAAAAGTATGATTTTATAGTCAATAGTAATATTAGAAATCAAGTTTCTCAAGAACTTAGCTACTCATTAGTTTTTTTAATCTTAAACTCATGAACTTTGGTTTCACATAGCACAACTAGATGGAATCTCAATCTCATCAAAACCTCCTAGACACTAATAGCCTTAATGGTCGCCCCTAAAATTCTAGGAGACAATCTTATAGGCATCGTCTACAACCAACAAATTTGACTGATGTTTGGTTGGTTTCATCACCATTCTCTTGATATGGTGTTAACACACCACACTTTTGAACTTGTTAGACAATGATGCATTATAATCATCAATTCATTTAGTATTGGTAGGATTTTTCTTACCACCTTTAGTACTGGAATTCTTCCTTATCTTGTTATTCTGAAAGTCATTTTCCATCTCATTACTCGCATGTTCATTCATTCTAGGAGGGGTAGTGAGATTCAATATATTGTGTTGATTACAAGGTTTCCTTGCTTATTAATATATTGAGTTTATTTTTCAAGATCCTCACTTGATGTAATAGAATAATTCTCTTCACAGTTGTCACTTGTCCCTTGGAACTCATCCTCTTTAGACTCAATTTTTCTCAGATAGGAATCATCGACAATATTTCTAGTTTACTTGGACTTCACATATTTTGGATTCACAGAACCACCCATTTTCTTCAGTGTAACAACACCAACATTTCTCAAAGGTAATAGTACCATCATACTAATGGTACCATTTTAAAACGACCATCGTCAAACCAACAAACAAATTGTTACAATTAAGCGGAATTAAACATAAACAATGGATTAACAAAAATCACTAAATATTAAAACCATTTTGCAAGGAGATCCTTGTCCAGGAAAATTTTATTGAAAGATCCAAAACTCATACATATCATAATTTACATTGTACAACATTGTTCCATCTCATCTCGAGGACATCATATAATAGTTGTTCTATCAAAACACATACTGGAGCAACATATAATCTCGAGGCATTAAAGCTAAAATCTCAGATCATTCATGAAACCAGTACGAACCAACTCCAAGGACCTGAGAGTACAGAGATGACACATATGACTTCTATCTACAAGACACGATATATAGTACACTCAACCTGAGCTATCATTGCTGCCTCAGTTGTTGTTCCTCCTTTGCAGAAAGATGTTCTCCACCTCATGCATGTCCACCTAAAAAAAATGTGGATCTCACGGGGTGAGACAATTGTCCCAGCGAGAGATATAACTCTCCTCCGACCATATTATTATCATAGATTAAGCATTTATAAACTGAGCATATGTTCTTTTTATATTAATAGGTAGGATAAATCACTGTATGAATAGAATGAAGTAATATCCTTTCTCAAGGAGAACATTGCATCTACCCATGGTAGAGTTATCAATCATCTATCTGATTTGCAAGGAATGTAAAGAAACATAAATATCATCTATCAACTAAGATGTATAACTGAAGTGCGCATCAATCAATGTTTTCCATATTTGATCATTAAGCAGATATGCTACACAGCTGATTACATTTTTTAATCACACTTATGCCCTGAGGAGATGAGGTATACTGCTCATACTCCAACTGACCACAGCTACGTAAATCATCGGTACCATACAAGGTCAATGGGAGAGCCGTATGCCATGACCTCACCCATCTCAATCAGTGCGAGACCACAAGCAGGACATCTTGTGTCACTGCTAAATAGCTTTCCAGGGTATATTGGCAACTTCGCTATAGAGCTACAACATCAAATGCACTCTCTTTGGGGAGATCTCAATTATCCATCCCTGACATTCATCATCATCGGGAGATTCGTGATACATCCATCCCGACATATATAATGGAGGATTGAGAGATTTCATGTTTATCTACACATCAATCCCCCATTAGGGCATAAGAATATTCGCGCTCATCACCCCCGCATATTCAAAAATATGCCCTCTGGGTTATGCCACAGAGCAACCCGTTTCACCATTCAACAAATTTTGACGTTGATGGATCTATGGTCAAGACACTACATGATGAAATTTCACTTGATTAATTAGGTACATTACAATGTCTTTTAGCATCAATCAAGTCAAACATGAATTATTATAACAGATGCTACAAAGAAAAGTGTAATTCATCTATCAAGTACTTTTCAAATCTTTAGAACACATATGTCATTTAGGATTTCAATCCCTTATCTCATTACTGGAAATTCTCATCCCTCAACATTATCATCATCATGATTACTAGATCTGGGTATTCAAACCCTCAGATCATCATTGAGCACTGTTACAACATATTAGGTAACTATTACCTCTAGGTCCTCAGACTAAGGTATTCATTTTACTTGTTGTACAAGTATTCACATGGCTCACAAGGCCATTGCACATCTTGTCATCTCTCACTAGGAAACAACTTATTCACATGGCTCACAAGGCCATTACACATCTTGTCACCTCTCACTAGACAACAACTTATTCACATGGCCCACAAAGCCATTAATCATTATACTTGTTATACAAGTATTTAACATGCCTCACAAGGCTTATATGTAATAAGATAAATGCAACCTTCCCATTATTAGGGTTAGGTTTTTCCTTTACAACCGATTAGGGTTTCAAACTCACATTATTAATTCAAACCCTAATTCATTGCTTCACACATCTAGGAGCACATATAGATATTATAAGTATGTAATCATACCTATCTATTCTCATCATTTATTTTTAAATGATTATCAATACAAAGTATGAGTTTCTCTCTCATCCTCATTAGGATCTTGATTACATCATACTTTATTAACTTGGCTTAACCATTTCTCAAGGCATGTTAGCCTACATTTATCAAAGTGCATTAAACTCATTACCTCTCAATGTATCAATTAACATGACACACTTCATGTGTTACTCATCCAAGTATATTGGATTTGAGGTGCATCAAGGTGTATCAACCTTGAGGTGTTGGATATGATATTTATCATACCTTGGTGTATCACTTCCCTCATCACTTTTAATTTGCTTAAGTTCATCAACTTATCTTGTATTAGGGTAGTTCCCATCCTAATACTTTATCACTAACTCATCACATTTATCATGTAGTGTATTGGCCATAAGTCACACCATTACTTGGTGTTACACTCATCACTCTTAAGAGTGTCTTTCCCTGACATTTACAAGGTGTATAGGGTTGAATCATGTATGTCAAATTGAACACATGTATTGGATTAGGTGTATATCGATCTAGGCATCATCATATCTCTCAGACCCTTACCCATTAAGGTATCAACCTTACATTTCATATGGTGTATCAACTTCACCCTTCATGGGTGTAACATCCTCACCTCACTTGAAGATATTGGCCACACCATACTTTTAGTGTATTGGCCATCACATGTACTAGGGTACTAACCACCTTGCCACTCTTGTCATCTAGTGTATTGGGTTACCCTCCATCTCATTTTAGAGATAGGTGCTCAACACCATATCGTCCAAAAAGGTGTATGCTTAACCCAATATCAGTTTAAAGGTGTATACTTGCTACCCATATCACCTTGAGGTGTATGTGTGCTTACCATATCGACCTTGAGGTGTATGTATGCTTCCATATCGGGTTTGTGGTGTATGTGTGCTTCCATATCACTCTTGTGGTGTATGTGTGCTTCCATATCGGGTTTGAGGTGTATGTGTGCTTACCATATCACCCTTGAGGTGTATGTATGCTTCCATATCGGGTTTGAGGTGTATGTGTGCTTCCATATCACTTTTGAGGTGTGTGTGTGCTTCACACCATATCGAGCAAAGAGGTGTGTGCTTGCTTACCATATCACTTTAGAGGTGTGTGTGCTTCACACCATATCGGTAAAAGAGGTGTGCGCTTTCTTACCATATCACTTTAGAGGTGTGTGTGTTCTTCACACCATATCGGGCAAAGAGGTGTGTGTGTGCTTCACACCATATCGGGCAAAGAGGTGTGTGTGCTTCACACCATATCAAGCAAAATGGTGTGTGTTAAACCCAATATTGTTTTTGAGGTGTTTTCTTGACCTCATATCGTGCTAGAGGTGTATACCACACCACCATATCGTGCAAGAAAGTATAAAATCATATCCTTATCATTTTAGTGGAGTAGGTGCATCACCATATTGGGTTACACTACTACAGAAATGGCTTATGAAGTCACTTTCCAGGCGTCGGTTATTAACTAAGAACCGATGCCTAAAACCTACAATGTCAGTTTAAAACACAAACCGACATATATCAGATAGGAGTGGCCAGACACGGGTATCACTTTCTATTTAGCGTCGGTTCGAGAATAAACAACCGATGCCTAAAAACACCCGCCAAATCCAATTTTTCCAACGAAAAAAATTAGGTCCAAAATTTAACTACCAACGTCGGTTATTAACTACATAACTGACGACTAAAACATTTTCGTGTGGCACATTTTTATCGTCTGTTGTATTCCCAAAACCGACGCCGATTTGTTTACCCGCGCTGCCCGCGCCAAGATTTTTACACCCCTATGGCATCGGTTTTTTCTTAGTGACCGACTCTGTTATGTTTTAGCATCGGTTTTGTAAAGAACCGACACTTAAGTTTAACTTAACTGTACCCGCGTGAGGGACTCTTCCCCTTTCTCTGTTTCATTCCTGATTCTTCAGTTCACGTAACTAGGTCCGGCGATTTCATCTCTGCTGGTGCTGCCGCTGCTCGATTGCTTCTCTGCTGGTGCCGCCGCCGCTCGCTGCTCCTCTCCTCTCCTCTCCTCACCGCCGCCCCCTCCAGTGGCTGCATTGGTCGCCCGTCTACTCCTCTCCTCTCCTTCTAGGTCTCTGCTCCTGGTCGCCCGCTCACCGTCGCCACCCGTTTGTTTCTTGCTGCTCCGGAAACCCACCGTCTCGCTCGCTGCCTCTGCCGCCCTCTTTCCTGCTCGCTGCTCCTGTAGGTATATCCTTTTCCTTGTCTTCTCCACCATGTTATGAAATCGCAGGTTGGCACGGCCGTTCTGGGCAGCACAACCGTGTTGGTAGCATGGTCGTGCTGCGTAGCACGGCCGTGGTGGCTGATTTTGTGTGTGTGTGTATATTTGTGTATTTACTATTTTGTGTTATTTTGTGCTTGCATATATTTGTGTTTAGGGTTTAGGGTCACATGTGGGTCTTCTATTTCTAAATTGATTATGTGACCCTAATTAATACATTATAACAGAAATGAATTGTGTATTTGTGTTGTTGTAGGTGTTGTTGACTTACTATTGATTTGCATATATTTCTTCTTCAGCCTTCAAGTGAGGTATAATATTCTCACTCTCCCAATGTTCCATTAGGCTCCATTTTGATTCAAATCTTTGATATATGGAATCATGGTTTATTTACTATTTATTATTTACTGACAAGCATGATTAAATGATGTTACACAAAACTTAGGATATGAATGATGAAACTAGGATTGTAGGTATAAGAATGACAACACATGTATTTGTTGGCCTAGAAACCCGTCCAAGATTTACTCATTAGGAGTAAATCTTGGATAGTCCCCGGTTTGGGACTGTTCTTGAACACCTAATCTCACTTAGGATGTAAGTGTATAATGTGTATTGGGTTTTTGAGAAAATTTTGGTAGCATTTCCCCGTTTGTTCTCTAAGTACATATGTACTTAGAGAACAACAAGGAAATGCTGCCGAAATTTTCTCGAAAACCCAATACACATTATACACTTACTAGTGAGATTAGGTGTTCAATAATGGGATAGGTGGTACACATTTATTATATATAAGAATGACAACACATGTAATTGTTGGCCTAAAGTTTTAACCATGCAAAAACTCTAATATGTTAACCCTAATCTTGTTGTAATATATACTTGTTTTCTCTTTGATCATAGAATGGATAGATCATGGATGTCCATTCGCAATCGCTGCACCCCAGAATTTATTTCTGGTCTTGACCAGTTTATTAGATTTGTCGAGGAACATAGGAAACAACCTGGAGATAAGTTCTATTGTCCATGTAGGCATTGCGGTAACAACTTGAAAGTCAGCACTGGTGACGAAATCAAAAGTCATGTCATGTGCAATAGGATTATACAAGGCTATACAGAATGGCATTGGCATGGAGAGATTTCAAACCCAAAACCAGTGGATGTCGATAGTAGTGCTTGTGTGGAAGAAGAAATTGCCTACAATGACGTAGATGTGAATGAACCAGTTCCAGTAGACATCGTTGATGCGATGCTGGATAGTTGTGGGGTAGAGCACACCGATCCACCTCCCATTTTTAGAAAAATTGTGCATGATGCTGAGATATTGTTATACACAGGTTGTACTAGGTTTATGAAGCTTAGCACTGTGTTGAGATTGTATAAGCTGAAAGCTAACAATAGATGGAGCGACAAAAGCTTCACGTCATTGTTGTCTTTGTTGAAAGAAATGCTTCCTGAAGGAAACGAGCTGCCAATCTCAACATACCAGGTAAAGAAATTGTTGTGCCCAATGGGAATGGATGCCAAGAAGATACAAGCATGCCCGAATGATTGTGTATTATTTCAAAAGGACTATGTGGATTTGAAAGATTGTCCAAAATGTGGTGCGTCACGGTATAAATTGACGACTTCAGGGGAGTCCAAAACTAGTTCTCCTGCCAAGGTGATGTGGTATCTACATATAATATCACGGTTTCAATGCTTGTTTGCCAATTCGATAGATACGAAGAATTTGAGGTGGCATGCAGATGTTAAGAAAAATAATGATGGGATCCTACGACATGCATCTGATTCCCCACAGTGGAAGAAGATTGATCTATTGTACCCAAAATTTGGTGAAGAAGTCAAGAATCTAAGACTTGGGCTTTGTACAGATGGGATGAATCCATACGGGACATTGAGAAGCCAACATAGCACTTGGTTAGTCATGCTTGTTATATACAATCTTCCTCCCTGGCTGTGTATGAAAAATAAGTACGTAATGTTGTCGTTGTTGATATCGGGCCCTAAACAACTTGGAAATGACATAGATGTTTATCTTGAACCTCTGATTGATGACTTAAAGAAACTCCAGGGTGAAGGTGTGATGACCTATGATGCTTCACGAAGAGAGACATTTTGTTTGCATGCTATGTTGTTTTGCACTATTAATGACTTTCTAGGATATGGGAATTTGTCTGGATATAGTATCAAAGGAGCTAAAGCGTGTCCTATATGTGAAGAGAACACTGATTCAGCAAGACTAAAACATGGCGGTAAGACTGTATATCTCGGAGTTATAGTAATTGGGTTGATAACACCAAAGGAGTTATAGTGGATGAATTGGGTTTCACTTTAGTGAACTTTGAAAAGATTGGCGAGAAGGGTGAACCATTCATATTGGCATCACAAGCGAAACAAGTATTTTATATCGATGATCCTGCAAATGATAAATGGTCGGTTGTTCTTTATGGTAAAAGACAGTTCATTGAAGATCCTATAGATGAAGAACAGTACTATGATAAGTATGATGACTCCAGTCCATTCTCAGTTGGGTTTCCAACACCAGCAAATATTGAAGCTAATGATGACTTGTATGTGCACGGAGATCACAATGAAGGATTGTTAATTGATAAAAATCGCAATATTAGAGGCATGTTTATATTTTTTTATATGTTTTATTTTTCTGAATGTGAACTTTATAATGTGAATGTGAACTTTACAATGTGAATTTTACAATGTGAATTACTTTATAATGTGAACTTTACAATGTGAATTACTTTACAATGTGAATGTGAACTTTACAATGTGAGCTTTACAATTTGAATTACTTTACAATGTGAACTTTACAATGTGAATGTGAATTTTCAGATGGCTGAGCATTCTCCTGAGGACCATGCTGATGATTACCGTGAGGGTGAGGACATCAATGCGCCACCTCACAATGTAAGTTTTAAAAATATATCATATATTTATATCTATATGTCCATTTATAGTTATATCTTGTAAATGTGTTTATTTTGTCAAATTTTAGGTTGATGATGCACATGTACCATATGAAGCACTTGAGGCACTTAATCAGCAGCACCAAAAAGTTGACAAGAGAAGGGGCATCACTATGATGAAGAAGTTAATAGCGCAAAAGGGCAATGGACCCAAACTTGTTGTGGATTTTGATAATGCATGAAATGCATCTGGTGTGAATCGCAATTTGTTTGTTTCATATCTTGGGTATGTTACTCGTAGCCATTGCGGTTGTAAGATAGATTCTTGGCATAAAGTTTCTAAGGAGAAGAAAGACATAATATGGAAGGATTTATGCGTGAGTTATTATTAATTTGCAATTCTATTTTGTAGATTACTAATTTTTTGGATACTAGTTAATAGCAATTCTATTTTGCAGAGTACATTTGAATTGGATGAAAAGCTGCATCGTAAATGCATGATGCAATGCTGTGGGAGAGTCCTAAGGAACTATAGGACAAATCTCACCCGAGAATACATAAAAGAAGCTGACAAGAGGAAGAAGACAGCCACTGAATAGTGGAACTTCCTGGACAAAGAAGAATGGGACGCGTTTGTTGCTTCAAGACAAACTGATGAATTCAAGGTATTAGGCGTCAGTCCCAATCTCATTAATATATGTTGTATTCACCTATTCAAGATTAACATTTAGTGTTACTAACCAAATCATTAATGTGCATACTAACTAGGCCCTCAGTGAGGCACAAAAATCAAGGCGTGCACTGAATGTGCATGACCACACAATGGGTCCAAAGGGGTATGCAGGCATTCGCCAAAGACTATAGTATGAGGCTACTGCTCAGTCTACTGCTACTCAGGAGTCCTCTACTATAGGTAGCACACCTCTGCCTCGCCATGATGTCTGGATAGCTGGGAGGCAAAATAAGAAGGGAGAAATAAGGAAGCCCGCAACTGCTGAGGTGGCTGCAAAAATGGTAAAATACAACTCTTACAACAATCGTTCGAATATTGATTATTTGTGGTGTTTACTTAATTACAAATTTTTGTTTTGGCGATTAGCGGGAGCTGCACGAGATGAGGAAAAAAGGAAAGTTCATCCCTGAGGGCACAAGGGATGAATTGACAGTTGCTCTGGGTAACCCAGAGCATCCTGGATGTGTTAGGGCTGTAGGCGCTGATGTGGGCATCAAAGCTTTTTTTGGGCCATCCCAGTGCAAACATGTCCCAAAAGTGGGACTTTCACAAGAAGAGGTAACATATTCTTTCTTTATAATGTTACTGTAAAAGAGAATTCAATAATTAGAAGCTAACGTTTCTTTTATCCATGTATAGGTAGATAAACTAGTTGATAGGAAACTCGAAGAAGCACTGAAAAAGTGGCAGGCATCTTAGACTGCCACTTAGCAGACAGTACCTATCATGGCATCCCACTCTACTCCTACTGCAGAGATTGGGAGTAATCCTGTAGACCCACCACCTAGCACATCCGCTGTAAGTATTTTTATGACATAGTAACTAGTTTTTTAATTCAAGATGATATGTATATATGAAATTGTAGTCGTTTCAAAAAAAGATGATATGTATATATGTATATAACATTCTTTACACAAAAATTTGTAGGGGTTGAAGCCATGCCGTCTAAAAAGTAAAGAATATGTCATTGTAGAGGCGTCGGCTTACCCATCCCTACCAGGGGAAATGTTTCACGGGTCTCCATTACCAGCTGGTTGGATTCGTGTGAGCCCGGTACATATATTCTCCAAGTGGATGGATCTTTCATTGCCATATGCCCACCCAGATTGTGAAACGCTTGGTGAGGCAGAAGGCGGAGTGATATTGTGGCTAAAAGCGGATGTCCTCTTTACTGAAACTATATGGTAAATTTACATTATGTTAAATTGTTAGTGTGTGTATATGATGTCAGTTTTTTTTTTTGGGTAAGTCAGAGGGTTTTTTTATTCATCTCGCCCCTCTCGTGCAAGCAAATTTAAACCATTGTTACAATCTAGATCAGAACTAGGAAAAGGAAACTTGGTAGTACTACTACCATTACATGACTCTTTGTTGATAATATCAATTAAAGAGTTAGGTGGTACTCTATACTCGTAGAGGTCACCTTGTGTTTTTTGGTGGTATTTAGCCAGAGTATCTGCAACTTGATTGCCTTCCCTGGGGATATTTCTGCACTGTCACTTATCTCTCCAATGTCTTCTAGTTCTTGAGATCCACTTGGCTAGTTTAGGGTTTTCCTCTATTGCCGCTTCTAACGCCTGTCTGGATCCTTGGGAATCTGTTTCTATTGTGAGCTGCTCTATATTCATGTTGTTTCCGATCTCACTAGCGAACTCAATGGCTCTCATTTCAGCTTCCAGAGCATTGTTTGCCTTGATCTTCTTAGTCCATCCACCTCTCCACCTTCCTTCACTATCTCTTCCAACGACCGCTATAGTTGAGCTAGATTCTTTTTTTTATGAAAGTCGCATCAGTATTGAATTTGATTCGTCCTCGCTCAGGTTTCTCCCATTTCTTTTTTATCTCTGACTGTACGTTGCCTTCCTGGTTCTCCTTTACCCACGCTAATTCACAGATAGCCGATTCCTTCTTTATAAGGCAAGCGATTAGCCTGCTTGAATGTTTTTGCTTCTCGAAAACTTCTAGGTTTCTTCTCTTCCATATTTGCCAGCAACCAATCATGAAAACTGTGTTCCCCATATTTGTCTTCCCCATATTTGTTTCGAACCAGTGCCATACATCAGTATCAGTAAAAAAGGTACTCCATCTATTTCTGTCAATCAGAATTTTCCAGACCTCTGAAGCTCTCTTGCAGTCCCTTAAGGCGTGAAGAACAGTTTCCTCTTCCCGTCCACATATAGTGTAGGTTGTATCAGTGGTGAGTTTACGGGTAGCTTTTCTGCAATTCGTGAGTATGGCATTGTGGCCTATAAGCCACATAAAGAATTTGATCTTCATTGAAGCGTTGGCTTTCCAGATTATGTCCCATTTACCAGGTGTCCTGATCTCCTTCTCTTTATGTAAGATGCTATATGCTGATTTCGTTGTAAGTTTGCCCGACTCAGTGTGAATCCATGCTAGCGTGTCCACCTCAGCTCCATTGTCAGGCACTTCTATTTGCAACACTTTGCGCACGATGCCAGGCAGCAGCCATTCGTTCAGGAAATCAGTGTCCCAATGGTTCGAGAGGTTTACCATATTGGCGACCTTTAGATCCTGGAGCTCCGGAGGAATAGGTCTTATTGCACAATCTGCCAAGGTTTTTTATAGGTCCCACCATTTATCCTTCCAAGCATTAATGCGTAGGCCAGTCACTGGGATGAAGACCGAATTGTCGTTGATGAGCTGCTTACAGCTTAACACAGATCTAGTCAATCTTGAGACATTCGTTAAACAACCGCCTTTGTAGTTATTGTACTTGCATACCAGACTGTCAAACCACAAAGATGCTCTTCCTGTAGTGATGTCCCACGTATGCTTGGCGATAAATGCCATGTTGAGCTCCCTCATAGATTTCAACCCCAGCCCACCATGCTCTTTGTTGCTTGAAATTTTGTTCCAGGCCACTAAGGAGAGTGGATGTGATTTATGGTTGCCTCCTCAGACAAAGGATCAGACACTACTATCCACTCGATCGCATATACTCAAAGGTAGCACAACTGTTTGCATCACGTAGCTTGGAATGGATGTTAAGGTTGCTTTAGCTAGGCAAACTTTGCCTGCTAAGCTCAAGCTCTTTGCTGACCACACATTTATCGCTGAAGACACCTTTTCAAGCACGTTACTGTAGGTGTCTTTCCGAACCTTACCGTGGATAAGGGGTACTCCCAGGTAGCGCCCAAGATCTTCAGTGACATTGAACTTACTCACTCTGCTGATTCGCTTGCGAGTTCTATTAGTGACATTTTGAGAGAAAAAGATGGATGATTTGCTAGCTGAGATGGCCTGTCGTGAGACCTCACCGTAACTCTTGAAGCATTTAAGGATGGTCTTCATCTCCTTGATATCCGCTTTGGCAAAGAGCAGCATATCATCTGCAAAGCATAGATGAGATATTCTGGCACCCTTGTTGCCAATCTTGATGGGGGTCCACTTCTTTTCCTTAACTAAAGCTTCAATAGATTGACTCAACCGCTCTAAACAAAGCACAAAGAGGTAGGGAGATAGTGGGTATCCTTGTCTTAGACCTCTTGTGGCGCTGAATGTCCCTGCGCAACTACCATTCCAGAGAATGGAGGTATCACCATTAGATATAGAGTTTAGGATGTAATTACATATAGACAGAGGAATTCCTATTTTCTCTAAGGTGTCAGTGATGAAAGGCCATGTCATCTTATTGTAAGCCTTTGACAGATCTATCTCGATCACCATCGTCTTCTTAGCTTTGTTCCTTCTCATGTTATGCAAAATTTCTTGTGCCACTATGATGTTGTCAGAGATTTTACGCCCAGGGACAAAGGTGCTTTGCATAGGGGAAACCCATCTTGACAGATAACTTTTCAGACATTCAACTATGATCTTGGAAGTGATCTTTAGACTGATGTTATTCAGCGAAATCGGTCTAAATTGCTCGCAGGATTTAGGCTTTGCTTTCTTTGGGATGAGCACTATACTAGCATCACAGAGTTCCTTATTTAGAATATTTCCTTTAAGTGCATTGTTAACAGTATTAAGCAACGAATGCTTAATAGAATGCCAGTTCTTCATGAGGAAAGAGGTGTCCACCCCATCAGGGCCTGGTGCCTTATGGGGATTTGATTTTGCAATAATTGTATGAATCTCTTGGAGATTGGGTTCTGCAGACACTGCCCGTATATCCTCATTATTCAGCTTGGTAAACTTTCCAGTGAAGTTAGTTACTTTGCTCCGGTCACATTGAAAGGGCTCAGTAAATAGATTTTTGAAATGTATGTAGACTAGCTGGCAGAGTTCCTTCTCATCAGTAATCCAATTTCCATCTGCATTTTTAAGCATTGTGACTATGTTGAATCTGCGTCTTTATTTCACATAGGCGTTATAGAACTTAGTATTTGAATCCCCCTCTTTCAGCCAATTAATGTGGCTTTTTTGTTTAAGGTCATCCTCCTCTTTTCTCAGAATCTCAATGTACTGCGACTCCATATCGGCAAGCATGCCTATTGTATCTGTGTCATAGTTATCCGCCAGGCCTTTTTGTAACATGTTCAGGTTTCTAAGCACATGTTGCTTCTGCTGTGTGTTCTGTTTTTAGTTCCTTTTAGCCCAGGAACTAATGCTACTTCTAGCATTGTTGAGAGCGTCGTGGAAGGAGATGTCTGAGCGCCAAACTGTATTGATGAGTCTTTTGAATTCAGGATCCTTGGACCACGATTCCTTGATCAGAAAATGAGGGACTCTTTGTTCTCGAACAGTAGAACGAATTAAGAGAGGACAGTGGTCTGAGTAAGCTCTGGGTAGGTGTTCCACAATGAAGTTTGGGAAAGAGTCAATGAACTTAGCATTTGCAACAGCTCAGTCTAGGCATTCTTGCAGCCTGCCGTGGATATATGATGTCAGTTGATCTGAAATTATATATATATACAGGTTAAAAAGAAGACACCCACAACATCTAGGCCTCCACTTCCACCTCCTACATTACCCAGTTGGGTTCCACAGGACCTACCTGTCCCGTTAGGTCCTAACTGTAGGGGTATGGCAATATGGTTAGGCGAACATGATATAAATGGCCCTATAACTGTTTCTATAGATTCAGATGTTGCATGTCAATCAAACGAAAGCAAACTATTTATACAAGATATTTTGGAGTTGTTTCGATATGATTGGCTAAATACATCTGTGATAGAGCTATGGATAAGGTGAGATCTTCTTTATACATCCATATACCTTGTGTAGGATTTGGTGATATGGTTTCTTATTTATTAATGCATGCGTAATTAATACATATTTTGCAGCTACTTAGACAAGATATGTGCAGATTTTGCATTTGAACATGTAGGATTTTTTATTCCATCTTTGATTAGTCTAGTAGCTAAAGACCCTCCGTCAGTTCAACAATACTGCTGTGAGGCTTTTACAAATTTTGCTCAAAATAAGAAGCCAGTGATAATAGCTCCATTCAATGTAGAGTAAGTTTACTTTGCTTATTATAATTTGGACTTAAGAAAATTATATTTTTATTGTGGATTTTGAGTTATTAATTTTAACTTTTTTACCTCTAGTGGTATGCATTGAGAGTTACTAGTTATTATCCCCGAGACATTCACTGTCTATTATCTAGATCCTAAGGGGAGTAAATTGAATTCAAAATATGGACACATAATGAAAATGACATTATTCCAGTGAGAAATATTTCATTTTCATATCCGTTAACATATGTTATTACATTACTATTTAATTATGCAATGTACTGTGTTACATTAACATGTAGGGGTTTAGATGAGTTCAAAAAGGCTGGAGGAAAGGTCCCCATGAAAAAGAACCAGCCAATAATTTGGAAGAACGTGAAAGTAAGTTCCCGACTACAATATATGTATATATTATTTATGTGAACAATGCTTAATTAGTTGTCTTTTTTAATATTTTTTATGTTTGAATTTATAGTGTGCTACACAAGACAACAGATGGGCATGTGCATACTATGTGATGCGATTTATGCACATGATTATCAAATATGCCGCAGTGGACATCGATACTATTCCTAAGGTATTATATAATCTCATTAGATAATATGAAATATATCAATCTTATTTATAGCTCATTAATTATATATATACATCTTTCTCTTTACATGTGTTTAAAACTGACCACACTACAGGAAATGCCTTACCAGATGTACATGCTCCCTATACGACGGGAGAATTAAATGAAGTAAGAGAAGAATGGGCAACAGCCATACAAGTAGTGGGGGTTTTAACATATAATTGGGATGTTGATAGCGAATAATGACTAAAGAATGATATATTGTAAATGAATTTCTGAATTATAATATATGTGTGAATGTTTCTACATATCTGGATGTTTCTACATGTGTCTGAGTGAAAATGAATGAAACTGTTGGTTGCTATATGAATGTTTCTACATGTGTGAATGTGAAAATGAATGGAACTACAGATTGCTAGCTACATGAATGTTTCTAAATGTGTGAAAATCAAATGGAACTGCATGTTGCATTGCTAAATGTGTGAATATTTTTGTTGTTAATTTGCAGGTTTGTGGCCTGTTGTTGGCTGATATCAATGGATGTCGTAAAACCTGCAGTTCATAACTGAACTGCAGGTTTCTCATCCTGCGACCAGCCATACAGCAGGTCTGCAGACTGACAGAAAAAAAACAAAAAATAGGCGTCGGTTATTTGTATAACACCGACGCCACATAGTTACAGTGTCAATTTTTACTCGTAACCGACGTCTATTTCCTTAACACCACAGCCGTGCTGGCCAGCACGGCCGTGGCAGCGTACCAAACACCACGACCGTGCTGGGAGTGATATGGCGTCGGTTACAGTGTCAGTTTCTACTCGTAACCGACGTCTATTTCCTAAACACCACGACCGTGCTGGCCAGCACGACCGTGACAGCAGACCAGACACCACGGCCGTGCTGGGAGTGATATGACGTCAGTTTCTTATCTAATAAAAGACACTGATAGTGCCCAAGATGGTGCCCTTTCTGTGGCGCGAAGGTATATGGTGTCGGTTTCTTATCTAATAACCGATGCCTATAGTCCCCTGCTGGCGTGTTTTCGGTGGCGCGTGAAGGGTTTTGGCTTCGGTTTTTTAACTGGCCCGTAACGGCTGGGCTTTTAGCATCGCCCACATAGGTGTCTCTTAGAAACCGACACTAAAGGCCTTAAATAACCGACACTAAAGGTCGATTATGTACTAGTGTTAGAGGTGCCTGCTTGTCTGCTTGAACCCGATATCACTTTATAAGGTGATACCATCATCTTCAAGCTCTAGAACTTTGTTCTAACTATTATAGTTCATGGAAACAGGTCTAAGCAACTACTAGAACTCATAATTTCTTCAACTATTGCAGAAAATTTTGGAATTAAAAGTAGTTCATTAAGTATAGCAATTTAAGTGATGAATAATAACATGATAGAGTTCAAGTTATATAACCTGCCTTAAGAACAACTTCAAAGCTCCAAGATCCAAAGATCCACATTCCTAAGTTTGAAGATGACTTATCAAAAGTCCAAGGCTCGTTCAAAACTCCTTCATATACAAGGAATCACCATGGATAAGCAATTGGTGAAGAAGAAAAGAAAGGAAGATCATAACCCTAAAATCATGCTTCAATCCAAGGTTGAAGACGATCATGGCCTCACCTTAGGGTTAAGTATTGAGATCCCTCTTGCTCCTTAGAACCTTGCACGATACCTCACTACCCTTGCACGATATTCCATCACTTGTGGCCGATATCCCCCTCACTTGTGGCCAAAAACACCCCACTTGTCCGATATCGACTTGCTATAGCCGATATCAACATGCTATGGCTGATACCCAAGGCATATGCACGATACCACATCACCTATGAATGACACAAAGGCTCCATGCACGATATCTAAGAGCAATGAGGTGGTAGGATTCGAAAAAGTTCACTTAGGGATGAAAGGAAGGGTATATATACTTGAGGTTCATTAAAAATTGTATACATGTGGTGTCATCAATTTACTACTAGTAGGTGCCACATGGCCATGCATGGATTGACACATTGTACTTGCATGCACTCCATCTTTATCTTTCCATGCAAAATAAAAACTTGAGGATAATGGAAGGGATAAGGGTCGGCCCCCTTTGGTTATCTTCTAGGACAAGCCACTTCCACTCACATTATTATATTCGCAATTCCATGCAACCTTTCCCAAGGAAAGTTGCAAGCCGATATCCATTGCTTTATGCTTAGCTAGTTTTTGAAAATTCAAAGAGTTAAAAACACGATATGGGGGTATCCTATTTGGCTCCTTGGCCGATGGATACTCTTATTTAATCACTACAACCCGATACACTTAATACAAGCTCAAATTAGGGTTTCCATTCAACCCCTTTCTTGGTCTTTTCATCACCAAGAATACCATCACTCATAATTGATTCAAACATGGTGTCTCATTCATTATATATCCTCTAAATGATACATAAAAGAAGTAGGGACACTCTATAGGTGGTAATTTTCATATCAACCCTACATTTTGGGTAAATTACAATTTGTACCAAACTTGGTGCACAAGGTACTAACATTATTCAAACATGTTCAAACTTGGAATTTAGGCTTTCCACAAGCCACCAATTAGATAATTCTCTATATTATGATGCTAAAATACTTAAGGCATGTTTAACATGTGACATTTTGCAATATAGCCCCTCATCTTGGGTAAATTGCACTTTAGTCCAAAACAAAGGAACATTGCTCAAACAACATTCAATCAGGACCAAACTTGGAACATAAGTGTGTCACATGATAACAAAACACCTTAGAAGATTATATTAAATTTCTAAGCAACTTACTTAGCCAAAACAAACAGGGTTACCTCATAACCCATGTCAGGGTCATTACACATTTTGTCCGCTCTTTATCCACCCAACCCTTTAAGCACAAAACTTCTTTCTATTGTCTTCATGGACAAATTAGTTGCACGATGTGCATCTTTTTGTGATCACATTTTACTGAAAGGTAATGATATGACTATCACCTGCATCACTAGAAATTATTGAATAAGTAGAGAAGGAAGAGTCATTTTTCATGAGCAATTGAAACATGCAATGTTTTAACCTATGATGCTCCCCAATTAATCATTTCTCAGTGGGATATCCATATATGATCCCAACATCTTAATCCTATTTTTTCCTTTATTTCAAGAAGGAGATTGTGGATTCTAATCCGAACCAACATGTGAAGAAGCTTAAACTTAGTGAGGACATCCCAAGCTTTAACATCATGAGGAAGATTGGTTTATCTTTAACTCCTTTTGTAACCTTTTCTGGATCTAGATGGTATGAAAACCGTTAGTTAAGGGAAAACCTATACAGTGACTTAACAAATCAATAGAGCCTTTACAGACCACATCAATTAAATATCCATTGTATGTATATATACCTTGGGCCCAATGACATAACTCGAAAGAAAATTCTACCATCTAACTACATTTTTTTATTTTACTATTAGGATGGATCAATGAGTTTTCACACACCCCAATAGCTCAAGAAGTCTTATCAGGGTTGTAGAAAACTTGGAAAAAGATATTTGAAGCATGATAATGAAGGTAAAACTAGAGGTAGCAGTTCAATTGATTAATGAAAAGACACAGTCTCACAAAAATGAGAAATTCTTCTCAGATGATGAAAAATTTCATCTTTTTTGTGGAAATGCTAACTGTATGATCGATGAACTGTTAAAATGAGAGTGATTTAGGTGGTGTGGTTTGATAACTCCCAAGAAAATGTCCTGAGTTCGACCCTAAAATTGAGCTCCTAGGAAGTGAGTTTTGCATATCAACTTTTACCTAAAATAAAAAGACATTGTTGCATGCAAGCTGAGTAGTAGCCAAATTTACCTCACTAGGTTGGGTTCAAAGTGCCTTTGTTTGATGGGGTTTTAGTAATAGAGAAAAAAATGATTAGTTTACGGGAATAGTTTGGGATTGGAGGCTTATGATTAGGGTTGTAAATTGGTAGGATATTGTGTCGTTATGGTCTATCCATAAATGTAAGTATTTAGTTAAGTAGGTATGGGTATGGGTATGGGAATGGGTGTATACCTACTTTTTCAAAAGTTATACCTGCTTTATATCTATATCTGCATAACCACAAGATATATGGACATATAAGTGGGTATACAGTTATAGATAGACTTGCTACAATAACATGATACAAACTCAGGGACACAACAAACAACCACATTAATTGGGTGGTATTGGTATAATTATGGTGTCAAATACATTCTTTTTGTGCAAATATAGTATTTGATAAATAAATATCATGTCACCTAAAAATAGACAATTAAGACTAGCATGTTGATACATCTAAATCAAAATACAAAAAGGAATGATAATTGTTGTCTTTGTTGGTGAATATTACATAGTTTGACCATATATGAATTGAATTAGATACTCAACATTGACCTTAGGAATTTTGTTGGATTGCCTTCAGATTGGGAGAAAAAGTGCAACCAACAACATGTAACATATCTCTAGAGCGTGTTATGGAGAAATATCATTCAAGACAATAAAGAAAGAGGAAGAAAATGACAGAATGAATTTATGTCCTTCTTAATTTGAAGAAATGTACATGCGTGTTTATGAGAGTGTTTGAGGTTCAATAAATTTGTTTATTTTACTATTTTAAAGTACTTATATTTACTAAGTTTGAGTGTTACAATATGGATCATTACATCCTAATATAATTTTTTTATTAATCTAAGGTACATATACTTGCTATTTGTGAGTGCTATAATATTTGTCGTTGCAATCTATAATTTATTTATATTAAAATATAATAAATGTGTATATGAGTATATATGATATGGGCACACACACAACCATAACCATACCTGATGAGAGGAAGATATGTGGGTGTAAGTGTAAGCGGCTACATAGTTATAAGAAATTATACCCATAACTGGTATAGTGGGTATAGGTTTCAAACGGGCATATCCATCTCTATTTACAGCCCATGATGATGTTGAACATCTCCTTGACTCAATCATATACTAACATATTTTATGTCGGCAACAATAGGGTAACATATTTTATGTCGGCAATAATAGGGTAAGATCGATATTATAACCTCTTTCTTTGACGAAAAAGTAATGTATGCGAGGATCCACCTCGCGTCCTCATTTAATGGTTGTTGGATTTTTAAAGAGATATGATATACAAACAACGACATCACACGAGATTTCAGACGACCACAACAGACAGTCAATTAAAAAATAATAAAACACAACGGTACAAACATGTTATGCTATCCAATGCAGCCTGGTTCCCCACTGCACCATTGTTTTCTTCCAACGTGAGAGAAAGGGGGGGGGAGGGGTTGCAGGAAAGAGAGAAAAATAAAAAAGTTATTTTGTTAATAACTTTTGAACTGTAAAGAATTTTTTAATGAAATAAATACCACTGCGATCCTTATAAAAATATGTTACTACAAGATCAAATTTGACATATTTTGAAAAAAAATATACAATTAAAAAAGAAGAGATAGTGTGATTGTAAAAAGTTAAAAAGTAGGAGAGAGAAATTTAATTTCATTATAATTCTCACGCCATAATCATTTTTCTGATGAAATAAAAACTGACGAGTCAGTAACTAAAAATACTCTAAAATAATACTAATGTTGACATAATTTGATAAAAAAATTAATAAAATATTTATAACACATGAGACATGTTAAAATATAAAATAACACATGATATAACATATGTGAGCACATATTGTTAACCTGATAACATGGGCAACACGTTATAACATATATAACATGGTCTAATATGGATAAGATAAATTCATGCTACCAATTTTAAACACATAATAACATGAGATAACATATCATAGTCTTATAGCATGATAACATGAGTCCTATAACATGAGTAGCATGGATAACATAGGATTCTTGTCAATAGCGTACATGCATAACATAGATAACATGGGTAACATGGTATACCATGATATAATATAATTTGGTAGTAAACCATCATTTTTATTTCGTTAAAAAAATCATTACGTTTTGAGAGTTAGAAGTAAAAAAAATCTCGGTGGTATAACACGGGTAAAATGGTATAAGATGATATAATATTTTTTGTTAGTAACCCATCATTTTTTATTTTGTTAAAAAATATTAAGGTTTGAGAGTTATAAGTAAAGAATTATTCTCCCTCCTCTTTTCAACATGGGTAAAATGGTGTAACATTATATAATATTTTTTATTAGTAATCCATCAATTTTTATTTTGTTAAAAACTTTTATTAAGGTTTGAGAGTTATAAGCAAAAAAAAATTCTCTCTCCTCTTTTTTGACTTTATGTTGACATTAGTCTTATTTTAAAATATTTTTTATTAGCAACTCATTAATTTTTATTTTGTTAAAAAGTTATTACAGTTTGAGAGTTATAAGTAAAATAATTTCTCTCTCCTCTTTTTTGACTTTATGTCGACATTAGTCTTATTTTAAAATATGTTTTACTAATAACTCATCATTTTTTATTTTGTTAAAAAATCATTACAATTCAAGAGTTATATGTAAAATAAATTTCTCTCTCATTTTTTTGACTTTTACAATCACATTATCCCTCTTATTTTATATTGTACATTTTATTTGATTTTCAAAATATGTTGAATTTGATCTTGTTGTAAAATATTTTTTTATAAGGAGTTCAACAATATTTATTTTGTTGAAAAATTCATTACCGTTTAAAAGTTATTAATAAAAATATGCTCTCTTTTTTCTCTCCGCTCCCCTTTCTCCACTCCCCCTCCCACTCTATCCTTCTCTCTCTTCCTCTCTCTCTCTCACATTGCAATAGCAACAATAGTTTCTTCACATTTTTGGGACTTGTGCAAAAAAAACAGCCATACACAATTCACATTTTTTGAACTTTGTGCAAAAAATATACAACAGCAACACTAACAAACAAGCCGTCGTCTTACTTGGAGTTCAACCCTTTCTATGCATATCATTTCTCGTGATTTTAAGGTAAGGAAAATGCTATGGAGAGTCAGTTCCAGACACACATTGGGATGAATTTTGACACTTAGCATGTTAGGGGACAAAGTAGAGGAGGGACAAAGTAGAGGAGGTACCTCCTCTACTTTGTCCCCTAATAGGCTTAAGTGTCAAAATTCGTCCCAATGTGTGTCTGAAAATGATTGTGTATAGCAGATCTCTTAAAGTAATGCCTGCCATTTGCCTTGCACAAAGGCGATTGTCCCAGCTCGCCTGCGGATGCTCCAGATTCTTGGGTAAATGAGCTTTGAAAAAATAATAATTAACTGAGTTGATCTTTTCGTCGTTTCTTCGGCATGCATTCCCACTTCTCCGCTGGAGACTTGGTCGGAAATGCCTGGTTCTCACATGGGTACGGGGAGGGAAAGGGTGTTTCTATAAGTGAAAAGACTCCTTCAAGTTAAGTGTCAAACTTTCTTGAAGTTATCGGATGAACAAGTGGGAGAACGCCACTTGATCCACTTGCCGGCGGCTGATACCGCGGTTGGTGTTCAACAGCGTAAACTTAGGTTGCTCTTCTACTCTTCTTTCTATTTGTAAGACCATATTACATATAGGGCACGTTTGTTTTCTAGAATCTAGCGGGATTTTAAAGAATACTGATCCCAGTATTTTCTGATTGCTGGTTTCCGACAATCCAGCAATATATAAATTTTTGTTTGGTTTAATTGGATGCCTTCTCGGCGTCGTGGGGACCAGCGGCCGTGTTGCCGAGTCTACTGCTATGCATCAGCTAGCGTTTAACAGCAGGTGAAGAAGAGGGCCGCGGACAACTCCTGTGCTGTATCTCGGCGTCCTGCCGATCTGAGATGGACAAACAAATCTAACAGGCACTGTATGCAAGAAAAATACGGGTTTCCTCTCATTTTTCATCTCCTTTGAAGCAAACCTAAATTTTTTTTATTGTGGGAGTTCCTATTGCAATCCAATACGGCAATGTACAGGAAAGCAAACGTGCCCATAATATGTACTGTGTACGATACAAAATATTATCCCACAGTAAATGCTCTTCGCCTATGGGCAGTAGATTCACTCTCTGCTCCGGGACAATTAATTACCATACTTGGAGAAACGTTGGGATTGAGCAGCTTTTTTTTATCTGATCGAGTCAATGGAGGCGGAATTCATTTCACATCATTGGATCAGTCTCACGTACGAACACCATTTACCGATATTAAATATGACTTCTATCCTAGTCTTTATATGTGATAGGACCTTGTCTTATTCCCTCGTGCAATGCACGTGTTTCTATTAACATAAGGCCTGGAGCCATTAGTTTTCCTTTCGCAGCTGTAAGGCCTATGGCCGTTGTAAGGGGTCAGTCCTGTCTTTGCAGAGACAACAGCCAAGTCCGTATCACTGCTATCGTGTCTGTCTTTTCCTTTAGTTTGTTACAAATGATCAGTCGTGTAATTAAGGTGTGACAGCTATCGCTGGCACCGTGTCGCCTTTGGCTATTAATAGAACGAGACCACCTGAGATACAGGGGTCGAGCATTTGGGCAATCACTGTCTGTTTCGGCCAACATTCCCCTCTCTGAGATTGGGAACTGCCTTCGAGCAGGAGCTTATCCTCCACCATAGGGCGTCGGAGACTACCTCCTCGTCCTCCACCGCCGGAACCGAGTCCAGAGCCTATCAATATGACCATTGGCAAACTTTTTATCAACGTTTACATGCAGAATCCTGTCCGATACACTGAGTGGGAGGGGTCAAAGAAGTCCATGCCACCCATTCCAAAATGAATATGAAGGTGTCATTATGAGCGCTTCTATGCTTTTGTTCTGGGTGTATCGGTGTGTACTGAATTTTGTATTGTGCCTAAAATAAGAACCAGACGCAACCCAGGCGTTGAATATATGAAAGAGGAAAACTGTTATCACGCATAACCTTTGTTGCTTACTTTACAGGAATCTCTCCAAACCCTGACAAACTTAATCTCCTTTCCAGCAGTGACGGAGTCAGGATTCAAAGATGGGCGAGGCACAAGTGCACTTTTTAATCTTTTTATAACTTCCGGAGATAATGAAGGGTATATACGGAAAAAAGTTGAATGTGATTAGAATTATACTAAACAGAAAATGTGTGGCTGCGAACATGCCATGTAAAAATACCATGACTCTTGTAACAAAGTCCACGACCCTGATCGTTAGGACACAGATATTTCCGTTTCAAAATTGCCGAACAATATACGATGTGTCGCACCCGGCGTCCTAATGTGCAATTTGCTTCTTTGCATTCTTGGCAAATCGCTCGTTCCATGTTGGTGGACATGATACATATCCATTCTTCAACTAGACACGCGTACTGGGTCCGTGAATGCGAGCTGTCAACTACTTTACACGTGTACTGGGGTCCGTGAATAGGATCTCCAAAGATGGATCGTTTGAAACTTCTTTGATTTGCCGTTTCAGATTCACGTCTGTAGTAGCCTTTACTTCTATCAAGTTGCACTAGCAACCCATCATTTCCTGACCTGCTAACGTAGGACATCCTTGTTAGATACACGGTCAGAGGTCCATGATAAGGTTAAGGTTGCGGTTGGTAGATGGTGAAGCATGAAGAGGGGAATAATGTTGAAATTAAAACTACGGTTCGGTTAATATGGTATGTAGGCCGTATTCGCTACATGAGTTATAATCATTTAAGTATTTTTTCTTGTAAGACGACTCCACTCTTTAGTTCTTGCAACTTTAGACAATCATTTAGTATGTAACTTTCCTCTAGCATGCATCATTGCCCTTGACATTTGTACCTTTTTTAACCCTTACTTTTTATTGTGCCATTTGTAATAGCCAAATCTTGACCTTTTAGGGATGAAGATTCATATGGTCTTTGTAAAACTTGCCTTTAATAAATACGCACACCTTGTCGAAAATGAGTGCAATTTTCTTGACGAACATATTTATCACCAAATGCTCCCAAGTTGGTGGTAGAGATGAAACTATGAGTACATCATTGTCACTCTCACTAACCTCCTCCATGCAAACTCATTGTCTGATGTGCTTCTTAAAGGAGTTCGGATGGTCGATAGACCTTGTTTCCTTTTCTATACACACTTGTACATTTTCTATTGTTAAGGTCATCTATTTGTCATTGGCTTTATCATTTTCAATTATTCTTCAACATTACATAATTTGTTTGGTGCATCTTAATTGTTTGTATAATACTTTACCTTGGCAGTCCTACTTTCCAGCCCTTGCTCTATCGTTCTCAAATTCCATTGCACGTTGATGTTGCCTCATGAGGGATGTGCACACAATCAATAATAAAAGCCTCAAACTTGAGGCCCTAATAGGACATGTCAACAACAATATAGTTTAAGGTCATATACATAAGAGGTAAATGCCATTCAAACACATAACCAATTCAATTAACCATGAAAATCAGGAAGAAAATGATTGGTTGTTTAGAATCTAAGTTAACTAAAGGTTGTCAATAAATTTAGTTAAGTTATCAGTTCAGGGAAATTCGTTTGGTGATATTCAACCATTATCTTATAATGACATTCACACAAAATAGATTGAATTCCTTCATTGTCCACATCTCACCCCACATTACAATTAATGACTTCCACCTATCAATCTCCTTGGTAACTAAATCATTGTCTTGAACCTAAAAATCTAGCATATGATGATGCATTCTCCTAAATCCCTTTCAAAAGAATCATGCATCAAACTTCATTACTTCTACAAGGAGACTAACATGTAGGAAATCCTAACCATGTCCATGTCGTTGACAACTGGAGATCCAATTATACTCCACTTGATTCGTATCCCTTCTGAGTATGTCAAATAATGGAATATTAGGAACCATGGCTATTGGTTCCCATAAGCAATTATGTGAAACAAAGAAACACATAAGCAAATTTGTAACATTATAGAGTTTCTTCACATGACCAATAGGTTTCAAAGATGCATTAAATATAAGTATCCTACTCAATATTCAAAGGTTATCAACAAATAAGGTTTCCAATCAAGAATTAACAAGTTCTATGAAGCAAATGAAATAGAACAAAGTGGATAACATAAGAGAAACATAATACAACACAAGTATATGAGAAATCCTCTACTAAGGATGCACAAGAAGCTTCTCTAGATTGAGGAGGAGGAAATCCTCTCCCCTTCTTATTCTTGTTGTTGTTGTTCTTCTTCTAGCTTTCAACATCTTCTAGAGTGAAACCACCCCTAGGGTTCCCTTTCTCTCCTTTCCCAAAGTTGGAGTAAATCCTAATGAGAGAAATCCTATCCCAAGAGCTCTCCCATACTTTGTTTTCTCAAAAACCATAAAGACGCAACATGTCTGTGATGAGACATGACATGTCTCTTGGTAGTTTCCAAGATTCAGGCTCCATAATCATTAGGCACAATGTTTCAAGGGTCAACCCACCATGTCCATGGCTACATTGAGTGGTTGCTAGTGAGATTGAATGATGTGTCCTTATTCAAACATGTCGTGTGGTGTTGTAATTGACTTGTTCAAATTCTACTAGGTGAGGCATGTTGTTCTTGAGAAGATCACATTGTGCTTGTTGGAGTTGATCTTGACTGTCAAGACTGAGGTCCTCCATGATATGCAATGGTGATGGCACATCATGTCCTCTACTAGGAAATTTGAGAGAAGCCCTAAGGGAGGACACAATGCGTGCTAAATGGTGCACATTGTGTCCTTCTACGAGAAACTGCGATGGACTTCTTGAGTCATGATCATTAATGGAGAAGGTATCATTGGTCTACATGAATCAAGTCTCATGATTTTTGTATTAAAATACATTTGGTTAGTCTAGATGACAGAAAACATCTAATTACACTAAAATGCACTACAAGCCTAAAATGTAGTCAAAATATAGTTTTTTGATGAATAAGGACAACTATTAGAGCATAAAAAGTAGTATTGACTAATTTGATCACACATATTTTTAGGATTCTCTCTTACAAGGTATTTGGTTATCTAGTGTTGTACTAAGACATCTTTCACCGTTCTTTTAAAAAAATTGAAGTTACTTTTTCCATCAAAAATTTCAATTTGATGACTCCCCACAATAATATTTGACATCATCCTGATTTATGTGCCATTGATACCCAATGATTTTTTCATAGTAACCTCACTCTACTGCCACTTAAAGTACTTACAAGATATTAAACCCCAAAAAATCTGAATATGTCATTATGTAAGATACAAACCATGCATGCATAAGGATTAATATTAATGACCCAATTGACATATATAATAATCCCCAAGAAAATATGCAACAAGAAAATTGATTTGTCAAAGAAGACTAAAAATTAAATTTAATAAACTTAAAAACATTAGAAGGAAAATTTCTTAGTTTAAGAATATGAGCATCTTACTCATCAAATTTTATTATCACAGTCCAGTAGTCTCTCTTGATTGGCTATCTTTTTGCACACTTTTTGTCTTTCCTTTTGCCAAACCTTTTTAAACATGTATTATCTGCCATTTACTTTTATTTATAGAACCCCCATATGAAAAAATTAGACTAAATCTAAAGAGAAGGACAAACTATATAAGCTAAGAGGAGAAAATATGACTAAAAGGGACAATGAGAAGATAAGGCCAACTGGAGATGACAGGAGGAGAGGATGAGGCTAAGTAATATTTTAAGCTCCATATATGTATAATTATTAGTTTGGCTGACGTTTTTATATTGCATGATTATATTTACATTGTATAAGATAGAATAAGAGACATTATCACAACAATTTTATCAAGCTAAATCTCAACTCTTGACATTTTCTGAACTACTAACAAAGATCATACTTGTTATTATACACTCCAAAAGGTCTATGATAAGGTTAAGGTTGTGTTGATAAATGGTGACTCATGGGTAGGGAAATGGTAGGGATATTCAAAGTGATGTTTGGTTACAATGGCGATGGAGAAGGAGAATTTTTATATAGGGACTACTTTAGTAAATGGTGAGATATGGTTCCATATATTTCTTTAAGTACACTATCCTCCTTAGTTATAAATTAACCGAAGTAATAAAATTCATGTTGTGTAATAATTTACATATATATTTTTATTTATGTGAATAATCTATGCTTAAAATTTGGTCATTTTTTTTGAAATTTATGATTTAAAAAAATGGTTGCTTGTGTTACTTCATGGATCAATTGGACTAATCAATGTAGTGGAGATAAATTAGTGGGATCAATGTGGGCTATGGTTGGATCTCTTTGACATAATATGGTGGGCCAAAGTGAGCAAAGTCGGAGTGCACAGACTGCTCCATGCGGTCGATGTGTATCTAAGCCAGGCCAATGTGGGTCGAGATGTGGTCAAAGAATGTTGTTTGTGGGCCAAAATTTCTAGTATCTGGGTCAGTGTAATTGTGTTTTGGGTTTATGACCTAGAGGTCAAAGTGATCAATAAGAGGTTGAAATAAGCAGTGTAACTACATATTTGGGAATAAATATACCTTCCTCATGAACCTAACCATTTATTTGGAACCCCTTTGACCACCTATGTTAGACAACTATAGATCTACAGGAAGATATGCATGAGATTAACCATGATATTGAGCGGAAACCCTTGCGTGTTGATGGTTCAGTATGTTTTTGCAAGATGAGAATACCTTAGTAACCTAATAGATAATGTTTGTTCTCCTATTATTGTGGAAAAATTTATCCATGAATAATGGTAGAAATCTTGGTTTGTACCTAACAATTCTTTCTTTATCCTTCTTTGTCTTGGTTGAAGTTAATGTGTGCAAGGTTGGATGTTGGGAGCTATTTGGTGGAAATTTGTGTTAATGTATATGCCCTAGAAGTTAACCATTGGATGATGGCTCTATTGATATTGTATACTTTTCATTTGATTAAAAAAGGAATTTCAAATTTATTGATGAATATTAGATTACTCTGATATTAATGTACATAATAAATGTCCTCAAAACAATTGATTTAAAGGAATGGGACTTCATGTATCTGACTTGAACATATGATCTAAATGGATGCTAAAAACAATGCTCTTCAGTGTCTCTAGTCAACTATTATTGTGGGATGGACAACAAAAATACACATAATACTAGTATGTGTGGTGATTTATGATCATGTCTCATGGGTCATATGTAGTGGATACTAAGTCAGACACATAGTTACTTGTTAGAGAACAAGTGTACTAGACATACCCACCTTGAGAGTGATTCTTGGATTGTTATATGATAGTCATAATCAACTCAAATACCACAATGGTGTTGTGGTACTTTGATCATAAGTCACTACATTGGTGATGTGGCAATCTTCATGCTTTGACATTGTCCAACATGATCATGAAGAAGGTTTCCATTAATTTAGTGATAGGATGTAATGAGAATCATGCCACACATTGTGACTAATGTAGTAAGAAGTTGTTCCTCCCATATAACTGGAGTGACATCCTAGGCCTCTAAATAAGTGAGACTAGAGAAATGCATGCCCATTCTTGTGTGAGTCTATTTGTGATAGTGGGCTTATATGTATCTTTCTAGTACACTTGGAAGTCAAGGAACATAGTGTCAAAACCCACTCTTTTGATTAGCATAAATACTAACCATTAGAGATAATCCCAAAACCTAAACTGAGATTAAATAAAACAATGAATTCTTTTTTTTTGGTCGGTCCAAAAAGCGTGTTACTGTATTACCAAAACTTTGGGTACAAAAGAGTTTATGGCCCCATTACAGCCTTGGATGAAAACATCCAAACAACCAGAGAAACAAACTAAACACAAGCTACATAGTAGCCATCTACCTACATAAAAGAAGAAAACAAACCCGCAATACTAACTCAAGAGATAACAAAGAACCTGAAACGACTATCAAAACTACACATGCCAACACTAACACTAGACTCATCCTCTGAAATTGTGGCAACATGGGCAGCCGAAACATCACTTCAGCAACCTGGGAATCTCAGGAGAAATATAGCAGAAACCTCCACTGCTATCATCCAGGTCTTCGAGTTTCTGGCAAGCAAAATAAACCGCCAAGAGGACCCGGTTATTTCTTTATGCAAGAACCAGAAACCAAGCATTGAATGCTGTTGTTTGCACAGCAACACCCCACAAGCACCTGAAGGGTGACCCTCCTGTCAAACCATCTCCTCAAAGAAGACTCCAAAGACAACTGGATAGACTGGAACAATGCTCCATTCAACTATCATATTAATCCTTCACACATGGTAGTATGATCATCCTCTAAGGTTAGTGGTCAGAAGAAGTTCAAAGCTTGAAAGAAGGCACCGAGCAGAACTGATTAGGGTCTAGGTGAATTGGACGAGCAGATAGAGACAGAACCATGGAAGAGAAAACATCTGATAGATGTTGCCATGGCGTAAAGGCAGAGAGAACAAAGGGGACAAGGAGCACGAGCACTCAACTCCCCGAGGAACTCTTCTACCTTAGCCTCGAACTCTCACTAAGCTTGAAGGCAAGCAGCAGGAAGCACATCGATGCCCCTGTTCTCATAGTGCATAAAAACGAACACCTTGAAGGTGTTCCATCTCACAACTACAGGGGCCACAGGAGGCCAAAGAGGAGAAGAGAAGCATCTATCTCCCCTTAACCCCAACTGCATAAGAAGCTCTAAGCACTTTGTTGATGCTCCGTCACATGAACCCGCCAGGTTATCCTCCTCGTCGGTGATGACGGAAGAGATCCCTTTGCAAGTCAGAATCCCCCAGTGCTAGAGAAGGAACCCAACCAGTCGTCGGGAGCAGAAAGCTCTCAAATGCTGACTAGACTCCAGGTGGCGTTGGATTCCCCGTGGAGGGAACCAGAAGCCTAGCATCCGGGGCTTGGGCGGAGCTGACCTTCAACTGAGATGGGTGTGCCGCCCTGTCGATGCCGCCATAGACGACCATATGGGAATATCCCCACGGAAGCACCGATCTGCATGTGGCCAAAGGCCAAGGCCGGGATGCCCAGAAGCGAAGCCTCCCTCCACTGTGATGGGATACCCAAATCCAGAGAAGAAGGGACTACCGCTGGCAGGGCAAGGCGAAGCGGAGTCGAAGAAGACTCATCACCACCGTTGCAAAGGACAAGACCAGCTCTCAGCTCGAGGAGAAGGAAATAGGAAGGAGAAGGAGATCGAGGTCCCTTGCTCCGTCTGCACCGACGAAGTGGTTGAGCCAGATCCAGAAGAGCGGCTCCTCTACGTCCATCCTTGTTAACGGATAGGAGTCGACTAGGTCGAGCTGCCACAAGCAAACTAGATCCAGGCTACGAGCCGCTCATCACACCTTCCCCATATCCAAGCCAAGATCGACCTCGGATGACCAACCAATGAAGCTCCCTTTCTCTACGGACCGTGATGCCTACAGACTAGAATCCTTATCGAAAACGAAGAGCGCCAGGGGGAGGAAAGCACTGAACCAGCGCTCCCTCCCCCCAGCGGTGGCCGCCGGGGGATTCTAGAGAGAGGGAAGAGCGTAAGCTCTAGAGAGAGAGAGATCTGTGCGTCTATATAGTTCAAAAAACATAGATAAACAATGAATTCTCGACAAAGGCGATTAAATAATATACAAAAAACACAGATAAATTTTTCCTTTTTATTTCTTCACAAATTCATAAATCAATGTCACATCAAGGACTTCACATTTAGATATCACAAATCTTATTCAACTCCATTAAAACTAGAATCAAATCTTGTTCTCATATGCGGTTCAGTTTATATCAAATACATGTACATTGATGAACAAACTTAGTCTACAACCCATCCCGAAAAAGAGAGAGTACATGGACATTCTATTCTATCTATATTATGCTATTTATATCTTCTTTGTCACAACCTCTCCGCTAGATAGTATTATACCTAAAAACAATTGAAACAACCTCATGAGACTCATATAGAGCCCCAATGAGTGGATACCTCCCACTCAAGCTAGGTACATGCATGAACATCAGATTAAGTATAAAAACTTAAAAGAAACATGCAGATATTAAAAAGTATAGTAGATAGTTCTATCATAAGTCATATCTAACTTACAATGGTAATATAATCCAACAGATAAGGTAATCACTTAAACCAGTTATAACTTTGAAACATCATTTAGTGCATGTCTATGAACAAATCAACAGATACTTCTTAATTCAAATTAAGAACCCTATTGCATGAGAAATAAGTCAAGTTCTAAGCATTTTGAATCAATACATAACAATAACATTATCTTTGTGACACTCCACCAGTAGGATGAGGAACACATCCTACAGTCCTGAAGTTGAAGTACACATAATGCATATCTACCAAACAATACTATAAAATATCAAGAAATCCAACTCAAATTCAGAATGGATATAAATCCCATCATTTATAACTTATCAACATAACATATCATAATATGAAGTAGAAAATGTCTATAGCAACATGATTACTTTCCAAAACAAGAAGCATAATCAATAATGACAAATAATCAAGTAGCAGTACAAGGTATGTAACAACCGTTCAAATCATGTTCTACACGGCTTATCATCTTTTTATTCATTTGCCCTGAAACTACTTGGCTTGTACCTCACGAAGTAGAAGTCACCACGCCTGATTCTCATGTCAACGACTCACCGTCACTATCTTAGGGTTTAGTCGGACACCCTAAGATATCAACAATAGACCCTGGCCACCTCAGGGTTGCCTAAAGAGGCTCACATACTCATCTCGGGTATACGAGATAGGAACCAACAAAATAGTATATCACATATCACAATATTTCACATATTTTTCATTTCACATTTCACATATTTCATTTTATCAGAGTCTATTCCATCTGGACATAGACTTTCATAGCAAGGATTTAATGCCAGATCCACTCCAGATGGCTCACTCCTAAATCCTGGTGGTCTAACCTTTAAGGTCTCGATCCACACTCTAGAAATCCTTCTCATAATTCATCGATTACTACAAGGAGATCCATTTTGTTTCCCTAGTGTGGTCCTCGGGGGAAACTCACGGTGTTCAGGGCACGTAACTAGATGTTCAATCATTTCACTTGTTATTAATATCTTTTACTCATCTTAAAAGAATTCAAAACATCATATGTCATATCTATGTATTCTCACATAACTAGAATAACATGAAACAGATTAAGTTTATCCACAAGGATAATGATCAAAGCAAGAAGCACAACAAGCCTATAGATTGCAACACATATGATTATTTCTACATTCTACATCATCTCATAGAAATCATGAACAGTGGGATTTCAGCCCGAGACATAATCTTATTGTCCAGAATTTACCCCATCAGGGTTTTATTATCATCAATGGGCTTCCAACCCTAGACATAATCTCGTTATGCAACATTTATCCTTACCAAGGTTTCTCAAATGTAAGGAGTGCATATTAAATTCAATTTCAACATAAATCTTATCAGTTCATTGTATATCACAGTTCTTAACAAATATTAGCAAAGGCATTAGAACTAGCAACAGTAAAAGCATATAGATATCATGTATCATTCATCATACTCAGAATAAATTTATCATACAACATATGCTTGTTCCATCCAATCTGAATAGATGCAAATAAATTTCATGCATAAACATGCATAACAGACTTAGTTCTCTTCTTCTTTTATTTCACATTCTTCATATGGGGTTATTAATCAACACATGTTGACTATCAATTGAAGTTTGTACTATTAGTCCATTCTCAGAGTACAATTCACAATTCAAGAACACATTCTTGTAAATCAATTCAAATACTTGAATTTCATCTTTTAGCTGAATTCAACTATAGTTATGTGCATTCCTTAATCCATCATTTGAGATTTCCATTCACTAGCATAATCAAACTCATCATTTGAGGGTAAGAGTTACATTCTTAGAATCATCTACTAATTACCATCTTTTTCCTACATTATATATTTAGTAGTCTCAACTTCTTTCATTTCATGTTCATTACATTATTCGAACCAATCTTTCTTGATTCACTTTACATACAATTATTCTCTTCTACTTAACATTTATCAAATTCTAGTTCTTAGTATATTTCATTTAATTTGGGTTAAGCCCCATTTAATCAAAATAATAGATAAAATACTTCATCATACTAACTTCATTAGTTTCATCTTTAACTTGCAATCACCATTAAGCACATCTTGTTCATATTATCTCTTATATTTAGATAAGTGTACCATGTCATTAACTGCTAATGTTATTTCCATAATCAACAATGATCATTCTTTATTATGCTAATCACTTTATCTTAAATGAATAATTTAGGTTACATTTTCTTACATCATAATATCTGATCATCCTTCACACATCATTGTTATGTAACTTGTATAAAAGGACCCACATTCAAATGAGGGCTACTCATTATTCCATAAATTGTACTAAAATAGATGCATTAGGCTTAGATCATATTAGTAAGACTCATCATCTTTAATTGAAGTATTAATACTTACATTCAACATTTCATCACATTTACAACATCATATACAAGTTCTAGCTTCATCACTCATACTTGACTTAATACTAAATATCGAGGGTTTTCAAGAGTCATCCTTATTTCAACACATCATAAGAGACATACCATTAAGTAATTTCATAATGATGCATAGAGGTTCATTAGGGTTATTCATCTGGTACAATTCAAATATGATTTTATACATGTCAATTCAATTCCAAGCATATCATCCATTGGCTGATTTTTAGGCAAAATTCACATGAAACATAGTAGTCATCCACCCATAAGATTACCCATGGATCCTCAATCAATATATAAGGAACTAATCAAGTTCCAAACAATGAGAAATAATCAAAATCAGTAGAATTGGATCCCCTAATATCTTTTCCAAATCAATATCCAATCACATACTTTTACAAGCAAGGTTTCTAATCATTTTATCCAGATAGAATTAGGATTTCAACATGAATAAAGTGTTGGGTTTTATGGGAGGCAGAGAAACAGTGGAAACAAAAATTTTCTCCCAAAAACCCAGAACAAAAGGAATCGCGTCACTGTTTATACAATAGGAAAGATGGTTTTTGGATGCATACCTTGTCCCGAGGCACGCTCGGCGACAGTACCTCGCGCCTTGCACAGTCTTCACCTACGGTCTTGGACGGTGTCTGTGCAGCTCCTGGTCGCACCGGGACTGTCGGGATTGACAGTTGTCCTCCGAGCGACAAATGTCTCCCGCCTCTACAGTCGTCCACATGGACTGTCTGGAACTCCGATCTCCTTGTCGCACAAGGAATCAGAAGGAGTCGCACCCTCCTATCGGCGTACTAGTCACCGACACACTCTCTTGCAACCAGTTGCCTTTCTGCAGTTGTCTTTTCCTTGTTGTGCCTCCCTTATCAGGTAGCACTTGCTCGGGATCTCTCGGTTACCAAAACCAGAGAGAACGAAAACTTTGCAGAGCAACTGGCGCTCTGAGTTGCACTTTGAGAAGCCCCCAATACCCCTATATATAGGAGTGTCATGGGATAGGGTTCTCTATCCCGGGCAATGCGGGACTAAATCAGGAGTAGAAGGGTTCGAGATTTTTCACAAAAAACAATCATCTGCGTAACCTGAACCGATCGTTTCTCAACTGAAACGGTCGGTTGGGGATCTGAGCCGGTCGGTTCACTCCTCAACCGATCGGTTGGGACCCATGAAACGGTCGGTTCACATGTGAACCAATCGGTTCGTGGTCCTGATCAGTTCCCGATTGACTTTTCTTCTTTCGTTTCTAATTGATATCAAATATCAATCCTTATTCCAATCGTATTGGACAAGTAAAACAAAAAAGAATTTCTCACTAATCTTACTTTCCCAACTTGCTCGGTTAGACCACTTGAGCGGATCGGTTCAACACTTGAACCGGTCGTTTCACTTTGTCTATGAGCCCATCGACTCACTTGTTGAGCCGATCGGTTCACCAAGCCCAGCCGATCGGTTCATCACATGAGCCGATCGGTTGGGAGTGCAGGTTGAGCAGAATCAGTCAATTGCAGTTTCAATCAATCCGATACTCCAATCAAGATGTCCAACACCTTGAACACTATGATATTGAGCTATCAATTGATTGAGTGTTTAATTGAACTACTAAACTCCTTTAGCAATCAATCTAAACATTGTTTGTGGACAAACTCTTCTTCCAGGTTAAATCCTATGTGTGTGACCCTGCAGGTCCATTTCACGTTGGCAGTGAAAGTCCATAACACTTATGACTTCACAAGAAAAGAGCGGTGCCTAGTCACACATCAGTGCTACCCAAGTGAAATACAAAGTTGGAGAACATCTTTCAATCCTACAATCCGTGAATGGTGTTACAATGAATGTATAATTCCTTTGTCACTGATATCCTGAATGAACTCGAGGCATGGAACAGTCATCCTTTCAACGTTCATTCATTTCCTTGATCTCAGAGCAGACTGGGTGAGATGTGTGTGACATCAATATCACATATTGATTCACACATGCATGCACATGCCTTTCTCAATCCTACTCATCAAGTGGCCAAGGACATCAAACTCCCTCAGGAGGGACAAAATCCCATATCTATCACTCACCCCTCAAAATCCCCATGTGTCAAAGCCACCCAATCATCACCTTTATAACAACCCATGTTTCAGGACTGCGTTTGATGATGTCAAAGTGTACCTAACGACATGTGTTGAGTGTAGTGATTTCAGGTCTAAGAATCACACTCACCACCATCACTGTGAGAGCTGACTGTGACTACCAAGTCATGGTTCCATGTGTCACTCTCATGGTGGGTCTATTCGGTACACTGTTCTCTAACAAGTACCTATGTGCTTGGTTTGATATCTCTATATCATGACTAATGAGATTCTGTCATCAACCAACACACAATCTAGTCTTTAGTGTTATTGATGTCTATGGTTATTTCCACAAAAACAACTGACTAGGGACCTAACAAGAATGTATACTCTTGACATCCGCATGATCTCATCGTTTAGGTCCTTAACCTAAAAGCATACGTCATTGAGTAAAATTATTCTTTAGACATCTATCATGTTACACTATCATCTCAGAAACAGTTTAAACATATAGATCAGAAATTTCCTTTATTATTATTCAAACCATTTACAAAGTATCCCATTACAATCATCATATGACTTGCTCTATGGGCATACATACCAACAGACTCCCACTTCCACTTAGAGCCAGTCACCTAGGAATCTCATTCCTTGTGACCTAGCATGACCATCATGCTTCTGCTGAGAAAGGGCCTTCATCAGTGGATCAACTATGTTGTCTTCAGTTGGTACTTTGCAAATCTTCACATCTCCTCGCTTTACGATCTCTCATATGAGATGGAAGCGCCGTAGTATGTGCTTGGACCGCTGGTGTGATCTGTGTTCCTTAGCCTGAGCAATAGCTCCATTATTGTCACAATAAAGCTCAATTGCATCACAGCTACTGGGAACTACACCAAGTTCAGAGATGAACTTCTTGATCCACACAGCCTCCTTAGCTGCATGTGAAGCAGCAATATACTCGACCTCTATAGTAGAATCGGAAATTGTTTCTTGCTTGGAACTCTTCCAGCTTACATCTCCATTATTTGGGCAAAATACAAATCCTGACTGCGATCTGTAATCATCTTTATCGGTTTGGAAGCTTGCATCGGTGTAACCCTTTACAACCAACTCTTCCTCACCGCCGTAAACAAGAAACTGATCCTTAGTCCTTCGCAAGTACTTGAGGATGTTCTTTACGACTGTCCAATGAGCATCCCCAGGATCTGACTGGTACCTGCTCGTCACACTGAGAGCATACGAGACATCTGGGCATGTGCACAACATAGCATACATGATGGATTCAATGGCTGATGCATATGTGATCCCATTCATACGCTCCCTCTCTTCACAAGATTGGGGACATTGAGCTCTAGAGATGGTGACTCCATGTAGCATGGGAATGTTGCCTCTCTTTGAGTTCTCCATGCTGAACCGCTTCAGCACTTACCTGAGGAGACTGAGATTCCACAACACCTTGTGAATCTCCATGTTCCTCTCGTACATCTATCAGTTCAATATTTTCTTGTCGGGCTTGAACCTCTTCAAGCTCTATTTTCCTCCCACTACTTCCTTTGGAAATAAATTCCTTCTCTAGGAACACAACTGTCCTGGCAACAAACACTTTGTTGTCAGTAGGGTGGTATAGATAATATCCCCTCGTTTCCTTGGGGTATCCAACTAAATAACATTTATCGGACTTAGGTCCAAGCTTATCAGGAAACATTTTCCTAACGTAAGCCTCACATCCCCAAATATTCAGAATAGACAAATCGGGACGCTTCCCATACCATATCTCATATGGTGTCTTTTGAACTGATTTAGATGGTACCTGGTTAAGGGTAAACGCGGCGGTTTCAAGAGCATGACCCCAGAAGGAAATTGGAAGATCAGAAAAACTCATCATTGATCGCACCATATCTAACAATGTGCGATTCCTTCTTTCAGACACACCATTATGCTATGGTGTTCCAGGAGGAGTCCATTGTGATACAATACCACGGGCTCACAGAAGGTCCTAAAACTCATGGCTTAAGTATTCTCCACCTCGATCGGATCAAAGTGCCTTAATACTTTTACCAAGTTGGTTATGTACTTCATTCATGAAATCCTTGAACCTTTCAAGGGTTTCTGACTTATGCTTCATCAGGTACACATAGCCATACCTACTGAAATCATCAGTGAAGGTAATGAAGTACTGATACCCATTTCTGGCATTAGTTCTAAAAGGCCCACATACATCAGTATGTATGAGTCCTAATAGATCACTAGCTCTCTCACCTTTACCTGAAAAGGGAGTCTTGGTCATATATTCCAATAAACAAGATTCACATGTCTCTATTGATTCATAATCAAAAGAGTCTAGATAACCATCTTTATGGAGTCTAGATATGCGCTTCTCATTTATGTGCCCTAGACGACAATGCCAAAGATACATTTTGTTTGAGTCGTTGAGTTTTTGCTTTTTGGTGTTTATGTTGTATACACTTGTCTCTAGATCTATCAAGTATAGACCATAAGACATTGAAAAACACTAGAGGGGGGGGGGTGAATAGAGTTTTAAAACAATTTTAAAAATTATTGAACTCAAACAACCACAATTGAAATTGAAAGAAGGGGACAGGTGTTTAGAGTGGTTCCAACTTTAGCAAATACTAAAGTTGTCAGTCCACTACCCGGTTGCTTACCCAACCGGGATTTTGAAAGTATATATTTTATTACCTTCACAAGGATTTATACAAAATACAATACTTTCCTTTACACCCCTTGAACATCCTTCACTCGAAGTAGATGCACCAACTTGAGGTAGCCTTCTTGAAGTAACTCCAAGCTCCCCCTTGAAGTAGCCTTCCTCTCTAGAAGTAACCTCCCGTTGCACCAGCCTTCTTGAAGTAGCTCAAGGTCTCCTTCTTCACCAAGAAGATCTCCACCCTCTCCAATCTGCAACCTCCAACCTAGGAGTAGCAAGGAGAGTACAAACAATAATCGAGAACAAGAAAGGAAAAGGAAATTACAACTTATCCTTGTATAGCACAAGGCTTGATTTGCCTAGATCAAGCGTATAGATCTCCTAACCAAAGTGTATGGAATTGTAATTGCAGTGGAAAGGAGATGCTAGCCTATAGGACACGAATTATGAGCTAAGGAAGGAAGTAGCCAATTGTTACAATGCTCAATTTTCTCAAACAGATTGCTCAAAGTATGCTCAAGTATTTCTCAAGTGTAACAAGTGTATTTGAGTGTCCTATGGCTTGTCCTATTTATAGAAATGGCCTAAGGATGCTTAAGGACGTTCTAGACAACTTCTAGGGGTTTCTAAGTGCTTAACTAGCCGTTAGGTACAAGTTTGTTGCTTTAGCAACGGCTAATTAATTTACTTCTACAGTTGCTGTCAGAGTTCATCTCGGTCGAGAAATGGTCGACCGAGACACCTACTCGGTCGAACTCTTGTCAACCGACAGGCTCTCTGAATCAAATGTTTTGCAACGTTTATCTCCAACTGCCAATTACCTTGTCAGCTGTGTCTAACGGCTACTTTGGATCTTTCTCAGTCGAGAAGATTGTCGACCGAGAGTGTCTCGGTCGAGGAGTTGGTCGACCGAGATTGATCCTGTTTCAATGTTTCAATTTAGGCACTAATTATATGTATGAGTGTGCATGTGTGATCCTATTTGAAGGGGATGACTTATCTAAATGTGGTGTTTAGCTAGGGAAGATCTAACGCTTGATTTACATGAAATCTAAGTACTTGTACATTATATATTTGTACAAGTTTTTACAAAGCAATTACATTTCATGAGTATAAATATATAAGCATATGGATTTCCCTAGTACTTTGTCATCCACCTTGTTCCTGCACACTCAAGTAGCTCGTTAGATCAATAAGAATGAAATGTTTGTCATAATCAAAACAAAGGGATTTATAGATGTCCATTTAGCCAACAATCTCCCCCTTTTTGAAGATGACAAACATTTCCAAAATATAAATGAAGGAAATATAAAACATATGAGTTTCATACCTTAAGATTACCTTTTATAGCTCTTGTTTTTTGCTTATAAAATGTGTGCTTATTATTCCCCATGAATTATGGAACATGAAATCCAATTCTCTAGGGAATATAGCAACTTTCAATGTAAAGCCAAGAGTTTGTTTATGAAACTCATTGATTGAGTTTTGCATAAATACTAAGTTTTATATTTATTTCTCCACCTTTGTCATTTCAAAAAGATATCCGTTTAAGAAAACACTCCCCCTTAATTAGATGTCCCATCAAATCCTATGAAAAAGATGTCCATTAAAAACCAAAATGGTGCAAGTAAAAGTTTTTGTTTAAGAAGCACAAATGTCAAAGAAAACATCTTCCAAAGGAGTGATAAGCAATTGCTTCCTAATTTTGTTAAATTGGTCTAGTGGAAGCGGTTTTGTAAAAATATCAGCCAATTGATCTTCCGTATCAACATGATGAAGGGAAACATGATTCTTGGAGATATGATCCCTCAAAAGTGATGACGAATTTCAATATGTTTAGCTCGGCTGTGTAAAATAGGATTGTGTGCTATGTTTATAACGCTCGTGTTGTCACAAAAAATAGGCGTAGATGAAAGAGTAAAACCATAATCATTTAACACTTGTTGCATATAAAGCACTTGAGCACAACACGATCCGGCTGTCATATATTCAGCTTCAGTTGTAGATAGGGCAACCGTATTTTGTTTCTTGCTAAACCAAGATACTAAAGCTCTTCCTAACAAGAAACAGCCTCCACTAGTACTCTTGCGATCAAGTCGACAACCAGCATAATCCGCATCAGTATAAGCTTTAAAATCCAAGGATTGTCCTTTTGGATACCATAAACCAAAACAGGTAGTGTCGGCTAAGTAACGAAGAATTCGTTTAACTGCTAAAAAATGAGAGTGCATAGGTTGTGATTGAAATCGAGCACAAAGACCAACGGAAAACATAATGTCCGGTCTAGAAGCAGTTAAGTAAAGCAAACTACCAATCATGGCTCTATATAAGGAATCATCAATAGGTTCCCCATTTTCATCTTTATCAATTTTGATAGAAGTAGCCATAGGAGTATTAGCATGTTTGCACTGATTCATCCCAAAACGTTTTAAAAGTTCTTTAGTATACTTTTCTTGGCTTATAAAGATTCCAGCAGGTGTTTGCTTAATTTGGAAACCAAGAAAGAAAGTTAGTTCACCCATGAGGCTCATTTCAAATTCTTTTTGCATAATGTCACTGAATTGTGTGCACAATGAATCATTAGAGGCTCCAAAAATAATGTCATCAACATATATTTGCACAACTAGGAAATCAGATGTATATGTTTTGAAAAATAAAGTAGAATCTGAACTTCCAATAGAAAAACCATAATCAAAAAGATATGTCTTGAGCCTTTCATACCAATTCCTAGGTGCTTGTTTTAAACCATAAAGTGCTTTCTTAAGTTTATAAACATATTCACCTTTTTCTGGTATTTCAAATCCGGGTGGTTGGGCAACATATACTTCTTCTTGGATGATGCCATTTAGAAATGCACTTTTTACATCCATTTGGTAGAGTTTTATGTTTTATGTGCAGCAATAGCTAGTAACATTCTAATAGCTTCAAGTCTAGCTACTGGTGCATACGTTTCATCAAAATCTATTCCTTCTTGTTGATTATATCCTTGTGCTACTAACCGAGCTTTATTCCTTATTACTTCTCCTGCCTCATTTAACTTATTCCTAAAAACCCATTTAGTTCCAATGACAGTTTTATCTTGTGGTTTAGGAACTAAATCCCATACATCATTTTTAGTGAATTGATTCAACTCTTCTTGCATGGCTATTATCCAATAATCATCTTTAAGAGCTTCAGATATCTTCTTAGGTTCAATGATAGAAACAAAGGCCATGTTTGCAATATCTTTGAAGGAAGACCGAGTTTTGACTTTATCATTAGGATTTCCAATAATTAGTTCTTGAGGATGATCCTTAATAAGCCTAGGTGTAGGTTGTGGTTCTGCTTGGTGATTGGTTGTAGTAACTTTCTCACTATCATTTGGTATGTTTAAATTTTCGAATTGATTAGTGAGATCTATGATTTCTAGATTTTCAGATTTTGGCTCTTCATGAAAAGAAACATGAATAGATTCCTCAACTTTTCTAGAGATAGTGTTATATACTCTAAATGCTTTGCTAGAAGTGGAATATCCCAAAAAGAATGCTTTGTGTGATTTAGAGTCAAACTTATCTCTATCATCTTTGGTATTTAAGATATAGCATGTGGAACCAAAGGTATGAAAATAGTCAACTCTAGGTTTCTTAGAATGTATTATTTCATATGGAGTTTTCTTCAAATGAGAGTGAACGGTTACTCTATTTAGTACATAGCATGCAGTGTTTACAGCTTCAGCCCAAAAGGTTTTGGGTGTGTTGTGTTTGAGCATCATAGTTCTAGCCATTTCTTGTAGTGATCGATTTTTCCTTTCAACTATACCATTTTGTTGTGGAGTGCGTGGAGCAGAAAAATTGTGAGTGTACCCTTGAGATGTACAGAATTCCTCAAATATATGATTTTCAAATTCTCCACCATGATCGCTTCTAATGGTACATATTTTGCTTTGTAATAGATTTTCAATCTTGGAACAAAATTGTATAAAAACATGAATAGTATCATCTTTGGTTGCAATAAAATGTACCCATGTATATCTACTATAATCATCAACGATAACAAAACAATATCTTTTACCACCAATAGATTGTGTCCTCATGGGTCCAAATAAATCCATATGAATTAATTCTAAGGATCTACTTGTGCTAAGTACATGTTTAGGTTTAAAAGAGGTTTTTGTTTGCTTTCCCATTGTACATGGTTCACAATTTTCAACTTGATCAAAAGATAAAGCAGGCAATCCACGGACGAGATCATATTTCACTAACTTTTTAATAACATGTGAACTAGCATGTCCTAGCTTTTTATGCCATAGTTGTAAGGTATTTTCATTTGCAAGCAAGCATTTTCCCACTACAGATTTCATAGAGTTAGGTTTAAGAATATAAAGATTTCCAACTCTATTTCCTTCATAAACAACATTTGTAGTGTTTTCTATTAATAACTTGCAACAGGTTTTGTTAAATAAAACATCATAACCACTATCACATAATTGACTAGCACTTATCAAATTATGGTGCAAACCATCTACAAGTAGAACATTTTTTATTTCGAGGTTTGTACCAACATCACCTATTCCAACGATTTTGCCTTTACCATTGTCTCCAAAGGTGACTGTGCCACTTTTCTTTTCTTCAAAGGTTTGAAATGCATCCTTGTTCCCGGTCATATGTTTGGAACATCCACTGTCAACCACCCATTCCTGCATGAAAATGTAGATTTTGGTACCCATGTGATGGTCCGATATGGTTAGAACCATTTAAGTATAGATTGTATAAAGATTCTATTTCAGAAGTCCAGTCGGTTGACAATTGTTCGACCGACATTTTTCTCGGTCGATAATTTATCGATCGAGAAGGTTACTGTATTACAAACAAAGAAACACAGAAATTCAGCTCGGTTGACCAATTTTCGACCGAAATAGTTGTTGTTTAGTTGCTGTAGATTTTGATTTGTTACAGACATCCAGTCGGTCGACAAAAATTCGACCGATTTATTATTCGGTCGACAATACTTCGACCGACTAAGTGTCTGTTTCAGTACAATAGTTCAGAAAATTCACAATATGCATAAAACCTTTTGTTAAGTTGAGATAAGACAATATAAATTGCAAAATGGAGCATTTAATCATATCTCAACTAAATTGCATTTGACTCTACTAAGTTTGGGGTTTTGGGACCCAAACTAAGACGGAATCCTTAGTCTTATAAGGGCATGAGAATGAATAGTGTCCAAGACGTAGACAAAAATGACAAGTAATAGAATCAACTTCATTTCTCTTTCTAGCCATTGTGTTCTTAGGTACAAACATAGTCTGAGTTCTTCTGGGTTGATTTTTCTTTGGAGCATATCCCAAACCTTTTATTCCATTGAAAATAGTACCAACGCTTAGAATGTTATCAAGAATATCTTTTCTTCTTAATTCATAAAGTTCTCTTTGTAGCTTAGCAATGTCATTCATCTTCTTGTGTAAATCTTTTCTTACTTGATCTAAATCAGATAATAATGAATCTCTTTCTTTTGCAACATTGTCATAGTCTAGATGGTTACATAGAATAGGTTGAGTTTGAAAATCTTTTAATTTTACTAACAATTCAGTCTTTTCTTTAGAAATAAGATCAACATTTGTTTCTAAAGTGAGTAGCTTTCTAGTGCAATCATCTAAAGATGTTTTTAAAGACAAATTCTCAAGATTAATGTTGTTCTTTTCAGAAGAAAGATTATCTAATTTAGCACATTGCTCATCATTTGATTTGATAACCTTCTTTAGTTTCTTTTTGACATCAACATACTTATCATGAGTTTCTTGTAAACTAGTAATTAACTCTTCTTTAGGAAGATCAAGTAGGCTTACCTCTTGAGAGTCTTCATCATCTTCCCTTGCCATTAGACATTCCACCTTTTCCTCTCCGCTTTCACTGTCACTTGACTCGTCCCATGCAGCTTTATAGGCTTTTTCTCCCTTCTTCTTGTGTGAGCTTTTCTTTCCTTTCTTTGCTTTAGGACATTCATTTTTGAGGTGTCCTTTCTTCCCACATTCAAAGCAACTAGGAGGAGAAGAAGAAGAGCTAGAAATTTTGTTAGATTTAAACCTTTTGTATTTCTTACCGTTGACTATCAAGGCTTCTTCTCCTTCTTCTTCACTTGACTCTTCACTTTCTGGTGTGACGATCTTTGAAGCTTTTAGAGCCACATCCTTCTTTTTTCCTTGCTGATGTTCACGTGCTATTCTTTCTTCCTCTTCTAGGGTTGCTTCATGAGCTTCTAGGTTGCCAATAAGTTGCTCCATTTTCAGTCGAGTGAGGTCATTAGCTTCTTCAATGGCTGTCACCTTTGGCTTATATTTAGGAGGAAGTGATCGAAGGATTTTTGATACCTGATCTTCTTCAAGGATAAGTTTTCCTAGGGCAATTTAAACCATTAACAATAGAAGAGAATTTTGCAAACATTTCACTAATAGATTCATTAGGATCCATACGAAAGTGTTCAAACTTTTGTTTAAGCATGCTAATTTTGGAATTTTTGACTGGACTGTACCTTCATAAGTTATGGACAGTCTATGCCAAATATCATAGGCTGTGTCACAGTTAGATATCCTATTAAATTCTCCTACTAAAATTGAACAATATAAAATGCTTACAGCTTTAGCATTCATTTGAGCCATCTTTACCGTATTTGCATCCCATTCCACAAATTGAGTTTGAGGAAGCTCATATGGGGTTGACACCATCCTCCATAGGTCCCAATTGATGCCTTGGAAGTAGAACTGCATTCTTCTCTTCCAATATTGGTAGTTTGTTCCATCGAACGCTGGAGGTCTAGCAACAAGTGTCCCTTCAAGATTAAGGTTCTTGAGCACTCCGTCACCCAATCTTCAAGACCTTGTTAGGGTTCCTTGAAGCCTGCTCTGATACCAATTGAAAAACACTAGAGGGGGGGTGAATAGAGTTTTAAAACAATTTTAAAAATTATTGAACTCAAACAACCACAATTGAAATTGAAAGAAGGAGACAGGTGTTTAGAGTGGTTCCAACTTTAGCATATACTAAAGTTGTCAGTCCACTACCCGGTTTCTTACCCAACCGGGATTTTGAAAGTATATATTTTATTACCTTCACAAGGATTCATACAAAATACAATACTTTCCTTTACACCCCTTGAACAGCCTTCACTCGAAGTAGATGTACCAACTTGAGGTAGCCTTCTTGAAGTAACTCCAAGCTCCCCCTTGAAGTACCCTTCCTCTCTAGAAGTAACCTCCCGTTGCACCAGCCTTCTTGAAGTATCTCAAGGTCTCCTTCTTCACCAAGAAGATCTCCACCCTCTCCAATCCGCAGCCTCCAACCTAGGAGTAGCAAGGAGAGTACAAACAATAATCGAGAACAAGAAAGGAAAAGGAAATTACAACTTATCCTTTTATAGCACAAGGCTTGATTTGCCTAGATCAAGCGTATATATCTCCTAACCAAAGTGTATGGAATTGTAATTGCAGTGGATAGGAGATGCTAGCCTATAGGACACGAATTATGAGCTAAGGAAGGAAGTAGCCAATTGTTACAATGCTCAATTTGCTCAAACAGATTGCTCAAAGTATGCTCAAGGATTTCTCAAGTGTAACAAGTGTATTTGAGTGTCCTATGGCTTGTCCTATTTATAGAAATGGCCTAAGGATGCTTAAGGATGTTCTAGACAACTTCTAGGGGTTTCTAAGTGCTTAACTAGCCGTTAGGTACAAGTTTGTTACTTTAGCAACGACTAATTAATTTACTTCTGCAGTTGCTGTCAGAGTTCATCTCGGTCGAGAAATGGTCGACCGAGACACCTACTCGGTCGAACTCTTGTCGACCGACAGGATCTCTGAATCAAATGTTTTGCAACGTTTATCTCCAACTGCCAACTACCTTGTCAGCTGTGTCTAACGGCTACTTTGGATCTTTCTCGGTCGAGAAGATTGTCGACCGAGAGTGTCTCGGTCAAGGAGTTGGTCGACCGAGATTGATCATGTTTCAATGTTTCAATTTAGGCACTAATTATATGTATGAGTGTGCATGTGTGATCCTATTTGAAGGGGATGACTTATCTAAATGTGGTGTTTAGCTAGGGAAGATCTAACGCTTGATTTACATGAAATCTAAGTACTTGTACATTATATATTTGTACAAGTTTTTACAAAGCGATTACATTTCATGAGTATAAATATGTAAGCATATGGATTTCCCTAGTACTTTGTCATCCACCTTGTTCCTGCACACTCAAGTAGCTCGTTAGATCAATAAGAATGAAATGTTTGTCATAATCAAAACAAAGGGATTTATAGATGTCCATTTAGCCAACAGACATTGGGGCACTACCATAAAAGATCCCATCTTTAGAAATGGAACAATTTCCATTCTTAATAAGAAATTCAAATCCATCCTTGTCCAAATAAGAGACGGAAATGATATTCCTATTTATGGCAGATACATAATAGCAGCTCTTCAACTCTATTATTAGCCCACTTGGTAGAGTTAACTCATAGGTTCCAACGACACTGGCGGCAACCCTTGCCCCATTGGCAACACATAGTTCAACCTCACCTTTTCCCAAAGGCCTACTTCTCTTAAGATCATTCACATTTGAACAAATGTGAGATCCGCATCCGGTATCAAGTACCCATGACGAAGAAGTAGTAAAGTTAATCTCTATCATGTATACACCAGAAGTAGAGATCTCTATCTCTGAATTCTTCTTCCATCGTTCCTTCCATCCTTTCCATGTAGAAGAAATTGGTTTGGCGAGAGAACCCTTCTCTCCCTTACCTTTCGTTCCATTGATCTCTATCAATGAACTTTCTTTCCTCTTCACCAACACATTAAGCATACATAGACTGGATTCAAAGGCTCCTGCTATATCTGGATTGTGCAAAACACTTCTCACAGTCCTCAACCATTTATGGAATTTGTTCTCAATTAATTTGCCCATTTTAAAAGATGATTCTTTTTCCATTCTACAAGAGAAAATTGCATTTGTCAAAACTCCTTTTGATTTGATTTGAATAAAATTTGACGATAGTTAATTAGGCCTTTAATTAATTACCACTCCCACTATTTTGATTCAAATTGACATCCCTCACCACCAATTCTGAAGATTGCAGCGTACAATCTTCTAGTGGGTCAAGATCCTGAAATCCTCTGAGCCATGGACCAGCTAGGGCTGTCACCCACAACTCATATCTCCCAAGTAGGCAACTCTTGCCAATTGCATCATATGCAACTCTTGAAAGATGTCATATGCAACTCCTTGCCATGATCATCTCCATGCCTCAAGGTGCTAGATCCTATCTAGGTCACCTTGTTAAGTCTGACCCAAAGCCAACACGATGAATATGCACCCTGCTAGGGCAGACCCACACATTCATCCTTCATGCTTCCACAAGATAGATGGTGCACCACGCTAGGGCATGCCCACATTTGGCCGATCAAGCTTTTCACATGTGTCGCATTTGGAAGGCATCTAAAACTTTAATATTTAATGAGGGATTTGGTTTTTATACACATATACATATCCAATCACCACAAAATATAGTACGTATCATATACATGCTATATCCCATAGAAAACATGCAAAAAGAAAAAGCAATGATTATGGCCATCCTATTGTAATTCCTCGAGCCAAGAGGAATCACGGTCATCTAGGTCTACATCACATGCAACCTGTATAAGACGAAATCTATGCCTGCCTTTCTGGGTTTGATAAGCTCATCTCCATGTCTGATCGGCTCGCCATCAAGTTGGTCATTCAGGTGCCACCAGCCGATCGACTGGCGCCTCCAGCCGATCAGTTCACCGGTCGTCGTGCATCTCCTCAGATCGCCACCCGCTTGTCTCGCTTCTTGAACCGGTCGTCTGGAACACCAACCGATCGGTTCACACCTTGAACCGACCGTCTCAGGTCGTCCGCCGTTCTTTGACATAACAAGAAATAAAATCTATCCTATTTACAATTGAATTGTGAAACCCCGAGTTACATTTAGGGGGAGCAAAGGTAGGAAAAGAAATCTCGAATTATTTCGAGTTACATCAGGAATAGGAGAAGGGAATCGGTGCGCAGACCGAGATGCAATCAACCACATACAACCACACACAGATATAGGGTTTATAGGCCATAACCATGCTACACATCCACCACAAAACTCGTTTAAGGGCTACACATATCGAGTGCATTAATATTACATTTCATATATGTATATTAGGGATTTGTGGATTGGACATGCATAAAGCTAATTTTTTATTCGCATCGTATGCAATAAATAAAGGAGACAAACCAAAATCGATCATATCGATAATCCTAAAATATAGAGCAGTTGACGTGGCTCTGATACCACTGTTGGTGTATTATCCTCAAATTTTGGTAAAAACTGAACTATAAAATATGTTGCATTTTGATAATTCCTCAATGATTTTATTGGTGGAATAGTAATGTTAATTGCCTTTGTCGCACAAGTGCTTTTGGCACAAGACAAATAGATAAACGGAATTCATGCATTAATAAATAGTAATGACTTTTGATATTGATAAATGTTTTCCAAAGGAGAATAAAGTTAATAATGTGTTAGATAATTAAAAGAATACTTATCTTTCCATTATTGGAAACACAATGGTAGGGATACAAATAGTGTTACCTTGGTTTGCCTTTTTGGTATGTTGAAGGATAATTACAAGTTAAGATAATGAGAGGATTTCTAAGATAATCCAAGATAATATGTGGTTCAGATATTTAATTAAAGGATTATCCACTTATTGCTTGGAAGCCAAATAAAAGAACAATGTGTAAGTTTCTTAAGAGAAATAGGAAATATGGTTTTTTACATGGCTCTTGGGACTCTCGTTGGGAAAGTAGTTTAACGAGTTTAAAATTTGTAACCTTTTATTGAGGATCCTATATCATGTTAAGAAAAAGGACAATGTAAAATAGAAGGTTTCCTAAGAAGGGGAGTCATGAAGCGAGAGGGAAGTATAATCTATTAAGTATGGAAGCTATTAATGAGATTTATCTTTTAAAGGGACTTTTCCTTATCGTGAGCGTGGGGGGGGGGGAGGAAACCCAGTTTCCTTCTCGATGGCTGCTCCCTTTTCCTCTCTCCCTTCTTAATAGGAACCACTAGGTTTTCATTAAGATAAGTATATATAGAAGGTTGTGGAGGAAGCCCTCATCACCCAAAACTTGACCCGGACTGCGGATGGTTCCTGTTTCCCCAAACTCTCTCTCTCGTTTCAGTAAAGTGGAAACTCATTGAAGCCAGACAACCATGCCTCTAACCTAGGCGTGAGACCTAGCCTGCCATCCCTCTCACTGCTACACGCCTCATCCACCCAGAGGGTGTGACAATAGGCGAGAGATAACATCATCCGGGGACCTGCAGATGACAGAGCCCAAGAGGAGGGCGAGTTGCCCACCTGGTTTGGCTCGGCCATGGCCCGTGCAGGTTGACGCCACGAGAAGGAAGAGGATCTCGGGCTATAGCTAGGGGCATACTTTGATGCCAGAAGATACGTCAACACTACAGGGGCACTTTGGCACCCCTACAAGTCCCCTGCAAAGCAAGGCGACGGCTTTAGTCGGGGATCTCGTCTCCGGCCGCGGGTAAAGTGCAAGGAGGAAGCAGAGCTTCATCTCCTGGCTTTGGCGGCCTCTGAGGGAGCATCCGAGAGGGGCCGAAAGGGGGAGGAGGATCGTGCTCCGGCTAACTGAGGTCCTTGGAAGTGGAGGGGGGACGCTGGCTGGGCCACCTGCCGCAGCGCCAGGGAGGAAGAACGCGTCGTAGCGCAGGGAAGGTGAAGGGTAGAGTCGAAAGACTCTACTGCCCCTCCGGTGCTGTAAGGCGCAATGCACATCCCAGGGGAAGTTTAGTAAATAGGTTATGTTCTTAAGTCCCCGCCTCGCTGGAGCAAAGGATCGGCTGGCTGTAGGCACACACTAGGATGACGTGGCGTCACCTGATTGGCCGGTAAGTGCATTAACTTGAAATAATTATAGTTAATTATTTGTGACTCTGATGAGGACATATAACATATGAAAGTTGCTTAGTAAAACGAGAGGAATCCAAATAAAATACTATCAGAACCTGATTATGCTTCTTATTTTAAAAGTATGTGCAATACATGTGTTAATGTGATTAATATAAAGGAGAGCCTAGATTTTGGTTAACATGAGGCTTAATTGATTAGAATTGGTTATGTTATGTTCATAACTTATTTAGACATGTATAATGATTAAAACCTTGATAATGTTGAATAATGGACGATTCCATATTAGTAATCTTATTCATGTTGTTTTAGGGTTCGAAACCAATGTGAACATCTTGATATAATCTTAATGCTAGAAATGTGATTTAGGTGTCACGAATAGTTTAATATGCTTAAGATGATAATCAGGGTTTAACATAACATGGATGATTGAGTTGTAATCTTAGAAACCATGATATAATAGAATTAGGGTTGTCACCCTGATCCTTAGTCCAAACGAGAGGTAACCTAAACCCTAGTTTAGGACCGAATCTAGATCTTATTAAAGTAGCGTGAATACATGGTGACACATACGTAGTATGCTTTGTTTCAGATACTTGTTGATTACATGCTTGTTGCTTGGATGTTTGGAAACACTCTTAAAGTACATGTGATATATTCTGCATGATTTCTGCGATGGCATAAGGTACGTGGTTACGCTTATGAATACATGTATTGAATTCCGAGATTACCGATGTTTCTCGATGAGATTGAACGACAAATAAACTGCTTTCTTGTTTATTTAGTTCTTGCAAACTATAAAGTGCATATGAGTATCATGTAAAGTAAATAATAGCATTCTAAACCCTGGGTTATACTGATCGTAAGGGTGATGCACACAAGCCCCGGAGGGACAGTGATTACACCTGAGGTAGTTGACTAGATATGGGTTAGAATATGAAAATAAGTTTATTTTCTTATATTCAAGATAAAGATGTTTGCATATATCTGTACTTGTGATTATTGTTTGAACCCACGTACCAGTATAGCAATATACTGATCGCGTATTTGTTTGTCGGCATTTTAGGTATCAGATATACTTGATTCGTGGACATGAGGGTACAGTTAAAGATGTTGAAGACACTACATTTTAATCATGAAGGTTTAGTCTAAATGGTTTATCTTTATACCGGTAAAAGTTAATTCTGTTTAAAAGTTATGTAACTCCTTAGAGGAGCTTTTTATCTAAACATGTAAATATTTGATCATTAATGGAAATTGTTTACTATTTTGTATTATTTCATGAATCTGGTCCTAGAAGTTATGATAACGATATGCGACTTTAAGGTATTTTAGACACTCAAAAGTGCGGGTCGTTACATTTGGTATCAGAGCACAGATTCATCAACTAATACTTAATATTTTATAATTTCAAATTATCCTTAGAAATGTTAAGAGAAAAATTAGGTTTCTCATCTCACATTTTCATCTACTTCTCGTCTCTTTCTTAAAATCTTTGAAAGGAAACTGTTAAATAAGAGAAGTAAAATGTGAAAAGGTGTAACCTTTTAGTATAGGTCCCTCTAGAGAGGGTAGACACTAGAAGGATACATGTTTGGGTAAGCCCTTTCTTAGAGGAAGGACTTGGTTTAGGGATATGAAAACTCTAGAGAGTCAAGGGATTTGAAAACTCTGAGAGGTAGAGTATAGTCCCTAACCCTAACCCTAAAACATTAATCCTAATTAATAAACATGGTGTGGTGGTATGGGACACTACCCATGTGAAATTTGAAATTGGTAATCCACATGGTGTGGTGGTATGGGACACTACCCATGTGAAACTTAAAATTGATAATCAACATGGTGTGGTGGTATGGGACACTTCCCATGTGAAACTTGAAATCATAAATAAGAAAGATAAGGGATGGTCTAGGTAACCCAATCTCCCATGCAAGTGTGCATGAGGAGCATAAAACTTATGTGATAAGTCTTAAGAGATATAAAAACCCAATCGATGAAAAGTTGGTATATAACATACTCCACACGGTGTCTCTTGAAGTTTAGTGATGGTGGCCAAGCCCCTGGAGGGGAAGGCTGAGGTAGCACCAAGCCCTGGAGGGAAGGTGACCCAAGTTCATTGAATAGACAGAGACCATGAGGGGGTATTCTAGAGGTTGAAAAAAATGGGTTGATATGTTATAATGATAAAAGTTATACTTAATGAAAACAAAGAGATATCCATAAAAACCTTTGGGGTTAGTGTGCCAACCTAGGGTGGGTCAAACCAAAGAGTGGGAAGATGACCTATAAGGGAGGCAAAACCTAGATCTTGGGATCAGGTTGTGGCTAGAGAGCTTAACCCCCTCCTATAAGCCAAGAAGGCACCCTAGGCTAGGACTTTCCCTTAAAAGGTAAGTATTGAGATAACCTTAATCCTCACCTAGAGGAGTGAAGAGTTAAAGATAGAAAATAAATGAAAGTACTTAAATTTTTTGAACCCAAGGATGCCAACTCTAAGTGACACAACTGGTCAAGCCCAGGAGGGAAGACCAGTAAGGCACCAAGCCCAGAAGGGAAGGTGGCCTAAGTGGATGACCAAGCCCAGGAGGGAAGGTCATGAAATGGTCAAGCCCAGGAGGGAAGACCAGGCAGGCACGAAGCCCAGGAGGGAAGGTGGCCTAAGTCCACAATGCAGTTGTTTAGGATCAAGCCCCTGGAGGGGAAGATCACAGAGGTCAAGCCCAGGAGGGAAGACCGACATGACACCAAGCCCTGGAGGGAAGGTGGCCCGAGCCCAATGATGGGACAACACTGCATTATGTGTACTCAAAAGAGAGATATGAAGGCAATTCTGGTTAAAGAATTAAATAAGAGAATAATGTGCTTAAAAGATGTGACACCTCAAAAGAAACCCTTAGGGAGGGTAGAGTCCTAATGCAATCCTAGGGTCAAGTAGGGTGTATTAGAGGTACATAGGACCGATGGGTTGGGAGTTGATATATCCTAAATGCACATGACCAAGTGGTCGGGAGGTAACAGTTGGTTTGCCCTAGGCCTATGTCTTAGGAGGTTGGCCACCTCCTTGATGTTCATATGGCTCAGTAGGGTGAATGTAAAGACACTCTCTTGATGCATAAGGATGAGATCACCCCAAAAAGGTACCTATACCCCTAGAGACCCCAAGGATTTGGCTAAGGCTCATAATGATACATGAGATGTAAATATAAAAGATATAAAGAAGTCATGAAAAGATTAGAGAAGTTGTGTCTTAACTTAAGAGTAAGAAAAGGGACACTTGACTTCATGGAACATAAGAATGCTATAAAATTAAGAACAAGTGAGTTTAGAGTCATATAGAGTATGATTAATATGTGAAATTGAAAGGTAATGTGTGGATGTACCATCTCCACTCTTGGAATGAAATGAACTTTGTGTTTGGGCTGCAGTCAAATGCTTATTTCATCTCATTATGAGAGAGGGAGATTGGATAGACACATGTTATGCTTAAAAATTGAGATAACGAGGATGAATATCTTACATTTAATGTATAATGAGTAATGACCTAGGGTTAGAGGTGTTACCTCACCCTTATGTGAAAATAGTGTGTAATAGGTTGGAAACCTAGGTGAAAAGAGAAATCACCAAGTAGTAATGAAATCACAAAATAAGAATGAAATCATCAAGTGATGATAAGATGTGTATACTAAAGATGTAGATATACATTGAATTGAATTCAAGTACCACTCTTAGTCTTAATGTGTGGAATTTGCATAATAACATATGTAAAGATGTCTAAGTAGGGTTCTAACCCTAAGACTTGAAACTAAGATGAGTTATAATTCACATTTTTCTTTTGGGTGTGAATTTTGAGGACAAAATTCCTTTTAAGGAGGGGTGAATGTAATATCCTCAAATTTTGGTAAAAACTGAACTATAAAATATGATGCATTTTGATAATTCCTCAATGATTTTATTGGTGTAATAGTAATGTTAATTGCCTTTGTCGCACAAGTGCTTTTGGCACAAGACAAATAGATAAACGGAATTCATGCATTAATAAATAGTAATGACTTTTGATATTGATAAATGTTTTCCAAAGGAGAATAAAGTTAATAATGTGTTAGATAATTAAAAGAATACTTATCTTTCCATTATTGGAAACACAATGGAAGGGACACAAATAGTGTTACCTTGGTTTTCCTTTTTGGTATGTTGAAGGATAATTACAAGTTAAGATAATGAGAGGATTTCTAAGATAATCCAAGATAATATGTGGTTCAGATATTTAATTAAAGGATTATCCACTTATTGCTTAGAAGCCAAATAAAAGAACAATATGTAAGTTTCCTCAGAGAAATAGGAAATATGGTTTTTACATGGCTCTTGGGACTCTCGTTGGGAAAGGAGTTTAACGAGTTTAAAATTTGTAACCTTTTATTGAGGATCCTATATCATGTTAAGAAAAAGGACAATGTAAAATAGAAGGTTTCCTAAGAAGGGGAGTCATGAAGTGAGAGGGAAGTATAATCTATTAAGTATGGAAGTTATTATTGAGATTTATCTTTTAAAGGGACTTTTCCTTATCATGAGCGTAGGGGGGGAGGAAACCCAGTTTCCTTCTCGATGGCTGCTCCCTTTTCCTCTCTCCCTTCTTAATAGAAACCACTAGGTTTTCATTAAGATAAGTATATATAGAAGGTTGTGGAGGAAGCCCTCATCACCCAAAACTCGACCCGGACTACAGAGGGTTCTTGTTTCCCCAAACTCTCTCTCTCGTTTCAGTAAAGTGGAAACTCCGTGAAGCCAGACAGCCATGCCGCTAACCTAGGCGTGAGACCTAGCCTGCCATCCCTCTCACTGCTACACGCCTCGTCCACCCAGAGGGTGTGAGAATAGGCGCGAGATAGCATCATCCGGGGACCTGCAGATGAGAGAGCCCAAGAGGAGGGCGAGTTGGCCACCTGGTTTGGCTCAGCCATGGCCCGTGCAGGTTGACGCCGCGAGTAGGAAGAGGACTGCGGGCTATATCTAGGGGCATACTTTGATGCCAGAAGATACATCAACCCTACAGGGGCACTTTGGCACCCCTACAAGTCCCCTGCAAAGCAAGGCGACGACTTTAGTCGGGGATCTCGTCTCCGGCCGCGGTTACAGCGCAAGGAGGAAGCAGAGCTTCATCTCCTGGATTTGGCGGCCTCTGAGGGAGCATCTGCGAGGGGCCGAAAGGGGGAGGTGGATCGTGCTCCGGCTAACTGAGGTCCTTGGAAGTGGAGGGGGGACGCTGGCTGGGCCACCTGCCGCAGCGTCAGGGAGGAAGAACGCGCCGTAGCGCAGGGAAGGTGAAGGGTAGAGTCGAAAGACTCTACTGCCCCTCCGGTGCTGTAAGGCGCAATGCACAACCCTGGGGCAGTTTAGTAAATAGGTTATGTTCTTAAGTCCCCGCCTCGCTGGAGAAAAGGATCGGCTGGCTGCAGGCACACACTAGGATGACGTGGCGTCACCTGATTGGCTGGTAAGTGCATTAACTTGAAATAATTATAGTTAATTATTCGTGACTCTGATGAGGACATATAACATATGAAAGTTGCTTAGAAAAACGAGAGTAATCCAAATAAAATACTATCAGAACCTGATTATGCTTCTTATTTTAAAAGTATGTGCAATACATGTGTTAATGTGATTAATATAAAGGAGAGCCTATATTTTGGTTAACATGAGGCTTAATTGATTAGAATTGGTTATGTCATGTTCATAACTTATTTAGACATGTATAATTATTAAAACCTTGATAATGTTGAATAATGGACGATTCCATATTAGTAATCTTATTCATGTTGTTTTAGGGATCGAAACCAATGTGAACATCTTGATATAATCTTAATGCTAGAAATGTGATTTAGGTGTCACGAATAGTTTAATATGCTTAAGATGCTAATCAGGGTTTAACATAACATGGATGATTGAGTTGTAATCTTAGAAACCATGATATAATAGAATTAGGGTTGTCACCCTGATCCTTAGTCCAAACGAGAGGTAACCTAAACCCTAGTTTAGGACCGAATCTAGATCTTATTAAAGTAGCGTGAATACATGGTGACACATACGTAGTATGCTTTGTTTCAGATACTTGTTGATTACATGCTTGTTGCTTGGATGTTTGGAAACACTCTTCAAGTACATGTGATATATTCTGCATGACTTCTGCGATGGCATAAGGTACGTGGTTACACTTATGAATACATGTATCGAATTCTGAGATTACCGATGTTTCTCGATGAGATTGAACGACAAATAAACTGCTTGCTTGTTTATTTAGTTCTTGCAAACTATAAAGTGCATATGAGTATCATATAAAGTAAATAATAGTATTCTGAACCCTGGGTTAGACTGATCTTAAGGGTGATGCACACAAGCCCCGGAGGGACAGTGATTACACCTGAGGTAGTTGACCAGATATGGGTTAGAATATGAAAATAAGTTTATTTTCTTATATTCAAGATAAAGATGTTTGCTTATATCTGTACTTGTGATTATTGTTTGAACCCACGTACCAGTATAGTAATATACTGATCGCGTATTTGTTTGTCGGCATTTTAGGTATCAGATATACTTGATTCGTGGACACGAGGGTACAGTTAAAGATGTTGAAGACACTACAGTTTAATCATGAAGGTTTAGTCTAAATGGTTTATCTTTATACCGGTAAAAGTTAATTCTGTTTAAAAGTTATGTAACTCCTTAGAGGAGCTTTTTATCTAAACATGTAAATATTTGATCATTAATGGAAATTGTTTACTATTTTGTATTATTTCATGAATCTGATCCTGGAAGTTATGATAACGATCTGCGACTTTAAGGTCTTTTAGACACTCAAAAGTGTGGGTCGTTACAGTTGGGTTTTATGGGAGGCAGAGAAACATCGGAAACAAAAAATTTCTCCCAAAAACCCAGAACAAAAGGAATCGCGTCAACATCTATACAATAGGAACGATGGTTTTTGGATGCATACCTTGTTCCGAGGCTCGCTCGGCGATAGTACCTCGCGCCTTGTGCGGTCTTCACCTCCAGTCTTGGACGGTGTCTGTGCAGCTCCTGGTCGCACCGGGACTGAAGACTCCTGGTCTCACCGGGACGGTCGGGATTGATAGTTATCCTCCGAGCGACAGAGGTCTCCCGCCTATGCAGTCATCCAAACGAACTGCCTGGAACTCCAATCTCCATGTCGCACAAGGAATCAGAAGGAGTCGCACCCTCCTGTCGGCGTACTAGTCACCGACACACTCTCTTGCAGCCAGTTGCCTTTCTGCAGTTGTCTTTCCCTTGCTGTGCCTCCCTTATCAGGTAGCAGTTGCTCGGGCTCTCTCGGTTACCAAAACCAGAGAGAACGACAACTTTGCAGAGCAACTGGCGCTCTGAGTTGCACTTTGAGAAGCCACCAATACCTAAATATATATAGGATGGTCATGGGACATGGTTTCTATCCTGGGCAATGCGGGACTAATGCAGGAGTAGAAGGGTTCGAGATTTTCCACAAAAAATAATCATCTGTGTAAACTGAACCGATCGTTTCACAACTAAAATGGTCGGTTGGGGATCTGAGCCGGTCGGTTGACTCCTCAACCGATCGGTTGGGACCCATGAAACGGTCGGTTCACATGTGAACCGATCAGTTCGTGGTCCTGATCAGTTCCCGATTGACTTTTCTTCTTTCGTTTCTAATTGATATCAAATATCAATCATTATTCTAATTGTATTGGACAAGTAAAACAAAAAAGAATTTCTCACTAATCTTACTTTCCCAACTTGCTCAGTTAGACCAGTTGAGCCGATCGGTTCAACACTTGAACCGGTCATTTCACTCTGTCTATGAGCCGATCGACTCACCTATTGAGCCGATCGGTTCACCAAGCTCAGTCGATCGGTTCATCACATGAGATGATCGGTTGGGAGTGCAGATTGTGCAGAATCAGTCAATTGCAGTTTCAATCAATCTGATACTCCAATAAAGCTATCCAACACCTTGAACACTATGATACCGAGCTATCAATTGATTGAGTGTTTAATTGAACTACTAAACTCCTTTAGCAATCAATCTAAACATTGTTTGTGGACAAACTCCTCTTCCAGGTTAAATCCTATGTGTGTGACCTTGTAGGTCCATTTCACGTTGGCAGGGAAAGTCCATAACACTTATGACTTCACAAGCAAAGAGCGGTGCCTAGTCACACATCAGTGCTACCCAAGTGAAATAGAAAGTTGGAGAATAACTTTCAATCCTACAATCCGTGAATGGTGTTACAGTGAATGTATAATTCCTTTGTCACTGATATCCTGAATGAACTCGAGGCATGGAATAGTCATCATTTCAACGTTCATTCATTTCCTTGATCTCAGAGCAGACTGGGTGAGATGTGTGTGACATCAATATCACATATTGATTCACACGTGCATGAGCATGCATGCCTTTCTCAATCCTACTCATCAAGTGGACAAGGACATCAAACTCCCTCAGGAGGGACAAATCCCATATCTATCACTCACCCCTCAAAAGACCCGTGTGTCAAAGCCACCCAATCATCACCTTTATAACAACCCATGTTTCAGGACTGCGTTTGATGATGTCAAAGTGTACCCAATGACATGTGTTGAGTGTAGTGATTTCAAGTCTAAGAATCACACTCACCACCATCACTGTGAGAGCTGACTGTGACTACCAAGTCATGGTTCCATGTGTCACTCTCACGGTGGGTCTGTCCGGTACACTGTTCTCTAACAAGTACCTATGTGCTTGGTTTGATATCTCTATATCATGACTAATGAGATTTTGTCATCAACCAACACACAATCTAGTCTTTAGTGTTATTGATGTCTATGGTTATTTCCACAATAACAACCGACTAGGGACCAAACAAGAATGTATACTCTTGACATCCGCATGATCTCATCGTTTAGGTCCTTAACCCAAAAGCATACGTCATTATCATTCTTCAGACATCTATCATGTTACACTATCATCTCAGAAACAGTTTAAACATATAGATCGGAATTTGCCTTTATTATTATTCAAATCATTTACAAAGTATCCCATTACAATCATCATATGACTTGCTCTATGGGCATACATACTAACAGAAAGATCGTAAGAGGGAGAAAAACACTCACTTCAGGATCCAAGTACCTTAAAAACGTAGGCCAGCCTCTGAATTTTTGGAAACCCAATCAAACTCTAGTAAAAGAATTCAATTCTTTCTCCCCTCAACTCAGAAACCCTTGAAATGGGGATTAGAAGAGAAAGAGTGAGAAAAGGGGGATATTTGATGTGATTTTGAATCAAATCATAGGAGGGACGGAATCTTGACATGTGAGAGAAGATTCACCATGAAATGCTATGCAAAGAAGCTAAACTTACTTGATTTCATCATATCTTGGATAGAGAAACCCTAGGTCAACATCTCCACAACTTTCTCTTTTCAAAAACCTAGCTCTCCTCTCTCTATAATTTCATTTCTTTGACAGGAATGACAAGTTATGATAGATCCTTGTGTGTTAGGTTATTCATATAGAAGAATTGAGGTGCTTAGAACAATTGCAAACAAGCCCTTCATTGTATTTTTATTTTGTTCAGACTGGTTGGTCGGCTGAGTTATAAAATCGATTGACACCACACTTTTAATAACTAAAAAATAGTATAAAAATTATGAAACTTTAACTAAATGTCTGAAATTGAGTTTTGAAGCAACAATATATATTTTTGACCATTTGGAGTTACTAATAAATAACTAAATATCAAATACTACACTGCTATATTGCAATCTGCAACATGGTTGGTCGAGTTTGTCCTTCACAGAACTCGACCGACACCCCTCTCTATAGAGATCAAAAATCATACAAAAATTACAAAAAATTAATATTATGTCTGTAATGGTTTTTCCCATATATAGTTAAAATTTGAGATCATTGGATATACCAATAAAAAGATAAAATTCAATTTTCACACTGCTATATCAATATGAAAATATGGTCGGTCGAGTTTGAAACTTGACCGACAAATAGGTCATAAAATTCTTAAAATTTTTTGATATTTTTCAATAGTGCTCAAATTTGATATATCCAAATCATATCCAAATTTTAATCAAATAAGAGTTACACATAAAATATTAAAAATCATATAGTGAGACACTATACTTATTAAATTTTTTATTCATATGTCATCAAAACCCTAATTGTAACATCCCTAACCTGGGTTTCGGGCTAAACCTGCTTGTTTGGCTTAAATAAGTTTCTTAGAAATTTAATATAATTTTGATGACCCGAAACAAAGTCAAGCCATCACCAATAATAATTGCGGAATAACCATAAGTAGCAGATTAACAAAATCACTGAAAATTAAAACCATTTTGCAAGGAGATCCAATACTAGGAAATTCTCACTGAGAGATCCAAAACTTATACATATCACGATTCACATTGTACATGAACCATTTCATCTCATCTTGAGGACAACATATAATAGTTGCTTTGCCAAAACATATACTGAAGCAACATAAAACCTCGAGGCATACAAGCCAAAATCTCAGATTGTTCATAAAACCATTACGTATTGACTCCAAGGACCTGAGAGTACAGAGATGACACATATGACTTCTATCTACAAGACACGACAGACAATACGCTCAACCTGAGCTGTTACTTCCGCGCCAGCTGTTGTTGTCCTCCTCGTGCATGTCTGCCTAAAATTTGTGGATCCCATGGGGTGAGACAATTGTCCCAACAAGAGATATAACTCTCCGCCAACAATGTTATTATCATAGTTAAGAAGTATAAAACTAAGCAGAGGTTCTTTTATATTAACAAGCAGGACTAATCACTGTTAAAAGAAGAACATAGTAATATCTTCCCTTAAAGTAATGCATCTATCTAGGATAGAACAATAAATCATTTATTCACTTTACTGGGAATATAGAGAAGCATGTATAACATCTATCAAATTAAGATGTATAAAAGAAGTGTACATCAACCAATGTTTTCCTTATTCGATCCTTAAGAAAATACGCTACACTACTGATTACATATTACAATCACACTTATGCCCTGAGGAGATGAAGTATACTGATCATGCTCCAACCGACCACAAACTTCTCATAAGTCGGTACCATACAAGGTCAATGACAGAGCCAGCTACAAAGACCTCTCCCACTTCGGTCAGTATGAGACAACTGGAAGTGACATCTCGTGTCAAACTGCAAAAAGAGAATGCCAGGGTATATTGGCATCTTTGCTCAGAGTTACAGCCACAACATGCACTCTCTTAGGGGAACATAGACCAACAAACCTTCCCCAGTTATAAAATTATTGAGTTATGGCATATAGCCATACTATGAGCCACGGGCCAGTTCACCGTGCTCACTACTGAGTCTAAGACCACTGTCATACTCATGCTAGGATATGTCATATAACAAATCCCCAAGATCATGGACGTAAGGGGATCAGCTCACATATGGATGTCCAAGCTCACGCCCCCTGCATATTGAAAAATATGTGCTCTAGGTTATCCCGTGGGAAAAAGCCCGTTTTACCATTTCAGCAAATTCTGACACTGATGGATCTATGGTCAGAGCAACTACATTTTACGATTTCTAATGATATATTAAGTGCATTACAATATTCTTTTAGCATCAAACAATTTATAAGCATCAATCATAAACAAATGCTACAAAGAAAGGTGTAATATATCTATCAAGTACTTTTCTAATCTTTGGAACACATTTAGATGCGTAACACTCAGGATCTCAGTCCCTTATCACATTATTGGGACTTCTCATCCCTTAACATCATCATCATAATGATTACTAGATCTGAGCATTCAAACCCTTAGATCATCACTGAACATTGCTACATCTGTAACAAGTAACTATTACCTCTAGGTCCTCAGACCAAGGTATTCATTACACATGTTGTACAAGTATTTCACATAGTTTACATGATTCATTAAATACCTTGTCACCTCTCACTAGGCAACAACTATCTTTTAAGATATCATACTGTATAATCATTATACTTGTTGTACATATATTTAACATGGCTCACAAGGCTCATTTAAATCTGTAACATATAAACATCATAGCTCACTCCTGGCTATGCTCATCATTTCATGATTCCTGAATAATTTGCACTTCATAATAAAACTTCAACAGTATATGACATCATTATGCAATTCAAGAGAAATACATCCTTCCCGTCATTAGGGTTGAGATTTCCTATTTTAACCAAATCAGGTTTCAAATTCACATCACCACTATGTGATATTAGAGAAATGCATCCTTCCCATGATTAGGGTTAGGGTTTCTCAATCTAACCGATTAGGGTTGTAAGTGCATACCATCACCCTTCATTAGGTTTAGGTTTTCCCCTTATAAACAAATTACAGATTCAAGAACATATTATCAAGAATCAAACCCTAATTCATACTCCACTCATTTTTAGGAGTATTAATGCATGCTTTATTAACATGATTATCACACATGTAAAAGTTTCTTTCTTACCCTTATTAGGATGTTGATTGCATCACATTTTGTCTCACTCCTTCTCTCAAGGTACATTGGCTTACACTTACTACATTAAACTCTTTGTGTCTTAATGTATTACCTTACACAACACAATTCATGTGTTACTCCATCAATTATATTGAATTGAGATACTTCCAACCTATAGGGTATAAAGGTGTTTATACTACCATTTTATGCTTGAGATACCACCTTAACCTCATATCGGGTATCCATATCGGGCATGTAGTGTAACCACATAACCATATCATGTTTAGGGGGTATCCCCTAAAACCATTTCATGTATCCATATCGGATTAGCTATCACATAGATCTTATCATCTCAAGTTAGCTTCATATCATGCATAAGCTATATGCTTGACCTCATGTCGGGTTCAAGAGTAAATTTGATACTATATCATGCTCAAGGTGTGCACCATATCGTTCATGGGGTATATGCCTCATTATGGCATCGTTTAGTGATCTACACACAATACCATATCGGGTTCTATGATTTATCATATCGGGTCACCATGTGGGTTGATCATATCAGGTTAGCATATTGGGTAGACCATTATGCTCATAACTTTTCATGCCTATTAAGGAATCAGTCATATCAAGCTAGATATCAAGTTGAACTCTTTCACAATAATCCTTACACAAAAGGATAGGGTGTATCGAGTTTCATTCCATCACCTAGGGTTTCAATTCTATATCAACTAGAAAGTTCAGTTGACACTATATCGTGCATGGGCTATGGACTTGTCCTCATATCATGCACAAGGTACATGTAGGTATCACTCATATCGTTCATGAGATGTTTATTCATCTTTATATCAAGTTACCTATCATCTTGGGTTTATCATATCAGTTTTCATATCACCATCTAGGGTTTCAACCCATACCGGGTTTCATATCACCATTTAGGGTTTCAACCCATATCGGGTAGAGTGTCCCATATCGTGCATGAGGTATGAACTTGACCTCATATCATTCACAAGGTACAAGTAGGTATCACCAATATCATTTATAAGGTATCCTTCTATCGTTCATGAGGTATCTCTCATCTCTATATTGGGTTACATATCATCTTGGGTTTCATATCGGGTTCCATCTTATATCGGGTTAGGATTATAAACCTAACACCATATCGTGTAGGAGGTGACTTCTTGGCCACATATTATGCTCATGGTATGTATATGATTCACTCATATCTCCCATGAGGTACACACTCATCACCATATTGTTTTTATAGCGTTTTCATATCAATATGTCAGATTACTTATCACCTAGGGTTTGATATATCAGGTTGGATCATATGCTTGACTCCATGTCATGCATAGAGTGTATACTTGACCTTATATTGTGCATATGGTGTTTTCTTAACAACATATCGTGAACAAGGTGTGCACTTCATCATCATATCGTGCAAGAGGTACCTACTCATCACCATATCGTGCTAATGGTGTATTTACTCCATTATATCGGTTTAAAGGTACTTCAACCCAATATCGGGTTAGATCTTGATGATGTCGTCATCATAAACCTCTAGATTCTTGTTCTTACTGTTCTAGATTATGGAAAATAGTCCTAAGATACTTTTGGAACTCAAAGGATCATCAATTAATCAAAGGAATTCGAAATTAAATGTAGATCAACAAGTTTAACAATATTGAATGTGAATAATAACATAGTTGGGTTCAAGTTATATAACCCGCCTAATGAACAACTTCAAAGCTCCAAGATCCAAAGATTCATGTTCCTAAGGTTGAATATGAGATTATCCAAGGTCCAAGGCTCGTTCACAACTCCTCCATATACAAGGAATCACTATAGTTAAGAACTTGGTGAAGATGAAAAGAGAGGAATATCTATAGCCTGAAATCATGCTTCAACCAAGGTTGAAGATGACCAAAGCCTTACCTTAAGCTTGGTGCTCGAGATCCCCTTTCTCCTTGAGATACTATGCATGATATCTAAGAGGGTATGAATGATATATCCAAGAAAGAGAGTTTTGGGGTTCGTAAACTTCCATTTGTAGGTGGAAGGAGAAGTATATATACATGGGGTTCATGAAAGAGAACGTATAAGAGGTGTCATCACCATATACTTACTAGGTGACACGTGGCCATGCATGGTTGACACATGTCCATGCATGCAAACATATATATCTTGACATGCAAAAGTATAGAGGATAATCTAGAGATGATATTTCGGCCATCCCTTATCTTGTTGGATAAAATATCTCATCTTTATCTCACAATTAATGCAAACCGATACACTTTTTGCAAGGAGCATCTAACTCATCATGGATTACCTCCCTGAGGTGATTAAGTCATCATGGCCTTTTAAAAGAGTCCACAAACCGATATGGGATCCCCTTTATGGCTCCTTGGCCAATAGGAATTCCCATTTCAAGTCTACAACTCGATACAACTCAAGTAAGGGCTTCAACTATACATCATTTTTGGGTCTTTTCATCACCAAGAGTACCATCATTCATAGATGATTCAAACATGGTGTCTCCTTATTTCTATTTCCTCTAAATGATACATAGAGGAAGTAGGGACACTCTATAGGTGGAAATTTTCATATCAACCCTACATTTTGGGTAAATTACAATTTGTACCAAAATTGGTAAACAAGGCACTATCATTATTCAAACAAGTTCAAACTTGGAATTTAGGCTTTCCACAAGACAACACTTAGCATCATTATCTCTCTTATGATACTAAAACACTTAAGGCACATTAAAATGTGACATATTGCAATGTAACCCCTCATTAGGATAAATTGCACTTTACACTCAGACTAACATATAATGCACAAATAGTTTGCAATAAAGCTCACACTTGAAAATAAACTTCACAAAAAGTCTTAATTACTTTTCAAAAGATTAGAATAAGTTTGTAACTAACTTACTTAAGCACAACTTCTAGGGTTAAACCGTAACCTATGTCAGGGATGTTACAATAATTCTCTAAAGTGTTTTGTTATCAGGTGACAAACTTATGTTTCAAGTTTGGTCCTGTTTGAATGATGTTTGAGCAATGTTCTCTTATTTTGGGCTAAAGTGAAATTTACCCAAGATGAGGGGTTATATTTCAATATGTCACATTTTGAATATGCCTTAAGTGTTTTAGCATCATAATAGAGAGAATTATGCTAGGTGGTGGCTTGTGGAAAGCCTAAATTCCCAGTTTGAGCTTGTTTGAATAATGCTAGTGGCTTGTGTACCAATTTTGGTACAAATTGTAATTTACTCAAAATGTAGGGTTGATATGCAAAATTACCACCTTTACAGTGTCCCCTACTCCATATATGTATCATTTAGAGGAGATATAAAGAAATAGACACCATGTTTGAATCATCTTTGAATGATGGTACTCTTGGTGATGAAAAGACCAAGAGATGATGTATAGTTGAATCCCTTACATGAGTTGTATCGGGTTGTAGAGTCCATATGAAAGTGCCTATCAGCCAAGGAGCCTTGGAGGGAGTCAAGTATCAGTTTTAGAACTCTTGTCATTGTCCATGACAGGATAAGAACCTCAAGGAGGTGAAGTGTATTAGTTTACAACTTCCTTGAAAAAGTTGTGTCGAGTTGTGAATAAAGTGGCTATTGAGTTGATATATCTTATCCAAAGAGATAAGTGATGTCCGAGATATTATCTCTAGATTATCCTCAAGTGTTTTTCATGTCAATATAAATAAGAGTGCATGCATGTACATGTGTCAACCATGCATGGACACGTGGCACCTAGTAGCTTAAAGTGATGACATCTCATATACACTCTTTTTCATGAACCTCAACTATACATACCACTCCTTTCACCTATTAGTGAAAATTTTCAAATCTTACCACCCTCTTGCTCTTAGATATCATTCATAGAGTATTGGTATCATGCATAAGTGAAGGGGTATCGTTCATAGAGCCTTGATATCGGCCATGGCAAGGTGATATCGGCCATAGCAAGTTGATATCAGCCATAGCAAGGTGATGTCGGCCAAGTAAAGTGATATTGGCCACAAGTGAAGTGATATCAGCCACAAGTGAGGGGATATCATGTATGAGAGGTGATATATCGTGCATGGTGCTAAGGAGAAATAAGGAGCTCAAGTATTAACCCTAAGGTGAGGTGATAATCGTCGTTTTGCACTATCAATCACTAAGATGATTAATCCTAGAGTTTAAACCTTTTTTACTTCCGGTTTTAAGGGTAGTATAAAGGGTCGATCCCACAGGACAACTTTAGAGATTGTTTCTTTATTCCCAATTATTTTTGAAGGATTATTTTGTTATTTTTTTGTATTTTTAGAACAGAAAATAAAAGTCGGGTTTGGGTGTTGGTGATTATACTAAGAATTGCAAAAACACTTAACAAGAATAAAGGAAATGCACAAGGGAGAATTAAACTATTGTTAGCACAAAAGAACTATATGAATTGAAAAGACTAAGAATTAAAGAAAGTAAAGGCAAACAAAAATTCGGTGATTGAAATCAAGAGAAGGGAATCGAGGCTCATAGGGATTTTCACCACCTTAGCCTAGGTGATAGCAACTAAATCTTAACCGGCGATTCGATGAAGGCTTGCGAATTTCAAACTCACAAAAGAGAAACTCCACATGAGCCCATTGGTCCTGGTGCTCATGCTTCCTAGTTTATCATCCTAAAAAAATCCACAATCATATCAAAACATCTATGTAATCGATTTTATTGTTCTAAATCCGGATTTCCATGGTCATATCCATCCGGATTAACATACGATCCGAAGATCAATCAAGTCAAATCGATTACCATCTAATCGTACGAGATTAAGTTGCTAAAACCATGGCTAAGGGGTTATTCCCCTTGCCCCGATAAGAAACTACTCACACATGAAAAAATAGGAGACGGAGGAAGAAAGTTCAAAAGCCATAGTCTAGCCCAAAAATCAGGAGATGAATCCTTATGCTAGAGTCAATGAAATGGCTTAGCCCTTTGTTCCTTGCTCCAGAAATAATTGCGGATAAAAGAAGATTAAGACAAGGCGAGAAGAGGAGACAAGAACAAGATTGGAAGAACGTGCTTGAAGTAAAACTATTTTATTGCATAAAAGAAAATGATTACACTATTACTTGCTGCAGAATTCCGAAAAATACAAGAAGACCAAGATGCCTTGAGGAGGAGGAAGTGCCCCTCCTTTTATAGGAGAAGGAGGGGGGTATACATTAGGTTTAGGAAAAAAGAAATGGCCGCCGGCGGCTGCCAACTTTCTAGATCTAGTCAATAGAGGAAACAATTGATTTCTTTGCATCCCTTTTGCATTAATTTCCCGCAACAGCAGTTTCGAGCGTATTTTTTGGGTCAGTCAAATATTCATAAGCGGCCCGAAAATATCTTTTTCCTGTAGATAATTTAATTATCTTTCCAACGCATACTTGCACAATAAATTCTGCCTTGGGATGTGGGAGTTATACCAATTTTGGTGAAAGGTATATACTGAAATCAGATTCTGCGGGAAAACGTAGTGCTACTTTCACTGGTTAATTGCACAGCCAAATAAACACCAAAATTGCCGCAAAATATGTCTTTTTTGTATCCAATAAAATTCTCTTTTCATTTCATACTTTATCTTAAAATTTCTCCTTTAGACGCAAAAGATATGGATATTTTGGTGACGAGTATCTCAGGCACTGCGGGAATATTTGAAAGCCTCATATCTTCATCTTTTATTTTCTCAATTTAATTACTGAGATAATTCCTGAAAATTAAGAAAAATATCATAAAAATTCAGGAAAAGTATATCAAGAAGATTAAAGTGCTATTTATTTTTGAATTAGCTCAAATTAACAAAAAAAAATCCTAATTAATTATTCTAAATGAAGCAAAAATAAGGATGAATATGCATTCATCATGAGGCCATGATCATCTTCAACCTTGGATTCAAGCATGGATCTAGGGTTCAGATCTTCCTTTCTTTTCTTCTTCACCAAATGCTTATCCACGGTGATTCTTTGACTATAGAGGAGTTGTGAAGCTCCTCTTCAACGTTGGTAATGTTATTCTTTGGATCTTGGAGCTTTTAAGTTGTTCTTGAGGTGGGTTATATAACTTGAACCCAATTACGTTATTATTCACCTTCAATTCTGTTATACTTGTTGATCTACTTTCAATTTTGAATTCTCTTGAATAATTGATGATCCTATGAGTTCTAAAAGTTGTTTAGGACTATTTTCCATGAACTAGAATAGTAAGATCAAGATTCTATAGGTTGATGATCATGACATCATCAAGGTACAACCCAATATCGGGTTGAAGCACCTGTAAACCCAAGATGATGAGAAACCCTAGATTATGAGTAGCCCGATATAGGTGATCGAACTAACCACCTCAAACACGATATGGTGATGAGTTATACCTCATGGACGGTATGAGTGACACATACACTCACCTTGTACACGATATGGGGTCAAGCACTCACCTTATACACGATATGGTGTCAAGTAAATACCCTAACCCGATATGGTTAAGTGAACATATCACTAGCACGATACAAAGATGAAGCATATACCTTATGCACGATATGATGATGAAGTGCACACCTTATGCACGATATGAAATCAAGCATACATCTTGTACACGATATGAGGTCAAGCACAAACCCTATGAATGACATGGAGTCAAGTAGACATCTCGAACCTGATATGGTGTTGAAACCTAACATGGAATGTGAAACCCGATATACATTGGAACCTTAAACCCTATTGGTTTTTACATATGGTTTGGCTTAGACTAACCAGATATCTAGCCTATCACTTATTCCAGGATGAAGGGTAGGATGATACTATGAAGGTTTGATGGGATATGAGCATAAGGGTCTAACATGTATGCAAACCCTAATGATGAAGCAACCCGATATGGGAGCACGATATGGTGATGAGGATACACCTCAATCATGATATGGATGCACAATATGGTGACCAAGTATTCACCACTAAGAACGATATGGAAGCACACACACTTCTATGCCCGATATGGTGGGAGTACCTTGATCCAATTTACTTGATTGAGTAACACATGTAGTGTGCTATGTCAAATGATACATTAAGATGTAAAGAGTTTAATGCACTTTTACTAAGCAGACCAATGTACCTTGAAGAAAGGGTTGAGCCAACTTAATAAAGTATGATGTAATCAACATCCTAGTGAGGATGAGAGAGAAACTCATACTTGTGTGATATTCATGTAATGGGTATACATTGATACTCCTAATATGAGTGGAGTATGAATTAGGGTTTGATTCTTGATTATATGATCTTGAAACCCTAATTGGTTAAATACGGGAAAACCCTAACCATAATAAAGGGTGATGATATGTACTTCAAACCCTAATCAATTAGAATGGGAAAGCCTAACCTTAATAATAGGAAGGTTGTATTTCTCTTGTATTACAAGGTGATGTTACATACTTGCTATTATTTTTATCATGAAGTGCTAACCATGTAGGAATCATGTGATGATGAGCATAGCCAGGTATGAGCTATGATGTTTCATATGATAGAGATTTAAATAGGCCTTATGAGCCATGTTAAATACTTGTACAATAAGTATAATGTTTATATGGTCTGATGACCTAAGAGATAGTTGTTTCCTAGTGAGAACTGGTAAGATGTTTAAATGGGCCTTGTGAGCCATGTGAAATATTTGTGCAACAAGTATAATGTATACCTTGGTCTGAGGACCTAGAGGTAACAATTACCTGATAAGAGGTGATAATGTTCAGTGATGAACTAAGGATTTGAATACCCATATCTAGTAATCATGATGGTGATAATACTTAGGGAAAAGAATCCCTAGTAATGTGATAAGGGACTGAGATCTCAAATGTTATACATTCAATGTGTTTCAAAGATCATGAAAGTACTTGATAAACACATTACACCTTTCTTTGTAGCATATGTTATAATTCATATTTGTAACTTGGTTGATGCTAAAAGATATTGTAATGCACCTAATTAATTAAGTGGAATCTCATCATGTAGTTGCCCTGACCATAGATCCATTCAGTGTCAGAATTTGCTAAATGGTGAAATGAGTTTAACTCAGAGAGCATATTTTTGAATATGTGGGGTTGAAGGACGAATATATATCCATACGTCCTAATGAAGAATTGAAGTAGCACCTTCCTCATTTATTTTATATTGAGATGGTGTGAATCTCTCAACCAAGTGTGGAATTGATGTGTAAATTCTTCTTCATTAAGTGTTATCAGGATTTATGGGAATCTCCTGACCAAATGAGGAATTGATGTATAATATTCCCTATTTATTATAATCCAGGAATGCACGGTGGACCTCCCAAAGAGAGTGCATGCTGCGGATGTAACTCTATAGAGAAGATACCAGTATACCCTAGTAAGATAATTGTACTTGACAAAAGATGTCCTACCAGTAGTCTCGTACTGACCGAGACAGGTGAGGTCTTGGTAGCCAGCTCTTCCATTGACCTTGTATGGTATTGATTTCGACTAAGTGGTGGTCGGTTGGAGCATGAGTGGTATACCTCATCTCCTTAGGGCATAAGTGTGATTGTAAATATGTAATCAGTCATGTAGTATATTTGGTTAAGGATCAAATATGAAAAACACTGGTTGAGGTTCACTTATTTTAAATGAATAGATGTTATACATGTTCTTCATATTCCTTATAAAATGAATAGATGGTTTATTGCTCTATCATAGATAATTGCATTACTTTAAAGGATGAGATTGCTCTGTTCTTCTTATAAATAGTGATTAATCTTGCTTATTAATATAAAAGAACCTCTGCTCAGTTTTATACTATTTACCTGTGATAATAATATTGTTGGTGGAGAGTTATATGTATCGCTGGGACAATTGTCTCACCCTGTGGGATCCATAATTTTTAGTTGGACGTGGATGAGGAGGTAGAGACCATACTGTATAGGGAGAACAACAGAAATAGGGGCAACACTAATAACTCAGGTTGAGTGTACTGTCTGTCATGTCTTGTAGATAGAAGTCATATGTGTCATCTCTGTACTCTCAGGTCCTTGGGAGTTAGTACATAATGGTTCTATGAAGGATATGAGATTTTGGTTTGATTGCCTAGAGGTTTGATGTTGCTTGTGTATAGGTTTTGGCAAAGCAACTATTATATGTTATCCTCGAGATGAGACGATACAGTGTATGTACAATGTGAACCATGATATGTATAAAGTTTTTGTTCTTTCCTTAAAGAGTTTCCTGGTAATGGATCTCTTTGCAAAATGATTTTAATTTTTAGTGATTTTTGTTAATCCGCTGCTTATGCTTATTCTGTAATTAATACTGGTGGTGATTTGGCTTGATTCGATGTCGGGTCATCACACTAATTATGTGAATCAAAGTAATATTAAAATTTCTCATTATATTCAAAACATCTAAATTAAACTACGATCATTAATCAAGTTTTAAACAATGACCAACTTAGTTAAGCATGCAATCATCTAAGTAAATCCTAATTAGATGAATAATTTGGAAAAAAGTCATTACAAATTCTCCCCTCCTTTTAGGATTTCGTCCTGAAATCCAAGAAAAGAAATGGAAGAATACCATATCATCTAATCATTCACCTCTCTGGGCATCAAATTATAAAAGCTTTCATTTTATCGTTCTTTCATAAGACATTTTGTTTTTTCATTAAATGGATATTTCATCCCTTGTCATCATCATATCTCTCCTTGAGTATTACAAACATTTACTTCACAAATATTAGTAATACATCATTTATCAGTATATGGCTCACATCACCTTTCATATTCTTTTAAAATTTGATTATGCATTTCATGGATTGATATTATGACTCATTCAATATTATTATCTACATTCATCAGTTTTCTTCTCAAGGAAGATCATTTAGCTTGCATAATCTTAGTTCTTAGTTTTTTCTTAAAATTTCTAATTTCATACTCAGATTCAAACTCATTAGAGATTATATTCATAATCTATCAGGCTTTCATCTTTCTTATATGAAATTTCATGTCTGCCATAGGTTCCATATCAAATTATAAAATCCTTTTCTCTTTCAAAATTTTATCACTATTCTTTTTTTATGCATCTTATTATACTACCAAACTATGTTCATATGGATACTTGGGCATGTCATCCAGAAGAAGTACAGTCAGAAGTTCCATACTAGCTTAGATTAATACCCAAATACTTGACCAGAGTATCTGGAGACTAATTTCATTCAATATGCACATCATTCAAGTTATATTCAACATCTACATTATCATATAGTCCTAGATCCTATTGTCCCTATAGACTCATCTAACCTTGGCTCTGATACCACGTTGTCAGGACCCACTCTATTGATTAGCATTGTAACATCCCTGACCTGGGTTTAGGGCTAACCCTATTTGTTTGGCTTAAATCAATTGCTTAGAGCTTTAATATAATTCTATAAAATGTTTTGTTATCAAATGACAAGCTTATGTTTCAGGTTTGGTCCTGTTCGAATGACGTTTGATCAATGTTCTCTAATTTAAACCAAAATGCAATTTACACAAGATGAGGGGTTATATTGCATTATCTCATATGTTGAACGCTCCTTAAGTGTTTTAGCATCATAAGAGATAGAATGATGCAAGGTGGTGGTTTGTGGAAAGCCTAAATTCCAAGTTTGAGCTTGTTTGAAGAATGCAAGTGCCTTGTGTACCAATTTTGGTACAAATGGTAATTTACCCTAAATGTAGCGTTCATATGCAAATTACCATCTATAGTGTCCCTACTCCCTCTATGTATCATTTAGAGGATAAATAAAGAAGGAGACACCATGTTTGAAACATATTTGAATGATGGTACTCTTGGTGATGAAAAGACCAAGAGATGATGCATAGTTGAAGCCCTTACATGAGTTGTATCGAGTTGTAGACTTCATATGAGAGTGCCTATCAGCCAAGGAGACATAGAGGGAGTCTCATATCGGTTTGTGAACTGTTGGCCTTGTCCATGACAGGCTAAGCACCTCAAGGAGGTGAAGTGTATTGGTTTACAACTTCCTTGGAAAAGTTGTATCAGGTTGTCAATAACGTGGTGATTGAGTTGATATATCTTATCCAAAGAGATAAGTGATGGCCGAGATATTATCTCTAGATTATACTCTAGTGTTTTGCATGACAAGATAAATATGATTGCATGCATGTGAACGTGTCAACTATGCATGCACATGTGGCACCTAGTAGCTTGAAGTGATGACACCTCATATTCACTCTTTTCATGAACCTCAACTATATATACCACTTCTTTCACCTATTAGTGAAAATTTTCAAACGTTAAGACCCTCTTGCTCTTAGATATCATGCATAGTGTCTTTTTATCATTCGTATTTGAAGGGGTATCATTCATAGAGCATTGGTGTCGGCCATAGCAAAGTGATATCGGCCATAATAAGGTGATATCGGCCATAGCAAGTGATATCGGCCATAGTGAAGTGATATCGGCCACAAGTGAGGGGATATCATGTATGGGAGGTGAGATATCATGCATGGTGCTAAGGGGCAAGAAGGAGCTCAAGTCTAAACCCTAAGGTGAGGCCATGATCATCTTCAACCTTGGATTAATGCATGGATCTAGGGTTGAGATCTTCCTTTCTTTTCTTCTTCACCAAATACTTATCCATGGTGATTCTTTGCATATGGAGGAGTTGTGAAGCTCATCTTCAATCTTAGGAATGTTAATATTTGGAGCTTGGAGCTTTGAAGTTGTTCTTGAGGCGGGTTATATATCTTGAACCCAATTATGTTATTATTCACCTTCAATTCTGTTGAACTTGTTGATATACTTTCAATTTCAAATTCTCTTGGTTAATTGATGATCCTATGAGTTCTAAAAGTTGTTTAGGACTGTTGTCCATGAACTAGAATAGTAAGAACAAGAGTCTAGAGGTTGATGATGATGACATCATCAAGGTACAACCCAATATCGAGTTGAGGCACCTCTAACCCCGAGATGATGAGAAACCCTAGATTATGAGTAGCCGATATAGGTGATCCATGTACCCACCTTGAACATGATATGGTGATGATTTATACCTCATGGACGATATGAGGGACACATACACTCACCTTGTACACAATATGGGGTCAAGCACTCACCTTATACATGATATGGTTTCAAGTAGATACCCTAACCCAATATGGTAACCTGATATGGTGAAGTGAACATATCACTAGCACGATATAAAGATGAGGCATATACCTTATGCATGATATGATGATGAAGTGCACACCTTTTGCATGATATGATGTCAAGCATACACCTTGTACATGATATGAGGTCAAGCACAAACCCTATGCACGACATGGAGTCAATTAGACATCTCTAACTCGATATGGTGTTGAAACCTAAATGTGAAACCCGATATACATTGGAACCCCAAACCTATTGGTTTGTATATATGGTTTGGTTTAGACTGACTTGATATCTAGCCTATCACTTATTTCATGATGAAGGGTAGGATGATACTATGAATGTTTGATGGGATATGAGCATAAAGGTCTAAATCGATATGCAAGCCCTAATGATGAAGCAACCCGATATGGGAGCACGATATGGTGACCAAGTATTAACCTCTATGCATGATATGGAAGCACACACACTTCTATGCCCAATATGGTGGGAGTAACTCAATCTAATATACTTGATTGAGTAACACATATAGTGTGATATGTCAAAGGATACATGCATTAAGATGTAAAGAGTTCAATACACTTAGATTAAGTAGGCCAATGTATCTTGAAGAAAGGGTTGAGCCAACTTAATAAAATATGATGTAATCAACTTCCTAGTGAGGATGAGAGAGAAACTCATACTTGTGTGATATTCATGCAATGGGCATACATTGATACTCCTAATGTGAATGGAGTATATATTAGGGTTTGATTATTGATTATATGATCTTGAAACCCTAATTGGTTAAATTGGGGAAAACCATAACCATAATAAAGGGTGATGATATGTAATTCAAACCCTAATTGGTTAGAATAAGAAACCCTAACCTTAATAATAGGAAGGTTGTATTTCGCTTGTATTGCATGGTGATGTTATGTACTTGATATTGTTTTTATCATGAAGTGCTAACCCTGTAGGAATCATGAGATGATGAGCATTGCCATGTATGAGCTATGATGTTTCATATGATATAGATTTAAATAGGCCTTGTGAGCCATGTTAAATACTTGTAAAACAAGTATAATGCTTATAGGGTTTGATGACCTAAAAAGATAGTTGTTGTCTAGTGAGAACTGACCAGATGTTTAAATGGGCCTTGTGAGCCATGTGAAATACTTGTGCAACAAGTATAATGTAAACCTTGGTTTGAGGACCTAGAGGTAACAATTACCTGATGGGAGGTGACAATGTTCAGTGATGAACTAAGGGTTTGAATACCCATATTTAGTAATCATGATGGTGATAATGCTAAGGGAAAAGAATCCCTGGTAATATGATAAGGGACTAAGATCCCAAGAGTTATGCATTCAATGTGTTTCAAAGATCATGAAAGTACTTGATAAACGTATTACACCTTTTTTTGTAGCATCTGTTATAATTCATGTTTGTAACTTGGTTGATGCTAAAAGATACTATAATGCACCTAATTAATCTAGTGGAATCTCATCATGTAGTTTCCCTCACCATAGATCCATTCAGTGTCAGAATTTGCTGAATGGTGAAATGAGTTTAACTCAGAGAGCATATTTTTGAATATGCGGGGGTGAAGGACGAATATATATCCATACGTCCTAATGATGAAATGAAGTAGAATCTTCCTCATTTATTTTATATCGGGATGGTATGAATCTCCTGACGAAATGTGGAATTTATGTGTAAATTTCTCTTCATTAAGTGTTATCGGGATTGATGAGAATCTCCCGACCAAATGAGGAATTGATGTATAATATGTTGGGTTTTAGGGGAGGTAGAGAAGGCAGAGGAAACAAAAATTTTCCTCCCCAAACCCAGAACAAGGAAACACGTCAACGTCTATACAATAGGAAAGGGATGGTTTGTGGAATCATACCTCGTCCCGAGGCTTTCTCAACGACAATACCTCGCGGCTTGCGCGGTCTTCACCTCTGGTCTTGGACGGTGTGACGACCCCAATTTCTACATACTTTCCTTAGTGACATATACAGATATGCGTGCACTCATATCTATAAATGTCAAAAGGGAAAATAATAGAAATCAAGATAGCCAATTAAAATCAGAGATAAGCCAAGATCAAGTTCACATCATAGCAAATAGCCACACAACATTTCATTCAACAATATAAGATAAAGTCATACATATTGATACTGGAGAAAGAAGAAGAATAAGTCTATGATTATTACATTGGATCTCAATCATCCTCAACATAAGCTAGGGAAAGAAATAAACTAACATCTAGCAAGAAAGAGATAAGAGGAATAGGTCTATCTAATAAATCCTCCACGCTTATTATTTGTGCCTTCATGTACTTTGAATATGCATTGCATTTTAATCATCAATTGTTCCTTGTACCTAGAAAATACGAGAAACAAAAACATCAACAAAGTTGGTACGTGGAATTAAAGCTATACTATGCAGGCATATAAAATACTCGAATTGAAGAAGAAGAAAGAAAATGTTATTTAAAGGCAGAAAATCAGATAATCCCAAGTTATTAGCCTCATTTATAGTGAACATGCATTACTATGGTGGACTTAGCACATAATTGCATAAATAGTGGGCCCTTCCCCGTGTACCTTGTACTCTAGGGATCTCCCTGTATACCATGTACTCTAGGGAGGTGCTAGTCAACATTAAAGCTTTCCCTCTCTAATAGGGAGTTTAATGAGCACCACTAGTAACTACATTTCACTTATATTCAATTATGTTCTTTTATGTTCAAGGCGGTGAATCATCAATTAATCATATATCAACATCCATCAATGTATATCAATTTCATGCAAACAATTACATATACTTAACATCCAGCAGAAACTACTCATATAATTATATCCACATACCTTTAATTCTCAGATATGGATTCCACAAGTCCTAAATTAGGAGAAGATAATAAATCACCCTGAAATGTAAACAAAACCCTAAGTTACTATGGATTCTCATTATTCCACATTAGGGCTTCTTATTAGGGTTTAGGTCATTTAGAGGGGTCACTTAGGATATATAGGATTCCGAGTTGGGGTCTGAGATTAGAGTCGTCCAGGTTATAAAAGGACATTTCAGTTATTAGGGTTTCCATAAATTTTACATAATAATCATGATGAGGTGAGAAAACTAGAAATTAAGGTTCTTCTCCATTATTACATCAACTGTCTTCCTTAGGTAGGATTTCGAGTAACATTATGACCAAGATCATAATTAGGGTTTAAATATTCCCAAGATAGAAATAAAAATCATTTATAACCATTATTCCACAAAACAATGTATTAAAAGGTCATTAGTGATGGTTGGCCATATATTCCAAAAAGGGTTCGGATCCAGGTCATGATCCTATTTTATTTAGATAGCTTGGATTTTTCTGATGAAAATGGTGTACTTATTCGATATTTTCTGATAATCCTACCATTTTCTAGAGTTTTCCTAAGATCTGACCAATCAGGGAATATTAAAGAAATGAAACGAAAATAAAAAAAGAATTTGTGAATTCTGTATTGCGGATCATGCAAGGGATCCGATCAGCCGGACCCTCTCATTGACCCGCGAGCCAGTGCTCGTCCAGAGAGGTCAGGCTGGGGGGGTAAAAGACGTGTCTGCCCCTTTGGGGTTTACTTAGCAATGACGCCAGGTCAGGGCAGGTTAGTAATCCTGCCCTTTCGATTGTTTCCCCCTTGCGCGCGATGGCAGCAGGTTGATCGGACAACGAAGGAGAGGAAGGGTGGAGTAGACCAGTCTGGATAGAAGGTGTCTGGGGTGTGAGGATGGGCGAATCCTCTTTGCGAGGTTCCCCCGAGTTCGGTGAGCCCAACAGCTCGATCGGAGGTGGAGTATAGGTTGAGAACGTTTTCCACAAGTACAAAGAACGGAAAAGTGGATTTGGAGCCTTACCTTCCCTCAGGTTGGATTGAGGGGTCAAGAAGCTCTGTGTGATGTTCGTGAAGCTCAGCGGCTACTTCCTGCGGCTCAACGTGTCCCCAGACTAGCTGGCGATGGAGCTTTCGAGCTTGGTTGCGGCGGCTTGTCGACCCGGAGTTCTGGGCTTTCGCAGCTCCAACCGGTAGTGGGAACCTCCTCGCTGAGGTCCACTGATGGTGTAGTGGCGCCGAATTGGGTGGAAGGTGCGACCGGAGTGAGGAGGGAGTCGGCGTCCGGTGAACAGGAGGTGCTAGAGGGTAGGGAAGAGGGGACAAGTGTCGGTGGAATTGATGGTGCGGGAAGATGAAAGGGAGGTCAGGGAAGCTGTTGGGGGCCTTATAAGGGCACGGGGTGGTCAAAGAAGTGAAGCCCTAAAATGGTTGCCGCCGCCTGTGGGAGGTGCGGGAAAGTGGGGAACCGTTCTTCCTGATTCGAGGGAGTTAGGTGACGTGGTCACCACCGTTGAGCTCGCCCGGGTGAGAGGGAGACCTCCTCCAAATATCTCACGAGGAGGGGTTGGGGTTCGGGCACGAGGATCGTTGGAAGATCGGCTGCTCTGCATTAGGCGGAGACCGGGTCTTTCGGAGGTGGAAGACGAAGTCCTGGCCTTTGGATCCAGCGCAGATCATTATCCGCTTGATCGGATGGCTAGGATCGAATCCCAGCGAAGGCCGTGCCAAAACAAGGGAAAATTGGCCGCGTGACAACATAAATCAGCTTAATATAATAACGAACTTAGGTCTAGGCTATGTACAAGGTGATATATTAGCTCAAAATTAAATTGGTTATAACTCTTTGTTGGTAATTCCAATTGCAACAAAATTCTAGGGATAGCTTAATGATATCATTTAGTAGCTAAGCTACAAATTTGGAGTCATAATTCTACAATTGACTACGTCAATTGACTAAATGTCATGCTACTTGTATTATGGACTTTATATATCATTATGGGTGGTCTTAGGTGAAATTGATGATCCATTTAATCGAATAATTGAGAGAGATGATTAAGGGCATAATTGGAACAATTAAAATTGTAAAGGAGAGAGAGACTAAATAATATATATGCAAAAACTCACTCTGTCACATTCTCCCCTCCTTTTTAAGAATTTTGTCCCCAAAATTCACGCAGCCTGAAAAAGATATGGATACTTTTTCTCGACCTCGGTCTTTAGCTCCCAGGTGGCATCTGTTTCATCGTGGTGACTCCAGAGAACTTTCACCATTTCGATATAACAATTACTGCGAAGCTCCTTTGACTTGAAGTCGAGAATTCGGACTGGAGACTCAGCATATGATAGATCATCCTTCAACTCGAGAGGCTCATGATTCAGGATATGACTGGAGTCCTTGACATAGGGCTTTAGATTAGATACATGGAACACATTATGCATGGCACTATACTGAGGTGGCAAAGCAAGACGATAGGCACATTCACCAACCCTTTCTAGAATCTCGAAGGGTCCAACATAACGAGGACTGAGCTTTCCTTTGTTCTTGGCCAAAGCTCGAATAGGTCGGATTTTCAGAAATACATGGTCACCTTCCTTGAACTGACGTTCTCGACGGTGAGCATCTGCATAAGACTTTTGCCTATCTTGTGCTCGCTTCATTCTCTGCCTAATCAATGCAACCTTATCAGAATACAACTGCATCTCCTCGGACTTCATCAGGGTACGCTCTCCCACATCATCCCAGTGTAAAGGTGATATGCATGGTCGACCATAAAGAGCTTCATAGGGAGGCATCCCAATGCTTGCTTGATAGCTGTTATTATAGGTGAACTCTGCTAAAGGCAAGTAATAGTCCCACGAGCCTTCCCAGTCTAGAACACAAGCTCATAGAAGGTCCTCCAGAATCTGTACTGTACGTTCTGACTGCCCGTCTGTTTGCGGATGGTAGGTTGTACTGAAGTTCAACTTGGTGCCCAATTCCTCTTGAACCTGCTTCCACAGCTTTGATGTGAACTTTGGGTCCCTGTCTGAGACAATAGATGCTGGAACTCCATGTAGGCGTACTATCTCCCGTATGTAGAGATCTGCCAACTCAGAAACCTTTGCAGTAGTCTTCACAGGAAGAAAATGAGCTGATTTGGTGAGACGATCCACTATGACCCATGAAGCATCGTATCCCTTCCTGGTCCTGGGTAATCCCACCACGAAATCCATGGTGATGTGTTCCCATTTCCATTCCGGAATCTCGAGGGGTTGTAGTAGACCGCCTGGTCTCTGATGTTCGGCCTTAATCCTTTGACATGTCAAACACCTGGACACGAAATCGGCAATATCGCGCTTCATGCCCCTCCACCAAAACTGACGTTGTAGGTCTTTGTACATTTTTGTTGTGCCTGGATGAACTGTGTACTTGGACCCATGTGCCTCATTTAGGATTGATGTCTTTATAGCTGACTGCTCAGGAACCCATATATGATTATTGTAACAGAGACCTCCATCAAGACCCACAGACAGATGTGTTTGCGGCTTTGACAGAAGGGAAGAGAGCTCTGCAATATCGGGACTAGCCTTTTGTGCCTCAAGAAGTTCGAAATGCAGGTTGGACGTGATGGAAATGTTATTAACATGCACACGATCAGATAGAAACTGCGGCTTCCAGCCCACTAGATCCTCCATGTTCCTCCATTCGGGGACAGAAAGAGATGCACATACTTCCCTTTTTCTACTAAGGGCATCAACGACTACATTTGCCTTACCCGGATGGTAGGCAATAGTGAAATCGTAGTCCATTAGGTATTCGATCCATCGGCGTTGACGCAGATTCAAATCCTTCTGAGTTAGGATGTACTTCAGGCTTTTGTGATCGGTGAAGATGTCGAACGTTGCCCCGTACAGGTAGTGCCTCCAGATCTTGAGGGCATGAATGATTGCAGCTAATTCCAAATCATGGGTGGGATAATTAAGTTCATTGGGTTTTAGCTATCTAGAAGCGAAGGCCACTACATTACCATTCTGCTGCAGGACACATCCTAACCCATTCCTCGAAGCATCAGTGAATATCACAAACCCTTCATTACCAGAGGGTAGAACAAGGATAGGAGCCGACGTCAACTTCTGCTTTAACTGCTAGAAACTGGACTCACAAGTATCTGACCAGATAAAGTGCTCATCCTTCCGAATAAGCTTGGTGAGAGGGAGTGCAACTTTGGAGAAGTTTGTAATAAAACGACGATAGTATCCGGCCAGACCCAGGAAACTCCGAATTTCAGAAGGATTACGAGGAGGTTGCCAATCAAGTACTGCAGAGACTTTGGCTGGATCAACAGATATACTACCTCCAGAAATGACATGCCCACGAAACATAACCTTATCAATCCAGAACTCACATTTTAAAAGTTTGCCATAAAACTTCTGGGTTCGAATAATGTCAAGAACTGATCGCAAGTGTTCACGGTGTTTTTCCATAGAATCAGAATAGATCAAGATATCGTCAATGAAGACGACCACAAACTCATCAAGATAGGGTTGGAAGACTTTGTTCATCAGATTCATAAATACACCTGGTGCGTTGGTTAAACCGAATGGCATCACCAGAAATTCGTAATGCCCATAACGAGTTCGAAAAGCAGTTTTAGAAATATCAGAATCCTTGACTTTGTGCTGATGGTATCCAGAACGGAGATCAATCTTTGAGAAAACTTTAGCAGTACGAAGCTGATCGAAAAGGTCATCAATACGAGGAAGGGGATACTTGTTTTTAATAGTAGCTTGGTTCAACATGCGGTAGTCAATACACATACGCATACAACCATCCTTCTTTTTAACAAAAAGAACAGGAGCTCCCCAGGGGGAAACACTAGGATGAATGAAACCTTTGTCGAGAAGTTCTTGCAACTGTTTCTTCAACTCCATCAGCTCAGCAGGAGCCATCCTATACGGTGCCCTAGAAATCGGAGTGGTTCCAGGAAGAAGATCTATGGAGAACTCAATGTCTCTATTTGGAGGAAGCCCAGGAAGCTCCTCCGGAAAAACGTCAGGGAAGTCACGTACCACCTCCAGACTTTCTACATGCCCGCTACTAGGACTGGTCTCTGAGACTAATGCGAGGAAGACTTTACATCCCTTAGAAATAAGCTTTTTAGCTTTAAGAGAGGAGATTATAATATTATTACAGAATCCACTTCCCCTAGGGATTTTCACAGGATAAGAATGAGGTTGAGAGAGAACGACCGTCTTGTTTCTACAGTCAATGTGAGCGTGGTATGTGTAAAGCCAGTCCATACCAAGTATAACATCAAAGTCTTCCATAGTTAAGAGAATGAATTCAAAGGGCATATCATGATTTTCATACTTAAGAGAAAGTTCATTAGTTTTCTGCAGAGTTGTGAGTATTTTGCCACTTGGAGTAGACACGTCCAGAGTATATCCCAAATCCCTTATGTGAAGATTTAATATGGATGCCAGAGTTCGAGAAATAAAAGTATTTGTAGATCCGGAGTCAAATAAAGCCTTAACAGGATGACCATTTAATAATACAATGCCTACATAAGGTAATCAAATTATGAATAATTGCAGGCTTGACAAAAGATATTGAATTATAAAGAAATTAGGTTACCTTCACAGAGCTGGTTTGGGTTTGCCTTGGCCTCTTCTGCATTTACTGCAAATACCCTGCCATTGCGGTGTCCCTGAGGTTGCGGAGCACCACCCACAGGATTTCCAAAGATGGAGGGAGTGGGGCACTTGGCGACGAAATGACCCTCCTTTTTGCAGTTATAGCAGACTGGCTTGGTGTGGCGGCATACTCCACCATGGTGTCGTCTGCAAGTCTTGCACTTCGGGTGGACAATCTTCTGTTGATTTCGATTGTTCTTCTGTCCTCCTTTCCCTGAACCACCTCCTTTCCCTGATCCCTTGTTGTTATGGCCTGGGTAGAACTTCTTAAACTTATCCTCTTCAGCTGTGGTTAACCCTAATTATCCCATGCTAGAAGGTTTTTGCATGCCCTGCTCTCTCTCCTGCTTGAGGGCCATATCTAGGGCTTCATCTATGCTTCTGGGACGAGAGGCTATGACTAGGGTTTTTAGGTGGGCGGAGAGGCAGTCAACATAGTGTTCAGTAAGGCGGTCCTCAGTCTTGATGGGTGCATAACGTTCCAGAAGCCTAAACTTCCGGGTGTAATCAGCTACTGAAAGACTACCCTGCCTTAACTCCATGTACATCTTTTCCTTCCTCTTCCTCTCGGCTATGGGCATAAAACGATCTATGAAGAGGTTTTTAAAGGCTTCCCACTCCATGTTGTCTATTTCCTCACCCCTATTCCCGCCATAGTTCTCCCACCAGATTTTTGCCCCTCCCTTAAGCAGATGGGTGGCAAACCTAACCTTCTTCTCATTAGGTACTTTTAGGGTATGAAAACCATTCTCTATGGTCAAAATCCAGGCTTCAGCCTTATCCATAACCTCAGGATGATCCTCACCCCAAAAAGAATCAAGGTTTAGTTTAATAAAATCTATCACTGTCACCTCTTTCTTCTTAGATGGGATGGGTTCTGGGGTTCCTTTTGTGGCGAGGGTTTCCATAAAGTCTAAAAGGATTTTCTTCTGTTCTTCCCACCTTCCCTTGGCCTCAGCATCGGGATCAGGTACTTCAGAGGTTTCACGTTCTTTTCTTTTCTTAGAGGATGATTCCCCTGAGCTGCGAGTCTTCGGAGGCATCCTGAAATTAATTTGAACATATTAGATTATTACTTCAACAATTATTCTTGTCATAATTATTATTATTTTCACATGGTATTTTATTATTCTCATGATTTAATGATTAATATTCTGAATGTTATGATTTAGGGAGGATATCCTAAAATCCTTATCAGTCGATCCTTAGGACTTTCTAAATAGAGAGACTCCTTCCTAACCTTATTACAGAGGTAAGAGGGAAAGTTTAATTTATTTCAAAACATAGATGAGAGGGAGGAATTTTTCCTACAGAAGAGGTGAGAGGGAAAAATCTATAGATGAGAAAATTCTTAAATTAAGGTATGTCCAAGAATAGGGGACACTTAGGATATCGGCCAGGTAGACTTATACTGCCATAAAGGTAGCCTCGTGATTGCCAAGCTAAGTGGCTCAGAGACTTTAGTCAGACCCATGGCAGATGCTATCCTAGACACCTCAACCCTTCACATCCCTAACTCAAGGACTACCCTAGACTCATAATAGGGTGAATGAAAGTCATGTGACTAAGATGTGTGAACATTGGCTCTGATACCAACTGTGACGACCCCAATTTCTACATACTTTCCTTAGTGACATATACAGATATGCGTGCACTCATATCAATAAATGTCAAAAGGGAAAATAATAGAAATCAAGATAGCCAATTAAAATCAGAGATAAGCCAAGATCAAGTTCACATCATAGCAAATAGCCACACAACATTTCATTCAACAATATAAGATAAAGTCATACATATTGATACTGGAGAAAGAAGAAGAATAAGTCTATGATTATTACATTGGATCTCAATCATCCTCAACATAAGCTAGGGAAAGAAATAAACTAACATCTAGCAAGAAAGAGATAAGAGGAATAGGTCTATCTAATAAATCCTCCACGCTTATTATTTGTGCCTTCATGTACTTTGAATATGCATTGCACTTTAATCATCAATTGTTCCTTGTACCTAGAAAATACGAGAAACAAAAACATCAACAAAGTTGGTACGTGGAATTAAAGCTATACTATGCCGGCATATAAAATACTAGAATTGAAGAAGAAGAAAGAAAACATTATTTAAAGGCAGAAAATCAGATAATCCCAAGTTATTAGCCTCATTTATAGTGAACATGCATTACTATGGTGGACTTAGCACATAATTGCATAAATAGTGGGCCCTTCCCCGTGTACCTTGTACTCTAGGGATCTCCCCGTATACCATGTACTCTAGGGAGGTGCTAGTCAACATTAAAGCTTTCCCTCTCTAATAGGGAGTTTAATGAGCACCACTAGTAACTACATTTCACTTATATTCAATTATGTTCTTTTATGTTCAAGGCGGTGAATCATCAATTAATCATATATCAACATCCATCAATGTATATCAAGTTCATGCAAACAATTACATATACTTAACATCCAGTAGAAACTAGTCATATAATTATATCCACGTACCTTTAATTCTCAGATCTGGATTCCACAAGTCCTAAATTAGGAGAAGATAATAAATCACCCTGAAATGTAAACAAAACCCTAAGTTACTATGGATTCTCATTATTCCACATTAGGGCTTCTTATTAGGGTGTAGGTCATTTAGAGGGGTCACTTAGGATATATAGGATTCCGAGTTGGGGTCTGAGATTAGAGTCGTCCAGGTTATAAAAGGACATTTCAGTTATTAGGGTTTCCATAAATTGTACATAATAATCATGATGAGGTGAGAAAACTAGAAATTAAGGTTCTTCTCCATTATTACATCAACTGTCTTCCTTAGGTAGGATTTCGAGTAACATTATGACCAAGATCATAATTAGGGTTTAAATATTCCCAAGACAGAAATAAAAATCATTTATAACCATTATTCCACAAAACAATGTATTAAAAGGTCATTAGTGATGGTTGGCCATATATTCCAAAAAGGGTTCGGATCCACGTCATGATCCTATTTTATTTAGATAGCTTGGATTTTTCTGATGAAAATGGTGTACTTATTCGATATTTTCTGATAATCCTACCATTTTCTAGAGTTTTCCTAAGATCTGACCAATCAGGGAATATTAAAGAAATGAAACGAAAATAAAAAAAGAATTTGTGAATTCTATCTCGCGGATCATGCGAGGGATCCGATCAGCCGGACCCTCTCATTGACCCGTGAGCCAGTGCTCGTCCAGAGAGGTCAGGCTGGGGGGGTAAAAGACGTGTCTGCCCCTTTGGGGTTTACTTAGCAATGACGCCAGGTCAGGGTAGGTTAGTAATCCTGCCCTTTCGATTGTTTCCCCCTTGCGCGCGATGGCAGCAGGTTGATCAGACAACGAAGGAGAGGAAGGGTGGAGTAGCCCAGTCTGGATAGAAGGTGTCTGGGGGTGTGAGGATGGACGAATCCTCTTCGCGAGGTTCCCCCGAGTTCGGTGAGCCCAACAGCTCGATCGGAGGTGGACTATAGGTTGAGAACGTTTTCCACAGGTACAAAGAACGGAAAAGTGGATTTGGAGCCTTACCTTCCCTCGGGTTGGATTGAGGGGTCAAGAAGCTCCGCGTGATGTTCGTGAAGCTCAGTGGCTACTTCCTGCGGCTCAACGTGTCCCCGGACTAGCTGGCGATGGAGCTTTCGAGCTTGGTTGCGGCGGCTTGTCGACCCGGAGTTCTGGGCTTTCGCGGCTCCAACCGGTAGTGGGAACCTCCTCACTGAGGTCCACTGATGGTGTAGTGGCGCCGAATTGGGTGGAAGGTGCGACCGGAGTGAGGAGGGAGTCGACGTCCGGTGAACAGGAGGTGCTAGAGGGTAGGGAAGAGGGGACAAGTGTCGGTGGAATTGATGGTGCGGGAAGATGAAAGGGAGGTCAGGGAAGCTGTTGGGGGCCTTATAAGGGCACATGGTGGTCAAAGAAGTGAAGCCCTAAAATGGTTTCCGCCGCCAGTGGGAGGTGCGGGAAAGCGGGGAACCGTTCTCCCTGATTCGAGGGAGTTAGGTGACGTGGTCACCACCGTTGAGCTCGCCTGGGTGAGAGGGAGACCTCCTCCAAATATCTCACAAGGAGGGGTTGGGGTTTGGGCGCGAGGATCGTTGGAAGATCGGCTGCTCTGCATTAGGCGGAGACCGGGTCTTTCGGAGATGGAATACGAAGTCCTGGCCTTTGGATCCAGCGCGGATCATTATCTGCTTGATCGGATGGCTAGGATCGAATCCCAGCGAGGGCCGTGCCAAAGCAAGGGAAAATTGGCCGCGTGACAACATAAATTAGCTTGATATAATAAGGAACTTAGGTCTAGGCTATGTACAAGGTGATATATTAGCTCAAAATTAAATTGGTTATAACTCTTTGTTGGTAATTCCAATTGCAACAAAATTCTAGGGATAGCTTAATGATATCATTAAGTAGCTAAGCTACAAATTTGGAGTCATAATTCTGCAATTGACTACGTCAATTGACTAAATGTCATGCTACTTGTATTATGGACTTTATATATCATTATGGGTGGTCTTAGGTGAAATTGATGATCCATTTAATCGAATAATTGAGAGAGATGATTAAGGGCATAATTGGAACTATTAAAATTGTAAAGGAGAGAGAGACTAAATAATATATATGCAAAAACTCACTCTGTCACAGACGGTGTCTGTGCAGCTCCTGGTCGCACCGGGACTGACGACTCCTGGTCTTACCAAGACTGTCGGGATTGACAACTGTCCTCCGAGCGGTAGAAATCTCCCGCCTTTGAAGTAGTCCACACAGACCGCCTGGAAATCTAATCTCCTTGTTCCACAAGGAATTGGAAGGAGTCGCACCCTCCTGTTAGCGTACTAGTCACTGACACACTCTCCTGCCACCAGTCGCTTTCTGCAGTTGTCTTTCCCTTGCTGTGCCTCCCTTATCGGGTAGCACTTGCTCGGGCTCTCTCGGTTACCAAAACCAGAGAGAATGAAAACTTTACAGAGCAACTGGTTGCACTGAGTTGTTGTCAGAGAAGCCCCCAATACCCCTATATATAGGAGGGTCATGGGACAGGGTTCTCTATCTCGGGCAATGCGGGACTAAAGCAGGAGTAGAAGGGTTCGAGATTTTCCACAAAAACAACCAACTGCACAACCTGAACCGATCGTTCATTTCTAAAATTGTCGGTTGGGGACCTAAGCCGGTCGGTTGACACCTCAACCGATCGGTTGGGACCCATGAAACGGTCAGTTCACTTCTGAACCGATCGGTTCGTGGTCCTGGTCAGTTCCTGATTGACTTTTCATCTTTTGTTTCTAATTGGTATCAAATACCAATCCTTGTTCCAATCAAATTGGGCAAGTGAAATGAAAAAGGAAATTTCTCACCAATCCTACTTTCCCAACTTGCTCGGTTGCATCAGTTGAACCGATCGTTTCAAAAATTGAAGCAATAGTTTCATCCTGTCCATGAGCCGATCGACTCACCACCTGAGCCGATCGGTTCACCAAGCTCAACCGATCAATTCATCACATGAGCCAATCAGTTGGGAGTGCAGATTGTGTAGAAATAGTTAATCGCAGTTTCAATCAATTCGATACTCTAATCAATCAGTCCAACACCTTGAACATTATGATATTGAGCTATAAATTAATTGAGTGTTTAATTGAACTACTAAACTCCTTTAGTAATCAATCTAAACATTGTTTGTGGACAAAACTCCTCTTCCAGGTTAAATCCTATGTGTGTGACCCTACAGGTCCATTTCACGTTGGCAGTGAAAGTCCATAACACTTATGACTTCACAAGCAAAGAGCGGTGCCTAGTCACACATCAGTGCTACCCAAGTGAAATAGAAAGTTGGAGAACAACTTTCAATCCTACAATCCGTGAATGGTGTTACAGTGAATGTATAATTCCTTTGTCACTGATAGACCGAATGAACTCGAGGCATGGAATAGTCATCCTATCAACGTTCATTCATTTTCTTGATCTCAGAGTAGATTGGAAGAGATATGTATGACATCAATATCACATATTGATTCACACATGCGTGCATGCCTTTCTCAATCCTACTCATCAAGCGGCCATGGATATCAAACTCGCTCAGGAGGGACAAATCCCATAGCTATCACTCACCCCTCAAAAGCCCCATGTGTCAAAGCCACCCAATCATCACCTTTATAACAACCCATGTTTCGGGACCACGTTTGATGATGTCAAAGAGTGCCCAACGACATGTGTTGAGTGTAGTGATTTCAGGTCAAAGAATCACACTCACCACCATCACTGTGAGTACTGACTGTGACTACCATGTCATGGTTCCATGTGTCAAACTCACGATGGGTCTGTCCGGTACACTTGTTCTCTAACAAGTACCTATGTGTTTGGTTTGATATCTCTATACGATGACTAATGAGATTCTATCATCAACCAACACCACAATCTAGTCTTGTGTGTCATTGCTGTCTATCTACCTTCCACAATGACATCCGACTAGAGACATAATAAGAATGTACAAACTCTTAGCATCCGTATGATCTCATCGTTCAGGTCCTTAACCTGAAAGCATACGTCATTGAGTAATGTCATTCTCTAGACATTCAATCTGTTCTATCACTATCTGTTATGACTGAACCAAAAAGAATTGGAAGCTTGCCTTTGATGTTTATCAAATCAATCTTAATGTATCCCACCAATCATCCCATGATTGGCTCTCAGGGCATACATACCAACAGACTCCCACTTGCACTGTGAGCCAATCATCCTTGAATCATATTCATAGTGATCTTCAAACATGTCCCACATGTTACTATGCTCTAGTGCGAACATAGTGAGTTATGGAAACACCTTGCCAAAGTCAGTATTAATTGCATGTCTCACATCTCTTCGTTGTACGTCACACGTATGAGATGGAGTTGCCGTAATATGCGATCCAGTATTCCTTTGCTAACCTTTAGCCACATTGCATGATCAATGATTCCATACTTGTCATCAATGACCGGAATATCTATAAGTTCATCTCATGAACTTCCAAATCCATATAGTATCCATTGCTATTCTCTAACACATGGATACTCGGAATTTTCTTTTAAATGGATACATTGGAACACTTCCAATTATCAACAAACTTTCACTTTTATATATCCTATATATATTTTGCGATTAATTTTCTGTCCTTTTCGGAAGTTCGCATCAATGTAACTCTTTACATCGAACTCTTCCTTATCTCCATAGAACTAGTACTTATCAAGTTCTTATACTTTCCAGTAACCCTTACTGGAAGTAGACAGACATCCACTCGTCATGTCCCACATACGAGTTATCAGGATGAGCACATCATATTGTCATGTCCTATATACAAGATGATGAATGCATTTTATTCTTGCCATGTCGATACATGCAAGGTAATGGGATGATTACATACATGATAGATCTATATCTATTCTTAGTGTTCCCATTCTTCATAAGAATTTGACACTTGGCCTTGGAATACTAACTCCATGGAGCATGGACATGTTTTCTCCCACTGAATCTGTGCATACTGAACCCTTCTATACAGATAGTCAATGCATGGTTTCTCTTTTCAGGTCAAGAGATTTTTGAGAACTATCTCTATAGATCTCTATTCCTATCTCATAGGAAACATCTCTATCTTCCTTAAAGATAATTTCCACTTTTGGATTTCCATTCTAGAACATTTCCATTTCACATCAATCACGTGGAATGTGAACATGCTCCCACTAAATCACAGATCCCATCTTTATCTTTGACATATCAGTCAAACCCTTTGACTATATCATCAAAGTAAAGATCCAATTCTGAGTTTCTTGTACTCAATCAATCACATTGATTAGTCCATTGTAACTTATAGACTTCATTTGCATTAGTGGTTTCATAAACCTTATAGGTTGTGTCACGTACACATCCTTGTTTTATTCCTCATAGGAATGAGGTTTTAGTATCCATATGTCAAATGTCTTAGTCATTAAGTTGCAATCAACAAGCATCATCCTTCTCAAAATGTTATCCATGTGTATTAACACTTAAGACTCATTTGCACTTATGGATTACATCCAATGGGTGCTACCATCAAGGTCATACCTTATGGCTTACATGGAATTCATTTAGGATGTAATGGTCATTTACCATAACTCAAAATTTGGTTCTTCTCAAACATCTAGATAGTTGACTCATCACATGACCAACTCATCATATAGATGATCGAGATGGATCTGTCAAGGATATAAGAACTCACAACTCCTTGTGATTCTTAATGTCCTTTATTAGTGTGGGGTATTCTTTATTTAAGAAGAATTCAGTTATTTGATAATCATTCTCTAACTCCTTAGAGTATGTTCTTGATTTAGACATCACCATGACTTAATCATGAGCTCACTATGATACACTATCATAATCACTCATAATGTTCTCAAACATTTGGTCTAAGTATTTCATTCATTGATCTCATCAAGAATTTACACTTTACCAAATTTGTACTTCATCTATGATAATCTTGAACACTTCAAGATATTCATATTGGTATTTCTTTAAACACCATTTGAAGTATTAGCATTTACTCCAATAGGTATGTAAATACATCACATGTATTATACCTAATAGGATAATCATTCTCCGACTACCATTAGTGAAGATTGACTAATCATGTCCAAGAGATTCATGTCTCTTACTGGTTATCCAACCAATAGAGTCTAGATTTATCCATCATATGGAAACTAGAAATGAATTTCTCATGATTGATGCTAATTTGATTGTTTGAGTTATCAATAACTTTAGGTATCATTTTATCTTATGCATATCAAATACCATAAGATAAATAAGGCATTGCCACAAAGATCATATCTTTATAAATTGAAACATTTCTTTATTGATTGCCATTATTGTCATACAATATGCAAAAATAAAGTGTTTCTGTCTATTGGAAAATATGAAATAGCAGTTCATAACTGTATTACATGCCTTTTAGGCTGAAAAATAAACTAAAGTACAACTATCTATGGCGGAAACACTTGCCCCATTTATTGAGTGCTTTACACTTTACATCTTGGTATCATATACCTCAAAAAGTGTTACAAGTTTATTTTTTGTGACACCTTTAGGTAGAGATGTCTGTCACCTCCTTCTTCTTTCGTTCTTCCAGATAGAGAGGACAATTCCTTTTCCAATGTCCTGGCTTTTGATAATGGTGAAAATTTCCTTTCTTGGTCACGCCTCCCTTGGCCTTGAGAGCTGAAGACGTCTTGGGCTCCTGGCTAGCATCAGAACCTTTCTTAGCTTTGTCCTTGCCCTTGCGCTTGGACTTGCCTTTCTTGCTTGTGATCACCATCACAGACTTAGGCGTGTCCTTCTTCATCTGTGTCTCGGCTGTCCTCAACATGCCTGACAACTCTGACAGTGGCCTATCAAAGTTGTTCATGTTGTAGTTCATCACAAACTGACTGTAGGATTCTGGAAACGATTGCAGTATCACGTCAGTAGCCAACTCTTGGCTTAGTGGAAATCCCAGTCTTCTCAAGTTCTCCACATACCCAATCATCTTGAGTGTGTGAGGACCAACTGGATCTCCTTCTGTCATGACGCACTTGAATAGTGCCCTTGAGACATCATATCTCTCTTTCCGTGCTTGATCTTCATACATGTTCCTGAGATGGTGAATCATCTCAATGACACCCATGTTCTCATGGTGTCTCTGCAACTCATGGTTCATAGAGGATAACATCAAGCACTTTGCATCAATGGCATCATCAGAATGCTTCTTGTAAGCATCCCTTTCTGTATTTGGTGCATTAGGAGCAGGTTCCTCTGGAATTGGAGTATCCAGGACATAGAGCTTTCGCTCTTGAGTGAGAACAATTCTCAATGTCCTATACTAGTCGTGGAAGTTTGTCCCATTTAGCCTGTCCTTTTCAAGGACCGATCACAAAGAAAAGTGATTGTTGTTTGTTGTCATTTGTACTACAAAAAGGAAATATGCAATTTTCGTCCAAAAACTCATTTTTGACTTATTTGATTGGTTTGAAAAGTTGACGATATAATTAGGCCTTTAATTAATTATCGCTCCGACTATTTTAGTTCAAATTGATAGCCCTCACAATCAATTCAGAAGATTGCAGCGTACAACCTTCTAGTGGGCAAGATCCTGAAATCCTCTAAGTCATGGACCAGCTAGGACTGTCACCCACAACTTAGATCTCTCAGGTAGGCAACTCTTGCCAATTGCATCATATGCAACTCTTGATAAGATGTCATATGCAACTCCTTGCCATGATCATCTCCACGCCTCAAGGTGCTAGATCCTATCTAGGTCACCTTGTTAAGTCCGACCCAAAGCAAACACGATGAATATGCACCCTGCTAGGGAAGACCCACACATTCATCCTTCACACTTCCACGAGATAGACAGTGCACCACGCTAGGGCGTGCCCACACTTGGTCGATCAAGCTTTTCACGTGTGTCACATTTGGAAGTCATTTAATATTTAATGAGGGATTTGGTTTTTATATACATATACATATCCAATCACCACAATACATAGTACATATCATATACATGCTATATCCCACAGAAAACATGTAAAACGATAAAAGCGATGATTATGGCCATCCTAATGTGATTCCTCAAGCCAAGAGGAATCACGGTCATCTAGGTCTACATCACATGCAACCTGTACAAGATGAACTCTGTGCTTTGCCTTTCTGGGTTTGATCAACTCATCACATGACTGATCGGCTCGCCATCAGGCCGGTCGGCTGTGTGCCACCAGCCGATCGGTTGGCTCCTCCAACCGATCGGTTCGCTTGGTCGTCGTACATCTCATCATGGCCACCACCCGCTCGTCTCGCTCCTCAAACTGGTCATCAACCGATCGACTCACTCCTTGAACCGATCGTCTCGAACTTCAACCGATCGGTTCACGCCTTGAACCGACCGTCTCAGCTGTCGTCAAGATGTCCTCCGATCTTTGACATAATAGGAAATAAATTTCTATCCTATTTTACATTGTAAAAAGAGAAACCTCGAGTTACATTCGAGGGGAGCAAAGGTAGGAAAGAAATCTTGAAAAATTTTGAGTTACATCAGAAATAGAAGTAGGAAGATCAGTGTGCAGACCGAGATGCAAGCAACCACATACAACCATACACAGATAGGGTTTATTGGCCATATACACGCTATACATCCACCATAAAACTCGTTTAAGGGCGACGCGTATCGAGTGCATTAATATTACATATCATATATGTATATTGGGATTTGTGGATTTAGGATTGGACATGCATAAAGCCAATTTTATTCGCATCGTATGCAATAAATAAAGCCGACAAACCAAAATCGATCACATCGATAATCCTAAAGTATAGAGCAGTTGACGTGGCTCTGATACCACTGTTGGGTTTTAGGGGAGGCAGAGAAGGCAGCGGAAACAAAAATTTTCCTCCCTAAACCCAAAACAAGGAAACGCGTCAACGTCTATACAATAGGAAAGGGATGGTTTGTGGAATCATACCTTGTCCCGAGGCTTGCTCAGCGACAATACCTCGCGGCTTGCGTGGTCTTCACCTCTGGTCTTGGACTGTGTCTGTGCAGCTCCTGGTCGCACCGGGAGTGACGACTCCTGGTCTTACCGGGACTGTCGGGATTGACAGCTGTCCTCCGAGCGGCGTAAATCTCCCGCCTCTGAAGTAGTCCACACGGACCACCTGGAACTCCAATCTCCTTGTCCCACAAGGAATTGGAAGGAGTCGCACCCTCCTGTCAGCGTACTAATCACTGACACACTCTCCTGCCACTAGTCGCTTTCTGTAGTTGTCTTTCCCCTACTGTGCCTCCCTTATCGGGTAGCACTTGCTCGGGCTCTCTCGGTTACCAAAACCAGAGAGAACGACAACTATACAGAGCAACTGGTTGCAATGAGTTGTTGTCAGAGAAGTCCCTAATACCCCTATATATATATAGGAGGGTCATGAGACAGGGTTCTCTATCCCGGGCAATGCGGGACTAAAGCAGGAGTAGAAGGGTTTGAGATTTTCCACAAAAACAACCAACTGCGCAACCTGAACTGATCGTTTCATTTCTGAAACGGTCGATTGGGGACCTGAGCCGGTCGGTTGACACCTCAACTGATTGGTTGGGATCCATGAAACGGTCGGTTCACTTCTAAACCGATCAGTTCGTGGTCCTGGTCAGTTCCCGATTGACTTTTCATCTTTTGTTTCTAATTGGTATCAAATACCAATCATTGTTCCAATCAAATTGGGCAAGTGAAACGAAAAGGAAATTTCTCACCAATCCTACTTTCCCAACTTGCTCGGTTGCATCAGTTGAACCGATCGTTTCAACACTTGAAGCAATCGTTTCATCCTGTCCATGAGCCGATCGACTCACCACCTGAGCCGATCGGTTCACCAAGCTCAGCCGATCGGTTCATCACATAAGCCGATCGGTTGGGAGTGCAGATTGTTTAGAAATAGTCAATTGCAGTTTCAATCAATCTAATTCTCTAATCAATCAGTCCAACACCTTGAACATTATGATATTGAGCTATCAATTAATTGAGTGTTTAATTGAACTACTAAACTCCTTTAGTAATCAATCTAAACATTGTTTGTGGACAAAACTCCTCTTCCAGGTTAAATCCTATGTGTGTGACCCTGTAGGTCAATTTCACATTGGCGTGAAAGTCCATAACACTTATGAAATCAAAAGAAAAGAGTGGGGCCTAGTCACACATCAGTGCTACCCAAGTGAAATAGAAAGTTGGAGAACAACTTTCAATCCTACAATCCGTGAATGGTGTTACTGTGAATGTATAATTCCTTTATCATTGATATCCCGAATGAACTCGAGGCATGGAATAGTCATCCTGTCAATGTTCATTCATTTTCTTGATCTCAGAGTAGATTGGAAGAGATATGTATGACATCAATATCACATATTGATTCAAACATGTGTGCACTCCTTTCTCAATCCTACTCATCAAGCGGCCATGGATATCAAACTCCCTCAGGAAAGACAAATCCCATATCTATCACTCACCCCTGAAAAGCCCCATGTGTCAAAGCCACCCAATCATCACCTTTATAACAACCCATGTTTCAGGACTGTGTTTGATGATGTCAAAGTGGGCCCAACGACATGTGTTGAGTGTAGTGATTTCAAGTCAAAGAATCACACTCACCACCATCATTGTGAGTACTGACTGTGACTACCATGTCATGGTTCCATGTGTCAAACTCACGGTGGGTCTGTCCGGTACACTTGTTCTCTAACAAGTACCTATGTGTTTGGTTTGATATCTCTATATCATGACTAATGAGATTCTATCATCAACCAACACCACAATCTAGTCTTGTGTGTCATTGCTGTCTATCTACCTTCTACTATGACATCCGACTAGGGACATAATAAGAATGTAAAAATCTTATTCTAGACATACGTCATTGACTGAACCAGAAAGCATACGTCATTGAGTACTGTCATTCTCTAGACATTCAATCTATTCTATCACTATCTCTTATGACTGAACCAGAAAGAATTGGAAGCTTGCCTTTGATGTTTATCAAATCAATCTTAATGTATCCCACCAATCATCCCATGATTGGCTCTCAGGGCATACATACCAACATAATCTTCCTTATTTATTATAATCTGGGAATGCTCGGTGGACTTCCCGAAGAGAGTGCATACTGCGGTTGTAACTCTATAGTGAAGATACCAGTATACCCTGGTAAGCTAATTACAATTTACACAAGATGTCCTGCCAGTAGTCTCATACTGACCGAGATAGGTGAGGTCTTGGCAGCCGGCTCTTCCATTGACCTTGTATGGTACCAATTTTGACTAAGTGGTGGTTGGTTGGAGCATGAGCGGTATACCTCATATCCTCAGGGCATAAGTGTGATTGTAAATATGTAATCAGCCGTGTAGCGTATTTGGTTAAGGATCGAATACGGAAAACACTGGTTGATGTTCACTTCTTTTACACATCTTAAATGAATAGATGTTATACATGTTCTTCATATTCATTATAAAATGAATAGATGATTCAATGCTCTATCATAGATAGTTGCATTACTTTTAAGGGTGAGATTGCTCTGTTCTGCTAATAAATAGTAATTAATCTTTCTTATTAATATAAAACAACCTTTGCTCAGTTTTATACTATTTATGTGTGATAATAATATTGTTGGCGGAGAGTTATATCTCTCACTGGGATAATTGTCTCACCCCATGGGATCCACAATTTTTAGGTGGACGTGGACGAGGAGGTAGAGACCTTACTGTAGAGGGAGACAACAAAAACAGGAGCAGTAGTAACAACTCAGGTTGAGTGTACTGTCTGTCATGTCTTGTAGATAGAAGTCCTATGTGTCGTTTCTGTACTCTCAGGTCCTTGGGAGTTAGTACATAGTGGTTCTATGAACGATATGAGATTTTGGCTTGATTGCCTTGAGGTTTTATGTTGCTTATGTATATGTTTTGGAAAAGCAACTGTTATATGTTATGCTTGAGATGAGATGATACAATGTATGTACAATGTGAACCCTGATATGTATAAAGTTTTGGTTCTTTCCTTAAGAGTTTCCTGGTAATGGATCTCTTTGCAAAATGATTTTAATTTTTAGTGATTTTTGTTAATCTGCTGCTTATGGTTATTCTGCAATTATTATTGGTGGTAATTTGGCTTGATTCGATGTCAGGTCATCATAAAGTTTTGGTATTAGATCTTAAGATTCGCTGAGTATACAGAGACATAGGACTAAGGTGTTGAGTCTGTTCTAGTGTCCTCTAGTATATCTTATAGTGACTTCTGCTTATGCAGAAGATAGAGTAAAGCTTAAAGATGTCTGGAGAACATGAGGAACACATTGTTGAGAGCAATGTTGTTGCACTAGGAGAAGGTGCAAGAGATCAGGTGAGAAAAGAACGACTATTTGAGAATCCCCAGGTTGATCAAGTCATGATAGAGAACCCTGCTTTTAATGCTCTCACTGGACTAGTTATGATAGCATTGACACATATAGAGGATCAAATACTAGTAATACAAACTAGATTACCAGTCCCCAATGATGAAGTTTTGGGCTCTAGCAGGATTTCTGATCAACATAGTTATGTTGGAGCAGTGGAAAATGTCAAAAGGACTAAGATACGACAAGAAAATAGAACCTACTACCAGTGTAGGCAAGTAGGACATTTTATGAGGGAATGTCCAGTAAAGGATCATGAGGTAGAAATTAAGAAAAGATCTACCCAAACTTGGGAACAGATGCCTAGTAACTCTAAAAAGGGGAATTTCTTGGTGCCATCAATACAACAAACACTTAGTGCACCAGGGCAATGGCTACCAAGAAAGGGCAAAGGACCTAAAGTCCCACAAGTTAGAACTCTTCATTTAGATTCTACATCGGTAATAAGGTTGATAATACCAGGGAGTGCATTTAAGACATGTCATAGATGTAGACAGGTTGGGCATATTAGATCCTTTTGTCTGAAAAGAAAGGAGGGAATGACCCAACCACTGAGGCAGAGTCAACAAGGCACTTAAAGCCACAACGGCTTAACAGTGGCACACGAGGACGTGGACAGGTGTCCCAAGAAGGTCCATCTGCACCAAATGATAGAGCACGATGTTGGAAACATGCAACGACATGATTCTATGCAATGAATCAACCTGAGGTAGTAATCGATCCACGAGTTGAGACAAGTTAGATGAAATTGTTTCATTCTGATATATCTTCTCCTGATTTTATCTGTTATTTATAAGAAAAGTAGTTGTAGTTGAGATTCCTTTGTTTAGTCCTATGAGGACATAAGGAAGATGAGAACTTACATTCTATCCAGTAATGTTTTAAATGTTTTATAATTATTGTTGTCTGTATAAAAGAGAATGAGGTGTAAGAGATATGCCTGGAGAAATCTAGGGATACTAAGTCCTACGATAGGGGTGATATGAAAAGTAAAGTATATGATATCAAACAAGGTGCATACTACCTAATCTCAATACTTGTATACCCTGGCCAGACATTCATCTATTGAAGGCAAGGTAAGTATGAGACTCTTAGATTGCTATCTTTTTTATTACTCTGAACAAGTAGTCATTTGGAGACAATCTAAAGAGCATAATGAAATTGAAAATATGGCATGGATACTTCTATCACATCTAAAATGTAATGAAATAGAAACTGAGTTTATCTCATACCATCATGTGAAGTATGAGGAGGTAAGAAGTACAATTCTCATGATAAGAGAAAGGGAACAAGGGTGATGATCCATGTTCAATAAAGAATATGTGAAAAGTAAAGATCTTTTCCATGATATGAATGTAGACAAAATTAGAAAATGTTGATGAACATACTAGACAATAATCAAAGAAGGTGATAATCTCTTTTCTTTGATAAACAACCCTGGATAATGATGGGGCAATATAAATGAATATGTTTCCTTGTGTTCTTTCCTTGTAGGGACATGGCAATTAAGTAAGTCTTATGACACTTGATGTGCATGGATTAGAAGTAATTTGTAAATGGGTACTTTGAAAAGTATTAGCTAGTCTTGGATTTCAGTTCCAAGGCAAAGATTATATGTGATAAGTAATGTCCCAAGATGAAAGAAAGGTCCTACTATATGTTCAGATTTAGTAATAACAACAGAGAGATGGAAATGATGAGGATGTGATGTGTTTTTGGCACATGTATCAGGTACCAAGGTAAAGAATCCTAGTATCCAAGAACTTTCAATGGAATGAGAAAATGAGAACATGACTCCTCATAAGATGATTAATGTTTGGTTACCTAGAAGGGCCAACTTTGAGATTAGTCTAATTACATACTATAGTATGGATATCATATGTTAGGGGTTTATGCTCTGCATAAATTGATAACACCCATTTTATGGCTTCTAGAGCTTATATTTTACTATCAAAACTGCCTCCAAACCTTACTTCCTCTCTGTTTTATCTCATTTACTGAATAGAAATAATGCCCACTATGCTCGTTACAACATTTCCTATCTTTTGCAGAGTTTCTCTTATTTTCCCACCAAAAGAATGCTAATGGGCCCGTCCCGGCCCATCCATGACAAGTTACCTCTCTCAGCCCATCAACCAGCGAAGCGACACACCCTTTACTCGTCAAGGTCGCTACCCGATATGGCAACAACCCGACACAGGTGCGTCGCGTGGGAGTCGTGACGGTCTGAATGCTATTTACCCGATAAAGAGCCTTACCTACCACGATCCATCAGTCGACGAAGTCTATCGCATGACACGACCACCCCTCAGTGCAACAGCCCACCAAAGTCTTTACCCGACACGATCTGGTGCGATTTACTTATAACCCGGGACGCGACGGCCTCCGCCAGTCATGCCAGGCGAAAGACGTGTCGACCCTCTCCCAAAACCACATTAACGAAGTAGACAAAGGACTCATGGCCAAACGAGGGCCTCAACTCCCACCATCCGCTGCCTATAAATAGCAGCTACATGACTCCGATGGGACGGGTCAGAACCCTAGAAGAGCTAAGTCTTAGAGCATAAAAGAGCTAGTGCGTCGAGTTCCCAGGCCTGCTGGGCGATACTAGGTGAGCACACCCCCAACCCAAGAGGGACGGGAGGAGTTCACTTAGAACTTGACCCGGTAGCAGCAACAACACGACACGACCTTCACGACTACTTCAAACATGTCAGGTCTCTAGCTGGGCTTCAACCTGATATGGCTCACCCATCTATACCCAACACGAGGAACCGAGAACCTAAGATGAATCTAACCCGACACATGTCCTAACACGACATGATACCGAACCAGATATGGCTTACCCGTCACGACTACTGCCCGATAGGGCCAGCAGCCTGATACAGCCATATCGGGCAGGGAGTCCCTTCCCGATACGCCCATTACCCATCACGATTTATGACCCGACACAGTCAAGAACCTGACACGGTCATATCCCGATATGGATCCTACCTGGTACTGGGTTAGCATTTATCTTTGGGGTCCGCCACTATGTATATCAACCTCCTACATCAAGGAGGCCGATACATATCTTCCCTATTTCAGCAATTTACTTTCATTTACTATTGCATTGTAACTAAACCTTTTTACCTCCTTATGCTAATGGAAACTATGGAATTTAGCTCATGTTGTCCCGTGTATGGTTCCTTTTTGTTGGATGATTTCTTTATAGCATCTGAGCTCTAGTCTCTTCTGTTTGAATCATGCTTTTGACTGGCTATCGAATCATGTTTCTCGTTTTGACTCCTTCGAGAGAAGGATGTCGTAAACTCTAGAGTTTGGTTTGGTTTGGGTGTATGAGATTACCTAGGATCAGGGTTGCCCCGATATATCTTTCCACTCTAGTCTATGTCCAATACTCTTGAGAGAGAGAATTGGTGCATAGTCAGAGGCATTCTCTTTGAGAGAAGAGGGTGTAGGGTGTATTCTGCTGCCACTTGTTATGTTTAAGTTTTCCTCCTACGTACTTTACCCTGACGATAGTTTTATCTCCTCAGTTTCCAATATGCAAAACCTCTGTAAAAATTGCTAAACCTTAAAACACTAATTATTCTGGTAACTCCCCTTGGAGATAGACTTTTTGTTTGATTCTTTATAATTCTTTCTTGTTATATCAAAACCTTATCCTTTGACTTTTTTCGAAGTTCTTAGACAAGTAAAATTGAGTTCTAAAGCGTCGTTCTTCCTATCCATGTGTTTGACCCCGAACTATTTCGACCCTGTGCTAGTTGCAGGATGTCTTAAACATTCGAGTATTATAAATTTCTAAAGTCTGATAACCTAGACATGACTCCATTATTGGACCCACGTTTAAGGCTTGTCAACTTTTGGCACCGTTGCCGGGGAGACAGGCAACAAAAACCATTCTACGAACTCTAGTTTTGCTTGCACTTTGCCAAAAACCTTGTACATATGCATATAATATTGTAAATATTTACTGCACATAGTCCATACAACTTACTAATACCTTTACACTTTTATTTCTTTCCAGGTACTTTATCACCTTTTCAAGCCATCTTCGCTTCTGAAAATTCATGGCCGAGCAACCTCCAAAAGCCCACTCCCTACGCTCGTTTGTCCCAGTATGGGCAAATGAAGAGAGGAATCCAGTGGTTGTGCAACCCCTCAATGTTGCCAACTTCGAGTTAAAGCCTTCTTTCCTCCAGCTGCTACATCATAGCCGGTTTGGCAGGAATACTACTGAAGAAAACCCGTACAACCATCTCAAAACTTTCAAGAGGACTTGCAACACCTTCAAGATCAATAGAGTTCCGATAGCACACATCTACATCCAATGCTTCCCTTTCTCTCTAAGAGACAAAGCGTTGGAGTGGTACACAAGTCTGCAAGATGGGAGTCTTCCTGATTGGGAGCATCTCTCTAACGCGTTTATTGCCAAGTTCTTCCCCATTGAAAGAACAATCAAGTGTCAGAACAAGATAACAAGGTACTCACAGAAACCCTCGGAAAACTTGCACGAGACCTGGGAAAGGTTTCAAATTACCAGCAGGAGTGCCCACATCATGGCTTTTCCGAACCTAAGCTGATCACCACATTCTATAATGGGGTGTGTGTCGCAGAGATGAAATCCCTGAATGTTGTAGCTGGCAACGATTTCTTAGGACTCAGTGCTCAGAGGGCCATAGAAATTATCGACAACATGGCTACAAATCAGTAGGATAGCGAGTACGATCGGGAGTCCATGGGCCATACCACTCCAAGAGAATCCAAAGCGATGGAAGCCCTCACGGCTAAGTTGGACAAAATTGTAACCAATGTCTAAACCTTGAAGGAGCAGGGGTATAAAGGAAAAGTCTGGCAGGAAGTGGTGAGGAGCTGCGTCACCTGTGGAGAGCCAAACCACCTGTCTGACTTCTGCTCCCACACAGTCGTTCAAGGAGATCTTGATGAGGACAGTACGGAAAATGTTAGTTATGTCCAGTACGAATGCCCTGATCACCCTGGTTTTTCCTATGAAAACACCAGCACAGATGAGAACTCTCATCAACTGGTGGGCGGAAATCCCTCGGGAGGACCGTCGAACCAGCAACATCAAATGGGGTTCCAGTAGCAGTGGACTTTCCAGCAAAACCATCCGCAATGACCATATATGATGACAGAGCTGATGTCCTTTGCCAAAAAGTAGAACAACCTGAACGAGAAGATGCATGAAATCTCTGTGGATAGCACAGCCCTGCTTAAGTTGATGCAGCATCAGATGTGGGGATTCTTTGCCCAGATAGGGGATCTCCAGCAGCACAATAAATAGATCGACCAACAGTTGGCGAGCCTTGCCCAGAGCATCAATCATCAATTGGGGTGTTTCCTCTGCAACACCGAAGAGAATCCACGTGGGCATGAGACCGCAAAAAATGGTCATCTTATGGTCAGGTACAGTGGTACGAACATCCATTGAAAAGGAAGTAATAGTAGCGATGGCACCAGGTAAAAACGATAGCCCCGAGGAAGTTGAAGAAGAAGTCCTTGCAAAGTTAAGGAAAGTAACCAAAGAAAGAGTCAACGATGTTTCTTCTGAAGAGCGTCCGGACAAGTACACACCCCGCGTACCCTTCCCGCATAAGTTGGTGAAAGCTCAGTTGAAAAAGAGGTACGAGAAGTTTATGTCCGTGATAAAGAAATTGCATCTTGACATCCCGTTTCTGGATGCCATTGAGGAGATGCCTACTTACTCCAAGTTTCTAAAGGATCTGATTTCGAGGAAGAAGAGAGGTGAAGATGTGGAGACCGTAAAGCTAGAACAGATATCCAACTCCTTCATCAAAGCAAGTATGTCATCAAAGAAGAAAGATCATGGGGCCTTTGTCATCCCCTTCGAAGTTGGGGATAACATAACCCGTAAAGGTCTAGCAGACTTGGGGGCAAGCATCAGCCTGATGCCCCTATCCCTTGCAAAGAGGATTGGACTCACTGATATGGTAGGAACCAACATGAGGATTCAGCTATCCGATCACACCTTTACCAGGCCATTCGAAGTAGTTGAGGATGTGCCCATTCGAGTTGGGTGATTCTTTATACCATGTGATATAGTTTTGATTGATATAGTAGAAGATCTCAACTTCCATATTATCTTTGGGTGACCTTTCCTAGCAACCGGTCGGGCCCTCATCAACGTAGAGGCGGGTATGATTATGATCAGGGTTGGAGGATATCACATCGACTTCAACATCATATATTGTATGAAAGCCCCTTCGTTCTTTGAATCCTCTTATTTCGTTGAAAGCTATCAGGAGCTATGAAATGAAGTAAGGGAAGAAAAGGCCATGTTAGACCCGCTGATGCGAGCCCTATCTGGCGAGGCACAAGAGGTCGAGGAACTACTGGATTTTTTGGAAGTTGAAGGTTTGCCCGAAGAAGAAGACCCTGTGGAGACAGTTATGTATGCTGCCCTCCATAAAGACCCCGCTGATGGACAAGAGAAGGATACCCAGCCCGAGTTGAAAGTTTTACCGAGAGGCTTGGAATACCATTTTCTATATGAGGAGAAGATGAATCCGGTGATCATTAACTCAGAGTTGATAGACAACCAAAAAGATCAGTTGCTTGAGGAGTTGAGGCTACGGAGAAAAGCCCTAGGTTACTCAATCATAGACCTGAGGGGGATCAACCCTTATGTGTGTATGCATAGGATCCATCTGAAAGAGGACTCCAAACCATATGCCCAACCGCAGAGGAAGTTGAATGAGAAGCTCAGAGAAGTGGTCAGCAAGGAGGTTGTCAAACTCCGAGATGCAGGAATAATCTACACCATCAATGATAGCACATGGGTAAGTCCAATCCAAGTGGTTCCAAAGGAAGGAGGCATAAGATTGGTTAAAGGAGATAATATAGTCGAGGTGGCTACCAAGACGGTCACCGGCTAGCGGATGTGTATCAATTACTGAAAGCTCAACACCACCACCTGCAAGGACCATTTCCCCCTCCCATTTATCGATCAGATGCTGGAGCGCCTGGCCCATCACTCCTATTTTTGCTGGTTGGATGGGTATTCAGGGTTCTATCAGATCCCTATTCACCCTGACAATCAAGAAAAGACCACATTTACATGCATCTATGGAACTTTTGCTTTTAGAAGAATGCCCTTTGGGCTTTGCAATGCACCTGCCACCTTTCAACGGTGCATGAATGCCATCTTCGCCTATTTTCTAGAGGATAAAATGGAAGTCTTTATGGACAACTTCATTGTTTATGACAGATCCTTTGATGATTTCCTTAATAACATATCTCTGGTGATGAAGAGATGTGAAGAGCAGAGTCTTACCCTTAATTGGGAAAAGTGGCACTTCATGGTGCAAGAAGGAATAGTCCTAGGACACAAGGTATCCAACAAAGGTATCGAAGTCGATCAATCCAATGTGGAGGCGATAGCCAAGATTCCTCCTCCCACATCTGTTACAGGTATCGGATGTTTCTTAGGTCATGCCGATTACTATCGACGGTTCATTAAAGACTTTTCAAAAATAGCAAAGCCCCTTTCCAACCAATTGATGAAAGATGTGAAATTTTATTTCGTGGATGAGTGCATGAAAGCATTCTCCACTTTGAAAGACGCTTTGGTATCCACACCCATTCTCCAGTCCCCCGACTGGAATCTTCCTTTTGAGCTCATGTGCGACGCCAATGACTTTACCATAGGCGCAGTCCTTCGCTAGAAAAAAGATAAAAAGCACCACGTGATCTTTTATGCAAGTAAGACCCTGGATGAGGCACAACTGAATTATACTACTACTGAGAAAGAGATTCTGGCAATTGTATATGGTTTTGATAAGTTTTGATCCTACCTCGTGGGCTCTAAGGGGATAGTTCACACCAACCACGAGGCCATCAAGTACTTAATGTAGAACAAAGATGCGAAGCCTAGGTTATTACGTTGGGCGTTGTTGTTACAAGAGTTCGATCATGAAATTATAGATAAAAAAGGTTCTGAGAACGTAGTCGTCGACCACCTTTCGAGGATCCGAGTGGAGGACGACCACCCCTGCCAATTAACAAAAGTTATGCCAATGAATTTATCTATGTTGCCCACTTGGCCAACCCTGAAGGGCCATGGTATGTAGATTTTTGCAATTACCTGGCCTGCAAACAACTACCCCCAGAAATTTCCTACAATCAGCAGAAGAAATTCTTCTCTAATTTGAAGAACTATTACTGGGATGACCCTCTGTTGTTTAGGCATTGTGCCGATGGCTTGTATAGGTGTATACATGAGGATGAAGCCCCGAAGATTCTATTTGGGTGTCATTCCTCCCCCTATGGAAGGCACCTGGGAGGTAAAAGGACCACAACTAAGGTACTCCAGTCAGACTTTTATTAGCCAACTCTCTTAAAAGATGCACACGCCTATGTTAAAGCTTGCAATGAATGTTAGAGAATTGAGAATATTTCCTATTGAAATGTGATGCCGCTGTCAGAATGGATTGAAGTAGAAGTCTTTGATGTGTGGGGGATAGACTATATAGTACCTTTCCCCTCTTCCTATGATTTCAAATATATCCTTGTTGTAGTTGATTACGTCTCCAAATGGGTAGAGGCTATACCCAACACCACTTGCGACGCCAAAGCAGTGATAAAGCTCTTTACTAAGATAATCTTTCCAAGGTTTGGAGTGCCGAGAACCGTCATCAGTGATGTAGATCTCTCTTTGCAGAAAGGAAATTTGAATCAATTTTGCACAGATATGGTGTTCGCCATAAAGTTGCCACACCATACCACCCGCAGACGTCCAGACAAGTCGAAGTTTCTGACAGGCAGATCAAGCAGATCTTAGAGAAAACGGTCGGCAAGTCTCGTAGGGACTGGTCAACCAAGTTAGATGATGCTCTCTGGGCATATAGGAGTGCCTACAAGATGCCACTCAGTACTACACCGTATCGCCTGATATATGGGAAAGATTGCCACCTACCCTTCGAGTTGGAGCATAAAGCGTTCTAGGCCATCAAATGCCTTAACATGGACCCAACACTAGCTGGAAAGTAGAGGTTTCATCAACTATAAGAATATGAAGAGCTTAGGCTTCACGCCTATGAAAATGCAAGGATCTACAAGCTAAGAACCAAAGTCTAGCATGATTCCCATGTGCGAGCAAAGGACGTCCAGGAAGGTGATAACGTCTTATTGTTTAAATCTTCTATTTGTCTTTTTCCAGGAAAATTGCAGACTAGGTGGTACAGACTGTTCATAGTAGCAAAGATATACCCATCTGGGATTATGGAGCTATATGATAAATAAGATCCAACGAAAGTTTTTCCAATCAACATACACCAGGTCAAAAGGTTCTATGAAGATGAAGCCTTAGTGAGGAGATCTGAGATACCCCTGGAGGATGCCAAAGATGCATTTACCAAAGAAACATAGCAGGATTCGAAGATGTCGAGCTGACGACACAAAACACAACGTTCCTCGGGAGGCAACCCGAGCCTTTACTTTCCTAGAATATGATGTTATTTCCTTTTTCTGCAAAGAACATTATGAACAATCTCATTATAATAAAGCCCAAGTCTTAGCCCACACAATGAGCACAGACTCTTTTTCATGGGCCACCGACTTAGTTTTATTTGACTTGGTGAGTAATACTATCTGAGGCCAAAGTTTACCCTTAGGCGAATGATGTTTTACTCATCAAGTGCCTTATGATCTTTAGTTGTTCTATCATTGTTTTTTTTTCTTTAAGCCCTTTGCTAGCATATCGGGCATGAATGATACCTTTTTTCTTGCTTTTGTTCAATGTGGCAAGTTATGTGATAGCCGAGTCGCCCAACCCACCTTGATGAGTATCGGGTGACCCCTTAGATTCAGTTTTAGATAGTTTTGCACAGGCGTGCCGGGCAAAAGATGTGCCGCGTGATAAGCGGCCTGGGCTGCTGTATCGCCAGACCGTATCAGCTTGCATGCCCCGCGCTTGTAAGATTTAACCGGCTTCCCGACACCTGTGTTGGGTAGACCTATCGCCCAACACATCGCGCACCGTGCGACACGAGCGTCGCACAGATCATTGTCGCGAAAAAAGTGCACCGGGGAACGCATATCGGCCGACACATCATTGTCGCCCGATACGTGTGCCGTGCAATGTAAAGCCTTCTCGAAATCTTCGTGACGTGACAGATTAGACATGTTTTACCGTGCTCTAGAAGATGATTTTCATGCATGTGCGACACATATCTTGGTTTTTACCCGTTTTACCCCGCTCACGACCGGCTATATATAGTAACTCGAGTTTAACTGTGTCGGGCAACCAAATTACCTTCTTTCTACTCCCGTATCGCACATTCTCTTCACCATTCCAGCTCCTCTAGCCCGATATAGGCAAAACCTGTGGCACCCTGCTTATCGCGTGACTTTGTGTCATGCAGTCTGTATCGACCAAACCTTATCTTGTGACCGTATCGCATTCTGGCCCGTGTCGGGTAGACTCTTTTTAACGCGTACCAAGTTTCCTTTTATCACGCGATAGGTGTGTCATCCTTGCTACCATTCTATTTTACATCACCTTTTGCCTGTGCCGTGCGACACCCGTGTCACGCGACACGATGACAAACACGTCGATATCGGGTAAAGACCTTGAACTCGCAATGACGACTGTATTGTTTAGTTTGTTTTTTCAACACTTTAGTCTGTGCCAGGTGACATGAGTATTGCCCAACACAGCACATCGCACGTCCTTTATGATCATCGTGTTATCGTGTTTTCACCTCTGCCGCACGACACCCATGTCGCGTGACACCCTATCAGGCATCTATGCTGCGTAGGCTCAGTTTTGAGGAAGTCACCCGATATCGGTCTGTTGCTTAAATCATATCGCCCAGATCTTATCGTTTTCGCAATGTCGAGCTCACCTGTGCGATGTTTTTACCTCCTGCTTGATATTGTCTTGTGTCGAGTACTGTGTGAAAAACACATCTACTTTCTGGTACCGAGCATTTACTTATCGCACGATAGGTTTTCTATAAGTGCCTGACCTGATATCAGTTTTCAGTGTATCGCCCAACTCGTATCGGGAGACACACTCGTTTTAGCCCTCTACACGATATCGGGCAACATAGTTTGACTGAACAACTTATTTTAACTTAATCTCTTTATTTAATCATTGCAGAAAATGGCCCGCACCAAGCAAACTATCGTCCAAGTTGTCGGGCAAGGCCGGAGGATCAACCCTGAGGCCACAAATGAAGCCACCACCAGACAGAAATGCCCAAACCCTGAGACGACCGGACCCTCTGAGGCCGAGAAGTGGCCCAGAATAGAAGCAGCCTCGACCCCTACCACGACGGTAGAATCAGAGGCCCTGGCCCACTCACCGGGCCTCTTTGTTCCTAGAGATGAAGAGAACCAACGGTGTTACATGGAGTTGGCGGCAAAGGTCTACCGCCCAACCCGGTTCTGCCACCAAGTGTCCTTCTACCAGATCGACATCTTTGACAGACTTGAGAACGTCTTAGTACCTGTTGGACTGTGGAATATTTGCTTCAGCTACACTGCTTCGTACACCGAGCTCACCAAGGAGTTCATATCCTCCCTCCGCCGATTTCCAAATACCCTTGAAGAGACCAAAAAGTTCAACAGAGCGGACAAATTACAAGGGCGCCTCTACAACGCTGAGCATGACATCTCAAAAAGGTTGCTAAATGAGATATTCTCTTCCAGCGAGGCTGAAAAGGAAATGCTAAATAACGCTGCCCGGATCACCAAAGACGATGGCTTTAACCCAGTCACACTCTGGAGGAAGCTGACTGGAGAATCATCTTTCAAACCAGGGAGCAAGGTGGCGACTGTTCACTCGTGCTTCTAGAGGATTATACCCAAGATTTTGGCAAGCCTCCTCTTCTATAAGTATGAAACGAGCAACTTGTGTACTGAAGAGCTCCATCTCATATGGTATATGATGGAGGGCAAGCCGATCAACTTGGGGCGGTTCCTGCTAAATCGGCTGCACCCAATAAAGGACGCCACCAAAGAGTACAACATGGGGGGATCGTCAACCTGATCGCGGTAGGACTGGGTTACCCGAAGGAGCCACTCAGCCTATCGCGCACTCGGGGTGATGACAAGATCGATATCAAGTTCCTCATGAGGGAAAACATAATCAAGAAGGAGGGTCACCACTTCTTCTACAAGTTTGCGAGAACAGACTTCCTCCTGCCCCTTCCACTCTACTTCAACTATGGTGTCGAGAAGTTGGTCTTCACAAAAGAAGAGATCGAAGTCACGATCGTTGAAGCCATCTACGCCATCATGAGGGCCATCCAGGAAAATATGGCCGCAAGAGGAAGGCACACACCCCTTGAAGCTCGGCGGGACAAATCATCAACAATCATCATCGAAGACTTGCCTTTCACCACCACCACTGAGCCGACTGTCATCGCCACATAGCCAGCAACCGCCGTTCTAGTGGTCGCTGCTGCTGTCACCGAACTAGCCGTGGCAACCACAACAACACCCTCCGTGGCTATAGAATAAGTGTCAACCATTGGGGAGGTCGTCGACACCACCAGGGCTGCTACAATGGTCATTGCCCCAGAGGCCGCTGCGGTGGATAAAATAGCCACAACGCCTAAAGCTTCAGCCTTGCCAGAAACGAAAGAGGCATTGGTGCAACCAGACGCTAGTGACAAGGTGTTCGCTGAGCTCCTAGAGGCGGAGCTCAGGGCTGTATAGTCATCACCGATGCCACCACCATCTATGCCGACAATATCTATGGAGGACGACGCTGAGAGCCGATTGGTCGATCAACATCCGCCTACTCCACAACCTTCTACATGACCCCAAGATGAGGAGGCGGAGGAAACCACAAGGGTGCCAACTCCCCATGCAGAATCTATGCCCTTGCGGACAGTCCTGGTCGACTCCACATCGATAGACGATGCTTATTCATCGGGCCATGCCGCCAATGTGAGGTGCACGCCACAAAGCAGAAGCCGATCAGTGGCAATCCCCTCCTCATTGGGACATGTTTTTGGCTTTGAGTTCGACAACTTACGGGAGGTAACAAGCAACTACACAACTACATTTGCTTCCCTAACCCATAAGTTTCAGGTCTTCCAGAGGAGGCTGAATGAAAAGGAGAATCAGCTACTGACTCTAGCCAAAGAGAGTGCCTGCGGCATCGACACATCTGCTGCCTCACCCCCGCTAGACCCAGCTAAAGACGAAGAAGAAATATCTATAAGTCGAGGGGAGGGTTCATCTGAAGAATCTGAGGGAGAAGGGGGCGATCTGTATTGCTCAATTACTGAGCAACCCCCTAGAGCGAGGACTTCGAAGACAGATGCATTTCTGTGCCGTCGGAGATCCCTGTCTTCAAGATGGTAGATTTTGATAGGCACGCCATCGACTACGTGTCAATCGAGGACAAAAAACTACTGAATATGGTCCTGAGGCTGCAGGAAGATGAAATAGCCGTCGTCTGGAGCGACATATACTTCTCAGTATGACACAAAGCACTCCAAGGCATGTTATGCTCAGAAGCCATCGTAAGGAAGATTCTTTTCAGGGTCCTGGAAGGCGCGATGCTTGAGAATATTGAAAAACACTAGAGGGGGGGTGAATAGAGTTTTAAAGTAATTTTAACAATTATTTAACTCAAGCAATCAACCACAAGAATATTGGACAAGGGGACAAGGATTTAGAGTGGTTCCAACTTTAGAAAATACTAAAGTTGTCAGTCCACTACCCGGTTGCTTACCCAACCGGGATTTGGAAAGAATTTAATTTTATTACCTCACAAGGACTTTACATAAAATTACAATTCTCTCCCTAAACCCTTCAAGCAGCCTTCACCTAGAAGTAATCGCCCAACCTTGAAGCAACCTTCACCTAGAAGTAATTGCACCAACCTTGAAGCAGCCTTCCTTCTGAAGTAGCTTCCCATTGCAATAGCCTTCTTGAAGTAGCTTCCCTTGCGATAGCCTTCTTGAAGTAGCTTGAAGTCCACCTTCTCCTCCGAGAAGAACCTTCTCCAATCCACAACCTCCAACCCTAGGAGTAGCAAGGAGAATACAAAGAATAAAAGGAACAAGAAGGAAAATAGAAAGTACAACTTATCCTTTTAAGCACAAGGCTTGATTTGCCTATATCAAGCGTATTGATCTCCTAACCAATGAGTGTAGAAGTGTAAGTGTTGTGGAAAGGAGATGCTAGCCTATAGGACACGAAATTACAGCAATGGAAATGAATAGCCAATGTAGGAATTGCTCTATTGCTCAAAACAGATTGCCAATGAGTATTCACTCTCAAGTGTAGCACAAGTGTAGCTTAGGTGTCTTTAGGTGTCCTAAGGCATGTCCTATTTATAGAAATGACCTACAAGTGCTTAAGGACGTTCTAGACACTTTCTAGGGGGTTCTAAGTGCTTAACTAGCCGTTAGGTATAAGTTAGGTGCATTAGTAACGGCTAGTTGCTTTATTCTGCAGTTGCTGTCAGAGTCCATCTCGGTCGACAGATTGTCGACCGAGATACCTACTCGGTCGAAGTTTTGTCGACCGACAGGCTCTCTGGATCAACGTTCATTTACAACTGCCAACTACCTTGTCAGCTGTGTCTAACGGTTACTTGGGTCTTTCTCGGTCGAGAAGTTTGTCGACCGAGAGTGTCTCGGTCAAGGAGTTTGTCGACCGAGATTGACCCTGTTTCAATCTTTCAATTAAGGCACTAAGTGTGTGTATGAGTGTGCATATGTGACACTATTGAGGGGGATGACCTAACTAAGTGTGGTGTTTAGCTAGGGAAGATCTAACGCTTGATTTAAATGAAGTCTAAGTACTTGTACATTATATATTTGTACAAGTTTACAATTGATTACATTTCATGACATTTACAATCATTCAAGCATATAGATTCTCTAGAGCTTTGTCATCCACCTTATTCCTGCAACACTCAAGTAGCACGTTAGATCAACAAGAATGAAATGTTTGTCATCATCGAAACAAAGGGATTTATCATAATGTCCAATTTATCCAACAATCTCCCCCTTTTTGAAGATGACAAACATTTCCTAAATATGAAATAAGGAAATATAAAGCATGTGAGTTTCATACCTGAAGATTACCTTTTGTAGCCATTCTTGTTTTGCAAGTGAGTGCTGGCCAAGATGTTATGAAACTCATTTATATTTTTGATTTTATATTCTTTCTCCCCCTTTGTCATTTCAAAAAGATATCCAAGTTGAATATTTTATATTTCTTCTCCCTTAATTTTATACTATGCTCCCCCTTAGATAGATATTCTATTAAGAACATGGATTTAATATCATTTTTGTCTAATTTAGCGACAATTTGTTTCTCAATCATTTGCAAAGGATGTTAAGCCTTGAAATGATATGATATATTGATTTCTCATCTATCAAGGGATGTTAAGCCCTAAAAGTCAAATGAGAATCCTTTAATAAAAATGTCTCCATCCAAATGCAAGGAATGTTAATCCCGATTTTTTAGAGAGTTCCTTTAAGATATATCATTTTTATGAAATTTGTAGATGTCTTCATAACCAAGAGTAAAAATGCTAAGGTTGTAACAAGCTTCAAATGATGTTTACAATATTTTTGTAAGCTTCTTAATCAAATAGTCAAATTTGTTTTTATGAGCTCCCCCTTAATCTTACAATTAAAGCAATTTAAGTCTTCAAATGATTTAAATTTTAATTTTGATCCTTTATCAAAAGTATACTATGATTAAGTATAATAAAATGATATCCGAATAAGCATTTTGTCAAAGCTTATTTTAGGTCATCCTTGACTACGACCATAGCGCCCCTTGGCTAAATTCTATTTCAACCAAGAGGCAGAATCTGCAGATTTCACATGTGAAGTATAAATTTTGCAGGTACCTTAGAAAGATATCAATTAAATTACTTTGAATAAAACCTATTATAAATGATGTCCTTTTTACTATGAGTGCATAAATCAAGTCCTATTTCTGTTCATATTGATCATGTGATTCTTCAAGAAAAGACATATATCCTTGAAGGCATGAATGATATCTCAATTTCTTATAGATACTAATTGAGAATTTCTTTATTTTATGTTTTGCAAACCTTAAGGTTCTTTTTCTAAGCAACAAATCACCAATGAATCATTTTTCTTGCCTATGTCTCATCAAGGTTCCATGCAATAATCATTATCTATTTGTTCTATGTAACATAGCATCATCTTTATGAGCTGAATGATAAAGTAGTGAAAGCATATCCATGATGTAATGATAGAACAATAAAATGATAATTCCATGGAATACAGTGATTGTGATCATTTAAACTAAATGTCATAACACATGATTTCTATATAGATAGACCAGGAGATGCTTTAAAAAATCATGTAAAACATTATAAAATAGTGATTTCTAAACATGATTGTCAGTTTTACTTTATTTAGAGGATGATATCATTTATATTCAAAAATGATTTTCAACTTGTTTTGCATGTAAAGCAGTCATTAACAGCAAATAAATAGCCACTTGATCAATCAAAAGATTATTCAGCAATTTTACTGCGGACTTGAAATCAGTGACTTGTTCGGTCGACGATTTCTCGACCGACTGACTGCTCGGTCGAAGATCTCTCGACCGACAAGGTTTCTGTTTTAATCTACATAACTATTTATTGATTCCAAGTAAAATATAGACTATGTATAATTCAATTATGCAATTTAAGAATCAGTTTTAGTTGAGATAAAACATATGAATATCAAAGTAACATTTAGATCAAATCTCAACTAATCATATTCAAATCTTTAAGTTTTTGAGGACCTTAATTGAGATAAATTTTCAAGTTAGAAATTTTAGTTACTTGAATAATTTTGTTATCTCTTTATGTTAAGTTGAGATAGACATAAAGAAATACAATTTAAAGTTTTCGGTCATAACTCAACTTAGTCTAATCAATTCAATTTGGGGGTTTTGGAACCCATACCAAATCAACATCCTTTTTCTTGTATGGGCATGCAAAAGAGTAGTGTCCAAGTCGTAAGCAATAATGGCAACATATAGAATCAACCTCAAGTCTTTTTCTATGGTTTTGTTCTAGGTTGTTCTTTGGTACAAATGTATTTGTTCCCTTAGGTACATATATAGATTGATGTGCTCATGTCTTTCTCCAACTAGGTTGTGGATAAGATTTCCCTTTGGGCTTATAACCTAGTCCTCTTCTCCCAATTTGATGATAGGAATCATCCAATATTTTATCAAGGATTCCATTGTTGCTTAACCTACTAACTTTTTGTTGCAACTTAGCAATCTCATCCATTCTTTTCTTAATATCTAGTTTTGCTTGATCTAGATTAGATGATAAAGAATTCCTTTCTTTCACTATATTATCATAATCTAGATGTGTACACAAAACAGGTTGTTTTTGAAGATCATTTAACTTTGCAAGTAATCCAACCTTTTCTTGAGATAGAAGATCATAATTTGTTTCTAGAGTAAAAATCTTCACATTACTATTACTTAGAGATGATTTCAAAGTATGATTTTCAGAAATAATGCTATCTTTTTCAAAACCAAGATTATTCAATTTAGCATATAAGTCTTCATTTTCGGATGTAAGAGCAAGAAGTCTAGCATTTAACTCATCATTTGTTTTATTAGATTTCTTTAATTTCTTCTTGCACTCAATATACTTATTATGTGTTTCTTCAAGACTAGAAATTAGCTCTTCTTTTGATAAATCAAGAAGGCTTACCTCTTCTTCTTCTTCTTCATTGGTTGTAGAAATGAGACAATTTTTGTGGACCTCTTTCTTCTTTTCTCTCCATGGACAACCGATTGTTGTATGGTTTGTTCCTAAACACCAATTGCAACTTGTTGAAGGTTGGTCCAAGTTGCTCCTTTACCTGCGGTTGTAGTCACCTCCACCCTTCATTCTTCAAGACCTGGTTAGGGTTCCTTGAAGCCTGCTCTGATACCAATTGAAAAACACTAGAGGGGGGGGTGAATAGAGTTTTAAAGTAATTTTAACAATTATTTAACTCAAGCAATCAACCACAAGAATATTGGACAAGGGGACAAGGATTTAGAGTCGTTCCAACTTTAGAAAATACTAAAGTTGTCAGTCCACTACCCGGTTGCTTACCCAATCGGGATTTGGAAAGAATTTAATTTTATTACCTCGCAAGGACTTTACATAAAATTACAATTCTCTCCCTAAACCCTTCAAGCAGCCTTCACCTAGAAGTAATCGCCCAACCTTGAAGCAGCCTTCACCTAGAAGTAATTGCACCAACCTTGAAGCAGCCTTCCTTCTGAAGTAGATTCCTATTGCAATAGCCTTCTTGAAGTAGCTTCCCTTGCGATAGCCTTCTTGAAGTAGCTTGAAGTCCACCTTCTCCTCTGAGAAGAACCTTCTCCAATCCGCAGCCTCCAACCCTAGGAGTAGCAAGGAGAATACAAAGAATAAAAGGAACAAGAAGGAAAATAGAAAGTACAACTTATCCTTTTAAGCACAAGGCTTGATTTGCCTATATCAAGCGTATTGATCTCCTAACCAATGAGTGTAGAAGTGTAAGTGCTGTGGAAAGGAGATGCTAGCCTATAGGACACGAAATTAGAGCAATGGAAATGAATAGCCAATGTAGGAATTGCTCTATTGCTCAAAACAGATTTCCAATGAGTATTCACTCTCAAGTGTAGCACAAGTGTAGCTTAGGTGTCTTTAGGTGTCCTAAGGCATGTCCTATTTATAGAAATGACCTACAAGTGCTTAAGGACGTTCTAGACACTTTCTAGGGGGTTCTAAGTGCTTAACTAGCTGTTAGGTATAAGTTAGGTGCATTAGTAACGACTAGTTACTTTATTCTGCAGTTGCTGTCAGAGTCCATCTCGGTCGACAGATTGTCGACCGAGATACCTACTCGGTCGAAGTTTTGTCGACCGACAGGCTCTCTGGATCAACGTTCATTTACAACTGCCAACTACCTTGTCAGCTGTGTCTAACGGCTACTTGGGTCTTTCTCGGTCGAGAAGTTTGTCGACCAAGAGTGTCTCAGTCGAGGAGTTTGTCGTCCGAGATTGACCCTGTTTCAATCTTTCAATTAAGGCACTCAGTGTGTGTATGAGTGTGCATATGTGACACTATTGAGGGGGATGACCTAACTAAGTGTGGTGTTTAGCTAGGGAAGATCTAACGCTTGATTTACATGAAGTCTAAGTACTTGTACATTATATATTTGTACAAGTTTACAATTGATTACATTTCATGACATTTACAATCATTCAAGCATATAGATTCTCTAGAGCTTTGTCATCCACCTTATTCCTGCAACACTCAAGTAGCATGTTAGATCAACAAGAATGAAATGTTTGTTCATCATCGAAACAAAGGGATTTATCATAATGTCCAATTTATCCAACAAATGTCTCCATTAGGATAGGCCAACATCCATTCTATAATGCCACCCCGGCCTTGGAAAGAAGACTACTAGCAGGGACGTATGACTCAAAGTAGGTGGCCGACATGCTGTAGAATATCAAAGAGCACAATCCATGCCTGGTGCTGGCCCCTTACAAGCTTAGGAAGAATTGGTTCCTCTACATGGCAGACCTCCTCAACCATGACATCACACTCCTCAACTGCTGCACTGTGGAGGTCCCACATAGAGGACACATCTTTGTATGCCTCGAAGACAAGAACGCCAGACTTCTTCCTCCGCATCTTCACCGTGTAATCAAGAAAGGAATCCAACGCCACAGCGGCATCTGGAACTTCTATGCCATTCGAGACTCCCCAGTCCAAGAAGAGTCGGGGAGCAGAAATAAAACCTTCATCGTCCTACGCACTATGGAACTGCTAAACATCTTGAGATACGTAAGACAACACCAGAATCAAGACTTCTATCATTTGAGAAGCATATACACGCTGCTGCTGATCAAGGACAAGCATTATTTCCGAGATGCAGAACTTCTAATATTGCTGATGGAGACAGATGTTGAATCTGAATCTTCTCAACCCGACAGCCCTCCAAGGGAAGAAGTTGAGAGCGCAGACATCGTTGGGACAGACAAGGAGATAGAAGTTCTGTGAACTGCACTCACCACTGAAGGCAACACTACTGAAGGAGAGTCTGCTTTGCCTACCGTCTCTGAATCCCTAATGAGCAATTTTGGCCGTTTCGTGTGCACATCTCTATCTCAGGAACATGTCAATGAAATTCTTCTCAGACTCATTGATTCAAACAATGTGGACGTCATATATGAAAAGGATAACACAATGGTCCCCCTCGATGACCTACGAGACTTAGTCAAGGCAGGAGGATGTCTAGCAATGACGGTGGCATCAGCTTACATTCCCATCCTACAGAAGAAGTTTGAACATGCCTACATCACCCATTTGATGCTGTTCAACGATCTGTGCATGGCTAATGAAACATGAGCGCACCAGCTGTTTCAGCTCCAAATGAAGAAGTGTCTACCGCACATCATCTTCCTACCAATGCTACACAACAACCACTGGATGGTCCTGATGGTGTACACCTGTCCACGCGCCGGTTTTTTCTACAACAGCTCTGACACCAACAAAAACTATCCGACGGAGTGTACATCCACACCGATAACATCCCTCGTGTGGTTAGAAAGGAAATATTATGTCAAGGTGGTGTCTTTGACCAGCCGTATCTTGAAAACCTGACGGCCAAGTGGCACAAACTCCAATACTACCACCGCAGTCCACAACAAGTTCTGTTATCAAATGACTGTGGTATCTACGTGCTACACTGGATCTACGACACGGTAGCCCTCAAATAGATGCCAGATAAGCTCGACCACCTAGGCTGCCACAACCAATGTGGAAAGTATGTGATGGAGCTCTTATCTGCTGAGGACGCACACATTTACTGAACCCTCACTGATCTACACCTATCCTTTCCTATTTATCTCACAACTATGGGATAGAGTGTGAGGTAAGTTTGGGGGGGGGGGGGTACTCCATAGTATCAGTGAGGGAGGTACTAAAACAATTTCCCCTTTTTTTACCCTTTTTGCCCTTTCCCTTTTCTTACCATACTCTATGAATACATATATATATGATTGATAGAAAGCAATACATACATAACTGCTTATTTCTCAAAATCTGTACAAATCACTTTATAGTAAAAATTTGGTACAACTTCTTCCAGTTTGTTCTCTCCATATCTAAGGCGGTGATTATTTTTGTTTTGCCCTTTCTGAAACACAGTCTCAAACAACAAAGGCTAAAACGTTTCTACACCAGCTTTGAAAAATAATCTCACAACAGCTAAGAGATGTGCATGTGAAGGAAAAAGCTGCCCAAACAATAAACTCTTTTTCTTTTCCCTACCCATCAAAATCCCAAAAAGAGAGGAAAGATTTATGAGAGCGAATATAAGCATGAGAGTTGTGCCAAAAAAAAATGAAAAAAACACTTGTCTTTACAAAAGTACCCATCTTTAGGCATTGTAGATCCAGGGCAGTGGTACGTAGGATGTGAGATCACTGCTCTAAAGCCAAATGGATTGGACTGTAGGGACCACTTGCCCATTAATGGACCCTTACTTGGATGGACCAATGGGAAGCAAGAAAAACCCAAAAAGCCTTAAGCCTTCCCAAAAACCCCACCTTCTACTCCCAAGCTGTTTGGTGTGAAAGCTAACTTTGAAATCGTGCACCAAAAGTCTCGCTGAAGCTGAAGAGATTTTTTTTTGCTTAAATAAGGCAAGAAAAATAAAGTCCATTTCTCGTATCAGACGTAATTTTCCTCAGGACATCTCAAAAATTCTTTTAACCCCTTATCCGAAGACTATGTCTGGTTTTGAAGAAGTATCGCAAACAAAGTTTTTAAAATAAGTACAAATTGATTGAGGACAATCAAAATGTTTAGTTTGGGGGAGTTGATAATACCCATTTTATGGCTGCTAGAGCTTATATTTTACTATCAAAACTGCCTCCAAATCTTACTTCCTCTCTATTTTATCTCATTTATTGAATAGAAATAATACCCACAATGTTCCTAACAACATTTCCTATCTTTTGCAGAGTTTCTCTTATTTTCCCACCAAAAGAAGGCTAACGGGCCCGTCCCGACCCATCCATGACAAGTTACCCATCCCGACCCATCAACCAGTGAAGTGACACACCCTTTATCTGTCACGTTTGCTGCTTGATATGGTAGCAACCCGGCACGGGTGCGTTGCGCGGGAGCCCTAATGGTCTGAACTCTATTTACATGACAAGGAGCCATGCCCGCCACGATCCGTCGATCAATGGAGTCTATCACATAACACGACCACCCCTCAGTGCAGCAACCCACCAGAGTCTTTACCCGACACAATCCGGTGCAATTTACTCGCAACACGGCACACGGCGACCTCCGCCATCCATGCCGGGCGATAGACGTGTTAACCCTCTCCCAAAGCCACATTAACAGAGCAGACAAAGGACACATGGGCCAACAAGGGCCGCAACTCCCACTAGCCGCTGCTTATAAATAGCAGCTACAGGACTCCGATGGGATGGGTCAGAACCCTAGAAGAGCTAACTCTTAGATCATAAAGAAGCTAGTACGTTGAGTTCCCAAGCCTGTCGGGCGATACTAGGTGATTACACCCCCAACCTGAGAGGGACGGGAGGAGTTCACTTAGAACTCGACCCGATAGTAGCACTAGCACGACACGACCTTCAAGGCTACTTCAAACATGCCATGTCTCTATCTGGGCTTCAACCCGAGATGGCTCGCCTATCTATTCCCGACACGAGGAACTGAGAACCTAAGATTAAGCTAATCCGACACATGTCCTAACACGACACAGTACCGAACCCGATATGACTTACCCGTCACAACTACTGCCGACACAGCCATATCAGGCAGGGTGTCCCTTCCCGATATGCTCACTACCTATCACGATTCACGACCCGACACGGTCAAGAACCCGACATGGTCGTATCCCGATAGGGCTCCTGCCCGATACCGATTAGCGTTTATCTTAGGGGTCCGCCGCTATGTATATCGACCTCCTACATCAAGGAGGCCGATACCTATCTTCCCTATTTTAGCAATTTACTTTAATTCACTATGGCATTGCAACTAAACCTTTTTACCTCCTTATGCTTATGGAAACTGTGGAATTTATCTCATGTTGTCCTGTATATGGTTCCTTTTTTTGGATGATTTCTTTATAGCATCTGAGCTCTAGTCTCTTCTATTTTAATCACACTTTTGACTAGCTATCGAATCGTGTTTCTCGTTTTGACTCCTTTGAGAGAAGGATGTTGTAAACTCTAGAGTTTGGTCTGGTTTGGGTGTATGAGATTACCCAGGATCAGGGTTGCCCCGACATATCTTTCCTCTCTAGTCTATGTCCAATACTCTTGAGAGAGAGAATTGGTGCATAGTCAGAGGCATCCTCTTTGAGAGAAGAGGGTGCATAATGTATTCTGCTGCAGCTTGTTATGTTTATGTTTTCATCCTTCATGCTTTACCCTAACGATAGTTTTATCTCCTCAGTTTCCAATATACAAGACCTCTATACAAATTGCGAAACCTTAACACACTAATTCTTCTAGTAACTCCCCTTGGAGATAGGCTTTTTGTTTGATTCTTTATATTTCTTTCTCATTATATCAAAACCTTATCCTTCGACCTTTTCGGCATGTTTAGACAAGTAAAACTTGAGTTTTGAAGCGCCATTCTTCCTATCCCTGTGTTCGACCCCAAACTATTTTGACCCTGTGCTAGTTGCAGTATGTCTTAAACATTCGGGTATTATAAATTTCTAAAATCTGATAAACTAGACATGACTCCATTCTTGGACCCATGTTTAAGGCTTGTCATAAACATAACATCAATAAGGATGTATTAATTGAAGAAACAATTGTAGAATCGTCTTGGGAAAAGCTTATCAAGCTAAATATAATTCCTTAGAGTATCCTTATCTAGATCTGTTGAGGCAGCTTATACATATAACATCTAGAGTCACCTCTAAGATAGTTCTTCTTTGATAAATAGCCTCTCCTTATGACAAGAAAATAAATAGCTAACGGGATGGTTGCTACAAGTCATAAGTAAGTTTAGTATTGTGTCGACAGATTAGAGTGGCACAATAGAAGTATGATAAGACTTGTAGTCCCAAATTGGTGACAAAATGTAACTCTAGTCTTTCCTTGGAGGAGAGATTCTAAACTAAGTGAGGGGTATGGAAAACTCTAAAGGTCAAGAATCTTATTACATAAAAGATGTAAGTTGTGAAGGTGACAGATCAATGAGGTTTGACACCTGAGTTATACACAGTATGTACAATACTTCTCTGACTAAGAAAGTGTTACCTGACACAGAATTGACTCTACAATCATTAATGGAAAGGACAGTTGAGTATGTGTCCTATATGATAGATTCTATGATGACCATGAATGGAAGGACTTTGTGCTAGTCAAAGTTCTATGGCATCTCCATGACATTAAAAATTTATGTGGAGGCTTGATGATGTAATGCATGAATAACAATTGTCTCCCTTCATCTGGGATTTCAGGGAAAAAATCCTTGTTAGGGGTTTACAACTTGTAACATCCCTGACCTGGGTTTAGGGCTAACCCTATTATTTTGGCTTAAATAAGTTGCTTAGAACTTTAATATAATTCTTTAAAGTGTTTTGTTATCATATGAAAAATGTATGTTTCAAGTTTGGTCATGTTTGAATGATGTTTGAGCAATGTTCTCTTGTTTTGGACCAAAATGCAATTTACCCAAGATGAGGGGTTATATTGCAATATGTCACATGTTGAACGTGCCTTAAGTGTTTTATCATCATAAGAGAGAGAATGATGCTAGGTGGTGTAAGGCCCCTGAACTTTCTTAATGATTTGAATGAGCTTAATTACCATAATTTAATTCTTATAACCATAATATAACATTTTGATATGTTTTGAAATCATAATACAAGCTTAAGTTTCAAATTTGGTCCAATTTGGACACTGTTTGAGCAAGTTATGCAATTTCCTGTACATTTTGGACTTTTCAACAATTTACCCAATTGAGGGGTTTTCTTTGCAATTTGTCACATACATTATGTTCCTTAGATGTTATATTATAATTCTTGATATTTGTGAGCCATGGGGCTCCTAGTTGAGCCATGGTTTGTAGCTGTTTTCATCAAGGGTATTTTAGGGTTTACCCCTTCACGGATGAGCTACTTTTAGTAGCTATCAACTAATGAATTATGTGATTGGCTGGGAATTTCGACAAAGGAAAACTAAGCAGGTCAATAGGGATGGCGGGGGAGCTTCTTGTGTGTGTGCTTGTATATTCTTAATAGTTTAAGGCCATAAACACATGGGGAAGCTACTTTTACACCTCATGCTTGCTTCTATCCTTATCCACGGGCTATATGTACCTCTTCCTTGCCCAAATATGAAACTATGCTTGCTTTCGCTTTCCTCTACCCTGGAGAAACGAATCCACTCTATATTTCTGCGGAACCAACTGCTCTAAGGTAGAAGACAACCCCTTTTTGGAGAAGAAGGTCTCCTAGGGCTCCATCTAGCCCTACTTAGGGTTTCCAAGATCATCTTCTAGGGAATTCGACCAAGGAAAGTTGTTTTCTTCCTTCCTTCTTCATTTTTCTTGCTCTTCTCCTTCCTTAGACCTTCCTCCAGGTCAGAACCCTGCTGTTCCATGGTGACAGTGGCTCTACAACTAAAAAATCTATCCTTCTTGTTTCTTTTTCTAGGATTTTGCTTCTTTGTGGAGAGAAGTACCTATTTGGCCAAGTTTAGAATTGAATCCAAGGTTTTCTTTCCGTATTTGCTCAAGATTCTTGCTCTTTGGGATCTGACCTACACTATAGAGGAGAGTTATATAACATTCTTCACTTATATTGCTTACTAGAAGCTTGTTAGTTCATATTTATGCCTTAATGTGTTGATTGAAGCATAAAGAAACCATGCTTGTTTAGAATTACAAATTTTTGTGGTGTTCCCTGTTTTGTTCCAGTGCTATATCAACTTGTAAACATGTGTATGACCTTTCTAAGGTGTAACATGATCTGGGATAGGTTGATAGCATCAACCTATGGTGTTAAGCACAAAATAGTTGATGGTTCAAATTAGGGTTTATAAGCTATTTCATTCCCTATCACACCACCGATGGTCATACCATTCAATAGCCAATGGTGTTGCTATTTTGGCAACTGATGTTCATGATCAAGGGTGTCAAATTTATGGTGACAACCTATGGTCACCCCTTAGGTCAGGTTTTGACTCAATTAGACGTTTAATTATCATCCACTAAGTATTCTAATGATGTTATCAATCGATGATGATATTGTCTTAATATTTGATGGTGTTAACTGAATGTATTACTAATCTAGCAACCAATGGTGACCTAATGATCACAATTAATGGTGGATCAGGTCATCACTATATATGATGAATTAGAAATTTAATTGTAGATTTGACTAAAACTTAAACCAATGGTTCCTTGGTTCAATTGATTTAATGGTTAGACTTATACTTCAATTGATAACCTTGAACAATGAACCTGATACAATGAATAATATTGGATGCTTCAACATCCAATGGATTAGAATAAATCACATGGTATCATATGTGGGTCCTAGTGAAGATAATTCAATGGTTCAATACCATTAATTTGTAGTCTTACCTTTGCCATTATATAGTTATATTTGATAAATCACTGTAATAAGTGGATGCGTAACTCCCATGTGATCTAGCTTGTTATACCTAACCTTAATGTAATTATATGATGTTGATTGGTTATAATCAGACCTCTTGAATGATTAATGTGATAATGAATTACACTCTTTTTGTGTTGAAACCACATTGTAGTACTATTTGAATATCATAGTGCCTTGCCATGTTAATATCTATGGACACATACGTGTGAATGATCTTTTGAGCCTTGTTTAAGGCATGGAATGATGATGATAACATTACTATGAATAATTTGATGGTCTTAACGACCTTTGGGCATGTTTGAAGCCATGATTGAGGTGAAATCCTCTTCATGTTCCAATAAGGATTAAAACTCTGGAAATTGTGATAAGATATTAGTATCTTGTAAAAGTATGATGATAAGTGTAATCCATTAATTTGCAATGAATGATAGCATGTGGTAATGTGATTAAGATTTATATCTCAAATGTTTTATATCTTTTGAAGTTGTTATACATATACTCTTGTTAGAAAAGAATTAGGGTTTGATTGTCCATTTGTATGATTTAGCCATAATTCACCCAATTGGCATAACTAATTAAGTGAAACTCTAATCATGTAGTTCCCTGTGCCATAGATCTATCTGAGAGTCAAAAATTGCCAGATAGTGAAACGGGTATTCCTAAGGGATACTCAGAGCACATACTGATGAGTATGCGGGGTGCTTGTCATCCTGAATTCAAGTATTAGGGAGGATGATAGTGGTCATACCTAGCCCTCAACACTACAAAAAATTTGGCCTTTGTTGAAGAACATTTGTGAGGAACCATAGATTGTGAATAATGATGGCTATTTGTAGGGATCATCCTTCAAATATGTGACCAAATCCCTCAACCGTATTTTTAACATCTTTACAAATACTAATCCCTCACAAATACATTAGTCACTAATCATTCCTTGAAAAATACCATGACAAATGATTCCCTCCATCTCATATCCCTTCCCTCCATCTCATTTCCCTTCCCTCCATTCTAAAATACAACATTTGGATATCAAAATTAAAAAGGAAAAGAAAAACCCTCCCCACTCGTCCCTCTGCACAATGACGAACTAGGGAAGCACTGATCACCTGCCACTCATCCTCGACGCCTCCTTGATTCCATCGACCACGCCTTCAGTCCGTCGACCAGGCCTCGCTCACTCCACGGCCAGGGTCTGCTCCAGCTTAATGCCGCCCAGCCTTAGCAACCCCACGACCCCATCCGCTTAGCATTTCCCAAATCCCGCCGGTCGCACCCAACTGCAACCGCGCCTACCTCCCGGACGGTGCCCCAACTGCTCCTGCCACCCCAACTGCAGTAGGTCGTAACTCCAATCGTCTGCCAGCTTCCAATTCCACGGCCAGGAGTAGCCATATCGTGCCGTATCCCAACAAAACCAGCGGCACCCGACTCAGGCGGTGCCCAGCAGGAGCTCTAAAGAATACTTCAACCTTGGATGAAGCTACTGGTCTATTTTCCTTGATCTGACGCCCATAAGCTGCCCAACCGCCTCTGCTCCAGTTCTTCTCTTGCAACATCCATTGTTCTTCTTCTTCAGTTTTAATCTCGTTGCTTCTGTCCATTGACCGGAAGCGTGGGAAAAGGTACTGCTACTAAAACTGCATCTTTTTTCTGTGCTACTTGTTTTATTATTCTCTTGCAACTGTTGTGCTTGCTTGTTGTTATGCTGTTTGATTCAATCATGTGTTGGTCATTTAGTTTTAGGTAACGATTCCAATGTGCATCCTTCTTCATGTGTATCCCAGATTTGAGTTCACTGTAATGTACAGTTCACTGCCAATGCTTGCTTATTTCTTCATATGTGTATCCCAATAGTTTACTATAATCTGTTAATTACTACCAGTGTTTGCTTCTTTCTTCATTTGCGTATCCAAATTTTGAGTTTTCTATAACGTATCTCCTCTTTACATAAAATAGCCATATAAATTAAATCTCAAACCTTATAGCCTTCATTCGGAACTCACATTGTGATGTTTGATAAATGGGTAATATTACTATGGACTGAGAATGGGTTGATGTTTAAAAATAGACATGTAGTAAGCTAAGTGTAATGATTTATTAAAATTATATGGGACAAATGGAATATGTAAGAGTCTAGTAACCACTTATTTTTGTTTTTGGTTGTAAGTATAATATAGCCTGGTGTTTTTGCATTTTGCAGAGGCACACTAAGTCATTGTCAACATCTCAGATCTTGTTGATAAGTCTAGGCAGAAGCCTCAAGAACGAATGAGTGTTCTTAGTAATGTGGGTTCCTCCTAAAACAACAATTGGATATATTATATGTCTTTTTTCCTTTACCCCCTCCATCTAAAATAATACCCTTTCTGTAACATGTGGTTGTGATGTATGACCTAAAAGCCAATAATTATGGTAATGATCCTCTGGTAAGTGCAACTCTGTACTTAGAGATTAATTAAAGGCCGACTGCCCAGGGCTCCCATGGGACACATCCATTCCTAATATAATAGTTGGCACTTTGGAGATCTTTGGCATGGATGGAGGATGCTCAGCTGTGGTGAACTTCTCTGCATCTTCCATCCATGCCAAAGATCTCCTAAGAGCCAATTATTATATTAGGAATGGATGTGTGCCATGGGAGCCCTGGGCAGTCGACCTTTAATTAATCTCCAGGTACAGAGCTGCACTTAGCAGAGGATCATTATCATAGTTATTGGCTTTTAGGGCCTGCATCACAACCACATGTTAAAGAAAGGGAATTATTTTAGATGGAGGGGGAAAATGAAAAAAGACAAATATACAAATGTTGTTTTAACAACAAAGGGATCAAGGAGGAACCCACATTACTAAGAACACCCATTCGTTCTTGAGGCTTCTGGCTAGACTTCTCAACCAGAGCAGACCTTTTGTTGAATGCATGTCTGGAGCTTTCCATGGTCATGACAGACATTCTATTGATGCTAAGCGTGCACAAAGATGGTATGCTACTAACTTATAATGATACATATCATACAAGTGAACCAGAAGTTACATTCATTTCACGCCCATGCTTTAGTGCTTCTATGCCCATCATTTGATTTTTAAAGATACCAAACTTATTTACATATCATTTTAGTTTCCATTGGAGACTAGAACTTTGTAATTCTACTATGTCTGCCAATCAAAAATTCTGGTCCTCATCCTTTTCACTTCCTACTTCTATCTGTGATGAAGTGAAAATAATTATTATAAATTTCTTGTGGGGATAGTGTGAAGGCAAGAATGATATCCATCTTCTTAAGTGGGATGATGTAACCATCTTCTTAAGGTAGTCTATGGATCAAATTGATCCATGAGAAATACCTTCTTAAGGATTCCATCTAAAATATTGATATCTATGGTCAACTTTCTTGGTATTTATTGTACTCCCAGGTTGGAGGCTATTGCTACTCATCTCTGTATCCAAATTGCCATTTTTTGGAAGTGGGTATTTTCCTTTTTTGATATCTAGCAGCTATCAATGAAAGTAATCTTTTTAGATGGGATAGACACTTCTACAATGTTTCTCTTGGGAGGAAACTTCTTTTCTTCTGTAGTGGTTGGTATATATGAACTGTTTTCTTCTGCTAGTCTATTGTTCGGCTGGTTTACAGTCTCCTACTATCATAATTTGAGTGTTGTGTTATTAACAAGATACCAAACAATGAAATTGTGTTGTTGTCCTGGTCTGCATGTCATATGTTCTATCTTGGTTGGTGTTAAGTCTTATGCAGCTGACTTATTTTAAGTATTTCAGTTCTTACTTTTATGAGATGTTATACATGATATCATATACTTATATGTTTAAGTATTTCAGCTGACTTTTAGGGACAGTTAGGTATTTGTCTCATAATGCTTGTTATAAGTAATAACAATATGTTGATATCAGATCTAAGAAGAAATAGACTGTCAGTGCCTTTATGCATAGAGATATGTTACAATATTGAGATTCTATGGGATATGTTGGACATAACCCATAGCATCAGGACCACACACAGCTTTGAATCTCCTTTGGTAGAGTCTAAATAGCCATGCGTCAAAATACTCCTTTGTAGTAGAGAGATCGCCTAGTTTGAGAAGAGAAGCAGTGTAGCTAGTCTGACAGTATAAGTAGCCCATGTAATCGAGTATATGTTGAGACATGTGAGCAAAAGTTAATGGATGGATCTGTGAACTATTATTGATTAGGTGGGTACCTATGCTATTGCAGTTCTTGAAGGATTTTTCTTGAAGGATGTTTCTTCTGCTTCTTTTTTTGCTTCTTGTATATTGATAGACTTCATGTATGTCTTCTCCCTTCCCTCCCCTTTTCTCTTTTTCCTTTTTTCATGTTGTATATTCGACCCCCTTTTGCTGCAATTGTTGCAAAAAATCAGTCCTTTTATACTACTGTTTCTTTGATTTTTTTCTATTTCCTCTTGTGTCTCCTATTCTAGCTTCTTTTCTTTTCTTTTTTGCAATTTCTCCTTCATTTCCTGTTCCTGCTATTGCATCTAAATTTTTGTTACTTCTATGTCCCCTCTTATTGCTACTTTTTCTTACTTATTCTTACTCCTACATGACTACATCTCCTACATGACTACATCTCAAACAGCTGTTCCTCTACTTATTATATATTTTCCTTCATGTAGATGGATTTTCTAATAGATCGGAGTTGGATGTATATTGGGAACAGAGTGCGCAGTGATGTATTCAAGGCAGGGTTACGATTGTTCATTAAGTTTGCTCTTATCCATCAGAGACCAACTAGACAGGGGAAATTAATATGTCCTTGCAAGGTATGTTTGAACAAATACCTTAAAACAGAGGAGGAGGTATTCTCACATGTATTACAAAAAGGATTTGTGCATAGCTATGATGTTTGGACGTTTCATGGGGAGGTGATTGGTAGGAGCAATCCTGTTGTGGCACCAAACATGCCTAGCACCGACAATATGCATCAGATGTTGGAGGATTTATTTGGCATGGGTGACACAACAAATGACCACTCTACTGAAGCTACAGAGGAACCTGCAAATGTAGATGCACAAAGATTTTACAAGATACTAAAAGAGGCAGATCAACCACTCTATAGAGGTTGCACAAGTCATTCTAAGCTATCGTATTTGGTTGCCTTGCTATTTCTGAAGGAGGAATCTGGATGGTCCAACGATTCTTTCACAAAGTTGTTACAGTTGATTGTTTCAAGATTTCCGGAAGAAAATTGTCTATTCCCAGAGACGTACTATGAAGAAAATGCGATCGTGAAGGATTTACGACTTGATCATTCTACTATAGACGTATGTACAAATAATTGCATGCTTTTTCGCAAAGATGCAGCTTCAAAAGAAAATTGTGATACTTGTGGTGCTTCAAGATGGAATGAAAAGCAATACAAAGCAAAGGGAAAGAAGGTAGCTGCTAAGTTCATGTATCACTTCCCTTTGATACCTCGGTTAGAGAGGCTCTATATGTCTTCATCTATTGCTAAAGACATGATTTGGCCATCAGAAGTAAAAGGCAAGGATGGTCGTATTCATCATCCTTCAGACACACCAGAATGGTTGTCTATTGATGCCCGGTATCCAGACTTTGCTGCTGAACCACACAATGTTAGATTGGCATTAGCAACAGATGGATTTAATGCATTTGGCAATATGAGTGCATCACATAGCATCTGGCCTGTGTTGGTGACACCTCTCAATCTTCCGCCTTGGCTTCTTATGAAAGAACAATTTATTATGATGTCCCTATTAATCCCAGGTCCACATATGGTTGGCAATGACCTTGATGTATACTCGGAGCCATTAATTGAGGAGTTGCAACTACTTTGGGAGCTTGGAGTCAAAGTTTATGATGCATATAGAAAAAGGAACTTCACTATGCGGGCAATGATTTTATGGACCATTAACGATTACCCAGCATATGGTGACTTATCTGGTTGGAGCACTAAAGGTAAGAAAGATTTGGGATGTCCTTGTTGTAATGTGGAGACTGTATCAAAATGGTTACAGTATGGGAAAAAGCAATGCTATGGTTTCCATCGACATTTTCTTCCAATGAATCATCCGTATAGACGTGATAGGAAAAATTTTGATGGTGAAAAAGATTTTCGACTTCCACCTAAGACACTATCTGGAGAAGATATACTGAGGCAATTTGATGGGTATGAAAATATCACATTTGGAAAAATGAATAAGCGCAGGAGGCTTGGAGATCAAATTCAACCATTACCTCCTGGTTGGAATAAGATAAGCATCTTTTTTCAGCTACCTTATTGGAATTATTTATCTGTTAGACACAATCTGGATGTGATGCACATAGAAAAGAATGTGTGCGAGAATATTTTAAACACATTATTGGGTGATTCTAAGAAAAGTAAAGACAACTTACAAGCTCGTCAAGATCTGAAGAAAATGTGCATTCGAAGAGATTTATGGCCAGTAGATGCAGGTGACCGCTATTACTTGCCTCCAACATCTTACACCATGACTAATGCGCAGAAAGATAAGTTCCTATCTGTGTTAGAAAAGTTGAAAGTTCATGATGGCTATTCTTCTAACATATCTAGGTGTGTTAGCAAATCTGATAGAAAACTTGTTGGGCTGAAAAGTCATGATTGTCATGTTCTTATGCATCAACTTCTACCTGTTGCCTTGAGACATTGCATAAGCTTAGATGTGTACAAGCCTATTGCTAATTTGTGCTCATTTTTCAACAAGCTTTGCTCTAACATTATTGATGTGGAGGAATTCAAAGAATTGGAACAAGAAATTGTTGTCACTCTTTGCCAGTTGGAGAGAATCTTCCCTCCTTTCTTCACCATCATGATGCATTTGCCCATTCATTTAGCTTATGAAGCCAGACAAGCCGGATCTGTCCGAACTAGGTGGATGTACCCAATAGAGAGATACTTGAAGAAATTGAAGAAGTATGTAAGAGACAAAGCTAAACCTGCTGGTTGTATTGCTAGTTGCTATTTAGCTGAAGAAAGTTTGACATTTTGTGCTAGGTACTTGCATAATTTTGAGACAAAACTGATCCGCACTCCTCATAATGTTGATGGATCTCCAATTAGAGTTGGAGTGTCAAGAAATTTCGACATCCACACTTTGGAACAAGCCCATCGTTATGTCATTTTCAATAAAGAGGAATTGGATGTTTACAGAAGGTAAGATTTAATTACGTCCTAAAATTCTTGCTGATATTAGTATATATGTTGTACATTAATTTAGACACTTCTTATAAAGCAGTGAACACATGTGTATTCTTCAAGATATGGAACCCAACATTGCCCCACGAACCCTAGAAACAAAACATGCAAAGGAGTTCTCTAAGTGGTTGAAAGAGCATGTAAGTCTCAAACATAAATATTGTTGTCACTCTTAATGTTCAAGTTAGTGTAGATTACATTAATGTTTTACTTTTTTATGAAGGTAATGCAAATGCGAGAGATTAGGCCAAACAGTATTAGCGATGATTTGAGATGGTTATCCCAAGGCCCTTGTGCTGAGGGAATGTCTTATGAAGGATTTTCGGTCAATGGATATCGTTTCCGTTCAAAGCCCATTGAAAGTACATGTACTACACAAAATAGTGGAGTGTATTTGTGTGCTGACACTTCAAGTTATTCAAGTGGTAGAGATCGAAATCCTATAAATGCTGAAGTCACGTACTGTGGCTACTTAGAGGAGGTTATTGAGCTAACTTATGGTCCAGGAATCAAAGTTCCATTATTCAGATGTTCTTGGTATGATGAAAGCACTTCTAACGGGTTGTGAATTGATGAGTATGGGTTCACACAAATCAACACTTCAAGGATAAAAAAAAGGAGGAACCGTTTATCCTGGCTTCTCAAGCATTGCAATGCTTTTATGTGAAGGATCCTAATGATGATGATTGGTGCACAGTGCTAAAGCATCCTCCTAAAGATTATTCTAAAGTACCTCTTATTGAGAATTTTTGACTGGTTTACAATCTGATGGTGGTGTAACTAGTGATGTGTCTTAGATGAGGAGTGACACCAGGGGATCTTTTGTTGATAGAACTAAAAAAAAGAATGATGGGGCTAATGTTTAGTTCATTAATCTGTCTGTTTTGTTTGCAAGTCTAGAATAATTTACTTGGGGAATATGTTGTATTGCATTTTTTTGGCAAACTGTTACTATATGGCATATTCTTTGCAATTTATTTAGTCTTGTTTCATATACCAGCAAGTAGGACATCATTATTCTTTTTTGGGATATGAAACCAAGGTACTCTACAAGTTATATGTTTTTCAAATGCTGAATATTCATATGTTGGTGTCTCATATTCTCCGCAATTTATTTGTTTTTCAAATGTAGCTACTACTTTTGTTACTGACATTTCTGCACTAATCATCTAATTTTTTTTCCTTGTCAATTGAAGGATGGCAGGAAGAATATTCACTAGATCTAGTTGTAACAACACACCCAGTCAACCTATTGCTGTCCCTCCATCCACAATTGAAGAAAATTGTGAGGATGAACCTACTCTACTATCCAACAATATTGAAAATGATGTAATAGTTGAAGAAAATGTTGAGGATGAACAGGAGAATAGGAAGTATGGACGTGGGCCTGCAAGTGAGCAAAGCCTACTTCCTAAGCAAGGGCAGCCACGTCACAAGGTCCAATGGGATGATGAAGGAAATGCTATTGGGGAGAATGGTGCCAAATTGAATCGTTATTGTCATATGCTAGCAAGGAAACCACACATATGGCATCTAGACTTGAAGTGGAACAAACAACCAGAACAAGCTTTTGCAGATAGAAAATCATTTATTGAGGTAATCTTTTTCATAAAAAGACCAACAAATTGTATGATTGTTATATCTAAAGTAATATTTTCTATGTTTTTGTAGAAATACTTTGATTTAGGCAGTCACCCTAATGCATGGAATCACATTGATGAACACATTAGCAAAGGGATATCAGTGTGGAGGGCACGTGTAAAGAAAGATTACTATGAAAAGTACAAGATTGAACCAGAATTGGTGATGAAGAAAGTTGAGAAAAATGCTTCCATAGATATGGACCAGTTTAAAAATCTTGTTAAAAAATGGGGAACCGAGAAGTCTAAGGTACAATGGTTTCATATAACTTTTTTTTTATCAATAAGCGCGTTTCTCTTTCATTACTCACAAAATTTACAAAGGGGAGCAAAGCTCAATACATCTATAAAGATAGATATCAAAAGTCAAAAAGAAGGATGCAATTTATCTATGCAAACTTCTATAATCAGTATTTATGCAATGCCACACACTGTTTGGTTTGCTCCTACTGTCTTCAAAAACACATCTGTTTCTATGTATCCATATGTGATAAATGATAAGAGTAGCAAGAAGAGCTTCATTTCTGTTCTTTAGCAGGTGTACTTCATTTCTGTTCCAGCAGCAGGTGTACTTCAACGCTGCTGCAGATTTTTTGAATCTGCTCAATTCCTCTGATCTCAGGGAGCTTCCACACTCCACACTTCACAATAGTCCCCTTTCCAATGTGGAATTGGACATTATAGAGATATCTATCTCTTATATTGAGGATGTTCTTCCACATCCAATGATTGGCTTGCTTATATTGAGGACGGTTTCATATAACTTGCATGTATACCTATCTACTTTTTCTAATTATATGTTTCTTATGGTTTAGAAAATTTCTGAGATCAACAAGGCAAACAGAGCAAAAAAAGTGATGGATCATACCACAGGATCAAAGCCATGGAGTTGTTATCGGGCAGAAATGGTATAAATAATGGACACTTGTCTTTCTTAGTAGGAGTTGAACATATAACATGGACAATTATTATGTTATCTATCATGTGTAGGTCAGTGAAGATCAACCCGTTGTGCCTCTTAACAAATTTTTGGAAAAAGTTTACGACAAAAGCCCACAAGTGGTTAGAAAATGGATATTTGCTTTCCTATGATGTCTACAAAGCTACATATGCTTAGATATCTCAATTTAAGCTTTCCTTTTATGATGCTTTCTAATTACAGCTTGAAATCTCTGATATCGTGGAAAACCAAGTAGCAAACCAAGAAGAAATAGATCCTAGAAGTGTTGATAATCTAACACGTGATGCTTATTTGCAAGTTTTAAATCCTTCCAAAAAGGCTAGGATCCGAGGTGTTGGAATTGGGCACAAAGAGATAGGACATAGGGGAAAAGCTCCCCATATAAGATATGAAATGCTTCTTGAGGAAAGCAATGCAAAGGATGTATGTTGGAGAGAATCTAAACTTGAACTATTAGTTACAACTAGTCTATTAGATTGATGTTTGTAATTTGTTTTCTATTTCAGGATAAACTTAAGGAACTTGAAGAAACAGTAAATGGATTGAAGAACTCCGTCTCCCAATTAATGACTTGGTATAATCAATCACAGGTAACTCAGATTCAGTTGTCTATGTCAATGTAATATATAATTTTTTTTGACATTGTTGATGTATTTGTTATAGGATGGCGGTATTAATGTTGATTGTGCAGCTGAATACCCCAATCAGAATACTACAGGTGTCTTACACATGCAAAGTGGCACAAATAGGTCGGATGTGGGTTCTTTTCACATACAAGACAATACAAGTAATGGTGTAGATGTAGGCATGTTTCCCAGCCAAAATAATTCAAGTGGGGGTGGCTTAGAAAGACTTTCTAGACCAAGCAATTCAAGGGAGACAGGAGTAGGCATGCTTTCCATACAAGGCAATTCAAGGGAGAATGGAGTAGGCAGACTTTCCATACAAGCCAATTCAAGGGAGAATGGAGTAGGCAGGCTTTCCATACAAGGCAATGGACATCCACGGATCTTTCCGCCACAGGTAACTCATTACAGCTATAGATTATTTTCAATATTCAAACACATAAGAATATTAACATGTACACTTTATTAAAGGCTGCAGTTGAAAGTTGGTCCCCTTCTTCTGGTAATAATCGACAAAGTTATCCTCAAATGCAGAACACACCAACCACATCTTCATCGGTGTCTTTCACACCAAGAAATCAACGTTTAAATCCTGTATGTAATTCATTTCAGCTTATCTACATGAAGTGGGCGTTTAAGGCATTTTAGGCCCAAATTATGCAATTTAAAGGCTAAACTAGCATGAATCGAGTCTAGATTTGGTCAAATTAGATCACCTTAAGTCATTGCATGGTTGATATAGGTCTGATTTAGAGTAAATCAGGTCAAATTTTGGCAAATTAGGTCTGGTCTGAGGAAAATCAGGTCTGATTTGGGGAAATGAGGATTGATTTGGGCCAAATTGGTATGTCCTCATAGCGCTGTTTGTTAAGTTTTTTCTACTTTTTCATATTTTTATTGTTCTTGCTTCTTTCTCTTTTCTTTTTTTTATCCATTCTCCTGCATCTTATTCATGCGTCCTGCTACTATGTTTTTTCTGAGTTATTCATCCTATATTCCCTCCTACTACTATGCAAGCATGTGCATATTTTCTTTTTCAAATTTGTCCTATACATCCTACTACGAAATCTACTACTACTATTTACATATCTAATTTTCTTTTTCTGATTTCATCCTCCTAAATCTCCTCTCTTAGCCACTGTTGTTTGCATGTTTCCATTTATTTTCACTGACCTATTCCTTCCTCTATATTTTCTAATTCAGCACCTGCTACTGCTATTTTTTATTTTGTTTTGTTGATTCTTCCTCTTTCAATCTCCTTTTACTGCCCTTGGTTTGTCTTATTCTGACTTCTTCCTACAGAACTTCTACCATTTGCATGCTCTTTTTATCCCATTTTCTCTCACCAATTCATACTTGTCTTCCTCTTACTGTTGTTTCATTTTCTTCATGTTAATTCTGTTGTCCCTGATTCTCCTATAGTTATCAATTCAAATTAAAGATGACAATAATTGTGATGATGAATACTTTTATTGCCTACTATTTCTGCTCCAGATGCCCTTGTCCCCTGCTTGTCCCCTTCTTTTGAGTCATTTTCTTAAGGGGCTGTTGATATTAATAACCTTGGGAATGGCCACTCTCTGTATGGGCTAACTCTATCTACTTTGTTTTTAACTTTTGGCTGTCCGAGCTGCTCCAAATTGTTGGGAATTGTTCAAAAACATATATTTGTTATTCTTATTATTCTGCGTTGTAATATGGGTCTGAATTGGTTTGTGGCCATATGTGATAAATGATAAGAGTAGAAAGAAGAGCTTCATTTCTGTTCTTTAGCAGGTGTACTTCATTTCTGTTCCAGCAGCAAAGTATTGCTTTTTTAGGTGCTCGACTCTTCCACAACCACTTGGTCCAAGGCAAGACCTCATGTTTAGACCTGCAGACCTCCCAAGCATCTTTTAGAGAGATAGTTTTTAGTTTCCCGAGCATGCATATATCATCTTCACTTCCCAGCTCAACGCTGCTGCAGATTTTTTTGAATCTGCTCAATTCCTCTGATCTCAGGGAGCTTCCACACTCCACACTTCACATCAGTCCCCTTTCCAATGTGGAATTGGACATTATAGAGATATCTATCTCTTATATTGAGGATGTTCTTCCACATCCAGCTATTGGCTTGCTTATATTGAGGATGGTTTCATATAACTTGCATGTATACCTATCTACTTTTTCTAATTATATGTTTTTTATGATTCCTTTTTGTATTTATATTGATAGGGTAGAATTACTTTTAATGATGGATTTCAACGGACAATTCACCTCGGAGTAGACCAAAACCGAAATATAAGGGTAAGTTGTTTGTTGTACTATGATTTATCTATTAAATTTAAATTCTATTAATATAATGATTTGTCATTTTTAGGAGAAGAATATTCAAGTACCTAACCGTATGAGGTGTGGCATTGATGAAGAACACAACACCATTTGAAGGAATATGGAGACATTATGGATCTTAAGAGTTTCTAGCATGATATGTTGATTGTCATCAATCTCAAATTTTAAAACCATATGTACTCTTTATTTATATCAACGTTTAGCACGCAATGTATGGATAATATTTTGCTTCAATATCAAAAATTGGTTTGAGGCGATTTAACATTTTTATGTGTCATTTTGGTGTTGAATCTTCTTATGATGTCATGTGAATTAGTATAAAAATATTGCTTGAGGTTATGTATATAAAGTTTTCATTTAAAATTTGATATTCACTATAGTAACAATTAATTAACATTTAATAAATCATTCAATAATCAATAACCAAATCATTTACAGTAGTCCCTCATAAATATATTGATGAAGGTCTAGATTGACCATCAAAATTGCATTCATGACTACCACATAGCCCCTCAAAAAAAATATTCTCCAGGACCATCAAGTCCCTCAAAAATGTATTCATGAAGGCTAAATAGTCCCTCAAAAATGTATTCATGAAGGATAAATAGTCCCTCAAAAATGTATTTATGAAGGCTAAATAGTCCCTCAAAAATGTATTTATGAAGGCTAAATAGTCCCTCAAAAATGTATTTATGAAGGCTAAATAGTCCCTCACAATTGTATTCATGAGGGCCACTGGTATTTGTCACGTGAGTTCTCTTCACGGACCATTTGTGAGAGCCAGACCCTCAACCGTCCCTATTTCTGAGGGCTTGTAGAAAGGGGTTTGTGACAGGACTCTCCCGTGAATAATGGCCCAGTTTTTTGTAGTGCAATTTGAAAATGGCTGTGGTCGTGTCTCGGTGATTATATATATATGATGATGAGATTGGAGGACAACTGTGGTTGTACCTCATATGGTAGGGTATGCGTACCCACCTCCTTTCACTAGTGTCGTGACCTGTACTAAGGATGGACTGGGCTGTTAGCAGCTTGATCTTATGTGTCGCTGTGGCGGACCCGTACTAGCCGGCGGCAGAGAAGATCTTAGGAGTCCGACTCTTCCTACATCTTGTATGGCACTGATTTTGGCTTAGTAGTGGTCATTTGGGACTTGAGTGGCATTTCTCAAATCCCTCAGGGAAATGTAATAAAATAAGTGATACCGGTCGTGTAGTATAAATTCTAGGGTTTAATACGTAGCACATTGGTTGATTAACCCTTGTCTTGTCTTTACACTGCATAGTTATTACATGATGCAGACTTATGAAAATTGTACAATTCTACTTGATGTTATAACTTATTTTCTTAACTGCTTAGTATGCTTAAACTATTCAATCTATTCATATTATTTATTCAATACCCTAATTGCTCAATGTATTTACTGTTAATTAATATGTTATAATAAATATATGCTAGAGAGAGTTATATCTCTCGCTAGGACTGGGTCTCACCCGTGGGTCACCACATTTTTTTAGGTGGTCAGGGGCAACGAGGTCAAGGTCATGTTGTGGAAGAAAACCAACCTGGTGATCAATAGATTCAGAAGGTTGATTAGTTGTAGATGTTAGTAGTAGAGTCCGAGTGTCGTCCCTATACTCTCAGGTCTGGGCGTGGAATGTGTTTTTTAGATGATATACTTGTATCAACATGAAATTTTAGTAGTATGCCAATGTTTGTAAATATATGGCATGTACATGTGAAATATCTTTTGTATGCAGGATGTGACTGAAGTCTTTGGACCCATATGTAAATACTTGTTACAGTATATGAGAATGGAATGATGGACATTTTGTAAATGTTTTAGAGTTTATTTACATTGTTGGAATCGATTTTAATTATTCCGCATTTTTGACTATGTTATAAATTAGTAGTTGATCGTGTTTTGTGTTTTGAGTAATCTTGTTAAGCGTGATGAGGTGTCACAGGTGGTGTCTTGTGGAAAGCCTAAATTCCAAGTTTGAACTTGTTTGAAGAATGCTAGTGCCTTGTGTACCAATTTGGTACAAATTGTAATTTACCCAAAATGTAGGGTTGATATGCAAATTACCATCTCTAGAGTGTCCCTACTCCATCTATGTATCATTTAGAGGAGAAGAAAATAAGGAGACACCATGTTTGAATCATCTTTGAATGATGGTACTCTTGGTGATGAAAAGACCAAGAGATGATGCATAGTTGAAGCCCTTACATGAGTTGTATCCAGTTGTAGACTTCATATGAGAGTGCCTATCAGCCAAGAAACAATAAAAGGAGTCTCATATCAATTTATGAACTCTTGGTCTTATCCATGATGGGCTAATAACCTCAAGAAGGTGAAGTGTATCGGTTTACAACTGCATTGGAAAAGTTGTATCGGGTTGTGAATAAAGTGGTGATTGAGTTGATATATCTTATCCAAAGAGATAAGTGATGGCCGAGATATTATATCTAGATTATACTCAAGTGTTTTGCATGACAATATAAATATGAGTGCATGCATGTACTTGTGTCATCCATGCAATGACACGTGGCACCTAGTAGCTTGAAGTGATGACACCTCATATTCACTCTTTTTCATGAACGTCAACTATATATACCACTTCTTTCCCCTATTAGTGATATTTTTCTAAAGTTACCACCCTATTTATCTTAGATGTCATGCATAGTGTCTTGGTATTGTGCATAGGTGAAGGGGTATCATTCATAGAGCCTTGGTATTGGCCATAGCAAAGTGATATCGGCCATAGCAAGGTGATATCGGCCATAGCAAGTGATATCGGCCATAGTGAAGTGATATCAGTCACAATTGAGGGGATATCATGTATGGGAGGTGAGATATCATGCATGGTTCTAAGGGGCAAGAAGTATCTCAAGTCTAAACCCTAAGGTGAGGCCATGATCATCTTCAACCTTGGATTAAAGCATGGATCTAGGGTTGAGATCTTCCTTTCTTTTCTTCTTCACCAAATACTTATCCATGGTGATTCTTTGCATATGGAGGAGTTGTGAAGATCATCTTCAACCATAGGAATGTGAAGAATTGGAGCTTGGAGCTTTGAAGTTGTTCTTGAGGCAGGTTATATAACTTGAACCCAATTATGTTATTATTCACCTTCAATTCTGATGAACTTGTTGATCTACTTTAAATTTCGAATTCTCTTGATTAATTGATGATCCTATGAGTTCTAAAAGTTGTTTAGGACTATTATCCATGAACTAGAATAGTAAGAACAAGAGTCTAGAGGTTGATGATGATGACATCATCAAGGTACAACCCAATATCGGGTTGAAGCACCTCTAAATCGAAGATGATGAGAAACCCTAGATTATGAGTAGCCGATATAGGTGATCCACATACCCATCTCAAACACGATATGGTGATGAGTTATACCTCATGGATGATATGATGGACACATACACTCACCTCACTAGTAAAAATTAGGCCATTATTCATGAGTGAGTCATGTCACAAACCCCTCTCTACAGGCCCTCACAAATAGGGACGGTTGTGGGTCTGGCCCTCACAAATGGTCCGTGAAGAGAACTCACATGACAAATACCAGTGGCCCTCACGAATACAATTGTCACGGACCAACTGACCCTCAAGAATGTTATATTGAGGGACTATTTTGCCTTCATAAATACATTTTTGAGGGACTATTTAGCCTTCATGAATACATTTTTGAGGGACTACTTAACCTTCATAAATACATTTTTGAGTGACTATTTAGTTCTCATAAATACATTTTTGAGGGACTTGATGGTCCTGGAGAATATATTTTTGAAGGGATAATGCCTTCATTAATATTATTTTTGAGGGGATATGTGGTCGTCATCAATGCAATTTTGATGGTCAATCTGGACCTTCATCAATATATTTATGAGGGACTACTGTAAATGATTTTGTTATTGATTATTGAATGATTTATTAAATGATAATTAATTGTTACTATAGTGAATATCAAATTTTAAATGAAAACTTTGTAAACATAACCTCAAGCAAAATTTTTATACTAATTCACATGACATCATAAGAAGATTCAACACCAAAATGACACATAAAAATGTTAAATCACGTCAAACCAAATTTTATTATTGAAGCAAAATATTATCCATACATTGCGTGCTCAACGTTGATATAAATAAAGAGTACATATGGTTCAAAAATTTGAGATTGATGACAATCAACATATCATGCTAGAAACTTTTAAGATCTATAATGTCTCCATATTCCTTCAAATGGTGTGGTGCTCTTCATCAATGCCAGGCCTCATACGGTTAGGTACTTGAATATTCTTCTCCTAAAAATGACAAATCATTATATTAATAGAATTTAAAGTTTATACATAAATCATAGTACAAAAAACAACTTACCCTTATATTTCGGTTTTGGTCTACTCCAAGGTGCATTGTCCGTCGAAATCCATCATTAAAAGTAATTCTACCCTATCAATATAAATACCAAAAGGAATCAGAGTGAGTCCGAAGAAGAGATAAATGTAAGTGAACAACTGCCTTAGCAGGCTACCAGACCACACAACCAGACTCGACCATCTCTATAAAAGTGAGAGGGGAGCACAGAGGATCAACCAACACATCAGCCACCATCAAAGGACTCGACCAACACAGTAGAGCCAACAACTCAGGCAAAAAATAGCAGAACAAGCCGACCAACATATACTACAGACCATCAACACTTCGAAAGAATCACAATGGCAGCACCTACCCTGCCCCAGCCGTCAACAACCAGCAGCACTCAAGACTACACAGCACAAAGCAAAGAGAGCACAGCCACCAACGCCAGGCAGCCAGAAACCAAAGGAATAAAAGAAACAAGAACCAACTATGGATCCCTGCCATTCCAGCCCAGATCTGAACCAGCAACAAACAACTAGGAAAGAGGTCAACAATAGCTTCAAGACAACATAAAAATAGAACAGAACCAGCCATCGTAAGAAAAAATAAAACCTTTCATGATCATTGTTTAAACCTGGTGCCAGATAAAATTGAATTAATAAATTACTGCTGGTCGTTTCTAGTGAAAAACATGCCATCCAACAGAAAAATAGTATGCAACTAAAAGGTCTGGAGATGAAGCAAAATGATCTATAACACTGAAAATTGGCTAACCTGCCAGAATGTCCCTATACCATTCTAATTGTAAAGAATGATGCAGCTTGTAGATAACATAATCAACATGCCTAAGATTTAGAGCTCATCTAAATATCCCTCAGAATATGTCGTTCTTGAACTCGTTTAGCAAGCCAACATATTGATCAAGAAGATCACAATGATCTATTACACTGAAAATTGGCTGACCTGCCAGAATATACCTAAATCATTTTAATAGTAATGAAACATGCAGGTTGTAGATAGCATTATCAACATGCCTACGTTTTAGAAATCATTTTAAAAATCCATCAGAATATCTTTTTTTGAGCTACTTTTCGCAAGACAAAGAAAGATCAAGATGATAGAATGGCTTAAGATTTAGTAGTAAGGATATTCGTGAAATTCCAAACTGAAGTCATCCTAGCTACTAGTATGTCATTTGAAAGTAGTAATATTCTCCCATTTTCATCTGAATCAAACAAGCTGAAGAAAGCACTTTGCTTCAATCCAGTTGCTACACAAATTGATGCTTGAACTCATGCGAGATAGAAAACAACATAACCAACACTGGTTATGTTAATACCCTACTAATGCAGATTTAAGTCAGTGACAAATTCAAGTATTAATACCCTACTAATTGGAAACGACATAACCAACACTGGTTGTAAACATGAATTGTACAACAGAACTCTATAAAAACATAAACATAAAATTTGAACTCTATAAAGTCCATTCACACAAAACAACTAAAAACTTAAAAAATACAAACTATAATCTGAAACTCTGGATGTCTTGTGACTAATTCAAATATGTCACAGGTAGGAAAAACATATACAATACTGAATATATCTTAAACACATGAAAATGTAAAGCCTTAAGTTTTTTTTAAAATCATGTCATTCAGATCACTAGAAGTTTAATCAAGCACATATTGAATACCTGCTTTAAACGTTGAGTTCTTGGTGTGAAAGACACCGATGAAGATGTGCTTGGTGTGTTCTGCATTTGAGGATGACTTTGTCGATTATTACTAGAAGAAGGGCACCAACTTTCGATTGCAGCCTTTAATAAAGTGTACATGTTAATATTCTTATGTGTATGAATATTGAAAATAATCTATAGCTGTTATGAGGTACCTGTGGCTGAAAGATTAGTGGATGTCCATTGCCTTGTATGGAAAGCTTGCCTACTCCATTCTCCCTTGAATTGCCTTGTATGGAAAGCCTACCTACTCCATTCTCCCTTGAATTGCCTTGTTTGGAAAGCATGCCTACTCCAGTCTCCCTTGAATTGCTTGAATTGCTTTGTCTAGAAAGTCTTCCTAAGCCATCCCCACTTGAATTATTTTGCCTGGGAAACACGCCTACATCTGCACCATTACTTGTATTATCTTGTATGTGAAAAGAACCCACATCCAACCTATTTGTGCCACTTTGCATGTGTAAGACACCTGTAGTATTCTGATTGGGGTATTCAGCTGCACAATCAACATTAATACCGCCATCCTATAACAAATACATCAACAATGTCAAAAAAAATTATATATTACATTGACATAGACAACTGAATCTGAGTTACCTGTGATTGATTATACCAAGTCATTATTTGGGAGACGGAGTTCTTCAATCCATTTACTGCTTCTTCAAGTTCCTTAAGTTTATCCTGAAATAGAAAACAAATTACAAACATCGATCTAATTGACTAGTTGTAACTAATAGTTCAAGTTTAGTTATAATCCAACATACATCCTTTGCATTGCTTTCCTCAAGAAGCATTTCATATCTTATATGGGTAGCTTTTCCCCTATGTCCTATCTCTTTGTGCCCAATTCCAACACCTCAGATCCTAGCCTTTTTGGAAGGATTTAAAACTTGCAAATAAGCATCACGTGTTAGATTATCAACAATTCTAGGATCTATTTCTTCTTGGTTTGCTACTTGGTTTTCCACAATATGAGAGATTTCAAGCTGTAATTAGAAAGCATCATAAAAGGAAAGCTTAAATTGAGATATCTAAGCATATGTAGCTTTGTAGAAATCATAGGAAAGCAAATATCCATTTTCTAACCACTTGTGGGCTTTTGTCGTAAACTTTTTCCAAAAATTTGTTAAGAGGCACAACGGGTTGATCTTCACTGACTTGCTTGATTGGGTTTCTCTTCATACTTGAATTTGTCTTGAAAACTGCAATTAAAGGTATGTGGTTATGCTTATGAATAACCGTTCTAGTTTCACGACGATTCCTGAATGTTTTACCAGTTGCTTTAATAAAAATATTGGATGAATTTAGTTCATGCAAACTATAATGTGGCTATGACTATCATAAAAGATATATGCCTACAAACTGAGATCCTGGTTCTCTCTGTGACATGATAGTTGACCTAGTACATGGCTGCCTATGGGTAGGTCCATCAGGCCAGAGGAAGACCTAGTACATGGCTACCAATTGGGTAGGTCCATCAGGTCTATGAATGACTTAGTACATGGCTACCCTTGAGGTAGGACCATCAAGTCACATTGAGTTAGATATTGGGCTACCTCGAGTAGTGCCATGCGACTCTACCTTTATAGAGGTATAATAAAAGTTCACTACAGGAACAGCACAGAGTGGGGAATCTGTATGGATTGAGTTGTATGGCTAAAAATGTAATCTTGATTGTTAAATGAGTAATTGCTTGATTACATTGTTAACATAGTTGCACATTATTGGTTTTCCCCATATACCAGCTTTGGTTGACCGTTGTTTTGTTTGTCGGCGATTTAGGTACAAATCCCAAAGTACAAACAGTAAAGCGACACATTGTGAATTCAAGAATTAAAGAACAAGGAGGAACTAGTTAGAGTAGTTCAATTGTGGTTAGAAGTTTAGTACTTTCCAAACTTTTCAAAGGTATGCTAAAAAAAAATTATTACCGTTTTTCAGTATAGTCTGTTAGAATTTAATAATTGTTCTTGGTTATATGTCGAACCTTTGATCCGGAATTTATGGGTGCGGCTTCGACCTCTCGGTCTCCCTTAATTAGGGGTTATCGGAAGGTGGGGTCGTAACAGGTAAGGTTAATAAGGTCTAAGGAATCCTCCACCAAATTAATGAAAAGCATGTAATTAAGATGTCATGGACATAAGCTTAATAGAGTAAGCGTAAACTAAAGAATAGATACATGCTTAGGTCGTATGACATAAGTTGTCATGCCTTCAGGAGAGACCTGAGGATAGACCCTCTTGTCTGGAGGATGAGATAAAGAGAGTTAGTCTTGAAGATAGAGATCTCCATTACAAGTAGAGACCTGGAACATCCTCTGAGAATGATGTTAACCCTAAACCTAAGTGAAGGTTAGAGAGAGATGGCATGATGAGTAAACCAGGTGTTTGATGGACATACCTTAGATGACGTATGAGCCATGAGAGGTTGGATGACCGAGTACCTTTGGCGACTCAACCGTGGGAAGGGTCGAGCATGTTTGAGTGAAGGATAGCTCCTTCATTGATGAGGTTAGAGAAGAACCTAGGGAGACCCCATGAGCTTATATGAGCATGGTATAGTAGACACCCATGGTACGCCATTAGTATGTGTAGGAGGCAGAAACCCTGACCAGTAAGCATGATGAATAGCTTATGAGATAAGCATAAAGAGCTATGGGTAACCATGAGAGAATATAAGTTGCACATAAGCTTCATCCAGGTAGGGGCATGCTTTTGAGGTTGATCCTTCTTGAAGAGAGGACCTCTAAGGGTGAGGTTGTTTGTGGAGTTAGCTCTAGAGAGAGGAAGCAGGACTCATGCAAGAAAGTTGGAAGCTTAGATTCTGAGACATGAGGAACAGTGGGAGTTGAGGATGATGCGACCTAAGTGGATGATAGTGGTTGCCTCAAGATGGATGATATCTTGGTGTCCTTTAGAGGAACCAGGCCCTAGCGAGAGAGTAATGCTTCTGGTACCTATGTGCCTATGGTATAGGTGTTTACCAACTAAGTGGAGTCAAAGAGTGCCTTAGACCTGAGGAGGATTAAGTAGTGAGTGGTGAGGCTTTATACCTAGTTGGTTGTTCTTGAGTAGGACTCAACTCTGAGGTGTTGCTCATATAAAAGGATCATGGGTACATGACATACCTTGGACATGCTTGATTCATGGTTAAGAGATTGAGCATGCAGTTGGTCATCAAAAAGTGAACTTAGGGTTCCTAGGCCTAAGAGGGGAAGTGGTATACCTAATGCTCATGACGGGAATTAAGTTGCAATAGTTTTGAGCATGGTACTCCTCATGTATCAAGGAAAAGGGAAGCCCTTAAGTTTAAGGTATGTTTGATGAACCCCTCACAGCTAAGTTGATGACAAAGGAAGGTATAATCTTGATCCAGTATTGAGGAAAGAGAACAAGTATGACCTAGCGTGGTTTAGTGGTCTGCTTGTGCCTTAATATCTTACTAGGGTTAAGCATGAGGATGTAAACCCTAGACCTAAGGATGTTTGTGACCTTGTGGTCAAGAGTTGTAGTTTCCTCCCATCCTGGGAGAGGGACCCTTTCGTAGGGTGTATACCATTTTTGTTGGTTCAAGGTAACCTAAAGAGGTCTCATAGGATCTTGAGAAGCTATGTGTAAAGTACATGGTAAGAGGACGAACCACTAGACCCATAGACAGACATCTCTATGTGCATATGGATGTGTTACCATGGAGGTAACTGATATGGGGCTTGACCAGGGTAGGAAGGTTGCCATGATCCCTATGAATGGATAAAAGTCAGCCCATGAATGTAGAGAGAGAGATGATGAAGGATTGGGTAAGGTTCTAAGTTGAACATGAACTATAAGAGAATCCTAAGTCTATCCTAGGGTCAGGTAGGGATAGGACCAATGAAAGTAGGAGTTGCCTAATTTCCTAGTTGCACATGACCATAGGGTCGAGAGGTAACAACTATCATTGTCTGAGGGCCATGGGTTAGGAGATTGATCACCTTCATAAACTCATGGGACCCAAAGGGAAGATGAGTAGGGCACTCTCTGGATGCATAAGGGAAGAAGGATGACCCAAAAAGTGTCGGCACCCTATAGACCTCGAGGAGATGACCAAGGGTTGTATGTAAACCAAGAAGATTTGAGATCAGTTTTCCATGGAAGGAACTTTGATATCATGATGTTTGTGATGTAGAGACATATGTGACACGTTGCAACTTAGATGTAAAGGTGTATTGGCAAGGTGGGATGTACCATCTCTACTCTTTGAACAGGAAGAACTCTGTATTTGGACTGTAGCCAAATGCTTATTTCCCCTTGTTATGGGGGTGAGAGATAGGACATTATGCATGCCATACACCAAGGATGAGAGATGATGTAGGTTGGAACGTTGCCACGAGACATGGAGACAGAGAAGATAACATACCCTAGTAAAGTGAATAATATATGGATGGTTTGCAAACACTAAGAGGAATAAGGTAGTCATCTTATAAGGATGTTTCTAGCATGAGATATGTGGAATTTGCAAGTGATGCAAGGTTGAGTTTGAATCATCATAAGGATGAGCTTAGAGTTTTCTTGATGAAAGCAGACTTAGAGTCAAGATGAGATGATGAGTGAAATACATGGAAGTGTGTGTCTTCAAGGTTACCTTTTACCTAAGGATGTGAAGTGGTAAGGGATGCTCTGGTTGAGATTTATCTGCCTAGTTTGACTAGAAGAGGTTGTTAGACTAACCCTATGTTTGGGAAAGAAGATATGTTTGTCTAACACTCTGATGTAACTAGATCAGTTAATGGTTGTTTAGTTAGCCAGTCTAGTCCTTGATGCAATGAAAGGATGGTGGTAGAACCTCAGATGCACTTCTTTGGAAAAGAAGGTGATGAAACCCCAATAGAATGGTTTAGGGTTTTTGAGGTATTGATCTTGACGAATAATGACATACAGGAGATCATGATTTTAAGATCACCATACATTGTACCACCAAGATATAAGTGACAATAGCACTTTGGATTCTTAAGGTGAAGTTGCAGGTGGTAATTAGCCATGCAAGTTGAAGGTGAAGGACTGATGCAGCCCTATTTTAGGGCTTCATCTTGTGCTATACTGCTCTTCAATCACATCTATACTTGTTAGATTACATGTTATTCCCCCCAATATGCTTATTTCTATCAATTGCACTTATGGAGGCTTTTTGCATGTTTTATAGGTACTTTGTCCACTACTTGATGGCATGGAAAGAGGATGGTCGAATCTAGGGTTTCCTCAGGCTTGGAGGAGCCCAAAATGAGGCCAAAACGACTTCCAACCTACCCCAAGTGGTCAAAGAAGGTTTTGAAGCAATACCCTCCATGGATGGCCAAGTTCAACACTCAAATGGAGGGGAAGGACCCCAACACGGCCGTGCTACCATGGAATGGCCGTGCTGGGACATGCCCCAAGCAGCAGAATCATCAAAAATTGACCCAGTTGGCCAGAACGGCCGTTTTACCAAGAATGGCCATTTTGGCAGTTCCCAGCACGGCCGTGTCACCAGCCCCAGAAACTCAAATTTTCCCTGTTCATTCCATTTTCTCACCACGGCCGTTCCCATCCAACACGGCCGTGCTACACATAATTTTACCCATTTTTCTGCACTGTTTTCCCCATTTTGCCCCTACTTAACCTAGTGCTTCCCCCCACACCTATATATACCTAGGTGGCGGCTGGGGCACGAGGTTAGCTACCTTCTACCCCCTCCTAGCTCCCCAAATCACCACCCACTCCATTCCACTCCATTTCCACCTCAAATCCACTCCATTCCACCATTTTCACCACCAAATCACTAGTTTACACTAGTTCCTACCCATAATCCCCTTCATTCTTCACCCTTGCACCTTGGAGGAGGGAGGAGGTCGACCTGCTGCTGCTAGAGAGAGGATTGACAGCCACTACTTCGAGCTCCATGGCCACCTCTATCTTCTTCTCCTCTCTTTTTGTATTTTCCATGTATATGAGTAGCTAGGCTCTTTGGGTGGGCTGTTTGGGGTCAAATATGTTACTTTGATACCATGTTGGGGGGAAATGGCATGTAAACTTTGTAATTCCATTTGTTAATGATTATATTCTATTTGCATCTCATTCTCCATGGATTGCTTGTTGGTTTGTGTGTGAAATCACTTAGGAATTTAGGCAAATTGCTTATATGTGTGAATTTTGGGATTTGCCCCTAGGTCCAATTCTTGGATCCCTAGGTTGCCTCCCATCTTCCTACATCATAATCAATCTCCCTAAACCTAAATGAGAGATCTAAGTAGCTAGATTGGATAATTCTAGTGCAATTAGCATGGAGCCTTCTCAAGGCTAGAATGTGGGGGAATTGGGGTCCAAAGCCCTAATTTCACCTCCCCATTACTACCCTCGGCCCCTAATTGCCCTAGGAATGCCTAATATAGAAACCTAGACTTGATTAGACTCTAATTGAATTGAACCTAATCCCTAACCCAATTGAGCCTCGTAAGGGTAGTAGGGGGTGTTAGGGACTAGTTCCCCTATACACAACCTAGCATATCCATGGCCAGTTAGTAGCTTAGGTTAATTCGTTAGACTCTAACTTGTTGTTTGGTTTGGATAATCTAAATGAAATCATAATGTTCATATGTCACCCCCAACTTAAGTGATAAGTTCATACCCCTAAACATCCCACACATTTCTTTACTGCTTAAAACCCTAGTTTTGTGCTTGCTTATCTTAGTTAGTTCTTTTCTTGCTTAGTTAGCTTCTTGCCTTGCTCTTGCCTTGTTTATGCTAGTTTAGTTCATTAATTTCTCTTTTACTTCTCTCTTGCTTGCCTTAGTGTAATTTGCCTTTTCATACCTAGCTTAGTCTTTCCTTGCTTGCTTAGTCTTAATCTAGTCTAGGGTTAACGTAGATTTCATTCCTGCCTTTAATTGCTTGCTTGTTCATCCTTAGTTAACAATCAAAATAAACCTTCAAACCCTTAACCCTAGTCTCCGCAGTAGGAACCTAGCCAAACTAACCTAGCTCTAGCGCCCCCTCTTTTCCCTGTGGATCGACCCTATACTTGCCACCTTCCTATACTACGACACGACCCCGTGCTCTTGCGGGTGTAGTTGTTTTAGTAGAAGTAGGTGTGTTAGTTAGGTTTTATAAATATCAAAAGCATAAGATCCCATCTCATCCCGTGCCTCCCGACCTCGTGGATTGCACTTGTTGCAAGCCTCTAGAGGGAGCGCACCAAGCTTTCTGGCGCCGTTGCCGGGGATTAGAGGCGCTCGGCCTAGCTAGTTAGTTTTGCTTTGACTTTTCCTACTGCCCTCATCATTGCTATTCTTTATTCATTTTTCTTTGCATTTCTTGTGTATATTGGTTTGCTAACTTGCTTTCTTTTGTTTGGTTGTGCTTTGTGCATGTGACAAGCCATTCGGGAGGAAACAAGATGGAAGGCCAAAATGCACCTCACAAGCCGCTTCAAGACTACTTCATGCCTAGCAACTATAAATCGCCAATTGCTAGCAGGGTTGATCAAATGCCAGGGGAGCAATTCTCTATTCCTCCAGGTCTTCTTGGGCTCCTTCCCATCTTCTACGGCTCGGAGAGTGAGAACCCCTACAAGCACTTGGACTCCTTTCTTGAAGTATGCTCCACCTTCAGGACGCCGACGGCTAGTGATGATACAATCCGGTTGACCTTGTTCTCTTTCTCCCTCAAAGACAGAGCTAAAGTTTGGTATGACTCAAGAAAGGACATCATGAGTTGGGAAACAATGAAGAATGCTTTCTTGAGGCAATTCTACTCTATAGCAAGGTTGACACAAATGCGGCGTGCCGTGACCAGTTTTAGTCAAATGGGAAATGAGCAGTTTCACACTGCATGGGAGAGATTCAAGAAGCTTTTGATAGAGTGTCCTCACCATGAGATCCCTTTGTGGCAGCTAGTTCAATCATTCTACTTTGGTTTGTCTCTAAAGGACCAAGACACAGTTGACTCTTCTTGTGGGGGAGTTTTCATGGCTAGGCCACCTGAGGAAATATGGCATTTGTTTGAGCAGTTGGCTGAAGGATCAAGAATTCGAGCTTCTAGCATGATGAATGAAAGAGGGTATGCCTTTGGTGTGACGCCCCCTACTCATGAGGAATCAAGCCCGCAAGTGATGAAGATTCTTGGTGACATGGTGAGCTTCATGAAGAACCAGGTGACGAATGCTCCTTGCCACCCAGTCAATTCCATTGAGTTCTATGGGGAAGAAAAGAAGACACCTCACTCCTATAGCTACCAAGAACCACAATGTCCCACATACAGCTCAAGGTTTGAGGAAGAGGTTCTTTCTAGATTGAGAGTGTTTGATGATGTTCAAAAAGATGTTGCAAGGCTTGAAGAAAAGATAGAGCAGCTCTCTGCCACACTTGCTCTTCAAGAAGAAAAACTAGCTTCAAAATCCATCTTGAGTTACAATGAAGCGAGTGCTCCCGTGCCCTCCTCTCAAGTTTTCTATAGCCCACCGCCCATGCAAGTACAGCCCATTCACTCCTTCCAAGGCTATCCCCATCCTTACACTCCTCCACCACCTTCACCACCTCAATTTTCCCAAAACTTCACTTTCCAACCCCAATTCTCTCCTCCTCCTAAATTCTCTTCTCCACCTCAATTTCAACCCCAAGTGCCACCTCCACCTCCTCCACAGCCACAACATGCTCCCCCTCTCCACCATGAGCAAGTTAGTTCTGTGACAGTTCTAAGGAGTGGGAAAACTCTTGAGCAGCCCGCAAGTCGAAGAAAGGTTGATACAGCAAAGCAAAGGCAGCCAAGTGGTGATACTGTGATTGATATTGTTGAGGATGATGTTGCGATGCCGCATGCTGAGTTTGGGATTCCATGTGATCCACCACATATCACTTTTGCAGGTCCTACTATCCCTAGTGTTCCGCCTCATGTTCATGCAAGTATGGCTAAAGCTAGTGATCCTCCATTCGTGGAAGCACTAGATGAGCCACCGGAATTGAGAAGGAGGCAAAAGCACAATGTTGATATTCTTGAGGTGTTTCGCCAAGTGAAAGTGAACATTCCACTCTTGGATGCAATCAAGCAAATTCCATCTTATGCCAAGTGTCTCAAAGACCTATGCACTATGAAAAGAAGGTCAACGGGGAGGATTCCAAAGAAAGTGAGATTGACTGAACAGGTGAGCTCCATCATACAACACTCACTCCCTGTGAAGAGAAAGGACCCAGGAGCCCCACTCATACCTAGTTACATAGGGGGACATCGCATAGACAGATCCTTGCTTGATTTGGGATCTAGTGTGAATTTGATGCCATACCATGTCTATGTCGAGCTGGGCTTAGGCAAGTTGAAGCCGGCACATTGTACTCTCCAGTTGGCGGATAGATCCATAAAGGTGCCTAGGGGTAGAGTTGATGATGTCTTGGTGATGATAGACAAAGAGAAAGGCGCAGTGTTCCCGGCGGATTTCATTGTACTTGATATGGAGCCGGAGGATCGGAAGATTCCCATTATCTTGGGAAGGTCGTTCTTATCTACAGCTGATGCCGACATTCATGTGCGCAGTGGCACCATGACAGTCTCATTCATGGACATGAAGATTAACATCAACATGTACAAGACCCCAACCCGGCGAGTCCGAGATAGGGATGTTGGACATGATCGCTTCACAAGTCCAAATGGGCATTTGAGAGAAGGACAACAGGGTGAAGATATTGATGATGACTATTGTGATCAAAGGGATGAGGGACCGAGGTTAAGTGCAAAGGAAGGATGCATGTTTTGCAAGAATGGGCACATGAGGATCCCAAATGGCTGAATTTTGAAGAATCACCAAGAAGCCTAGCTGAAGGCAAGAAACTCAGCGCTTGTGGGAGGCAACCCACCTAGGTTTGGGAATTTTTGACCCAATCTACATTTTTGATACTTTTGCTTTGTTTTTACACTTTCCAAGAAAACACACACACTTGTGTTTAATAATTTTTGTCTAGTTTTAAGATGTGCAGGTGGTAACAAGGTGAAATGAAGGAAATTTGAGTACAATTGAGAGAAGGATTCAAAGAAAAACCACTTTGGGTTAAGTTTTTGAGTGTTTGATGTTCCTCATTTTGAGAGTAGCAGCTACAGGGACCACCACGGCCGTGGCACATCAATACGACTGTGGTCATTTGCATGAAAAACACACCAAGTCCCTGGATTCAGAAGCAAAATTGAGAAAAGATGCCAAAGGACTGCACCACGGCCGTGCAAGGAAGAACGGTCGTGCAACCTGAAGCCACCACGGCCGTGCTACGAAGAACAGCCGTGCAGGAGACCAATTTCAGCCACTCAAGGCAGATTAGTGGGGCAGCTACTACGCATATCCTCCACCACAGGGAGGAACACCGCCAGAGCCTAGAGAGAGCCATGATCGTCTACCCTATCATCCTAAACTCTAGGATCATGTTGAGGACAACATGATTCAAAAGTTTGGGGTGGTAGGGCAGGTATGCCCTAGTTTCACTTTGCATTTCACCTGCCACATCCACTTTTGTTTTCTTGCTTTTGCTATCTACCTTAGTCATCTTTACTGCTTTGCATACATGCATGCCATGTCGTTTACTTTCTTGTCATTTTTGCGTAATTTTAAAAAAAAATTGCTCTTTTGCCATGCATTGCATACCATGTAGATTTTTGGTAATTTTTGCATGTTTTAGTTAGGATTTGCTTGTTTACTGCTTTAAGTTCAATAATATATGTTTAGATGTGATTGGAGGCAACTTGGCACCATTTTGGCCAATTTTGCCCAAATTTGGAACTTCTTGTCTAAAAAGTGTGTTTTGACCCAATCTCTACTGTTTTGAGTAAAAATGATGATCTTTGACAAATGCAAGTGAGTTAACATTGTTTGTTGCTAAGTGGTATCAATGTTTGACTTTTTACATGTGCATCACCTCTCTTAGGATTATGATTGAATTGGTTGAATTGTGAATTTGAGCAAGCTTTGAACGCTTAGTGTTTGTAGAATCACTTGTTTGATATATCAATTTCATCTTGTTTATTCATGTGGTGTGATATCTAGGATGAAGTATTGGATTAACTTTCATGCAGGATGTCTTATGTGGAAAATCATACCAATGACCCCTCTTTGACTCAACCTTTCTCTCACCATCTTCTTACCCCTCCGCCTCATGAAAGGATGCCAAAGTGCACATATTAGCCGTGGCCACCTCCAAAAGTTTGGGGTGGCCACATCTCTATCTCCCCGCTTCACTCTATCCACCATATGCCCTATCTACACCAAGGGCAAGAAAGAAAAAAAAATGCAAAAAACAAAAGAAAATAAAAGGATGCTCCTGTTTAAGAGAATTCAAATAAAGAAAAGACGAGTGTGTAAAAACACTCCAAAAATCTTACCGCAACCCTTTCTTCCACTTGCATACCCATTGAGCTAAGAAGTATCAAACTTAGCTCATTTTTTCCTTTTTCGCAACCATGTGGGTCATTTGTTGTGATTTGAAATATAAGATTGAATGCATGAATGTGAAACAACACTCCTAGTCATTCTTGATTAACGCCACCATGAAACGGTTTACCCGGAACTTAATGGAAGAAATAAGGATAACTTATGTATTCTATGCACTATATTTGAAGTTCATATGTTTTGTGCTCTTTTCATGATTAGATTGTGAAAGAAGGAGAGGAGAGAGGTGAAATGCATGTACTTAGTCATCTTTGATCCCATTCAGCAACAATCGTCTATTATATTGCATTTGCCATTTCTTTTGTGAAAGTTTGTAGAGAGATTGAGTTGGAGCATACTTGAGGACAAATATGTTTCAAGTTTGGGGTGGTGATGCAGTCCTATTTTAGGGCTTCGTCTTGTGCTATACTGCTCTTCAATCACATCTATACTTGTTAGATTACATGTTATTCCCCCCAATATGCTTATTTCTATCAATTGCACTTATGGAGGCTTTTTGCATGTTTTATAGGTACTTTGTCCACTACTTGATGGCATGGAAAGAGGATGGTCGAATCTAGGGTTTCCTCAGGCTTGGAGGAGCCCAAAATGAGGCCAAAACGACTTCCAACCTACCCCAAGTGGTCAAAGAAGGTTTTGAAGCAATACCCTCCATGGATGGCCAAGTTCAACACTCAAATGGAGGGGAAGGACCCCAACACAGCCGTGCTACCATGGAATGGCCGTGCTGGGACATGCCCCAAGCAGCAGAATCATCAAAAATTGACCCAGTTGGCCAGAACGGCCGTTTTACCAAGAATGGCCGTTTTGGCAGTTCCCAGCACGGCCGTGTCACCAGCCCCAGAAACTCAAATTTTCCCTGTTCATTCCATTTTCTCACCACGGCTGTTCCCATCCAACACGGCCGTGCTACACATAATTTTACCCATTTTTCTGCACTGTTTTCCCCATTTTGCCCCTACTTAACCTAGTGCTTCCCCCACACCTATATATACCTAGGTGGCGGCTGGGGCACGAGGTTAGCTACCTTCTACCCCCTCCTAGCTCCCCAAATCGCCACCCACTCCATTCCACTCCATTTCCACCTCAAATCCACTCCATTCCACCATTTTCACCACCAAATCACTAGTTTACACTAGTTCCTACGCATAATCCCCTTCATTCTTCACCCTTGCACCTTGGAGGAGGGAGGAGGTCGACCTGCTGCTGCTGGAGAGAGGATTGACAGCCACTACTTCGAGCTCCATGGCCACCTCTATCTTCTTCTCCTCTCTTTTTGTATTTTCCATGTATATGAGTAGCTAGGCTCTTTGGGTGGGCTGTTTGGGGTCAAATATGTTACTTTGATACCATGTTGGGGGGAAATGGCATGTAAACTTTGTAATTCCATTTGTTAATGATTATATTCTATTTGCATCTCATTCTCCATGGATTGCTTGTTGGTTTGTGTGTGAAATCACTTAGGAATTTAGGCAAATTGCTTATATGTGTGAATTTTGGGATTTGCCCCTAGGTCCAATTCTTGGATCCCTAGGTTGCCTCCCATCTTCCTACATCATAATCAATCTCCCTAAACCTAAATGAGAGATCTAAGTAGCTAGATTGGATAATTCTAGTGCAATTAGCATGGAGCCTTCTCAAGGCTAGAATGTGGGGGAATTGGGGTCCAAAGCCCTAATTTCACCTCCCCATTACTACCCTCGGCCCCTAATTGCCCTAGGAATGCCTAATCTAGAAACCTAGACTTGATTAGACTCTAATTGAATTGAACCTAATCCCTAACCCAATTGATCCTCGTAAGGGTAGTAGGGGGTGTTAGGGACTAGTTCCCCTATACACAACCTAGCATATCCATGGCCAGTTAGTAGCTTAGGTTAGTTCGTTAGACTCTAACTTGTTGTTTGGTTTGGATAATCTAAATGAAATCATAATGTTCATATGTCACCCCCCAACTTAAGTGATAAGTTCATACCCCTAAACATCCCACACATTTCTTTACTGCTTAAAACCCTAGTTTTGTGCTTGCTTAGCTTAGTTAGTTCTTTTCTTGCTTAGTTATCTTCTTGCCTTGCTCTTGCCTTGTTTATGCTAGTTTAGTTCTTTAATTTCTCTTTTACTTCTCTCTTGCTTGCCTTAGTGTAATTTGCCTTTTCATACCTAGCTTAGTCTTTCCTTGCTTGCTTAGTCTTAATCTAGTCTAGGGTTAACGTAGATTTCATTCCTGCCTTTAATTGCTTGCTTGTTCATCCTTAGTTAACAATCAAAATCAACCTTCAAACCCTTAACCCTAGTCTCCGCAGTAGGAACCTAGCCAAACTAACCTAGCTCTAGCGCCCCCTCTTTTCCCTGTGGACCGACCCTATACTTGCCACCTTCCTATACTACGACACGACCCCGTGCGCTTGCGGGTGTAGTTGTTTTAGTAGAAGTAGGTGTGTTAGTTAGGTTTTATAAATATCAAAAGCATAAGATCCCATCTCATCCCGTGCCTCCCGACCTCGTGGATTGCACTTGTTGCAAGCCTCTAGCGGGAGCGCACCAAGCTTTCTGGCGCCGTTGCCGGGGATTAGAGGCGCTCGGCCTAGCTAGTTAGTTTTGCTTTGACTTTTCCTACTGCCCTCATCATTGCTATTCTTTATTCATTTTTCTTTGCATTTCTTGTGTATATTGGTTTGCTAACTTGCTTTCTTTTGTTTGGTTGTGCTTTGTGCATGTGACAAGCCATTCGGGAGGAAACAAGATGGAAGGCCAAAATGCACCTCACAAGCCGCTTCAAGACTACTTCATGCCTAGCAACTATAAATCGCCAATTGCTAGCAGGGTTGATCAAATGCCAGGGGAGAAATTCTCTATTCCTCCAGGTCTTCTTGGGCTCCTTCCCATCTTCTACGGCTCAGAGAGTGAGAACCCCTACAAGCACTTGGACTCCTTTCTTGAAGTATGCTCCACCTTCAGGACGCCGACGGCTAGTGATGATACAATCCGGTTGACCTTGTTCTCTTTCTCCCTCAAAGACAGAGCTAAAGATTGGTATGACTCAAGAAAGGACATCATGAGTTGGGAAACAATGAAGAATGCTTTCTTGAGGCAATTCTACTCTATAGCAAGGTTGACACAAATGCGGCGTGCCGTGACCAGTTTTAGTCAAATGGGAAATGAGCAGTTTCACACTGCATGGGAGAGATTCAAGAAGCTTTTGAGAGAGTGTCCTCACCACGAGATCCCTTTGTGGCAGCTAGTTCAATCATTCTACTCTGGTTTGTCTCTAAAGGACCAAGACACAGTTGACTCTTCTTGTGGGGGAGTTTTCATGGCTAGGCCACCTGAGGAAATATGGCCTTTGTTTGAGCAGTTGGCTGAAGGATCAAGAATTCGAGCTTCTAGCATGATGAATGAAAGAGGGTATGCCTTTGGTGTGACGCCCCCTACTCATGAGGAATCAAGCCCGCAAGTGATGAAGATTCTTGGTGACATGGTGAGCTTCATGAAGAACCAGGTGACGAATGCTCCTTGCCACCCAGTCAATTCCATTGAGTTCTATGGGGAAGAAAAGAAGACACCTCACTCCTATAGCTACCAAGAACCACAAAGTCACACATACAGCTCAAGGTTTGAGGAAGAGGTTCTTTCTAGATTGAGAGTGTTTGATGATGTTCAAAAAGATGTTGCAAGGCTTGAAGAAAAGATAGAGCAGCTCTCTGCCACACTTGCTCTTCAAGAAGAAAAACTAGCTTCAAAATCCATCTTGAGTTACAATGAAGCGAGTGCTCCTGTGCCCTCCTCTCAAGTTTTCTATAGCCCACCGCCCATGCAAGTACAGCCCATTCACTCCTTCCAAGGCTATCCCCATCCTTACACTCCTCCACCACCTTCACCACCTCAATTTTCCCAAAACTTCACTTTCCAACCCCAATTCTCTCCTCCTCCTAAATTCTCTTCTCCACCTCAATTTCAACCCCAAGTGCCACCTCCACCTCCTCCACAGCCACAACATGCTCCCCCTCTCCACCATGAGCAAGGTAGTGCTGTGATAGTTCTAAGGAGTGGGAAAACTCTTGAGCAGCCCGCAAGTCGAAGAAAGGTTGATACAGCAAAGCAAAGGCAGCCAAGTGGTGATACTGTGATTGATATTGTTGAGGATGATGTTGCGATGCCGCATGCTGAGTTTGGGATTCCATGTGATCCACCACATATCACTTTTGCAGGTCCTACTATCCCTAGTGTTCCGCCTCATGTTCATGCAAGTATGGCTAAAGCTAGTGATCCTCCGTTCGTGGAAGCACTAGACGAGCCACCGGAATTGAGAAGGAGGCAAAAGCACAATGTTGGTATTCTTGAGGTGTTTCGCCAAGTGAAAGTGAACATTCCACTATTGGATGCAATCAAGCAAATTCCATCTTATGCCAAGTGTCTCAAAGACCTATGCACTATGAAAAGAAGGTCAACGGGGAGGATTCCAAAGAAAGTGAGATTGACTGAACAGGTGAGCTCCATCATACAACACTCACTCCCTGTGAAGAGAAAGGACCCAGGAGCCCCACTCATACCTAGTTACATAGGGGGACATCACATAGACAGATCCTTGCTTGATTTGGGATCTAGTGTGAATTTGATGCCATACCATGTCTATGTCGAGCTAGGCTTAGGCAAGTTGAAGCCGACACATTGTACTCTCCAGTTGGCGGATAGATCCATAAAGGTGCCTAGGGGTAGAGTTGATGATGTCTTGGTGATGATAGACAAAGAGAAAGGCGCAGTGTTCCCGGCGGATTTCATTGTACTTGATATGGAGCCGGAGGATCGGAAGATTCCCATTATCTTGGGAAGGCCGTTCTTATCTACAGCTGATGCCGACATTCATGTGCGCAGTGGCACCATGACAGTCTCATTCATGGACATGAAGATTAACATCAACATGTACAAGACCCCAACCTGGCGAGTCCGAGATAGGGATGTTGGACATGATCGCTTCACAAGTCCAAATGGGCATTTGAGAGAAGGACAACAGGGTGAAGATATTGATGATGACTATTGTGATCAAAGGGATGAGGGACCGAGGTTAAGTGCAAAGGAAGGATGCATGTTTTGCAAGAATGGGCACATGAGGATCCCAAATGGCTGAATTTTGAAGAATCACCAAGAAGCCTAGCTGAAGGCAAGAAACTCAGCGCTTGTGGGAGGCAACCCACCTAGGTTTGGGAATTTTTGACCCAATCTACATTTTTGATACTTTTGCTTTGTTTTTACACTTTCCAAGAAAACACACACACACTTGTGTTTAATAATTTTTGTCTAGTTTTAAGATGTGCAGGTGGTAACAAGGTGAAATGAAGGAAATTTGAGTACAATTGAGAGAAGGATTCAAAGAAAAACCACTTTGGGTTAAGTTTTTGAGTGTTTGATGTTCCTCATTTTGAGAGTAGCAGCTACAGGGACCACCATGGCCGTGGCACATCAATACGACTGTGGTCATTTGCATGAAAAACACACCAAGTCCCTGGATTCAGAAGCAAAATTGAGAAAAGATGCCAAAGGACTGCACCACGGCCGTGCAAGGAAGAACGGCCGTGCAACCTGAAGCCACCACGGCCGTGCTACGAAGAACAGCCGTGCAGGAGACCAATTTCAGCCACTCAAGGCAGATTAGTGGGGCAGCTACTACGCATATCCTCCACCACAGGGAGGAACACCGCCAGAGCCTAGAGAGAGCCATGATCGTCTACCCTATCATCCTAAACTCTAGGATCATGCTGAGGACAACATGATTCAAAAGTTTGGGGTGGTAGGGCAGGTATGCCCTAGTTTCACTTTGCATTTCACCTACCACATCCACTTTTGTTTTCTTGCTTTTGCTATCTACCTTAGTCATCTTTACTGCTTTGCATACATGCATGCCATGTCGTTTACTTTCTTGTCATTTTTGCGTAATTTTAAAAAAAATTTGCTCTTTTGCCATGCATTGCATACCATGTAGATTTTTGGAAATTTTTGCATGTTTTAGTTAGGATTTGCTTGTTTACTGCTTTAAGTTCAATAATATATGTTTAGATGTGATTGGAGGCAACTTGGCACCATTTTGGCCAATTTTGCCCAAATTTGGAACTTCTTGTCTAAAAAGTGTGTTTTGACCCAATCTCTACTGTTTTGAGTAAAAATGATGATCTTTGACAAATGCAAGTGAGTTAACATTGTTTGTTGCTAAGTGGTATCAATGTTTGACTTTTTACATGTGCATCACCTCTCTTAGGATTATGATTGAATTGGTTGAATTGTGAATTTGAGCAAGCTTTGAACGCTTAGTGTTTGTAGAATCACTTGTTTGATATATCAATTTCATCTTGTTCATTCATGTGGTGTGATATCTAGGATGAAGTATTGGATTAACTTTCATGCAGGATGTCTTATGTGGAAAATCATACCAATGACCCCTCTTTGACTCAACCTTTCTCTCACCATCTTCTTACCCCTCCGCCTCATGAAAGGATGCCAAAGTGCACATATTAGCCGTGGCCACCTCCAAAAGTTTGGGGTGGCCACATCTCTATCTCCCTGCTTCACTCTATCCACCATATTCCCTATCTACACCAAGGGCAAGAAAGAAAAAAAAATGCAAAAAACAAAAGAAAATAAAAGGATGCTCCTGTTTAAGAGCATTCAAATAAAGAAAAGATGAGTGTGTAAAAACACTCCAAAAATCTTACCGCAACCCTTTCTTCCACTTGCATACCCATTGAGCTAAGAAGTATCAAACTTAGCTCATTTTTCCCTTTTTCGCAACCATGTGGGTCATTTGTTGTGATTTGAAATATAAGATTGAATGCATGAATGTGAAACAACACTCCTAGTCATTCTTGATTAACGCCACCATGAAACGGTTTACCCGGAACTTAATGGAAGAAATAAGGATAACTTATGTATTCTATGCACTATATTTGAAGTTCATATATTTTGTGCTCTTTTCATGATTAGATTGTGAAAGAAGGAGAGGAGAGAGGTGAAATGCATGTACTTAGTCATCTTTGATCCCATTCAGCAACAATCGTCTATTATATTGCATTTGCCATTTCTTTTTGTGAAAGTTTGTAGAGAGATTGAGTTGGAGCATACTTGAGGACAAGTATGTTTCAAGTTTGGGGTGGTGATGCAGCCCTATTTTAGGGCTTCATCTTGTGCTATACTGCTCTTCAATCACATCTATACTTGTTAGATTACATGTTATTCCCCCCAATATGCTTATTTCTATCAATTGCACTTATGGAGGCTTTTTGCATGTTTTATAGGTACTTTGTCCACTACTTGATGGCATGGAAAGAGGATGGTCAAATCTAGGGTTTCCTCAGGCTTGGAGGAGCCCAAAATGAGGCCAAAATGACTTCCAACCTACCCCAAGTGGTCAAAGAAGGTTTTGAAGCAATACCCTCCATGGATGGCCAAGTTCAACACTCAAATGCAGGGGAAGGACCCCAACACGGCCGTGCTACCATGGAATGGCCGTGCTGGGACATGCCCCAAGCAGCAGAATCATCAAAAATTGACCCAGTTGGCCAGAACGGCCGTTTTACCAAGAATGGCCGTTTTGGCAGTTCCCAGCACGGCCGTGTCACCAGCCCCAGAAACTCAAATTTTCCCTATTCATTCCATTTTCTCACCACGGCCGTTCCCATCCAACACGGCCGTGCTACACATAATTTTACCCATTTTTCTGCACTGTTTCCCCATTTTGCCCCTACTTAACCTAGTGCTTCCCCCACACCTATATATACCTAGGTGGCGGCTGGGGCACGAGGTTAGCTACCTTCTACCCCCTCCTAGCTCCCCAAATCACCACCCACTCCATTCCACTCCATTTCCACCTCAAATCCACTCCATTCCACCATTTTCACCACCAAATCACTAGTTTACACTAGTTCCTACCCATAATCCCCTTCATTCTTCACCCTTGCACCTTGGAGGAGGGAGGAGGTCGACCTGCTTCTGCTGGAGAGAGGATTGACAGCCACTACTTCGAGCTCCATGGCCACCTCTATCTTCTTCTCCTCTCTTTTTGTATTTTCCATGTATATGAGTAGCTAGGCTCTTTGGGTGGGCTGTTTGGGGTCAAATATGTTACTTTGATACCATGTTGGGGGGAAATGGCATGTAAACTTTGTAATTCCATTTGTTAATGATTATATTCTATTTGCATCTCATTCTCCATGGATTGCTTGTTGGTTTGTGTGTGAAATCACTTAGGAATTTAGGCAAATTGCTTATATGTGTGAATTTTGGGATTTGCCCCTAGGTCCAATTCTTGGATCCCTAGGTTGCCTCCCATCTTCCTACATCATAATCAATCTCCCTAAACCTAAATGAGAGATCTAAGTAGCTAGATTGGATAATTCTAGTGCAATTAGCATGGAGCCTTCTCAAGGCTAGAATGTGGGGGAATTGGGGTCCAAAGCCCTAATTTCACCTCCCCATTACTACCCTCGGCCCCTAATTGCCCTAGGAATGCCTAATCTAGAAACCTAGACTTGATTAGACTCTAATTGAATTGAACCTAATCCCTAACCCAATTGAGCCTCGTAAGGGTAGTAGGGGGTGTTAGGGACTAGTTCCCCTATACACAACCTAGCATATCCATGGCCAGTTAGTAGCTTAGGTTAATTCGTTAGACTCTAACTTGTTGTTTGGTTTGGATATTCTAAATGAAATCATAATGTTCATATGTCACCCCCCAACTTAAGTGATAAGTTCATACCCCTAAACATCCCACACATTTCTTTACTGCTTAAAACCCTAGTTTTGTGCTTGCTTAGCTTAGTTAGTTCTTTTCTTGCTTAGTTAGCTTCTTGCCTTGCTCTTGCCTTGTTTATGCTAGTTTAGTTCTTTAATTTCTCTTTTACTTCTCTCTTGCTTGCCTTAGTGTAATTTGCCTTTTCATACCTAGCTTAGTCTTTCCTTGCTTGCTTAGTCTTAATCTAGTCTAGGGTTAACGTAGATTTCATTCCTGCCTTTAATTGCTTGCTTGTTCATCCTTAGTTAACAATCAAAATCAACCTTCAAACCCTTAACCCTAGTCTCCACAGTAGGAACCTAGCCAAACTAACCTAGCTCTAGCGCCCCCTCTTTTCCCTGTGGATCGACCCTATACTTGCCACCTTCCTATACTACGACACGACCCCGTGCGCTTGCGGGTGTAGTTGTTTTAGTAGAAGTAGGTGTGTTAGTTAGGTTTTATAAATATCGAAAGCATAAGATCCCATCTCATCCCGTGCCTCCCGACCTCGTGGATTGCACTTGTTGCAAGCCTCTAGCGGGAGCGCACCAAGGACGAACACCAGTGACCCAGTACATGGATATACAGGATGAAGAGTTCATAGAGGGAATGGGAGTTCATCATTATGGATGTTGTAACTCTCCCCTAGACCAAGGAAGGTCGAGATGCAATATGGGTTATGGTAGATCGCCTTTCCTAGATGACATGAGAAAGAAGAGTTCTGTCAAGGGACATATCTGGTTGAACTACCCATGAGAGAGATGGTTCAACTACACCATGATGTGAGTTCAAAGGTTCTTGAGTTTGACCTAAAGGTTCACTTCCATAAAGTGGAAATAGGTACATGAAGAACTCAATGTTAGTACATTTTATCACCCCTAACTATGGTTAGTATGATCCAAACTAAAGGGTCTGATGAGAGCATATGTGCTCGTTCAGGGTGATAGCTAGAGACAATTTTTGTCCTATTGAAGATGTGATGATGACCACCATAGCTAGTATCGGGATTTAAAGAAGCTCTGTAAGGGAGGTTGTGTCGGTCACCACTTCAGTAAGGTGATGTTGGTGAAAGGACCACGTGATGGTTACAAAAGGGCCACAATGCATGTAGACGAAGTCGCTTTGATCGTGCAATGGCTGAAAGGAGCCTAGTGATGATGAGAGCCGTGAGCAGATACAAAGTAGACTGACATGCAGTTCACTGTGGAAGAATATGTGACATGAAAATATGACCCCCCTAAGTTACAACTAAGAGAGTTGAGTACCTGATGCATGTGTTCTTTTGACATGGTTTGGTGGAGAAGGTTAAGTTTGATCTTACTCCTTAGGATAAAGAAATATGTGATGAGTTTCAGGTGTCCAATTTAGAGCACTACGTGAGGTACCCCGACCATGTGCTGAGCAATGAACCTAATGAGCCCCAAGGGAGGCTGAAATGACCTGAGTCACCTGTGCAGTTTATAGACGCCAGGATGAAAGAACTCAGAGAAAAGAATATGTGATGATAAAGGTTCATTGAAAGAGCCATGAGTACGGTAAAGCCACATAGGGACCAAAGATGGACACGGAAAAGTCTCATTCTGAATTGTTTGTTTGCTTGATTAAATTTTGAGGACAAAATTCCTATAAGAGGGGAAGGATGTTATAACCCCAATTTTTGGGTTCAATAGGTGAGAAATGTAATTTCTCATATTAAAGATATTTGGACAAATAATGATATAACTTGTATTGAATAAATGGATTCTATTTACAATAGCCTTGATTGTTTGCTTTGTGGGCTTTATTGGATATTGGGCCCAATAAAGAGGAATTTCAAATAATTGATGAATAATTGAGAATTTGAGAAAAGAAAATTATGGAAACCTATAGAAGGAAAAATAATGTAATCCAATGATGGATTTAGTGCCTCTTAGGTTCCTTGGGTGCCAAGGAGTCCAAGATTGCAAAGAAAAGGCAATAAGAAAAGAAAAGATCAAATAAGTATTTCTTTATTAAGAAAGAAATTAGAAAACAATGTTAAAATATGGGAAACAAGTGAATTGAAGTATATTTGGGTAATCCTTAGTGTAATTTCGTATTCCAAGGATTCCTAATGATAAAAGGAATACCAATGAGGAAATTAAAGATAAATCCTCAAAAAGAAATATTTTAATAAGAAATCAACATGATAATGTGAAATAATGCATATTGGTGCATTTAGAAGGATAATGAGTATTCCTTAAAAAAAGAATTTCGAATTATTAGTGTTTCTTGGGATCCAAGGAGTCCCAATGAAGGAAACGAAAGAGAAAAAGCAAGTAAAGTCAAATAAGAGGATAATATGATGTGTAATTAATTAATTTCATGGTTTTCTTATAGAAGTAGTATTTTTTAATAAAGGAAACCATATTTTCATGCCAATGGGACAAAAGGCAAATACAAAGAGGGTGAAAGAAATAATTCTCGTATTTCTAGGTATCCATGAGATAAGGAATAACAAGGAAGAAAATAGGAGAGAGAAGAATTACTTTTCCATGAAGGAATAAGAATCCTAATGGGAATACAACTTTTAGACACATGGATGGTCATCTTTGGGCGTGGATAGCCACCTCTATTTAAGGGGGGGGGAGCCTATGGATCGAGTCCTAAGGAAATTCCCCACGTCTCCCTCTCTCTTCCCTATATTCTTCTTCCTCATTTTCATCCTCAACCCTAGTCATGGGTTTGGCATTTTCCCTAGAGCAACAGGAAGCTATGGGTCTTCTTGATGAAGTGGGTGTACCCCGATGACCAAGGGACGATCGGCCCTCGTCCCCAAGCCCTCGACCTTTCGCATTGACCTGCAGCAGGCTTGCACGACCAGACAAGAGTCACGGGTCTAGGCGTGCTAGTTTGGCCACCTTGGATGCAAAGGGAAGGTTCCCTGGGTCTGGCGGAGGTTGACGGAGGAGGGGTGGCAGTTTCCGGCCACCCTCGGGGTTTGGAACGGAAGGGATGAACTCCCACAACCTGCAAACGCCACTGCAGGCACTAGGTCACGCAAGGTAGAAGAAGGGTGGGTCGTTGGACCATCTTGCCCCTTCTCGGGCTGAAGGGGAGACCACTTAACCAGGGGTGAAACTCTAATTTCGAAATGTTTTCCAATATGGCGGACAACATGCATGCAATAAGTGACGTGGCAGTCTCTGATCGGCCGAAAGGTACTTTTCTTACAAAATTCATAACTAATCACTGGTAGCTCGGATTTAGATAAGTTATATATGAATTTTGATCAGGAAAACCCAAGGAATACAATAAAAAGATAAGTGAAGCTTGATTCTAATTGCAATGCAAAAAGTGTATAAAGTTATTATCTTTAATGATGTAATTAATGAAAAACCTTAACCTTTGATGATTAACAAATTAGAAAGGGTTCAATGAGTGTTTAAAGGTTATATTAACCTTTTAATGATGAAAAGGAACATTAAGACCGAAAAAGATGAACTTTGCATATAATTAGTTTAAATTAGAGTTTATGTGCATAAATAGGCTTTACTGAGCCTTGAAACCCTAATGTTGGTAATTAGGACTACTAATGGATTTAATTATTTGATTTCATGTATAGAACTGAGTTTTCATGGTTATCAGCTATTTTGAGCATTAAAGTTCCTAGTTTGTGGAAAAATACCCTAAATGTAGTAATTAGGGTTTTCTAATGGTTAAAAATGAAATTGATGACAAATAGAGTTCATTTGTGCATTAGACTATAATGAACGATGAATTGATGATAAATGTGTATAATGATCTTGTCATGGATTAAAAATATAAAAATGATAGATTTAAAGTAAAAGAGGCTTAGTGGACTTATTTAATGGTTACTTATACCTTTAATCTGAAACTGAGGTTTAGATGTTGAGATAATAAGGGTTTGTGATCAATTGCATTAAATTAGGGTTTAAAATGATAAAAGATAAAAGGGAAACCCTAATTGCAATGGAAAACCTAAAAGTGGACTAGAAACCTTAGGAAGTGAGCTAGATTTAATAGATCTTAATGACATGAGTAATAAAAGAAAATTGTATAATTGTTTCAGGATCTTATTGAATGCTTGCTTGCCTATTGTTGATTGGATTATTTCTATCTCACATCAGCTTGACAGGTATGTGGTTACGCTTATGAATAATCGTTCTAGTTTCACGACGATTCTCGAACGTTTTATCGGTTTCTTGAAAAAAATAACTGTTGGATGTCTATTTATTTCATGCAAGTATAAAGTGACTAAGACTATCACAATAAATAGATATATAACTGGCTAGATCCGGGTCCACCTCTGTTGCTTTGAAAAAGGCTAAAAAAAGGGGTAATCCTAGATTAAGGTCTAGGTTATCAAGAGTTAAAAGCTGGGCTACCTACGTGTAGTGCCATGAGACTCTTTAGCGTACCATGAGTTAAGGATTGGTCTACCTATGAGTAGTTCCATGTGACTCAACCCTAGAAACTGCTTCACTTGATAGGTGGATCATGAGGGGTTTAATGGGGACAGCACAGAGGATAGGGTACCCTTGGATCATGAAGTTATATTTTAAGTGTAATATTAGTTGTTAAATAATTAATTGAATGATGACGTTGTTATCATAGTTGCACATTTATTGTTTCCCCCACATACCAGCTTCGACTGTCTGACGTTTTGTTTTTCGGCATTTGAGGTACAAGCCAAAAGGACAAACAGTAAATCGACATATTGTGAATTCACAAACTGAAATACAAGGATGATTAGTTAGAATAGTACTTCATATCTAGATAGAAGTTTAGAGATCCAAATTTTCAAAAGGTATGCAAAAGTTTATTTTCTTACAACTTTTCAGTATAGTCTGTTAAAATTTGATAATTATTCTTGGTTAATTGTCGAACCTTTGATCTGGAAGTTATGGGTGCAGCTTCGACCTCTCGGTCTCCCTTAATTGGGGGTTACCAAAAGGTGGGGTCATAACAGACTACCTGGCAGATATTTCCCATTCAGAAAATCCCGCCAAGAACCCATCACGGCCGTGCCCACACCTGGGAAAGAAGAACAGGTGAAGGCTATGCTTCATGGTGGAGCTACAACCACCGAGGAAGATGAAAAGCCACAAGCCGCACCGACGGTGAATGATGTGCCAAAGCCTATGCCAAAGGGTGACATTGAAGCAAGATTAGGGGAGGAGACCCCAAATAGCCCATATGTGCCACTGCACAAGCGTATTAAGGAGCCAATTGTGAATTTTTTGGATAGTCTGAGGCCAAAGAAAAAGCATAGGCACTATAAGAAGTTCTTAGAGAAGTTTAGGAAGCTCCATATTAACGTTCCGTTAGTGGAAATAATAGAACAAATTCCTGCATATGGAAAATTTTTAAAGGACATCATCACCAAGAAAAGGCGAATAAAAGACACAGACGTTTGCTTGGTGAATGAGACAGTGAGCTCAATTATCCATGGGAGTTTACCATAGAAGATGAAAGATCCATGGAGATTCTACATCCCATGCTTAATTGGCGGTCATTACTTTCCGCATGCACAATGTGATTCAGGTGCTAGCATAAATCTTATGCCAATGTCCACGTTCCAAAATATTGGATTGAAGATACTAAAGAAATATGCCATGACTATTGAGTTGGCAGATGGGTCTATTGTAAAACCATATGGGGTGTGTGAGGATGTACTTGTCAAAGTTAACAGATTCATCTTTCCTATGGATTTCATTTTCATGGTCATGCGGCAGCTAAAGGGTTGTGAAATGCTACTGGGCAGGCCGTTTCAAGCTACGACTGATGTTATCACTGCTATTGGGAGAGGTACCTTGACATTGGGGATCGGTCAGGAAAGAGTTGAGTTCAAATTGCCGAGTGATTCCTCAGGAATACTTCTCGATGGCCCAAGTTGATGAGCTTGATTTTGTCCAGCATAAGACGTTAAACAAGGGCGCTTGTTGGGAGGCAACCCAACCATAGGTAGTTTCGTTCATTTTCTTTCGCATTTACAAGTTAGTTTGGTTTAATTTTGTTTTTAGTGTAAAAAAGATACCTTGATTGTTTGTTCAGTGTGCAGGGCTGAGTCAGAGTCGATACTATCGACCATGATGTCGATGGTAGCGACATGGGTACATGTAGGCGACTGTAGAAAATTTTATGAGTCGATACCATCGACGGCCTCATCGATGGTATCGACCTACCATCAGTAACGCCAACGAAAAAGACAGCTCGGGGTCGATAGTATCAACCAGGATGTCGATACTCGCGAGATCCCTGAAGATTTACAGACAATTTTGTCTTAGTGAAGTCGATACCATCGACGGCCTTTTCGATGGTATCGACACGGATACAGTCAGGAAGCGGCGGCCAGGCCTTATGAGGGTTTTTGATCAATGAAGAGTCGATACCATCAACCCTCGTCGATGGTATCGACGCGCCACGTCACCGATCCGTGAGAAGAAATCAACGGCGGCCGCTAAATCAAAGAAGTCGATCCGTGGGATGGGTCGATACCATCGAACCTCGTCCATGGTATCGATGTGCCATCGATCCGGGGCCCCACATCAAGCAATCTACAATCATCGATACTCGCGGAGAACGGATCGCACCTCATCGACACCCCATCGATGGTATCAACGGTGCAACAGCAGTGCCGAGTTCAGTTATAAAATGGAGGATTGTTTCTCCAATCTCTTCACACCTTCATAGTTTCTTCCTTCCTCTTGTGCATTGATCATTGCTGTGCGATCGGAGGCCATCCACAAGCATCCAAGGATTGCAGTTTCTTCATCGAGCGCTGCACCGAGTGGAGATCATCTTCTCCGACTTCACCGAGCTCTCTCTCTTATTCTCCGTTCTCTCTGTGACAATGGTGCGGACGGTGAGAGCATCTTCTTCCCAGGCGGCCCCTATGGAGATAGAGACCTTTGTTCCTCGACGCCCCAGATCAATTCCTCGTCTGAGGATTGTTCATCCATCGGCGGAGGTACGAAAGATTTACGAGGAGTTACTGAAACGGAAGATCGAGCCGACCCGCTACGTCGATTGGACTATGGTTCATAACCTCGGGTTCAAGGAAAATCTCAATTATGTTCTCCAAGGTCAGGTGAAGCAAACCGACAGGAGGTCAGATGAAGTCCAATACTACGCCGAGGGCCACCCATTTTTCGGCGAGTGGCCGACGTATAAAGAACTGGTGGCAGAGTTTATGGTGTCACTTGATATCAATGTCGTGCCCAATGACTTTATCGCAACCGATCGGGAGTGGAAGAAAGGGTGCGTGTCTTTCAGACTCTACAACACCAATTACACCCTCACTCTCGACCAGTTCAATTCTATATATAACTGGGCTCATCATGACTACCAGCATAGGAGGCCAGACAATCAGACAGATTATGATGCAATTTTTTCCGAGCTAGTGATCGCGCCTCCAGGCAAATCTGTTAGCTATCACAATGTTGTTGTCGCCGACTTCGAGCATCCGTTTGTGTGAATTCTACATCACATGCTTTGCACGACGCTTTTTTCTTGCGGCGATCTTTCTCTTAGTAAATTTCAGGAGACCGGCTTGTTCTTTTTGTATAAACTACTGAAGCGCGAGGAGTGCAACTGGGCACGTTTTTCTTGATGCGCGTGATGGCTGTACGGAGGAGTACACGAAAATTTCCTATCCACTTTGGAGGGCTCATCGCACCGTTGGCTCTCTACCTTGGGTTGGACTTTTCTCAACTCACTCCATTGTCTAATAGGAACAAGGTCAACCTGCATCATCTACACTGCTCAAATCTCCTGATGCTCCGTGATGGTGTGGCGTATGCACATTGCCATGTCAATCACGAATATCAAGAATGTGCGCTACCAGACCCCATCTTCGACATCCAGGGAGCTCAACACTTCAGGTGGCCCATCACCGCCATCGACGACTCTGATGAAGATGGCGGTAATAACAACAATAATGATGATGGCGACGAGCATGAAGAGGAATAGGAGGCTTTCACTCCTCTTCGGGCACGACCGGAACCACAAAAGCGTCCCCGCTTCCACCCAGGTGAATCACCTTCTTCGCAGCCTCCGCCACCTCAGCCCTCTCAGTAAGAAGAGGATGTTTATTTGATGCAGGGGATGTATTCAATGCTGCAGGAGATTCAGCAGACCCAGCAGCAGCATACTACTTCGTTCGCAGGTATTCAGGATACCACGAACCGACTTTTCATGAACCAGTAGGCCATCTACGAGAATGAGCGCCTCCTCCTCGCCAACCAATAGAATATCCATGACAGGTTGCATAGGATGGAGATGCAGCAACAACCTTTCTACGACAACTACTAGAGCAGGAACTATTTCGGGGGGTATCCTCAACCTCCACCGATGCCCCAGTATGATTCGAATTTCTAGGGGCACTATCCATCCTGGAACCCCACAGCCACGCAGTACCCACCACCTCAACAATGAATGGTATCACTGTTCCACCTTTTAAGGTTGTTTTTTACTATGAGGCCATAGTTGAATTCAAGCTTAGGGGGGAGTTGGAACAACTTCTATCCTTTAGTTTTATTAGTTTTTATCATTTATTGCTTTGTCTTCTATTTTGGCAATTTTCTTAATTCTTAGTTTTCTAGGATCCACACTCTATCTAGTGTATCTGTGGATGTCAGTTGTAATGTGTCATCTCTGTTTCTGTCATTTGGGAATCAAGGGTAAATTTGAAAAAATTGTAATGAATTTGAAAGCTTGTCTTGTTCAAACTTGAGCGCATAACCTTTGAAAATTATTGGGTTTGTCAACTTTACAACAGAAGACCATAACTGTACATGCCTTTGATTCACGGACAGTGGACGGAGTTGGTTGTTTGAGCCTAAGCTGACCAAATGGTAATGAGACCTTAATTTGAAATAAGAGAGAGAAACCCTTTAATTGTTTCATAGGTCAGTAAGGAGGGACATATAATATTTTCCAATGGTTTGGTCATTTAATCTTGTGATCTATCCACCCTTTGTTTTCATACTCCACCATAAGAACTGGAAGCACATTACGGTTTTTGTCTTTTGACTGCATAGCATTTAGATAGGACTGCATTTTAGTTAGATTTTGCATTAAAAAAAATGGAAAATGAAAAATTTGTAAATGAATCATGCATGCACACATTCTTAAGTGCATAGCAGCACAGTTGCATAACTGTTTTCATGTAGTTGCATTTTAACATATCTTTGAGCATATAGGACAGTATGTGCCTTATTTCTTCTGAAAAATAAGAGAAGCGGGTAACTCATTCTAGACTCTCTGAAATCAGTTGTAATTCCTCAAGGATTTCAGTTATGTGAAAATAAGCCCAAAGAAACAAAAAGAATTCTGAAAAATTTTGTACATTTTTGCAATTTTTGAAAAAAAAGGGCTTGAAAAAAAAGAGAAAAAAAGGGGCTGATTTTAGTGGGAGAAAAGAGCTTGTCTCACCCATATGATAGGAAGAATAAGCACATAATGTAGTTTTTTTTAGATATTCTATCTCGCATGAGATGGAATAGTAGGAGCATGCATCATTCCACCCGAAATGTAGGCATTAGGGCATTTTCATTTGCACATGCATCATTTAGGTCATTCTTGTTATTTGTGCATGTTAAAACTATATTATGCTTCCATTTCTTCCACAACCACCTATTCCATGCACCCGATGCTCGAATTGGTAGGCCACCGTGATTATCTCCTCACTTTTTCATATCAGGAGAGCTGCTTCCACTTAGATGGTAGTTAGGACGAGTAACGTAGATAGAAGATCACAAGATGCACTGAGTCTGGACCGGAGGATTTTATTATGTTAACTGCCTTATGTGATAGTGTTCATCAATTTTGGGGTAGATATCTCTTATGGATAATCATTGTTGCCTTGAGGGTAATTACCATTCAGTGGTTAGTGAGGGCTGGTATGTGAATGTATGGTGGGAATCATATGGTAAGGTCTATTGTGTAATTTGTTCTTTAGTTGACCTTCACAATTCTATTCCAAAGTTTTGTTGCTCGAGGACGATCAAGGTTTAAGCTTAGGGGAGTTTGATGCGAGGATTTTGAGTCACATTTATAGACTTGTTTTATATGCATTTTATGTTTTTATTGGTCACTTTTGTGGTTAATATCGCACGATTCACTTACTCGAGTCTATAATCTCAATTAGTATCAAATCTCTCATATTTCATCTTTTTGATCATAAATTATTATACTAATGTGTTTTATCTTAGCTGATTCGGTTTTGTCTTGCAATTTTAGGAAAAAAAAAGTATACACAGTTGTCGATACCATCGACATCCGTCGATAGTATCGACACAGTCACAGACAGACAGCCGTAAGGATCCAAGTAGTGTCGATACCATTGACTGGTAAGTCGATGGTAGCGACTTACATTCAGGTTGCCAACAATCAGCCAGTCGATACTATCGACACAAAAGTCGATACCATCGACGTTCTACAGTTTCAGTGTCGAAAAGGTGATAGAACCGACGCCTAAGGGTGTCGATACCATCGACGCGAGTCGATGGTATCGAGTCTGCAACAGTCGGGACACCAAAGAAAAAGGAAAACCTGCCGATATCACAACGGGTCGATACCATCGACCCGCGTCGATGGTATCCATGCCGTCAGGATATGTTTTGATCCAGATCGATCCCGATCCAACGGTGGTGATAATTCGGCAACCTAAAGTGATCTATATACCTAATGACGGCGGCCAAGGGCTAACTATCACGTCATTAGCCACTGCACACTTCCCAAGGAGAGTTAGAGAGGAGAACGAAGCCTAGAAGCACGCCCCGATCGTTTCGAGAGCCGCAAAAGACGATTTCCACCGCCGAAAGGCTGTAGATCGCGCATTCTACGTCGAGGAACACTTGGATCTTCTCCGTTCAGGGGTTTACATCAATTTCACCCATGTTTTCTCCATGTTTTCCCTTTCCTCCACAATGTCTTACTTTGAGATGAACATGCGGGGCTTATCCCCTTTATCTTTAGGACCAGGAGTAGCCTGGGGAATCATTGTATGATGTTTTTATTATAGTAATTCATATTTTCTCTCTTAAATCTGTGGTATTATTTCATTTTCTCCATTATATCATTATGCTTGATCACCCTAATGATAATCTAATGCCTTTAATTGCTTTTAAAGAAGAATTAACGGTTGAAAAGAGACGGAATTCACATTAACTAATAAATTCCTTGAACAAGGTGATGTACGGTTAATGGTGGAAACCCAGAGGTCGATTCTAATGCACCTAATTTAGGGTATAGGTTACTACGACGGTGGAACCGACCTAGATTTAGGTAGTCAATTGTATCATGACAGTGAACAATTCTAATTACAGGCCACTACCCAGAATGAGAGATGAATTTGATTAACTATATAGAAATAAATACAACGAGACCCCACGGTGAAACCGCATCCTAAAGATTCCAATCTAATTTGATTAAACTCAACATTTGATCGATTGCTTTGCTTTCTTTTCTTTTTATTTTCTCTTTAATGAACTCTTAAAACCTTTTTAACTGGTCTAGCTGATTGCAAACAATTAGTAGTAGTCTACCGATAGTTCAGTGTCCCTGAGTTCGACTCGGGCCTCACAAAGGCCTATATTACATTGACGCGTACACTTGCGTTATACGTACAGTAAAAGCATGTCACTTTCACCCAAGAGAAATTTACACTTAAATAGGATTCCTTGCCAATTTTGAATGGAAAAATATGTAACTTAATGTATTGAATAAATCAAATATGTCTTTTGACTTAAGGGTCAAGAAAAGGATACTTAACTTTCGTATTTTGTCCCAAAATCTTTCCCACACTTAGATAATTTCATTAAGAACCTTCCTTCAAAATTTGGAGTTAAAATGACTAATAGAGTGAGAGACATGGATTTTGCTAGAAATCCTAAAGTAAATGGATTATGGGAAATATATATTAAATGTCACAAATCCTTTTTATACTAGAACTTTACCCGGACCCTTTTGATGTGTCACACATGAGGCAACCATCGGATCAGGAACTCACGGCCTAGATTGTGTCTCCCGCCTCTAGTATTAAAAGGAAACTAAGGCACATTAGCACCTTTCTGATTTCTCTTTTCTCTCTCTATATGAGACGCAAGCAATCTTAGAAACCCCTCCAATGAATTTGGGAGGCAATTCCAAACAGTAAGATCCTAGGGTTTTTTTCCTTTGGTGGGGTATTCAGCTTTTACCCAATCTGTGGGCTAGGGAAGATCCCTATCCTCCATAGCCGAGGCTATAAAATAAGGTGTCCACCCTCTGCAAGACCCCCAATCTTTGTGCGAGATAGCTCCGGGCTTGAAAAATTAATTGTAGACGCCAATTTCCTCTCTCACCCTCATTCTCGACCCCACTGTCTCCCTAGACTCCGCCAGAGATCCATCATGTGGATATCATTTTTCCGTCCTACTCCTGATCCAATTGAAGCCTCCAACGAGTCTAGCAGGGCGTGACGGATAAAGCGGTACCTTCTTTGGCTGCTCGAAGGCCCTAGATCTCAAAGTCAACTGATGTGTTGACCGCCTAGGAAACATGCTCATGAGGTAGTATCAGACTAAGGTAGAAGATGAAGACTGGTAAATTACCAGCCTTCCCTCAACTTGTACATTGGAGATTAAGGGCGATTTCATATTTTGGGCCTTATAAAAAGAACCGCTCATGTGGACAACCTAGTTGATGCCGCTGCGAGCTATTGACTGCGTCGAGCCCATGTGGCCCAGTAAGGTAATTGATCTTTTTCTGATGTAACATGTTCTCATTGGTCAATTAATGATAATTTTATGAAAATTATAGTAATTACTAGGATAATCAGATTAAGATGAGTTATATAAGAAAATTTACCAAAAGAATGCAAGGAATTCAATAAAAAGAGTTTGAAGACCTAATTCTACTTCTAATTCTAAAAGTACCTAAAGTTACCACTTCAATGTGCTAAATGTATAAAACCCCAATTCCTTAGTTTTAGTGATCATGATATGTTTAAATGATCCTAATAATCAAAAGTCTAACCTATTTGGATAGAAAGATCATATTTGATCTAATTCAAGATTAATAACTCATATGTTATCAAGATTAGGATTTAGTGATGAATGGAATATATTATATGTTGAATGTTATGAACTGGGTGTTTAGGGTTTTTAAACCTCAAGGACATGATTGGGGTTTACTAAACCTAGAAAGGAAGATCAGATCTCACCCAAGTGAAAGGTAAGTGGTATGTTCAAATTGAACATAAGTAATGTTTTCTTTTATGAATGTATGTATGCAATGAATGTTATGAATGTTTTATCTGATTCAATTTCTTAAAATTAATGAATTTAAGATGAATTGAATGTAATGTTTTACTGTCCATATCATGGTATCGTCTTCATGCACATTAAGAGTAAAGTCCATATTAAGATTTAAGAGAAATTTAAGTGAAAGTTAAGTGTTTTAAGAGAAATATAATGTTATAAGATAACTTAAATAAGATCCTCATTAAGAGGCTCCTCAGAGCAAAACTAAGAGGCACTTCGATGCATAAGAGAAGAGGCACTTTGATGAAACCCAAGAGAAAGGCACATTGGTACAAAACCCGAGGATTCTTAAAAAAGTCAAGATAAAAGATATAATTTAAAAGCAATTGTGTCCCTTTTATAATGTTTAAATGTTCAAAGTTTATTTTCATTTTACACACTTCCTTTAAATGATAATGTGTTCAATTCCACATACCATTGGTTTTATGCATGGTTGGGCGAGCAAGGCCCGCAGGTAAGGAGAAAGCATAGGAGGATGAATCTTTTGATATGCGAGGAATAAATCAAGGAGTCTCTAAGAAGAAAAGTCCTAGTGGTGTGCCTTTTACCAAGCCGATCCAAAGTTTAGATATCTTTGACACTATGTATAATCTTGTTAGGAAAGTAGATTAGATGAACTTGATGTAGTTTTCCTTTTTCCAAAACTATGTATGAATCTATTTTAAATCAATGCAAAGTGTTTCATTTTCTTTAAATTGCAAAGAATAACATCTTGTGACCCCCCCAAGTAAAGTGCTTCTGCTCAGTGATTTATACATGTGATGTAAAGTGTGGTGTTACATTACGGTATCAGAGTAATTTGGTAAATGGTCACTAGGCAAGTATGATTCACATAGTCACCCTAGAATGAATATATGAGATTATGGTATAGGAAAGGACTCAAAGAGAGAGTATCAAACATTAAGATAACAAGAGTTTTCACCCAAGAGTAGAAATATATATTAGGGATAGGTATATATCTAGTTTAGATATTAGGTAATGACATAATCTTAGCTAGTGGAATATCCTCTCTTATCTCATTGGTTGGTGCACACCATGTGAGGAATGTAGAGGGATGCTATAAGCATTTGACTTATTATATATCTTTCCCCTGCATAATAGTATGTGTGGTATGGGACATGTGTACTATTAGGTTGGTGAAAGGTATCATAACAAAATCTCTCATTGTTCACGATGTCCCTGATCAACACCTACCTGGGGATCTCAAAAAGATGGGCAATAAAAGAGACCTAAAATAGAATGTCATCTACACCTAATGTTAGAAAGTCATGACATAGTTATATTTATTAGTTGGTTTCTTAACGCTAAGTATAAGTTGAGAAGATGAGGAGTTAAGTAATATCTAGTTCATGTCCACTTAATCATAATGAGATTTAAATGTCGTGTGTACTTTTTTCTTTTATGCAAAATTTTGAAAATAAATAAATCTTGAAATTTTAACTATCATTAAATGAAGAGGTAAGAAAAACCCTAAGGTGGGTAGTAGCCTAAGGAAAATTTTGTGGACAGAATTTACTTAAGGTAGGTAGAATTGTAACATATCAAAATTTCAAAGAATAATTTAAACCTTAGAATGTGATTTTTCTTAAATAGAAATAGTTGAAGGTTTATATTGAAAAAGACCATGAAATGAAATTTCTTAAGAGGTAATGAAGTGAGAAGAGTAAAAAAATAGGTCTCAAATACTTTTTCTCTTTCATATGTACATAATGTGTTACAATTAACTTGAAGATATAAATAATGGTTTCTTTTCTCTCTCCTCTAAAGAAGTTACTCAAAAAGGCACAAAAGGAAGATGAAATTACTTTTTAGTGGATGATAAGTTATTATCTCAAAACTTGACTCAAGGGATCATAAAGGGAAGTATTTCCCAAATTATCTAATGTATTAATGCATTACATTAAAGTTAAATGACTAATAAGGAACAATGTGGAGATTTCTAGAAAGGGTAGGTTGACAGTAACTAATGGGCATAATTCAGCCCTAACTTGCACCCAATAGAAATTTACACTTAAATAGGATTCCTTGCTAATTTTGGATGGAAAAGGGAGTAACTTAATGTGTTGAATACATCGAATATGTCTTTTGTCTTAAGGTCAAGAAAAGGATATTTAACTTTCTTATTTTTGCCCCAAATCTTTCCTACACTTAGATAATGTCATTAAGAACCTTCCTTCAAAATCTGGGGTTAAAAGGATAAATAGAGTGGGAGATACATATTTTTCTAGAAATCCAAAAGTGAATGGATTATGGGAAATATACATTAAATGTCACAAATCCTTTTCATACTAGAACTTTACCTGAACCCTTTTGATGTATCACGTGTGAGGCAACCGTCATATCAGAAACTCACGACGTAGATTACGTCTCCCACCTCCTGTCTGAAAAGGAAACTAAGGCACAATAGTACCTTTATGATTTATCTTTTCTCTATCTATCTGAGCCACGAGCCATCTTCAAAACTCATCCAATGAATTCCGGAGGCAATTCTGAACAGGAAGATCCCAGGTTTTATTGCCTTTGGTGGGGTATTCAGTTTTTACCCAAATGAGCCAGAGAGGAGCCATGTCCTCTATAGACGATGCGATAAAAGAAGGTGTCCACCCTCTACAAGACCCCCAATCTCTGTGTGAGATATGTCTGGGCTTAAAAAAATAATTGCAATGCCAATTTCCCCTCTCACCCTCATTCCCAACCACGATGTCTCCCTGGACTCTGTCGGAGATCCGTCATGTGGATCTTGTTGTTCTAGCCTACTCCCGATCCAATTGAAGCTGCCAACGAGTCTGGCGTGGCGTGGAGGATGCAGTGGTACCTTCTCTGGCAGCTCTAAGGCCTTGCATGCCAAAGTCAACCGATGTGTTGACCGCCCAGGTAGGCTACCAGTGAGGTAGCATCAGACCAAGGTAGAAGATGAAGACCGGTAAAATTACCAGCCTGCCCTCAACTTGTACACTAGAGATTAAGGGCGCTTTCATCTTTTGGGCCTTATAAAAATAGTCACCCGCGTGCATAGCCTAGCTGATGTAACTGTGAGCTATTGGTTGCGCCAAGCCCACGTGGCCCAATAAGGATTGTTATGTGGCATGTTTTCATTCACCAATTAATGATAATCTTGAAAAAAATTATAGTAATTACTAGGATAATCAGATTAAGATGAGTTATCTATAAAATTTGAGCAGAGGAATGCATGGAATTCAATAAAAATAGTTCCAATACCTAATTCTACTTATAATTCTAAAAGTACCTAAAGTTACCAACTTTAATGTGCTAATTGTATAAAAACCCTAATTCCTTATATTTAATGATCATTATATGTCTAAATGATCCTAATAGTCAAAATTTTAAACTATTTGGATAAAAAATCATCTAGAATGTAATTCAAGATTAATAATTCATATGCTATCAAAATTAGGGTTATAGGTGATGAATGGAATATAGATTGATATGTTGAATATTATGAATAAGCTGTTTAGGGTTTTCAAACCCCCATGACATGATTAGGGTTTAGTGAACCTAGGAAGGAAGATCAAATCTCCTATAAGTGGAAGGTAAGTGGTCTACGGTAATTGAACATAAGCAATGTTTGCTTTTATGAATGTATGTATGCAATGAATGTTATGAATGTGTTATCAATTTCAATATAAAGTCAATGAATTTATGATGAATTGAATGTAATGTTTTACTACCCATATTATGGTATCATCTTCATGCACATTAAGAGTAAAGTCCATATTAAGATTTAACAAAAATCTAAGAGAAAGTTAAGAGTTTTAAGAGAAAGATAATGTTAAAAGATAACTTTTATAAGATCCTCATCAAGAGGCTCCTTGGAGAAAAACTAAGAGGCACTTTGGTGCATAAGATAAGAGGAACTTCATTGCAAAACTCAAGGATTCTTATATAAGTCAATATAAAAGATATAATTTAAAAGCAATTGTTTCCTTTTTCATTGTTTAAATGTTTAATGTTTATTTCCAGTTTACATGATTCCTTTAAATTATAATATGTTTAATTCCACTTACCAATGGTTTTATGCATGGCTGGGGGTGTGATGCCCACAGGTAAGGAGCAAGCTTAGGAGGAAGAATCTTTTCATATGCAAGGAATAGATCAAGGAGTCTCCAAGAAGAAAAGACCTAGTGGGCTGCCTTTTACCAAGTTGATCCAAAGTTTAGAATCTTTGACACTATGTATAATCTTATTATGAAAGTAGATTAGATGAACTTGATGTAGTTTTCCTTTTGCCAAAACTATGTATCAATCTATTTTCAATTGATGCAAAGTTTTTAATTTACTTTATATTGCAAAGAATAGCATCTTGGGACACCCCCCCAGAGTAAAGTGCTTCCGCTCAGTGATTTATACATGTGACGAAAAGTGAGGTGCTATAGTAATCCAGAGCCTATAGGGTCATACACATAGGATGATATGGAAGATGAGTATAACCATATGCATTTAATTGGTTATTAAAAGATATACGTAATCAATTACATAATTGATAGACTGAATGGAAGACAAGTTTCCTGAATGGACTGGCTCCAATTACTCGACTAGACAAGCTACAATTGCCTAAATGAACTTCCACCGATCATCTGATTGGACTACCTCCAGTTTCCTAATTGAACAGTTTGTGGGCAGGCTACTTAAAAGTGGTTACTACCTTTTCATTTCCTAGGGTTATTAGAAATCCTACTTTCCTATCTTTTCTATAAATAAGGGCATGATGTCTAGGGTATTATATGACATACAAAGACACCTTTTGAGAGGTCTTTGACCATCTGTCATTACCCATAAAGGAAGAAGGAGAGAGAGATAGGTTGTGTTATGCTAGCATGTTGCCAATGGAAAGGCTACCCCTACTGAGCCCTTAGAGTGTAATTTTGAGTTTGTAATCATCCGCATGGACTATATAGAGACATGGATGTGTTGGTGGCTACATTGGGAGATCATGTTCGACAACATCTTCCCCCTTCATTCTTGTGAGCTTTATTGTTGAATCTACTTCATGACAAAGTAATCTCACAAACCTTCCTTCTAGTTAATTAGGTTGTTATTGATGAGATCTGCTTGTAGATACATGAGGATTAAAAGAAGTTATTGTTTCTTCTGCTATGCCTCCCACTCTCTCCATCGATTGATAAATTTGTATAGAGCCACATCCGTTTATGATATCCAATTTTACAATTGATATGACTGGATTTTTTATACCATTTTATTTGTAACATGTAATGTGAATGGTCAACTGTTAATATTCATATGATATAAATCCCACATTCGTGCAACATAGATTTTTGATATGACAATTTCATTTGACTAAAGATAAGTGTAATCTTTTCTTAGTGTGTAAAGTAGAACTCCATATACCTTTGTGAGCATTTCAAAATATGAAATTATAAATGTCCTTATGAAAAGGACGCAATATTTAACATATTTATATGTTTGTATATATATAAGATATGATATTATATAAATGAAACACATCACATAGAATTTTTTATGTTTGGTGGATATGTGCATGGTTGTGGCCAAAGACCCCCCTATTTGTGTATACATGAAGTGGATGTCAATGGATCCCTCTTTTTAATTGACAAGTATTCAACTTGCATAATGAGACTCATCCTTTAATTTGACATGTAATGATTTCTCTTCTTATTTCCCCAAAATGTAAGTTAAGATTTGTACATATCATGTAAATATTACATTGGAAAAGAATAGATTTTTTCAGGACTTGGTGCGACGAGGCAACTATGAAGATCCAAGGAATGTCCATGGAGTCATTGATCATTTTTCTACACAAATGTAGGTTCACGGGCATATGATGTAACATACCTTAGGTGGATAGTACTCCTTTGTGACTCTAAAGGATTACATCAGTATGGATGTAATGATGTTTTAATATTTTGGTTTGTCATTACAGATTATTAATGTAATGTGTATATGAAACATATTATAAGTATGTGGTGCATAGATATGCATGTGTATATATATAAACCCTCAAATAAAATATTAAGTCTTAGATTCTTTTTGATGTGAAATACACATTAAAAAATTGATCGTAAAAGTATGGGCACGCCAAGGTGTGGTGCATTGTCTATATGATGGAAGTGTGAGAATAGATATGTGGGTCTGGAAAATCAAGGTGCATGTTATATTGCATTGGCCTCTGGGTAGGATTTAACTAGGTGGCATTTATAGGATTAAGCACCTAGATGCATAAAGTTAGTTTTGAGAGAGAGTTGTGTCTTCATTTATTAAGAGTTGCATTAGATGCAATTGGAAAAGATTGTGTACCAAAATAGTCAAGTTATAGGCAACCAACCAAGTTCACTCATGATTTGGTGAAATAAGGATCATGTCTCACTAGAAGATTGTATCCTTCAAATCCAATAAATTCATAGTAGGGGATATCAATGTGAATTAAAATAGTGGAGTGACATTTAGTAAATAATCAATTTAAGAAATAAAACATTTCCAAATCAAATATGAGTTCATGCAAATACTTCTTGTAGATCAAACAAAAAACACAAACAACAACCCTTTTTCACTACACTTGGTTCCTGAGAGATAAAAATTAAGTGGGCATACATTCAACAAATGGTTCAAGAAATAGAAAAAATTTCCCACACATGATGTAAGCTCTATGTCCTGGATGAATCAGTACCAAATGAACCAACTCTGAATGTGCCTAGGGTAGAAAGGAATGCTCATAAGAAGCATTTTGATGATACCATGGATATTAAGTACCTTATTTTATGTTCCATGAATCAAGAGTATCAAAAGAACATGAGAATGTGGATGTTATTGAGATGATAATACATCTTAAAAATATGTACCAAGAACAAGAAAGGTAAGAGAGGTATGATGCCTCCAAGGTATTGTTGAAGTACAAGATGACAGAAGGTTATCCTATTTGAACCCATGTACTCAAGTTAATTATGCATATGGAAATTCTAGATAGATTGGGAATTACTTTAGGCTATAGAGTTGGAAACATATGTGATTTTTCAATCTTTTCTAAATTCATACAAACAATTTTTATGAATTGCAACATGAACATTTGGTCGACCACATACAAATATACTTGGTTGAGAATATCTGAGGGCCAAATGATACACAATACCAAATATGACTTGACGATTAGAAAAGGAAAAGAAAATAATAAGGGCAAAGGCATAGAGAAGAAAGGTTCTAAGTCTAGATAGAATTCTCCTACACTTAAGGAAAATAGATAAGTGGATAAGGGAGGAAAATGTCACCATTGTCGCTAGGCTCGAAATTGGAAGAGAAATTATCCTCTCTACATAGAGTTGAATAACAAGAAGAAGCGAATAGAGATCTCAAGTTTAGGAATATATGTTGTAGACATAAATTTATCTACTTCTTTAACATCGGTGTTAGATATCAGATGTGGATCTAACATATGTTCAAACATACAGGTTATATAAATAAGTAGACCTTTGAGTAATGGAACTATGTGTTGCATATGGAGTAAGAGTTGCTGGCACTATTGTAGGCACCTACTATTTATCTATTAATGTGGGATATTAGTAGAGTTAAAGAACTGCTATTATGTACCTTCAATATATAGGAACATTATTCTTGTTTCATCTTTAGATCAAAATGGTTTTCAATTTCATATCAAGAACGGTCAATATTCTATTTCCAAAGATGAGATCTTTTATGACATTGCCCCTATATATTATGAACTATATTTGTTAGATCTTGAGACTAATAACCGTAACATAAATACTAATAAGCATAACAGTGATGAGACAAACAAAATTTATCCGTGTTATTTTTGTTTAGGCCACATAACTATGAAGTGCATTCCTAGACTCCATAAAAAAGAATATCTAGATTCATTAGATATTGAATCAATTGAAACATGTGAATGTTGTTTATTAGGGAAGATGACAACACCATCCTTTACTAGTAGTAGTGAAATGGCAAGTGACTTTTAAGAAGTCATGCATACTGATCTATGTTGACCTTTTAGCACAAATGCTAGAGGTGGGTATCAATACTTCATCACATTTATTGTTGACTTCAGTAGAGTTTGGTTATGTGCATCACATGAAATACAAGTCAGAATGCATTGAAAAGTTCAAGGAATCCATGAATAAAGTACAAAATCTACATGGAAAAAGAATCAAAGCACTTGGAGCACATTGAGGTGGTGAATACTTAAACCAAGATTTTGAGACCCTTCTAAGGGATTATGGAATTGTATCACAATGGATTTCAAAAGGAACACTAAAACATAGTGGTGTATCATAAGAAATTGTACCATGTTAGAAATTGTACGATCTGTGATTATTTTTGGTGCTCTTCCAACTATCTTATAATTGGAATTAATATCTATAGAGATAGATCTAGAAAACTTCTCGGTCTAAGTCAAAGTGCATACTTTGATAAAGTGCTCAAAAGTTTCAGCATGCAAGATTCTATGAGAGGAAACATACCCATATCTCATGAAATAAGTCTCTCTAGATATCCATGTCCCAATTATTTATAAGAAAGGGCACACATGATCAAGATTTCATATGCATTTGCAATTGGATCTATCATGTATACAATGTTATGTTTGCGTCTCTAATGTCTCATTTGAATTGCAGATAACAAGTAGATACTAGTCAGATCTCAGTGAAGCTCATTAGACTATTGTAAAAGACACTCATAAGTACTTTAGAAGAACTTAGGATCTGTTCCTCATTTTTGGTGGTGAGGAAGAGCTGGTTGCAAGATGCTACACTAAAACAAGCTTCCAAACTGACAAGGGTGATAATTGATCACAATAAAGTTTTGTGTTTTGCCTCAATGGTGAGTTGTGAGATAGAAAAGTTACAAGAAAGAGAAAATGGTTTATTCCACAATAGAGGCGAAGTACATTGCTACCTCCAATATAGAAAAGGAAGTTATATGGATCAAGAAGTTCATTATTGAAGTAGTAGTGGTTCCAACCATTGATAATGTAATAGAGCTATACTATGACAATAATGGAGCTATTACAAAAGCTCAGGAACCTAGATCACATCATCATTCCAAGCATATAGTATAATGGTACCATCTCATACAAAGATTGTATAGTAAAGATATGTGAACTTGTGTAGAGTACCACTAAAATCAATGTTGTTGATCCTTTGACTGAAGCACTTTTAGAATAGAAGAATGATGGTCATGTTAGATCACCTGGACTTGGGTTCATAAGTGATTGGATCTATTGCATGTGGGAGACTGTTGGTAGTATTCCTTGAGACTCAATAATACCATGATTGTGATGTCACACTTTGTAATTAAGAAATAAATGACTCAATGACATACGGTTTATTTTGAGAACCTAAACATGAGATCGTATGTATAATTTACAGTTATCATGTTGTTATGTCCTTAGTCAGTTATGGTTATGGATATTATAGGGAAAAAATAATACACAAGCCTAGTATGTATGATAAATGATGACTATATCTACTTAGTCATGATATTGGATATTAACTCAGATTCATGCATACTTGTTAGAGAACAAATTTTACTGGATAAACCCACTTTTGTAGTTTTTGGGGAAGTGATTGGATTCATCATTGATCGCTCGCCACTTGTGATTCAACACAACAAATTCTCACTGTGAGAAATGAACGTTCAATAGAGTTTGTCGAACTCTACGAAAAGAGAAAACAAAGTAAAAATGAGAAAGGTGAGAAACCGTGTGTTTGGCAACACAATTGGAAGCGATTGACCCGCTTCCCATGATTGCCCACTGTTGCTCCACTAATCATGGCCACTTTGTCAAATAGAGCATTTGAGTATAATACATGGGAGCCATATATGAAAATCAGAATCATAACACTATGTGACATTGGTGATTGTGTACCTTAGACCTAAAGTCACTACAACAATCACATGTTGTTTATTGAACTTTAAAACTACTCAATGTGACCTTGAATAAAGGTTGTCATACATGCACTTCTTGGTTGTAGTGTGTCACGTGTGGATTATAATGAGTGATATAGATGGAATTTTTCTCTCCTATTGGAGTAATATCCATGACCACTTGATAAGTGACACTATAAATGCATGGATATGCTAATATGAGTCGATGTTGAGATCATATGTATCTCAAATAGTTGAACCTGGAACAAGAAACAAAGACTGAAATGTGAGAGGATAATGTTTTCATGTCTCTCATTCAATTTAGATAACATATACAATGGATTTATATGTTCATTGTAACACTGGTCACAAAACTAGGTTGAGGTAGTTCTCCCATTTCTCAAATTACTTAGGTGGAAATGAAGTCATGCTGGATACCATTCATTGTCTGTGAAGTCATAATACGATCATGGACATCACTGCCAATGTAATGTGGATGATATAGGGTCACACACATAGATTGCACAGGGAAAAGGAATATGATCATGGCATATGATTAATTAGTTTTTAAAAGGTTTAGGTAACCAATTGAATAATTGATGGATTGACTAGAAGCCCAGTCGGCCAACTAGATAGGATCCACTCATCTGAATGGATGGCTCCGGTCGCCCAACTAGACAATCACCAGTAGCCCGACTTTATTGTTCGTGGGTAGAATGTTGTAAAGTGGTCATTTATTTTTTATTTCCTAGGGTTTACTAGAAACTTTGCATCCATGTATTTCCTATAAGTAGTACATGATATTGAGGTTTTTGTGTGACACACATAGTCTCCTTTCTTGAGGCTACACAGAGTCACCTTTTGTGTGTCACTATAACGTTGCCAATGGAATGTCTTCTCCTTCCACACCGGCTCCTAGAGTACAATTTGGTGATCATGATCATCTATATGGATGATATAGAGATAAGGATGCATTGGTCGATACACTGGGAGATGATCTTTGACACCATCTTTCTCCTCTATTCTTGTGAGATCCAACATGGGATCTATGCCATGAAAAGGTAATATTGCACAAACTTATTTTTATTGTATCTTCCTATATGACTATTGCTCTTTCCATGGATTTCAACAATTGACATTCCCATGTTCTTGCTAATCCTTTCTAAAAACTGTGCAAATACACATTAACTACTATATATGAACAAACACTTTCCTATATGGTTAGAAACAAAATAGTTAAGAAAGCAATAAAAGTGCCTAAAAGGAATGTAGTTATCAAGAAGTTATACATTGTAACAAAAATATACAAAAGACAGAAACTGATTCCCATTACCTAAAATCCATGTGCCCAATCATGAGTTTGTCTTAGACTGAAAAGGCAAGGCATGGCATGACAATGACCTACGTGCATGTGCATGTGCATGTGCATGTGCATGTGTGTGTGTTGTGGTCACCATACCCACTACAAGGGTCAGCATATCCTCCTTTTAAATTGTTTTGACCCTAGTGTCACATGCACTTCTACATATAAGGTAGTTCACCATCTTATAGATAGGAAGTGTGGAAATAAACCACTCTCCTATTTGCACAAAAGACAAGAACTACTTTATATCCCACTCAAAGGTTCTATCTGCACCAAGATCAGTATTTACCCATGCTAATACTAATTTTAAAATGTTAATAAAGATAATAATACCCCAAAAAGTCCAAAATCTAAAGTTCTTTCCTTTCCAATCAATCCTCCATATCATGCTTTTAGTGGGTTCGTTGTATCTAGAACCATGCCTAAGTTATTGAATTTTCACTCTGTAGGAACTAGGTGAACATACATTTTGAACCAAAACCTTGGGTGCAAAAGAACTATTTCGTAACAATACAAGAAAGACTATAACAACAAAGAAATTTATGCAACAAAGACCACACCTCCTCATTAAGATTTATAATTGATACCAAGAACAACACAGTTTGACTATTGCAACCTACACAAAATCAATCACTTAGTTGAATTGTCCAAGAATGTACTACTAGCAACATATCCTTGGACTATACACCCTTCGAAGTTTAATCTCTTACTAACTTATAGTCATGAAAAAAATAAGTTTCTTTGGACTGACACACATATGCAAGAAGCATCAAGTGAATTTCATAATGTTATCAAATTCACCCAACAACTTGTCATTAGTACATTGAACCCAATTTGTTTGATATTCACTCATGTGCATTGGGTTGCTACTTCCTGCAAATAATAAGGGGTTTTATTCTGATTCCCAAACTAGATTTCTCAAATAAGGCCAGAATAAGAAAATAAGAGAAAGGATTGACTATATTATCTTTCATCCACAACTCCATTAGACACTACCTCCCTTACAAACTTGAGTCTGACTTGGATGTGTCTATGATGTTTTTTATTGTACATTAGGCCTAATGTAGTGAGTCAACCCTTAAAGAACCACTTCACTATGCTTTTATATGTTATAGAGCATCTGACTCCTTCTTGGATAACCATGGTAAGGGCATAGTGTACTAGCCATATATTTATCCATTGTAGACAAATGTAAATAAGGCATTTCCAAAAGAGTTAGTTCAGTTAGTCTTGAGGATCCATGTTTCTACCTATAGAGTTTTACATAAGTCCTCAAGTCAACTAATAGACCTTTAATCGTGAAGTTCTCTCGAAATGGTATCAATGGAAAAAAAATCAAATAGTTAGACTTGAGTAAGACTTATATATGATTTGGTTTATTCTTGACAATTAGTATTTGTAGATATTTGTTTACTTGTACAAATTATTTCAAATTTAGTTTATCTACATGCTTAAAATATTTAGAACAAGTGCATACCAATTTAATATATTTCATTAATGATTTAGATAGATTTATAATATGTTTTTTAATATTGATTTACTAAGAAATATCAATCAGTGATCCTTGAGATCATAGGGTAAAATGAGAACATTTTTAGGATAATCATAAAAGATACATCGATAATTGAGTTAAGGTACTTTATTTGTAGTAGAAATATTTGTTAGACATTAATTTCTTAGGTCTTATGGAGTAAATGGGTGATGTTTATATATTAACTTTATTTATGTTAATGGTTGCTACATTGACCTATTTAGTAAGATTGTTTATGTATTTATAATAGGTAAAGTTAAAATCTAGTGCTTCTAAGAAATGTACACATATGGTTTTTATATTTCTAAATGAGAAACAAAAAAATCTAATATTGATTTTAAAATTGATCTATTTTATTGCAACCCTAGTGGCACCCTAATCCATGGTAATGGAGTTGGGATATCACATGTTGATTTGTAGGGTTACTAGTAGATTACAAGTAAGTCCCTAAGATACCATTAGGTTTGGATATTATGTTATTTTATATCATAATTTTGCAATCATCTAGAAATGAAATACATGTTATGTCTATATTGATATCAACAGGAAGTAAGAGGAAACAAGGAGAGCACGTATAACCTATAATAGATGCATATTTCTTAAGAAGTTCATAAATATTGGGATACAACCAATGTGCTTTTTATAGTACACATTCATGAGAATATGAAGTATTAGGAATAAGTTTTTGGTTATCCATATGCTATAGAAGATAGTATAAGATTGTACTAGGTTGTTGAACAAGATAGTGTACTAGATATAGTAGGTACTATGGATGCAGTTGTGGTAGACAAGTGGTGGTGATAGTTTGAGAAGGTATTTGGCTGAATTGAAATACCTAAATCCAAAAAGACTAACCATGATGTATGTTGTTGAGGGGTCACATAGGTTTCTTTGACCCATAGTGGAGGATAGGAGGTGAAATGATGTGTTTTCTAATAGGGAATTTGTACAGAAATGTCTCATACTACATTATTCTTTGACATTCCTTAGTAGTAGTCAGGTAGTTGGGGACCAAAGATAGGGGATCATGAGTACAGAAAAATATAAGGGACATTACATAATATTACTTAATTACTCCATAGTTAGTGTAAAATTTAATATAAAAGCACAAGCGACTTAATGATGCATTCAATCTAAATATTAGATATTAACTTTTAGTGATTGTAAAGAGGGGTCAAGTGAAATTGACTTTTTTGGCTGAGGCAACTCATATGATTTAGAAGTTCGTGATTACTTACTGATATACTGAAATTAGGAAGCTTTATTTTATTTTAACAACACTAGTTATAGTAGTTGTTGTTGGTATGTATGCCCTGAGAGCCAATTGTATGATGTTTGGATTGGGATACATTAAGATTGATTTGATATATATCAAAGGCAAGCTTCCAATTTATTCTGGTTTCATCATTTATAAGATAATGATGAGTCATAATGAATGTCTAGATAATGACAGTACTCAATGGCGTATGTCTTCGGGTTGAGGACCTGGAGAATGAGATCTTACGGATGCTAAGAGTTTGTGCATTCTTGTTTTGTCCCCAGTCAGATGTCAATATGGAAGGTTGATAGACAACAATGAAACAACAAGACTAGAATGTGTGTTGGTTGATAACAGAGTCTCATTAGTCATGATATGTGATATCAAACCAGGCACATAGATACATGTTAGAGAACAGTGTATCAGACAGACCCATCGTGAGAGTGACACATGGAATCATGACATGGTAGTCACAGCCAGCTCTCACAGTGATGGTGGTGATTGTGATTCTTAGACCTAAAATCACTACACTCATCACATGTCGTTGGGTACACTTTAACATCATCAAACACAGTCCTAAAATATGGATTGTTATAAAGGTGATGATTGGGTGACTTTAACACATGGGGTTTTGACTGTGAGTGATAGATATGGGATTTGTCCCTCCAAAGGGAGTATGATGTCCATGGACACTTGATAAGAGAGACTGGGAAAGGCATGCACATGCAGTGGGAGTCAATATGTGATATTGATGGCACACATATCTTAGATAGTCTGCTTTTGATCAAGGAACATGAATGAACGTTGAAAGGATGACAACTCCATGCCTTGAGTTCATTCAGGATATCAAAGACAAAGGAATTATACATTCATTGGAATACCAATCACAGAATGTAGGATTGAAAGTTGTTCTCCAACTTTCCTTTTCACTTGGGTAGAACTGATGTGCGACTAGGCACCGCTCTTTGCTTGTGATGTCATAACCTGTTATGGACATTCACTACCAATGTGAAATGGGACATATAGGGTCACACACAAAGGATTTACCTGGAAGAGGAGTTTATCCATGAATTATGTTTAGATTGATTACTAAAGGTGTTTAGGTACTCAATCAAACATTCAATCAATTGACTTGACTCATAATCATCAAGTTCAAGTGTTAAACTAACTGATTTGAGTGTCGGATTGATTAAGAACTGCATTGATTGTGTTTTGCACAATCTGGACCACCAACCAACCGGTTCACTAGGTGAACCTATCGTCTCGTGGTTAGTGAGATGACCGGTTCACTTGGTGAACCGATCGATTTGACTGGACCAAATGAGCATGGTTGGGATGTCCCGATTTGTGAGAAAAGTTTTCGTTTCACTTTTACAATTCGAATGGGACAAGAATTGATCTTTACATTAATTAGAAATGAACAAGGAAAGCCAATTGGAGGTAAGTCTGGGATGCAAACTGACTGATTCACTAAATGAATCGACCGGTTCATTTGTGAAATGATCGGTTCGGCTCCCGCAGTGCAATCAGTTCATGGAAATTCCAGACCCTACTCCCACATTAGTCCCGCATTTCCCGGGGCTGAGAACCCTGATCCTGACCCCTCCTATATATAGAGGGGTACTGGGGGATTCTCATATAGTACAACTCAGAACATTAGTTGCTCAACAAAGTTGTTGTACTCTCTGGTTTGGTAATCGAGAGAGCCCAAGCAAGTGCTACCCGACTAGGGAGGCACAACGAGGGAAAGACAACTACATGACATCAACTAGTTGAGGTAGAGTGTGTCGGTGACTAGTACACTGATAGAAGGGGATGACTCCTTCTAGTGTCCTATGGGACAAGATGACTAGAGTTTGCAGTGGTCCGTGTGGACTATCTATAGAGGTGGGATACTTATTCCTCTTAGAAGGATGATGGTCAACCGCAGTCTGGGTCAAGACCAGGAGCTGCACAAATGTCGTCAAAGACTAGGTGGTTGAATACCGCACTAGTTGCAAGGTATTGTCGCTGAGCAAACCTCTGGACCAGGTATATCTCGCTAAAACCATCCTTCCTATTTCATAGTTGTTGATGCAATCCGTGGTTATGGTTTTGTGGTGAGAGAAAATTTTGTTTCCGCTTCCTTCTCCCTCACCTAAAACCCAATAGTGGTATCGGAGCCACATCAACGTACTATGTTTTAGGATTAATCGATATGATTGGTTTTTGGTTTTACCATCTTTTATTTATTACATACGATGTGAATATTTAAAGGACTGATCTAAATATCTGATTAATGCCACATGATCCCAAACTAATATATGCATATATGATATGGTATATATATGCAAACAATACACTTCGCTCAAAACGGTTTGGATGGTGGATGTGTAGCGTGGTTATGGCCTATAAACCCCTATGTGTGCTTGGTTGGTTTTGGTTATTCACTCTCAGTCTGTGCATTGAGCCCTCTCCTTCTTTTCCTGATGTAACTCAAGATAACTAGAGATTCTCTTCTACCTTTGCCCCCCCTGAATGTAACTCGGGGTTTCCCAAAGCAATATGTAAAATAGGATAGTTTATTTCCTGTTACGTCAGAGACTGGCGGGCGCCCAGATGATCGTCCGGAGGTGCCAACCGATCGACTGGTGGACCGAGACGACCGACTGATGGTGTAGATGGAGGCCTGATGAGGAGCAGACAACCTGACGAACTAACTGTCTGGAGGAGCCAGATGATTGATTGGGGACAACCAACCCAACGGCCAAGAGGTGAGCCGATCAGTCGTGTGATGAGAAGATCAGACCCAGAATGGCCTAATCACATGATCTTCATCAACAACAGGTTGCATGTGATGTAGACCTAGATGACCATAATTCCTTGTGGCTCAAGGAATTATAATAGAATGGCCATAATCATCGCTTTAATATTATTTCATGTTTTCATTGTGGGATATAGCATGTATATGATACGTACTATATATGTAGTGATTGGATACATATATGCATATATGAGCATATTAAAACCCATCAACTAAATATTAAGTTTAAGATACCTTCCAAAAGCAGCACACATGAAAAGATTGATCGACCAAGTGTGGGCACGCCCTAGCATGGTGCACCGTATATCTCGTGGAAGTGTGATGGTGAATATGTGGGTCTGCCTTTGTAGAGTGCATATTCATCGTGTTATTGTTTGGATCAGACTTAACAAGGTGACCTTGATCGAATCAAGTACCTTGAGGCATAGAGATGAACTTGGCAAGGAGTTGTGCATGACATCTATCAAGAGTTGCATATGATGCAATTGGCAAAGGTTGCCTACCTGAAAGATTCTAGTTGTGGGTGACAGCCCTAGCTGGTCCATGGCTGAGAGGAAATCAAGATCTTACTCACTAGAATGGTGTACGCTGCAATCTTCTGAATTGATAGTGAGGGCTATCAATTTGAACAAAATAGTGGGAGTGACAATTAATTAAAGACCTAATTATATCATCAAAAAATTTCAAATCAATCAAATTAAGTCAAAAAAGTTTTGGACTAAAATTGCATATTTCCTTTTTGTAGAACAAATGGCTGTCAGCAGTAATCACTTTTCATTGCGATCGGTCCTTGAGAAGGACATACTAAATGAGAATAATTTCCACGACTGGTTTAGGATGTTGAGAAGTGTTCTCACTCAAGAGCAAAAGCTATATGTCCTAGATACACCAGAACCCGATGAACTCACTCCCACCACACCAAAGGATGAAAGGGATGCTTACTGGAAGCAAACTGAGGATGCCATTGATGTGGAGTGCTTGATGTTGTAATCTATGAACTATGATTTGTAGAGACAACATGAGAGATATTATGTCTCCAAAGAGTTTTTCTAGTATGTCATGACAGAAGAAGATCTAGTAGGTCCCCCTCACACAATGTGATTGGGTATATGGAGATCCTGACACGATTGGGATTCCCTCTGAGCCAAGAGTTGGCTACTGGTATGATACTCCAAATATTGCGAGAATCATACAGTCAGTTTGTGTTGAACTAAAACATGAATAACTTTGACAAGCCGTTGACAGAGTTGTTGGGCATGTTGAGGACAGTCGAGGCACATATGTAGAAAGACAAACCCAAATCTGTGATGTTGATCAGCAGAAAGAAGGGTAAGTATAAAGGTAAGGGCAAGGGCAAAGCGAAGAAGTGTTCTGATGCTACCCAACAGCCCAAGTCATCTTCAGCTCTCAAGGCTAAAGGAGGGGTGAATGAGGGAGACCAATGTCACCATTGTCAAGATCCAAGACATTGGAGGAGAAATTACCCTCTCTATCTGGATGAACAAAAGAAGAAGAAGGAGGGGATGGAAATCTCCACCGCAGGTATCTTGAAATAAACTTGAAACACTTCTTTAATTGAGGAATATGATATCAAGATATGGATCTGACATATGTGATATGCAGGATCTGAAAAGAAGTGATGGCCTTTATTAAAGGACCAAGAAGGAGCACTCATGATTGGAGAAAGTTATGCTGCCATAGAGAGGAGTATCATTTAGTTTATTTTAGCCCAAAGGGCATGTAATAGAGTTATGAACTTCTATTTTCCAATAAATAAAAACACTTTATTTCTGCATCTTGTAATGACAAGGATGTCTATCAATAAAGTTGATGTTTCAAATTCAAAGATATGATCTTTTATGGCAATGCCTTATTTATCTTGTGGTACTTAGTATGCATAAGGTAAAATGATACCTAAAAGTTATTGATGACTCAAACAAATAAAGAGTTATTATCATGAGAAATTATTTCTAGCTTCCATGTTGATATATAGGCCAGACTCTTTTGGTTGTGAACCATTAAGAGATATGAATGTCTTAGGCATGATGATAAGTCAATCTTCACTAGATGTAGTGGGAGAATGACTATTCTATTAGGTATAATACATGTTGATGTATATACATGCCTATTGGAATAAATGATAATACTTCATATGGGGTTTAGTGAAATACCAATATGAATATCTTGAAGTGTTCAAGAATATCATAAATGAAGTATAAACTTGGTAAAAGTATTAATTCTTTGATGAGATCAATGAATGGGATACTTAAACCAAATGTTTGAGGACCTTGTGAGTAATTACGATAATATATCATAGAGAACTCATGATTAAGGCATAGTGATGTCTAAATAAAAGAAGGAATCATACTCTAAAGAGTTAGAGCATGATCATCAAATAACTAACCTTCTAGAATTCTTTTAAAAGAACACACTTAACACTAAATAAAGGAGATTAAGAATCACAAATGTTGTGGGTTCTCAAATTCCTTATGTAACAGATACACCTCATATATCTAGGTGATGAATTGGTCATGTGATGATCCAATAAGCTAGATGATGTTGAGGAACCAAAATTTGAGTTATGGTTTGAGGCCATATGATCCAAAATGACTTCCATGTGAACCAACTAAGGTATGAACTTATGGTAGCACTTGATTAAGATAAAACCCATAAGTGCAATTGGGTCTTAAGAGTTAAGACTGACATGCATGACATTTAGAAAAAAGGACCATGCTTGATATTGGAACTTGAAAGTCTATGAAATTTGGCATATGGATATTAAAACTGCATTCCTGGCAGGAATAAGATAAGGTTGTGTATGTGACACAACCTGAAGGGTTTTATGAATCCAATAGTGCAAATGCAGTCTAAAGTTACAAGGGATTAATCAATATGATTGATTAAGTGCAAGAAACTCAAAGATGAAGTCTTTACTTTGATTATATAGTCAAAAGGTTTGACTAGTATATCAAAATAAAGAAGGGATCTGTGATTACAAAGATTTAGTGGGAGTGTATTCACATTCCACATGATGATGAGGAATGAAATGTTCTAAAACAGAAACTGGTGTGGTAATACCTTCTTTAAGGGAAGACAGAGAAATCATATGTGATAGGAATAGAGATCTATAGAGATAGTTCTCAAAAACCTCTTGACCTGGTAAAAGATAGAGCATAGATTGGCAATCTATACTGAAGGGTTCAGTATGCACAGATTCAGTGGAAGAAAATTAATCCATGTTACATGGAGTTAGTATCTCAGATGCCAAGTGTCCCAAATTCTTACTAATAATAGGAACACATAGATAGATATGGATCTATCATATATGCAATCATCCCATTATCATGTATGTATTATACATGACAAGAAAATATGCATTCATCATCTTATATGTATTGGACATGACAATATGATATGCTCATCCTGTTATCTTGTGTGACGAGTGGATGTCTGTCTGCTTCCAGTGAGGGTCACTGGAATACCATGAAGAACTTGTTTTGTACTTATGAAGTACTAGTTCTATGGTAATATAAGGAAGAGTTGTGTGTAAAGATTTACATTGATGCAAGCTTATGAAATGATAGAAAATGATCACAAAATATAAAATATAAAAGTGAATATGAGTTGATAAATGGAAACATTCCGATTTAAAATTCGTTCAGTTAAAAAAGGTAGTGCCGAGTATCCTTGTGTTATGAACAACAGAGGATACTATATGGATCTAGAAGTTCATAGAGATGAACTTACAGATATTCCAACCATTGATGACAAGTAGAAATACTGAGTCAAATAATGGAGCTAAGTGTTGCGCAAGGAATATCAGATTGCATATTACAGCAACTCCATCTCATACGATATGTCTTATAGCAAAGAGATGTGAAACATGTAATATACCGACTAAAGCAAAGTGTTTCTAGCTCACTGCATTAGCACTAGAGCAGTAGAAACATGTGGGACATGTTTGGAGATCACTAAGAATATGATTCAAAGGTGATTGGCTCACAGTGCAAGTGGGAGTCTGTTGGTATGTATGCCCTGAGAGCCAATCGTATGATGATTGGATTGGGATACATTAAGATTGATTTGATAAATATCAAAGGAAAGCTTCAAATTTATTCTGGTTTCATCAGTTATGAGATAATGATGAGACTAAATGAATGTCTAGAAAATGACAGCACTCAATGACGTATGTCTTCGGGTTGAGAACTTGAAGAATTAGATCATACGGATGCTAAGAGTTTGTACATTCTAGTTTTGTCCCTAGTCAGATGTCATTGTGGAAGGTTGATGGACAACAATGACACAGCAAGACTAGAGTGTGTGTTGGTTGATGATAGAGTCTCATTAGTCATGATATGTGATATCAAACCAAGCACATAGATACATGTTAGAGAACAGTGAATCAGACAGACCCACCGTGAGAGTGACACATGGAACCATGATATGGTAGTCACAGTCATATCTCACTGTGATGGTAGTGATTGTGATTCTTAGACCTAAAATCACTACACTCATCACACGTCATTGGGTACACTTTGACATCATCAGACGCAGTCCTAAAATATGGATTGTTATAAAGGTGATGATTGGGTGACTTTGACACATGGGATTTTGACAGCGAGTGATAAATATGAGATTTGTCCCTCCTAAGGGAGTATGATGTCCATGGCCACTTGATAAGAGAGACTAACAAAGGCATGTGCATGCACGTGGGAGTCAATATGTGATATTGATGGCACACATATCTCACACAAACTACTTTGGATCAAGGAACATGAATGAACGTTGAAAGGATGACAACTCCATGCCTTGAGTTCATTCAGGATATCAGAGATAAAGGAATTATACATTCACTGGAACACCAATCATGGACTGTAGGATTGAATGTTGTTCTCCAACTTTCCTTTTCACTTGGATAGCACGGATGTGTGACTAGGCACCGCTCTTTGCTTGTCATGTCCTAAGCTCTTATGGACATTCACTACCAACGTGAAATGGGACCTATAGGGTCACACACAAAGGATTTACCTGGAAGAGGAGTTTATCCATGAACGATGTTTGGATTGATTACTAAAGGTGTTTAGGTACTTAATCGAACATTCAATCAATTGACTTGACTCAAAATCATCAAGTTCAAGTGGTTAACTAACTGATGTGAGTGTCGGATTGATTGAGAACTGCATTGACTATGTTCTGCACAATCTGGACCACCAACTGACCAGTTAACTGGGTGAGCCGATCGGCTCATGGTCAGTGAGATGACCGGTTCACTTGGTGAACCGATCAATTCGACTGGACCAAATGAGCATGGCTGGGATGTCCCAATTTGTGAGGAAAGTTTTCATTTCAGTTGTACAATTTGATTGGGACAAGAATTGATCTTTGCATTAATTAGAAACAAACAAGGAAAGTCAATTAGAGGCATGTCTGGGACGCAAACCGATCGATTCACTACGTGAACTGACCGTTTCACACACCCAACCGATCGGTTCGTTTATGAAATGACCGGTTCGGCTGCCGTAGTGCAATCAGTTCATGGAAATTTCAGACCCTTCTACTCCCACTTTAGTCCCACATTTCCCGGGGCTGAGAACCCTGACCCCTCCTATATATAGAGGGGTATTGGGTGATTCTCAGATATCACAACTCAGAACATCAGTTCCTCTACAAAGTTGTTGTCCTCTCTGGTTGCGGTAAATGAGAGAGCCCAAGCAAGTGCTACCCGGCTTGGGAGGCACAACGAGGGAAAGACAACTATAGGACAACTGGTTGTGGGAGAGTGTGTCGGTGACTAGTACATTGACAGAATGGGATGACTCCTTCTAGTGTCCTATAGGACATGATGACTAGAGTTCCCTATGGTCCGTGTGGACTATTTATAGAGGTGGGAGACTTCTGCCACTCAAGAGGACGACGGTCAACCGTCGTCCGAGTCAAGACCAGGAGCTGTACAGACGCCGTCGAAGACTAGGTGGTTGAAGACCGCACTAGCTTTGAGGTATTGTCGCTGAAAAAGCCTCAGGACCAGGTATACCTCGCTAAAATCATCCTTCCTATTTCATAGTCGTTGATGTTATTTGTGGTTATGGTTTTATGGTGAGAGAAAAAAAAAATTTGCTGCCTTCTCCCTCACCTAAAACCCAACAATTGTGTGTTTTCTTTAGCAAACTGATAAAGGTTTAAGTTATTTTAGGGGAAGAAAAGTCCCCAATTCATGAAGTTCTTCATCCTAAAAAAATGGAAGCTCAAGGCCAGTAAGGTGGTCTTATACACTTAGGTGGACACTCAATAAGTATTGAGTTTAGTATCCACAAAGGGTACTTGACCAATGAGTTCTTGTAGTTTCACTTCACATCAGATCCATTCCAAGATAAGGCATGATAGGAAATAAAACTGAAATGCCTTTATTAATGTCTTGAATAAGATATAATATGATTCATATCCATGAATAAAAAAATATAAGAGGTATAAATCAAGTTATAACATGTAATTATAGTTTCAAGTAAAGTAACCTAACATATACCTCATCAACTCCCACTCATCTCTTAGGGAAGTGGGAGTACAGAGACACTTCAGACTTAGATATATTATTTCTTGCTACATAACACATCCTTTTTGTTTCTCCAAGATACCTAAAAGATGTGAAGAACCATGAGGGTGGGAACCATGCCCCAACAATATGTCACACAAAATGCTAGCATATCTATTTTTTATAGGCATAATATGATCAGTTTTTTTACAAGTCATACTAATAGGTAGGTAAATATCTCTACACAACATATATTCCTCAAAAACTGATTATTTTCACATGGATATATTCAAATGTAATAAGAAAGCACTGAGCATATATTGAACAGATGCAGATTCCAATTGTGCATTACATAATCTACTTTCAAAAAGAAGAGAATGTTAACAACACATAAAATGTGATTTCCCAATAAAACATAAACAAATATACAAAATTGATTTACCTATTTTATTACGCCCCTGGTATTTTAAGGTGTACCACACAAACTAGTAGCTAGTGGTTGGGAAGCCCAAACTAGCCTCGTATATGATCTAAGGATTACCGGTCTCCATTATATCTATCCACACACCTAGGACTCGAGTGATGTTAAACAAATTTAGATTTCAAACTATATGTAACCCTTTCCTAATTGGTTCAAAGGGTCAAACCTAGTAAAAAAGAAATCAAAATTGGAACACACGTTAATTAGTTAGTATAGATCCTTCCTAAACAATAAAATTCTATTTTTCCATTTCTTTTGTCCATAATTTTTATATTGGTCATTTAACTTGATTAAAGGATGAGATAATGTGAAAATTCTTTCCATAGCTATTCCTTTGAGTCCAAAATTGAGATTATTAATGATAAAATATTTTTATATATGTTTGAAACTGTGCAATGCTTCCAAGTTCTTCCATGAAGCACCCATTCCATCCACCCGTTGCTCGGATTGGTAGGCCACCGTGATCTTCTCCTCACTCATGATTATCAGGAGGACTGCTTCCATGTAGATGGTAGTTAGGGCGAGCAACGTAGTGTAGGCGATCACAAGATGCACCAATGCTGAATCGACGATTTTTATTATGTTAACTGCCTTATGTGATAGTGTTCATCGGTTTGAAGGATAATTTCTCTTATTGATGATTATTGTCGCCTTTAGGGTAATTACTGTTTTGTGGTTAGGGAAGGCTGGTTTGAGAACGTCCAGTGGGAGTCACATGGGATGTGGGTTGGTGTGTTGATTTTTAGTTGACATCTGCAATTCTATTCTAAGGATTAGTTGCTCGAGGGCGCGCAATGTTTAAGCTTAGGGGAGTTTGATGCGATGATTTTGAGTCGCATTTATAGACCTATTTCATATGTGTTTTATGCTCTAATTACTCATTTTTATGGATAATATTGCATAATTCACTCAATTCGGTCTTTGCCATCATATTATATCAAGTCCCCTTTGTTTTACTATTTTGAGCATTAATTATCATTCTATCATAAACTGTGTGGATTTACTTGGTCTTGTTTTGTAATTTCAGGAAAAACAAGTATTTTCTTCCGTCGATGGTATCGACGGAAGTCGATACCATCGACAAAGCCACAGGTTGCCAGCCGAGAAGAGCAACACAGAGTCGATACCATCGACACCCAAGTCGATGGCATCGAGATCACTTCAGGTTGCTGGCGAGGATGCTGTCGATACCATCGACGAAAGTCGATGCCATCGACACATGGAGAGCTACAGCGTCGCTAAAAGACAAAACTGACGCTACAGGAGTCGATACCATCGACATCCAAGTCGATGGTATCGAGATCATCACAGGCGCTCATAAGAAAAGGAAAGCAAGCTGCCGCTAATACGTTGGGTCGATACCATCGACCCGCGTCGATGGTATCGACGCTGGCAGATATGCGTTGGATCTGTTTTGATCTCGATCGGACGGTTGTTGTTATTTGACGACCTAATTAGGGACTTATACCTAATGACGGCTGCCCACATGAGAGGGGGATCTCATTTTGCATTGCACGAGTGCCGAGAAAGGAGAGAAAGGAGAACGGAGGCCAGAAGCTCATCCCGGGTGATTCGGACGCTGCCGAAGATGATTTCCACCACCGACAGGCGGGGAAGCTCGTATTCTACGCCGAGGATCTACCGGTTCTTCTCCGTTCAGGGTTTTTCCCATTTATTCCACGTTTTTCTTATGAATTCCCCCATTTCTACCATGTATTCGTGTGAGATGAACATGAGAGGCTAAAACCCTCCATCTTTAGGACCGGGAGTAGCCCGGGAATGCATTGTATGGCATTTTTATATTAATAATTCATATTTTCTCTCTCAAATCCGTGGTATAAGTTCGTTTTCTCCATTTATATTGTTATGCTTGATCACCATAATAATAACTTATTGCCCTTGATCACTTCGACAGAAGGATTAACGGTTGAAAAGAGACGAAGCTTACATTAATTAATAAAACCCTTGACAAAGGAGTTGTAAAATTAATGGTGGGAACTGAGAGATCGTTCTTAATGCGCTTAGTTTAGGGGAATGATTACTACGACGGTAGAATCAACCTAAACCTAAGTAGTGAATTACACCACGACAGTGGGTAATTCTCATTTCAGGCCACTACCCGGATAGAGAGAGAAGTGTGAGGAATTATATAAAACCTAATACAATGTTGACCCGCGGTGAAACTGCCATCCTAAAGATATCCTTTTGAATTGATTAAATTAACCTTTAATCGATTGTTTTCTTTGTTTGATTTTTATTTTCTTTTAATTTCGACAACAAAACCCTACTTTGTTATTCGGCCTAGCTGATTGCGATTAGTTAGTAGAAGTCTCCAATAATTCACGTATCCCTGAGTTCGACTCGGGCCTCACAAAGGCCTATATTACTCGACGTGTATACTTGCGTTTAAGCGCGTAGTAAAATACACGTCAGTGCTCTAGGAGGGATATGCTCATCTCTTCAAGGCAAGACAATGTACAGTTAAAAGTATCATTGTTATCTGGGTTGTTAGCTGAAATGCACATAAAACCTACTCTGAGACAGCAGATTAAGGAGGCACAACAAGCTGATGTTGTAGTTCAGCAGATTAGATCAGAGTATGGTAGTGAGAAACGAGATGGTTTCCATGATTCAGATGATCAGGTAGCCTATTATCATGGTAGAATGATAGTGCCTGATGTGGATAACTTAAGGAAGTTAGTCTTGGAAGAATCTCATTCTTCAATGTATGTTATGCATCCAAGAAGCACCAAGATGTATCATAACTTGAAAGATATGTATTGGTGGCCTGGTTTGAAGAAGGATGTTGTTGAGTTCGTTATGTGGTGTCCAGTGTGTTAGTAGGTCAAAGCTGAACACCAGAAGCCTACAGGAACAATGCAACCTTTGCCTATACCATAGTGCAAGTGGGATCATATAACCATGGACTTTGTTGTTGGTTTACCCAGAACAGCCAAAGGTCGTGATTCCATTTGGGTAATAGTTGATAGGTTGACAAAGACAGCACATTTCTTACCTGTCAAAACAACTTATTCTACAAAGAGACTGACAGAGTTATATGTAGATGACATAGTGTGGCTGCATGGGGTCCCAGTTACCATTGTTTTTGACAGAGGTCCCCAGTTTACGAGTCATTTTTGGGAGCGACTTCATAAAGCTTTAGGTACACAATTAAGGTTTAGTACAGCCTTTCATCCTCAGACTGATGGAAAGTCAGAAAGGACTATACAAACCTTGGAGGACTTGCTTAGGGCATGTGTCGTTCAGTTTACAGGAAGTTGGGATCTACATCTGAGCTTGATAGAGTTTTCTTATAATAACATATGCCAGCACAGTATTGACATGGCACCATATGAAGCTTTGTATGGTAGACGTTGTAGATCTCCCCTATGTTGGTATGAAACTGGTGAATATCAACTTTTCGGTCCTGATCTTGTGCAACAGACCACCGAGAAGATTAAAATAATACAACAACAGTTAAGGACTGCACAGGATAGGCAGAAATCTTATGCTGATAAGCGTCGTAGACCTTTAGAATTCTAGGTTAGAGACAGAGTGTACCTCAAGGTCTCACCTTGGAAGGGAATTCTTAGATTCGGAAGGTAAGGAAAGTTAGCTCCTAGATTTATGGGGCCTTATCCAATCATTGAACGGGTTGGAAAGGTAGCTTATAAGCTAGAGTTACCACCTGACCTGCAAAAGTTACACCCAGTGTTCCACATTTCCATGTTAAGGAAATGTCATCCTGACACAGAATCAGTTCTGCAACCTATGGAAGTAGAATTGAATGATGATATATCTTATGTAGAAGGACTTGTGACGATTCTTGATAGAAGGATCGAGAAGTTGAAAAAGAAAGATTTAAGTCTTGTGAAAGTCCTCTGGAATCACCGTGGCATTGAAGAAGCTATGTGGGAACTAGAGGAAGAAATGAGGAGGAAATACCCTACTTTTTTCTCTTAATATGTTTTGTTAATGATTTCGGAGACGAAATCCTTGTAAGGGGTTGATAATTTATAACATCCCTGACCTGGGTTATGTACTAACCCTAGGTATTTTGCCTAATTAAGTTGATTAGATGCTTTCTCTTATCTTTTGAAAAGTAATTAAGGTTTTTTTGGAACTTATATTTCAATTTTAGTCCTTTTTAAATAATGTTGAAACATTGTTTTGTTAATTTTGGACTAAAGTTCAAATTACCCAAGTTGAGGGGTTAACTTGAAAATTGCACATGATAAGATGTTCCTCTGATGTTGAGACATCATATGAATGAATATGATGTAGTAATATGGTTTCCACAAGCTTGGGCATCAAGATAAAGCTTGTAGAGCAATCCTTGTGCAATAAAACCCAGTTTTGGTGTAATGTGCAATTTACCCAAAACCTAGGGTTCAATATGCAAAATATCACATCTAGAGGGTCTCTCATGTTTCTTGGCATCAAGTAGAGCAAAGAAAATGAGAGGGGCACCTCATTTGGATTATCATGGAGGAGAGAGAATCTTGATGTTAGAATAATCAAGATTTAAGCATAAATGGCTCTTTAATTTAACTTAATGCAAAAAGAAATAATTAATTGAGGATCCCTTCAACCAAAAGTTGAAGGATGTGTTTGCAATAGTGTTGGATGAGCTTGTGCCATTCTTGGGCACAAAAAGATCTTGGTTGAATTGAAGCCATTCACATCAATATAATATAAAGCAATATCCAATAAAAGGATGGATATTAATATATATCTCTTTAAGATGCTTAATTCCTTTTCCATTATTCTTGGATAATGGAGAAAGTTTTGCAAGGATTTAGAGGGTGGCTTCGTGGCCAAGGAATGGAGGAGGCTTTAGTGGAAATTAATTTGTAATTAAAGAAAATAACTCTTCTTTTTCTTTTCCTTGAAAACCCATATGCATATCTCTTATGTATATCTTTTCCAATACACATGAGAACTGTTTGGACTAGTTCTTTCTTATCACTTTGCTTTGGTCGACCAAAGGAGAAGCTTAGAAGTAGGAGAAGGATGACACAACATGTTGGTAAGGTTTGATCATCTCCTACCTCGGATTCATGGTGGAAACCCTAAAGCAATGGTTAATTAATGGTTCTCTTCATCTGTTTTCCCATTCTAGCCAAGTTGTTCATCCAAAAACTCAAGGAACAGACCTTGGATAGCTTCTGGAACTCCATCCAGCATTAAAGATGTGGAGCTTAGAGCTAGAGATCAGTTCTAGAGGTGGGTTTTATAACTCAACCCTTAAGCTTTAGTATTGCAATCTTCTCTATAATAATTGTTGGTTACTTTTCTTCTTTGGATACTCTTTTGAGTTCTTGCTTTAATTTCTGTGAAGAACAACAAGAGTTCTTGGTTGAACAGAGGAAGATGAAGATGACATCATCACATATGTTTATCCAAAAAGAACTTTACCAAACGGTTTGCTTTTGTTGCTCAAACGGTTTCCCAAACCATTTGGGAGCAAACGGTTCCAAACCGTTTGAATGCAAATTGTTTCACTAAACTGCATAGAAGCAAACGGTCCAAGACCATTTGGTGGCGTTGACCAAGGGTTAACCATTTGGAGACCTATTGAAAATAATGTAGATTAATAAACCATCAATTATTTTTGAATAACTCCAATTGGTTCCCTAATTGGAAGTCAATCAATCATCAAAACCCTAATCGGGTTGAATGCTAATTTCATGAGTGTTTGAGTTTGAAACTTGGGTTGAGTGACCCAAATGATTTCAAAACCATTTGGTGATCACTCAAATGGTCTCAAGACTGTTTGGTGATCACCCAAGACCATTTGTAGGTCTAGGGTTGAGGATGGTTGAGAAATTGAAGATCCAATGGTCCTAAGTTGATATTCAATCAATTGCTGATTTGGTGATCACCCAAGACCGTTTGGAGGTCTAGGGTTGAGGATGGTTGAGAAATTGAAGATTCAATGGTCCTAAGTTGATATACAATCAATTTCTGATTTGGTGATCAATTCATTGAACCAAACCCTAATTGGATGCCTTAGTTTTGGATGATGTGATGGGAAAACAGTCTCAAGACCATTTGGAGGTCATCCAAACGACCTCAAGACCGTTTGGGGTCAGGTCATGCCCAATTTGAATGATGGTTCAATAGTTTCAAAGTAATTAGACACACATTGATTAATGTTGAAGGGTAATTGATTCCAAACCCTAATTCAATTGATTCAAACCCTAATTGATGACCAATTGAGGGTCAAATCAGTTGAAGGTTGACCTAATTAACTCAGTTGAATAATGGTGATGGGTCCAATTGATGATGGGCTACGTGTATTTAATGGTTGAAGGAATCAATATTGGAAACCCTAATTCAATTTGAGAGTTTGAGACCATAATTGGTCCATGCAGTTTTGAGGGGGGTTTGGACCAAACGGTCTCGAGACCGTGAGACAACTTGGGACCAAACGGTCTCAATTCCGTTTGGGACCAAACGATCCCAAACCGGTTGAGGTCATGCGGTTTCAAAGTTGCACTTTAGCAAACGATCTTGAGTGGTTGCTTTAGCAAACAGTTTCAAAAGTCAACCTTAGGCAAACAGTCTTCACCACCTATTATACCAAACAGTTTTAGAGGTTGTGCAAGACCACATGGAGGTCTAAACGGTCTTAGACCGTTTGAAGGTTGAGTGTGCAAGACCGTTTGAGGTCTGATTTGGTCAAGACCGTTTGGGGTCTATATGGCCAAGACCGTTTGGTGGATAATTAACTAAAACCGCATGGGTACTTAAAGTGGTTAAAGGATAAAGTGATTAGTTGATTAATACATGATATAATCAAAGATGATTATAATAAAGGTATCCTTAATGGAATAGGATGATTAGTGCCCTTTGAATGATTAAACGTTAATGATCATGGTGATGATGACATAACCTACGATGTCAATTCTTCTTCAAGATTGAGTTGACTTAGCCTAATCAAGGCTGAAGCAAGCATCAACTTATAGAAGATGAGAGAGAAGTCTTCCTATTTGAATGTTAATCATGTAATGAACTTTTATTATAGATGCATGTTTAATTAGGGTATGATCCATGTTAGTGAGATCATGAAACCCTAATTATGAAAGTTAATGAATCACAACCCTAACTGAGGGTATTAATGGAAGTAATCCTAATATATGATGATGGTATGATCTTAATTCATAGTGATGATATGATCAACCTTAATTCAAGATACTTTGATGATCACTCCTATTTGGGGTGAATAGTAAACCCTAATCTAGGGTAATGTGATGTTAAGTGAATAGTAAACCCTAATATAGGGTAATGTGATGTGATATGAATAGTAAACCCTAATCTAGGGTAATGTGATGTAATGTGAATAGTAAACCCTAATCTAGGGTAATGTGATGTGATATGAATAGTAAACCCTAATTCCAAATAAGGTAAATAGAAGTGTGAAACCCTAACTTTGGGTTATGCTTTATAGCATGAAGCTCTAAGGTTGGGTAATGCAATGATAAGCCATTAATCCTATTGAGCTAAAGGGGATGATTAACCCTAATTCAATTGAAAAGGGAAACCCTAACCCTAGCAAGGGCATAATGGTGAATACCTTGATTTAAGATGATATAGATGTTTTTCATTATGCTGATATAAAATTGATGTATCTGTTATCATCTGTACTAATCATGCAGGTTTTATGAGATATTGAGCATAGCCATGTATGAGCTATGATACTTTTGTTAATTGAAAGTACTTTATTTGCTTTGTAAGCAGTAATATGCTATGTTACCTAGTGAAAGATGACAAAAGAAGGTTCATAGGCTTTAAGAGCCATGTGAAATACATGCATTGCAATTGTCATGTTTACACTGTCAGATGACTTGATGGCATTAAGTTACCGATTAACGTAGTAACATATGTTTCAATAATCTAAGGGTTTGAACACCCATATTCCTATATCAAGATGATGAGATGATAAGGCATTGAGATCCCAATGTTACTAAAGTTGTGAAATGAACTTGATAGGAATAGTACTCATTCTTTTTAGCAATTGTTATAATGGTTTATGTTTGAAAACATGTCTGATGCTAAAAGAATGATGTAATGTACTTAAATAATCAAGAGAAATGATATCATGTAGAGCCCTGACCATAGATCCATCATCGTCAGTAGTTGGGTGATGGTGAAATAGGTTTTCCTAAGGGAACTCCTGGAGAGCATACTTTTGAGTATGTAGGGGTAATGGGCGTGAATATCCTTACGCCCTAATGGAGGAATTGATGTGAGATAAACATTAAATCTCTCAATCCTTCATTATATGTATATGTTGGGATGATGTATCACTAATCTCCCGATGATTATGTTAATGTTGAATCGATGTGAGATAAAAAAGAAATCCCTCGATTGCAAAGAGAGTACAACATGCCACTGTAACTCTAATAGCAAAGTTTCCAGAATACCCTGGAAAGCTATTTTAGCAGAGACACGAGATGTCCTGCATGTTGTTCCTCACACCGACTGAGGAGGATGAGGTCATAGAAATCTGGCTCTTCTGATGACCTATGTATGATACCGATTTTGATTTCGCAATGGTCGGTTGGAGTATGAGCGGTATACCTCATCTCCTCAGGGCATAAGTTTGTTTGTGAAATGTAATCAGCCGTGTAGCATATTTGAATAGGGTTGAACTACGACAAACAATGATTGATGATACATTGTTTATTATGCCCTAGTTGGATAAATGATATACATGTTCTTATATTCCTTGTTGAATAAATGACTTGCTGCTTAAATCAAGTTATAATTGAAATATTTGCATTGAGAATACTGCACTACTTAACTCAAATGATGTTTTACCTGCTGTTGAACATTTATAATTCTACTACTCAGAGTTATTCTTTTATCTGCAATAACAATGTTTCTGGAGGAGAGTTATAACTCTCACTAGGGCAATTTTTTTTCAATTGTCTCACCCCCGTGGGATTAAATTTTTAGGTAATCGCCGAAGAAGAGGTAGAAACCCTACAGAGGGTGATCAGCAGCAGCAGCAGCAACAACAAGGATAGCAGTGACCCATAGGTGGAGACACTGTCTGTTAGGTCTTATATATAGAGAGTCCTATGTGTCGTCTCTGTACTCTCAGGTCCTAGGAGTCAGTAGATGGTTTGACATAGATCTGAGATTTTTGGCTTAATGCCTCGAGATTTTTGTATACTGCTTATGAACAGTTTAACAGGGCAGTCAATGTTTATAACTCTCGAGATGAGATAACACAGAGATGTATTGTTGAATCAGAATGTAAATAACTTACTTTGTTTCTTTATGAAAGAGTTTTCATTTTGTGGATCTTTGTGCAAAAAGTTTTAATTTTTAGTGACCTTCGATAATTTCGCTACTAATAATTCACTTCCGCATTATTTAATCTTGTTTTCACGATTCGTACACCACAACCTGGGTATGGCTAGTAGGTGGGGTAGGGGTGAGCACAAGATAGGTTCATGGTAGACATGATGGAACACAAATCCTAGTACATATGCTCCTGAACCTGAAGGTTGTATGCTTGTTGGTGCATCATGTAGCCTATAAGGGTTTCATTGGATACACGAAACGAAGCATGGTTGGGTCTAGGAGGATGCTGAGGTGGTGGAGCTTGGGTAGAGAAGGCAGGGGTTGTAGAGGATGAGGTAGAGGTAGAAGCACCTGGGGTGGAGGAGGGAAACATAGGAATAGTCTTTTGGATTTTGGTTTCACTGATATAAACACCCTTTCTGGCTACTTTTTAATGATAGTCAGCAAAGAGGGATTTCTCAGTAGCAAACTAGAAAAGACCACAAATCAAAGTCAGGTAGGGAGGGTGGGTTCCTTTGGTGTTCTTACCAGTGTCAAAGTAGGTCATATGATGTAGAATGTATCTGGCCTACTTGACACCGATGTTCTTCAACAGGTAATACATAATGACAGTAGTGTTCTCTGTAATGTCCATTTGATTTTTCTTTGGGTGAACATTGCAGTTGATCCCTAATGCTAAAATGCACTTCCTGAGGTCTAGGGAGGAGGAAGGCAGGGTGGACTTCTTCTTGTAGGGCACATCGAGTTTCTTCAAGTAACGATGAATGTCAGGTAAAGTCAGATCGTTTTGCTTGTAGAAACCTTTCGGGTCCAAAAGGTCGAGATACTCGTCATAATCCTTACGCCAGGTGTCTTTTTCCTCATCTCTGAAATGAAGACATTTAGTATATCCTCGGAGATGGTGAAACACTTACTTGTGATCATTAACATGAGGATGATTTGAGTATTTAGCGGGGGATAAGAGAGTCATAGTTCCAACACAGATTGGTGTAAAACTTGAGGACTGCTTTAGTGCTAGTCATCGAATTATTAAAGCAATCACATTCGATGGCTAGGGCAGAGAGGTGATGAGCGGAAAGCAACCTAGTGACTCGATCTATAATTTCTTGACGCCTAGGAGATGGCTCAATCAAGGCATGAAAAGGAAAAAGATTCCTAGGAAGAAGTTCCTTGTACCGATTTATAGCCTCAATCGATATAAATGAGGTATCATCGAAAGGAATCAAGCGATTAGTCGATGAAGACAAAGGTATATTTCTTGGAGCATGGCATTTTCTCCTTTGGGAGGCTATGGAGGTGATATTAGGAGAAGAAAATGTGCAAACAAACAAAACAAACCGCTAAAAATGTTCAAACACCACCAGGGAGCACCCGGGCAGGTCTAGGTCGAGCTTTCCAGGTCGAACTAGGGCTAGGATAGGGAAGGTTAGGGATTGGGTTGAGAGCTTAGGGATAGGAGATGATGGATCGGTAGGCTATTCTCTAGTGCAAAGGGAGAATAGTCAGTCGAACCTAATTTTAAGTTGGCTCCAGCCCACGGATGGATTGAGTTCTGAGAGTGGGAAACTCGACTGATTGATTCTCTGAAGAACAGCTCTTAGCCATTGATCAGTCGAGTTTGTCCTGGGGGAAACTCGACCAATGGTCAACCTGACCTAAAACCATCAAACTTAATTTTAGCCATATACATGCTAATTAAATTCACTTTTGAAGTCTATTATGTATTTTGAACATACTTAGGCACATATCACTCATCATTGGGTACTATTTTGCGATAAAACCTGAAATTTGATAAAAACCCAAAAATATGTAGAAACGAAGCATGTCAAGCACATAAATCACATTTTAAGAAGATTTAGGCAAGCAAGGTAGGTAAAGCATGGGCAAGACATATAGGATAGAAACAACTAGCTAGTTCACATATCAAGATCATTCAAAGCAACAATGAGCAGTTTAGATCAAATAAAATTAAATTACTCTCTAGCTAGAGGTTTAGTGAAAATTTCTACCAACTGATTTTATGTGTCCACATGCATGATATAAATATCCTTCTTAGCAATGTGATCACGAACAAAGTGATAGCTAACCTCTATAAGTTTAGCTCTACTATGCAATATATGATTGTAAGAAAGATTGGTTGCACTAGTATTATCACAATAGACAGGAGAAGCATCAAAATGTATATTAAAGTCTTGGAGCATTTGCTTCATCCATTGGACCTGAGAACAACTCCCAATCACAATGTATTCAGCCTTGGTATTTGATACTTCCACGGTGCTCCGTTTCTTAGAAAACCAAGACACCAAGCATGGTCCTAGAAGGAAGCAAGTGCCACTTGTTCACTTTCTATCAACCAAACAGCCCATGTAATCTTCATTACTATATGCTACAAGAGTAAAATCCCTTGATTTAGGATACCATAGACAAACATTTTGAGTTTTGGCTAAGTACCTCAAAATCCTCTTTACAGCAATAAGATGCAATTTCCTAGGACTTGATTGAAAGTGAGCACACAAGCCAACACTAAACATAATATCAGGTCTAGAGGTAGTTAAATAAAGTAAACTTCCAATCATACCTCTATAGAGCTTCTCATCTAGCTTCTCACCTTCTTCATCTCTATCAAGTTTGGTGATGTTGGACATGGGTGTATCCATCGGCTTTAGGTTCTCCATCCCAAAGCATTTGAGTAGTTCATTTGTGTACTTGCCTTGGTTGATGAAGTTTCCATCTTTTGTTTGCTTGATTTGAAAGTTAAGGAAGAAAGTCAACTCACCCATCATGCTCATCTCAAACTCACTCTGCATAAGAGAACTAAACTCCTTACAAAGATCAAGATCAGTCCCGCCAAAAATGATATCATCAACATAAATTTGAATTATAAGAAAATTTCTAGAAGTGTGTTTTAGAAACAATGTAGAATCTACTTTGCCCATGGCATACCCATTATCTAACAAAACGTTCTTTAATTTCTCATACCAAGCTTGAGGTGCTTGTTTGAGTCCATAGAGAGCTTTTTGCAACAAATAAACATGATTGGGTAGCTTGTCATTTTCAAAGACCGGAGGTTGAGCAACCAATACTTCGTCCTCGATTTTACCATTCAAAAATGTACTTTTAACATCCATTTTATATAACAGGAAATTTTTCTAACTAGCAAAGGCAAGTAGCATTCTAATAGATTCTAATCTAGAAATAGGAGTATAAGTTTCGTCAAAGTCAATACCTTCATGTTGATTGTAACCTTGTGCTACTAACCTTGCCTTGTTCCTTACCACCTTTTCTTACTCATATAGCTTGTTGAAGTAGACCCACTTGGTGCTAATGATTTTTCTATCACTTGGTCTTGGCACTAGATTCCACACATGATTCTTCTCAAATTGCTCTAGCTCTTCTTGCATGGCTAGGATCCACTCATCATCACCAAGGGCTTATTTGATGTTCTTTGGCTCTAGTTGTGAGATGAAGGCACTATTTGCTTGCTCTTTGTTGTAGATAGCTCGTGTCTTCACTCTCTCAAATGGGTTTCCAATGATTAGCTTCTTGGGATAATTCTTAGCAAAATGTGGAGTGGGATCCTTCTTCTATTCATCTTCAGCTTCTATCACCAACTTACCTTTGTTATCGATGTTGAGGTATTTCAAGATAGGAATTAGATCATTTGTAACATCATTATCAATAACATTCTTGCCAACAACAGGGTTAGTTTCAATGAACTTGACATTTATAAATTCTTTAATTTTAGACAATTCAATGTTGAATACTCTATAAGCCCTGCATGTAGTGCTATAGACTAGGAAGAAAGCCTTATAATATTTCAGATCAAACTTGTTGAGAGAATCCTTCATGTTCAAAACAAAACAAGGACGTCTGAAAACATGAAAGAAATCAATGGATGGCTTCCTACCACCCCACAACTCATAGGGGGTTTTCTTCAAAGAAGGATGTGTAAAAAATCCATTCTGCACAAAATAGGCGGTGCTAACGACTTCAGCCGAAAACTTTTTAGGAATGTCATATTCAAGAAGTATTGTCCTTGTCGTCTCTTGAAGATACCTATTCTTCCTCTCAACTACCCCATTTTGTTGAGGCGTACGAGGAGAAGAGAAATTGTGCGAGAAACCAGATTTTTCATGAAAATGCTCAAAAAGGTCATTTTCAAATTCTCCCCCATGGTCACTGCGGATAGAAACAATCCGATAAGAAGCTTCACTTTCAACCCATCTGTAAAAGCTCGAGAAAACATCAAGAGTATCACTTTTTGAAATGAGAAAGAAGGTCCAATTATAATGAGAGAAATCATCCACAATCACACGACAATACTTGGAACCACGAAGCATTTGCGTTCTCATTCGTCTGAATAGATCAATATGGAGAAGCTGAAGAACTCTTTTGGTACTCATGACTCCTTTGGATTTGAAGGAGTATTTGGTTTGTTTCCCTTGTGTACAAGGTTGGCATTCCTCATCCTTTTCAAAATCCAATTTGGAAAGTCCTTGAACCAAGTCCTTTTTGCTCAACTTCTTCATTTGATGCATATTTACATGACCCAAAGGACGATGCCAAAGAGAAATATCATTTTTATCCACAACCAAGCATCTATCAAGTATAGGTTTAAGAGCATCGAGAACAATAACATAGAGATTACCATTTCTAGTTCCCTTATATATGACATTGTAGCTGAGGGAATCTAGAAGAAAACATTCTAAAGATGTAAACAACATAAGATATCCATTATCACATAGTTGGCTTACACTTATTAAATTATGATGTAGGCCATCAACAAGCAAAATATTCTTGATACAAAGCTCATTTCCTACATCACCCTCACCTATAACCTTACCCTTCTTATTGTCCCCGGAGGTCACCGATCCGCCTTCCTTTTCATGAATTTGTTGAAATGGCTGATTTCACCCGTCATGTGCTTAGAACAGCCATTATCAACAATCCACCTCTTTTTGACATGCAAGAAAGAAGGATTTCAGAACCCAAATCAAACTTTAGGATCAGGGGTTAGCTTAGGGACCCATTTCATCTTTGGGTTGGTCCCCTTTGGCTTATAAGGACAATAGGTAGAGTAATGATAATCACATTTGCAATAAACACATACCATAGGGTTCTTAGAGTCAGAAGTCTCTTCATGGAAGATAGGAGGTTCCACACTATTCTTCTTACCCTTACTTTTATTCTTGTTCTTCCCTTTGGGAGAAGTCCCATCATATCACAAACCACTAGTACCATTTTGTTTGGTAGAGTGTTGTAGGATAGCACTAAGGGATTTCTTTCTCGGAAGAAACTTTTGCAAAGAAGCTCTTAATTTAGCATTATCATCACTAAGGTTAATAACAGTAGCTGAAAGACTATCAAGATCATATCTAGCATGTAAAGGGTCGGCCTCTAAATAGAGGGCTTTATTAAGATAAGAATATTCCTCTAGAGTTGTATTAGCTATCTCATTACTTGGCAAGATAGGTCTAGAAGATAAATCATGAGCAAGTAACTTAGCATTTTTAGATTTAAGTAAGACAAATTCCTTTTGATAAGCATACACTTCATTCCTTCTAGCATCATCAATGAGCTTAAGTTCTACATTTTGAGTTTTAAGAACATCATGCTCATCTAGGAATTTTTGGTTTTCTATCTTAAGATTTTCAATGTTTTTAGGATATGCACCATTCTTAGCCTCTACTCCATTGTATTGAATCTCAAGGTCAAGAAATTGCCCTAGCAAGGAATCTATGCTATCAAGGAGCAGTTTTTCATTTTTATCAAGAATCTCAATTTTAGCATAAAGATCATCTATTATCTTTCCTAATCTTTTCTTTTTAGATTTACATTTAGCAAAGGATGACAGGCAATCATTAAGCATATCAATAAGAGTTTTCTTATATATCTCATACAAATTAACATTGTTTACCTCATTTACCTCACCAACATCTTCTCTAGTATAGGCCATGAGAGCAAGGTGCATTCTCTATCTTTGAAGCTTGAGGAGCTTGAAGAAGACTCCTCCCAAGTTGCATGAGATGCATCTTTGGATCTTCTTTCTTTCTTTTCTTTCCTCTTGTACTTGCCTTCTCTCTTGTACTCCTTGTCTTTCTTGTGGCTACTCTTGTGATGGCTCTTCTTGGCCTTTGGGCAATCACTCTTGTAATGGCCCTTTTGACCACACTCATAGCATCTTGGAGTCAATGAAGAAGGTTTCCCCTTGAAGTGCTTGCCCTTGGAGTAGTTTGCTTCATACTCATTTGGGCCTTCATCTTCACTTGAAGAGGGATTAGGTGACTTTAAAGCCAATTGTTTATGTCGAACCATTTCTTCAATTTGAGCTTTGAAGGTTGTGTCCTTGATCTTCTTGGACTCCTTCTCTTCTCTTTTCTCTTCCTCTTCTTGCTTGCCAAGCCTAGGTTCATGTGCTTGAAGGTTACCAACCAGCTCCTCAATTGACAACTCACTTAGCTTGTACACCTCTTCAATTTATGTAACCTTGGGCTCCCATCTCTTAGGAAGTGATCTCAAGATCTTGGATTTGATAATGCCTTTGTCCATAACACTCCCAAGGGCTGCCAATCCATTGATGATCACATTGAGCCTAGTGTACATATCAGCCACTCTCTCATTCTAACCCATCTTGAAGTTCTCAAGTAGCCCACCAAGCATGTAGATCTTGGCTTCCTTCACTTGCTTCGTACCTTCATAGGTGACATATATATTGTTTCATATCTCATGTGTGGTATCCCAAGCAGATATTCGATTGAACTCAGATGGAGTGAGGGCTGCATAGATGATGCTCACCGCCTTTACATTGAGTTGAGCTTGCTTCATTTGTGCTTCAGTCCAAGTGGAGATTTCCCCCTTTGGGTCTTAATACATGAGGTGCACCACCTTCCACATCTCATAGCTCACACCTTGAAGGTAGAACTGCATTCTTCTCTTCCAATAGAGGAAGTTGGTGTCATCGAAGACTGGAGGTCACATGGAGAAGCTCCCTTCTAGGTTGAGGGATCCAAGTGTTGGATCTCCCATCTTCTCTTACTTGTTGAAGTAGCTTGGAGAAGACCTGCTCTGATACCACTTGTTGGATCAATGGGCTCTAGAGGGGGGTGAATAGAGCTTCACAATTCTCACAAAACAAATTAGACCACCAATTTATATTAAGTATAGAAACTTAAATAAGCAGCAATTTGATGTCTTAATCTAACATTCATAGCAATGATGAGAGACAAGGAAGAGCAAGCATTTGGACATGTGGTTTAGAGTGGTTCCACATCCTAACTAGGAGAAATGTCAATCCACTACCTAGAGGGGGTTAGTCTATAGGATTTGCAATCTTGGTGCTCTTATATTCCATCATTAGATTACAAGATACAACAACCACATATCTAAGGGATTAATACCTCAAGCAAAGATATTCAACCTATAGAAGGAGCTTACCCACTTGAACCATGGAGTCTTCAGCCATCAAGGAGGACTTACCCACTCCTTCCTTCAAGTCTTTGGCCTTCAAGGGATTTCCTATCTTCCTTGATCGTTGCCTTGCACATCTCCTTCACTTGGAGATCTGGAACAACTTGCTTTCTTTAACCTTAAAGAATAGAAACTCCTTCACCTTCACTCGGGGAAGATCTTCAACCTTTTCTTCAATGGGAATGGAGTTAGAAAGACGATGGATGAGAGATTTACATTAATACATGGAGTAGCTCTCTTACACAGGAACCTATCTCACTCATACTCACATATTTGACTTGAAGGTAGAGAGAGAAAGGGGCTCAAAGGGTTAGAACACTCTCAAATAGGCTAGGACCAATCATGTAGTGAATGAGCAACCTTGGAATGAACTCCAAGATGTCTTATTTATAGTTGAGGGTGCCCCTTTAAGTTCTGGGACACTTAGATACGAAAATACTCATTTTTTGCTCAAAGCAACGACTCTATTTTCGATCAAAACAAACACCTACGGTCACATCACTTTATTCTGCAAATTCTGTACAGTGCAATCGGTCGAGTTTTAATAATGGTAACTCGACTGATGGAGTAATCGATAAAGTCGATATTTAAATCATTGGTTGACGTGTATTTTACTAAGCGCTTAAACGCAAGTATACGCGTCGAGTAATATAGGCCTTTGTGAGGCCCGAGTCAAACACAGGGATACGTGAATTATTGGAGACTCCTACTAACTAATTGCAATCAGCTAGGCCGGATAACAAGTAGGGTTTGTTGTCGAAAATTAAAAAGAAAATAAAAATCAAACAAAGAAAACAATCGATTAAAGGTTAATTTAATCAATTCAAAAGGATATCTTTAGGATTGCGGTTTCACCGCGGGTCAACATTGTATTAGGTTTTATATAATTCCTCACTCTTCTCTCTCTATCTGGGTAGTGGCCTGAAAATAGAATTACCCACTGTCGTGGTGTAATTCACTACTTAGGTTTAGGTTGATTCCACCATCGTAGTAAACATTCCCCTAAACTAAGCGCATTATGAACGATCTCTCAGTTCCCACCATTAATTTTACAACTCCTTTGTCAAGGGTTTTATCGATTAATGTAGGTTTTGTCTCTTTTCAACCGTTAATCCTTCTGTCGAAGTGATTAAGGGCATTAAGTTATTATTATGGTGATCAAGCATAACAATATATATAGAGAAAACGAAGCTATACCACGGATTTAAGAGAGAAAATATGAATTATCAATATAAAATTGTCATACAATGCATTCCTGGGCTACTCCCGGTCCTAAAGATGGAGGGTTTTAGCCTCTCATGTTCATCTCGCACGAATACATGGTAGAAATAGGGGAATTCATAAGAAAAACGTGAAATAAGTGGGAAAACCCCTGAAGGGAGAAGAACCGGTGGATCCTTGGCGTAGAATACGAGCTTCCCCGCCTGTCGGTGGTGGAATTCGTCTTCGGCAGCATCCGAATCGACCGGGATGAGCTTCTGGCCTCCGTTCTCCTTTCTCTCCTTCCTCAGCACTCGTGCAATGCAAAATGAGATGATGATCTCGTCTCGGCGGCCGTCATTAGGTATAAGTCCCTAATTAGGTCGTCAAATAACTCCATCCATCCGATCGAGGTCAAAACGAATCCAACGCATATCTGCCGACGTCGATACCATCGACGCGGGTTGATGGTATCGACCCAGCGTATTAGTGGCAGCTTTCTTTTCTTTTCGTCTGAGCGCCTGTGGTCATCTCGATACCATCGACTTGGATGTCGATGGTATCGACTCTCTGTAGCGTCGGTTTTGTCTTTTAGCAACGCTGTAGCTCTCCATGCGTCGATGGCATCGACTTACATCGATGGTATCGACAGCTTCCTCACCAGCAACCTGTAGGAGTCTCGATGCCATCGACTTGGGTGTTGATGGTATCGACTCTGTGTTGCTCCTCTCGGCTGGCAACCTGTGGGTTGGTCGATGGTATCGACTTCCGTCGATGGTATCGACGGAAGTAGATATTTGTTCTTCCTGAAATTCCAAAACAAGACCAAGTAAATCCACACAAATTATGATAATATGATAGATAATGCTCAAAATGATAAAACAAAGGGGATTTGACATAATATGATGGCAAAGACCGAAATGAGTGAATTATGCAATATTATCCATAAAAATGAGTAATTAGAGAACAAAACACATATGAAAAAGGTCTATAAATGTGATTCAAAATCATCGCATCAAACTCCCCTAAGCCTAAACATTGCTCGCCCTCGAGCAACTAATCCTTAGAATAGAATTGCAGATGTCAACTAAAAATCAGCACACCAACCCACATCCCATGTGACTCCCACTGAACGTTCTCAAACCGGCCTTCCCTAACCACATAACAGTAATTACCCTAAAGGCGACAATAATCATCAATAAGATAAATTATCCTTCAAACCGATGAACACTATCACATAAGGAAGTTAACATAATAAAAATCGCCGATTCAGCATTGGTGCATCTTGTGATCGCCTACACTACGTTGCTCGCCCTAACTACCATCTACATGGAAGCAGTCCTCCTGATAATCATGAGTGAGAAGAAATTCACGGTGGCCTACCAATCCGAGCAACGGGTGGATGGAATGGGTGGTTCATGGAAGAACTTGGAAGTATTGCACAGTTTCAATATGCATAAAACAAAATGTCCTAAATGATGCAAATGCACATGAGAAATGCCCTAATGCCTAAAATTGGGTGAAATGATGCATGCACTAACCTTCCACCCCAAAATGAGATGGAAATCTAATTAAGCCACATCATGTACTCAATTTTCCTGTAATGCGAGTGATATCATGTTCCTTTCTCCCTCTTATTCCATTTTCTTCTAAATTCTCTTTTTTTTTCAGATTTTCAGAATATTTTTTTCTTTAGCCCACATATCCATAATTGCTTAGAGACATGTGTATTGGGCTATTTTCTTCATGCTTGGGAATCTTTACGATATTTCGAAGGTATGGAACAGTTTAGATCACTTTTGAGGAAAGATTGAGATACATGGTGTACTTTATGCATAAAAATCATGAGTGCAACTACATGGCATGCACCTAAAGATAATGTGCATGAATTCCTATATTTTTTTCTTTTATGAAAAAGTATGGAAGATATCAATGCAAGTCCTATCTAATTTCTATGCACACAAGAAGGAATTAAAACTGCACTTTACTTCCAATTCTTAGGTGGATTATGGAAAAATGAAGTGGAATGATCACAAGATTAGATGACTGAACCTTAGAAAAATATTATGTGTCCCTCCTTACTGACATGTGTAGTAGTTTAGAGGGTTCTTTCTCTTACATCCAATTAAGGTCTCATTACCATTTGGTTAGGTTAGGCTCAAACAACCGTTACTATCCACTTTTCATGAGTCAATAGGAGTATAGGTGTGCAATGTTGTTTTAAAGTTGACATAATCAATCATTTTCATAGGATAAGTTCCCCAAGGACAACCAAGTCAAGCTATCCAAAAGACACAAAAATTTTAAAATTCCCTTAAATTTCCCATGAATTACAGTGAGATGACAAACTTTTACGACATCCACAGTTACACTAGATAGATGTGGATCCTAAAAAAAACTAAAAATGCAAGAAACAAATAGCAAAGCAAAAACTAAAAACAACAAAAGAAAAGATAGAGCTGTTCCAGCTACCCCCCTAAGCTTGAATTCGACTATGGCCTCATAGTCAAAAACAAACTTAAGAGTGGAACAGAGATACCCTGATCAATCCTGTGGAGGTGGAGGCGGGTACTGTGTGGCCGTAGGATCCCAAGAAGGATACTCCCCCTGGAAGCTTGGATCATATTGGGTCCTCGGCGGAGGCTGTGGATAGCCTCCAAAGTAGCTCTGACTCCAGTAATGGTCGTAAAAGGGCTCCTATTGCGCCTCCATCCGCTGCAACCGGTTGTGTATCTGTTCTTGGTTGGCAAGGATGAGACACTCGTTCTCGAACATAGCCCGTTGATTGTCAAGTAACCAGTTTGTAGTCTCATGAATACCGGTATACAGAGCTAGATGTTGCTGCTGAGTCTGTTGTATATCCTGTAGCATCGTGTACATTCCCTGCATCGAGTAGGGATCCTCAGCTGGCTGCGAGGGCTGTGGTGATGGCGGCTGGGGCTGTAATGATGAAGACGCACCCGGATGCATCCTAGGATGCTTCCGTGGTGCTACGCATGCACGAAGAGGTGTGAAAGCCTCCTCTTCCTCCTCAGCCTCGCCTTCTTGTTTGTCGTTGCCGCCTTCTTCTTCATCGGACTCGATGGCTATGATTGGCCACCGGAAGTGCTGTGCGCCCTCGATGTTGAAGACGTCGTCCGGCAATGCGCACTCCTGATACGCATGGTTGACATGGTAGTGTGCGTACGCCAACCCATCCCGGAGAAGGATAAGGTTTGAATGGTTCAAGTGGTACACGTTCACCTTACTCTTCGTGGAAATCGGAGTCATGGACTGAAAATTCAGCCCCAAGTATGACGCCACTTTGGTGACGAGCCCACAAAAATGGATCGGCGCCTTCCTTGTACTCCTCTTCACCGCCAGGACGCGCTGTAGGAAGAACGCACCCCAGTTGCACTCTTGTCGCTTCAGGAGTGCGTAGAGGAAGAAAAGGCCGCTCTCCTGAAACTTGCTCAATGCTAGATCACTCCGAGCAAAGAACGTCAAGCTCAACATCCGATGAAGGACCCGGACGAACGGATGCTCAAAATCTGCTACCGCTGCATTATGGTAGCTTACAGTCTTTCCCGCCGGCACTGTGACTAGCTCGGCGAAGATCTTGACGTAGTCGGTGCGGGCATCTGGGCGTCGATGTTCATTGCGACCGTGGTTCCAATTGAAGATGTCATTGAACTGCTCCAACGTGATGTTGTAGTTGTTGTTGAACAGCCGGAAGGACACCCTCCCCTTGATCCACTCACGGTCCGACGCCACCACGTCGTTGTGTACGACGCAGACGTCGAGGGACGACATAAACTCCGCCACCAATTCCTTGTAGGTGGGCCATTCGCCGAAGAACGGCTGCCCATCCGCATGGTACTCCAGTTGATCGTGACGTCGGCCGGTGTGACGCGCTTGCCCGGCCAACACATAGGCCAAGTTGGCCTCGAATCCCAGCTCCTGGAGCATACCCCGGTCCACATACCGGGTCGGCTCAATCTTTCGCTTCATAATCTCCTCATAGACCTTCCTCGCCTCCGCGGAAGGGTGAACCAGGTGCAGACGAGGGACGGAAGCAGTCGGGGTGGAACAAACTCCACGATCTCCATGGGATTTGCGCGTGAGGACGAAGCTCCGACAACATGCACCATGGTTGCTAGAAAGATGGGATTAGAAGAAGAGAGCTCGGGGAAGATGGAGAAGTGATTCTCCGCTCGGTGAAGATCCTTGCTCGATGTCGCTGCTCTTCAGTCTTTGAGGGCTCGGGGGAGTGCTCGGCGCAAAGGAGGATGTTTGCTCTGAAGGTGTGACGTCAAATGACGTTGCAATTCTCCTTAAATAGACTTGGCCGGCGCCACTGTCGACCCGTCGATACCATCGACGCGGGTCGATGGTATCGACACGTCTCGCTGGTATCCGCCTCCCTCGCGAGTATCGACGGCTGACGTTTGCTGGATCGGGAAACCCGGATTGCTGACCTGTCGATACCATCGACGCAAGTCGATAGTATCGACGCAGCACCTGGATCGCTGACGTGGACTCGCGATCACCGTTGATGTCTTTGCTCGGATCGGTGACATGGATGTCGATACCATCGACGAGGGTCGATGGTATCGACTTGCCTTCATTGCGACACCGCCACTTTTTCAATTCAACCTGTGATCATGTCGATACCATCGACGAGGCCGTCGATGGTATCGAGTTGACTGAGAAAAATCGTTCTAAACTTCTCCAGAGATCTCGATGGTATCGACTGGCATGTCGATACCATCGACAATTTTTGTTGCGAACTGCCTGTGATCATGTCGATACCATCGACGGGACCGTTGATAGTATCGACTCAGTGCAATTTTTATTGTCAAGCTGAACCCATGTCGATACCATCGACCAGTGTGTCGATGGTATCGACCCTGCCTGTGCCTGCACATTGAACAAACGGATCAAGGTATCTTCTTTACACTAGAATTTAAACGAAATGAAAGCAATCTACGACAATAATTAAACTATCCTAATGTACCAATGGTTGGGTTGCCTCCCAACAAGCGCCCTTATTTAACGTCTTAGGCTAGACGTCTTGAAACTCATCATCTTTTCACATTGGGAACTATGCTTAGAGGATCATGCGGTAATTTGAATTCAACTCGATCTCCTCCAATTCCCAAAGACAAAGTGCCCCTTCCTAAGGCAGTCACGACATCCGCCGTTGCTTGAAACGGCCTTCCTAGGAGAATTTCACAGCTTTGGAGTGGTGGCATATCCATGACGACAAAGTCCACCGGAAATATGAATCTGTCCACTTTGACAAGAACATCTTCACATACTCCATAGGGTCTCACGGTAGACCCATCCGCCAATTCAATTGTTGCAGCCAACTTTCTTTATCTCTTTTAACCCCAGCTTTTGAAATGTAGCCAAAGGCATGAGATTTATGCTAGCGCCGGAATCACATTGCGCTTTAGAAACATGTTGACCACCTATTGAACACGGAATGTAAAAACCTCCTGGGTCCTTTCTCTTCTTTTGTGAACTCCCATGAATCATAGAGCTCACTGTCTCATTCATCCAGCAAATATCATCGTCTTTTATCTGCCTCTTCTTATTGATGATTTCCTTGATGAACCTCCCATAGGCGGGTACTTTCTCGATCATCTCCACTAATGGAATATTGATGTGGAGTTTTCGGAATATCTCCAGAAATTTCTTAAAGTGACGATGCTCTTTCTTTGACTTAGAATTGTACAAATTTGAAACATCTGCTGCATCAACACGCCTGTGAGGTGGCACATACGAGCTTTTCGGGGGTACCTCCCCTAAGCTTGCTTCAATCACTCCCTCTGATGTGGGCTTTGGCAAGACAACCTCAATGGTAGCAGCTTGTTGTGGTTTCTCTCTCACGTTCGCTGTCTCTGCACGTGCACAAACAACCTGCAATTCATCTTCTTGCCTACATGGAGATACAATATTCACAACTCTTTGTGATTTTCTGAAGAAAGGGTTTCCGCCCAGCAATCCATAGTAAGTGCGTGGATACGGTATCGCCGGTGTTGCATTCACATTGAAAGTCATTTTTCTTTCTTCTACAACTTCTTGCACCTGAGATTCCTCCTCATTGCTTACCACAGACATGTACTTGACCTGATGGTGTGCTTGATCCCCATTTGCATTCTCGGCTGGTTTCTGTTGGTTTGCGTGCTTGATGGCCGCCACTTCACTCAAAATCTACGCCACGGTGGTCTCTAATGCCCGCATTTGTGCTCCATGGCTTTACAGCGTCTGCCCAAACTTGGTTAGAATGTCACCTTGAGATTGCAATTGTTTTCCAAACATGGCCATCATCTCTTGGTTTTGCTGGACCATTTGACTTAGTAATTCAGTGTTCTTGTCCTCGGCTTTCTGCTGTGGCTTGGCATCCGGATCCTGTAGAAAATTATTCGGATCCTTCCATGAAAACTTTTTATCTTTCCTCCATGCATAGTCATTGTTTCTATAGCCATGTTGTTGCATGAATTTCACTTGGGCCTCCTCATCGTTAGATGCATCCTCCTTAGTTAGCAACTTCTTGGCTAGAAGATCTAACTTATCATTCAGCTCCCTCACTATTCTGGATTCACCAGCAGCCTTGACCTGTTCCACTGCACCTCTGTCGCCCCATGACTGTTTCCTAGCCATGTTCTTTAATATCTCCCAACATCTGGTATCTGTATTATTCAGAAAGAATCCGGATCCGGATGAATCAAGATTACTTCTATTATGCTCGGAGAGAGCAAAATAAAAGATTTTCACTTGTGTTTCCCTGTCCAGCCCATGATGTGGGCACCTCCTCAACATGACCTGGAATCGCTCCCAGGTCTCAGAATATGTTTCACCCGCCTGTTGGGTGAAATTGTGAATCTTTCTAATCATGTCGTTGGTCTTCTCAGGAGGGAAAAACCTCTTGAAGAAAACCTCCACCATATGATCCCATGATTCAACGAACTCATCGTCGAGGTTATGTAGCCACTCTCTTGCTGCTCCCGCCAAGGAACTTGGGAATAGCTTCAGGTACAGAGCATCTTGTGGGAACCTGTCTATCTTTACCATGTCACAATTTTCAACGAATTGGCTGATGTGTGCAACTGGGTCCTCATTCTTCAGCCCATGAAACGCGTTTGATTTAACCAAGTTAATCAATGCTGGGTCGATCTTATATGTTGGTATGTTGACCGCCTGCTTCTTTATAGGCCCCTTTGAAGCTGATGAAGAAGACGCTTTGATCTTCTCCCATATCGTCTGTGCTTCGGCCATTTCTTCTGCTTCAGATTCAGAATTTATTTCCTCTTGGTGCTCTTGCTCGTAGTGCTCTTCGTCCTCAAATGGTCCCAGAGGTGGAACCTCGGGTGTGCGATTCACGTAGTCTGTACTACGTGTATGCACCATGCAAAGTACCTGAAATAAGAAAATCGGGGTTCAGTACTATGCTTTGAACGAGTAAACACAATTATAGAGAAATTTAGGAATATTTAAAGTTGTTTCAAAATTAAAAAAAATGTGGCCTAGAGTGGCCGCTCTTAGCACTCAAAGTGCCAACAATTCGCCGTATCCCCGGCAACGGCGCCAAAAACTTGACGTGTATTTTACTACACGCTTAAACGCAAGTATACGTGTCGAGTAATATAGGCCTTTGTGAGGCCCGAGTCAAACACAGGGATACGTGAATTATTGGAGACTCCTACTAACTAATTGCAATCAACTAGGCCGGATAACAAGTAGGGTTTGTTGTCGAAATTTAAAAAGAAAATAAAAATCAAACAAAGAAAACAATCGATTAAAGGTTAATTTAATCAATTCAAAAGGATATCTTTAGGATTGCAGTTTCACCGCGGGTCAACATTGTATTAGGTTTTATATAATTCCTCACTCTTCTCTCTCTATCCGGGTAGTGGCCTGAAAATAGAATTACCCACTGTCGTGGTGTAATTCACTACTTAGGTTTAGGTTGATTCCACCGTCGTAGTAATCATTCCCCTAAACTAAGCGCATTATGAACGAGTTCTCAGTTCCCACCATTAATTTTACAACTCCTTTGTCAAGGGTTTTATCGATTAATGTAGGTTTCGTCTCTTTTCAACCGTTAATCCTTCTGTCGAAGTGATTAAGGGCATTAAGTTATTATTATGGTGATCAAGCATAACAATATATATAGAGAAAACGAAGCTATACCACGGATTTAAGAGAGAAAATACAAATTATCAATATAAAATTGTCATACAATGCATTCCCTGGCTACTCCCGATCCTAAAGATGGAGGGTTTTAGCCTCTCATGTTCATCTTGCACGAATACATGGTAGAAATAGGGGAATTTATAAGAAAAACGTGAAATAAGTGGGAAAACCCCTGAACAGAGAAGAACCGGTGGATCCTTGGCGTAGAATACCAGCTTCCCCACCTGTCGGTGGTGGAATTCGTCTTCGGCAGCGTCCGAATCGACCGGGATGAGCTTCTGGCCTCGGTTCTCCTTTCTCTCCTTCCTCAGCACTCGTGCAATGCAAAATGAGATGATGATCTCGTCTCAGCGGCCGTCATTAGGTATAAGTCCCTAATTAGGTCGTCAAATAACTCCAGCCGTCCGATCGAGGTCAAAACGAATCCAACACATATCTGTCGGCGTCGATACCATCGACGCGGGTCGATGGTATCGACCCAGCGTATTAGTGGCAGCTTTCTTTTCTTTTCGTCTGAGCGCCTGTGGTCATCTCGATACCATCGACTTGGATGTCGATGGTATCGACTCTCTGTAGCGTCGGTTTTGTCTTTTAGCGACGATGTAGCTCTCCATGCGTCGATGGCATCGACTTACGTCGATGGTATCGACAACTTCCTCACCAGCAACCTGTAGGAGTCTCGATGCCATCGACTTGGGTGTCGATGGTATCGACTCTGTGTTGCTCCTCTCGGCTGGCAACCTGTGGGTTGGTCGATGGTATCGACTTCCGTCGATGGTATCGACGGAAGCAGATATTTGTTCTTCCTGAAATTCCAAAACAAGACCAAGTAAATCCACACAAATTATGATAATATGATAAATAATGCTCAAGATGATAAAACAAAGGGGATTTGACATAATATGATGGCAAAGACCGAAATGAGTGAATTATGCAATATTATCCATAAAAATGAGTAATTAGAGCACAAAACACATATGAAAAAGGTCTATAAATGCGACTCAAAATCATCGCATCATTGGTCGAGTTTGTCTTGGGGAAACTCAACCGGCCATTTAAAATCAAAATGGTCAGTAACTATAATGGTCGAGTTCTGTGTAAACACAACTCGGCCGATGCATCTTTAGGAAATCAACCCAGGTGGATCGGTCGAGTTCCATTCTCGACCGAATGAGTGCCTGTAATGAATTTTCTAATTTGCATCAAAACTGATTAAAACTTGGTGTTTTGTGCCCCAATAAATTTATCATCTTAGTTACAAGTCAATTCATCATTACAAGTGATTAAAAAAATTATCTAAGGTTATTTACATAGATTTCCCAATTTGCACACTTGTAGCTCTTTTGACTTGAACTTGAGCCAATCTAGGGCTTTTGATTTTGGATCATTTTCACGTACCTAATACCTGAAATCAATCTTAAATGCACATATTAGATACATATGAATGGAATGGTTAAGTCATTATCAAAATATGTACAATGTACAACCTCTAGGTCAACATCCCTTATTTCTATTTAGCCCATGTACTCCCTAGATCCTACATATAGGAGACCCAATTCTCTTGTACTACTTTATGAAATATAATACTTCTATATGGTATTAGATACAATGTACTAACCCTAATCTTCCTTAATTCTTCACCCCTCACTCCCTCCTCTATCTTTATTCCTTTCCCATGACATCCACTATCTTCCAATCCTGGCATAGAGTTTCACTGAAAGTGGCAAAAGAAGAAGGGGATTGAGTAGTTGTTTTTTGTTCCACTTCATAATCAATAATGAAATAGACTCATGATCGCAATAGTAATGGCACAAACTTTTTCCAAATTATCATGGATATCTTCTCCAAATTATGTTTTTTCTCAATCCCATCTTTTTCTTCTTTTCCAACTGTTGTCATATGTATCTAATTGAAATAGTGTTTGTTTTCTCCATTTCTTTTTCGCTATCCTCTTTATTCCTTATCGCAATAACCAACACTTGAGTGAAAAAAGAAAAGATAGAAACAAAGAAAAAGAGTAAAAGAGATCCTATACTGATCTATAACACACCAAAAAAACAAGAAGAGGGAAAGCTTAACTTTTTCATCCTCTTCATGTGGTTCCCAAAATTTACATGGATGAGTGAATTCCTTAAGATTGTGGATTTTATGTTCATCTATCCTACAGTGCCTTTAATCCAGTAGTGCTTCTATTTTCCTACCAAGATCAATTTTGGTAGTGCAACTCCTTTTCCTATTGAGTTTCATTCTACTTGTACTTCTTTCTTCCTACTGAGTTCAATTCTGATAGTGCTACTCCTCTTTCTACCATATTTTCTTTCTGATAATATTTCTATTAGACTCTTTGTATCGTGTTATATTATGGTAGCTTTACTATAGGTGTGTACCATGAAATACTTCGATAGTTTTTATCTATTTTCATTGTGCCATTTTTTCCACTACTTTACTCACCTCATAAATGGTGATGCTGCTAAGAAAACTATCATTTACAATGATATGACATACATATTTTCCTCTAAAATTAATAATGAAAACTTTTTTGTTAATGATTATTGTTCAAACATTTCTCGAACCCAGGATAAACTCATGTTTACCACTGAGGATGCCCATATCATGACCAATACTACCTAGACTACAGGCAACAACCAAGTTCTCTCCTGGCTCTGGTGATTCATTGTCATCAAGTACATGTGAAACAAGTGTGCCATGACAATGTGTGACAAAATGAAACATTTATTCACATAAGAGGCATCTACAACACCAAGGACAAGATCTTCTTCAAGAAGCAAGGGGATCATCCCTTGTCAAAGTACAATCATGTAATCAAGGTTGTATCAAACAAGCTGAACTTCTTCTAGCCAAAAAACTTTAGTGAAGTTACCACAAAGAGGGAAATTTCCCTTACCGTGTGCTTTATCAACATGCTTCATCCTTAGTTTTTTGATATTTGAAAACTTTTCATGGTTGGTGCAACCCTTTAGTCTGTGGAACAGACATATGCACATTTGGCTCGATCTGAGATGCTTTTTTCTTGCATATCTCCCACTCCTACATCTAAACTTCCATTGGCAATGGTTGCAGTGGCCAGAGGTCATGGTTATGGACAAGGCCAGTGACCAAAGTGTACTTATTTGGAAAGTTTGTCAACACTAAAGACGTATACCATTTGAAACATGGGTATCAATCCCACTATGGGAGTTGATGTCAAAGGTTCTTTGTCCATGTGTATAGCATACCAAAATTTGGGATTTTATCCTATTATACGATTAGCATATTAGTAAGCTTAGTTCCTTAGATTTGACCAAACAAGGATATTATTGGTAAGTATTCCTAAAGATCTAGTCATGTGATGATTGTAGTGGCATATCTTGTAATTTATTTAATTAATAATAAAGGAAATTATGTGTATATGTTTGTTCAACTATGAGATGATGATAGAACATGTTAGATGTCAAAAGAATCATTTTTCTTTTTGACGTATGTCTTCAATTGAGGACCTGAACAATGAGATTATTTGTATGAGAAGAGTAATTACATTCTTGATCATGCCCCCTGTTGGATATTATTGTGGATGCTAATTGAAAGAAATAATACATAAGTCTAGAGTGTGTATTGGTTGATGACAAAATCTCATAAGTCATGATATGTGATATCAAACCAAACACAAAGGTACTTAATAGAGAACAGTGTACCCGACAGACACGCACTGAGAAGTGATGCATGGAGTACAATCATAATCACATCTCAAGGTAACAGTGATGATTGTGATTCTTAGACCTAAAGTTGCTACACTCATCACATGTTTTCCAATGTATTTTACCATCATCCAACATGGCCATGAATAAGGATTTCCATCAAGGTGATGCTTAGGTACATTGTGACACATGAGGATTGACTGTAAGTGATGAGATGGGATTCATACCTTCTTTTGGAGTTGATATCTTGGCCAGTTGATAAGTGAGATTGGAAAATTGTATAGACATACTCACGTGAGTCAATATATGATCTTGAGATCATATTCATCTCTACAGTCTGCTCTAGTTTAAGGAACATGGATTGAATGATTAAGAGAATGATGTTTCCATGCCTAGAGTTAAATCTGGATATCTGATATAAAGGAATGATACAATCTTAGTAACACTGATTATTGATCAAGGTTCTAAGTTGTTCTTCAACTTTTTAATTACATGGGTGGAAATGATGTGTTTCTAGATACCTCTCAGTGCTTGTGATGTTATAAAGTGGTTATAGACGTTCATTGTCAACATAACTTGGGACCTATATGGTCACACATATAGGATACGCCTAGAATAGGAGCTTAGTCATGACTAAGATTTGATTTTATTACTAAAGTGTTTATGTAATCAATTTAAACAACATTGGATGAAAATTGGTTGACTAAGAAGGTGAGTCGACCACTCAAGTGTTGATTCAACTGAGTCAAGTGATGAGTCGACCAACAAAGAATTATTATCAACCGAATACATGACCAGTAAGTGTGGATCAAGGATTGATGCTAACATTATTTTATGTATTTATCATTCAAATGAAAGCTAATATGTCTGTGAATATGAAAGAAATTCAATCGGCCTACTAGATGTTTCAGTTGACCGAATGGAGTGTGAGTCTACTAGCTCAAGTGTCGAGTCAACTGACTCATGATTCACATTAGCCATAGATAAGTGAAAATTTGTCTCTGAATTCCAATTGATATGGAAACCCTGACCATGACCCTCCTATGAACAAAGTGGTAGTCAAGGCTTTCATAAGACTCAAATAACACTAACAAGTGTCGCCATCTCATAGTTGTGGTAACGTGAGAGCCTGCGTAAGTGTCATTTGTAAAAGGGAGAGATAATAAGGGAGAACAAGTTAGCATTAGCCTGTTGACATTAAAGGGACAAAATCCTTCATTTTAACTCTAGTATGCACGAAGAGGAGTTTCTAGTGGTCTGTGTGGCCTACCATAAAGTCATGGAGGTCATCACCAATGCGTTAGGAGGATTTCAGCAAGCCACCATCCATGGTGATTGACAAGGAGATCACCTCAATTTTTTTCTAGGTGTTGTCAAATCTACAAGCACCACGATGTGTGGATTGTCATTGGACTTGCACCAGGACCAGGTATATACCTCATAAAACCTGTTTTCTATATACATCATTGTTGATGCAATTTTTTGGTTCTGGATACAATCAAATATTTTTGTGTCCACTACCTTATCTGGTTCTTGATTTCCCTACTGAGAAATTATGCTTTAATGAATATTGTTAATGTATAAAACATGAATAACTCAATGGTAATAGGTTTTGGGTATTGTAGAGGCGACAAGCACAATGAAAAAAAATAAAATTTTCTCCACATACCCTATGAACATATCTCGGTGACAACAATGTATTTGGAAAGAGGGAGCATGGGATATACCTCATTGTGGAGCAGGTCTGATGATGTCCCTTCGCCTGGTGGTGTGTGTCACACCTGGCGTTCACAGAGGATCCTTGTCTATCTTCGAACACAGGCAACTTAGTGTCTACGTCGCTACTTAATCCACATGATGGACTGGAACTCTACGTCATACTTTGTAAGTTGGTCAGGAAGGGGTAAACTTGTGCTTTATGATGTGCTAGTGTTAGTTGCTCCACTTCTCTCTCACTTGGGGACGGTGATGGCTAGGGTTCACATACAAGAGCATGAGAATTAGTGTATACAAACATCCCTCTGTCATGCCCCTATAAATAGCATGCAATAGGAAGCAGGGTTTCCCAAAACCCTAGGATAAATAAGAGGAGTGCGGCTGCGTTTAAAAAGAGCTACTCGTAGACTAATAAAAGAATGTTTTGGAATCCATTAATTAATCAATTAATCATATTAATTGATTAACTAATTCTCATCACCCGACATTAGTCAATCCACTTGAGAATAGCCATCTGACTTAGAATTTAACTCTAATTAATTGACTTAAACATTTTAACCAAATAAATCGGATTATATTCCAACATTATTCTAATAAATTACCTAGTAATCAACTTGATTCAGAACATTTCCAATCACATCCATAATTATACTCCTATTCCAACACATCATATGTGTGTGACCCGGTAGGCTTCAGACTATGTTGGTAGTGATATTCATAATCATATTATGATTTCACAAGCAATGAATGGTATCTAGAAAGACTTCATTGCTACCCAAGTAATTAGAGAAGTTGGAGAACCCCTTAACCTATCATCTGTGATTGGTGTTATAGTGATTGTATAGTTCCATTGTCTCTAATATCTGGATTGAACTCAAGGCATGGAATCATCATCCTCTTCAACATTCAAAACATGTTCTTTTAACTAGAGTCGACTGTCTGGGATATGTGTAAGCTCAACAATGCATTTGACTCACATCAGGATGGACATATATTTCTTGGTCTCATTTATCAAGTAGCCAAGATATCATACTCGTGTAGGAGGGAAAAATCCTATCTACATCACTCACAGTCATCCCCATGTGTCATAGGGCAGTCAAGAACCACCTTTATGGTAAACGTTATTTAGGATCATGGTGGATGATGTCAAAGTACATCAAATGACATGTGATGAGCGTAGTGATTTCAGGTCTAAGAACCACAATCACTGTCATCACTATGAGAGATGAATTTGACTATCGATCATGGTTTCCATGTTTCACTCTCATGGTGGGTCTTCTCGGTAAAACTATTCTCTAACAAGTATCTATGTGTTTGTTTTGATATCACATATCCTAACTAATGAGATTATATCATCAATCAACAAACATCCTTCTCTTAAGTGTTATTGTTGTCTATTAGCCTTCTACAACAACATCCAACTAGGACATAATAAGAATGCATATACTCTTAACATTTGTATGATCCCATCTGTCAGGTCCTCAACCTGAAGACATATGTCATTGAGTAATATCATTCTTTATACATTTATTATGTCATATCATTATCTCATACCTGAATAAACAGAATAAATTGGAAGATTGCCTTTTTATTAATCAAATTGTTTACAAAGATATGCCATTATAATCATCATATGATTGGCTCTATGAGCATACATATCAACATTAGGTGCTATAATCAACGTTACATATCATATTAAAATCATATTAACATAATAACTTAATTATGCGCTAACATGTAAGTAAATTCATTAAATAGGTCACATATGTTTACTTTGATAACTATTATGCACATAATTGCTGAAATTTGTTTATTAAGAAGTGTAATTTGCTTAATACATGAATTATAATAATAATTGGTATTTCCATATCCATGAATTTGAGAATTGTATTATTATCTAAATAAGTATTGAATTAATGGCTTAAACATGATAAATTAGTAAAATGTAGAAATTCATGCATGATAATATAAGGAATTTATTTTTGTGACAATATAAGATAATGTGACTCTAAATAGTAAATAATTATGGTAATGATGTATGTTATTATAATATAATTGGGATTAGCCCAAAACATTAATTGAAATAGAACTCCTAAAAATAAATCCAAAACACAAATATAATGTGGAAATTGTGTTTCTTGGGTCCCATTTAGCTCGGGTTCCAAGTTTCACATTATTTTCACAATAATAACTATACTAATTTCATTTAGACAAGAAAATATGAAATTTAATCCTAAATATTAAATAAATTACTGAATGACATCAAAAGTGGAAACAAATTCGAAATTTGTATTCTACAAACCAAAATTAGTCTATGTGTGAATTTTCACCTTAATAGAATAATATTATCTATTAAAGTTTTATTTAGGGGAGAGAATATAACTTAAGATGAAAAATATTGGATAAAATAGTGAACAACCCCAAAAGGGCAAAGTGACATAAGAAATAGATTCTTCATATCTTATTTAGCCTAGATGTAAAATTTCATCTTGTTTGAACATTTAATGCCCCCTTAAATAGATATACATATAAATATACATTTAAAGGGCTAAATTGATTCATGTTTCAATTAATAGCATTGATTTCCTAAAGTCTCAAATTTTCATCCATCTAAGGAAATAAAGTCAGGTTCTTAATGTTTCTCGGTCATGTTATAATCCATATTTTGTGGTTGACATGGATCGTCCGATCTGATAGAAAAATGCAAGTTTTGTCTCCTATATTGAGTAGGATACAACACTGCCTGAATAGTGCATCCCCTTTGTAGCCTGATAATTTGATGATTTCTCACTTCTTAGACCATTGTGCTTTGAGATTTTTTATGCACTAAATTATGAGAAGATCCCACATCTAGCAATCTATAATCATTCCCTATTTTTATTTTTCCATGTTTTGCCCAATTTGTCTCTTTAAGATTTTTGTACCCCTACCCCTAGAAGCCCTAAGGGCCAATCCCATCTATAAATTACAATGCCATGACCACCATTTTTCATTGTAGAACTATTCCATCTGCTAATTTTTCCCCACACTTCATCCATCACTGTCGTGAGATAGAGGACATGTACTTGATGTTGGGTAGCAGTGCTTTCTCTTTGCCCCATCCTTTTTTATTCTATTTGCAGTAAGTCTCATCAGATTATGTTCTTCATTTGCCAACCACCTGAACCCAGTATTTTTGCCTCAATTGAGATTCCCCAATTCTTCACCAAGTACCATCCAGTTGCTTCACAACCATGGTGTGAGTTGGGAAAGGGGATGAACACCTTTGAGATTTCCCCACTTTTACCCTTTCTTGCTTAACGGTTTGTTTTCTACCATGGGTATTTTTTTTACTTTCATGATCAATTTTCATATAAATTGTGCATTTTCTTCGCATCATATATGGATAATAATACCTTCTCATGCTCCTTCATTATTGATTTTGATGCAAGGATATTTCTATATTTTGCAAATTAGATTTATTTTCAAGCAAATTAGCAACTAGTAAATCTTTAGAAATTCATAGATAATTCCATAGTTATCAAAAAATTGCACAAAAAATATTTGTAGGAATCAAATAATGTCCCATATACAAAGAAATATGTTTCTAATTTCTAATATATAATATAATAAGAATAGGTAATCTAGGTTTTCTAACACATTCTAAATATTGGATTTTATACAAAATCCATATTACATGAACAAGAACCCTAACATGAATATAGTATTTGGACTTTTACAAGTTGACACATATATTGAGGTATTGATGCATCTCCATATCCATATTATGCAATTAATCCTATTTATCTGTCTCTTGATCATGTTTGAGGTATCTATTAATGAATTACCACTTTCTTTACTTGATGACCTACTTTGGTTTAATCTTAATGAATTAGTCCATGACATTCTTGAACAATATATATTCCATGTGGGACTCTAAAATTGTATTATGCTTCATGATGACACCCTTTTTTTTTAGGAAACCTGCTTAATTAATTAACTCGGGCCCAAACGAGGCTCCGACCAGTCAGCTACAAAAGAAGGGAAATTCGCAGAAAGAAAACTAGGAGCAAACCAGGCTGTAGCTTCTCGAGCTAGACGATGAGCTAAGCCATTTGCTTGCCTATTATAGAAACAGAAAGTAACACTATTAAAACTAGCTAATAGTCTATAGATATCTCCGAGCACAGTGCCCAGCAGGTCTGTACGATCAGCGCCTCCATTGATCAGATTAATAACAGTCTGTGAATCCGATTCCACGAAGAGATTCTCACATTCAAGCTTCTACGATTGGATTAAACCTTCTTTGATGGCCCTTGCTTCTGCTACTAGAACATCATTAAGTGATGGATGCCGCATTCCCGCCACATGGATAACTTTACCACTGCTGTCCCTCCATACCAGCCCGGCGCTATCATACCCCTGAACTCTGACTGCCGCATCGCAATTCAGTTTCAGTTCTCCTTGCTCTGGTGGCCGCCACTCTTGCTCCTCCCGTCGTGGTCGCTGCTGCTTCTCCTTGGACCATGCCTCCCGGTAGTCCTGGATCATTGCTCCTAATACCCGCTGCATCGTACATGGGGGTCTTACAGGATTTCCAAACACTATGTCATTTCTCTGAGTCCATATGGACCACAAAGAAGCGACCATAGTGTCTTCCTCCTCAGTCGTGCCTGTAGTAATCAGCTCCATGATTCCTTCTTGTGTGCTCCGTTGCCCCGCCCGTCTGATCTTCAGCTGTATCAAAGTCGGGCTGTTCTTCCACAAATCCCATGCTTGCGGGCACCGGAAGAGGACGTGAGAGATGTCTTCTTTCTCGGTTTTACAGATGCCGCACACACTGTCGGGATGGCAATGTCTGTCATATAGTCTCCCCACAGTGCCTAAGGCACCCGTCATACACCGCCATAGGAAATGGGCTGCTTTCGGAATGAGTCCCCTTCTCCAAATCCTCTGCCACATACCTGCGCCGCCATGCTCTTCCTGTCGTTGAAGGCTGCCGCTGCAGTTCGAGGCTAGCCAGTATGCCGAGCTAACCGAGAACGTCCCATGCCGACTCGGTCTCCAGAAGATGCTATCCCGCTGCTGTGTTGAGCTCAAGGGAATAGCAAGGACCTTATGGGCAATGTCGTGCGTGAACAATTGATTTACCTTCTCTTCGTTCCACGTAACCCCATCCTCCCCCAACAGTTCGCTAACCCACTCGACAGATGTACTCGACACCCCATGCACTTTGTCCACGTTGCCTCCCATCTGCGGTATCCATGTGTCCTTCCATATGTGGATATTAGATCCATCTCCCACCCTCCATTGCAGCCCCTCCATAATGATGCTTTTAGCGTTCCATATACTCCGCCACGTGAAGCTCGGATTGTGTCCCCTCCTCGCACTCAACACAGATCCCCGTGGAAAGTATTTTTCTTGTAGCACGCGACACGCTAAGGATTCCCGGTTGTGAAAAAGCCTCCATGTTTGCTTTGCTAGGAGAGCTTGGTTGAAGATATGAATGTTCCTGAACCCCATTCCTCCTTGTGATTTCGGTTTGCACAGATTGTCCCAACTGACCCATGCCATCTTCCTTTCCGTTCCTTGTGCCCCCCACCAGTATCTCGAGATCATGCTATTGATAGAATCAATGAGATATCCTGGTAGTTGAAATATGCTCATAATATACGACGGGATTGCCTGGGCCACCGCTTTGATGAGGACTTCCTTTCCCGCTTTGGATAGCAATTTTTCTTTCCACCCTTGCAGCTTCCTCCATATACGTTCTTGTACGTAGGCGAAGACTTGTTTCTTTGATCTTCCTACTGCCGTGGGAAGGCCAAGGTATTTGCCATGTCTATCTACCTCTTTAACCTGCAAAAGACTTGTCAATTCCCTTCTCTTTTCTCAGTCTACTCCTTTACTAAAAGCAACCTCAGTCTTGGATAAGTTAATTTTCTGTCCGGATGCCCGTTCGTACTGGCTGATGATGGCAGCTATTTTCAGGCATTCTTCTTTAGTTGCTCTTGTGAAAAGAATAGAGTCATCTGCAAAGAAAAGGTGAGAGACTCGGGGTCCATGGCGGCTTGCCCGGATCCCATGAATGACATTCTGTTGCGTGGCAAGGTTAATAGAAGTAGAAAAAGCTTCTGCACAAAGAATAAAAAGATATGGAGAGAGAGGGTCACCCTGTCGCAGTCCTCTGGATGGTTTGGTCTTCCTGGTTCGTTCCCCGTTAATGGCAAAAGAATGTGCTACAGTTGACATGCAATCATAAATCTTCCTCCTCCATTTCTCACCAAACCCCAGCTTTTCTTGCACAAAATCTACAAACTTCCATTCCACCTTGTCATAGGCCTTTGACATATCCAATTTGAGAGCTAGATGACCTTTCTTTTTTCCTTGGTCCCCTTTCATGGTATGGAAGAGTTCATAGGCGATAAGAGCATTATCAGTTATCAGTCTGCCCGGAATGAAAGCACTTTGATTATCCGACACAATGTTGTCCATGAGAGGTCTGAGTCTATTTGCCACCACTTTAGAAGCAATTTTATAAATCACATTTCACAGACTAATGGGCCTATACTCCCCTAGATCCTCCGGTTTTTGAACTTTAGGAATCAAGACTACTGGAGTAGCATTCAGATTTTCGAGGCTTCTGTCAGTTTTCCACCACCCTTTTATATAATTAGCTACATCCTCTCCCACAATATGCCAGTATTTTTGAAAGAACATTGCCTTCATACCATCCGGCCCCGGAGCTTTGTTTGGGTGCATACCTTTGATAGCAGCTAGGATCTCCTCAGTGGTGAAGTCCTTCTCAAGATTTTCCCTCTCCTCTGCACTTACTTTATTTGATAAACCTCTGGTTGCATCTTCCCATCCCGTAGGATTAGATGTTTGGAACAGATTGTTGAAAAACTGTAAGATAATTTTTTCAATGTCCTCCTCCTTAGTCCTCCACTGTCCCTCTTGATCTTTCAGCCCTTCTATTTTGTTTTTGTTTTGCCTTTGGGATGCCTTATGATGGAAGTAAGCCGTATTTCTGTCACCTGCCTTCATTTCATTGACCCTTGCCCGCGCATGCCAAAATGCCTCCTCCTTTCTGTGCCACCCTTGGAGTTCCTTACTGAGGATTGTGCACCTCTCAAGGTTCATACTGTCTGGTGGTAATTGTTGTATTTCCCCCAAGAGACCTTCTAATTCTTTTATTTTCTTTCTCCTTTCCCCAAATTTTTCGGCAGCCCATATTTTTAATTTGTTCCCACACTGGTCCATCTTCCACTGAATATCTGCAAAATGATGTTCTTCCCACACAGCCTTGATGATATGTTCACACTCTTCCTCCTCCGCCCACATAGGCTCAAAGAAAAAATGTTGTTGTCTTTTAAATTTCTTCCCTGTACTACTGGTGGTGTTGATGATGATGGGCACATGATCGGATTTGTATTTTGTAAGATGAGTAACTCGGGCTTGATGGAAAGTAGAAACCCATGCAGGACACCCAAACGCTCTATCCAGCCTTTCCCTCACTAAGGTTTCCAGAGTGAGGCCTCTCTGCCATGTGAATATATTCCCACTGTATCCCAAGTCTGTAAGATCGCATTCATCCACCATGTTCCTGAACTCTTGAATAAAGCGTAGCGGTTTTGGGGGGCCTCCTTGCTTCTCAGAATTTGATAGGAGTTCATTAAAGTCGCCAAAGAAAAGTGTCAGTGTGTCAGCTTCTCCTTTCAACTGCCTCATTAAATCCCAGGTTCTAAACTTTTGTTGTTGATCTGCCCATCCGTATATGCCAATTGCTCTCCACGTTACCCCTGCCTGTCCTTCAAAAATGTCGCAGCAACAATGATGTTGTGAATACGACGTGACAGTAACATCAACGTCTTTCCACCACAGTCTGATCCCCCCTGCTCTCCCCACACTGGATAAACAGAAACCTTGAGTAAAGCCACATTTATTTTTCACCACCTCTAGATCAGCACCCGAAGTCATAGTCTCCATAACAAAGACTATACTTGGCCCCTCCCTCCAACACCATGACCGGAGGGCACTAACCGTGTCCGGGCGGGCCAGTCCCTGACAGTTCCAACTTAAGATTTTCATGACTCTTCGCAGGGCTGGTGTGTCCCAGCCTCCGCTACTTGGATGGATATCACCCTTTGTTTGTTCGATTCCGGGCCCATGTTCCTGACTTTCTTGCATCCTTCTGGTTCAACTGCTGTTTCATCCACATCCATGTCGCAAAGATCTGAGTGTCTGCTCTGTTTTCCTATATTGCTGCTCCATTCGACTTCATGTTCTGGGATCCCCAATCGCTGGCCTCTGCTCATTTTGTACACCCACGGCATCACCTTCTTCTTCCTACGAGTATTTTGTCCTTCCTTCGTGGCTTTGCTTTGCTTTTGTTTTTTGCTTTGTGCTCTCGTTCTAACTGATTGCGCCTCATGTGGTTCTGCCTCCATCAGCCCTTCTATACTCGTCTCATGATGCTGTCTAACAGTGCTCTCCCGTTGAGAGCTGTTATGAGCTCCCTTCTCTGTGATGTCGTGATCGTCAGCTTTGTTCTTTCCTTCTGCCCTTACTGCTATAATATCGTCTCTGGTGTATTTCACTGTCGCCTCTCTTCTTCCTCCCTTCAGTTGCGTCCACGAGTACCTAGGTTGATTCCTGCCTCTCTGCTTCCCGCCTGCTTCCTCTTGTGTGCTTCCTTCATCCTGCTCCCCGATCCGCCTTGTCTGTGTATGGGCCTCTGGGAAGAACTCTGCTAACTCGTAGTCTGATTCCTCCCCTTCATTCTGTTCCTCTATCGAAGCAGCATCGTGGGGTTGCTATGGCTTCATCTGCCCATCTCTCTGCTTGATGGTTCTGCCTTCATCGCTAGTCGCGGTTTCCCTAGTTGAGTCACTCGCTCTGCTCTTTGTCATCTCCTCTGGTTTAGTCTTGAATGAAATCCTCCTTTGTGTTCTAGAATTTCCGAAAACTTCCTCCTGTAGCGACTGCCTAGGTTTCCTCGGCGACGCCTTGAGCCAGGCGCCCCATTGCTTATCCCGGTCTTCTTCAACCTCCTGTTCGTTGCAGTCCTTCCAAACATGCCCTAAACGACCGCATCCATGGCAGAAGTTCGCTAGCCTCTCATACTTGATCTCAACCTCCAGAATCTTGCCCTGGCTGCCTCGAATCCGCAGGACACGCTTTAACGGCTTGTTCACGTCCAGAACGATTCGCACCCGCACCGACGAATCCCATCCCAGTTCATCCAAGTCAACCGCCGTGACAACACCCACTCTGTTGGCCATCTCCTCTATCGTCTTCTTCGAGCGGAACCCTAGAGGTATTCCGTATAGCCGGATCCAGAAAGGGCAGTGGGTTATCGAGATACTTCCTGGCTGTTCCTCTTCCTCTATGTTCTTGAAGAGCAAAAGTTTGTTGTCGAAATTCCATGGCGCTCCTTCCTCTATTCGCTGCTTATCCCGCCAGTCTAGGAACTGGACTATAAAATGATCTCCTTCCAGTTGCTTGAAGATAACCTTCCCGGCAAGACCCCATGCCTGGGTCATCGTCTTCTTCATGGCCCAAAAATTAATCGGCCTATCTGTCAAGATTCTTGCTGCCCACGCCAACTGCAGGTGGCATCTTCCTTCGTCTCCATCTGACGGCGTTAGGTTAATTGGTTCTTCCTCCTCCGGTGTCAGCTGTAGCCTCGCACATCGCTCCACTAGATCTTCTGCCATTACGGAGAAAAGACCAGAAAAACGACCAATCCTTGGACCTGCAAGAGAGAAACCACAGGTGGAGATAGGGCTCCCACGCTCGTAACCCTAATCGCCAGAGCGAAGGGACGGCCGCGGGGAGAGTTGGATGGTTCTTTTCATGATGACACCCTTATTGTGGAAAAGAATCAATTACTCATTTTTATGAGATGGAACCCTAATCTTACCCAATTTTGTGGTGGATGTTTCATATTGTCCATTTATGTGATAACAATCTCCTCAATTCTATTTTGTGACTATCATTTCACTTTTCTCTATGTTTTACACACTTTGTGATTTAATAGCGGTAGAGATGTGTAAGTGCATTTGTTTTATAGGGATATGTTCCCTTTGCATTTTTGTATGGAGGTTATGTTCCCCATACCTGGGTTATTAGTCCATGTTATTTTGGTATGTAGGTTATTTGCCCCATACCCTGGTCTTGTGCTCACTTTTATGTATTGAAGGGTTTGTTCATGTGCCTTACGCTATCATGTTTTACATTTATGTTCCCTAGACACCATTGATTATTTATATTTTACTAATTCTATGTTTATCTCACATGCATGCATGTTTATTTATATTGTTAATATCTTTATATGAGTTTTGTAGCACATATTACTTTACTTTAATGGCAAGTGTTACTTTTGATTATCATCTTTTCAGAATTCATGTTCTCTTAATATCAACTTGGATGGTACTTTTCCTCTTTTGCGATGTCTTGTTATATTTGATGTCCTTTTTATTAAAGTTTCTCAACCATATTAAAATTCTCATAACGGATTTTATGTTGATAATTTCCATCTTTGTATTCTCTTTTTGAGTATGCTTATGCCCCTATCTAGAGAGAAAGGAGGAGAAAAGGTTGACCAGGACAATTTCAAGTGTAGTTGATTCTTATTGGGAGATAGATTTGAGGTGGTTAGATAACCCTATGATGAACCTATGATATAGTTTGGTTTTCTTATGTATCACCTTGCATGGTGAAGGATCGTGATATAAACAAGTATTGTAATATTTAGATATTTTATTATCCACAACTACATTTTGTTATCTTGAAACATACTTTTAAATAAACCAGGTTTTCATCCCTTTGCAAAAATTTATTTATGTGTTTAGCATATTGGATGTTTCCTTTTACTTTATTTAGTGGGAAGTGGATCCTCTCTCGGGTCCCACTCCTTACAATGTCACCCAAGCATATGACCATATCAGTCAAGGATATGCCCTACCAAGTAGTAGCACACTAACTCCACCACGAGCATCTTCACAAACTACTCATGTCACATTTCAAATAAGGAATAAGAAATCCTTCTCCAAACTCCATAATACTATGGGGATCCTCCCCTACACATCAACATGACAAACTCTACACCCTCTCAGTGGATCCTTGATGACCTTGTTGGTAAGTATTCCCAAAAAGTCAATCATATGATGATTGTAATGTAATATCTTGTAAACAATTTGATTGATCTTCCAACATATTATATTTTAATAAGTTATGACATAATGATGTAACATAACAAATGTTTAAAGAATGATACTATTCAATGACGTATGTCTTCGGTTTGAGGACTTGAATGATGAGATCATATGGATGTTAAGATTATATGAATTCTTATTATGTCCATAGTTAGATGTTAGTGTGGGAGGCTAATAGACAACAATAATAATTAAGACTAGAGTGTGGGTTTGTTGATGATAGAATCTCATTAGTCATTATAAGTGTTATCAGACCAAGCACAAAGATATTTGTTAGAGAATAGTGTATTAGATAAACCTACCTTGAGAGGGACAAATGGAAACCATGATTGGCATGCATAGTCATGTCTCATAGTGATGGTGGTGATTGTGGTCTTAGACCTAAAGTCTCTACACTCATCACATTTCGTTTGGTGTACTTTGTCATCGTCTACCGTGATCTCAAATAAGGGTTTCCATAAAGATCTTGCTTGGGTGCACTGTGACACATGGAGATGACTTTGAGTGATGTAGATGGAATTTGTCCATCCTATAGGAGTATGATACCCTAGCCACTTGAGAAGAGAGACTGAGAAGTGCATGTCCATGCTGATGTGAGTCAATATGTGAAATTGAGCTTACACATATCTCAGATAGTCTGCTCTAGTTCAAGGAACATAAATTAAACATCAAATATTATGACAAATCCATGCCTTGAGTTCCATCTGTATATTGAGACAAAGGAACTACATCTGTATATTGATATAAAGGAACTATACAATCTTTGTAACACCAATAACATATGATAGGTCAAGTTGATCTCCAACTTCTCCAATTACTTGGGTAGCAATGAATTCTTGCTAGATACCAATCATTGCTTGTGAAATCATAATATGATTATGAATATTACTTCCAACATAATTTGGATCCTACCAGATCACATACATAGGATGTATTGGAATAGGGGTATAAATGTGGACGTGATTGGAAATGTTCCAGATTAAATTTATTACTAAAAAGTATAGGTAATCTACAAGAATATAATTTGATTCAATTGGTTAAAATTTAAAACAATTGACTAGATTTAACTAATAAATCAGGTGACTATTCATGAGTGGGTTGACTAGATCCAGATGACAAGAATTATTTAATCAATTAATATGATTAATTGGTCAATCAATTGATTCCTAAATATTGTTTAATTGGTCCATGAGAGGCTCGTTTTATACATAGCCACAAGCCTTTCATTACCCAGGGGTTCGAAAAGTCATGCTTCCTTTATTTTGATATTTATAGGGGCATGATGACTGAGTTGTTAGATATGCTAATCGCCATGCTCTTATACATGAACCCTAACCATCATCACCCCCAAGTGAGAGAGAAGGAGAGCAACCAATTCTAGCATGTTGTTAAGTAGAAGGTTCTTCCCTCTCGCCGGCTTATAAAGCACAATGTGGAGTTCATGTCCATCTGCATGGATGAAGTAGAGATGCAGACGTTAAGTTGCATCCATTCCGAGGACAGACAAGGACCGTATGCACACGCGAGGAGTGACCTACATTATCATCCGCTTAAGGACGTCGGCCAACATTCTCCACAATGAGGTATATCCTATGGTTTCTCTTTTCAAATATGTTTTTGATGATGAGATCTATTTGTAGGGTATGTGGAGAAAATTTTATTGCTTTCACTATGCCTTTCATCTCCATAAAAACCTGATAGTGGTATCAGATTTGCATCGATCTACTATGTACTTGGATTTATTTTGTTTGATAGGATTCATGTACACCATTTTCTATGGTTGCATGCGATGTGAACTTAAAAATGTTAATGTACATATCAAACCTAATTCCACATACGCTACAGACATATATTTTTACCTGACGGAGAGGTTTGACTATGAAAAAAATTATTTCTTAGTGCACAAAAGTAAACTTTTGTAGACCTTTCAGAGGCACTGCCCCTGAGACCCCGCGAGGGGCGACATCCACTTAATCTCTGCACATGAGTGCTACCCACTATGTACCTCACCTAGTTGGTGTGGGAGTCAAAAAAATTTTAATGGGGAATTCCACACACTAAAAGGATTGCAATTATGATGTATATATGTATATATGTATATATATATATATATATATATATATATGAAATTATACATGTAATCATTGAAAAATGTTTTCTGTGATGAATGCATGCATGGTTATGTCCTAGAACCCCTATTGTGAATATTTTTGTTGGATGTATACGATAGTGCATGGATCCTTTGTATAAGTATTTGACTTTCATGTTGAGCCTCATCTTTTATATTAAAGTGTAATTAATTTTACTCCCTCTATATTCCCCTTGAAGGTAACTCAAGGTTATCCTTTTTCATATTATATCATATAGATAGGAATAGATTTAGTTTTGTAAGACTTGATGTGAAGAGGTAACATTAAGAGCCAAATCCTAAGAGTGTCCATGGAGAGGCAATTTGAAGATCCAACACAAAGGAGTGTCCATGAAGATTTTCACCTTGATGTTGATCAAATGCAGGTTCATATGATATATACAGGTTAACATTGCATGAGATGAACAAGACCTTATGTGGATTGTAATCCTTTGTGGTTCCAAAGTATTATAGTAGTATGACCATGACCAATTCTTTTGTGTTTGTGGATTGCATCTCTATGGTTTGTGGTAGTATGTATGTGATACATATTGTAAGTGTATGGTGTTTGGATATGTTTGGATATATATAAACCCCTCAACTATGATATTAAGTCTTAGATACTTTCCATAAGAGACACACGTGAAAAATTTGATATACTAAGCATAGGTTATGCCAAAGCATGGTGCAATGTCCATCTCATAGAAGTGTGATGGTAGATATGTAGATATGCTAAAGAAGAGTGAATATTCTATTATGTTGGCTTTTAGGTCAGGTTTAGCTAGGTGATATTAATGAGATTATGTACCTAGAAGCATAGAGATGGGATATAGAAAAGAGCTATGCATACCATTTATCAAGAGTTGCATATGATGCAATTGGCAAATGTTGCCTACCTAAATTGTCAAGTTGTGGGATATAAACCAAAGCTTACTCATGATTTGATTAAATATGGATCTTGGCTCACTTGAAGATTGTACAATGCAATCTTACAGATTGATAAGTGACGGTTATCAATTTAAACAAAATAGTGAGAGTGATAATTAATTAAATTCCTAATTAAATACCATAAAATCTTAATAAAATAAAATCAAAAGTGTTTTGACAAACTGTAAATTTATCTTATAGAATCAAATAACAACAAACAACATGTTTTCTTTGAGATCGGTCCTTGAGAAGGACAAGTTGAATGGTAATAATTTCCATGACTGGTTCAGGACACCATCAATTTTTCTAACAAAGGAGAACAAGCTCTATGGCCTGGAAACACCAGAGCTAGATTAACCTACTCCCAATACACCTAAGGCTGATAGGGATGCTTACAAGAAGCACTCTGAAGATTCTGTGGATATCAAGTGCCTGATGTTGTGCTCAATGAACTATTAGTTGCAGGGACAACATGAGAACATGGATGTGATTGAGATGGTAACACATCTTAAGAACATGTACCAAAATCTGGCAAGAGAAGAGAGATATGATGTCTTTAAGGTGTTGTTCAAATGCAACATGTTAGAAGGAGATTGAATATTTTTGTATGTTCTCAAACTTATTGGGTATGTGGAAAACTTTTCAAGACTAGAATTTCCCTTCGGTCAAGAGTTAGCTACATATGTGATTCTACAGTCACTTCCAGAGTCATATAGCCAGTTTGTCATGAACTACAACATGAACAATTTTGACAAGTCATTTGTCAGAATTGATTGGCATGTCGAGAATAGCTAAAGAACAAATGAAGAAAGGCAATCCCAAGTATGTGATGATGATTATCAGAAAAGGGAAGTCAAATGGCAAAGGTAAATATAAGAAGAGTTCTAAAGCTAGCCAGAAGTCCAATTCTTATACCCTCAAAGCAAAGGGAGGAGTGAGTAAGGGAGGCAATTGTCACCACTATCACCAACTTGAACATTAGAATAGGAATTTCCCTCTCTACCTGTAGGAACTGAGGAAGAAGAAGGAGGGGATAGAGATCTTCACTTCATGTATATACATTATTGTAGCGAATTGAAATCTAGATATATTCTCTTTTTTACCAGTTTTTCATGCCTTTCTTTCTATGCTCGTTGTCCTTCATATTGAAATTCTGAATATGTTAGTGCTTTGCAGTGAATTTGATCACCGTTTGTGCCAGTATATAAGTTTATGCACAAATACCTCAGTTAATATTTTATTAAGGGTCCAAAGCACTAATCTGTCGCTTATGTGACATTTTGATAAACAGAATTCATTCTAGAACATTCCTTAACCTTATGGAGCAAGGCAGAAAAAGAAAAGAGTGAATAATAATGCTTTAAACATGTTAATATGACATGGAATTGGTTAATAAGAGAAATTGCAGTAATAATGGATAATAGGCCAAAATTCATAAAAGGGAGACGAATTGGTTAAAGACAACTTTAGATTTGTTTTACTTGAGTTTGGTTTGACTTGGAGGTCAAGTTTCATAATTTTGGGATAATAATAACTATATCTATTTTATTTTGAAAATAAAAGGTTAATTTTCTCCAAAATATGAAATAAAATATTTATTGACTCTAAAAGTGGAAACTAATCATAGATCTGTAATGTACACATTAAAAATAGCCTATGGGCGAATTTCATCTAAATTGAATAATCTTTAATATACTATGTAGATTAGGAGAAAGAAATTATGTAAAAGTCTAGAATATTAAATAATATATTAAATAATATCCAAGACATAAATTAATGGCCAATTTGTGTTCCATATGTTTTATTTGCTTGAGGGTGAAGCTTCACATTATTTGCATAATAAAACTATTTTATTTTAACTGGAAAAGAAAATAATAATAAAAGTCAAATATATTAAACAAATTATTAAATAACTTCAAAATAGAAAAAAAATCTCAAATTTGAAATCTACATTCCAAAATTAATTAATTAATGGAAAAATTAATCAATTATGGGTAAATTTTCATCTAATTTGGACAATCTTAAATATTTGTTAATTTAGGAGAGAGAATATAATTTAAAGAATAAAATATTAAATAATATGTTTAAAAAATTAATTAATGGAAAAATAGTGTTCTTCATAGTTAGTATTGCTTAGAGGTCAATTTTCATATTTTTAGAAGGTTTCTAGATGCATCTAACTCATTAAAGGGATACAATAAGTGATAATATTTAAAAATATTGAATAAAATATAAAAAGACTTCAAAAAAATATAATAATGACAAAATCAGATTGGTCATTATAAAATTAGCTAACCTACCAAATTTGGATTTATTTGCACTTTATTGGCACCCTCTATATATAGAAAGTTTTGTACATTAAATGTATTAAAAGAACAAAGTTGGAAAGTTGTAATAAATGACATTCATTGCAGTTGCATGGACATTAACCACGGACCAAGGTCATATATTTTAGATATAACTCCCTCGTTTCTCAATGAAACTTCACGAAACAAGTTACACCAGATTGAAAATTATTTTTTTGCATCCATCCCCTACTCAAGACCTATAATGGAGAATTTAGAAACATCTAAACTTATTCCTCAAGTCTTCTAAAGAAACTTCTTGCACACCCCCCGAAACTCAAATTCATATAAATAGGTCCCTACCCTCATATGAAACACACACCCAAAGACTTTCCTCTAGTTTTAATTCTACCTTGCATCATCATTTCATCCACCGACAAATGTGGTTCTTGGTTTTAGTTTGCGGAACCTCTCCCTGATCTCTTGCTTCTTCTGAGCATAATTGAACCTCAGGTAAACAACTTTGGCACTTGTTCATCATGATCGACTAGTTAGTTTCATGAATGAGTGATGAATGAAGATTTATACAAACTCATGGACAAGCTTCTACTTGCCCAACCAAACATGGCATGTGTAGCTGCGAAGGGGGTGATCCCTTGTGTTTTCCCCTTTTTTCCCCTCGATTCCTTTTATTTTCTTCTTCTCGTTATGGGTATTCTCGTAAATCTCCATGTTTTAATTCATTTTTTTATTTGTCACTGTAGCACAAATAGTACAATTATACCCTTTCACATTGAAAAGTTTTGATTTTTTATTTAAGGGAAAATTGGTTTCTTGAAATTTAAATTCACAAATAAATTAGTAAATAAAGTGAATCTTGTAAAAACCATATTTTTTATTGGAAGCTCCAAAAATTATAAATAATTACGTTTTTGGATTGAAAATATGAGATATATCTAATAAAAATGATTTCATTATCTAATTTACATTTTCTAAGGATGATTTTTGGGAATGAAATATATGCATAAAATTAATAAAATTATAATCGAATCATATTAACTCCAAATTGAACATAAAAATATGTTTTATTGATCAAGATAATCTAATAAATCAATTAGTGAGGTTTTCAGGGTCCAAATCAGATTTTGCTTAAAAGGTCTAATTTTGGGTATCTCTACATTAATATACAATATGGACTCTAATATATGTGAATAACTTGAAAATAGGAAAAGTTAAACTTGGAATCATCTAAAGTGGTGAAAATTGATAATTTAACTCAAAAAGAGAGGTATGTTCATCCTTACACCCTATGTCGGGATATTTGCAAACCTAACCCTATTTTCCCTAATGAGGCATTATATGAACCATGATCTGTTTATTCATATTTCTTTTGCAACATTTGCCTCAAAATTAGTGTTGAAATTTTATTTCTTGGATCTTGTACCCAATTGCCATGTTTCAAATACTTGATGATTCTACTTGCAATAGTTTCTCTTTAATATGTTGATTTTATTAGACTATTTAGCTAATGTAGTGGTACTTTGTACAACCACCCATAGATAGGGAATGTGTTATTTCTCCCGGGAGAATGTATTACTCTCCCCATTATAAAATATTTTATAGGTGGCTGGAATGTGTTACTCTCCCTCACCTATTTGGTTGAGGTCTGTAGGTTCCTCATTCCTAATTAGTTAAGGTATTCAATATTAATCATGCATGCAAATCTTTTACTATACTCTTATTATGGAAAGCATATATTTGATTATGCCTCATACTCGACCATCTTCATCTTGTGATGAAATCATAGCCATAGTTTCCATGTTATTTCTTTATATTTTGTTATTGTTCACTATTTTGACACGTACCCTATTTCTCTCTCTTGTTGGGTGAATTCCCACCCACCAAAGCCGTATCAGCATGCGCAAGAGCATGGAGGACCAGCCTAGGATTAGGATGAGGAGTGCATGGCTTCCAACATGAACCTAACTCATGAAGATGAGGTTTGGAGAAAACTTGATATTGTTTAGATTTCCCTCTAGTAGATCCTTAAGTTGTAATATCCATGTGAACCCTATATGGGAGATGATAATGTATATTTTGTATAAATTGAATATAGTCATTTCCTTTTTTATGCTACTGTACTCTTTGGTCTTTTGTGTACCATTATATAAGATTTGAAAATTTTACACTTGTTCCAGCATACCTTTTGACTGTGTTTGGAATGGATGTTTTATTCTTAAAATTTTCATAGGGAGCGGATCCCCTCTGGGTCCCACTCCTTATAATATGGTATCAGAGCCCATGGTAGTCAGAATCTTGACCATTTCAATTTGTCTCCCTAATTAGAACATGTACCTTACATAGTTCTCCTTTAGGTCACATGTTTGCCCTAGAATTGATCTATGATACTATTGAGATGATAAAAGATTAATTTAGGATCATAAGAGTTCCACATTAGAAATATGTTTAGTTAACCTTTATGTGGTGAGCATGTTAGTTAGATATTGAGACATAAGTTGAAAGCAAAGGTGTCTATAAAGGATCAAGGTTCGGGGGCTGGTAAGATTTTCCTCCACGCCACTAGCTTGTTTTACAAGGACTCCCAGATCTATATGATACATGTCTCGCCAGAGCTGATATTGATTGTCCAAAATAGCATACCTACAAGAAATAGTAGCCTTAGACATCTTTTGGAACCTTTTATGATGACGTTGTGGATTTTTTGGATATTAGATATAGTTCCTTTATGTTCCATAGAACCACATGTTTGGGTAGTCTATCCTTAGAACCTAGAATTTGAGGTTGAAGTGATAGATCTTATACATGGTTTAGTTAGACTGACCCTTCTACTTATAGTTTAGTTTGGCTTGGTAGGTCAAACCTTTTATGGGGTGAAGAATAGTTGGTTGTTGATGCTTGGGTGGTTAGATTTCGAGGACGAAATCATTTTTATGGGATGGAGTCTTGCATCATATCAAAATCTAGTTGCTTTAACTCTAGAAATCCTAACTCCATGATTAGGAGGTTAACATGCTTGGATCCTTAGTTTTGACCAAAATAGGGTTATGGTTATACCTTGACATCCTAATGAACATATAATAGTCAGGAATAGTTCATATGTTTGAACCCTAATAAATATTTAATGTACATAATAAGAAACTCACATATTAATTCTAATTGTGAATACACATGATGTTGACCTTGTCACCAACCAATAAACCCTAATAATATGATGAGCAAGATAATTGTAACCTAATCTTGGACTTAATACATGATAATAAGGTATATGTGAAGAATAATGATCATGTTGATCTAAACCCTAAGTTGTAATCATCTAACCTTAACCAATACACCCTTTATGACATTAATAATACATTAGTGACATGAGGTGTCATAATCTGATAATATACGTTGATACACATTAATGTTATATTATCACCTAATCATAGAAATAGTCAAACTATCAATATGTAATGTGTATCACCTTGTTCTCTAATACACACCTAGTTAATCCCTAATCATGCCTTGGTATGTGAATTAATTCACTAATAGGTAATAAGTTCCATCTTGTTCACTAAAATACATATAATGAGTTCAATATGGATAAGAAGTAATTGGATTCATACAAATGTTCATAATAAATAATTTTAAGGGAATAAACATGAGAAAATGATTAATCATGACATTATTGTGAGCTAACAATTTTTAATATGCATAAAGTAACTAATGTGACATTATTTGGATTAGTTGAAGACTGAATAACAAATTGGATAAAGAATCTTTTTTATGCAAAATAATCTATTATAATTCAATGTGGTGATAATTCGAGGATAATGGATTTTAAATCCAAATTATTAAGGATAATGGTAAAATATATTAATATACATTTAAATAGTTGAGTATAACTCTAATTGTGTTAATCTTATGGAGAAAATAAGATACATATAGGATTTCATGCATAATAATTAAATACAACTCTTTTGGCAACAAAGAGAATATAATTGGACACAATTAATAAAATAGTAATGATAATGTGAAATCCTAATGAATATAATGCTAATAAGACAAAAATGTTAATTGTGTTATATCTCATATAAAGAAATCTTAATAGTGGAACCTTTGGTGACCCATGAGAACCTGACCTTTGAGGTGTTGCCTGTGACATTTCTGAACTCCCAAAGTTAAGCAGTTGAAGAATAAGGAGTTTGAGTTAGTGAAAGTTTTGGTAGAAGTTTTATGGTTTGTTTGGATATGAGACGTTACATACTCACCCTTTACCTTTTCCTTGAGATCCTGGGGATGAAATCCTTTTTGAGGGGTGGAGTGTTGTAATGAATTGAAATATGGATATACACTCTTTTTGTCCCCTTTCCCATGCTTTTCCTTTCTTTCAATCCATTTTGTCCTTGATGTTGATATTGTGGAAATATTAGTGGTTTGGGGGTCAATTTGATCACCGTTTATGCCAATAAATGGGTTTATGCACAAATACATTATTTAATGTTTTATTAAGTGTCCAAAGCACAAATTTACCACTTATGTGACATATTGATAAAATGAATTCATTTTAGAACATTCCTTAGCCTTATGAGGCAAGGAAGAAAAAGAAAAAAATGAATAATAATGTGTTAAACATGTTAATATGACATTTAATTATTTAATAAGAAAAACTATGATAATAATAGATAATTAGGATAAAATTCATAAAAGGAAGACGAATTGGTTAAATATAACTTTTGATTCATTTACATTGTGTTTGGTTTGGCTTGGAGGCTAAGTTTCATAATTTTGAGATGATAATAATAACTATATCTTTTTTTTTAAAATAAATGTGAGTTTTCTCCAAAATATGAAATAGTATAGTTAATGACTCTAAAATGGAAACTAATCTTAGATTCATAATCTACACACTAAAAATAGCCTTTGGGTGAATTTCATCTAAATTGAATAATCTTTAATATACATGTGTAGATTAGGAGGGAGAAAGTATGTAAAAGTCCAAAATATTAAATAATGTATTAAATAATATCCAAGAGATAGAATTAGTGATAATTCATGTTCCATATGTTTTAGTGTGTTTGAGGGTGAAGTTTCACTTTTTTGCATAATAATAACTATTCTTATTTAGACTGGGAAAGAAAAGAAGAATAAGAGTCAAATATATTAAATAAATAATTAAATGACACCAAAAGAGAAAAGAAATGTCAAATTCGAAAAATACATTCCAAAATTTGCCTATGGGTAAATTTTCAATTAATTTAGGAAATCCTAAATATTTTAATTAATTTAGGAAAGAGAATATAATTTAAAGAACAAAAATATTAAATAGTATGTTGAAAGAATAATTAATGGTAAAATTATGTTCCTCGCATTTAGTGTTTCTTATAGGCCAAGTTTCATATGTTTAGAATGTTTCTAGATGCCTCAAACTCATTAAAGGGATAAAATAAGTGATAATAATTAAAAATATTGAATAAAATGTTAGAAGTCTTAAGAAATAGAATAATGCCAAAATAGGATTGTTCATCACAAAATCAGCTAACATACCAAATTTGGATTTATTTAGACTTGGTTGGAACCCTCAAATTAGTATAAAAAGTTTTGTACATTAAATGTATTACAAGTATAAATTTGGAAAGTTGTATTAAGTGACATTCATCGCAGTCGCATGAACATTAACCACAGACCAAGGTCCGGTATTTTGGGCATAACTTCCTCATTTCTTAATAAAAAAATCACAAAACAAGTTGCACTAGATTGAAAATTTAATTTTTGCATCCAACCCTACTCGAGACCTATAATGGAGAATTTAAGAAATGCTTAAACTTGTTCCTCAAGTCTTCAGAAGAAACTTCTCGCACACCCCTTGAAACTCAAATTCATATAAATAGGTCCCTACCCTCATATAAAACACATATCCAAAGAGAATCCTCTAATTTTAATTTCATCTTGCATCATCATTTCATCCACCACCGAATGTGGTTCTTAGCTTGAGTTTGTGGAACCTATCCCGGACGTCTTGCTTCTTCTAAGTTCAACTGGACCTTAGGTAAACAACTTTGACACTTGTTCATCATGATAGGCTAGTCAGTCACGAACTAGAAAAGAACAAAGTTTTTCTCAAACTCTTGGATAAGGTTCTACTTTCCCAACCGACCATGGCGTGTGTAGCGGGGAAGGGGATGATCCATTGTATTTTCCCCTTTTTGCCCCTTGATTCTCTTTTATTTTCTTTTTCTCATTATGAGTATTCTTATAAATTGTCATGTTTTAATTCAATTTTTATCGTTTTTCATTCCAACACAAATAGTACAACTATACCCTTTCATAGAGAAAAGTTTTGATTTTTGATTTAAGGGTAAATTGATTTTTTGCAATTTAATTTCACAAATGAATCAGTAAATAATGCGAATCTTGTAAAAATCATATCTTTTATTGGAAGTTCCAAAAATTATAAATAAATATGTTTTGGAATCATAAAAATGAGATCTATCTATTAAAAATGATTTCAGTGTCTGATTGTCATGTTTTTTGAAGGATGATTTTTGGGAAATGAAATATATGCATAAAATTCATAAAAATTGTAACCTATTCATATTAACTCCAAATTGAACATAAAATATATTTTCTTGTTTAGGAGTAGTGAGGTTTTTAGGGTTAAAATCCAAGTTTTTCTAAAAAGGTCTAATTTTGGGTCGGTCTCTCTACAGTAATATACAATATGGACTCTAATATATGTGAATAATGTGAAAATAGGAAAAGTTGAACTTGGAATCATCTAAAGTGGTGAAAGTTGATAATTGAACTCAAAAATAGAGGTATGTGCATCCTTACACCCTAAGTTGTGATATTTGCAAGCCTAACCCTATTTTCACTAATGAGCATTATATGAATCCTAACCTTTTTATTCATATTTCTTTTGTTATACTTGCCTCAAGATCATCATTGAAATTTTATTTCGTGGGTCTTGTACCCCACTGCCATGTTTCAAATATTTGATGCTTCTACATGTCATAGTTTGTCTTTAGCATGTTGATTATATTAGACTATTTAGCTAATGTAGTGGTACTTTTGTAAAACCACCCATAGATAGGGCATGTGTTATTTCTCCCAGGGGAATGTGTTACTCTCTGCATTATAAAATATTTTATGGGTGACTGGAATTTGTTACTCTCCCTCACCTATTTGGTAGAGGTCTGGTAGGTGCCTCAATGCTACTTAGTTAAGGTAGTCAATATTAATCATGATGCAAATATTTTACTATTTTCTTGTTATGGAAAGCATCTATTTGATTATGCCTCATACTAGACCATCTTCATCTAAACATGATGGAATCTTTTCCATTATTTCCATGTTATTTCTTTACCTTTTGTTCTTGTTCACTATTTTGACACATACCTTGTTTCTCTCTTTCTTGCTAGGTGAATTCCCAACCACCCGGACCTAGTATCAGCGTGATAAGTAGGAGCAACGAGGACTAGCCTAGGATTAGGATAAGGAGTGCATGTCTTCCAACATGGACCTAACTCATAAAGTTGATGTTTGAAGATAAACTTGATATGGTTTAGATTTCCCTCTACTAGGTCCTTATGTTGTAATATCCATGCAAACCCTATATGGGAGATGATGATGATGATGATTATGATGATGTATATTTTGTATAATTTCAATATAGTCATTTCTTTTATTCCATTGTGATACTCTTTGGTCCTTTGTATACCATTATATAAGATTTGAAAATTATACACATGTTCCAGCATACCTTTTAAATGTGTTTGGAATGGATGTTCTGTTCTTCAAATTTTAGTAGGGAATGGATCCCCTCTGGTTCCATCTCCTTACAAGATACTAGATGTGGATCTCATGTATACTCGAATATGCAGGATCTAAAAAGAAGTAAGCCTTTACGAAAGGGTGAGGTTGAACTATGTGTTGCAAATGGAGGAAGTGTGCTACCACTGTAGTTGGAACCTATGATTTATCTTTACCCACAAGGCTTATAATAGAGTTAAAGAACAACTACTCTTACTTGCCATAAATATAAATGTTATTTTTGTATCTTGTATGGACAAAGATGGATAAGAATTTCATATAAAGAATGGTCAATGTTGTATTTTAAAAGATGAGATCTTTTATGGAAGTGCCCCAATGTCCTATGGTCTTTATTTGTTAGATCTTGAGACAACTGTTTATAATGTAAATTCCAAAAGGTTCAAACTCGATAACTCAAACAAAACATATCTTTGGCATTTTCGTCTAGGGTATTTGAATGAAAGACTCATATCTAGACTCCATAAAGATGGTTATTTAGACTCTTTTGATTTCGAATCAACAGAGACATGTGGGTCTTGTTAGTTGGGAAAGATGACCAAGACCCCCTTCATTGGAAACAATGAGAAGGCTAGTGATCTATTAGGACTCATACATAATGACGTATGCAGCCTTTTAAGAACACATGCTAGAGGTGGTTATCCGTACTTCATCACCATTACTGATGAATTTAGTAGGTATGGTGATGTTTACTTGATGAAACATAAGTCAGAAACTCCTAAGAAGTTCAATAATTTCATGAATGAAGTATAGAACCAACTTGGTAAAAGTATTAAGGCACTTCATTCTGATTGAGGTGGAGAATACTTATGCCAAGAGTTTGAGGACCTTCTGTGAGCCTATGGTATCGTATCATAATGGACTCCACCTGGAGAACCACAATATAATGGTTTATCAAAAATAAGGAATTACATATTTCCAGATATGTTGCAATCAATGATGAGTTTTGTCGATCTTCCAACTTTCTTCTGGGGATATTCTTTAGAAACTGCAACATTTACACTTAAATGTGTGCCTTCTAAATCGGTTCAAAAGACACCATATGAGATATGGATTGTCAAGTGTCCCAAAATGTCTTTTGTGAGTATTTGGGGATATGAATTTTATGTCAAGAAAAGGTTTCATGAAAAGCATGGACCTAGACCAGATGAATGTTATATTGTTGCTTATCCCAAAGAAACTCAGGGATACTACTTGTATAACCCAACTGACAACAAAGTCATTGTTGATAGGGATGCTACATTCCTAGAAAAGGAATTCATTTCCAAAGGAATCAGTGGGAGGAAGGTAGAACTTGAAGAAGTTCAAGACTAATAAGAAAGCATTATAGAGGTACGAGAGAAACATAGAGAATCACAAACCCTTGTGGAATCTCAAACTCCTCGTGTGACATGGGAACCTCGCAGATATAGTAGTACATGCCTTGAGCCAGAAAGATTTTGTTATCTACTGACTCAAGAAGGCAGTGAGTCGGTCATTGATGATGAGCCAACTACCTACCTAGAAGTTGTTAAGGGACTAGAGTATGAGAAATGGTTTGAGTCTATGAGATCGGAAGCACATTCTCATTGGGATGTCACAAAAATGATAATTGTTGCACAAAAATATAATTTTATTCAACCAACTCTGGAAAGGTAATTTGCAAATCTCATCTCTCAAGTTCCACAACATAAAACTTAAACTTTGAACTAAACTAAACTGGTATATAGTCTCAATACTAATTGAAAAACTAAATCAAACTCCATATGATAGCTGGCACCCCACCAGGTCTAAACTCTAAGTTTGTCCTTGAGATGTGTGTCCCTCGCTTAAGCTCCTCCCTTAGTCTTTCCTCCTGCAGACATCACGTCCCCAGCCATGCATTTAAAACAAAAAACGCGTTAGAGTAAGTGGCATTGAGTATTGTTATAATAACATAATAGTTGGGCAATAAGAAAATTTTAAAAGTAACTGGACAATAAATCTTTGAATCACATAATATGCTCTTAATGGTTCATTATAATGTCCTCTACGCTTATGCACCAACTGTGCTCATAAGGCCCATAGGCTCAACTGATGTTCCACTTGAACTCATGATTTGCACCAAAGTGCCATAACTATGCTCCACTTGAGCTCATGATTTGCACCTGAGTGCCATAATGTTCCATTTGAACTCATAAATTGCACATAAGTGCCATAATGTTCCATTTGAACTCATAAGGCCCGAGGGCTCAACATTAACATGATAAGGACAAATAATAAAACTAATTACATGATTCATCATTAAGTTGACATAGTGATTATTTACTTGGATTTAACATGAACATGACATGAATTCTTGAAATAAGAAATTTAAAACATAAGGATCATATGATAACTTTGGGAAACATTTACTTAAGACGTTCTGAAAATTGAATATATAGTTATCATATGGTTTAACTTGATCATCATGATATAATAATCTTAAAGCGATCGAAAACCATTACTTAAATACTCAAAGTGCATGGACCCACTTACCTGTAGTAAGCCAAAACCTAACTCTGCTTTCAAAATCTACCGCTATCCTAAAAACCCAATAGCCTTATTAGATCATATATTCCTTTTTGGTCAACATGTCTAGGGTCATTAGTGTGTTCTTTAGATCTTGTATCCCATGTGCATTAAGGTGTACGGATAATAGGCCCTTTATATTCCGAGTGTAGAAAACCAGAGGTCAGGATGTCTACATCGAAATCTGATCATAACACAGTACTAGGGTTGCGATAACACTTTAGAACCATGCGCGAGAAACTTTCGACGATATAGGAATCGGTAGCCCAAAAACCGATATATGACCCTAGGTCATGCTCTAAATCAAATCTGGGTAGATTATCGCCCTCGATTAAATCACGAATCAAATAACATATGTGTTATCCGCCCTTAGCCTTGACATTAAAGAAAAACATAGTTAAGGATATACATACTAGAGTGCCTTAGCATTGCTGTTAGGACAAATCTTTAGGGTTGGGTGATATCCCAGTTCTGACTTTTAGGTTGGCTTCTTGATTAACCCATTAGTGGATACACATAGATTAGAATGCAATATTTTAGATTAAGGTAGAAAAATCACGATTCAGTTCTACGTTAAAGTAGTAGTAAGTGGCCAAAAAATATGGTATAATGTTCATTCTTTATCTCAACATTAGTGGACATTAATAGATTAGTGATATACTGTTTTAGTATCATGGAAGTAGTCGCCACATAGGGATAAAATAATCAAGCCTCAATTAGTTTCTTATTCAATATAGGTGGTCGAGATCACTGATATAGATTCTGATTTAATAGTTTAAGTTAGACAATGTGGCCTGGTCAAAGTGCATAGTCGGTTAGCCTTAGTCTTTTTATTAGCTAATTTGTAAAATAGATTAGTATAATAATAACTTGTGGTTATATACAACAGTTACCTACCCAGATTTAAAATAACAGAAGTGACCAGAATACGGGCATGAGTACAGGATCAGAGTTTCTTAATCATGGTTCTTCCGCATAACTAAGGTGTATATGCCAACGATCAATCATGGTTCAGGCATTTGGATACATCAATACAGAAAGTTATGGCATAATATAGTTCGTAATGTTGTTTAAATAGACTAGCATTGAATTACGTGAAGGAAGTCGTGGCTAAACAGGAAGGACTCAGAATTCCTATGTTGAAAACAACATGGACGAGCTGCATATCAGGATCTCATATATTAATCTCAACAAAGGAGGAGGGTGTGATCGTATCATAGTCTAGTAATCATTATGCACAAAGGAAGGGACAATGAACTGAATACACTGCTTGTGGCCAATGAGTCAAAAGACCACAAAAAGAAAATTAGTAGGTTGACCTCGATGAACCTGGCCAAACCTGACGCTTCCTTGGATAGGGTCTAGGGAACACGGAGCAGGTAAAGCTCCTTACCGTGACTGCGCGTCGGAGAACAGAGAAGAAAAGAAAAAGAATAAGAGACTAAGACACAAGGAGGAACAAGGACTCGTGCTCTTTCCATCATCCAAAAACCACCGCACACACGCTACGGAGATGAAGAACAGATCACACGGTGTCATGAAGATAAAAGACCAAAATGTCGACTGCAAAACAGATGGTACAGAGTAGATACAGAGATGTCGGGTCTGGGTGAAGTACCTTTCCTTCAAAGAATCAGGCGTGGTGGAGAGGCTTCAGGAGGTTTGGAAATGACCCCTCGTTGCTTTTAACATGACCACGCGTTCCTGGAGCTTCTCAAATTGTGTAGACTCTATCAACAACTGTCGTGCTCTTGAGGGTGGACAGCCACGGCGAAAAGCGACCTAGACGAAGGGTTGGGTTCAGTTCCTAAGATCTGAGAGATGGTGGGGATGTGAGGAATTCACTGGAAGGGACTCGGAGGTGGAGAACGGTGGCCTCACAAGAAGAAGACAAAGTTGGAAATTGGGCGTTTCTTATAGGGATCTATCTAGAGTTCGTGTAAAGGCTTATCTGCTGTGGAACCTTCTCCCCAAACCAACCATGAAAAACGATTCTTGAAACGATTTCTCGTACAGGGAGCAATCCTCACATTATCGAAACAGAAGAGTCATGTTCCAAGAGGGAGGTTGAAGAAAGGACGAATGACTCAGATGGGGCAGGTGCAACACGTGCTCAAATCGGACGGCACAGAAAATGCCCAGAAGAACAGATTTTTGGGAAAAAGGCTTTATCCTAATTAAATCTCCATTATCTTCTAGAATTTTGTTTCCTAGTTAAATAAACTTGGATTAAGCCCAAATTTCGACAAGTTGCTCACCAAAGGGTCTAGAAAATTCCACTGGAGTTATATTGTGATTTTGGTTACCAAATTATTTATTATAATTAAAACGAGGGAAATCTTAAATATCCCATAACTAATTATTTAAAAAGAATTAGGGTTTCATATTTTTGTGTCCGTTACATTTATATGTTTCTTCTAAATGGTAAAATTTTCAGGGCATGTCATTAACCAAAAATAGCTTTTATTGACTCATTTATAACATGTGATCATAAAGGATATAGAATTAGAAATTTTGCAAATAAGTACCTGAAAATGTGGATGTTACAATTCTACCCACCTTAAACAAATTTTGTCCTCAAAATTTCCTTAGATCACTACCCACCTTAGGGTTTTTCTTACACCTAGTTAGCAAAACTCAATATGTATATCCACAAAACAACTACCATGGCTAGAATTAGATCGTACCTTCTTCTTCTTCCTCTCTATCAACCATTGCAAAGATCATTGCTTGCCTCTTTTCTCGTTGCTCTGGTTTAGGGTTTTGCCCTACTTCATTCTTCGCTTTGAGCTTGGACATTTTGGCTTCTTATGATTTGGGTCTCCATAATAGTAACAAACTCCCAATCATTTCCTGCATGGTCCGCCATGAAGTCTACCACAAGTTGCACAAGGTTCTTTAGCAGGATGACCTTCTGGAGCTTTCCTCTTCTTGTCATCATGACTTTTTTGCTCTCTCTTTCTTCTTGAGGGTGCTCCATTCTTCCAATATCGTCCGGGATGGTCCTCCAACTCTAGGGCAGACTCGAGTGCCTCATGCACTGTCATGATGCCATGTCCAGTCAAAGCATAGCCCAAATCAGGTTTTAGGCCACGCATGAACTTCTTTGCCAGACGAGTCTCATCTAAACAATAACCATACTTCTGTAGCATACGGAACTTCATCACATATTGACTAACAGTTGAGTCGTACTGCCTCAGATGCTTGAACTCCATCTCCTTCTTCTCGATCATGGCATCGGAGATGTAATGGTTCCGAAAGGCAATGGTGAACTCCTCCCAGGTCAACGACTCAACATTGGGTCCTCGAGCATTGGTAAAATTTTCCCACCAAGTGTGGGCTGCACTCCTCAGCATGTGTGTCCCAAAACAAACATTAGAAGGCTCGGGACATCCTAAGTCATGGAAACAATGATCGACATTGAGAAGCCACTCTTCAGCACGACCAACTACATCGGTCTCCGCTTCTCCCGAGAAGGATTATGGCTTGATCTTTAGGAAGTCTACCAAGGTCAACTCTTGGTTCCTTGGTTGGTGTGGTCTTCCTTGTTGTCCCGTGATAGCATCGGTCAGGGCCTTGATAAGCACTTCTAGAGGTGCATTAGGGTTACCATTAGGGTTAGCCCCTCTAGAAGCACTATGGTCACTTTTCCCATTGGAATAGCTTCCCTCTCCATCTATGTGCTCCTTGCCCTTATCAGATTTCTTCTTGGGAGCCATCTACAAATGGAAACATAAACTACATGAGATTTTGAGAAAAGCCTAGTGGCCAACTATATTTTTGGCTCTGATACCATATTGTAACACCCCAATTTTCTTAAAACATACACATACTTAGCGGAAGCACATTCTCATTGGGATGTCACAAAAATGATAATTGTTGCACAAAAATATAATTTTATTCAACCAACTCAGGAAAGATAATTTGCAAATCTCATCTCTCAAGTTCCACAACATAAAACTTAAATTTTGAACTAAACTAAACAGGTATATAGTCTCAATACTAATTGAAAAACTAAATCAAACTCCATATGATAGCTGGCACCCCACCAGGTCTAAACTCTAAGTTTGTCCTTGAGATGTGTGCCCCTCACTTAAGCTCCTCCCTTAGTCCTTCCTCCTACGGACATCACGTCCCCAGCCATGCATTTCAAATGAAAAACACATTAGAGTAAGTGGCATTGAGTATTTTTATAATAACATAATAGTTGGGCAATAAGAAAATTTTAAAAGTAACTGGACAATAAATCTTTGAATCACATAATATGCTCTTAATGGTTAATTATAATGTCCTCTACTCTTATGCACCAACTGTGCTCATAAGGCCCGTAGGCTCAACTGATGTTCCACTTGAACTCATGATTTGCACCAAAGTGCCATAACTATGCTCCACATTAGCTCATGATTTGCACCTGAGTGCCATAATGTTCCATTTTAACTCATAAATTGCACATAAGTGCCATAATGTTCCATTTGAACTCATAAGGCCCGAGGGCTCAACATTAACATGATAAGGACAAATAATACAACTAATTACATGATTCATAATTAAGTTGACATAGTGATTATTTACTTGGATTTAACATGAACATGACATGAATTCTTGAAATAAGAAATTTAAAACATAAGGATCATATGATAACTTTTGGAAACATTTACTTAAGACATTCTGAAAATTGAATACATAGTTATCATATGGTTTAACTTGATCATCATGATATAATAATCTTAAAGTGATTGAAAACCATTACTTAAATACTCAAAGTGCATGGACCCACTTACCTGTAGTAAGCCAAAACCTAACTCTGCTTTTAGAATCTACCGCTCTCCTGAAAACCCAATAGCCTTATTAGATCATATATTTCTTTTTGGTCAACATGTCTAGGGTCATTAGTTTGTTCTTTAGATCTTGTATCCCATGTGCATTAAGGTGTACAGACAATAGGCCCTTTATATTCCGGGTGTAGAAAACCAGAGGTCAGGATATCCACATCAAAATCCTATCATAACACAGTATTAGGGTTGCGATAACACTTTAGAACCATGCGTGAGAAACTTTCGACGATATAGGAATCGGTAGCCCAAAAACCGGTATATGACCCTAGGTCATGCTCTAAATCAAATCTGGGTAGATTATCGCCCTCGATTAAATCACGAATCAAACAAAATATGTGTTATCCGCCCTTAGCCTTGACATTAAAGAAAAACATAGTTAAGGATATACATACTAGAGTGCCTTAGCATTGCTGTTAGGACAAATCTTTAGGGTTGGGTGATATCCCAGTTCTGACTTTTAGGTTGGCTTCTTGATTAACACATTAGTGGATACACATAGATTAGAATGCAATATTTTAGATTAAGGTAGAAAAATCACGATTTAGTTCTACGTTAAAGCAGTAGTAAGTGGCCAAAAAAAAATATAGTATAATGTTCATTCTTTATCTCAACATTAGTGGACATTCATAGATTAGTGATATACTATTTTAGTATCATGGAAGTAGTCGCCACTTAGGGATAAAGTAATCAAGCCTCAATTACTTGCTTATTCAATATAGGTGGCCGAGATCACTGATATAGATTCTGATTTAATAGTTTAAGTTAGACAATGTGACCTGGTCAAAGTGCATAGTCGGTTAGCCTTAGTCTTTTTATTAGCTAATTCGTAAAATAGATTAGTATAATAATAACTTGTGGTTATATACAGCAGTTACCTACCCAGATTTAAAATAACAGAAGTGACCAAAATTACAGGCATGAGTACAGGATCAGAGTTTCTTAATCATGGTTCTTCCGCATAACTAAGGTGTATATGTCAACGATCAATCATGGTTCAGGCATTAGGATACATCAATACATAAAGTTATGGCATAATACAGTTCGTAATGTGAAGTTTAAATAGACTAGCATTGAATTACGTGAAGGTAGTCGTTGCTAAACAGGAAGGAATCAGAATTCCTATGTTGAAAACAACATGGACGAGCTGTATATCAGGATCTCATATATTAATCTCAACAAAGGAGGAGGGTGTGATCGTATCATAGTCTAGCAATCATTATGCACAAAGGAAGGGACAACGAACTGAATACACTGCTTGTGGCCAATGATTCAAAAGACCACAAAAATAAAATTAGTAGGTTGACCTCGGTGAACCTAGCCAAACCTGACGCGTCGGAGAACAGAGAAGAAAAGAAAAAGAATAAGACACTAAGACACAAGGAGGAATGGGGACTCGTGCGCTTTCCGTCATCCAGAAACCACCGCACACACGCTACGGAGCAGAAGAACAAATCGCATGGCATCATGAAGAGAAAAGACCAAAATGTCGACTGCAGAACGGATGGTACAGAGTAGATACAGAGATGTCAGGTCTGGGTGAAGTACCTTTCCTTCAAAGAATCGGGCGTGGTGGAGAGGCTTCAGGAGGTTTGGAAACGACCCCTCGTTGCTTTTAACATGACCGCATGTTCTTGGAGCTTCTCAACTTGTGTAGTCTATGTCAACAGCTATCGTGCTCTTGAGGGTGGACAGCCACGGCGAAAAGCGACCCAGACGGAGGGTTGAGTTCGGTTCCTAAGATCTAAGAGATGGTGGGGATGTGAGGAATTCGCTGGAAGGGACTCGGAGGTGGAGAACGGTAGCCGCACAAGAAGAAGACAAAGGTGGAAATTGGGCGTTTCTCATAGGGATCGATCCAGAGTTCGTGTAAAGGCTTATCTGGTGCGGAACCTTCTCCCCAAACCAACCGTGAAAACAATTCTTGAAACGATTTCTCATACAGTGAGCAATCCTCACATTATCGAAACAGAAGAGTCCTGTTCCAAGAGGGAGGTTGAAGAAAGGACAGACGACTCAGATGGGGCAGGTGCAACACGTGCTCAAATCGGACGGCACAGAAAATGCCCAGAAGAACATATTTTCGGGAAAAAGGCTTTATCCTAATTCTTCTAGAATTTTGTTTCCTAGTTAAATAAACTTGGATTAAGCCCAAATTTCGACAAGTTGCTCACCAAATGGTCTAGAAAATTCCACTGGAGTTAGATTGCGAGTTTGGTTACCAAATTATTTATTATAATTAAAATGAGGGAAATCTTAAATATCTCATAACTAATTATTTAAAAAGAATTAGGGTTTCATATTTTGGTGTTTGTTACATTTATATGTTTCTTTTAAATGGTAAATTTTCAGGGCATGTGATTAACCAAAAAAAGTTTTTATTGACTCGTTTATAACATGTGATCATAAAGGATATAGCATTAGAAATTTTGCAAATAAGTACCTAAAAATGTGGATGTTACAATCTGAGATGGAATCCATGTACACCAACAAGGTATGGACCTTGGTGGATCCAACTAAAGGGGTAATTTCCATAGGGTGCAAATGGGTCTTCAAGAATAAGATTGACATGGATGGAAATTTACAAACTTATAAAGGTCAATTGGTTGCAAAGGGTTTCACACAAGTTCAACATGTTGAATAGGACAAAACCTTTTCTCCAGTTGTCATGGTTAAGTCTATCAGGATCATGCTTGCCCTTACAACTTATCATGACTATGAGATTTGGAAGATGGATATTAAAACTACATTTCTTAATGAGAATCTTAATAAGGATGTGTATATGACAACATGATGGTTTTATAAATCCAAAGGATGCAAATAAAGTATGTAGGCTAGAATGGTCCATCTATAGATTGAAGAGAGCACCTCAGAGCTGAAATCTTTAATTGATGAAATCGTAAAAGAGTTTAGATTTGGTAAAAATGAAGATGAACCATGTGTTTACAAGAAGGTTAGAGGGGGCATGATTGTATTCCTTATATTGTATGTGGATGACATACTATTGATAGGGAATGACATCCCTACTTTACATGTAACATACCAAAACTCGAACCCTACCCTAGAAGTTTAACCTTTTGGACTTAGCCAAACAAGGTTAAGGTTAGAGTGATCCTAATAATCTAATTCATGAATAATGTAATCTAATATGTAATATAACTCATTTGTTGATAATAAGATGATAAATAACTTAAGTGGATGCATAATGTCGTTAATGGGCCTCTAATGGGCCAGATGACAAATCTCATGTAATAAAGCCTCAAATTTAATAATAGACTTCAAATTCGTAATCTACACATCAAAATAAGCTTACATGTCAATTTTCATTTAATTTGGACAACCTTGAAATAATATGGTAATTTAGGAGAGAGAAATTATCTAAAAGATGTAATTAATAAATAAATATAATAATTGACTTCAAAAGAGGAAAATAATCTTAGATTCGTAATCTACATAATAAATATACCCTTTGGGTGAAGTTTCATCCAATTTGGAGAAAGTTTGCTTAAAGGGTGAAATCAGGAGAGAGAAAGTGGATAAAACCTTCAAAATATTAATTAAATATGCAAACAACTCCAATATGTAAAATTGATGGCAAATTCGTATCCTACACATTAAATATGACTTGTGTGTCAAGTTTCATAAAATTTGGATAATCCTAAAGCCATTAATAAAGGAGGGAAGAGAAAATAGTAATTTATTTATTTGACACCTTAAATGTTCTTAAAAGGCAAATCTAATTTTATATTCGGAATCTACATGCCTTAATTCACCTCTGTGCAAAATCTCATCTAATTTGGGTTTTGTTTGCACCCTTAAATGAAGAGAGAGAAAATAAGAAATAATGGCAATCACACTTTATTCGAAATAGGTTTGGATTTCATTTTATGTGTCACACGCTGAGATTTATTTGCCTTCTTTTTCCGCTTGCAAATCTGGACCGTTCGTTTTGGATCTGTCAGCCAGTGGGTCGTCTCCTACCTTGAGTAGGAGACTGACTCACGAGCTACAGTAACCCGTCCCCATTGAAGTTTCCGATTCAATTTTCTCGGACATTTCTCGATAGTTTTCCATGATTTTTCTTGCAACGGTTTCGGGAGAGGATTCCGCTTTCAACAAACCCTGTCATGATTTCTAGTTGTTCGTATTTTGGATTTTCCCAATTCGTGTGCAACTGGGATTCCGGTCGACTGGTGTCTTGGCTTCTTATAGAACCCCACCTATATATATGGGTACCTCGGGGTGTCTTAGAACTCATGCAACTTTTTCCCCCGATCAATTTCTCCAGATCTCGCATGATTGCTCGCCAATGTGCTGTTCTTTGGTCTGTCCTTGCGGCGGACCATACTCCCTCTACTCGCCTCCTTTGTCCGAATTGAAGGTATGATTAGCTTCGTCTTTGCTCAAGTTTTCTTCCGGTATCTTAATCTCTGAGTTTCGTCGAGTTTTGGAAAAACGTCGAATCGCGCCCCTAGCCTACTGCCGCTGCGTGAGCGCGCGCGAGGAAGAAGATGGGCCATGAGTATTTTACCTATCTACCCTCCCGCCTTCTCCAGTTTTGTTTTTTTTAGCGAGGGTGTTTTGGTCTTTTGGTCATGATCTCTTTGCCTTGTAGCGGGTCCGCGCGTCGCTGACATGGCGTGACTTGGCCACCTTTCTTTGGTCCAAGTCACAGCTTGACTCCCTTCTTTGCGACTTGTATGTGATAATCTGACGTGTAATTATCTGATTTGCCGATGCTTAAAAATCCATAACTAATTAGTGGATGATCAGAAAAATATAAATAAATAGTCGTTGGATTTAGAAAAATGCAAGCTTTCTTATGGTGTTGGTTTTATCGCCTGAATCGGATGTTTTAAACATGTGTTTTTAATGGATCTAATTAATAAGATATTAACTTGTAAAAATCATAACTAATAATTTATAAGTCAGAAAAATATAATAAAATATGTTTTGAGCTCAGGAAAATATAATCTAAAATTTGGAATCGTTTTGGAAACCTAATTCACATAATGATAAAAAGGTGTTTTTAGGGTTTATGAAATCAATATAAAACCTAACCCTAATTCCACATATATGTTATTAGGTTTGATGGATGCCTAGGCTTGGACCTAGATGTGACCATGGATCGTTTGACTCTGAAGTTGAGGTATGTTGTATCCCCTATTACTTCATATTGAACAATTCACCTATCTTATCTTTCTTTTGACTTTTGCCTACACAAAATGTCTAATCTTTTGATATCATAGTTCGTGTGAACTATCTTACTTGTTACGTACATGGATATTCTCTTGATATCTCTTTTATGTATCTTGATGCATGATTGATCTTTTATATTGTTATGTTCCACAATTGAAGTGGGTTTGCTTATATGTTTGAGTTGTCCATTGTGTGATGGCAACCTTAATAATTCTGACTATGCATTTCTACTTGCCTCTACATTATACATGCTATGTGATTCAGTAGCACTAGAGTAGTGTAATTACATTGGTTTTGGGGCAGTAATCCCCTATTGTTTATTTGGAGGGTGGAAGTATACCATTCCTCTGTAAATCGAGTGTGGCGGTAATCCATGCTCAAAATTTTATATAATTGGGAGATTGGCAGTATTCCTTTCTCTATCAGGTTCAAGTGTGTGCTTGGCCGCCAATTGTTATTTATATTGTTCTAGGGCTATGCTTATCTCACATGCATGCAGGTTGATAATGTTATGTGCTTTATTTCCCACCATGGTAGTGGATGTTTATTTTGATAGCACATTCTTATTATTTGTTGGTTATGGAAAGTATCACTTTTGTTATGATCTTATCTCTTGATACCCGATTGGGTGGTCCTTATTTCTTGTATGGGAAGACTTTTACATTTGATGTCCTTTATATCCTTATATTGCTCAAATTGCTTTTAGTATGCACATACCTGCCTTTGCTGATGTCTCTTTGGTTTCTCTTTTGCTGGGGTATGCTTCCAACCCTAGGTGGAGGACATGGATGGCAAGACATGTTGACCTAGACTTAGCTTGAGTTGATGAAGCTTGGAGACAATCTTGAGGTGGTTTAGATTTCCTCTACATGGATCCTTTTGATGTAAGTTTAAGTTTGTAACCCTTTGTTTTATAATTGAATATAGTCATGTTTTTCTTCCGCTGCTATACTTTGGTCTTTTGATTACCATTATATAAAGATTTGAAAATTTTACACCCTCTCCAACATACCTTCTGAGTGTGTTTGGATTGGAGGTTTTATTGTTCAAATTTTTAGTAAGGAAGTGGTTTCACTTCTTTACATTACATGTGGTAAAGACTTGTCTTGGAAATACATTTTCTATGAAAGACTTAGGGGAATCATCCTACTAGGAATAAAGATCTATAGAGATAGATCTAGAAGGCTTCATGTACTAAATCAGAGCACATACATTGACAAAGTGTCGAAGAGGTTCAACATGGAGGACTTGAAGAGAGGCAATCTGCCCATGTCTCATGGTGTTACCATCTCTAGAGATCAATGTACTAATTCTTGTGAAGAAAGGGAGTGCATGAATAAGATTCCATATGCTTCTGAAATTGGATTTATAATGTGCACAATGTCATGTACTCTTCCAGATGTATCATATTTTCCTTGAGCATTATGAGAAGATATCAGTCAGATCATGGAGAATGTCGTTGGATTGTTGTTAAGAACATCCTTAACTACTTGAGAAGAACTAAGGATCAGTTCCTTGTCTACAACAAAGAGAAAGAGTTGGTGGTAAGAGGTTATAATAATGCAAGCTTCCAAACTGACAGAGATGACTACAGATCACAATCTAGATTTTGTGTTGCCTCAATAACATAGGTGTGAGCTATAAGAGTTCCAAACAAGAGAAGGTTTTAGATTCTACAACGGAGGTCGATATATTGTTGCATCCAATGCAACAATCAAAGTTGTTTGGATCAAGATGTTCGTCTTAGAACTTGGGGTAGTCCCAAGCATCAGTGATGCAATTGAGCTATATTATGAAAACAGACAACTATTGTTGGCTAAATTGGACATTATTATAATCTCTTTGTTTTGATGATAACAAACATTTCATTCTTGTGGTTTTAATGTGCTATTTGAGTATTTCAGGAACAAGCATATAAGGTGGTGGATAACAAAGACTTGGAAGAACAATTTGATAAAATCACTTTATTTTCATGATTGTAATCAAATGTAAAATCGTGTACAAGTATATAATGTACAAGTACTTAGATATCATGTAAATCAAGCGTTTAGATCTTCCCTATCCACTCACAACACTTAGATAGGTCATTCCCCAAGATAGTATCACAATTGCACATTGATACACACACTTAGTAAATGAATACATTGAGTCAGTGATATTCTCGGTCGACAAATCGTCGATCGAGAAAATATCAGTCGACAAAAACTTCGACCGAGAAACTCTCGGTCGACAAAATCTTCGATCGAGAATTGACCCTACTAACCGTTAGACCTAGCAGACAAAGTAGTTGGGAGTTGAGTTGAACGTTGCAATACACTCAATCTCGGTCGACAAACTTCTCGACCGAGAGACATTTCGGTCGACAATTCCTCGACCGAGAAGAGTTCTGTCTGCACTTTTCAGGGTCAATTAACTAGCCATTGCAAATGCAATTAGTGGACACATAATGGCTAGTTGAGCACTAAGAACCCCCTAGAAAGTGTCTAGAACGTCCTTAAGCACTCATAGGCCATTCCTATAAATAGGACATGCCTTAGGACACCCAAACTCACTCATACACACTTGAGCAACACTTGTGCATATACTTGAGCTTACACTTGCAATTGGCAATCTGTTTTGAGCAATTGAGCAACACTAGCATTGGCTATTCTTTTCCTTGCTCCAAATTTCGTGCCCTATAGGCTAGCATCGCCTATCCACTAAACCTACATTTCAATATTCATTGGGTAGGAGATCTATATGCTTGATATAGGCAAATCAAGCCTTGAGCTACAAGTGGTATTGTAATTTCTATTTTTCCTTCTTGTTCCTTTGTATCTTTTATATTCTCCTTGCTACTCCTAGGGTTGGAGGCTGCGGATTGGAGAAGGTTCTTCTCGGTGGAGAAGGTGGACTTTGAACTACTTCAAGAAGGTTGTTGCAACGGGAAGCTACTTCAAGAGGAAGGCTACTTCAAGGGGGAGCTTGAAGTTACTTCAAGAAGGCTGCTTCAAGGTTGGTGAAACTACTTGTAGGTGAAGGTTGTTCGAAGGGTTTGGTGAAAGAATTGTAATTTTATGTAAAGTCCTTGCGAGGTAATAAAATTTGATTCTTTCTAAATTCCGGTTGGGTAAGCAACCGGGTAGTGGATTGACTGCCTTAGTATTTGCTAAGGTTGGAACCACTCTAAATCCTTGTCCCCTTGTCCAATATTTTTGTGGTTGGTTGTTTGAGATAAATTATTATTAAAATAATCATAAAACCCTATTCACCCCCCTCTAGTGGTTTTTCAATTGGTATCAGAGCAAGGCTTCAAGGAACTCTAACAAAGTCTTGAAGAATGGGTGATGGGGTACTCAACAACCTCAACTTGGAAGGAACAATCGTGGCTAGACCTCCATCTTTTGATGGCACACACTACACCTACTGGAAGAGGAGGATGCAGTTCTTCTTCCAAGGAATCAGCTGGGACTTATGGAGGATGGTATCTACTCCATATGAGTTCCCTCAAATGGAGTATGCAAATTGGGATGTTAATACGGTAAGATCATCCCAAATGAATGCAAAAGCTGTAAGTATACTTTATTGTTCAATTTCCATTGGTGAATTCAATAGAATATCAAATTGTGAAACGGCATATGAAATTTGGCATAGACTCTCTATAACATATGAAGGAACTGTTCAAGTTAATAATTCCAAAATCGGAATGCTTAAGCAAAAATTTAACACTTTTGTATGGATCAAAATGAGTCTATTAGTGAAATGTATGCAAATTTCTCTTCTATTGTGAATGGTTTAAATGCTTTAGGTAAAGTAATCAGCGAAGAAGATCAAGTTTCAAAAATTCTTAGGACTCTTCCTCCCAAATACAAGCCCAAGGTGACTGCTATTGAAGAAGCAATTGATCTCACCCGGCTAAGAATGGAACAACTCATTGGCAACCTAGAAGCGCATGAGGCAACGTTAGAAGAGGAAGAAAGACAAGAACGTGAACTTAAACAAGGAAGAAAGAAACACATTGCATTCAAAGCATCAACCAAGATTATTCATGACACAAGTGAAGATGATAGTGAAGAAGAAACTCTCATTGTAAATGGTAAGCAGTATAAAAGTTTTAAAACTCACAAAATTTCTAGTGTTTCGTCTTCCAGGTGCTTTGAATGTGGCAAAAAGGGACATATGAAAGGTGATTGTCCAAAACTCAAGAAAGGGAAGAAATCATCTAACAAAAAGAAGGAAAGAGCATATAAAGCTGCATGGGATGATTCAAGTGATGATAGTGATGATGGAAAAGAAGAAGTAGAATGTCTTATTGCTACAACAAATGAAGAAGAAGAGGTAAGTCTTTTTGATTTACCAAAAGAAGATCTAATTTCTAGTCTTCAAGATACACATGAGAAATATATTGAGTGCAAGAAGAAATTTAAGAAATCAATTAAAATAAATGATGCTAAACTTCTTGCTCTCACATCTCAAAATGAAGATATCAAAAAGGCTATTGAAGATTATGATATTAAGCTGAAATCTGTAGAAGCAAATTGTAATCTTCTTTCCCTTGAAAAGTCAAATTTGCAAACTCAAGTAAATGATCTTCAAAAACAACCTGTTTTGTGTACACATTTAGATTATGATATTATTGTGAAAGAAAGAGATTCTTTGTTATCTAATCTAGATCAAGCAAAATTAGATATCAAGAAGAAAATGGATGAGATTATGAAGTTACAACAAAAAGTGAGTAGCTTGAGTAACAATAACGTTCTTGATAATATCTTAAATGATTCTTATCGTCAAATTGGAAGGAGAGGACTAGGTTACAAGACTAAGGGAAAGTCTTATCAAAAACCTAGCTGGAGAAGGACACACATACCAAAGAATCAATCCATGTATGTACCCAAGAACAACTCAACTCCTAGAAAGAGAAATGAGATTGACTCTATTAGTTGTCATTATTGTTTGCGTCTTGGACACTACTCTTTCTCATGCCCATATAAGAAAAGGAATGATGATCTATCTTGGGTTCCTAAACCTTAAGAAGTTTTTGAATTTAATTAGTTGAGAATTGACCTAAACTGATTCTTGATATACAAATGCCATATCTCAACACAACTGAGTTTCACTTTCATATTCTTATGTTACTTAGAAACGATTACTGAAAACAATTCTGAAACAGTACATAAACTTTTTTTTTGGTCGAGAAACTGTTCGACCGAGAGACTTGTTGGTCGAGAAATAGTCGACCGAGCAGGTTCCTGTTTTCAAGCTTGCAATAAAACTGATAAAACATGTACAAACAACAACATTATCGGTCGAGAAAAAGGTCGACCGAGATAAATTCGGTCGACAAACAGTTTGACCGAACCAAGTTCTGCTGAACCTGTTTTTAATTAATCTAGTATTACTATCAAATTGTTATTAATGATTGATTTCATATGCAAATCATGAGTAAATCTTAAGATCATCTTTGCAACAAGACATATTGATCTTTTTGCATTATGAAATTAAGGTATAACATTATGAATATGAAATCCTTAATCATATTGCAAAAGTGCTATATAAAGACTGATTTATTGATTGAAAAAGCATTAAGCATGATCATTTACATGGTTTGTCTTTAAAAAAATCCATGAATCATGAATGAAAATTATTTTGGTTTATCATCTACATGGCTTAGCTTAAAACTGAAAATTTCAAACCATGTTGGTTTAATCAAGGAAATTACTGTTTTATCATAGTTCACATGGTTTATCCTAAGTATTTCTTCATCTATCTATATAGGAACCATGTGTATTAAAATTTAAATGGTCATAATCATTATATTTCATGAAATTACATGCTTCTATCTTGATCATTGTGTTGTGGATATGCTTCTACTGTTCTATTATAATCATTGTGCCATGTTTCATTGGTTTGGCTTAAATAATTTTTGATCCATATATACAAACCATAAATGGATATTGTTTTTAATCATTATGATTCAGCTCATATGGAGATACCATTTTGCATAAACAGTAAAACTTCATGGCACAAATGCATTTTCTTAATCTGCAAAAATTATACTTTACATATAAGTGTTCAAATTGGAAATCTGCAAAAATTGCCTCTTGGTTGAAATCAAGTTTGACTGAGGGGCGCAATGGTCGAAGTCAAGGTCTACCTAAAATAAGCTTGACAAAATTCTTATTTGTACATCTTTTTACTGCACTTAACCTTAGTATGTTGATTCAAAATGTGTTCATCATATTGAAAACATAAAGCTCTAATAAAAGGTCAAAATCACATCTTAAAAATCATTTGTGACCTTAGAATCCTTAAATTGTCTTATTTATAAGATTAAGGGGGAGCTCACAAAAAGTATTTTGATTATAAGATTAAGAAGATTACAAAACTTTACAAACATAATTTGAAGCTTGTTATGACCTTAGTATTTTTAAGATAATCTTGGTTATGAAAATAAAGAAATCATGAATGTGATATATATCTTGTTCTTAATGGAATTCTCTAAACAAATCTGGGCTTAACATCCCGTGCATTTGGTTAGAGATACTTTTTCTCTACTATAAGTTTAAAGGATTCTCATTTCATTTTCAGGGCTTAACATCCCTTGCAAAATGGATGAGAAATCAATATGTATCCATCATGAGCTTAAGGGAATCTCATATCATTTTCAGGGCTTAACATCCCTTGTAAAATGGATGAGAAATCAATACACAAATGCCATGAACCTAAAAGGATCTCATGTAATTTCAAGGCTTAACATCCTTTGTAAATGATTGAGAAATAAATTGTGGCTAATTTTGACGATAAATGGTTTGCATTTATATTAATCCCTATTTTTAAAAACTGAATATCTCATTTAGGGGGAGCATAGCATAAAATTAAGGGGGAGAAATAAAAGTCATTCGTAATGATTATCTTGGTTATGTTTTTGAAATGACAAAGGGGGAGAAATAAATATAAAATCAAATAAAGTAAAATGAGTTTCATAATCTTCCGGCCAGCACATACTTGCAAATAAGAGAATGGCTGCAAAAGGTAAACTTCAGGTATGAAACTTATATGATTTATATTTCCTTATTTTATATTTGGGAAATGTTTGTCATCTTCAAAAAGGGGGAGATTGTTGGCTAAATTGGACATTATTATAATCTCTTTGTTTTGATGATGACAAATATTTCATTCTTGTGGTTTTAACGTGCTATTTGAGTATTTCAGGAACAAGCATATAAGGTGGTGGATAACAAAGACTTGGAAGAACAATTTGATAAAATCGCTTTATTTTCATGATTGTAATCAAATGTAAAAGCTTGTACAAGTATATAATGTACAAGTACTTAGATATCATGTAAATCAAGCGTTTAGATCTTCCCTATCCACTCACAACACTTAGACAGGTGATTCCCCAAGATAGTATCACAATTGCACATTGATACACACACTTAGTAAATGAATACATTGAGTCAGTGATATTCTCGGTCGACAAATCGTCGATTGAGAAAATATCGGTCGACAAAAACTTCGATCGATAAACTCTCAGTCGACAAAATCTTCGATCGAGAATTGACCCTACTAGCCGTTAGACCTAGAAGACAAAGTAGTTGGGAGTTGAGTTGAATGTTGCAATACACTCAATCTCGTTCGACAAACTTCTCGACCGAGAGACATTTCGATCGACAATTCCTCGACCGAGAAGAGTTCTGTCTGCACTTTTCAGGGTCAATTAACTAGCCATTGCAAATGCAATTAGTGGACACATAATGGCTAGTTGAGCACTAAGAACCCCCTAGAAAGTGTCTAGAACGTCCTTAAGCACTCATAGGCCATTCCTATAAATAGGACATGCCTTAGGACACCCAAACTCACTCATACACACTTGAGCAACACTTGTGCATATACTTGAGCTTACACTTGCAATTGGCAATCTATTTTGAGCAATTGAGCAACACTAGCATTGGCTATTCTTTTCCTTGCTCCAAATTTCGTGTCCTATAGGCTAGCATCTCCTATCCACTAAACCTACATTTCAATATTCATTGGTTAGGAGATCTATATGCTTGATATAGGCAAATCAAGCCTTGAGCTACAAGTGGTATTGTAATTTCTGTTTTTCCTTCTTGTTCCTTTGTATCTTTTGTATTCTCCTTGCTACTCCTAGGGTTGGAGGCTGCGGATTGGAGAAGGTTCTTCTCGGTGGAGAAGGTGGACTTCAAACTACTTCAAGAAGGCTGTTGCAACGGGAAGCTACTTCAAGAGGAAGGCTACTTCAAGGGGGAGCTTGAAGTTACTTCAAGAAGGCTGCTTCAAGGTTGGTGCAACTACTTGTAGGTGAAGGTTGTTCGAAGGGTTTGGTGAAAGAATTGTAATTTTATGTAAAGTCCTTGCGAGGTAATAAAATATGATTCTTTCAAAATCCCGATTGGGTAAGCAACCGAGTAGTGGATTGACTGCCTTAGTATTTGCTAAGGTTGGAACCACTCTAAATCCTTGTCCCCTTGTCCAATATTTTTGTGGTTGGTTGTTTGAGATAAATTATTATTAAATAATCATAAAACCCTATTCGCCCCCCTCTAGTGGTTTTTAAACTATTTCATAAGGTAAGGAACCTAGATCACAACAACATTCTAAGAATATACAAAGGAGATTCCATCTCATATGATAAATCACACAATGAGGAGATGTGAAGATTTGTAGAGTACCAACCCAGTGCAATGTGGTTGACCCCTTGACAAAAGCACTTTCACAGCAGAAGCATGAGGACCACTTAGGATTAAGTGCATGGGTGATTGGCTCTAACTACAAGTGGAAGTATGTTGGTATGTATGCCCAAAGGGCCAATTATATGATGATGGTAATGAGATATTTTGTAAAGGATTTGATTAATAATAAATGCATTCTTCCAATGTATTCTATTTTTATCAGTTATGAGATAAAGGTGTAACATAATCACTATCTAAAGAATGATATTATTCAGTGAAGTATGTCTTAAAATTGAGTACTTGATTATGAGATCATACAGATGCCAAGAGTATATGCATACTTTTTATGTAGCTATTTGGATGTTATTATGGAATGCTAATAGTCAACAATAATGCATAAGACTAGAGTGTGTGTTGGTTGATGAAAAAATCTCATCAGTCTTGATATGTAATATCAGACCAAGCACACAGATACTTGTTAGAGAATAATGTATTAGATAGACCCACTTTGAGAGTGACACATGGAAACCATAATTGGTAGTTGGAGTCATCTATCATAGTGATGGTTGTGATTGTGGTTCTTAGACATAAAATCACTACACTCATCACATGTCGTTCGGTGTACTTTGACATCATCCACCATGATCCTAAATAAGAGTTTCCATAAAGGTTGTTCTCGGGTGCACTTTGATACATAGGGATGCCTATGAGTGATGTAGACAGAACTTGTCCCTCCTACAGGAATATGATATCCTGGATACTTGATAAGAGAGACTAAGAAATGCATGGACATTATGATGTGAGTCAATATGAGATATTGAACTTACTGATATCTCAAGAAGTATGATGTAGTTCAAGGAACATAGATTAAACGTCAAACAAGATGACAACTTCATGCGTCAAGTTTGATCTGGATGTCACGGACAAAGGAATTGTACAGTTGTTGTAACACCAATCACAGATGATAGGTTAAGTTGTTCTCCAACTTCTCCAATTACTTCGGTAGTAATGAAGTCTTTCTAGATACCAATCATTGCTTGTGAAATCATAATATGATTATGAATATCATTTCCAACATAATTTGGAGCCTATCGGGTCACACACTTAGGATGTATTAGAATAGGAGTATAATTATGGAAGTAATTGGAAATTTTGCAAATCAAATTCATTACTAAAACGTATAGGTAATCTACTAAAATAATATTATAATATAATCTAAAAGAATTTGTTAAATGTTTAAGCCAATTAATTACGTTTAATTGATAAGTTGGTTGGATATTTTGAGTGGTTTGACTAGAGTCAGATGAGGATAATTAGTTAATCAAATAATATTATTAATTAGATAATTAATCAATTCTAGAATATTCTTTTAATGGTCCACGAGTGGCTCATTTTAAACACAACCACAACCCTTTTTTTACCTAGGGGTTTGGGAACCCATGCTTCCTTTCCTCTTCTATTTATAGGGGCATGATGATTGGATGTTTCGATATGGTAATGCTCATGATCTTGTATGTGAACCCTACCCGTCATCGTCCCCAAGAAAGAGATAAGGAGAGAAACCAATTGTAACACATTGTGAAGGAGAACACTATTCCTTTCCCTCTGTCTTACGAAGCACATGTGTAGTTTCAATCCATCAATGTGGACAAAATAGAGATGCAGACACTGAGTTGCCTACATTCTGAGGATGGACAAGGATTGTGTTTGCACACAATGAGTGACACACATCATCAGCTAAAGGACATTGTAGGACCTACTTCATGATGAGGTATATCCCATGTTCCCTCATTCTAAATATGTTGTTGTCGACTAGATTTGCTCGTAGGGTATGCGGAAAAAAAATTATTGCTTCCACTGTGCTTGTCGCTTCCACAAAAACCCAATAGACCTTCCTACTGCCTCTTCTTCAGCTAATTTGGCCACTAATCCTCAAAGTAATTTTGAGGCATCTCTTTTTGCCACAAATTCTAACTAGATTTTGGACTCAGGGGTGACACAACATATGATGGGTATGCCCAACCTTTTTACTGCCTCTGAATCTTTTATTCTTCATGCGTCAGTTACTATGCCAAATGGGTTGGTAAAACAAGTCACTCACTATTAAGATGTTCCTCTTTCTTCCACTCTTAAATTTTACATTGTCCACTTTGTGCCTGACTTCCCATATAATCTCATGTCATTTGCAAAAATTATTGATTCTCTTCGATTCTTTGTGATCTTTGGTCCTTCTGATTTTGTGCTACAGGATTGGAGGAGATTTATATTTTTGGGAATGGGGGCGCACTGGTGATCTCTATTACTTCTCAACCCCATCATCTAGTCTGACGCATGCCCTTCTTGATTCCACTAAACTATAACCACAACTCTAACTTGGACATCTACCCATAGAAAAGCTTAAACTCTTAGATAATTTTATTCTTCATGTTTAACCATTTTATAAAATTATTTTCATCTAGGGAAACTCCATTATGTGCCCTTACCATCTCATACAACTAAACAAACATCTAAAATCTTTGAATTAATACATAGTGATGTTTGTGGTCCTTTTCAGACTACCAGTTATAATGAATTTAAACATTTTCTTATGATTGTGGATGATTTTTGTAGAGTGACCTGTATATACCTCCTTCAAACTCATGATGATGTTTTCTCACTGATTCATTCATTTCACGTGATGATATCTGTGCAATTTTCCACATCCATTCAAACCCAGGTACCAACAATGCTCTTAAATATACACAAAATTTTGTTTTCTCTTTATGCCAATACGTTGGGATTATTCATCAAGGATGTTGTTCTTATTCTCCATGACAAAATTTCATTGTTGAGTGTAAAAATCGTCATCTTCTTGATATGACACACTCTCTTCTCATTCATTCTAATGTCCCAAAGAAGTTGTGGTCAGATGCGATTCTCATTGCATGCTTTCTCATCAATCGCCAACCTTCTTTGATTCATAAATAATGAACTCTCTTATTCGTTGTCTTTGCACAGTCTACACTATTTTCTATACCACCTCAGGTTTTCAGTTGTGTTTCCTTCTATGAAATCCTAGATTTTTGGTCCATATATTATACTCTTTCTCTCTCTTTAAGAGACCCATATAACTATATATAACTTAAATCACAATACCTAAGTGTCATTATACCCCAATTTGACTACCTTGATGACTAATTTTATGATTTGTGTCTCTAATTTGAGAGATTGAAGTATGTACCATTAATTGATATGTCACCTCTTGCAAATGAATCTTCATGTCCTCCAACATATTTCATGTGGTAGAGCTTTCAATTTGATGATGACGATGATGATGATGATGATGATGATGATGATGATGATGACGACGACAAGTATGTTGATGTTGATGTGATGTTATGAGGTGTTCAAGATGAGTCTAGTATGTCTTGATGACATGAGATGAATTGATAGTGCATCCTAGATAATCTAGCACCATGTTTGACGTATATGACTTGATTGAGTGCTAAAAATAGCTAATGACTTGACATTGTTTCTTGTGCTAGTCTTGTATATGATGAGGTATAATATGTGTTATATGGTTTGAGACCAACACATGCCTCAATCTCTTTAAAAAGAAGGACCTCTAGCATGGGATACTTGATATGAGTCAACCTAACACAGGAGAGGGTCAGAGTGCCTAACCTTCAAGACATATGAAATGTAGAAGAATATGCACAATGAAATACATGATGTTGAGTCCCTAGCTAGAATACTTCTAAGTATATGAATTGAGTTTCCTAGTTTTTGGTTCCCTCCATAATGTTGAACCCTATATTTCCTATGTAAAGAACTAACCCTAGAGAAAGAGGCATTGGAATATATGATTCCTGCTATATAGATGAGGGAGATGTCCCAAGACCCATGATGAACCTCATACTCAGGTTAGTGGTACGATGTAATGGAATCTAGTGCTTTCTCTCATCTGGTATGTTGGGTAAAAAGTTTTCTATGGATAGATGTTGGTGGTTAGAATGTTTTGCCTTGACATAGACAGGTCTTAGCTCGAGTGGCTTGAGCTTGTGTAGCTCATTTAAGATGTGAGAGAGATAATTATGAAATCTTGGCGTTGATAAGAATGTTGTTTCTTGAGATAATGCATGATGTATGAAAATAATCTCGACTACATTTAAAACTTAATATATGTACAATAGTTACTCTTATGATCTAGACCTAATATGAAACAACACCATACCCGAAAGATATAAGTATGAAATCATGAAATTGATACGATGATGCTTAGAGATCTTAGCTTTAATAATCAGGGGTTACATTCCTAATATCATGCCCAAATGAAAAATGATTAACTTGATATGATGGTGAAATTGGGGTCATAAATCGAACATACATGATGAATAAATTTCTCAATTTTAGATCCAAAATGAGAAATGATGAACATAATGGGGATAGTAGGTAAAATTTTGTGAGAAAACTAAAACATGCATGAAATCTAGTATGATGATGAAATATACATGTTTAATGATGATCTCATTTGTAATCATGACTGTGAACATGTTCTCTTGAGAATTGATAACATAAATTTTGATAATACACCTTGGTCTCATATAAAGATATGAATAAAAAACCTAATGTAGGGATTTTAAGGAATGGGAAAAACCCACTACCATGATGATATCATAATATGATGGGACACTAAGTAATATGTATCTAATGGAAATGAGTACACATTTAATTATGAAAACCTATGTGTGCATCCTATTGTGCAGAATGTCTTGACAACCATGGTTGGATACCTAGACTCAATGGATTCTGACCTTGACTCTTAACTATAATCTTGCACAAATTTTGAGGATGCAATTTATTTTAAGGAGGGAAGGATGTGACAACTTGGATTTATTCTCCATCTATTATACTCTTTCTATCTCTCTTTAAGAGACCCATATAACTCTATATAACTTCAATCACAATACTTAATGTCATGATACTCCAATTTGATCACCTCATTCACTAATTTTATGAATTATGGCTCCAATTTGAGAGATTGAAGTATGTACCATTCATTTATATGTCACCATCTTCCAAAAAAATTAAACCTTTTCTATATGATCTGCATGTCCTCGAATGTATTGCGTGTGGTAGAGCTTTCAATTGTCAATCCAACGACACAAAAAAGCCACAATATGTCCATGTTATGAAATTTCACAGGTCCCCTTATTGTATTATGTTTGAATTCGAAGTTCCATCCTTTTGATGTCTTGGGGTGACCCACCCCTCATGTCTCCTTACCCTATGTCACACACGAGATCAGTCTCTAGATTTGGGTTGGTGGATTCAAGGGGCCCATGACCTCCTCCTTCCTTGGTTTGTACAATGCTTCTACTACTGTAGCAACACCAACCAATCAACGCTCCCTTTGCCCCTTGAATCCATTGGAAGATGCCATTCTTGTCATCTCAACTCACTCATTCCTTCCCCTCTCTTTTCCCTCTCTCCCATGGTCCCTATCCACGTCATGTCTATCTCCCTTTTCTTCCTGTTGGGGTGCCACCGTCGCTTGCATACAGTTGGGGTCTACACCGTCGGTCACCTTTGATCCAGTTGGGGCTTTGCACTCAATCACTTTGCGCCCAGTTGAGGTCGACATTGGTCTCGCAAGGCCATCCTAAAGGTGTGAGGCCTACTCGCATGGTCCAATCTCCCTCTTCTTCTCCTTCACTCTGCTCTGGCAAGGTGCTCCACCACGGCACTGCTGCAGGTTGCCTTCATGCTCAGGCACTACAAGCGTGGGGCAGCAGGCCTTGGATGATAGTCTGGGACCGTTAGATCCTGGATCCACCTTGACCGTGGACCTATCAAAGGGACACTTGGGGGTGGCTCCACTCACAACTTAAATGATCGGTCAAGCCTAGGCGACCAAAGAAGGCGCACCACATAGACATGGGGTCATATTGTGGGTAGGTGTGTGTGAGAATGGGAGTCGATGTAGGTCCATGGAACTGAGGGTGGAGATTTATCATATGATAAAGCAGGATAACGCCCCTCTTTCTTGATAGTTTGGTTCCTAAACTTCAAAAAATGACATATCTCTCATCATAAGGCCAAATATAGCAATATTATATATTAAAATGATATTCTCAATGAGACCTACAACAGAACCAACTTACAGACCCTAAATCTCTTTCTTTTTCTATGATTTTCTAGAAATACAATCTGACTATGTTTGACTCCTTTTGACACATGTTGATGATAATTGTGATGACACCCGCTATCATTAAGATAACAAATGCCATCAACAATAAAACATGCAGAAACGATCATTAACAACGGATTACTGAAAATCACTAAAAATTAAAACCTTTTAAAAAGAGATCCTATCATAAGAAAAATCTTTCAACAAGAACCAATGTATTACATTTACATCCTGGTTCATCAGTACATATCTTGTACCATCTCTTCTCGAGGGTTACAACATCAATTGTCTTATTAAAAGCTAAATACAGACAACATAAGAACCTCGAGGAATCAAGACAAAATCTTTGATCGATATTTTAAAAACACTGAGTACTAACTCCAAGGACCTGAGAGTACAGAGACGACACATAGGACTTCTACCTACAAGACACGACATACATCACACTCCACCTGAGCTGTTGCTGTTGTACTTGCTGATGTTGATGTTCCTCCTCTACAAGATGTTCTCAACCTCCTCCGTGCTCGTCCACCTAAAAATGTTGGTTCCCACGGGGGTGAGACAATTGAAAATTGCCCCAGCGAGAGATATAACTCTCTGCCAGAAACATCATTATTGCAGTTTAATTAATATGAAACTGAGCAGAGGATAAGCAGTTTAGATCATTCTCATATTTTAAAACATTGCAACTAGTTATGATAGAATAGTAAATCATCTATTCTCTTTATAAGTAATAGGAAGAACATGTATGTCATTTATCTATCATATTGTAATGCCAAATATAGTGGCATCATCACTATAGAGCTACATCAGTGGCTGCACTCTCTTCGCAATCAAGAGATTTCATGTTTACCTCTATCGATCCAGTATTAACAATGTTGGGAGATTAATGATACATCCATCCCAATTTTGGGAGATTCGTGATACATCCATCCCGACACACATGTACACAGATAATGAAGGATTGATAGATTTAATCTTTATCTTCCATCAACCCTATATTAAGACATAAGGATACTTATTATCCTGATATGCCACCCATGAATCATTCTTGTTTCGATCTGTTAGCCTTAGCCACTCTACTAGGAAGATATTGAATTATATCTATCATGTACTCATACATCATCATTACAGGCATTGGGTTATTACCCATCATGTGTCATCATTACAGGCAATGTTCCTCTTCCTGGTATTGGACTTTAACCAAACCTGATTACACCGCCAGGCATTGGACTTTAACAAACCCTAATTATAGGCATTAAGCCTCTGCTAGGTATTGGACTTTAACCAAACCTGATTACATCGCCAGGCATTGGACACTACCAACCCTAATTACACCGCCAGACATTGGACTTTAACCAACCCTGATTACAGGCATTGAGCCTCTGCCAGGTATTGGACTTTAACCAAACCTGATTACATCGCCAGGCATTGGACGCTACCAATCCTGATTACACCGCCAAGCATTGGACTTTAACCAACCATGATTACATGCATTGAGCCTCTTCCAAGTATTGGACTTTAACCAAACCTAATTACACCGCCAGGCATTGGACGCTACCAATCCTGATTACACCGCCATGCATTGGACTTTAACCAACCCTGATTATAGGCATTGAGCCTCTGCCAGGTATTGGACTTTAACCAAACCTGATTACACCGCCAGACATTGGACACTACCAATCCTGATTACACCGCCAGGCATTGAATTTAACCAACCCTGATTACATGCATTGAGCCTCTGTCAGGTATTGGACTTTAACCAAACCTGATTACACCGTCAGGCATTGGACTTTAACCAACCCTGATTACACCACCAGGCATTGGACTTTAACCAACCCTGATTACACAGATCTTGGGATATACATCCCTATAACTCATCATTGATTATCACATCCTTTTCTAGGCTTTGGGCCTGAGGTTATCCTTCATAGATTTTCACATTCTTTATTTAATACAATTGTTCCTTTTATTAAGTTTATTAAAAACATTAACTTTTCTTACAAGAACTTTTATAATCATCTTGGTACCTCTCGTTATTCCACAATTATTCTCATGTCCCATATGGCCCATAAAACATGTGGTCACCTCTCAATAGGCAACATCTAACTATTTGGCTCACTAGGCCATTAAAAACATCTTATCACCTCTCACTAGGTAACAATTAACCTCATAGCTCACAAAGCACATTTATCATCTTGTCACCACTCATTAGGTAACAACCATTCTCATGGCTTATAAAGCACATTACATCTTAATGTAATGATTTAGAGAACGCACATCATATGTTACTCATCCAGGTATGTTGGATTAGAGATACATTAAGGGATGTCATTTTTTTAAGGGTTGGATGTGATATCTATGATGTCTTGATGTGTCACTTTCCTCAACACTTTTAACTTACTTGAGTTTATCAGCTTACATTGTATTAAGGCATTTCCCATCTTAATACTTTCATACACTAACCTATCACATTTATTGTGAAGTGCATAGGTTATAAAGTACACATAAGAATCGTCCAACTATCTTCAATGATATGGACTCATCTCATGTTAAGGCATTATTTATTATAGGTTTACATATAAAAAATCACCTCAGGTATTTTCCTTACCAGGGTATTAGCCACTATTCCATTATTAGGGTTAGGGCTTTCACAAACCATCACCCTTTATTAGGGTTAGGATTTCACATATCATCACCCTTCATTAGGGTTAGGATTGCATAAAGCATCACCCTTCATTAGGGTTTCACATCACATAGCCCATATGTAGGACTTCATGCACTATATCCCCAACAATTAGGGTTTCACATAACATCAACCTATTTTAGGGTTTCACAGAGCATTACCCTTAATTAGGGTTTCACATGGCATCACCCTTAATTAGGGATTTCATATCACATTGTCCATAGTTAGGGTTTACTATTCATCCCAATTAGGGATTTCTCATGACATATCCCTCAATTAGGGTTTCTCATGGAATCACCCTCAATTAGGGTTTCTCATGGCATCACTCTCAATTAGGGTTTACTATTCATCCCAATTAGGGTTTCATTCAATTACCCATAAATTAGGGATTCACTATTCATCCAAATTAGGGTTTTGCATTTCACTACCCTAAATTAGAGTTATCCATGTCATCACCCTTAATTAGGGTTATTCTATTACCCTAGATTAGGGTTTCACTTAGAATTGCTCTGAATTAGGGTTATAGTTCATTAGCCTTCTTGATTAGGGTTTTCATGATCTCTTTCACCAAGGATCATATCCTAATCACCACATGATTATTACTCATGTAAGATTATCATCCTCTCAACTTGATTAGGTCACATCAACCCTTTAATCAAGTTCATACAACCATGATTGACATAGTGTACTGAATTATTGCTTTTATAAGCAATGAGGGTTTATCTCTCCAAAGGTACTAATCACCTAGGTACTTTAAGGATTCAACCTCTGTAACTAACATTTATTGACATTACTATCAATCATTGGATCAATCACCACCTTCGATTTCTAATTAATTGAATCACAATTGATCACCAATCGATTTTTGGGGTTTCAACACCATTCGGTTTTGAAAACCGTTTGGTCTTCAAATGGTTTTGAAAACCGTTTGACCCCAAACGGTTTCAAGACTGTTTGGGGTCAAACCAGCCTCAAAACCACATGGGATACTTAGGTCAATCATTAATCAAATTGAATCCAATTTGCACCATTAAAATGTCCTTCAATCATGCAATTGAAAGATCCATCAATCACCACCATTGGATCTCTATCCAACAATCAAGAATCAACTATCCACCCTCCAAATGGTTTTGAAACCGTTTGGTCCCAAACGGTTTCAAGACCATTTGGGCTCAAACGGTTTCAAAACTATTTGACCCAAATAGTCTTAAAATCATTTGGTTCCAATGATGAATACTCCAATCAACACGATTAGGGTTTCCAATTGAAGGGTTGTGCATACATTCATCAATCATTTGTATCCATTGGATTACTATCCAACATGAACTAGGGTTCAGACCTCAAATGGTCAATCCAATCCAAACAGTCAACACCCTCTTGCGGTTTGGGATCCAAGTCACCCAATGGTTTCAAACTGTTTGGTCTCCAAACGGTTTGATTAAACCGTTTGGACCAAAAGTCTAAGACCGATTGCCCCTAAAATTTGTTGAGATGTGAGTGTGTGATGATTTCATCATCATCAACCTTCAACCCCATGAAACCTACTGCCATATTTATGGTAATAACATCAATTAATCAAAGGAATTGCAAGAAGAACAATTGAATCAATTGAATTGAGAAATTGAGTTCAATAACAATGAATAAGGGTTCAAGTTATATAACCCGCCTCCAATTGAGCTTCAAATCTTGAATCTTCACGTCAAAAATGGTGGATGAAGCTTTTGCAACTCCCCCTAGGCTCGTCCTCAAGCTTTTGAGTGAAAAGATTGGATAGGGTTGAAGATGGAGTGAAGAAAAGAAGAAATCAAGCATTGATTTATGATTTCCACCATGAATTCAAGGTGAAAGAAGGTCAAGAAGCTTACCAACAGGTTGTCGGTCATCCTCCTGTTGCTCCTAAGATCCCTTGGTCTTTTTTCAAGCAAAGAGTGAAAGTGGATTCGAATTTCCCCTTTCAACTCAAGGATAAAGGAGCATATATGAATTTTTATTAAATATCCATTTAAGAGAGAGAAAGTAGGGGATAACCCCTCCATTTCCTTGACACTTGCTCCCTTATCTTCCTTGCATACGAGTATACCTTCCTTTCCTCATATTCCTCTCAATTATCCATGTTTTAAGGAAAAGCAAATTAAGCACCTTAATCATATAATAGTAATATCCCATATTTGAGTGGATATTACTTTTTCTTATAATAAGGTGAGTGGAGTTTTCACCTCCTTAAGATATTTTCGTTCCTTTGCAAAGAAAAAGTACGTTCAAACTTATCTTAATTAAACCATTATAGTTTTGGTTGAAGGGTAATCCATTTAATACATTTATTTTTGCATTAAATTGAATTAGGGTTTCAATTATGCTTAAATCTTGATTATTTTGATATCAAGATTCTCTCTCCTTCAAAGTGATACAAATGAGACGCCCCTCTCATTTTCTTTGCTCTACATGATTAAAAGAAAATTAGGGACTCTCTAGAAGAGATAATTTGCATATTGAACCCTAGGTTTTGGGTAAATTGTACATTACACCAAAACTAGGTTTTAATGCACAAACATTGCTTTATCAACTCTTTCTTGGTACCCAGGCTCTCACAAGCCATACATCTGCATCATCTTCATTCTCATGATGCTAAAACACTTGAGTAACATTTATCAATTAAAATTTGCAAGATAACCCCTCAAATTGGGTAAATTGCACTTTAGTCCAAAATAAGCAAACATTATTTCAACATTATTCAAACAGGTCCAAAATTGAAACATAAGCTCCTTTTGAGCCTTAATTACTTTTCACAAGATAAAATTAAGGATCTAATTAACTTGATTAAGCAAAACTCCCAGGTTTAAGGCATAACCCAGGTCAGGGATGTTACAAATTATAAACCCCTAACAAGGATTTCATCCCCGAAATCCCAGATAAAGGAAGATAGATATTATCCATTTATCATGCCATCAAGTCTTCTCACAACATCTCAATGTCATGTTTATGCAAAGCATAAACCCCTAATATATGATGTCCATTCTATATAATATAGCTAAACTGATTTCATAGTTAACCATTCTAGGTGGTCAGCATGAATTATCTGATACCAGAATTCCTTACCTTGGTATCCATCCCATGTGCTAAAAGCACATCACATTTTCATCTTCTTTCATTTTGGGACATTACCTGTTACACTTATCTTTCTCTTGGAGCCAAAGTCCAAGACAAACTGATACTCTTCTAAGTATCCATCAAATAAACAATTTAATTTATGCACATCAAGTGTCCTAAGACCCACTTGATTGCCATGTCCCTGAAAGAAAAGAAAACAAAGGATCATATTCCTCTTATCACTTTATTATTATCCAGGGTTTTTTATGCATGAGAAAAAATTATCATCTCCTTTAAGCATTACATGAACCTTCTACCGTTCATGAGTTACTTACTCTTATTTCTTTCTTGGTTCCTTGCCTTCAGCATAGGAATCATATGGATGATTACTTGTCATCATTTCTTAATATTATTTTCACCATGATTACTATATATAGGTATTCAAACCCATAGTTCATCACTCATTATTGTTACCTTCCATCAGGTAATTGTTACCTTCCATCAGGTAATTGTTACCTTCCATCAGGTAATTGTTACCTCTTGGTCTTTAGACCAGGGTATACATTTTACTAAACATCTTATTTTGTTTGTAAGTTGATTTATAATTAAATCAGATCCTTTCGAATATCACTTAGAATGTGGTAGAAATTTCCATGCCACATCTCCTTCTCTTTTAGGCTCTTTTGGATTGTTTCAGAATGATTACTTGATCAGGGTAATCAGAAAGATAACAATCTAGTTATTTCATACTTACATTACCTTCAATAAAGGAATACCTGGCCAGGGTAATCAAGAACTGAATTTAGGTAGTATGCATTTATTTTATTTCATGTTTTTATTCCTTTAAGTTTGATATACTTGTTATCTTAGACTTTCTCTGAGTTCCTTCTTCATCTCTTCCCTTCATTAATGGAGAGAGAAATTTTAACACATCATAAAGAATATTGAACTGAACATATATATATTTTCATCTTTTTTTTTAATTTCTTCTCCTGTCCTTAAAGGACTAACTGAAGAAGGCTTATTGATAACTACCTTACTCATAATCAGTGGGCAAAGAGATGAAAAGGAAAGTTGACTCAGAATGAAAATTTTATTCAACATGTAAACTTTATAGGTTATCTATTATCTAGTCTGTTGAGTCACCTTATCACTTTTTATTTGGACATTGCCACCTCAGATGTCCTTTCTGTCCACATCTATAGCAACCTCGAAGTCTTTTTGGTGACTGCTGCATTGGTGCACTACATGGTGGTTGAGTCGGTACTATGGAGATCTTTGATTGTTTAGTACTACTAACCCACTGTTCCTGTGACTGTTTAGACTTCCTTTTAAGGTCTGTCTCATGTTTCTTTGTCGTATACCTTTCTATTCTCCGAATTGATTCCACAAATGTAGAAAACCTCTCTCTACTTTCTAGGGCAGATGCTGGGATGGACATCTCAGTATTCAATCCCTTCTCAAAATGTCGGATCTTTTCCTCCTCAGTGGCAGCCATTTGAGGACAAAATTGCAAAAGTTCCATAAACTGAACCTCATATTCATTTATCGACATGGCTCCCTGTCGAATCTTCTCAAACTGTGAGATCTTTTCATCTAAGTATGTCCTTGGAAAATACTTATTGATGAATTCTCGACGAAATTCCTCCCAGCCAACCTCTTCGTCATTCCTTTTTATTTCTTCTATAGCCCACCAATGTCCAGCACTACCCTTTTAAAGGTACTCAACATGTTTGACCTTGTCAACATCTAGAATACTTAGGATCTTAAAAGCCTTTTCTAACTCGGTGAGCCATAAATCAGCATCTGCTGGGTCAGATGTCCCAGCATACTCTATGGCTCCAACACGACGTAGTCGTTCAAAAGTCTTACCAGACCCATATCCCTCATTAGGGGCTGGTACCCTAGGTGTCGGTGCTGGCATCTAGTCTGATATATACCTCAGTGTGGCCATGAGTTGCCCAAAATGATCATGATCTTCTGGGTTTCCTCTCATGACTTCATCAACATGGGGAAATTCAGGCATTGGTTCCTCCCTTGCCTGATCCCTTGTACCTTCTACTGGTACAGCAACATTGCTCTCAGCAACATGTCCCTCATGTTCTCCAGACATCCTTGAGTTATATATCTTCTTCTGCATAAGCAGAAGGCACTATAAGATACACTGGAGTACACTTAGAATGGACTCGATACCTTAGTCCTATGTCTCTGTAGACTCAGTGAACCTAGAGCTCTGATACCACTTTAATTGTGACGACACCCGCTATCATTAAGATAACAAATGCCATCAACAATAAAACATGCGGAAACGATCATTAACATCGGATTACTGAAAATCACTAAAAATTAAAACCTTTTGCAAAGAGATCCTATCATAGGAAAACTCTTTCAGCAAGAACCTATGTATTACATTTACATCTTGGTGCATCAGTACATATCTTGTACCATCTCTTCTCGAGGGTTACAACATCATCTGTCTTATTAAAAGCTAAATACAGACAACATAAGAACCTCGAGGCATCAAGCCAAAATCTTTGATCAATATTTTAAAAACACTGAGTACTAACTCTAAGGACCTGAGAGTACAGAGACGACACATAGGACTTCTATCTACAAGACACGACAGACAACACACTCCACCTGAGTTGTTGCTGTTGTATTTGTTGTTGCTGATGTTCCTCCTCTATAAGATGTTCTCAACCTCCTCCGTGCTCATCCACCTAAAAATGTTGGTTCCCACAGGGGTGAGACAATTGAAAATTGCCCCAGCGAGAGATATAACTCTCTGTCAGAAACATCATTATTGCATTTTAACTAATATGAAACTGAGCAGAGGATAAGCAGTTTAGATCATTCTCATATTTTAAAACATTGCAACTAGTTATGATAGAACAGTAAATCATCTATTCTCTTTATAAGGAATAGGAAGAACATGTATGTCATTTATCTATCATACTGTAATGCCAGCTGATATAGTGGCATCATCGCTATAGAGCTACAACGGTGGCTGCACTCTCTTCGCAATCGAGAGATTTCATGTTTACCTCTATCGATCCAGTATTAACAACATTGGGAGATTAATGATACATCCATCCCAATTTCAGGAGATTTGTGATACATCCATCCCGACACACATGTACACAGATAATGAAGGATTGAGATATTTAATGTTTATCTTCCATAAACCCTATATTAAGACATAAGGATACTTATTATCCTGATATGCCACCCATGAATCTTTCTTGTTTCGATCTGTTAGCCTTAGTCACTCTTCTAGGAAGATATTGAATTATATCTATCATGTACTCATACATCATCATTACAGGCATTGGGTTATTACCCATCCCGTGTCATCATTACAGGCAATGTGCCTCTGCTAGGTATTGGACTTTAACCAAACCTGATTACACCGCCAAGCATTGGACTTTAACCAACCCTGATTACAGGCATTAAGCCTCTGCCAGGTATTGGACTTTAACCAAACCTGATTACACCACCAGGCATTGGACACTACCAACCCTGATTACACCACCAGGCATTGGACTTTAACCAACCATGATTACAGGCATTGAGCCTCTGCCAGGTATTGGACTTTAACCAAACCTGATTACACCGCCATGCATTGGACGCTACCAATCCTGATTACACTGCCAGGCATTGGACTTTGACCAACCCTGATTACAGGCATTGAGCCTCTGCCAGGTATTGGACTTTAACCAAACCTAATTACACCGCTAGGCATTGGACACTACCAATCCTGATTACACCGCCAGGCATTGGACATTAACCAACCATGATTATAGGCATTGAGCCTCTGCCAGATATTGGACTTTAACCAAACCTGATTACACCGCCAGACATTGGATGCTACCAATCTGGATTACACTGCCAGGCATTGGACTTTAAGCAACCCTGATTACAGGCATTGAGCCTCTACCAGGTATTGGACTTTAACCAAACCTGATTACACCGCCAGACATTGGACTTTAACCAACCCTGATTACACCGTCAGGCATTGGACTTTAACCAACCCTGATTACACAGATCTTGGGATATACATCCCTATAACTCATCATTGATTATCACATCCTTTTCTAGGCTTTGGGCCCTGAGGTTAGCCTTCATAGTTTTTCACATTCTTTATTTAATACAATTGTTCCTTTTATTAAGTTTATTAAAAACATTAACTTTTCTTACAAGAACTTTTATAATCATCTTGGTACCTCTCGTTATGTCACAATTACTCTCATGACTCATAAGGCCCATAAAACATCTGGTCACCTCTCAATAGGCAACATCTAACCATTTGGCTCACTAGGCCATTAAAAACATCTTATCACCTCTCACTAGGTAACAATTAACCTCATAGCTCACAAAGCACATTTATCATCTTGTCACCACTCATTAGGTAACAACCATTCTCATGGCTTATAAATCACATTACATCTTAATGTAATGATTTAGAGAACACACATCATATGTTACTCATCCAGGTATGTTGGATTAGAGATACATTAAGGGATGTCATCTTTTTAAAGGGTTGTATGTGATATCTATGATGTCTTGATGTGTCACTTTCCTCAACACTTTTAACTTACTTGAGTTTATCAGCTTACATTGTATTAAGGCATTTCCCATCTTAATACTTTCATCCACTAACCTATCACCTTTATTGTGAAGTGCATAGGTTATAAAGTACACATAAGAATTGTCCAACTATCTTCAATGATATGGACTCATCTCATGTTAAAGCATTGTTTATTATAGGTTTACATATAAACAATCACCTCATGTATTTTCCTTACTAGGGTATTAGCCACTATCCATTATTAGGGTTAGGGCTTTCACAAACCATCACCCTTTATTAGGGTTAGGATTTCGCATACCATCACCCTTCATTAGGGTTAGGATTGCATAAAGCATCACCCTTCATTAGGGTTTCACATCACATAGCCCATATGTAGGACTTCATGCACTATATCCCCAATAATTAGGGTTTCACATAACATCAACCTATTTTAGGGTCTCACAGAGAATTACCCTTAATTAGGGTTTCACATGGCATCACCCTTAATTAGGGATTTCATATCACATTGTCTTAGTTAGGGTTTACTATTCATCCCAATTAGGGATTTCTCATGACATCTCCCTCAATTAGGGTTTCTCATGGAATCACCCTCAATTAGGGTTTCTCATGGCATCACTCTCAATTATGGTTTACTATTCATCCCAATTAGGGTTTCATTCAATTACCCATAAATTAGGGATTCACTATTCATCCAAATTAGGGTTTTGCATTTCACTACCCTAAATTAGAGTTATCCATGTCATCACCCTTAATTAGGGTTATTCTATTACCCTAGATTAGGGTTTCACTTAGAATTGCTCTGAATTAGGGTTATAGTTCATTAGTCTTCTTGATTAGGGTTTTCATGATCTCTTTTTACCAAGGATCATATCCTAATCACCGCATGATTATTACTCATGTAAGATTATCATCCTCTCAACTTGATTAGGTCACATCAACCCTTTAATCAAGTTCATACAACCATGATTGACATAGTGTACAGAATTATTTCTTTTATAAGCAATGAGGGTCTATCTCTCTAAAGGTACTAATCACCTAGGTACTTTAAGGATTCAACCTTTGTACCTAACATTGATTGACATTACTATCAATCATTGGATCAATCACCACCTTCGATTTCTAATTAATTGAATCACAATTGATCACCAATCGATTTTTGGGGTTTCAACACCATTCGGTTTTGAAAACCGTTTGGTCTCAAAACGGTTTCAAGACCGTTTGGGCTCATACCAGCCTCAAAACCGCATGGGCTACTTAGGTCAATCATTAATCAAATTGAATCCAATTTGCACCATTGAAATGTCCATCAATTATGCAATTGAAAGATCCATCAAACACCACCATTGGATCTCTATCCAACAATCAAGAATTAACTATCCACCCTCCAAACGGTTTCAAAACCGTTTGACCCAAATAGTCTTGAAATCATTTGGTTCCAATGATGAATTCTTTAATCAACACGATTAGGGTTTCCAATTGAAGGGTTGTGCATACATTCATTCAATCATTTGGATCCATTGGATTACTATCCAACATGAACTAGGGTTCAGAACTCAAACGGTCAACCCAATCCAAACAGTCAACACCCTCTTGCGGTTTGGGATCCAAGTCACCAAACGGTTTCAAACCGTTTGGTCTCCAAACGTTTGATGAAACCGTTTGGACCAAAAGTCCAAGACCGTTTTCCCCTCAAATTCATTGACATGTGAGTGTGTGATGATTTCATCATCATCAAACTTCAACCCCACGAAACCTACTGCCATCTTTATGGTAATTACATCAATTAATCAAAGGAATTGCAAGAAGAACAATTGAATCAATTGAATTGAGAAATTGAGTTCAATAACAATGAATAAGGGTTCAAGTTATATAACCCGCCTCCAATTGAGCTTCAAAGCTTGGAGCTTCACATCAAAAATGGTGTATGAATCTTTTGCAACTCCCCCTAGGCTCGTCCTCAAGATTTTGAGTGAAAAGATTGGCTAGGGTTGAAGATGGAGTGAAGAAAAGAAGAAATCAATCATTGATTTATGATTTCCACCATGAATTCAAGGTGAAAGAAGGTAAGAAGCTTACAAACAGGTTGTGGGTCGTCCTCCTGTTTCTCCTAAGCTCCCTTGTTCGTTTTGCAAGCAAAGAGTGAAAGTGGATTCGAATTTCCCCTTTCAACTCAAGGATAAAGGAGCATATATGCATTTTTATTAAATATCCATTTAAGAGAGAGAAAGTAGGGGATAACCCCTCCATTTCCTTGCCACTTGATCCCTTATCTTCCTTGCATACGAGACTACCTTCCTTGTCTCATATTCCTCTCAATTATCCATGTTTTAAGGAAAAGCAAATTAAGCACCTTAATCATATAATAGTAATATCCCATATTTGAGTGGATATTACTTTTTCTTATAATAAGGTGAGTGGAGTTTTTACCTCCTTAAGATATTTTCGTGCCTTTGCAAGGAAAAAGGAAGTTCACACTTATCTAAATTCAACCATTATAGTTTTGGTTGAAGGGCAATCCAATTAATATATTTATTTTTGCATTAAATTGAATTAGGGTTTCAATTATGCTTAAATCTTGATTATTTTAATATCAAGATTCTCTCTCCTTCAAAGTGATACAAATGAGATGCCCCTATCATTTTCTTTGCTCTAAATTATGCTAAGAAACATTAGGGACTCTCTAGAAGAGATAATTTGCATATTGAACCCTAGGTTTTTGGTAAATTACACATTACACCAAAACTAGGTTTTAATGCACAAACATTACTTTATCAGCTCTTTCTTGGTACTCAGGCTCTCACAAGACATACCTCTACATCATTTTCATTCTCATGATGATAAAACACTTGAGTAACATTTATCAAGTAACATTTGCAAGATAACCCCTCAAAGTGGGTAAATTGCACTTTAGTCCAAAACAAGCAAACATTGTTTCAACATTATTCAAACAAGACCAAAATTGAAAGATAAGTTCCTCTTGAGCCTTAATTACTTTTCACAAGATAAAATTAAGGATCTAATTAACTTTATTAAGTAAAAATCCCAGGTTTAAGGCATAACCCAAGTCAGGGATGTTACAATAATAATTGGATATTTGTTACTAAATCTACCCTCTAGTCATTAAACCAATAACTTTATGATCTTGTGACTCCAATAAAGGTACTAATAACCCTATTTCTCATGAATGACCTTAATTGTGCATATATAACTTGTTTGGACCTTAATGATGTGCTTTTCCCTAGTGATACTAAAGTTGTTTCCTTTTGACAACAAGTACCCAATCAATATGGAAATAATTTACTATTCTCCATCCATGATATAAGGATAATTACCTAATCCCATTTTGACTATGATTTTTCCTTATGACACCTAATGAATGCTTGTGTCCTTGTTATGTGATAGTTTGGTTATATCCTAATCATATGGTGTCTTAGACCCATTTGATGTATAAATCTATTTCAGATCTCTAAAATCAGTAACTTCCTAATGCTTTGTGATCTTAAAACCTATGATCAGCCCCCTTGCTCTGTGGTGATGTTTATAACCCTAGATGGTAGTTCTTGTACCTTAATGCTTGTTTGTCTTCCTTGTGCCCACACTGGATGGAAATAAATTTATTGTGACCTCCCCTCTCAAAGAGGTAGTACATCCCTTATGATTTCTTTGATATGGATGTTCCATCTAATCCATATGTTGTACCCTAATACTATATATGAACTATGTTGATACTTGCATGCATCTGAGATTGTTGATACCCAAGGTTGGGAATATGATGCCTAAACCTTAGGGGACACCCACCCATCTTAGAATGTGATTCTTATTTCCATAATTTCCTAATATAAATCATGCTTGATGCTTGGACGCCTGACTTGATTTGAATCATACCCTTGTATACCATATTATGAGTCTTGTGACCTAGTTATGTGCATGAGTGGCCTAAATCTTGATAGGATCATATAAATGCCTGGAAACTCGAAATGACATGAAACTTGAACCATACCCTTTATGGACCCTAAATCACGAAGAGATCATCAGAATGAATTAATAAGCAATATGGAACCTAAATTGGCCAAAAACCCTAAAATGAATATAATTAGGATAGTGATGAGAATCTAATGCATGTATGCAATCTTGTGCTTAATTAGGTTTGGCTTGTGGTCTAGATGGTCAAGGATAGGTTATGAAATATTTAAAATTAGATATGGGCTTTAATAATTATATGACTATGCCTTTCTTGCTTGAAGTGTGATACATATGTATGTTTGTTTTCTTGCTCAAATATTTCCATATAACACTCTAGTATTGTACTCGATTGTATTCTCGTGTCATTTTTGTAACTTACAAACATACTATAGAAACTTCATTATACAAACCTTGCACACCTATTTGTATTCACAAGATAAGGACACGAGGCTGGGCGTCCTACTTGAGTTATCAAGATAGGGTGAACCATGTTGATAAAAGGGCTAGCTAATATTGAGCACCCTTATGCACTCTTCTAATGGAAAAGAGTCAAAGGCCTTATGATATATGATGTCGTTGGTATAATTGGAGTGAAATGATATAAAACACAGGCTCTCGCTATGCTAAATACTAAACTTTTTTATTCTTATTTGTTACTTCTGTAAATATTTTCAAATTACGTAAATCTTATCTAAACGTATCTTTTAGCCCTGTGCTCAACACCTTGCGTGCTTGACCCGCCTTGTTTCACATATTTTATAGGTTCAGAGATGTCTAGAAGTTGATGGACTTAGTGAGCTATATTAGGTGTACTTATTGTAAGATCCCTAGTATACATGAGCAGGCTTGTAAAATTATACTCTTGCACATGTAACTGAAAGGTTGTAATAAATAATGTTGCTTAATATATATTATTGAATGTTGAGATTATATTGGTTCTTTTATCTTTTTATCTGTTCATGTATGCTAACTTTATGCTTCTGCATTCATAATTTGATAATACCATGCTAGGGACAGACACCTAGGTTCTATCTTCATTGACTTTACAGTCAATCAGAGTTAGGATTTGAATAACAAATAGTTTTGTGATATCTTCATGCATAAGTTTGATCCCAAGGACAATAACTAATGACCCTTAGCTATTGGATTAGTGTTTCTTAGCTACCCCTTCTTTCAAAAAGGGTACAACTATCTTGACCCTATCTCAATTTGAGTTTATATATCCACAAACAACACTTTCGATGAAGGTGAGATGTTCTTCTCATCATCCTCTTCATCCTTAACTCATTCTAACACAAAGGTCTTACTTCTTGATCCCTTCATCCACTCACATCCATCCTTAATAGACCTTTAAATCGGTGCATCAAAGATGAATCCCATGAAGCTCCTTCCCCTTCATCATCAATTCCAAATCAATCCGATCTACTAGTGGAACCGAGAAACGTACATGCTCATGCCCTATCAAGCATCCTATTGCTAACATCTATTGTCTGGCATCTCTTCTTCCGCCTCAAGTTTGCCACAGCCTTAGACACATCATGTATTTTCAAAATCCAATTGATGCCCCATGACATCTTGGTTGAAAATTAGCCATTATGGAGGAGATCAAGGATCTTCATGCTAATTATATATGTGATCTTGTCACACCACCTCCCAACACAAATAGTGTTGGGTGTCGATGAGTGTTTTCTTTCATGGTTCTATCGAGCAGCTCAAGGTAGGGCTAGTTGCTAAATGATTCACCCAGACCTTTGGTGTGTAATACCTTGAGCCATTTTCTCCAATCATAAATATCACCTTTGTTCGCATTCAAGGTCTCTTTAATGGCTCATTTTGGTTGGCCCCTATTTGAGCTTGATATACAAAATGCCTTTCTTCATGGTGACCTACTAGAAGAAGCTTACATGCATCAACTGACCAACCTAAATCAAATGTCCAAAAAGGGGTGGATCTAGAATAGTAAGACTCTTAAATTTAGAACCCAACACTCATCCCCCCACAGCTATTATACATAGTCTGATGTAGTAGATCAGAGTCTAACCACATGAATCATTAACTATAAGTGCTAAAAATGTAAGAGCTCGACTCAGATACACCAAATGATAAGCCAGATTAAAGCGGTGTTCCTCACGGAACTAGAGGCTCCAACAAACAAACAAGAAAGAGAAGTAAAGTGAAACAAGAAATAAAACACTAGAAACGTAACAAACAAAGAGTGTAACAAAAAATACAGATGGGAACTTGTATTGGGTTTCACCATCTTAGGCCTATCACCAACATGCAATACTCACACCCATACCATACCCTTAGTAAGATTACAAGCAATCATCATATATGTCTATTCCCTCCTCTCTTGAGCTTAGGATAGATCTAGATTATAAGGTTGTCTCTCTCTCATGATGACAAACAAGCAATCACAAAGATAATCATATGACCATTAGCTTAAGCATTCTAACATTCTCATGCATTCATGCAACTCCTAAATTCTTATATATTATTAGTACTACTCTTTCGAGGCACTAACAATCAAACATCACAAGATGGTAGCTAATCATACAAGTGAAGCATTAAGACCAAGCGAATGGAGATAATCTTTGCTAAGAGAATATATATTCAAATGGATGTAAGTATATCCATGTTGGGAGAGCCTTAGTGTCTACTCCCAACCCGAGCTATATTTTTATCCACTCAAGGTAATGAGTAGCATTACGAATTTACAAACATGGAGGGACATAATGGATAATAAAGAAGTAGATGCGGGTAGATGAACAAATTTGGAGAGGAAGATGGGGGGATACACCAACTATGATAACAAACAACCACAGGTGGAGCACTTCTTCTTCAAATTTGGATCAGAGATGGTAGTAGGAGAGCGGCTAGTCCTTCTTTTGAAGGATAGACTGAAGATGTTGGTGGTGGTGTAGGTCTTATCTCTCCTATGAATCTCATCTTTAGAGATAAAAAACCAATGGGATAAACGATGGATGTCTATGGAATGCACCAACACTTCGTCACCTCCAGAATGTCGCGATCCCTTCCATGAATAAAGTGTTCTCTATTTATATTGGTTGGTAACCAACTTAAGAATCCTCATCGGACGCTGAGGGTGATGGATTTCATCGGTTGCCAAAGTCGTGGGCTCAATGGTCGTTGAAGTGACCTGATCGTAGTAATGGTGTAGTTCTTGTGGTTGTTGTGAGTGACCGAAGAGAGTGACCACCGAAGGGACAACTTCATCGATCGCTGAGTGTGACCAACAAGAGTGACCACTAAAAAAGTGCTTCTCATCGATCGCAGGTAGAACAATCCTTCAATAGTCGCCAATGATGAGAATTTCATCGATCATTGAGGTATCAAGATCATATTAGTGACCATTGACATATGATGATCTTCATTGGTCGTCGAAGATGTCAGAACATTGACAACCACTTGGATTTAGGTGTCATCAACCGCAAAGAGGTGTATTTTTGTAAAAATAAAAAGAGGGGTGAGCTTAGGTAGTTAGGTCAGCACTTGTCAAAATGATTGAAATTATCTAGATAAAACATAGAAAAGATGACCGTATGAGAATAAAATAGGCACTCAGATATCCAAAAAATTAGATGTTATCAACTCCCCCAAACATATAGTCTATCCTGTCTCTAGGCTATCAAGTAGAAGCAAAGCATTGAAAGACATCAAAGGGATTTACGAGATTATTGTTTTTGGTGAGTGTGAAAAATGTCGTAATGCCATCCTTAACTCAAGACATATGCATCATGGCCATGTGTTGTCGTCCTTAGAATCTTCTCTCTAAGACTCAAAGTTGCTATACTCATTTTTCCCACTACAACCTTCTTCTGTGGAAGGGGTTTATCCGTCTTGACACACAAATGACTCTTTACCGAGCTGTACATGTACAAGGTTCCGACAAAGGTAGTTTTCACACACAACTTTTATTTTTCTAAATATCCTAACTATTGTGTCTGAGTGGGCTAAACCTGGAGTGTTTCCTGCCCTTCTCACGTTTACTCAACCATTTTTATTGTTGTAATTGCAGTTTTGCCTGATTGGGTCTTGATGTAATTTCAGGTTGTGGTGTGAGGTTTTCTTTTGAAAGGTAGTTATGTAAGTTTGACTTTCAGTTTCCACTATTGGGCACGACATATATGAATTCTTGAGTACAACAATATACCGGTTGGGCGAAGTCTCTTTAGCATCTTTCCAGGAAAATCTTTTATGATATTATTCCACTCGACTTTTATTCTCGCACACATGCTTGGGGATAATAGGATTTAAACGGAGTTTTTCACTACGAGAAAACTAGGTATGAACTACATCTAATTTGGCTGCATCTAGGGTACATGTAGTTAATCGTCATTTTGCTTTACAATTAGTAAAAGTATAGTTAACACAAATGTAGTTAGTAATGAAATCAGAAAATTGCATGTATCTAATTATAACATTTTAAAAACTATTGCAAAACTTCCATCCACAAATGCTAAGGCGGGAACAAAATTTCTCTTGCCTCTATTCTTCCCGCAATACCAGTCGTCATTCTCCCCCCTTCTCCATTCATCGTTTCCCATTATGCTACAACCCCAATCTCACACTAGATTTGTCGCTTCACCTTTGTCTCAGCCACATGCCGACGTGATGGCGCATTTACCCAGTCCTTCACCTGCATTTGTGGTGTTGATCACCAACCTTGCTCTCTGTGAAGGAACCGTATCCCGAGTGTTCATCGCCTACCAGGCATTGCGAACTAGCTAGTCTGCAACAAAGTCCAAACAAGAATACTTGCAAGCAGACCGATCCACACCATGGTAGCATTGGTACAACAGGGGTTTCTTGGATCACCCTTTCAAGTATATGTCGTGTTAGGATGCAGGTGTTTTGCATGCCTACTTTTATAATGCCTGACTGGAGAAGGTAGCCGTCAGGATGCAGGTTATCTGCATGCCTAATGTTAGAATGCCTGATTGGAGCTGGTAACTTACAAACCGGTGGTATATATGGCTCAATTTACCCTTCTGCAATCTATTTGAATCTATAGAAACACAACAGTAAATTCAAGTTTTCCTGGAACCCCTTTGCATAATTTCCTGTACGACTTGCTATACTGATTGTATTCAACTTGCTGGAAATATCAACGTTGATCTATTTCCGCTAAGGGTATGCCATTCCAACCGGTAATGGTGATTTTTTGGATATCAGTTCAAATAATGGCTCAGGAAGAGACTTTCTTTACCAAGTATATTTTTCTCGCACATCCACATACCCAACATATTGATTGTCTTTGGTAGTTGATGCGACAGAATATGCTTGTGACTGAAATACAAGGAATATATATACCTACTATATATATTGGCTTGCGCTAGCAATAGTTTAGCAACATTCTTGCATAGTCCGTTTTAAACTAACTTGGACTAAATTCAAAGCCTTCTTACGAATTGGATTTTGTTCCATTGATATGGAAAGAAAATCAAATTATTTATTCCTGAATAAAGTAAAAGGTTTTAGTTTTTAGAAAATAGTACATATTGACATAGTACAATTTCCAAAACATGGCTTGAAAATTCAATATCAAAGTCATATAAGCATCATCATTCTCATAGACTACCACTTGATAGACATATCTCTGTAGTTTTCTACTAATTCCTTTTCATCCATACACTCACCAGTTCCTGATAATATCCACATTCCGCAGGGAAACTAGATTTTTAGTGTTCAGTTCATATTGTTGTTTATGAATATGTTTGGGGGGTTCTCTTCTGAGTTAAAGTAAATATCTTTTTCTTATAATTCTCTCAATAGAAATGGATGTTAACCACATTTATGATTTCTTCTATCACCAAAGTTTATGTTATATATCTAGTTATTTTCTTAGTTTTGAAATAGAATTTGCAGCCACGGGACCACAAAAATCTTTCTCAAGCTAACCTTCACGTTATTGGTGAAGCAGCTTCTAATGGATTGCTGATTATGAAAGCTTTTCTTGGTCCTTACGTTGTATTTCTATCATCAACAGTTAAAGGGATGTTTCACTTTTTTTCTTGCTTTTATAGATGTGTGTTTGGTGTATCATTTATATGGCAATTATGGGATGAGCATTACATTTTATCACGTGATAACCCACTAACAGATTGCTTACTGCATCACCTTCTTGCGGTGAACATACAGCAATTTGTCATCACAAGAACTTGTTGTGATGAAGAAATTGCATGTAATGTATCAGCAACCAGCCATCTGGTGTTTAAGATGGTGATAATTGGTCTATGTGTGGTCATCTATCTGAGTTAACTGCTTCCTAGACATGATTGTGCCACCTTAAACATGTACTGATGTAGGATTACCTCTGTTAGTTACGTAACTGCTGTAACTATTAGTTAGTTACTGTAGCAGCTCATTTATGTAGCTAGGCTATTGTGGTAATCATTTATTTAGCATGGGTTAAGCCAAATGTAGTGCAGCAAGTACATGTGAGAATGTAGTGTTGTTTCTAGTGCAAATGGCAAAGAAATTTTATCCCATATTGCTCACACCTAGAACTTTTGTGGTCCTCATATGTAGGATCACATGGGGCACTAGTGTCCAAAGGAGTCCTAGGAAGGAGGTATGCTCACCTCCTTGGTGGGTGGGGTTACCACATCACAACGCACGCACGCACGCGTGCGCGCCACGCCTCGCCTGGCCGGGCCGGGCCGGGCTTGTGGATTGTGGAGAATGTCTTCCGTCTTCCGTCTTCTTTTTGCACTAGGATACAACTACGTAATTAATTACTCGTGTAATTAATTGTTGCTTTCTTATTCGGATTTCTTAAATCCTAATTAGAAAGTGTTTCTCTTTTACGGATTATTCCCGTATTGTGTACGAGAGCAACCGAGTGTTGCGTCTAACTGGGAATAGGATTAGGGACGTGCGTGACTATTTATATGACTCCGGTCATTAGGGTTAAACACACCGAAAACAGTTTCTGCCGCCGTGTGTTTTGTGAACCCTAATCCCGAGTACGAGAGTCGTCGTCCCCGGAGTTGCTTTGCGGAGTTGTCCTCCTGTGCGAAGCGAGACTCATCCTTCCCTTCAGACGCAGCTGTTAGGCGGTGGTACCTGCGGTGGCTGTGCTGCATTGGTAGCAGTGCGACGTGCGCGAGCAAGACGTGCAACTTCCAGGTTCGTGCCGGATCGAGACTGGGAGAACGGTGCCTATCCGCGAGGATTGCCGGACACTGGTTTCTTTAAGTAACACGTTCGTTTCTCAACGAACGATCTGGTTTGCAAATCTAACCCTCAATTTTGTTCTCCTGCATTGCTTGTTCTTCGAATCTTATCTTGGATCTGCCTGCACTGTTAATTAAATTGCACCTGACGCTGTTGCATGAACGACAACATACTATATTAACAACAGTCTTAAAGAAACCATTATTTCTGTCGTTAATTAACATGGCCGGTCAGGGTAATTCGGGATGTAGGATTGATACAACCAATATGCCTGAAAAATTTACTGGTACAAACTTTGCCCGTTGGCAGAGTCGTATGGAAATTTGGCTTAATATTGCGGGATATGATCAGTATTTAATTGAAACTGAACCTGTATTCGATGACACTATTTCTGATAATGCAAACATTATTGCTAATTGGAAGAAGGGTGATAAAATGTGCCGTGAGTTGATTCTGTTTGGTTTAAATAACAAACTGTATGACTCTTACTCAAAGCCGCCAGTCACTACGTCCAAGGTTTTATGGGAATTGTTAGTTAAGAATTTTAGCACTGAAAATCAGGGTGTTGAAAAATACTGTGTGTCTAAATTTCTTAAGTTTCAGATGGTTGAGGGTAAATCAGTTTCTGATCAAACACACGATCTACAACTCCTAGTTCATGAACTCTCAGATGCCAAGATGGTGTTGCCTGAGAAATTCGTTGTTATGTCTATCATAGAAAAATTCCCTAAGTCTTGGGAATCGTTTGGTATGTCCCTGAAGCATCGCAAAGGGACACACTCCATGGATGAATTAATGATGGATATTAATATACAAGAAGAACACTTAAAGGAGAAAGGGGTCAAGGTGCCTACTGATGCTAATCCAACTGTTAATCTTACTTCTACGAAAAACACCAAAGATAAGATATCTAAGAATGCACATAAACCCAAGGCAAAGATCCAAAAGAAACCGAAGAACAAACCTTGTTGGACTTGTGGACAGGTTGGCCACTGGAACAAGGATTGTCCTAATAAGAAGGCAAAGAAAGCTACCGCATCTGCAACTGAGGAGGCTGTGGTCAACATGATGACTACATCCTTGAACCTCAATGATGGGTACGTGTCTATTAAACCTGAAATTCTCTCTATATTTGAACCACTTTATTGGATAATTGACACTGGGGCTAATGTACATGTATGTGCTGATAAATCCCTGTTTGTGTCTTATCAGGCCTCTCGAGGTCGGTCCGTGACTTTGGGCGATTCCAGCTCTGCAGAAGTCAAAGGCGAAGGACGGGTGGACTTGAAGTTCCCTTCGGGGAAGGCTTTGACTCTTAACAGGGTCAGACATGTTCCAACCATTCGACGCAATATCCTTAGTGGCGTCATATTAGTTAGAGAAGGTTATAGAGTAGACTGTAAATGTAATAAGGCTATTATTACACGCCTTCGCGATTCTTTGTTTTTTGGCAAGGGGTACTTATGTGACGTGGAGAACTTGTTTAAGATTCATGTTGAACTTGTTTCAAATTCCGTTTTAAATTTGAATGATTATAGTTCTGTTTGCATGAATCTTGTTTCATTCGATGTATGACATGCACGTTTGGGACATGTTAATGTTGCCTCAATGAAGCGTATGATGAATCTAGATTTGATCCCTAAATCTGAAGTTAGCAACAATAAATGTGAAATCTGTGTACAAGCTAAATTGCCTAGGAAGCCTTTTCATTCTGTGAATAGGAATTCGGAAATTTTGGATTTAGTTCATACAGATATATGTGAATTTAATGGTGTTGCTACGAGACATCAAAAGCGTTATTTTATAACTTTTATTGACGATGCGAGTAGATACTGTTATGTCTATTTACTTAGAAGTAAAGATGAGGCGTTGGATAAATTTCAAATTTATAAGAAAGAAGCTGAAACTCAAACCGGTAAAGTACTTAAGCGATTAAGGTCTGATAGGGGAGGAGAGTATACCTCGAATTTGTTTTTGGAATTTTGCCAATTACATGGTATAGTTCATGAGGTAACTGCTCCTTATTCACCACAATCAAATGGAATAGCTGAACGTAAAAACCGAACCTTAATAGATATGGTAAATACCTTACTCCAAACATCTGGATTACCCAACTTTATGTGGGGGGAAGCTTTGAATACGGCTTGCCATATTCTGAATAGAGTTCCCCATAAACATTCACAAAGTAGTCCGTTTGAGTTATGGAGAGGAAGGAAACCGAGTCTTAAATATCTTCGAGTGTGGGGGTGCCTTGCAAAGGTACTTGTCCCTGAACACAAAAGGAAGAAATTAGGACCGAAAACGGTTGATGCCATATTCTTAGGTTATGTAGAGACAAGTTATGCTTATAGATTCCTGATTGTAAAATCAGATATCTCTGGCATTGAGGTCAATACAATTGTGGAATTACGTGATGCTACATTCTTTGAGGATGTGTTTCCTATGAAAACTGGTGTGCCCAATGAAGTTTCTCAAGAAGATTCATTTACCACAGGTTCCATTCCCGAGCACGTGGAAAGGATGACAAATGTGGGGGGCGACTCAGAACAAGCTATTTCTGAATCTGATGATTCTGAAGAAATAGTTGAACCAAGGAGAAGTAAACGGCCTAGGACATCAAAGGACTTTGGAAGTGAGTTTCTCACTTACAATGTTGAGGATGATCCTGTTACTTTCAAACAAGCTATGGAATCTCCAGAAGCTAAGTTTTGGAAAGAAGCCGTTAATGATGAAATCCAATCAATTCTCTCGAATGGAACTTGGGAATTGGTGGATTTGCCTCCTGGTTGTTCTGCAGTTGGTTGCAAATGGATTTTTAAGAAGAAACTTAATGCAGACGGGACAATCAATAAGTATAAGGCTAGGTTAGTTGCTAAGGGTTACACACAAAGGGAAGGAATAGACTATTTTGATACCTATTCACCTGTTTCCCGCATGACCACAATCCGAGTGCTTATAGCATTGACTTCCATTTATAATCTCTATGTCCATCAGATGGATGTGAAGACCGCGTTCTTACACGGTGATCTTCAAGAAGAGATATATATGGAACAACCTGAGGGATTTGTGGGTCGTGGGAATGAGTCCAAAGTGTGTAAACTTGTTAAGTCATTATATGGCTTGAAACAAGCCCCTAAGCAATGGCATGAGAAGTTTGATTCTGTGATATCATCGTTTGGCTTTATTTCTAATGAATTTGATAAGTGTCTCTACTGCAAGGTTATCGATAATGGATTCATTTTGTTATGATTATACGTCGATGATATCCTGCTTTTTGGTTCCGATATGAAAGTAGTAAAAGAGACAAAGTCATTCTTGTGTAGCAAGTTTGAGATGAAGGATATGGGTGTCGCTGATGTGATTTAGGGCTTAAAATCATAAGGTCTACTGATGGTATAACTCTCTCTCAGTCTCACTATGTTGAGAAGATACTGGAGAGGTTTGAGTACACATCACGTAAACCTGTTAAGACTCCATATGATTCATCCAAACCCTTGTTCAAGAATGAGACTGGGGTTCCAGTGTCTCAATTACGATACTCTCAGATTATCGGAAGTTTGATGTATCTTATGAACTGTACACGTCCAGACATTGCGTTTGCCGTGAACAAGTTAAGTAGATACACCAGTTGTCCCGACAAGACCCATTGGGAAGCTCTTGACAGAGTTCTGAGGTATATCAAGGGAACACGTTTCCTTCGGCTGCATTATGGTAAACATCCTTCCGTAGTCGAAGGATATAGTGATGCAAGCTGGATTGCCGTGAATTCTGGGAGTAATGGTGTCTCAGGATATGTATTCCTGTTGGGAGGAGGAGTTGTTTCCTGGAGGTCTAAGAAACAGACCATATTGTCTCGGTCCACTTTTGAGGCAGAGTTGTGTGCTTTAAATGAAACTGGATTGGAAGCTGAATGGCTACATGGACTTATGTCTAGTTTACCTATGGTAATGAAGCCGCTTCCTGCAATTTCAGTTCACTGTGACAACACTACAACTATTGCTAAGATAAAGAGTTCCAAGTACAATCAAAAACAGCGTAGACACATCCAAGTCAGATTGAAATCTGTAAGGGAGTTAGTGTCTAATGGGGTCGTGGCTGTGGACTACGTCGGTACCAAAGATAATACAGCTGATCCTTTCACTAAAGGTCTTACCTTGGCTTTAGTGGAAAAGTCCAGGTTGGGAATGGGACTGAAACCCCAATAGATTTGCAGGCAGTAGCAACCCAACCCAAAAGAGTGGAGATCCCACAAATTGGGTTCAATGTGGTAATAACAAGCTGTCGGGTAAATCAGATGACACTATGTATTCTTGTTTGATGCTTCTTGCATCTGTGTGTCTCTTCCCTGGGAAACCTGTTAGTGTCATGACTGCAAGTTAGTAAGAGAGTAGTCTCTTAATGGTGTCAAGTCTTAGGACAGGATGTTAGCAGTACATCCTTGGAGACTCCAGCTAAGTGATTGATGTTGTGTAGGCCGCAACAGGAGAATTGGGTTGTTCTCTGTTATCAATCATGATTTATATTTTGTATGCATGGCCTTAATGCATTGTTTTTCTTTTCTACCATGTCTTTATTGTGTTGTTACCAACCTATACTCTTGTACCCAAGGTTCAGGTTCAAGACTTTTGTTCACCTAGTTCCTACGAGGGTCACAGTTGGATAACTCAGGTAGATTCAAACCGAAAGGTATCTGCTGAAAGCACAATATGGAGGACTGAATGGTAGAGCACACTACACATTGGACTTTGTGGGGGATTGTTAGATAACTGATTACCGTTAGCGGTTAGTTACGTAACTGCTGTAACTATTAGTTAGTTACTGTAGCAGCTCATTTATGTAGCTAGGCTATTGTGGTAATCATTTATTTAGCATGGGTTAAGCCCAATGTAGTGCAGCAAGTACATGTGAGAATGTAGTGTTGTTTCTAGTGCAAATGGCAAAGAAGTTTTATCCCATATTGCTCACACCTAGAACTTTTGTGGTCCTCATATGTAAGATCACATGGGGCACTAGTGTCCAAAGGAGTCCTAGGAAGGAGGTATGCTCACCTCCTTGGTGGGTGGGGTTACCACATCACAACGCACGCACGCACGCGCGCGCGCGCGCGCCACGCCACGCCTGGCCTGGCCGGGCCGGGCTCGGGCTTGGGCTTGTGGATTGTGGATTGTGGATTGTGGAGAATGTCTTCCGTCTTCCGTCTTCTTTTTGCACTATTTCTTAAGTGTTGCGTCTAACTGGGAATAGGATTAGGGACGTGCGTGACTATTTATATGACTCTGGTCATTAGGGTTAAACACACCGAAAACAGTTTCTGCCGCCGTGTGTTTTGTGAACCCTAATCCCGAGTGCGAGAGTCGTCGTCCCCGGAGTTGCTTTGCGGAGTTGTCCTCCTGTGCGAAGCGAGACTCATCCTTCCCTTCAGACGCAGCTGTCAGGCGGTGGTACCTGCGGTGGCTGTGCTGCACTGGTAGCAGTGCGACGTGCGCGAGCAAGATGTGCAACTTCCAGGTTCGTGCCGGATCGAGACTGGGAGAACGGTGCCTATCCGCGAGGATTGCCGGGCACTGGTTTCTTTAAGTAACACGTTCGTTTCTCAACGAACGATCTGGTTTGCGAATCTAACCCTCAATTTTGTTCTCCTGCATTGCTTGTTCTTCGAATCTTATCTTGGATCTGCCTGCACTGTTAATTAAATTGCACCTGACGCTGTTGCATGAACGACAACATACTATATTAACAACAACCTCCACTCATTATGTTTGAGCAAATGGATCAGATGGCTTTTGCTAGGAAAGCTATTGTGGTGATTTTTTTTTCTTTTCGGAAAAGCAACACAATTCTTAACTATTGTTCAACAAACCATGGATGTCTACCTCCTGTGAGAGCCACGGAGGTTTAACGGTAAAATCTTCTGCCAGCCCAGTCCGTAGGACATGTTTGGCAACGCTGTCAGCTACAAGCGTTTATTTCCTGGGCATGAATTTTAAGCGACAGTGGTTCAGAATAGCGACGTTTCTCTTCAACCGTCTTTGAGATGGCTTAAATCTTGCAGGAGCTTCACAGTCTACTTGGCCGATGTCCACGCTTTGCTTGGAGTCAGAGAAAAGAAGAATACTGGTAATCCGGTGTGAAATACAGACATCAGTGGTGTACACAAGGACTTTTAACTCAGTCTCTAGAGAATTGGAGACATGGTCTATCATCCCGCAACCTCTCACCAGGGAGCCATCAGTGGAGGTTATGTATAGACTAAAAGCTCAGGTCCCCGACTCTTTGCTAAAAGTTGCATCAAAAAAGGCTTGAAAATTAATGTTGACAAGAGAGATAGGCATTTTTTCTTCTTCCTGCACCTCCTGATGTTGTATAGGAATCTCTTTGATCATCCTCGTTCTTTCAGAAATGAATTTTGAAAGAATGCTTACTGGTTTCTTCTCGCCCGGATGGACAAGCTCGTTTCTAGCCGTCCATAGGTGCCAATACGCAATGGCAGGCAAGGGGTCAATGCTGAAGTTGTTTATGATGTCCTTACTCCTCGAGTCAGGACTACATTGTGAGATTATTGAAGTCATTCCAAGATTGTGCCATACTTCCTAGCTGCGGGGACAGTCCCTAAGGTAGTGAATAATGGATCCCGGGGCACTGTTGCATTGTGCACAGACTTCAGAGCAATTGATAATAACCTTCTCCTCATTCGTAAGCAAGGTTATGTGTCATCAGCCATAGGAAAACTTTCACACGTTCTGAAACATGAAGCTTCCAAAGCAAACTCCAGTTCCCTTCGCAATGGGCTTCTTTATTTCTGCGCAGCCATCTGTATGCGGACTTGGATGAGAAGGAGCCATCGCTCTCACCATTCCAAGCCCATTCATCCAGACCTGCGAGACTATCTGGCGGAGGTACAGATCAAATTCGACTTCTCGTAGCCGTAGGGAAATAATGATGGATAAATCTCAGTCCCAGTCACCTTCATCAGTAACAATAGATGCTAGCCGAATATCACCCAGAGCACATAGAATATTAATGTCCGGGGTTGAGGAAGACAAACTAGAGTCACCAAACCATGGGTCATGCCAAGCATCAGTACCGTGACCATTATTTACAATGCGTCTACTGTGCTCCTTCACCACTGAAATGGTTCTTCTAATGAAGGACCATGCTGCTGAGCAGCTCCCATGCTTTATATTACTGCCTCTGCAGTGCTTACTTCTCATAACTCTGACCCATAATTTGTAGGGGGTCGTTCAGAAAGGGCCATGTATTTTGCAGCATTAAGGCTTCGTTTTGATCTCTTGCATCCGAGAGACCAAGCGCTCCATTATCCCTGCAAGACTAAACTTTCTTCCATGATACTAGGGAGGCTTTCTTTTGATCCCTAACACTATGCCAGATAAGGCAAAAATACCTAAATGGCACATTTGCCAATTTTAATTACCTAAATGGCACGTTTTTGAACTTATTGTCCAAAATGGCACATTTCTGGAGCAATGCGTCCCCTGCCGGGACGTATTGCTCTCGTGCGAGGCAATGCGTCCCGGCGGGGGACGCATTGGCCCACAGGAGAGCAGTGCGTCCCGAGCTGGGACGCATTGCCCTCGTGTGGGACCAATGCGTCCCCAGCCGGGACGCATTGCCCTCGTGTGGGACCAATGCGTCCCCAGCCGGGACGCATTGGCCCCACAGGAGTGCAATGCGTCCCAGCTCGGGACGCATTGCCCTGCTGTGGGACCAATGCGTCGCGCACCGCGACGCGCCCAACGGCTAGAAATTGCCACGCAGGCAATGCGTCCCGGACGGGGACGCATTGCTCTTTGTGGGACCAATGCGTCGCGCCCCGCGACGCGCTCAACGGCTAGAAATTGCCACGCAGGCAATGCGTCCGGAGCGGGGACGCATTGCTCCCAGGGCAACGGCTATTTTACCGTTGCCCGCCGCGCGGCGTTGCCACGTGGCAGCAATGCGTCCCCAACCGGGACGCATTGCTCCCCTATATATATTGGGCGAAAACAACCCCTTATACTCACACCATTCTTCATTTCCTTCATCTAGCTCTATATTCCCATTGCTCTGGAGAAGTTCTGCTCGGATTTCTATTGCTGTGGGTGGTTTTAGCTTATTTCGGGCGATCTTGGAGCTGATATCTGCTACTGTTCGGAGACTTTTGGAGCTTCTTCTTTCTCTTCTTCTATTATTCGATTGTCAACAGAGAACTCTCCATTTCAGGTATTTATTCTATCAAATTTTTAATTTTCAAAATATGAACTTAAATTTAGTACGAAATATTACTGAAATAATGATGTAGAAAATGTATTGTTCAAAATTGCACATTACTTTAAATGTATTGTTAGTCTTTAATTGCACATTACTGAAATAATGATGTAGAAAATGACAATTGAAGGCTACTTAATACCTGAAAATGTATTGTTCAAAATTGTAAAATTGTTATTTTGAAATGTTAGTGTTACTAAAAAATTAGCAAAATTGTTGTTAAGAATTAGTTAATTTTACAGAAAAATTAGCAAAATTGTTGTTAAGAATTAGTTAATTTTACAGAAAAAATAGCAAAATTGATGTTAAGAATTAGTTAATTTTACAGAAAAAATAGCAAAATTGTTGTTAAGAATTAGTTAATTTTACAGAAAAAACAGTAAAATTGTTGTTAAGAATTAGTTAATTTTACAGAAAAAATAGCAAAATTGTTATTCTTAATTGTTGTTCACTGTTAATGTTATAGAAAAAGTAGTCCAATAAATTTAATTCCAAATTGATGTCACTGCTCTAAAATATTAATTCATGTTGATATAATGTCATAAAAAATGAATTTCTTTCTGATGTTAATATAATATTCTAAAATATAGGAACATGGCATCTAGTTCAAATTCACGAATTGTGAAGATGCGATATGATGGACAATTTCTCTCTGATGGGTCTTATTCTAGTCGATCTGTTAGACCCATAAACATTTCACTTATTAATACCCTATCTGAACTAAAATCATATATCTATACAACACTTGACATCAATCCCAACCACTTCTCTATCAAAATATCCTATCTTTTCCCTGGAGAAAATCATATGCTCATACAAGTTGATGATGATGATGCATACAGAACCTTGTTATCACTTTCAGCTGATGCCTATATTGATGTGTTTCTTGAAAAAACATCTATCCACCAACAACCTTATTTAATGAGTCTATTGAATCAATTTCAATCTCAATTCTCTCGGAGTCAACCACCTCAATCTTCTCAAAGTCATTTAACTACTGAATGGAGTCAACCACCTCAATTCAGTCTTACACCTCAATTCAATCTTAGCAATTTAACAGCTGAGTGGAGTGAACCTCCTCAATTTTCTCAAAATCTAACTACTGAGAATATTGATGTTGAGGTTGAGGAGGGAGATAATGATTGTGATCATGAAGGTGATAATGATAGTGATCATGAAGGTGGTAATAACAGTGAACCACCTGAGGATGAGTCATTCACTGAAACCGATGATGAGCACACACATCCATTCCCTGACTCTATTGCAGCATTGAGTCATATTCCATCCATATTTGACAATCAATGGCCCCAACATGAACACATTGATTCCAACTATGAAGCTTTTCAAGATGATGACTGGGTGGAAGATTTTTGTCATGAATTTCGTCTCGATTACAATCCTTCCAGTGCTGTTATATATGAGGGTGCTTTATTTGCATCTAAAGTTGTACTGGTTGAGACACTCCAAAAATGGTCGGTACAAAAGAATGTTCAGTACCGTACATTACGCTCAAATAATCGTCATCTTAAACTTGCTTGTAATCATGATGAACGATGTCCTTGGAGATTGACCGCTTGCCAGTCCAAAAAAGCAGGTGGCATGTGGAAGATAAACCGTTGTAAAGAAGGCCACAATTGTGAATTAACTGTTATGAATCATGATCATCACCAAGTCACAACATCTTATATTTCTCGAATGATAATGCCAATCCTAGTATCACGACTGGATATGTCGACACGAGAAATTCGTGACAAGGTGAATGCTGAACTCAGGCTCAATATATCTTACAAGAAGGCATATCTAGCGAGGAGGAAGGTTGTTTGTAAAATATTTGGAGACTGGGAATCATCATATCATAGTTTGTTGCCGTTCCTAATTTCTCTGACACAATATATTCCAAGAACTATATATGCCCACCTTATTGATGATTATACCCTTCAAACTGAAGGCACTCGTAGATTCAAGCGGGTGTTTTGGGCATTTGGTCCAGCTGTGAGGGGTTGGGCCTATTGTAGGCCTGTTCTTACTGTTGATGGCACATTTTTAACAGAAAAATATACTGGCATACTTCTCATTGCTTGTGGCATAGATGTTGATAATGGTCTATTTCCACTTGCTTTTGCTGTTGTCGAGAAAGAAAATAAGGACTCCTGGGAGTGGTTCTTTGGTTCTCTACAAACTTGTATTCCAATCATTCCACGACGAACAGACTTGTGTATTATTTCTGATCGAATGAGTGGGATTTTTCCAGCCCTTCAATCAAAATTTCATTGGGCTCAACATCGTTATTGTCTTCGACATCTTCGGGAGAACTTCCATAAGCAGTTCAATTCCAAGGAGTTGAGGGACCTTATGTGGAAGGTGGGATCCACAACTGATACACATGAATTTGATCGTCATATGACTGTTATAGAAACCATAGAACCAGCAGCGAAGTCGTATTTATTGGGCCAAAATCCAGTACATTGGGCTCTCGCATATGACAGAGGTTGCAGGTATGGGTCATTGACTACCAATCATGTTGAAGGCTGTAATGGAGTCTTAAAAGGTGTTAGAGGTTTGCCAATACAAGCGTTAATTGTTGCCACATACTATCGCTCTGTGACCATGTGGCTGTGCAGGCGTAATCTCGCAAATAAACGTGCACAAGATGGATTTCATTGGCCCTTTAAGGTTCATGATAAGCTTTATAATGTTCGAGAGGATGCAAAAAAATTGACAATACACATCCGTGTGAACAATGATGAATGGCTTGTTGGTGACATGGATGGATATAAATTTCAAGTAATAGTGCGTCCAAATGGTGGCAGTGAATGCAGCTGTGGTTTTCCACAACAATGGCATTTTCCATGCTCTCATGTTTGGGTAGCTGCAGAATCTGTCAATTGGGATATTGATGCACTCGTGAGTGCATATTATACAAATGAGGCTTATCGAAATGCGTACATAACTGAATTTCGTGGCATTCCCGACAAGAGGTATTGGCCTCAATTTGATGAAAGTAGAGGTATTTATCCCTTATTACCCCCTAGGAAACGAAGGCAAGCTGGAAGACCAAAGAAAAAGAGAAGGCATTCAACTATGGATGTTGATCCTAATCAGTATACATATCACTGTCATAAGTGTGGCAGAAAGGGCCATAATAGACGCACTTGTCCTAATGTCATATGATGGCTTATCTAATGTAATGTTTGCAATTTCAATTTACTCAAGTCATGTAATATTTGCAGTTTCAATTTCACTAAAGTCATGTAATGTTTGCAATTTCACTAAAGTCATGTATGGTTTGCAATTTCACTAAAGTCATGTAAGGTTTGCAATTTCACTAAAGTCATGTAATGTTTGTAATTTCTATAGATGGCTCATCGAAGGACATGGACATTTCACATGTCCGTAGAGTTAATCCAAATAATAGCTACGCAGTGCCTACAGGGAAAAATGGCTCATCAAACTCTATTGGATGATGACTGGAATGATGTACCAGATTTGTTGCACAACAAGTTAGGATTTGTAGTGACAAAAGAACAAGCAAAATTTCATTGGCAATTTTTAAAGCAAATGTTTCACATGTATGAAGAACTTCTTGAGCTACCTGGTTGGTATTGGGATCACACAAAACAGAAAGCAATGCCAATCAACGAACAAGTAAAAAACCAGTTAGCTGTATCACATCCAGAGATACATCGAGTTGTACATCAAATGTGGCCCTTTTATGAACCTCTAGATGAGATACTCAATCAAATGCAGTAATTTCATGTAGTTGATGTTGTATTTTTATATTGTTTGTTCATGTAATTCATGTTGTTCATGTTGTAATTTCATCTTATCTAATGAAGAATCTTGACAATCTTAAATGTTGTACACTATTTGCACTTTTCATGTAATGTAAATGTTGCACTTTTCATTTAATGAAATATTTTCACTTTTCATAGATATGGCTCCTAGACAAGAAACCTACTGACTCTCCCAGCACCACATTATGTTGGCACAATGGCCTATTACTGACCAGGATGTTTTAGACAATATTTCCATAGCTGGTTTTGGGCTTGTTCATAGGCTACCATGTATCCACCTTGACCCTACATTAATAACTGCATTAGTTAACAGTTGGGACAACTCTAGCAATACTTTTAGGCTTCCCCCTTTTGAGATGAGTGTCACTCTTCAGGATGTTGCAGTTCTTTTAGGCCTGAGGATTGATGTCCCACCGGTTATAGCTTCATATCCTTTAGGTGTAAATGAGGGGCAATTTTCTTCATGGACTCACCTTTGTGAGAATTTCTTAGGAGATGCACCAGATGGGATGTCTAAGGGGCATATCTCCTTGATTTGATTGCGTGAGACCTTCAAGGATATGGATCTGACCGCGGGTGATGAAGAACAACAAGTAGAAATGAGGACAAGGTATACTAGGGCATATCTCTTATATTTCTTAGGTAGTTACCTTATCCCAGATAGTACAGGGGATAGAGTTCATGTTAGGTACCTCCCTCTTGTGTCCGATTTTGCACGTTGTGGCACTCTATCTTGGGGTGCTGCAACTCTATCTTTCTTATATAGGGAGTTGTATAAGGCAACCACCCGGTCTAGGAGAACAACCCATCTATCAGGTTGTGTGTGCCTATTACAGCTGTGGTGTTGGGAGAGGTTGGGAATTGGACGCCCAGGTAGCATTGCAATGTGCTGGAATGATTGGCCAGAAGATGTTCCCTTGGGTTACAGGTTAAAGATCAACACAATTAACTTTTTTATTTGTCTAAATATTATGTAGTGTTTATCTAAATTTAGTTTCTCAAATTAATAGGTGGCCTACCTTTGTCCAAAGGAGTCAAACTATCAGGGGAACAGTTCAATTTTACGATTCAGCATTTGACCAGATTTTGCCCTCACAGGTATAACTTACTTACCTCTGTTGTTTGATATGTTTTATTTATTTACAATTTACTCAGTTTTATATGATACACGTTGTTTATATGAATAACAGATAGAGTTGACTCCTTACACTGCTGAGGTTCTCGAGAGACTGCCTGCCATTTGTAGAGATGGTAGTGATATTTGGTTGGCACGAGTGCCTCTGTTGTGCTACACAATAGTGGAGTGGCACTTTCCCGACAGAGTACTTGGACAGTTCGGCTTTGTTCAAGTACAACCTACTCTTGAGCTGCCGAAGCTTAGCCGGATAGATGGGAGGGGTCATGCGGCTGAGGATTGGATGCTTCATTATAGGCAGGAGGTGCAGATGTGGAACAACAGACATGAGAGCTTAGTTCCCGCTCCACCAGCTGATACAGTCTACAGTCCTCAGGTTCACTATGCATGGTATCATCCACAATACATTGTGCCCCCTCCAGATATGCCTCCAAGCATATACTACCCGCAAAGTTATCGTCAGCAGCAATTTGTGAGTATCTTTATTATTTTCTTTTACAAATTGTTATTATTTGTCTTTGTAATTGGTCTTTATTATGTGTACATACTTTATTTTACAGGTAGAAACACATGTGGCGATCCGAGCGGCAGTACAGCAAGCCCCTGCACAGATCAGAGACAACATCTATACCATCCAGGGGAGATACTTTGATAGTCTTCCCGACTATGCTCGGCCGTGGGATCCCATACCCACTCATACCACAGCCCCTGAGCCCACTCCTACTCCTACTCCTACTCCTACTCCTACTCCTACTCCTACTGTTGAGCCCACTCCCACTCCCACTTCTCAGTTCATGTCATGGGGACCGACAGGGCCATATTTTTCAGGAGCTGCTTCATATTCCTCATTCATCACCCCACCTCAACCACCATCATACCATGGAGCAAGTTCTTCTTCTGCTCCATACACTCCATTCCCACCAGCAATTATTCCCGAGAGCCGACCACCATCTTATGTCACATATTCACCTACTCCCTTTGATTTCTCAGGATGCACCCCACCTGATGCATCCTATCCTGGTTTTCCTAGACCCCTCACCCCACCTCCACCTTTTCATTTCTTCCCTGATGCTCGTCAGCAGCCTCCTACGCAGTTGTCCCCGGTTCAGCAGTCTCCAGATGACATCGGTACAGAGGATCCTGATGTAGAGGGACGTGGGCGAGGACGTCGTGGGCGAGGACGACGTACTTAGTTTTTTATATATTGTACAGTTTTGTATGTATGCCTTTGTGAGGACATCTATTGTATGTGGATCTATCATATTATGATATCACATTGGTTCATTTTGGATCATGTTGTTGTGGATCTATCATATTGTTCTGTTGTGAATTATTTTCTCGTCATTTTGGTTCATGTTTTCACCTTGTTTTTAATTGCTATCTCATTTATTTGAATTAAGTTCGTATTATATAATCAATTAGGAACCAACCAATGTTGGTTGCAACCACCTCAAATATTCCATATGCATGTTACGACCTATTGAAATTGACAAATTTATAATAATTGAGTATATTATAGACATCCAAATACAAGTGAACGAATTATAAATGTATAAATATAATCAATATTGTTAATTTACATATCAAAAACCATGAAACAATATCAGTAACTGCAAAAATATGATTAAAAAAAGCAATGCGTCCTGCATGGGGACGCATTGCTCCAATGCGTCCTGCATGGAGACTCTTTGAGCAATGCGTCCCAGCTGGAGACGCATTGGTCCCACACAAGGGCAATGCGTCCCAATGCGTGACGCATTGCACTCCTGTGGGGTCAATACGTCCCCTGCTGGGACGCATTGCTCTCCCGCGTGGCAATGCGTCCCGGAAGGAGACGCATTGGTCCCACAACAGAGCAATGCGTCCCAACTCGGGACGCATTGCCCTCCTGTGGGACCAATGCGTCTCCCGCCGGGACGCATTGGCTCGCGGGAGAGCAATGCGTCCCAGCAGGGGACGTATTGCTCCAAAATGTGCCATTTTGGGCAATAAGTTCAAGAACATGCCATTTAGGTAATTAAAATTGGCAAATGTGCCATTTAGGTATTTTTGCCGCCAGATAAATCATCGAACATGTTTATTAATATCATAACAAACCGCCGGCGAGACACAGATGGATTGCATAGTAAACGAACACATGGTATTTGTGGTAGTTTTTTCTTGTACACAACACATGATAGAATTTTGTTTTACTATTTATTTTTCTGTTCATGGGGGTTTCCATTAGTTTAAAAACTCATAACTCACATACTTCTAAAGATGGTAGTTATGCTGAGTGCTAAAGTGAAACCTTGCCTCATTAGCTAGGATTTTAGTTAATGGTATGCTGTCTGTTACTAATTCGTGTTTAGAAACCTTTAGTGGTAAATCTAATTACTATTTAGCCGCTGATTGTTATTTGTGCTTGTGGTTGGTAGGTATGAAGGCACGGGACAATCCTAATCCTTCAAGCTTATTCATCAACTACGAGAGACAAGTCATACGCCTACCAGTACCATAGATGCTTCTCATAGTATATTTTTATGACTATTTTTTTCTCAAAGATCATGACCTCTATTAACGGTTTTAGTCATATTGTCAGTTTTTTATACAAATTTAGAACCTTAAAGACGGCTGTACTTACTGGTGCACAAGTCCCTTATTAATTGTAGATACCACTATAATCTGGTTAATCACAGAGCTATCTGATTTTGATGTTGATATAATATATTACATGTAAAACTTTCTATAATAGTATATTATACGTAAAACCTTGCCATAATCTGCTGTATAATTACCCTTTAAATTGGCTAAATTCATGTCTTATCACTTTCACTAGATATGTTGGTCTGAAAAATTGTAAGCAAACTGTAGCCGGTAGTGTTACTACAAGCTTTTGATGTTATAAAAATTTGTTTGTGACTTAGGTATTTGATTTGAGCTTGGGAGTTAAGATGACTAGCAACTTGTGGAAAATTAACAAGTGAATTGGGTTGTTTTAATATCATCAGTTACATGCACTCGTATTCTATTAAGGATCAATAATAAACAGCCTGATTGGTCTTTTAATCCACCTAAGACTGTGATCAGTAACGCCAAGTCAACAAGACCCTGAACCGTTGAGACAGACCCTCAACCCAAACGAGTTGAACTATAACTACAACCAGAATAAATTAGAAGCTTCGTTCTACACGTTCCCATCCATTCCCCGACCCCCACCATTCCTTTCCCATGCAAAAAATCACTCTATGAGGAAAACATAACTTATATAATTTTACGACTTCTTTTGTTTGAAATACAATAATATTTAAAAGTCCCTGGCTCTATTCTATGCATTGGATTGGAAGGGTATGTGTGCAAGATTGCATGAAGATAAGATAATCTTTAGTTCTAGGTTGTGGAACATCATTCTCAATGACCTTAAAAGTTGTCATAACTGGTTCTGGATTCCCTGATTTGGTCTATGTTAATCACTTGCATGGAGGTCTTGGATTTGCGATGCTAATAAGTTTAGTTTCCTGACTTTGATGGACTATGTATCTATGGAGGTCAGTCTTTGAATTTGGTACTCGAATTCTGGATTTCTTCTCTGAGCATATGACCCTGTTGTTATTCAGTTGTTCGTATGCTGCAGTTGTAGACTCACAGTATTTTATTCCTTTCATGTCTGCTGGGTTCCCTTGTTTCTAAAGTTTAATAGTGTCTTCCCTGTTTGAAGATAAAAAAAAAACCATTTAAATTGTTGATAGTCAAGTCTAATCTTCTTTTATGGGCTCGAGCTGGGTGCTTTGACTCTGGAACTGCATATGTGCTCCCTGATCAGCCTTGTGACCTGGCGATCCTTGTGTTATTGTGGGACCTTGGTGCTAGTTTATTTTCTTTCATTAGCCAGTGTCTAACAGTATTGCCACTTTTAACACCATGCTTCTTCAAAAAAGCATGTTGTCGGTTCTGTTCAATTACAAAGATGAAGCACTATTTAGAAACTCACTGTTGGTAGCAGATCTCAGCTACTTGATTTAAAGCTTGCCCAGAAGTAGTATGCTTCTTTGTTTACTTGCAACTCTTTTCGAGAAAAAACTCAAAATGGCATGATCTTACTAACTATGCACAAGGGCCAAGTTGGTAAACATGGATAAGCATCTGACATGTATCCACATAGGTATTTGACGCATCTAAATGGCATATATCATGAAACAAAATGAATTGAATATAAACTCTCACTCATTCTTTTTCAAAAGCCTACTCGCAATAGTATATCAGTTGATTGATTAATGTGGAATATCAAAGAATGGGTAACATCAGAATTCCTAATGATGCAAAAGGATGTCAAAAGGAAGTTTATCCTATTTGAGATTTCAGTAATGTAATTTTTGTAAATTTTAATACCTTGGAAGTTTTGGCATATTAAATAAGCCCCACATAATACTACCTATTATATAATCAAGCAAAAGAAAACGGTCCAACGTGATCTATGATACTACCAAGTATATGATAACACATTCACAAAAGTTTTTTAAACATGATATCACAAGTCTTCTACATGTTGAAATATGTGTATACCACACAGCTGGAGTGTGGCATAGTAAAATTCTGTGAATTCACAGTCCCTCTTGCTGAAGCTTTGCTGCTAGGTCTTTGGTGATGAGTAAAGGTAGTTGATGATGCATTGCCATCAGTTAAGAAATCTTGGTTGCTGCTTTGCCCTCGCCACAGACTCAGTAGGACATGTTGTTTGTTCAATTAGAATTCTTGGTTCGTGTTACCATATGTCTACTGAACTTGCTCGAGTTCTTGATGCTAGTGACTGCTAGATTTAGACATGGCCCCTGATATATGATAGTTGGTTTTCTTTTTTCTATGGAAATTGTGTATTCTTACATTTGTTCGTTGATTACCACTTGATTGTGGTAGACTTTTTAGGTAGGTGATCAGTAAGCCAAGCATGAAGGTGTGAAGACCACATGAATGGACGTTGAAGCCACATGAACCTACCCTCTAGTTTAATTCCTTAAGTGCAACACTTATGTGTCATCACATTAAGCTTGTTTCTATCGCATCATAACCATGTCAAGATCTACTTTTTCCCGACTTATAATTTTCCAAAATGATTTTTTTGTGTGCATAATCTCTGTTGTATGTGACATGTACTCTTTAGTCACATCAGGTCGAAGGTTTAATTTAAAATTTCCATACAGTATTATGTGTGTGCTTATTGTTTATTTGTTGATACATGTTTTTTGATCTAGGCTCTTGTATCAAAAAGACCTTCGAATTGTGAAGTAGGAACAAAGAGTTTCTATTATGGTTATGATAATATGTAGTGTGACGTAGAAGAGTTAGCCTTTGTAGTATTATGTTGGAGGTGGACTGGTGTTCATGTTGAATGTGTGATTTAGATAACTGATGTGGATTCCTTATGTGGGATATCATCTTTTGTAACATAGAAGATGTTTTTAGGACACAATTTCAGGTTTGTGCAAATAGTTGGTCCATCAAATATAGCATGTTTTTCTTTAAAAGGATCAGAGACTCTTCTACTCGTTGGCTTTGTTTCAACTACATACAAAATGATCACCAGTTATTGTTTTTTACCCAACCATCTAGCTACTACTCTTACATTTTCAAGTTTGTTCTTCAAATTTAAAGTTGTGAAATCACTTTGTTTTGACCGTTTGTTTTTCATAAAAATATTATAGTCAATGGTGGAACTATTGCTCAGCAGGTCGACTTTGCATATGGATTCTTTGAGAAGCAAGTGCTGTTGATGCTGTTTTCCAGAAGGCCGAGACGATTAATCAAGTGAGGCGGTGGATTTTTTACTTACACTACCACAGAAATCTGTATACTATACAATCTGGTCATGCTGAAGAAGATCAAAGGTTGGCATACCTTATTTGCAGTCACCTGCTGGTTAGAATGGAAGAACAGGATTGCGGACTTAGCACAACCAGCATGTAAATCCAATACAGAAGCCACCCTTTGGGCTGCACCATCTTGGTATTCCTACATGTGAGTGGGAGCTTGATTCGAGACTCTAGTGTTACTGTAAGTTCTCCCATGGCCTCGTTCATATAGTTATGTGAATAGCGGCATTACTTTTCCCATATGGAGAAGCATGTGTTTCTGAATACCACACGTCTCGCCTTCATTTTATGCAGGGTGCCGTTAATAGGATGGGACTCCATAGGTGGTGTGTCCACGGAGTATACGATAAGTCATGGGTTGACGACCAACTTGCAGATCTCTTCACCAAATCCCATCACTGATCAACCTGTAGGACACTCTTTTAACAATATGATGAAGCTCAGGTGCTTAGTAATGAAAACAAAGAGAAAAACACTAGATTGCAACCAATTTAGCACCAGGGATGCACTTAGCTAGTTAATGGTTATGATATGACAAATGATGGTTCAAGTACTTGTCTTGGGGATCCCGAAGGCTTCCTATACATAGATAATACTTATAGTATTAATAGCTAGCCATTTTAGGTAAGTGTGAAGAACAAATTTACTAGTTTATACAGTTATTATAATATGTAGAACTCCAGTGTGGTCGAGCTGTACTTCAAGCAAATGATAGTTTGGTCGAACTTATAATGCATATTACTAATATTATGACTATTGAAGAAGATGAATGGTTTGATAACAAGTTTAACAAACAGATTCTTTTGGTATCTCATGCTCATGAGCACATGTGACTGGATAAGAGGATCCAGAATCTTATCTAACGAAACACAAACTTCTTTTCATGTCTAGTTCATGAATGAAATCTTGTACTAAGCAATGCTAATCCATCTTCCTTTTTGGTTGTTTTGGAGCTCCAATCCAGTCCTTGCGTGATGAGAGTGCTCATCAGACCATAGACCTGTTATGGGTTTTGATTAGGGAGTATCGTCCAATTTTATTTTACTTCACATCCTTGTCAATCTTTTGGAGATAAAGTCAAACTAGTTCATTAAAGTCCCACAACTATACAGACTAGGACCATATCTTGAGGTAATAAGAAATCTAAAGCTGCACACATTCTCAATAGTACAATATTTTTTTTAACAAATAATTCTTGCGCTTGCCAATAACATGTTGCTCTTTGTATGAACCACCATTTCCCTCCGGGCATGTTGAATCAAAGCTAATATTGCACACTGGTTGTAGTCTTATGTTTACATGCATTTTAGCAAGTAAGACACCTCTCAAAGATTCTTACAATTCTTTTCTCGTCCATGCCATCCTTTAGGGCATATGTTAGTTAGTAGTCTCTAGGCCCCTCTATACCTAGGTTTCTTGTGCCCTCACCATATTTTCTGCACCATTTATCTAACAGCAACGATTAATGACTCAGGTATCCTTTATCCTAAAGTCCCTGTAGTTGGGTTAACAGACTGCCAACACATGCCTCATAATGTCCTGGTTTGATCTCCATGTATTTCATTTAGTCCTCCTTGGTACACAGCTGAATGGAATATTCTTCCGTTAATGAAAGAAAGAACTTAGAAGATATTTCTGAAGTTTTCCATCTGGCATTAGAACAAAGCATTCTGGACATTTAGATTGTGTGCTCTTGAAAATCAGTTCCTCTCATTTTATGTTATCCAACTGATGTGATTTGAACTTTGTTTGGTTCCTTCATGTTGTTGTGGGAGATAGGAGGCTCAACTATTATGCTTGAGTTTCTTTCATATGCTAATTAAACAACAAACTTTAGATTCTGTAAACTCCTAACAGTACCCTCGCACTGGTACGCAAAGTCAAAACTTTATCCACCCCACACTATCATGGTATATAACAAATGTCAGGCTATTTTTCTTTCAGTGACATTCAAAAGCAAGTTCTTCTTAAGATTTCTACTGTATTAAATGAGGGAAAAGTGAATAAAGATTGCTTAAAGTTCATACCGTAGGCTGATTTGCATTAATGTTAATATCAGAAGCAACATGTTTCCCCAAAAGCTGGTGTATTATTGAACTAAAAGGCCACCTAATATAGCATTTGATATCTAAACGCCTAGAGCTGGAACTAAAGCAGAAAGTCTTTAGCCAATTCGTAATTCTTGAAGTCCCTGTTCCTGGTAGATGAGGTGCAATTTTTTGAAGGAAGGCAACAACAGGAGGTTAAAATTATACATTAGAATTGATGAGAGATCTGGAAAAACAATTCTAAAGGTATGCTCTACTGTTCATCTAATTTCAGTTTTGTTTCAGACTTACAGGTGTGAACCATTAGGAAAATACAGGCTATTTTCTGCATCTTAACAATGATGACATGGAAGGTGATGATTATTTATCTTTCCTTAATTCAAATGAATAATATGTACTCAATAATTAGCATGAACAACTTATGATTGTAATCTAAATCATCGAGTAATGTCCTGATGACTGAATTTTGTTTGTGTTACATGTGATTACCCTCTGTATGCTAGAAGGATCTCATCAAGGTTAGTGTACAATTAACTTGAGGTTAGTATAGAAACCGTATAGTGGATGCAGATCTCCTGTTAGAGAAGTAGTGATCAGGAATTATCTTTTATGTGCCTATTCTTTATGTAATTGTCATATTTACTACCCGGATGCTTCCATGATTGACCATACAAACACGATTATAAAAAAACATGCTTGCATTAGAAAAAGACTATGTTCAAGAGCTTGAACAAAACAGCACATGAAACTCTAGATTAAAGGCCTTTGACTGAAGATTATAACCACATGGTTGATCCAGTTCCTGAATGCATTCTACTAGCTGCTTATGAAGCACACGAGACTCTCCTTATAAGTGCTGAGTTTCCATCTGATTTAGTTACTTCTCGTCTAAAAACATCAATTATAATGGCATTAGTACAGGTTAGGACTCTGTTCCTTTTTTCATACTTTATCAATAGCTTCTTTGCTTGTTACTATGCGATCTAGCTATCTCATACAAGATCACATCATGCTTCATAATTATCATATCCCATGTTTTGGTTTGAATAAAACCATACCTTGTTTGATTATATCATACCCTGTTTCCTACCGTTTTCATCTTCAATGAACTGTTGGATTTGAAACGGTTTGATATTAGAGAATAGATCCACGTTCAACACTTGGTGCTCCTTAAGTTCCTAGCCATCACATGAACTCGCATTGTCTTCTTACTGCTTCCTATGAAAATCTAGCTAAAAAAACTAAGGTGGTGGTAGATCGACCTGACATAAATTGAACTCTTTTAATGTAGTTAAGAATTTCATGCTAAAATGGATTTCGTTCCGTTCTCTTCTAATTATGATGATCAGCCGCCTATAGATTCTTTAGTAATAGTTTGGGGTGCTGCTAGATGCTGCTTGATGATATTCTTCTTGTAATGCTAATAAACATATCTTATCTTTCTGGTTTTCTATCTATAAGCTTTCTGGATTCTTGGGATCTGGAAAGATTGAACCACTAGGAGGAATGAGCGTGCAGTGAGGGAAACTGGGGAAGATTTTGATGCCAAGGAAGGAGAGGTTCTAGAGAAGAAAATAAACGAGAAAGTATTTGATCAAGTACATATCCACCTATGATTATATATGAGAGGTATTAGAACTTGATATTCTTTCCTCTCTAATCTGTATTCTTATTTTTGCTGGATTTTGAGTATGGATTCGTGAATGCTTGGGCACATTGATTAAAGATTAAACTCATCGTTCTTGTCCTTCTTTAATGAGCTCTCCATATATAACACTAATGTGAATAAGTTTCTATACATATGTAGAAAACTTGGTGGATCTTGCTTCAATAATATAAGGCAATATGTGAAACATAGAGAATGTAGTTATGCCATTTGATTATTCTGGTATCACGCTTTACTTTCCTTCTAGTTGTTTCATCCCTTTTAAATTCTAGTGTCTGCTTATGTGATCTATAGGGAAATTAAGGATAAATCTTCTGGAGAGAGGAGGATTGCTGTTTGCATATTTGAAGATGTTAGCAAACAATACCTTGAGTTTGTAGTCAAGTATGTTAATTTACCTGGCTTTTAAATTTGTGGAAAGATTGGTAGTGTGATATTTTATGAACATATGATGTTGAGTAGTTAATTTTTCTTGATTTTTGAATCTACTTGATTCTTGTAACAGCTGGCTCTTCAATTTGTCTTGATTTTTCAGCTTTCTATTGTCTGATAATGTTGGGATTTCTTAATTTGTTTTGGATCCTAAGAAGGATTATAGTCATAATGATAAGTCTCTCTCTTGTAGTTTTCTTTTGTTTCAAATGATTTGAAAACACCATAGCCTAACATTTTAATTATTAGATACAGTTGATAAAGTTGAGCCTGCTACTCTGATTGTGCAGCAAATAATTCATTTAAAGCAAGAAAATCTGATAAGTAGTGATGTGTGTGCTGAGTTTCACTTACATTAATTCATTATGCTCTTATATAATCATTGGACATCGACTTTAAGTTTGAAGGTTAGGTTGACAACTAGTACTTTTCTCAGGTCTCTGAATCACCATATGACTCTTGAGGGTGGATATATATTAGTGTCATTAGGTTAATGTTGACAATCATTATGCATGTGACTTAAATTGTAGATTTAGTTGGCCAAAATTCTATGTTAATTCTGATGGAATTAACGTGTTGCATGATGATGAATTATGGGACATGAGGGGTAATCTAATAGGTTTTGCATTCACCCTCAACAACCTTTAGTTCCCTTTGTTTGTGTTGTTTATTCAAAACAAGAGAAGTAACAGAAAAGACCGCTGCTCTAAAACCTTTACTCAAGTCAGTATTACTTCACCAATCCGCATTGAAGGGATGATAATGGGTCTTAGATCAGCCCTCAAGATCATATGCACTAATATTCTTGTAGTACGTGCTCTGCTATATTATACCTCAATTGCAATTGTGTCACCATTGAAATGGAGTAGTCCCTGTCCTAAACTAGTTAGTAACATGGATACACCTTGCAGTTATAGATCTGAACAACTTTGGCATCCTTAGTCATAATTCACTACATTCTAGTAGTGCATACCACCTACCTGCGTGTAACCACCATATTGAAACTCATTCCCATTCCTAGGATTCTCCATGGAAGTTTGTCTCCACTAATTAGGAACACCAAAGTCATTACGTACTTCTGAAAGCTTGTTCAATGCGTCAATAAGTGCTCTTCTAAAATCCGCTTCGCATGTTCTAGTTGAGTTGGATCCATTCTTTGAACTCCACAAACTCTCTGGACCTCATCTATCAGTTGATCATTTTCCATGATCTCTAGTATCAGTGTCAAAATTAGATGTGTCATTCTAAATCTATCCATAGGTCTCATTTTGCATCTGAACTCCTTCTAAACCCCTTGCTTTCCGCTGGTTGATGAGCCTGATCTGCTAAGATGATCTCATGGGGTTTACCTGAATTAACGGTTGCAAGAATTACTCTATGTTGTACATACGGAACCCTGAGCCTTCTTTCATAATTCAGATATAAGGCCTTCCTTACCCAAGATAGCACATTAGAGCGTGAACAAAACCATAACCTCAACCTCCATGCAGTGAATTCGATACTCCTGTCTGGAAAGCCTTCCACATGACTGGAATCCTTATCCATGATTGTCATATATTTAATGTAATTTTAATATGACTGCTGATCTGGGCGTCATGAAGCAAAATACAACCATGAGATGTGCATTTGTTTGATCACTGATATAATACTCTAATGGAAAAGTTGAAGATGGTGTGCAATTCATAAAAAATGGAAGCAGAGGATCCTTCTAGTGGAAAATTCCTCCATTTGTTTGATATCTGATCTAATATTCTAATCTGTAGGAATGCTTGGTTGTGCTACTATTTATCTGCTTGTCTTAGTGCCTAGGTAAAAAAATGGATGAACTCTGAAATTTAATTGAAAAGTTGAATAATATAATCTTCATAGGGGTTGTCTTCCTTCAACTTCAAGCAGAAGCCTATTATTATGACTGTTGTATAAATGACAAGCAAGCAAGGCATATGGAAAGTGTTCGTTTTCCATTAGAGTGTATAGTTAGTATTAAATTTTGACAGTTGTGGCTCCGGCTAACCACATGCCTTGGCCACCCCTCATGATGAAGCTGGTGCTCTGATTGTCTTGCTCCCTATTCACCACAGTGTCTACATTCACGGAAACCCACCTTCAGTTGTCTCGTATTCACTTCTGAAGGTTGTTGGTGCTGAAGAATTTTGTTGCATCCGGCGCTTTCAGACTTGTCCACAATGGAGGTATGTGCAGGCAGTCCTTCACTGCATGAATGCTTGTTTCACTAGTCTGGACATTGCACGAGTAAGTGTCATCAATTTGTCATCTGATCACAAATCTTTTATGTTTTCAACATCATTTTTACTGGACAGCTAGAAAAGAAGAGAACAAGAGCAGAACGGGAATATGCAGATAGTAACTACAACTATTGAAATCCTCATTTTAGCTGCGCTTATTTTTCCTTTGACACCCTAATAAGTATGATTTATAGTCCTTATTGCTTTCCTGTTTACTATGCAGCAGCTGCTACAACCCAAATACCGATTTCATTCTCGCTGAATAATTTCGATATTGTTTTAGTAGATGGCTTTAACTTTTCTCATTCTAGACACATCACTAGCAGCTGTATATGAGGAACATAGTGTAGGTCAATATGACAGAATTTTTGACAAAGTCCTAAGAGTTACTGACATCCAAGTCTTGCTTCTCTTGTTTTTGGGAATATATTATCTACCTCAAAGAAAACGTGATCAGCAGGAAAACGAAATCTGTGGTTTAGAATGCAGCTTGAGGTGGAATTTGGAGTCTAAGCCTCATACTCTCAATCACCTGATTTGCATGGTTCTAGTTGAGGGCCCTATGGCTTAGTCATTAGCCTGTTGAACAGTATGACATGGCTAAGGAGCTGTTGGGTGAATTGCTATATTATAATCGTATTCCAAAACAAATAATTTTTCTTATGAAAATGTCATAAGCCATATATTCTTTCTTTTGCATGAGCTGCTACTATCTACTTCTCACTCAGTATGCTACAAAAATTGAAAAAAAGAGCTCTTGTCCTATAGATATTATAAGGAATAGATTCCTGTGTTCACATAGACCACTCTTATCCACTGTTCACTTTGTATCTTCTGTTATTCTTATAAAGATACAGTCAAAGTTGCTTGTCACTTCCAACCATCTTATTAATCTAATTAGTTTTGTGGAGATTTTCTTGTAATCGGATGAAATAGTGTAGACTAGAGAGAATAATTTATCGTTTATAGATATGTAATAGTTGTTTTCCACTCCTTTGTTCTCTAATGCTTTTTAAACGTGATATTATCTAAAACCATTAGTCATGTCATTAGTTAGGACAGCGTTTCAGTTTATCCAATATGCTATCACTAAATTTCATTTGCATGCTAATTTAACATCATTCCATATTCCTTTAAATTAAAAAGCACCTTGAAGAATGGTCAGTTGATTGTTATTAGGATTAGGTATTAGCTAGTCTCCACTTGTGACCCTGCATGGATCTTGGATTTCACTGGAAGAGAACTTTGTTTCCTATGAAATGGTGACTTTATAATTTTTTATTGAAGCATCTCCATTTGAATGTAACTCCTAATTGGAAAAGAAGGATAAACGATCCATGTAGTTTATGGCTTTAGATGACAATGATGGCTATGAAACTTGTGCCTATTAAAAAATCCTATATTGGTGGATAATTTCATTATCAATTTTATCTATGTTTGGTAAGGAAGAAACATGTAATTGTACGTTAGAGTCTGCAAGAAATCTAGAGTGTTTGCTTATAATGCATTACCTACATGCACATTTACTTCTTGGTTTATTTTTAAGGTGTCCATGTATCAATAAGCAGAGTATGATGGAGATGGTGCGAAGCTGTCAGATGTCAACCTCACTAAGAATATACCATATTTCCGTAATACTCAGGATCCAAAGGGAACCCAACTATTACATACATACATGTCTATGAATGTGGTTATTTCTCGATAATATAATGTTTTAATGCCATCGTTTATGTTTGTTATATGAAATTTAGTTGCCTCCATCGCTTACTCTTGATGTAGCTTATCTTGATATCTATAGATTGACATTTTATACTTGCCTCCTAATGTGACAATCTCTCTTCATAATCATGCATGGACGACTGTCTTTAGCAAAATTCGTTGTGGCTCTATCAGGATAAAGTCTTGTGACTGGGTCGACACCTTGCAAAAGTCCAATGACTAAGGTAACAATAATAAATGTAAGTTGATAAATTATTAGGTTTTGCATCTATTTATGTTAAACATGTAGTCTTCTATAGAACTTTAACCAATGTGTCAAGATCGTAGTCTTTTTAAGGAAGTCATGGCTATAAGTTTTCTAGGATTCTATTAATGATAACATCATTCTCTATGATATGCGATTTACTCACTTGATATTTATTTGTGAATGTTCAACCTTGCATCTGACTGGTTGAAGTTTAAATGTTTGCAATTGTCACTGCTCTATGTAGTACATTTGTTCTTCACCCTAATAATGGAGGCAATATGCATCAATTGATAGTATTATTTCTATATCAATACAATATGCACAACTTTTCATCTCTGAAAACTTATCAACTGATAATCTGAATAAACAATTCATAGCTAGTCCATAAATTACAACATTCAATGAAGAGACACCTTTTTGTTACATTTCATCAAATACTTTCATAACATTTTGAACACAACAACATATCATGTACATGTCAATCAAGGTGGTGGCTAGAATTGCATTGATTCTATAATTTTGTTTTTTAGACAAGTTAGAGGATCATAATCTTGATAATCTACTATAATGCGAGCTAACTCAAACCAACTTAGCTCAATCTTTGGATTAAACATTGTTTTGAACCAACACTGATTAGTTCTAGATCTAACCCAAAAATTCAGACCAAGCCAAGCCAATTCTTTTTAAGAATGCATATAACATGCATAAAAGTCCAAACATTTACTTCTTTTTTCGTATCATTCATGCTTGTATAGTGTACAATTGGGTGTGTTTAAGTATTCAACAACATTGACTTCAGAGTTGGAAAGGAGTTCACTGTTGTTTTAAATTGATGAAATATTTTAACCAAGAGATAGCAACTTTCAAATTGATGAAATATTTTGACCAGGATACATTTGCTATCCTAACGACAAGTGAGTTTTTTTTATCACGAGTGTTTTATCTTCTGGGCTTTCTTCTAAATGCTATTTGAAATGTGCCCTTGTCTACTAGATGAATTTTCTATTCTTATTGAGCTTGTAGCCTGCCAATTAATCATACCATTGATATTATATTCTATGTCTGACTTGCTCTGCTTCATTTGCGTACAAATCTTTTTCATGTGCTTGGATCTCATGACTTACATGCATCACCATGCCCACTACAGAAAGCTTCCTTAGTATCGCTGTAAGATACTAATATCTAACTACTCATTTCTGTCAAGTCTCCAATGTCGACGCCTACACGATTGCTGGTTGCCGAATCTTGAAGTATTCTTCGACATCCACAACTCATTCGAATCCTGCTAACATCCTATTTCTAAAAGGACTGTGTAGGATTTGTTTTAGAAGAATGTCGTGCACAACTTTCCTTTTCCAAAAGTTCCCATCATTGCTTAATATGTTCATTGGAAGTGTATCGATTAATCTTGTGGTGGGAGAGTCTTGAAATATAATCAATATTGATATGTTGGTTCTTTTGAAAGTGGTAACTAGATAGATGGATGACTGGTGCATTTGTGATTCAGGGAGGACATGGAGCTTGACATCGACATCTTGGATAATTTGACCAAGGTTCCAAGATTCAACATGGTTTGTTATTTGCTTCTCTTCTCTTGATTGTACATCTATGTCAGTCTTAATACGAGTTTTTTTCTAATGTGAATGCTTTTATTTATTTGTTAGTAACTAGTTTGTGATTAAATGTGCGACCATCTCTTTGAACTCTCTTAGAAAATAAGAGACTGCTAATGGATGTATTAGATAGGAGAAACCATGCTCGTATAAATAGGAGAACATGACAGTGTACAAGACATAAGACAACCCTAATGGGCCAAAACACTTAGGCCCATATTACAAACTAATACTAAAAGCAATAACTAAATAAATCTCAACACTCCCCCTCAAGCAGAAGTTGGGAGAATCCCAAATCAACTTGCAAACAAAGAGTTGGACTAAACACAAAGAAATAAAGCAAAAAAGGATAACCAAGCCCATACAAGAATTTTCTCCCCCTCAATATTACATTTAAGCACTGAAACACTCCCCCTCAAGTAGATGCTCCAAGCAAGTTGGTAGCAGCCACAGAAGCTTCATGATCATGAAGAGTAGAACTAAGCAGCAACACGATCATCTGGAGCACAAATAAACATCAATAAAGCATCATGGTCTTTATCTCAATCACTAACGTCACAGCCTAGAGAGTGTTGATCCATAGTAGAAATGTCTAGAAAGTACTGGCTCACAAAGTCCAGAGAGTGCTGGATCACAAAGTCCAGAGAGTGCCGGATCACAACAATAATAGTAGTACTCAACGTATAAATAAAGTACGGACTGATCAACGTGTGAAACAGAGCACGGACGAGTCAGAGAGTGCTGACACACAGTAGCAGAAAGTCAATGTGTAAACAAGGCACAAACAAGTAAAAAAGGTCAACATGCGCAAAGCATGGACAAGCCAGAGAGTGCTAGTGCATAGGTGTGGTCAAAGTCCCAAAGAGTGTTGGGTCACAACAGTCAACGTGAAAATAAAGCACGGACAAAGAAAGAATCAACATCCACAAGGCACAAACAATGTCAACACACAGATAAGTGTGACAAAATGTATAAAGTAGAGTCGATGTAGTTGGATAGAAGACCATCAACAAACCAAAGGGCAACATAAGCAGAAATAAGCTCCAGATACAAAGCACTCCAAGAAGCCAGCCGTAAGCATCAATAGTAGAAGTCCACAAGTTCTTCAACACGTGCATCAAGATCCACAAAATATAAAGCAACAAAAAAGATCCTCAATTATAAGCAGAATGAAATTCCTTTCTTCATCTCATCTCCCCTATATTTCCCCCCTCGCACCAACCATGAAAGGAAACAAGAGTTGCTGGGGTGGACATGGTAAATAAATTCCCCCAAAAAATAAGTCACAGAACTGTTCGGGGGGGGGGGGGGTTGGGGGCGTGGTCCCCCAATTAGGGGGTCCCACTGCCCCTCAATGGGCGGGAGTCAAGTGGAGGCCACCCCTCACGGGGGCTCGGGGGCAGCGTCCCCCAAAAAAAGTCTATTAAATTTTTGAAGAGAAATCAAGTATAAATTATCTTTGAGGCCATTGAATAGACCAAGTAGATTAAAGAAGAAAAAAAAGTCAAAACATCTAAGTTAGTGTGTGCGTCCCTACAATTTACCATTTATGGTGGAGTAACAGATGAAGCTTGTAGTTGTCACTCTTAGGCGTGGACTGTGGTGCCAGTTGTCCTCAAGCGGTCGCCTCTTGTAGTAAGTTGTGAATAGAAAATCATGTTGACATTGTTTGGAAAGATTGCTTAGGGTCGGGACCAATAATTAGAGATGCACGGCTCCTTCAAATCAAGTTGTCTTTGTTACATTGGAAGCCTTGCGAGTTGCGAAGGGGCATTGAGAGTGCCTGCAGAAGGGGCATCGGAAGTCAGTTGTTGCTGTATCTTCATTACTAAGTAAACTGCTGGAGGCAGAGGGCGAGGCAGGTGATGGAGGATAGGATCCAGTGGAGCATGATGGCCGTCGACGGTGAAGAGGATGGCGATCCAGTACATATTGATGAGGACCACTGACATCAGCAATTTCAGCAAACTTCTGGAGCACGGCAACGAGGCCCTTGCAGAGGCAGTCTAGTTCGGGGAGGATCAGAAGTAGCAACATCATGCCTCCTCCCCGACGAAGTATCCTGTGAAGCGACATTGGTTATGGAAGGGAGTCAGGGATGATAGCGGCAGGGTATAAGGATTGGGGGGAGGTACAAAATCAGGTTGCAAGAGGGTGGTGTTGAGCAGGCTTCGGCTGGCATGTTGTGTGCAAGGGCGGGGGTTATGTGTGAGCAGCTGTATGACGATCCCACAACAAATCAAACCGTCACAAGTGATACAATTACGGGATAACCATAAGCAACAGATTAACAAAAATCACTAAAAATTAAAATCATTTTGCAAAGAGATCCATTTTTAGGAAACTATTAAGAAGAGAACCAAAGTACTACATACATCATGATTCACATTGTACATACCCTGTACCATTTCATCTCGAGGATAACATATAACAATTGCAATACTAAGATTATACATAATCAACATAAAACCTCGAGGCATACAAGACAAAATCTCAGATCGTTCATAAACTGTTAAGTACTGACTCCAAGGACCTGAGAGTATAGAGATAACACATATGACTTCTATCTACAAGACACGACATGCAATACACTCAACCTGAGATGCTACTGCTGCCCCTGAAGCTGTTGTCCTCCCTCGACTGTATGATCCCTACCTCCTCGTTCGCATCCACCTAAAAATATTGGTGACCAACGGGGTGAGACCTATGTCTCAGTGAGAGATATAACTCTCTGCCAATAATATTACTATCACAGAAAAACCATATAAAACTGGGTAGAGGATTCTTTTACATTAACAAGCATTATTTAATCATTGTTTAAGTAGAGTAGAGCAATATCATCTTTTGAAGCATTGTAGCTATATATGATAAAGCAATAAATCATCTATTCATTTTATAAGGAATATGAAGCTAATGTATAACATCTATCCATTTAAGATGTATAAAGGAAATGTAACATCTACCAATATTTCCATAATCAATTCTTAAGTAAATACGCTACATGACTGATTACATTTTTACAATCACACTTATGCCCTGAGGAGATGTGGTATACCGCTCATGCTCCAATCGACCACAACTCCGTAAAGCATCGATACCATACAAGGTCAATGGAAGAGCCTACTACCATGACCTCTACCGGCTCGGTCAGTGCGAGACCACTAGCAGGACATCTCGTGTCAACTGCAATTAGCTTACCAGGGTATACTGGTATCTTTGCTATAGAGCTACAACCGCAACATGCACTCTCTTCAGGGAGATTTCAGTTATCCATCCCCCACATTCACCATCATTGGGAGATTATGATACATCCATCCCAAAATTACAATGAAAGAGATCTCACATCAATCCCTCATTAGGGCGTAAGGATATTCGCGTCCATCGCCCCCACATATTAAAAAATATGCCTCCAGGAAATCCCGTGGGAAAACCCATTTCACCATTCAGCAGCTACTGACGTTGATAGATCTATGGTCAGGGCACTACATGATGAGATTGCACTTGATTAATTAGGTGCATTACAATATCTTTTATCATCAACCAAGTTTCAAACATAAATTATATAACAAATGCTACAAAGAAAAGTGTAATACAACTATCAAATACTTTTCTAATCTTTGGAACACATAACATTCATGATCTCAATCCCTTATCTCATTACTGGGAATTCTCATCCCTTAGCATTATCATCATCATGATTACTAGATTTGGGTATTCAAACTGTGATACACTGTCCGAACAAAACGTCATTAACTAAGAAGAAGCAATCATTAACAGTGGATTATTGAAAATCACTAAAAATTGAAACCATTTACAAAGAGATCCAAACACAGGAAAACTCTTTTATCAAAAACCAATGTATTTTATTTACATCCTGGTTCATAAGTACATATCCTGTACCATCCATTCTCGAGGGTTACAAGCATCAACTGCTCTGTTAAAACTATACACAGGTAGCAAAAGAACTTCGAGGCATCAAGCCAAAATCTCAGATTGATTCATTAAAAGTACTAACTATTAACTCTGAGGACCTGAGAGTACAGAGACGACACATAGGACTCTTGACTACATAACATGATAGACACTATCTCCACCTGAGATATTACTGTTGTCCCTGCTGCTGTTGTCCTTTCCTTTCTTTATGGTTTCTACTTCCTTGTCCGCATCCACCTAAAAATGTTGAATCCCACGGGGGTGAGACAATTGTAAATTGCCCCAGCGAGAGATATAACTCTCTGCCAAAAACATTATTATTGTACTTTAATAAAATAAAACTAAGTAGAGGAATCATATATATTCAACAACAGATAGATCAATGTCTAAACAGATTAGAGCAATATTCTTATTCAAAGCATTTCAGCTATAACTTGATAAAGCAACATGTCACTTATCCAATAAGGAATTAAAGAACTTGTATAACATCTATCCATCTAGGATATGTTAAGCAAAGTAACATCAACCAGTGATTCTCGTATTTCAACCTTAAGTAAATATGCTACATGGCTGATTACATTTTACAATCACACTTAAGCCCTGAGGAGGTGAGATATACCTCTCATACTCCAACTGACCTTTTCTAAGTCGAGATCGGTACCATACATAGGTCAATGGAAGATACAAACTCCAAGACCTCATCTGTCTCGGTCAGTTCGAGAACAAAATGCAGGACATCTTGTGTTCTGCTAAAATAGCTTGCCAGGGAATAGTGGCATCTTTGATATAGAGTTATAGCCCATAGCATATACTCTCTTCAGGATATGGCCCGTAGCCAATGCCTGGTATTATATTGAGGAGTCATGGCCAGTAGCCATACTCTTATTGGGGTATGGTCCGTAACCAATCCCAGGCATAGGACATGGCCCGTGGCCATTCCTATGGGGCATAAGGATATGTTTGCCCATTACCCCCACATATTAAAAAATATGCAGTCCAGGTTATGCTGCGGAGCAACCTGTTTCACCATCATCAACTACTGACGATGATGGATCTATGGTCAGGGCTCTACATGATAAGATTTCAATTAATTAAGTGCATTACTATATTCTTTTAGCATCAACCAAGTTTCCAAACATAAATTATTTTAACATATGCTACTAAGAATGTGTAATACTTCTATCAAATACCTTTTGAAGCTTTGTAAAGAATTGGGATCTCATCCCCTTATCACATCATGGGCATTCTCATCCCTTAACATCTCATCATCATGATTATGGAATATGGGTATTCAAACCCTTAGTACCTCAATGAACATTGTTACCACTTATCAGGTAACTTTTCCTTCAGGTCATCTGACCAAGGTATACATGATACTTGCTACATAGGATCTCACATGGCTAACAAAGCCCATTAAACAACTTGTCACCTCTCACTAGGCAACAATTAATATAATGGCTCTCAAATCCAATTAAACATTTTGTCACCTCTCATTAGGCAACAATTAATATAATGGCTCTCAAAGCCCATTAAACATTTTTATCAAATAAACATCATAGCTCATACCTGGCTATGCTCATCATCTTATGAAGTCTGCATGATTAGTATACATGATAACAACCATATTAATTACATATCAACATTATGCAATGTAAATGTAGCATCACTATTCCCTTATTAGGGTTAGGGTTTCCCAACTCATGTCAATTAGGGATACTCATCCCATTACCCAAAATTAGGGTAATGTTTTATCATCATATTGCCCAAGATTAGGGTTTCATGCATTTTAACCCAAATTAGGGTTTCACATACCTTCACCCTGTATTAGGGTTAGGGTTTCATATAGCATTACATAGCATCACCCTGGATTAGAGTTTCACATCACATCACTGTATTAGGGTTTCACATCACATCACTACATTAAAGTTTCACATGACATCACCCTAGATTAGGGTTTCACACATCATTATCTTGAATTAAGGTTCCTCATAACTTTTCCCCAAATTAGGGTTTCATGTAACTTTACCCGAAATTAGGGTTTCAAGAAGCATCCTCTTAAATTAGGGTTTTTCATTATATTACCCTGAATTGGGATTTCTCATATCATCACCCTAGGTTAGGGTTACACTATTACCCTAGATTAGGTTTTCACCTAGCATTGCCCTAAATTAGGGTTAGAGCTCATCAACCTTCTCGATTAGGGTTTCATGATCTCTTTATGAAGGATCATACCCTAATTACATATCCTATTCATGTTAAAAGTATTGAGGCTTAACCACTACATGATTATTATACATGTAGGAATTCCTCTCTCTCTCATCCTCTCTAGGATGTTGATTTCTTCAAACTTGATTAGATTAGGTCAACCCTTCATTGAAGTACATACATTTAGGGTTAACAAAATGTATTGAGATATTGCTTCCATAAGCATCAAAGGTTAACCCCTCTAAGGGTACTAATCACCCTAGTACCTTAAAGGTACAACCATTATAATTATCTTTGATATACATCATTAACATTCATGGGGTTAGTTGATCTACCATCTCATTAGGTCTTTAAACGGTTTTGACTACATTGATTCTCCAAACGGTTTTGACCCCTTAATCCTTCAAACGGTTTTGGGACCCCTTTGCCCTCCAAACGGTTTTGAAACTGTTTGGGCAGCTAGGGTTGAGACCATTTGCCCACCAAACGGTTTTGAAACCATTTAGGTACTCAACTCATGAAACCATTTGATCATATATATCTTGAAATCGATTGGATCCATTAACAATTCAAACCGAATGGATAATTTAACTTGAAACCTAATGGACCTCCAAACGGTTTGAAGACCGTTTGATCCCAAACGGTTTCAAGACCGTTTGATCCCAAACGGTTTCAAGACCGTTTGGTCCAAATCACCTTGAAACCGAGAGGATCAACTAGGGTTTTCTTTAATCAATTCAATTAGGGTTTGCTTCATTGAATCACTTATCAATTAGACCCTTGAGAGTACATCAAATTATGACCCTTGGATCTCCAACCATCCATCACATCCCTTGATCTCCAAATGGTTTTGAGACCATTTGGTTTCAAACGGTCTTGAGACCGTTTGCACAATCAACCATAAAATCGATTCAATTCAATTAGGGTTTCTATCATTTCAACCCGATTAGGGTTTGTAGCTAGTGGATTATCCATTACTGAATCAATCAATTGGGGCCATTGGATCATCATCCAACTACATCAGCAATTGACCCCAAATGGTCTTGAGACCGTTTTCCCTCATCGATTCAATTCAAATAGGGTTTCAATCACTTCAACCCAATTAGGGTTTGTAGCTAGTGGATTATCCATTACTGAATCAATCAATTGGGGCCATTGGATCATCATCCAACTACATCAACAATTGACCGTTTGACCTCAAACGGTCTTGAGACCGTTTAGCCATCAAATTGCAAACTGTTTACTCATGATCTTTGTTGAGGTGTGTGCTAAGATGACATCATCATCTTCAATCTTCAGACCTTCGAAATATGCTGTGATCTTTGTGGTGATTTCAATAATTAATCAAAAGGAAATTCGAGAAGGATAAAGGAATCAACATATCACTACCAAAAAAACATGAATTAGCTACAATTTATCTAACTACATATGTTCCATTTGTAGTCAATAACTACTATTCTTTATACATTATAAAAATGTAAGTAATACAAATATAGTTAATGGTAATGACTACAAATTTGACTACAAATCTCGTTTGAACTCATATACATATCTTTATGTATATATCCTAAAAATTAACATTCTAACTTTTCATTGGCGCCAACATTCCCTCCCGGGCCTCCCCTTTCATCCAACCTGCGCGCGATAGCCCTCTTTTGTCTCGCGCGATCGCTCTGTCTTCCCTAGCTAATCGGTCATCCGGAGGATCGCAACGTAGCTCTGTAACCGGTCATCCGCATGCCAAGGAAACCCCGATCGGCGCTCTCCAACTGCGCTCCCCCAGCCGTAGAAGGACACCTTGGCGCGGCCGTCGACATCAACGATCATCAAGGCAGGCGGTCGTTTCCTCCTGATCGCCCGATTCCACCACCCGGCAGCCTGAGGGGCACGACATCTCTCCAGCGTTGCCGCCCAGCAGCCTGAGGGGCACAGCATCTCTCTAGTGTCGCCGCCCAGCAGCCCGAGGTCACGATCTCTCCTACTCGCCACCCAACAACAGCCAGACGTCCAGGTTAGTCTTTACCTACTTTCCACTTTATCAAACATACACGAACTCATTGCATTCGTGAGCCTATCAGAGAAAAAAGAAAGTACAAGGTACTTCCCAAGGAATATGCCTCTAGATGTGTTAAGAATATTGGATAAAAGTTGTTCATTAGAGATGAAACTACATTTTAGCATGATCATTACTCTACTAACTTTTAGACCAGATAAGGCGCATCATCCAAAGTGTCTTTAATATTTACAACATTGTCCTCACTAGCCTCGACAAGGATTTATAATTCTTGAACAAAAAGCATTATGTGGTATTGAACAATCCTTGGATGCTTTTAAGGGTATTATAAGCATATTGTCTTTAGATGCCTTAAACAAACCATTAAGCCCCTCCATAGATATGACAAACAAATAAGGTGCTATGGGTTCACCTTGAAAAATCCCTTCTTGTGGCTTGAAAAAATGGGTGGGATCCCCATTAATGAGAACTTGCAAATTTGTATAAGAGAAGACCTCCCTTAGATATTGAATCTAGACCTAGGAGAATCCCATTATTTGGAGTATGTAGAAAATGTGATCCATGTTTAAACAGTCATAGGCCTTGCAAAAATTACTTGGATAGAGAACTTCCCATTCCCCTCTTTCTTCTTAGAATCATTTAGTAATTCATTAGACAATATGATAACATCTCAAATGCTGCAATCTTAAATGAAGGAATGCTAGTTTTGATCGATCAGATTAGGAAGAACAATCTGAATCATGTGGGCTAAGATACTAGATATAACTTTATACAAGAAGTTGTAGAGATCAATAGGTCTCCATTTTTTGATATGAGCATCCCTTTTACCTTAGGAATAAACATCAAAAAGGAGCGATTCACCTCTTTAAGAAGTCTACCTCTTGAGAAAAAAAAATTAAAATAGCTCGAACAATATCATTACCCATAATAGGACTACATGTTCAGTAAAAGTAGGCATTAAAACCATCTAGACTATGACACTTGTCCCCATTAGCATCCTTAATGACCTTTCCTATCTCTTTCCTAGTGATATATATCTTCATAAATCTTTCACATGTTCATCCTTTAGTGTAGAAAAGTCAATATTGTCAAGAATCTCATGCTTTATCTGGTCTTATTCTTGAAATGATTAGCATAGTAATCAACAATATGCTCCTTAATAGTATTTCCATTCTGTGTCATAATACCATTGACATCCAAGCAGTTGATAGCGTTTTGGCCCTTCTAGTTTGAAAAGAAGTGTAAAAAAAATCAGAATTCTTGTCTCCCAAAGAGATCCAGTGAATCATGGATTTTTGTTTGAAAAGACATTCCTTGCATTTACCTCTATAATAGCTTCAATTCTTTTTTAAGTTCTACCTCTCAGAGCAACATCACTAGGTTCATATCTACTATACAGAGGGCCTATCGAGCTTCAAATTCTTTGATTATAACATTTTCATTAGCATATCCAAAAGATTCTCTACTCCATTAAGAAAGAGCATCTTTACAGACTTCAGCTTCTTACAAATAGTATATATTGGGTTACTAATGACTTCAATAGACCAATCTTCATTTACAATATTCAAGGAGTCCTTATGTGAAGTCCAAGCATTTATAAGACATAGTGTAGTGTTTCTTTCACTTCTAGAAACTCCACCATGAATGATTATCTATTTGTGATCAATATGCAATGTTAGGGATATTCTCACTTTAAATCCTAGGATAAAAATTGGTGATATGGACATTGGAAAAAATCTTTCAATTATTGATAACGTGACTCTAATTCCTCTTTGAATATCACCAAAGGTAAAAGTTACTCCTTCAAATTTATCACTATCAGATTTTTATAAAAAATGAAATCATTAAATTCAGCCATGCATCCTACAGAAGGATCTCCTCTTCCCAGTCTTTTAGAAGAAAGCCTCACAACATTAAAATCACCTAGAGCGAGCCATTTGTACTTCTAGTACAAATACTTGAACTTGAAATGGTCATCCCAAAGAGAATATATTTTATTATCATTGTTATTCCCATAGATATATAAAAGAATGAAATCTTCACCTATAAAGTTGATTCTCATGTTAAAGCATCGATTAGTACAATCATTTTTATTGACAACAATTTGAGGAGGATCCCAGCAAACTACAGTCATTCCCAGGGAATGAGTGTTAATATTAGAAATCCAATTACAACCATTCTAGATATTGTCTGTAACTATATTAAGATTCTTCCTTCTAAATTTAGCTTCCAATATAATAGCTATAGGAGACTCAACTTTTTGATACTATACTGAACTTCCTCTTGATATCTAGGATTATTCAAGGCAATAAGTTAAAACTTATCCTTTCAAAATGTTACCTGGATGGAGTGGTGGCCTACCACTTACAATAAGTGAACCAAATCCCAACTCATCTATTCTAAATATATTACCAAATTCATTAGGATAAAATATTTTACAACAGTTTCTCTTTGTTTGATTCACCAAGCAGAAGCAGTTTCTGGAACTTGTTTTTAAAAAGCTAGTTCTTACAGAGTCCCATGCCTCATAGATGAATGAATGCATAACTTTATGTGTTGAGAGCAATACATTTTTTCAACTGTGTTAATAACTACTTGAAATCTATTTTTATATCTAATCATGATCCATTTGAATGACTACCTTTTATCTTTGTAAATATATTTTAGTAATCTTTGAGTTGTCGAGTTGTACTGGTTTAGTAGAACTGAATAAATTATTTGGTCGTCTTTGATCGTATTGAAGTTATGAATACTTCCTAGGACATAGCTTTCTTGTAAAGTACAATTGTAAATATATTTTAGTAATCTTTCATTTGTTGAGCTGTATTGGTTTAGTAGAAATGAATAGCTCATTCTGTGGTCTTTGATAGTATTGAAGTTATGAATATTTCCTAGGAAATAGTTTTCTTATAAAGTGCGGAAAAAGCATATATGGTGATCCTATTTTTTATCATCAATGTCTGGACCGCCAAGGTATCACTGTGTACCAACTAGGGGTCTTTTGCATCGTAAGGAAGGTGTGGTGAAAGAAACTAAATTCCTAGATGTCTACAGAGCCACCAATGTTAGTTCTATAGCACGTAATGAAGTTACTACAGTTGGATTAGATACAATGGCTAGATTAGTTTCTTGTGTCTGACAATTATTGAGTAAAGATAAGATAATGAAAGTATGAGAAACATTAGTGGGTGGCATACCTCAGGCTTCATCCATGACACACCCTAACCCTCATTCATGATGAAACATGGTTTTAGATCTTTTCTAGGATAGGAACTTTTGCTGGCAGGTAACATCACCAAAGCAGGGCGCCGAATTCTGGATGAATAATGAGATGGCCACTAGGAGTAATTTTTTTTAAAAATCACATTTGACTCATTCAATTCAGTGGCATTTTTTTAACCATCATGAATATACAATACATAACTGGTTAGAAAGAAAAAACCAATATATTCACACTAATTAAAGAATGAAATTTTCATCGAATATCATTTTCATCCTAGAGTCATTGACTTCAATGCCATGATGTTTAGAACAAAGTTACATAAATGAAAGCTCATTCACACATGAAATTACAGTTTGCCCCCTTCCAATACCATGACTTATTGTAATTTAGATATGAAGACATCCATCTTGTCATAAATTAGTATCCATATTTAACCTATTTGATGACCTATATGAATTTGGTAACTGAAAGCAAGTAAGAAGGCAGTATTTGACATCTATATTCATTAGTTTCTAGAATATCTTCAGCAGCATGAAATTTGACTTGTTTAAGCTGATTTTGGGTTGTGGTCATGATCCACCTCATGAGAAGCAATCCTAACATGTGTGGAAGATTGGACATTTCTTTGTTCTTATGCTAGGTGTATGTACAATTTACGAGTAGATTCATATACCTCTTATAGTTTGAATTGTACTCTGTTATTATTACCATACAAGTATGGTTTTTTTATGCTAGATGAAAGGCAAACCTCATGAACCATTTTAGTTATAATCATTGATAAACCAATACAACCAGACTGATTTTATACATGAAGAGAAAGTTTTCACATGTTGAGGCATGTTCTTAGACACACTCAAGCTATGGTTTCTTTCTTACCATGTCTAGACAGTAATCAAATTATAATACTTTTTCATGTACTATGGATCTACATGAGGTAGGTCTCTGAAAAATATCTTATAACATTTTATAGGATTGCTAGACAGCTATTTTTTGTGGTATCTTAAAAAGTCGGAAAGTAATTGTTTTTCTGAAAAGTGTAAACAAAATGAATTCATATTTTTTGATGCATAAAGGCATGATTATGTTTATCTAAAGAACTAGTGTTGATGGGCCAATTAAAAAATATAGATGGACTTTTAAAATTTCAGTTTTTTTTACAAACTGAATCTTCAAATTTTCAAGTGTTCTGAACTATACGTACTTGTACCATTATCATAGTGTTTTCATCCCTTAAAACTCCTTCCATCTCTTATAATTTTAATCTATTCCAAGTATCATGTTTAACCAAAAGTCAATCATGGACACTGTATATAGGTAGGTCTGTGTATCAAATTCTATATAAAATAGGTACATGTCTCAAGCTAACACTGAATTAGAAAATCTTGCCTGTCGTTGCATACATACATAAAAAATATGTATCGGTGTCATTTTTTGAAAATTTAGCAAATACTTAGTAATCTCATATCATTATCCATTTAATTAGGGGACCTCTTTGGTTAACAACTGACAATAATCTTTTTTCTCTTAATCCCAAGTGACAACAATCTACAATGTCATATGACTGCGACACAAACAATGTGTAACTCTCTTTTATAGCCTATACACTAGCACTGATATTCATTGGTGTCATTTATGATTTTGATGGTATTCACTAATATGGACTCTTAATTTAGCACCATGCTCTTTAGAAGTCTTGATTTGGATTAGCTTGTATGTCGGATTGATGCAATTTGTAGTCTCCTTGATGGTTTTTGCAGTATCTATACTTCTATTTGTGGTACTTATAGCTTCTGAATGTTGAGATGTCAGCTCATGATTGTGAGGGTTCTAAATTCCATTTGCTGTATGAATGCCCTCATTTTTTTGTAGGATATTGTGCATAGTTAGGTTTTTAGGAACAAGATGGAGATTCTGCAGATTGACTAGTTTTACTCTTGAACTGGGTTGCACTAGAAGAGTGGGTTGTTGTCCTCTATAGCCTATACTGACACATATGTGCAACCCTACTGAAATCTTATTCTAAATAATATACATAAACTCCTTATAGAAGAACCAACCAGAATTTATGTAAGCCGAGAGAGCCAGAGCAAAAAGATGTTTGGCAGGCAAATGGAAAATGCATAAAACTGACCTACATATAACTGCTCATTCCATTCATGAGATGACTCTTCACATAGTAGACTACCACTCCCCTAAAAGAGATGAGTCTCTACATAACCATTGAGCTCAGGTTTTTCATGTGCTTGTATAACAACCTATATGTATATGTTATACATGCATGGCTTACGTTCTTACATGCTAACTCAATTGTATTCTGTACAAGATAAAACTATTTTGATATTTATTGCCAATACGTCATAGATAAATAGATATATACATGGCTTGTCAAAGTATTATGTAGTATATAATGTATAATATGATCGGTATTATACTTTATTGATTTTCTACTTATTTATATATTTACATTTTCATTGTGTTAAATTTATGTATAGTTTTTTACCTTCTTTATTATTAATTTTTTTAAAATCTTTCTGTTTGATTAATAATTTCTACGTATATATTGATTATATTGATGTGTTTACTTACATTTATCTAGGGAAGTATGATCGACAAAAGCTGGATAATTGAGGAAGACAGGACCAATACAAAGTACTTAACTGGGGTAGTCAAATTCATAGAGGACGCTTTCAAAAAATGTAGTAGGAATGAGACTATCTTATGCCCTTGTAAAAAGTGTCTAAATACACAAAGACACAACCGTCAAGTGACAACCGAGCACCTGTTATGGAATGGTTTTTTCAGCAGCTACACTGATTGGATTTTTCATGGTGAGACTTCTTCTGATGCCACAGAAGACTCTTCTATGCAAGACAACATGCCGTTTGATGATATGAGAGACATGTTGCACGATGCATATGGAGTCCAAAACTGTCGAGAAACTATGGACAACGACGACGATGATTCATTTGTATTTGTTGACGACGAAGAAGCTGAGCAATTCTACAAATTGTTAGAGATTGCTGCACAAGAGTTGTATCCTGGAAATAAGAAATATTCCAAGTTGTATACCGTCGTGAGGTTGTTCCATATAAAATGTAGCAATCATTGGAGCAATAAATCATTTACTGAGCTGCTCGAACTTTTGAAGGATTTGCTTCCTGAGGGTGACACGTTGCCTGGCTCATACTATGAAGTAAGGAAAATAATTAGGGACCTTGGTCTTGACTACGAGAAAATTGATGCCTGTATAAATGATTGCATTTTGTATCGCAAGGAGTTTGCAAATAATACCTCATGCCCGCGTTGTCATGTTTCTAGATATATAGAGACTGAAACTGATGTAGACGGTGCACAAAGTATGGGAATTAAAAAGAAAAGAGTTCCTTGTAAAGTTATGCGCTACTTTCCCTTGACTCCTAGGTTGAAGAGATTGTTTATGTCCTCTAGAGTCGCACCACTAATGCGGTGGCACGATGAAAGTCGCACCAAGGACGGAGTTTTAAGACACCCAGCAGATTCACCTGCATGGAAGACATTTGATAACATGCATGCTGATTTTGCATCTGATTCTCGTAATGTGCGTCTTGGTTTAGCATCTGACGGATTTAATCCGTTTGGCATGATGAGTAACTCATATAGTATTTGGCCAGTCATATTGATTCCGTACAATTTGCCACCATGGTTATGCAAGAAGACACCTAATTTTATCCTTTCTATGATAATTCCTGGTCCAACTCAACCAGGAATGAAGATAGATATCTACTTACAACCTCTGATTGAAGAGTTGAAAGAACTGTGGGATGTTGGTGTTGATACCTACGATGCTGATCGTAAAGCTGTATTCAAATTGCGTGCCGCCTTACTATGGACGATAAATGACTTCCCTGCCTATGGTTATTTATCTGGTTGGAAAACTAGTCGGTATGATGCATGCCCTGTTTGCAATAAGGACACATGGTCTATTAGACTACCACATAGTAGGAAACAATGTTTCATGGGCCACAGGAGGTTCCTTCCGATGGATCATAAATTTCGTAGGGATATGTCCTCATTTGATGGAAAAGAAGAATTAAGACCTGCTCCAAAGATGTTGTCTGGAAATCAAGTTTTAGTTCAAACCAGAGATGTAGACAATATGCCTTACAATTGGAAAAAACAAAGCATTTTCTTTGAGTTGCCATACTGGAAGTACAACCTTATTCGTCATAATCTTGACGTAATGCATATTGAAAAGAATGTATGTGAGAGTTTGATTCACACGTTACTTGGGATGGACAAGTCAAAGGATAATGAAAAATCACGTTATGACCTTTTAGAGATGGGAATAAGACCTAGACTGCACATTATCAAGAACGGAAGTAAGAATATTATTCCACCTTCTTGTTTTACTTTGAAAAAAGAGGAAAAAGAATTATTCTGTAAGTTTTTGAAGTCTGTACGGGTTCCAGATGGTTATTCCTCCAATATGTCGCGAAATGCACGCATCAAAGAAAGAAAATTGTTGGCATTAAAGAGTCACAACTACCATATATTAATGCAACAATTTCTGCCATTGGCTTTACGGGTAGCGTTGCCGAGCAAGAACGTCATAACTGTGATAACTGAGTTGTCTAGATTTTTCAAAGACATATGCTCAAAAGAGATAAATCCATATGCTATTGAGAAGTTAGAATCTAGAATTGCGGTGACTCTATGCAACATGGAGAAGATTTTCCCGCCCTCATTTTTTGACATAATGGAGCACGTGGTCATTCATCTTCCACGAGAAGCTAAGATAGCTGGACCACCATTTTATCGTTGGATGTATCCAGTGGAAAGGTAGTATGTTTTTACTATTTGTTTCACTAAAATTTTATCAAATATATTTTTTGATTTTAAACAAATTCTATTTATCATTATAGATACTTGAAAACTTTGAAAGAATATGTGAGGAATAAAGCTGCTCCAGAAGCTTCCATAGCAGAATGTTACCTGGCAGACGAATGTGTAACATTTTGTTCAAGGTATCTCTCCGGGGTAGAGACAAGGTTCACAAAATTGGCTAGAAATGATGTTGAAGATGACGATATTGTTACTGATGATGATTGGTCTATATTTTCACACAAAGGGCGTCAAATAGGAAAGAGTATTCCTGTTTATCTTGAAGATGTGATGCTGAAAACTGCACATCAGTATATTTTATCTAATTGTGTTGCAGTTGAACCGTTCATGGAGTGAGTTCATTAAATTATTAAGAAATATGCATGCTCACCGTTAGATGTTTGTACACACGACTTATGTACTTGTTAGCAGGGAACACGTTCGCCTCGTGAAGAAATTGAATCCGCGTGCAAGACATTGGGAAATCAGTAATATTCATATGAACACTTTTAGTGATTGGTTTAAGAAGCATGTAAGTCTATAACATTAATTTCATTTAATATTGTTAGAGCATTGTATTAATAACTCAATTCATAATGTATACAGATTGAAGAGAAGGCCAAGTCAGAAAATTTGCCATCAAATCTACTAACTCTAGCTCAGGGACCACAAAATATGGCGAACAAATACAATGGATATGTAACAAATGGATATAGATTTCGAACCAAGGAGGGGGAACATGGTAAAAAAACCCAGAATAGTGGGATAATGGTGAATGCCCAGACAGAAAGTTTTTCCAGTTCCAAGGACAAAAATCCTAAATTGGGTCAAGTTACATACTATGGGGTACTCCGAGAGATTTTTGAGATTAGTTACTATGAGCAACTGAAAGTTGTACTGTTCAAAGGTGATTGGGTCAATGCAAACAAGGGCGTCAAAAAAGATGAAAATGAATTTACAATGGTCAAATTAAAACTCATTGACTTAATTGAAAATCCATTTGTATTGGCCTCTCAAGTACAACAAGTCTTTTATCTGGCTGACATCAATCACCGTGGGTGGAGCTTTGTCGTGCAGACGACACCACGTGATACTTATGACATGGATGAGAAGCTTACTGAAAATTTCATGGATGGGACATGTGTACCTGAAGATTCTCATGCAGATGATTGGGAATCTATTTTTAGCGATGTTTCTGATGGATCTTATTTGGTTAGAGAAGATATGGAGGGTGTAACTTTTTACGATGGCAAAAATGATGAGCAACTTGATTGAGATCGTTGTGATCTATCATATGTAGTTTTTAATATTTTGTATCTTGATGTAGCGTTATAAGCATTTAGTTTTATGTATTTATTATTAATTATCAATACCATTGTTCTTCCTTTAATATGCATTCTATTTCTCTTAAAATTTGCAAACTTTTTTTGTTCTCAATAATCGAATCAGCAACTGTTTTATAATGTTTATATCAGGTAGCCCCTACAACCATTAATATTTAACTATATTTTTATGGTTATAGTTTTGTTTTATTAATATTTGTTATGCATTATATTTTCAGGATGTTGAAAAGACGTTCACAATTGTTGTCTGCACGAGAAACTGATGATGCAAACAATGGAGTAATTAAACAAAAATTGGCAGGTACGGTGACATATAATTTATCTATTATCATTTTGTACTTATAGTTGTAAGATTCTGTCTTAATATTTATCTTTGTAGGAATGTCTAAACGATTGCAAATGAATGGAGGCTATCTTGGTTCAGTTAATGCTGATTTGGGAATGAATGGAGGTTATCTTGGTTCTGTTAATGCTGATTTGGGAATGAAAGGAGGATATCTTGGTTCAGTTAATGCTGATCTTGGAAGTTCTAAAGCTGAGTTGAGTAATAAAACTAATAAAAAGGTTGGTGCATCATCTGTTTTCAGCAGCAAAAATGTTGAAGTACACATCAGAAAAGAGAAGCATCAGCATGTGTCAATGATAAATCAGGATGTTCCAATCGGTGGAAGGATGTCTCTGTTAAACAACCATACAAGAACTGATCATTGTGTTGATAATGCCAATATAAATCATGAGGTTGGAGCTGATCATAGAAATTCTTTGACAAACAATAGCATCAGAGCTGGTCATTCTATTCATAAGGCTAATTCTTTGGCAAACAATGGTACCGGAGTTGGTCATTCAATTGATACATCCAATATCCATCATGAGGTTGGAGCTGGTCATAGGGATTCTTTGGCAAATAATGACATGAGAGCTGATCATTCTGTTGATAATGACAATATAGATCATGAGGTCGAAACCAATCATGTAAATGATGAGGACTTCGAATTGGTTGATCAAGAAACTACTGCTAATCATGATGAAGGTACATAACTTTCTAATCAACAATTTACACCAATTAGCTATTACCTAATATTTTAGCATTTATATGTATATTTTAAAAATAATTGCCTCATATTGTTTTAAATTTTTAGGTGGTGTTGTGTATAATAAAAAACGAGGCTATTCTAAGTGTCTTCGATTATGGAGTAAGACAGGGGATGCAAAATTACCAATCACATTGGATGAAAATGGAGAACCAATTGGACCTCATCAAAATGACTTGTCTTCTTTTTTGGGAACAATTGCTAGAAATTCACAACTGGCACCCTTGGATTACTTGGATTGGCGACAAGTACCAGCTGGAAAGAAAACTGAAATATGGAATTATGTCTTGGTAATATATTTTAATAAAGTGTTATTGAAGCGTATATTTGTTATATTCATTCTATTTTTCATTTAACAGAAGAAATTTACTATCGACTCAAAGGGAAAGAAATCAGTTCTATGCACAGTTAGGGATTGTTGGAGAAACTTCAAATCTGAAATCAAAAGAAAAAATTATATGCACCACAAAGACAAAACAGACAGACTTAATGATTGTCCTTCCCGTGTTGACCCATTGCAGTGGGCTTTTCTTGTGAATTTCTGGGACTCTAATGACGGAAAGGTAAGATAATTAGTTATATATGATGCCTTCTCTTAGTTTTCATTGGTGATAAGGTTAATGTTCATGAACTGCAGTTACGGAGTGCAAAGAATAGTATGAGTAGAAAGTTTGTTACCACACGACATACATCGGGGTCGATGCCCTATGCTTGTGTGAGAGCGAATGTGAGTGATTTTCCACATAATGATAATAATATCATAACACATTCACACTCTACTTATACTTTATTTGTGTGTTAATAACAGTTGCAACAAAAGAATAAAGGGGGTCCCGTTAGTCGATTGCAGTTGTTTGTTGCTACCCATAAGAAGAAGGACGGTACTCCTGTAGATGCAAAATCAGCTGAACTAATTGTAAGTATAAAATTATTCATGACATATTTGACTTTATTTGCTCAATTTTTTATCATCATTATGGTTACTGTTGTAGGAAAAGTTACAATCAGCAGTTGAAAACAATGATGCAAATCTTGATGAAGATGAAATTGCTGATCAAATATTGGGTGCAAAGAAGGCTCGTGTGAACCATGAGACTAATGAGTTTAGTCGGACATATGTTGAGGGTTTTGAAGGTACAGTCAAAGACCTACAACACATATGTGAGTCACAAAAAATAGAATTGTCAGATCTGAAAAAAAGACAAGAACATCTCGAAGCAATAATTTTGGGAAATTCAAGCGGGAGTGTTCCATTTCAAGCAAATCAAGTAATTATTCAAATTTTTAGTAATAATTATAAGTTATGATTTTATTAATTTCATAAGTGTTTTGTATTGTAGAATATGGAAACAACTAGGAATGAAGGAACACCCATGCCACAAAAGTCATGTAGCGGAACCACCATTACAGAAAGACAGGTTATTAAACAAAAAAACTCCTAATAACTTTGATTCTTGATATCTAAAATTTTACATTGTAATCCGTACAACTTATAGGTCATGAGGTTGTTAAGTTTCGATGATGGAACGTCAATTGTAGCTCAAGGACAAGTGATAGGCGTGAATCCTGACCTTGTAATAGGAGGAGGAAAGTTAGGGTCTGCATTTGCTACTGTTTGCATTGGTGTGGCAATTAAACCTGAAGAGCAACTGGTTAGACCATTTGACAATTATCAAATCATTGAAGATGCAATCGGGTCAATAATAGCTTGGCCAAAGAAGCTACTCATTGTTCGGTAATTTTTTTCTTTCAATGTGCTATAAGTGTAACATGTCTATATAATGGTTTTAGATAATTATTTTTGTTATTATAGGTAAAATGCTTGGAGCGAGGCAAGTGAGGCAAACAATAAAAGTTCCTTCAGAATTATGTAGATGCTATTTTTCATCTTTTCTATAGGTTTAGAATAAATTTTTTGTTTGATGTAAAGCTTGTCAATTCATTTGATATAGAAAGGATTGTCATCCGAACCACTATTACAACATTGTTTTCCATCTCTCTTGCTACATAAGACCGTGATATGAATATTCTATAGTATTGGTTAACATTTAGACCTCTTTTATGGCAAGGCTGCATTTCACACTTATGTATGTGATGTTCTCTAATATGCAACGATGCATGTGATGTTTCTGTTGGCTCTTTCTATTATTTACAACTAGTACATGATATCCTCTAGTGTAGGTCATGGTGGTGTTACAACAGTACATGATATTCTGCTTGAATCACGTCTCATGGTGTTACAGCAGTTCTTGGTGACCAATATATTTGTGGCAAGGAGTTATCCCCTGTTCTGAACATGTTTCTCTCTTTCCTTTTTTATCAGTCTCCTTCACCTCATGCTAATGTTTTTTATGCTCTCTCATGTGAAACTTTTAATTTTATCTAAAATACGCCAGCAACACTAATATCAGACACCAGGTGCCTGGGCTTAAGCACATTCTAATTTGATGTTGCATATCATATACTATATGATTCGATTACATACAGTCTTTTTCCAGATTTTAGAAAGTATTGGCCCATCTATGCAACAAGTTCCTTTTACTAGTCTTGTATGCTTCAAAAAGTTTGCTTTTAAAATAGAGTTGTCTGATGTCTTTTGCTTCTCTATTTAGTTACAAGAACCGTGTAAATTTAAGTGAAAAGATTGACAAGCTGAAAGACAAGTTTCTCTATCCATTTAAGGTTGCCCGCATCAAAAGTAGTTGAAATGCAAGATCGTTTGCCATTATATTTCTATGATGGAAGCACAAACGGAAATGACACGTGTCGAATCAAGTATTTTATAAATGGCCATTTATACATGCCTCTATACAACAAGTTAACACCTTGAGGTTATTCTGTTGTTGTGATAATTTCTGACTTGTGCGCCCGGACTTGTGAGTACCATGTTTTTTCCCATCATCTAGCTTAAAATCTCTTTTCTAAACCTATTTTCAGAAGGTTTTCTCTACTGCACTATCATCAATTAATCCCATAATACACTTCAACTGATGGTTATCATTTTTTGTATCTATTGCATTTTGGGTGAAAATCGATGTATGGGAGGTATAATATTGTTCAAGATGCTTGGAGGAAAAGCAACATCTTTCTATCTATCAATTGCTCAAGGGTTCAAGGTAGTAGTAGCGGTTAAAAAAGAAGTTCAAATCCTAATTTGAGTGCTCTTGAGCCATTGCAAAATGTGAGACCAATTAGATTTGTTGTACTCCAATTTCATTGGTTTTCTATATTTAATATTTTAAATGTGAGTGTAACTAGATTTGGGTTATGGTTCTTTGAACTGAAAGCCTCTAGAAAAATATGAGTGAGGAATACCCACACCCTCACATTCATCCTTGAGGTAGAGGCTTTGTCTTCCGTCTCTCTATTCCATGGTATAGAAAGAGTTACACCCTTTGGGGATTCAGTAAACCAATCTGTTCAGTCCAAGGTTTGTTCACATTGTTTCTTATATAGGAAATTATGTAGATTGGTTGGTGTATTATTAATTGGTTCATGCTGTATGTCTGCTGTATGTGAACATGCATTTCATTGAAGAAGGTTATAAAATATGAAGATTCTGAACATAATTATGCATAGAGACATATGCAGTATGAGCCTCACTCGGTGACTTTCACAGTTTCTTTCTTTGTTGCCGAATATGCAATTATTGTTGTGACTTCCGAAGCTTTTTTTGACGATTCTAAATTTCTATCGAGAACAGGAAACACAGAGCCATTGTTTAGGAGAATAAACAAACCTCAGGATAAAGGGATGCACTCATTGGTTAATCTTGGTAGAAAACAAAAGAACAAATTTAGTGTCGCTTGGTGGGATCATCTTGGTGTACATCGTGGATATGACCATTTAGTGAGACGGATGATGACTGGTGGAAGAAATAGAAAGAGTCAATGAGGGATATATAAGGAAAGAAAAGGAAAGCAAGTAGTGTATTACCTGCAAATAGAGGCAAGATCCGGAACACGATATTCTTTGAAATAACACATTTGACACGTTTATGAACTTTATGTTTGTTAGTCAAGTATTATGTATCTTTTACTGAGCATATCAATCGATTTGGATTTAGAATATTCATATTGCTTTATTATTGTACTCCAGTCCCGCTTCTTTATATAAGTCATGCCCTGTTGCTTTATATAGTTTCTAGTATTATGGCTCATTTCAGTATACTAAATCTACTGCATAAAGTCATGGCCTCACAGAAAAAATGTCGTCAATTACTCAGATTTTGTATCAAGTGCATGGAAGCATTTGTATGTCACACTTCATGGTAAAGGCCCTAGACATCTGGAAAGCTCCAAAGATTTCCATGCAGCTGGACCACCAAGCTTTGATCGTAGAGACAGATTGCATGTTGTTGACACATGGCTCCAGAGGTTTCTTGCTACTTACTTTCTTCTTTTTCTCAGTTTGCATCGATTAGTTTGTGATGAAAACATGGAACTTGGACGAAATTCTTACACTAGTGGGAAGGTTAGTCAGATTGGATCCACACAATTTCTTATGGTCTTCTTACTCAAAATTTCACTGATAACAAGAGATGTTTTGATTGTGCAGGTGAATCAAATATACTGCATATATCAAGGTGAGGCACTACTGTCACCATGGTATCATTTTCCAAAGTCTTAATGGTACATCTTGAGACACTAGTAAGGTAAATCAAATACTCAATTTCTACCAAGAAATACTCTAGGCTGGATTCTGGTATCAACCACAAACAATGTGGATTTTATTTTATTGATCTTAAGGGTTTTGTTTCTCAGTCAAATTACATAAGGTATGTATCTGCAAATTTAATATCCACCTTAATTTAATATACGAAGTTGTGAACAAGGCACTGCTTATGCATGAAGAAAAAGAATGACAAGATTCTTGACTTATTACAAGAGATTTATGGGAAAGGCCTGATAACAACTAGCCAGATGACATGAGGTTCTTAAGGGTCTAGGACAACCTTGATCATCTATCAACTAACCATATTATGGGTCTGAGTTATACTTAAGAAAGATCTTTACCTAAAAAGATGAATGTATCTGTGAATGCCCCTGTTAGAATGCTGATAAGTTTTGTGGACATGCAATTATTATGATATTATCATTTTTGATAGCAAAACCTATTTTTTAGAAGATTTATGTTTATCCCTACCTTAGATAGTCTAATGATATCTTTTTTGGTTTGGCAGAATGGCCATGTAAGCTTTCTCCTACAGTGTTATTGATGGTGAGCTTAATTATTATTGGCACCTTGATACATTCGGTGCTTGCCTGCTAGGTATGTACATGCTTTGACCATTTTCATCTTGTCATCTTGACTAATCACAAATGACAAATCTATTTGGATATAAGCTTTAATCATACAACCTATTAACTACTAGCATCAATCTACACATCTAGATTTGTTGTGCTAGCAGACACATTATTGTATCGTTATTTTAGAGAGAACAAAGAGCAAAAAAGGAATTAGTAGTTAGTAACTGTAAGTAATGAGAGACCACTGATTGTATATTCTATGATTGTAGCAGCTTTGACATGTTTTACAATATTACAGCAGCCTAGGGTTGGGCAGTTTCAACCACTTGACAGTAGAGATATCATCCTAGATATTACATCCTACTTTGCAGTCTTAGCCCTGTGACTCTTATAAGTGCTTCCACATAAATAAACCTTAGACCTTTGGATAATGTCATGATCTTGGATTCATTTGTGATCTGCTTTATCAGGTTGCCTTGCACGTACATCTCCTTTGGATTGGATGTTTCATACTTGAGCATCTAGTTCCATCATGCCTTCTCAACATAGTTTGTAGTCCAAGAATCAGTTAACTAGAAAATCTTTGCACTTGTTTGGGTTATCATCATTTGTGTGATGGATATGTATTGAATGACTATAGATATGTTACCCAAAAAATGACTATGGATATGTTGCACATAGGTATATCATCTGAATAGAAAGCTATTGTTGCATTTGGGTAGTGCCTTGAATACAAAACTAGGACATGATGATTCCATCAGATAATATTATGAATATATAAATAGTAAGAGTGATAACTAATAGGCCTTCCTACTATCTTGAGGCCAGAACTTCTGCCAGCATATGCTAAGTAATATGAATAATATCTTGTTATGAAATTTGCACCTGGATATGTAAAGCACAAACGAATTTATGCAAAAATAGATATTCAAATATTCATCGAATGGATTATGTTATCATAGCTGATCTGAAGATTGATGTTTGCACTTGGATTTCTGACTGTTGATGTTGTATTTCTGAAGTCACTTGGATTTCTAGCATCTGTCACCTAATTGATTTTATCTTCTTTAATATGAAAGATTAAATTATATGTCTTATTATGATCAATCTAACATGCAGCTATATATACTGAAATGTCCTTACTTTGCCCTGTAATTGGCTGGTCATATTATTTCTGATGTTCCTTGCCAATTAAGCATCAAGAACTTTACAGTTGTGTTTCACCTCCTCTACATCTAGTTTTTTGTATGAATTTTATAAAGATCTCATAGTACGTTATGGTGAAACTTCAATAAATCTAGATGTTGTTTATTTCTTTAAATGCTCATCTCCAAGCACACACTTTCACTTGACACCATAGATACATGTTATCTTGGACCATGGAACTTTTTGATTCCATGTAAACTCATCATCATCTGACTATGAATGCACTGATGAAGCAGTTCCTTATTGATAACATGTGGGGATATTTGTCTTGGTCAATTATTCTAATATATTCAAGCTTTATATTCAGGCATTGATCTACTGAATGAAGTTACTGACTTATTGAGTTACTGCTATAGGAAGATCATCATTCAGGCCCATTGTGCATTGAGTTGTGAGTGTCTATGTGTGCATCTAGGTACCGGCTTTACACTTGTTGTGTGCTTATTTCTCCCAATGATTGCACATCAATAGTTGGATATAATAGCTGAACTACATATCTCAAATATACTTTTTTCTTGATCTCACCATGGAAAGTTAGGAAATACCTCAAAATACACATGAAAACAATAAGCTGGGAAATTATGTATAGGTACATCTAAGTATTTTTTTTCCTTTATAACATTATAGTTAAAGTAGAAGCATACATTTTACATTATGTAACTCTTTTATATACTTGGTTGAATTTTGTCAACACTAAGTAAATTCACTTGGCTTATGGAGACAATGAAAATTGAATACAAGCAACCAACTACATAATTAAGTGCAGGTGTCATAGAAGTTGGAGAAACAACCATATCAGCATGAACAATTGATTACAACTGTCCCCTTATGTGTTCTCCTTCAGGCTTCCATGTCTCTCCTTGCAAGATGCATGTCCAATACCAGGACAACTAGTTATAGAAGTGACCATTCTTCCTAGCTAGCTTTTTCTAGTCAATTTCTCATTGCTTGATCCCAGATACCACTGTTGAGATCAAGACTCTAGATGGAACATCTCCTACTAATAATCACTGAATAATCAACGATGTCTATCAAAGTGAAAGGGAACATGCATTCAGGTCACAAATCCGTTATATCTTGGATTGTTAGGACTAGAACTTGATAGGAAAAGGGATAATAAGTTGCATTTAACAAAAACAAGTCTCAAACTAAGTGGTTGTTCCATATGTAACATCTCATGCAAGAATATGTGTAAAGAGGCTTCCACATCTAGTTCATATAGTGAAAAACCCTAGCTAACAGGAAAAGAGATCATATTATGACAGCTCAATTCTCATTTGAGAAGTTTTTTTCATCATGGCTTGTAATGGATCTATGCAGAGGTATCAGGTGTCCATAGAAGACTAGTTGTATTCTTTCTCATTTTAACACAAGCTGGGGACACCTTTTCGCAGTTCAGCTTTTCATTCCTTGAGGGAGTTTCTCAGCATGTTGACCCAAAGTTACCATTTATATCCTTAAGTAAAGGGCTTGAGCTCAACACCCTAAGGGTGATGTCTCAGATTATACCACAGACACTAGGGAATCCTCGCCAGCCCTTTGCTATTCTTTCTGGTCCTTCTTTTGCACTAGAGATAATGAATAGATTGCCAACAGGTAACTATATATCTAGAAGAATCATTAATGTGAACCTGCTGCTGATTACAAGTGTTAAGTTAATGTGTACTGCTTTACCCTTGCACTACTGGTTACCAGATAAATGTAGTTTATTTCTGTTTTAAAACGAGCAATTGACTATACCCTCATTAATGAATTTATTAGGATAAATATGATACACGCTTAATTCTTGAACCGGAATTTATTTATCTGCACCAACTACACATTTTTTTGCTTGATTCAGGAACAGTCTTGCCCCTTCTTTTGTCCTATAGCAATGGTTGTGGCGTCCAAAGACAAAAAGATGGCAAAAGCTATACAACAACTCCTAGCTTCACCGCAAATGAGGATCAGCTCCTCAAGGTACCTATTCTATAGAATATGCAGGATCGAATTTCTCTTCTTTGTTGATGTAGGCAATACACCAGACATTCTATTTTCTATCCCCAACATATGTGCTGTTATTACTATGGTTCTTTGGTACTTCATAATTGGTAAAGCTGTCGTCATAAATATTAACATGCTTGATGAAAAACTCACTGTACATATAAGTTACATCTGTTCATCTGCATCATCTAAATACAACATACCACTACTTTTAAATGTGATATCACATTTACATAACCGATGAATAAAAAATAAGATCATAGAACTTATTTTCCATGCTTGTAATATACTCCCCTGTCCATGGCGTAAACATCAACATTCAGAGTATTTAAGTCAGATGGTCAGTAGCTTCACTAAGGTCATTGATTTATATATGATGGGTCAACTACAAGATAAATACTTTCAATAAGTAGCCGTGTGTCCAATATGGACACGGTTTAGATACGGTGGCGCCTTGTCCATATTTTTAGCCTGAATAAAAGAGCGGACTTGTCTAAGATACTAGGGCATGCCTTGGACATGGCTAGGACACTTTCCAGGCACTGCCAAGCTCAATTAACAGTTGTAATTTCTGTTTTTGCGTATTTCTTCATGGAACCTCATATCACTGAGTCTCCTTTGTTCATATGTTGTAGGGTATGCTCTTATGGAAGCAATCATGTCTAAGAGCAGCAAATGAGCAGCTGCAATCACCAAGATGATAAAAGAAGCAAGCGATAGTAGTAGGAGAAAATAGGATGGAACAGGATTGCAATGAGTAGAGCAATTACAAAGCAAACCTGGTTATAATCTCATTCTCCAACACAACAGAAAGGTTCTGGCAACTAATTTTCCATCTAATATGGTAAAGTTTAACACCAAGTTTCAATTTTTTAGGTATGTGCCATGAATAAGGTCTATCTGACCCAACCAACCTTTACAGCTTGCATGGTTTGAGGTTCTAAATTATAAACAAATTGATCCCTTTGTTGATCATTACTCAACCTTTCAGGTACGCTGGTTGATTTGTCCATTATCATTACTTAAGCAGTAATTGGTTTATCTTCTTAATACTCGGTCTTTCTCTTATGTGCTTATCCAAGATCAGATTCGTACTAAGCTCAAGTAAGTAAGCCAGGTGTTGCCAAGACCTGGATTTCCTCGAGTTTAAACACGCCAAAAATGATCCAGACAGGGAAACGACTCGGATGATCTTTGTCATACTACAAGGAAGAAGGCGAAGATCATGGTGCTGCAACCGCAAATACCAGAACAACATCTATCAACTTCTTTTCATGCCGAACAGATTACCGGTGGATTGATTGCTGACCCTATTTTAAGGAAGGCACAGGCGGAGATCCAACAAAGATTGCGTTCTGATGTAACTGTCCTCTGACGGCCTAAAAATGAGCATCGGACTTGTATGAAAGAGGTCTCTCGAGAAGATGAACCAGTCGAAGACATGACTGACGGAGTTGCAATAGAAAGGGCACAAGCACAAGCAAAGCAAGGATCGCCCCTTGTCAAGAGGTCAAGAGTGCTCCGAGGAGATCTCCCCATGCCTCCCGTGTCTATATTGGATCGTGTGTTAATGGATCGGCAGGAGGACAACGGCTCATGTGCCTCTTTACCAGAATTGGAACAGGCCGATGCGCTAATAAAGAGAGAAGCTCTTCTTTTGTTGGAGCATGACAATTCCAAGTATCCGACAGGTGAGGTAGCTGCTAACAAAAGAAAGAGAAGGTCTTGGCGTGCCTCTTGTATTCCTGAACTCCAGGTGTTCGACGAAAATGAACTGAGAGAGGCTAAGTCATTGCTGGAGCAGGAAACAGAACTTCTTCGTACTGAAATGAACCACAAAGATGCGTCTTCCGAGGACTTCTCCTAAAGCTCATTACACGTGCCTAGATGACCTCATACGGCCAATCTACCATTGTTTCCAACTGAAAAACTGGGGCTCTAAGAAATGAATCTGGTAAACCTTTTCTTCCTCTTCTTGGATAACCCATAAACGAATATGGAAAACTGAAAAGAAGGCCGGACGTTGCTGCAAAAAAAACTACTGAATCTGTACAGGGAATCGAAGCCCTCATGCGTCTACTGTAAATGACATAAGAGACAAATGTGGAACAGAGCAAGAGTATGCAGTGTTTTTAAGCTTAATAAATGGCTGCTGTACTAGGATTTCCCGAAAGAAGGGTTCCTAGAGAGTTAAAGTAGTGCACATTGTGTAATAGGGGCAAGGTATATGTCCTCCCCGTGTACATTTGACATTTCAATATAAATGAAAGTAATATTGTTGGCATAATGAGCATAACTTGGCTTAACTACTACAATTATATATATATATATATATATGTGTGTGTGTGTGTGTGTGTGTGTAGTAATTGTCGCCTTTCCCTACACATTAACTTCATATAAAATGTATTAACTTCATGTTTTTGCTACATGTTGACTATATATGAAATTGTAGTCATGCATTTAGCTATAATTATACTTATATTTAAATATGTAAGGACAATATCTAGCTACGCTTCCGGATACATATGAATTTGTAGCGAATGGATTATCTAACTACATATTTGAAAAATATAGTTAAAGGCTTTAGCTATACGAGCATATACTACAATTTGTATGTGTAAAGAAATATGTAGTTAAAGCCTTTAGCTACAAAATATGGGGTTTTCGCTACAATTTTTTTATAGTTAAAGACCATTTTTTTGTAGTGTATGATGAAGAAATGAAATCAATAATAACATTTAAGGTGTCAAGTTATATAACCCGCCTTCAAAGAAGCTTCAAAGCTTCAAGATCCATGTCTTCAATGGTGAAAGCAACTCCTTCAACTATCCAAAGCTCGTCCTTAAGTCTTTGAGTGAAAAGAATGGCTAAGGTTGAAGATTGAATGGTGAAAAGAAGAAAATAAGCATTGAATTTCGATTTCCACCATGAAATCAAGGTTGAAGATGATTAAGGAGCACACCTACAGGTTGGGGTACGTCCTCCTGTTGCTCCTAAGTTCCCTTGTGTTTGGCCAAAGCAAGGAAAGAAAGAAGAGTCGAAAAAGTCTTTCATGTGGGTGAAAAATGGAGTGTATATAAGGGAATTTCAAGAGAGAATGTGTTATAAAAATCCTTTAATTCCCTAGATTGGTGCCACTTATCCACCTCACTTCCTTTCACATGAAACCATCATCCTCCCCTTTGCAATCCTCTTCATTATCCATGAATTAAAAGAAAACAATTAAGCACCTTAACCAATTTATTAATAATATCCAAAAATTAGTGGATATTACTTTTCCTTTTACTAATGTGAGTGGGCTCTCCACTCTCTTTAGATATTTCGGTGCCATTGCAAGGAAAAAGGACGTCCATACATATACAAATTAATTCATCACATTTTTTGTTGAAGGGTACTTCCATTAATATATTTATTTTTGCATTAAATTGAATTAGAGTTTCAATTATGCTTAAATCTTGATTATTTTAATATCAAGATTCTCTCTCCTTCAAAGAGATTCAAATGATACGCCCCTTTGATTTTCTTGTCTCTAATTGATACCAAGAAACATTAGGGACTCTCTAGAAGTGGTAATTTGCATATTGAACCCTAGGTTTTGGGTAAATTGCACATTACACCAAAACTAGGTCTTTAATGCACAAACATTGCTTAATAAGCTCTTTCTTGGTGCTCAGGATTTCACAAGCCATACCTCTGCATCATTTTCTTTTTTTTGACGCTTCAACACTTGAGGAACATTTCATCATGTAACATTTGCAAGTTAACCCCTCAACTTGGGTAATTTGCACTTTAGTCCAAAATAGGAAAAACATTGTTTTCAACATTATTCAACAAGGACTAAAATTGAAACATAAGTTCCTATTGAGCCTTAATTAATTTTCAAAAGATAAAGGCAAGCATATAATTATCTTCCTTAAACAAAACATCTAGGGTTAAAGCATAACCCAGGTCAGGGATGTTACAAATTATCCACCCCTAATAGGGATTTCGTCCCCGAAATCATCAAGAGAAAAGACAAGGGTACTTCCTCCTCATCTCTTCCTCTAGCTCCCACGTAGCTTCTTCAATGCCACGGTGATGCCAGAGAACTTTCACAAGACATATGTCTTTCTTTTTTAGCTTTTTAATTCTTTTATCAAGGATCATTACAGGTCCTTCAACATGTGATATGTCATCATTTAATTCTACCTCCACAGGTTGTAAAACTAATTCTGTGTTAGGATGACACTTTCTCAGCATGGAGATATGGAACACTGGGTGCAATCTATGCAGCTCAGGTGACAACTCCAGCTTATAGGCTATCTTTCCAATCCGTTCAATGATTGGATAAGGCCCCATAAATCTAGGAGCTAACTTCCCCTTCTTTCCAAATCTAAGGACACCTTTCCAAGCTGAGATCTTGAGATATACTCTGTCTCCCACTTGGAATTCTAAAAGTCTTCACCGTTTGTCAGCGTATGACTTCTGTCTATCCTGTGCATTCTTTAATTGTTGTTGTATTACTTTAATCTGCTTAGTTGTCTGCTGCACTAGCTCAGGACCCAAAAGTTGATATTCTCCTGTTTCATATCAACATAAAGGAGATCTACAATGTCTACCATATAATGCTTCATATGGTGCCATATCAATATTGTACTGGTAGTTATTATTGTAAGCAAATTTTATCAAGCTCAAGTGTAGATCCCAACTTTCTACAAACTGAAGGATACATGCCCTAAGCAAATCCTCCAAGTTACGATATATTTTGGTGTTCCCTGAATGCATTTCATACATCGAAGAATGAGCTTCCTCCATGAATAACTTCCTTAAGTCATTGGCATCAGGTACTACCATCCTACCATGGTAATAGACTACCTTATCCTCTATCTCATGAAAACCATCTTATTTCTCATTACCGTAGTCTGATCTGATATGTTGAATCACAATATCAGTCTGTTGTGCTTCTTTGATCTGTTGTTTTAGAGTAGGTTTTACTAGTATCTCAGTTAACAACTCAGATAACTACGATACCTTAAGCTGTATATTGTTTTGCCTCAAGGAGATAATCATATATCTTTTAAAGCACACTAAGGAGTTCAATTCTGTGTTAGGTAACACTTTCTAAATCAGAGAAGTACTATTTCTTATTTTGAATACCTTAGGTGTCAATCCTCATTGACTCACATCTTTTATGTGACAAGATTTTTGATTCTAAGGAGTCTTCCATACTCCTTACTCATTTTTTCATTTTGCTTTCAAGGATATAACAAAATTACATTTTGTTACCTATTTGGGATTTACAAATCTTATCATACATCCTTAATGCCACTCCACAATGTTATCTCTACACCAAACTTCCTTATGACTTTGTGTTGAGTATCTTCCTAATCATTCTATTATTATAAGGGAAAATTATTTACCCAGGAAGAACTTATCTCTTAGATACCTCTAGATGTTATGAATAGATTACCTAAACAGATCTAGACAAGAATACATTAGGAAATTATCTTTATCTTTAATAAGTTTCCCTTCAAAACATTTCTTTCAATTAATACATTTTTATCAAGGTTATGTTTATGCAGGGCATAATCCCCTAACATATGATTTCCCTACTAAAGTTATCACATGGTTGGCTATTCTAGGTAACCAATCATTATTCATCTTATCAGGAGTCATATTCTCACTTTCTTATATTTTCTGGCACATCTTGGATACCAGATCTTCCTACCTTGGTATCCTTCATAGGTGTTAAAAACCTATCATATCCTCATCATATCCATATCTTGGAGTCTTACACATGAGGATCTTTCTTGTATCTTAGAACATAGTATGTTACCCATATCTTTTATCTTGTAACCCAAGTTCATGACAAACTGATATTGTTCTAAGTATCCATTAATTGAATACTTTTAATTTATGCACATCAAGTGTCATAAGACCCACTTAGTTGCCATGTCCCTAAAGGGAAATACACAAAGGAACATATCCCTTTCATAATCCCATCATCGCCCATGGTTGTTCATCAAAGGAGGAGACATCATTATCTCTTAAGATTATTACATGAACTTTCATTGTTCATGAGTCAATTACACTTATTGTATCTCAGGTGCCTTGCCATTTGCATAGGAGTTATATGGATGATTACATATCATCATCCCTTTCTTTGTTATTGTCAATCATACTTATGAATGTTTTGTGATTTTATCACATTTCCCATTTCCACATCATGGGAAAAGATCTTTACTATTTACATAGGCTTTATTAAAAAAGGATCATCTCCCTTGTTCTCATTCTTATCATGAGAATCATACTTTTTACTTCCTCATACACACATGTTGATCTGAGATCATCTCAGATTCCTCTTTCTTGTACTTAGGATGTGACACAAATATCCATACCATATTTCCAATTTTATTATACTCACTAGATTGTCTCAGAATGACTACTTGATCAGAGTAACCAGAAAGATAACAATCTAGGAGTTCCATACTCACCTTATCTTCAATAGTTGAATACCTGGCCAGGGTATACAAGTACTGAGATTAGGTAGTATGCACTTTGTATACATATACTCTCATATTCCTTGCTTTTTGTATTATTACAAATATAGGATTTAGCATAACTAAATTTTCTCTCATCATTACATCTATATCTTATCCTCTTTCACACAGGTAAGAGCAATTTTAGAACATTTTAAGAGAATACTAAATAAAACATATATCCTCATCATTCCTTGTGTCCTTATAGGTCTAATCCAAGGAAGCTCAACAACAACTACTTACTCATGAAATCATAAAATGACATATCAAAATGATATTATTTCATCTGACCTATTTTGACTCGTGGATTGTTCACTGCCTCACGCTGATTCTTCTCATAGAATCTAGTCGTTGCCTGATTCAAATGCCATGCTCTATTGTTCATTTTAGCTGGACTTACTGGAAACGTCTATCACCCTCGACCACTGCCTATGAGAATCCTGTTGACTCTGCCTTGGTGGCTGGGTTACACTCTCATCTCTAGTCCAACAATCTTTCATCAAATGTCCCATCTTCCCACATTTATAATAGTTTCTGTCCTCTCATTGTGGCTTAGATGGTCCTTTACCCCTTCCGGGTAGCCATAACTTTGGTGTATTAGACATTGGTTGTACGGGTGGTACCAAAAACTTTCCCTTTTTGGAACTACTAGGCCTCTGTTCCTGGGTTTGGTTAGGCCTCTTCTTAATTCTTTCTTTCTTATCCTTTACTGGACAATTCTTTCTGAAATGTCCAGGCTTCCCACACTTGTGACAGATTCTGCTTTTGGGTTGTAACCTATTTCTTCTAACATTTTCTAGTGGCAGATTCTGCTTTTGGGTTGTAACCTATTTCTTCTAACATTTTCTATTACTTCAACATGCTGATGTTGATTAAGAATCCTGTTGGTATCTAAGAATTCATCATTGGGGGCTGCTAATCTGGGTTGTATTGCTAATACACGGTCCACTATATGCATCATAGTTGTCCTAAATTGCCCAACAGTGATACCAAAAAAAGGATTCCTTATCATAGTTGGATCATCTTGGGGGTTCTCAGACAGTCGTTCTTCTTTTGTCTGGTCCCATGCACCTTCTATTGGTGCAGCAACGTGGCTTTCAGCCGTGTACCCCTTAAATTCTCTAGACATCTTTAAGCTTTACTCTACCTTCTGCATAAGCAGAAGTCACTATCATATACTGGTAGACACTAGAACAGACTCAACAACCTTAATCCTATGTCTCTGTAGACTCAGCGAGCCTAGAACTCAGATACCACTAAATTGTGATACACCATCCGAACAAAACATCATTAACTAAGCGGACACAATCATTAACAACGGATTACTAAAAATCACTAAAAATTAAAACCATTTACAAAGAGATCCAAACATAGGAAAACTCTTTTATCAAAAACCAATGTATTTTATTTACATCTTGGTTCATAAGTACATATCCTGTACCATCCCTTCTCGAGGGTTACAAGCATCAACTGCTCTGTCAAAACTATACACAGGCAGCAAAAGAACTTCGAGGCATCAAGCCAAAATCTCAGATAGATTCATTAAAAGTACTAACTACTAACTCCGAGGACCTGAGAGTACAGAGACGACACATATGACTCTTGACTACATAACATAACAGATAGTATCTCCACCTGAGATATTATTGTTGTCCCTGTTGCTGCTGTCCTTTCCTTACTTTATGGTTTCTACTTCCTTGTCCGCGTCCACCTAAAAATGTTGGATCCCACGGGGGTGAGACAATTGTAAATTACCCCAGCGAGAGATATAACTCTCCGCCAAAAACATTATTATTACAGTTTAATAAAATAAAACTAAGCAGAGGAATCATATATATTTAACAGTAGATAGATCAATGTCTAAACAGATTAGAGCAATATTCTTATTCAAAGCATTTCAGCTATAACTTGATAAAGCAGCATGTCACTTATCCAATAAGGAATTGAAGAACTTGTATGCCATCTATCCATCTAGGATATGCTAAGCAAAGTAACATCAACCAGTGATTCTCGTATTTCAACCTTAAGTAAATACGCTACACGAGTGATTACATTTTACAATCATACTTAAGACCTGAGGAGATGAGGTATACCGCACATATGAGCTATGATGTTTATTTGATAAAAATGCTTAATGGGCTTTGAGGGCCATTATATTAATTGTTTCCTAATGAGAGGTGACAAGATGTTTAATGGACTTTGAGAGCCATTATATTAATTGTTTCCTAGTGAGAGGTGACAAGATGTTTAATGGGCTTTGTGAGCCATGTGAGATCCTATGTAGCAAGTATCATGTATACCTTGGTCAGATGACCTGAAGGAAAAGTTACCTGATAAGTGGTAACAATGTTCAGTGAGGTACTAAGGGTTTGGATACTCATATTCCATAATAATGATGATGAGATGTTAAGGGATGAGAATGCCCATGATGTGACAAGGGATTGAGATCCCAATGCTTTACAAAGCTTCAAAAGTTACTTGATAGAAGTATTACACATTTTTAGTAGCATCTGTTAAAATAATTTATGTTTGGAAACTTGGCTGATGCTACAAGAATATAGTAATGCACTTAATTAATTGAAATCTTATCATGTAGAGCCCTGACCATAGATCCATCATCGTCAGTAGTTGGTGATGGTGAAACGGGTTGCTCAGCGGCATAGCCTGGAGTGCATATTTTTGAACATGTGGGGGTAATGGGCAAACATATCCTTATGCCCCATAGGAATGGCTACGGGTCATGTCCTATGCCTGGGATTGGTTACGGACCATACCCCAATAAGAATATGGCTACTGGCCATGACTCCTCAATATAATACCAGGCATTGGCTACGGGACATATCCTGAAGAGAGTATATGCTACGGGCTATAACTCTATATCAAAGATGCCACTATACCCTGGTAAGCTATTTTAGCAGGGACACAAGATGTCCTGCATTTTGTTCTCGAACTGACCAAGACATATTAGGTCTTGGAGTCCGGCTCTTCCATTGACCTATGTATGTTACCGATCTCGACTTTGCAAAGGTCGGTTGGAGTATGCGCCGAGCACTCCCCCGAGCCATCCAAGCCCGAAGAACAGCAGCACCGAGCGACGATCTTCACGGAGCGGAGATTCAATTCTCCATCTTCACCGAGCTCTTCTTCTAATCCTTTTCTTGTCGCAACAATGGTGCATCCAACTGGAGCTTCTTCCTCGCGCGCTCATATGATTGACATCCCCGAGTTCGTGCCACCACCGCCATCATCGGTCGCACGTCCTCGCCTTGTCCACCCTTCTGCGGAGGTGAAGAAGATCTTCGACGAAATCATGAAGCGCAAGATCGAGCCAACCCGGTATGTGGATCCGGAAATGCTCCGTGATCTTGGCTTCAAGGCAAACTTGGACTACGTGCTCAAAGGACAAGCACACCAAACGGGCCGTGGCCACGACGAGCTGGAGTGCCACGAGGACGGTCAACCTTTCTTCGGCGAGTGGCCGACATATAAGGAACTGGTGGCAGAATTCATGGCGTCCCTCGAAGTCAATGTCATGCCAAACGAGATATCCGCCAGCGAATGTGAGTGGGAGAAGGGCCGGGTGTCTTTCCGGCTCTACAACCACGACTACACCATCACTCTGGAGCAGTTCAATGACATCTTCAACTGGAACAACTCCAAGTACGACTACCGCCGGCCAGATAACTGCAACGACTACGCCGCCATCTTCGCCGAGTTGGTGACGGTTCCGCATGGGAGGTCGGTGAGCTACCACAATGCCGCGATAGCCGACTTCGAGCACCCATTTGCACGGGTCTTGCATTGGATGCTGAGCTCAACAATCTTTGCTCGAAGCGATCTTGCTTTGAGCAAATTCCAGGAGTCTGATCTTTTCTTCCTATACAAGCTCCTGACGAGACAAGAATGCAACTGGGGTGCATTCTTTCGACACCGAGTGTTGGCGGTGAAGAGGAGCACGAGGAGAGCCCCGATTCATTTCGGCGGGCTAGTCACCAGGATAGCCCTCTACTTGGGCTTGAATCTCAATCAGCTGACTCCTCTTACTACGAGAAGCAAAGTCAACTTGCAACATCTTCACCGGGCCAACCTAATTCTTCTCTGAGATGGCGTGGCGTTCGCACACTACCACGTAAATCAAGCATATCAGGAGTGTTCTCTACCTGACCCCATCTTCAACATCGACGGCGCGCAGCATTTCCGGTGGCCAATCGTAGCCATCGATTCCGATGAAGAAGACGGCGGCAACGACGGTGGCGATGAAGACGAGGCGGCGGAAGAGGAGGAAGAGGCGTTCACACCTCTTCGTTCTCGAGTGGCACCGCGGAAGTGTCCTCGGATGCATCCAGGTGCTTCATCATCTTCTCCGCATCCGCCTCCACCGCCGCAGTCCTCGCAACAGAGCGAGGATGTTTACTCTATGTAGGGCATGTATACGATGCTCCAAGATATTCAGCAGACGCAACACAACCACACCGCTGCATACGCCGGTATTCAAGATACCACCAACCGGCTTTTTGTCAACCAGCAGGCGATCTTCGAGAATGAACGCCTTCTTTTCGCAAATCAAGAGAATATCCATGATCGGCTGCATAGGATGGAGCACCAACAACAGCTGTTTTACGATCATTACTGGAGCCAGAATTATTTTGGGGGGTATCCACAGCCTCCTTCGATGCCCCAGTATGATCCGACTTTTTAGGGGCAATACCCGTCTTGGGACCCCACGGCGCCGCAATACCCGCCTCCACCACCACAAGAATGATCGGGTATCCCTGTTCCAATCTTTAAGTTTGTTTTTGACTATGAGGCCATAGTCGAATTCAAGCTTAGGGGGGTAGTTGGAACACTCTATCTTTTATCGTTTTCAGTTTTTAGTGTTATTGCTTTTGTTGTCTCGTTATTTTTTTTCTTTCAATTTTAGCTTTTGTAGGATCCACATGCTATCTAGTGTAATTGTGGATGTCATAAAAGTTGTGTCATCTTGCTGTTAGTGCTTGGGAAATTCAAGGGAAATTTGAAAATTTTGTGTCTTTGGATAGCTTGTTTTGTTCTGACCTTGAGGAACACATCCTATGAAAATGATTGATTATGTCAACTTTAAAACAACATTTCATACCTGTACTCCTAATGATTCATGAAAGTGGACGGAAATGGTTGTTGAGCCTAACCTAACCAAATGGTAATGAGACCTTAATTGGATGTAAGAGAGAGAACCCTCTAAACTACTACACAGGTCAGTAAAGAGGGACACATAATATATTTCTAAGGTTCAGTCATCTAGTCTTGTGATCGTTCCATTTCATTTTTCCATAATCCACCTCAGAATTGGAAGTAAAGTGCAGTTTTAATTCCTTTTGTGTGCATAACATTTAGATAGGACTTGCATTGGTATTTTCCATATGTTTGCATAAAAAGAAAAAAAATATATAGTGAATCATGCACATTACCTTTAGGTGCATGCCATGTAGTCGCATTCATGATTTTCATGCATAAAGTATATCATGTATCTCAATTTTTCCCAATGGTGAATTAAATTGTTCCATACTTTCTAAATAGTGAAAAAAAAAATTTCTGAGTATGCAGGAAATAGCCTAATAAAATTATCTTTGAGCAATTATGGATATGTGGGCTGAAAAAAAAAGCTGAAAATCTGCAATATATAAAGAAAAAAAAAGAGAATTTAGAAGAACGTGAAATAAGAAGGAGAAAGGAACATGATATCACCTACATTTCAGGATAATTGAGTACATGATGTAGCTTGACTAGATATCCATCTCATTTTGAGGCGGATGGTTAGAGCATGCATCATTTCACCCAATTTTAGGCATTAGGGCATTTCTAATGTGCATTTGCATCATATAGGACATTTTTGTATTATGCATGTTGAAACTGTACAATACTTCCATTTTCTTCCATGAGCCACCCATTTTCATCCACCCGTTGCTCAGATTGGTAGGCCACCGTGAATTTCTCCTCACTAATGAATATCAGGAGAACTGCTTCCATGTAGATGGTAGTTAGGGTGAGCAACGTAGTATAGGCGATCACAAGATGCACCAATGCTGAATCGGCGAATTTTATTATGTTAACTGCCTTATGTGATAGTGTTCATCGGTTAGGAAGTTGATTTATTTTATTGATGATTATTGTCACCTTTAGGGTAATTACTGTTCTGTGGTTAGAAGAGGCCGGTTTGTGAATGTTCAGAGGGAGTCATATGGGATGTTGGGTTGGTGTGTTGTTTTTCAGTTGACATTTGCAATTCTATTCTAAGGATGAGTTGCTTGAGGGCGAGCAATGTTCAAGCTTAGGGGAGTTTGATGCGATGATTTTGAGTCGCATTTATAGACCTGTTTTATATGTGGTTTATGCTTTAATTAGTCATTTCTATGGTTAATATCGCATAATTCATCCATTTTGGTCTTTTCCATCATTTTATGTCAAATCCCTTTAGTTTTATCATTTTGAGCATTAATTATCACATTATTATTATTTGTGTGGATTTATTTGATCTTGTCTTTGAATTTCAGGAAAAACAAGTATTTGCTTCCGTCGATACCATCGACGGAAGTCGATACCATCGACGAGACCGCAGGTTGCCAGCCGAAAGGAGCAGCAAAGAGTTGATACTATCGACGCTGATGTCGATGGTATCGAGACACCTTCAGGTTGCTGGCGAAGAAGCAGTCGATAGTATCAAAACCAAGTCGATACCATCGACACATGGAGGCTACAACGTCCCAAAACGACAAAACTGACGCCTAAAGGAAGTCGATACCATCGACATGCGTCGATGGTATCGAGATGATGAAGGGCGCGATAAAGGAAGGATTTGCAGCCAGCCGCTACCGTAGCGGGTCGATACCATCGACTCGCGTCGATGGTATCGACGCCGTCAGATATGCGTTGGATTCAGATTGATTTCAATCGGACGGCTGGAGTTAATTAACGACCTAATTAGGGACTTATACCTAATGACGGCCGCCCAGAGAAGGGAGATCGGATTTTGGCTTTTGCACAAGTGCCAAGGAGCGAAAAAGGAGAACGGAGGCCAGAAGTTCATACCAGTCGATCCGGATGCTGCCGAAGACGGATTTCACCACCGAGAGGCGGGAAAGCACATGTTCTACGCAAAGGATCAATCAGTTCTTCTCCGTTCAGGGGTTTTCCCATTCAATTCACGTTTTTCATATGATTTCCCCTATTTCTACCATGTACTTGTGTGAGATGAACATGCAGGGCTAATCTCCTCCATCTTTAGGACCGGGAGTAGCCCGGGAATTCATTGTATGACAGTTTTATATTAGTAATTCATATTTTCTCTCTTAAATCCGTGGTATAGTTTCGTTTTCTCCATATATTGTTATGCTTGATCACCATGATAATAACCTAATGCCCTTAATCACTTCGACAGAAGGATTAATGGTTGAAAAGAGACGGAACCTACATTAATCGATAAATTCCTTGACAAAGGTGGTGTAAAATTAATGGTGGAAACTGAGAGACCGTTCGTAATGCACTTAGTTTAGGGAATAGGTTACTACGACGGTGGAACCGACCTAAACCTAAGTAGTGAATTGCACCACGAAAGTGGGTAATTCTATTTTGAGGCCACTACCCGGATAGAGAGAGAAGATTGAGGCATTATATAAAATCTAACACAATGAATTCCCGCGGTGAAACCGCAATCCTAAAGATACCTTTTTGAATTGATTAAATTAACCTTTAATTGATTGTTTGCTTTGTTTCATTTTTATTTTCTTTTAATTTTGACAACAAACCCCAATTTGTTATTCGGCTTAGCTGATCGCAAATAGTTAGTAGGAGTCTCCGACAATTCCGAGTATCCCTGTGTTCGACTCGGGCCTCACAAGGCCTGTACTACTCGACGCGTATACTTGCATTTTTAGCGCGTAGTAAAATACACGTCAGTGGCCGTCCCTTCACCCTTGCCCGTGCACAACAGCCACAACACAGTTGTAATGTCGACCGTGAGTTGTAGAACCGCCCAGCCTGAACCACTCATGCTAGCCATGAGCAAAGGGCATCCCTTAATGCGTGGGGGTGTGGCGGAGCTAGGGCGGTGGCTACTGGAAACCCTTGAACCTTAGAGAGGAGGGGGCGGATCCACGAGCAGTTGTAGTCGGCGGCTGAGTAGGGTTCGCGAGGTAGAAGATGACCCAGGAGGCATTGGATGGTTTTACCCCTCTAAGGAATGACGAGCTGGGAACTTATGTGAGGGTAAAAAGGTCAATTTGTTATTTTTCGGCCGAGCTACGTAATGCATGGGTTGGCTGACGTGTCAGCATCCCATTGGTCCAAGTAAACGATTCTTGCAAAAATCGTATTTAATTAATGGTAGCTCAGATTAATACATATAATATATGAAATTTGCTCAAAAAAATGCAAGGAATCCATTAAAAATAGTTTTAGAGCCTAATTCTTCTTGAAATTCGAAAGGTAGTTGAAGTCATCAGCTTTAATGCATTAATGATTAAGAAACCCTAATCTATGATGATTAATGAATTGGGAAGGGTTATATGGATGTTTAAATTTTATATTAACATGTTGATTATAAAAAGGACACATTAGATCTAAAAGGATGATCTTTATGTGTAATTTGATTAATTTAGGGTTCCATTTACATGAATATGCTTTAATGGGCCTTGAAACCCTAATTTTGGTAATTATGACTCTTAATGGCTTTAATTACTCAAATTCATGAGTAAAGCTGAGATATGATGATTATAAGCTATTTTGAGTATAAAAGTTTTTATTGTGGATAAATACCCTTAATTTGGTAACTAGGGTTTTCTAGTGGATAAATGTGGAATTAGTGATAAATAGGGTTCATATATGTGTATTGAACTATATGAAATATGGGTTTTCAATTCAAAAGAAACAAAAGATGATAATTGGCCTTAATGATCGTGTCATAACTTAAAAGGATAAAGATGGTAGTTTTAGTGTAGAAGAGATATATTAGACTTAATTGACATTCAAGTATGCTTATGATGTTGAAATTAGGGTTTGTGGACCAAAAGGGCATTAAAAGTAATAACTACAATATGGAGTCTAAAACCCTAATAAAACCCTAAAGTTGGCCTAGAAATCCTAAGGTGGAATCCAAGTCAATCTTGAGAATGTTTTAGATAAAATAATGACACATGGATGTTACATATTAATTTTTTGATATTGTTGATTGCTTGATTGATTATTCTTGATTATTATTGCTTGGACATCAAGTTTCTCTGGATCAGGTATGTGGTTATTTATGGTTAACCGCTTTAGTTTCATGGAGATTTCTCAGATGATTGATCGAATTGAATGCAACCTATCTGTTTGGATGTTCATATATGCAAATCATGAAGTCACTATGATTATCACAATTAAGATATAAGTGTGTATTCTTGCACCTACATGCCACCCTGATGTAAGATGCAATGAGGTCAAGTCTAAGAGGGAAGACCATTGGGCACCATGAAGGGTGACCCCAGGCACCAAGCTCAGAATGGAGAAGGTGTCCTATGATATTGCGTGACTAATGGGAACCATGAAGGGTGACCCCAGGCACCAAGCTCAGGATGGAGAAGGTGGCCTTAAGTCTATTGCAAAAGAGAAACCCTTAAGAGGGTATTGCAGGGTTAGGGAAAAAGTGGTGGAGATTGACACATTGAAATGTAAATTGGCTTGTTAATTAACTCAATTGTGATATTTTGGTTGTTAGTCATACTTGTGAAATTTTTGGTTGTCCCCACATATTGGCATATTCATATATGCTGACCGACGTTTTGTTTGTCGGTGTTTTAGGTATAATATTGAAAAGGACAAATAGTAAAGAGGCACGTTGTGAATATAAGTATTAAAGTGCAAAGGAGGATTAGTTAGAGTAGACTATAGTTTTGCATAGAGGTTAGATATCCAAGTTTTTAAAAAGGTATGCAAAGTTTTATTTTATTCCAGCTTTTCAGTATAGTTTTGGTAGAATTTAATAATTATTATTGATTATTTATTGAACCACTGATCTGGTTAATTGGGATAACAACTCTGACCTTTTGGTCTCCCTTAATTGGGGGTTATCGGGAGGCAGGGTCATTACACTACTATATCCTAGGGTAGTGGGCTCATGCATGTTCTTTGCAACTTTGGAAAAGGTACAATACCAAGGTGAAGAAGCTATCAGGTTCAAGCTGAATGACTCAACACATGTGCTTAAAGTTTCCCAAATCAATGCTATCTTTGCCTCCAATTTTAGAAATGGCAAATAATTTCAATGAGGGAAAGCTTGACAAGAATAGGAAGGCAGATTACTCTAAGATGTGGAAGCCTATTACTAGTCAAGCAACGCCAGTAGGAAAATCCAAGACTAGAAAGATTTACAATCCTTTCATGAGATATCTACAGAAGGTCCTAGCAAACACCTTGTTTGGCCATTATGAAAATCAAGGTTGTTGTTTGTAAAAATATTTGTTTGTGATGGCCACAATAGCAAGTAAGGGATTTTTCAACATTGGAGCCATGGTCATTGACCACTTGAAGACAATCCCCTCTAAGAGTAAAAATCCATTCATCATGGGGGGAATTATCATCACAATGGAAAAGGTAGTGTGCTACAATCTAGATGGGCTTACGAAGGTAGAAGGAAGCAAATATGTTGATCTAAACTATCTTTCTAGGTCCCAAATGATCTCCCTCAAATAAAGCAAAATGTGTTATGTGCTAAACCCTGGATACCGTGGCATTAGTTTTGAACTCTATACCATACCACCCCCTTACTCATAGATATAGGTGCACTAAGAGATTTCCCAAGATTAATAGCATAGTGGGAGGAGAAAAATCCTAGAGAAGGATACAGGGTACCACATGCAACATACCAGAACTAGTACCCAACCCTAGTAGTTTTACCTTTTTGACTTAGCAAAACAATGATAAGCTAATACATGTAATTAATTCAATAATGGGACATAAAATATGACACCTCAAGTATATAATGGAATACATAATAATTTGTGCTTAATAATGACTCATTTGGATGATAATAAGAAATTAAAGAACTTAATTGGAAAGTAAGATGTGAGTTTTCCCTAAAAATATCCAATAAAATAATATATGACTCTAAAAGAGGAAAATAATCTTAGATTCTTAATCTACATAATAAATATATCTTTTGTGAAAATTTTCATCCAATTTTGAGAAAGTTTTCTTAAAAGGTGAAATCAGGAGAGAGAGAGTGTGTGTGGAACCTTCAAAATATTAATTAAATGCCCAAATAACTCCAAAATGTAAAATTGATGGAAAATTCGTATCCAACACATTAAATATGACTTGTGGGTTAAGTTTCGTCAAATTTGGATAATCCTAACACCATTAATGAAAGAGGAAAGAGAAAAATTGATTTGATTTGTTTAACCCATTAAAAGTTTCCAAAAGGCAAAACTAAGTGTATATTCGGAATTTGCATGTTTAACTTAATTTATATGCAAAATTTGGTTTAATTTGGATAAGTCTAGAACCCCTAAATAAGGAAAGAGAAAATACATGCATTAATTGGATTTCACTTTGTTTAATTTAATTTATTTTCCTAAGCTTGGGATGTCACGCGGCCCACTTATATCCGATTTCATCTTAGCCCTTGGATGAGAATCTAATAGAGGAGTTGTCTCCTACCTCCAGTCAGACTCTTTCTCACAACTACTATAACATGTGTTTTCTTCCACGTTTTCCTCTTCTGGCTTTCTTTTTCGATGCCTCAAGTCTTACTTTCCTCCATCTCCATGACTTTTCGAACTGGTCGATCACTGGTTTGATAGGGTTTCATTCATCAGACACCCTAGTTGTCTAGGTATTTCCTTTTCCTCCTCTATTTTCTGGTTGTCGTTGTTTCCTTGTTGAACCCTAACTCCACCCCTATATATAGGGCCTCCCTCACGATCCTTGAACACCCAAAAACCTTCTCCAAAAGCCACATTGGTTCAGTTTGGTCCACATCTATCTCTCCCTACTCCATCTACCTATTTTGGTGATGGTGAGTTTGTCTAAGGATCCTATTTGTCAGTGGGGTTAGTTTTTGGTTGACTTCGAGTCGTGAATGTGTGGGAAAGCTTCGTCAGCTCCTGCCTTACTCGGATTTCAAGTATTGGAGATTTTCCTCTTTTCATCTACTTTTGTCCTTCATTGAAATAGTTGGCCTTTAGTTCACCTTCACTCAGGCTTCTTTGACCTTGAGCTTCAGTCTCGATGCAGGATACCTCCTTCACTTTCGGTTTGGGTACTCTCCAGCCCATTCTCCCCGACGATGGTTTTCAATCTTCTTCTATTTTGGTGGAGGTGCTAGTTAGAGTTGTGGTTGGCCATTTTGGTTGTGCCTGGGTTCTTTGGGACCTTCGTCTTCTCAGGAACATTGTTCATTTAATTTTCTCCACCTGGTTTGCACTGGATCTCAATCTGGAGCTTGGAGTTCCCCTCCTTGTTCCATGGCTACGTGATGTGTTCGTGGGGGAACAAAGCCCCGTATGATTTTCCTCCCTTACTCTCTCTTTTATTTTTCCCTATGTTTTCCATCCATGGGCTTTTTGGTAATTCCACACGATCATCTACTCTTTTCTTTACACATCGGTTCACTAAGGTGGGTGACTTTAATGCCACATGTAACATTCGAATACGTTAGAGTTTTGCAAAATTCATAATAAATAATGTTTGCTTAGAAAAATATGAAAAAAAAGTTGTTGGATTCAGAAAACTTTAATCTATCACATAATGTTGGTTTTGTCACTTGGATCTAATGTTTAAAGAGGTGATTTTAATGGATCTAATTAATAAGATAATAACTTGTATAATTCATAACTAAATATTTATAAGTCAGAAAAATATAATAAAATATGTTTTGGACTCCTAATAACATAAACAAAAATTTGGAATGGATTTGATAACCTAATTCACACATTAATTAAAAGGTGGTTTTTAGGGTTTGGTTAATGTGTATGAAATTGACAAAAATTTTGTAAATGTGTTTAATAGGCCTTTGGTGACCCAAACTTGGATATAGAAGTGCTTTGGACTTTTGACTCTGATATTGAGGTATGTTGTATCCCCTATTCCTTTGTAATGAGCAATTCACCTATCTTTTCATTCTTTTGAATCTATGCTACACAATATGTTTTATCTTTTGATATCATGGTTCGTGTGAACTATCTTGCTTATTATGGTCTTGAATATTTTCTTGATATCTATCTTGTGCCTTGGTGCATGTTGGTCTCTTATATTTATATGTCCCACTTTGAAGTGGATGTTTATATGTTTGTGTTTTCTATTGTGTGATGGCAACCATGAATTATTCTGACTAAACTATTTACTTGCCTCTATATTTTACATGTTATGTGAATCAGTAGCACTAGACTATTGTAAATTACATTGGTTTTTGGGTGTGTGCCCTATTTTTGTTTTTGGGTTGGTGGTGGTGGTGCCCCATACCCGAGTTTCAAGGATGTGAAGCCTTGGATCAACTTTTATATATATTCGGAGTTTGACGGTGAGTCATTCTCTATCAGGTTTTCAAGGATGTGAAGCCTTGGCTACCTTTGTCTTTATATTGTTCTAGGGATATGTTTATCTCACATGCATGTAGGTGTGATGATGTTTGTGGGGTGTGTGCCCTACTACCTATTTATGTGCTTTTATTGAACAATTTTTATTGTTTTGTTTATGGAAAGTATCCTCTTTTATCATGTCATGATGATTTTTTTATGCCCGTGTTGGTAGTCCTTATCTCTTGTATGGGAAGCATTTTACATTTGATGTCCTTATTGCTGAAATTGCTCAATGTTTCCTTTAGCATACACATACCAACTTTTTGTTGATGCATTTATTTTCTTCTCTTCTTTTGTGGGGTATGCTTCCAACCCCAGGTTAGACCAACAAGAAGTAAACTTAAACATCAACCTTATATATGAGCTTTGGGAGAATATAAGAGGTTGTGAGAAGACCCTCAGCTTTATATTTGGCTTATGAGTTTAGTTTTCCTTTTTGACACCCATGTGTGGTGAAGTGATGTGTTATGTTATCAAGATTTGTAAATTGTTAGATAATGAAAGTATATCTGCACTTCTTCCCTAAATAAGAAAGAAGAAGAGTTCTACAGCTTGAAGCAAGGTTCTTTATTTGTTTCTACTTTTGTGCAAAAGTTTTTTATGTTGGAACTTTATGCAGTTGATTTGGGTGCGGAATGTATGGCTAACCTGTTCCTTCAGGGACTAAACTAAAATGTGGGTCATGCCCTTATCCCACAACTTCCTTTGACCTTTCAGCAAATGGTTGATAAAGCTTTGGATGTGGAGTCTTACCTAGGGTTCCAGCCTACAGAGTTTGACAAGAAGAGGAAGTCCTCAGGTGATGAATAGAAAAGGGACAAGTGTGCTAAGTGCAATGGTTACCATCCTCCGGGAAAATGTTCTCAGGACAAACTTCATCATAATACACCAATGGTATGTCATTATTGCAATGAACCTAGACACATATGACCTAATTCCCTAAGAGTCATAATGGCCAAGCCCCAGTATAGCAATAGTAAGCACCTCCTCAAAATCAGGGCAACAATAATGGTAACAATAATAGAGGAAGACCTGTGAAAAAAGAGTTGGAAGAGTTTTTTCTTTGGATGGTGAGGAAGTTAATGATGAAGATCAAGAGAAAATTAACCCATAGTTCCTTAGATTAGTCTTTACAAGCTATCTTTCCATTTGCATATTGCTTATGTAGTTGGATGTAAGAAGTATAGTTGAACCTTTTGTATCTGAAGTTATGTTAGATATTATGAGATGAAACCTTTTAAGTGGTGGTGGATAAGTTTTGTTATGGATGTTTTGATTTCCAGGACAAAATCCCTTTAAGGGGTGGTGTGTTGTAACGTACCAGAACTAGAACCCTACCCTAGTAGTTTTACCTTTTTGACTTAGCCAAACAAGGATAAGCTAATACATGAAATTAACTCAATAATAAAATATAAAATATGACACCTCAAGTATATAAAGAAATACATATTAATTTGTGCTTAATAATGACTCATTTGGATGATAATAAGAAATTAAAGATCTTAATTGGATAAATAATAAATTAATGGGTCACTAATGGGACAAATGACATATCTCATAAAAATAAGTTCCAAAAATAAAATCTAAGTTTAAATTCATGTTCCCAGTTACCTTGGGAGTCAAGTTTCACATTATTCACATGGTAATAATTCATTTAACTCAAATTGGAAATGAAGATGTGAGTTTTCTTTAAAAATATCAAATAAAATAATATATGAATCCAAAAGAGGAAAACAATCTTAGATTCGTAATCTACATAATAAATATAGCCTTTGGGTAAATTTCCATCCAATTTGGAGAAAGTTTGCTTAAAAGGTGAAATTTGGAGAGAGAAAGTGTGTAGAACCTTCAAAATATTAATTAAATGCCAAAACAACTCGAAAATGTAAAATGATGGAAAATTCGTATCCAACACCTTAAATATGACTTATGGGTCAAGTTTCATCAAATTTGGATAATCCTACGCCATTAATGAAAGAGGAAAGATAAAATGTGATTTTATTTATTTAACCCATTAACGGTTTCCAAAAGGCAAAACTAAGTGTATATTCGAAATCTATATGTTTAACTTAACTTATGTGCAAAATTTGGTTTAATTTGGATACATATAGAACCCCTAAATTAGGAAAGAGAAAATACATGCATGAATTGGATTTCACTTTATTTGATTCGATTAATTTTCCTAAGCTTGGGTTGTCATGCGGCCCACTTATATCAGATTTCATTTTAGCCTTTTGATGAGAATCAGATAGAGGAGGAGTTGTCTCTTACCTCCAGTCAGAATCTTTCACACAGCTATAGTAACGCGTGTTTTCTTCTACATTTTCCTCCTCTATCTTTCCATTTTAGTAATTCAAGTCTTGCTTTCCTCCATCTCCATGTCTTTCCAAACAAGTCGATCCCTAGTTTGATAGGGTTTCATTCATCAGAGACCCTGGTCATCTAAGGCTTTCCTTTTCCTCCTCTATTTTCTGGTTCTCGTAGTTTCCTTGTTGAACCCTAACTCCACCCCTATATATAGGGCCTTCCTCATGATCCTTGAACACCCAGAAACCTTCTCCAAAAGTTACATTGGTCCGATTTGGTGTGCATCTATCTCTCCGTACTCCATCTACTTGTTTCAGTGGTGGCGAATTCGTCTGAGGATCCTATTCATCAACAAGGCTAGTTTTTGGTTGGCTTCAAGTCATGAAGGTGTAGGCAAGCTTAGTGAGCTCCTGCCTTGCTTTAATTTCAAGTATTAGAGATTTGCATCTTTTTATCTACTTTTGACCTTCATTGAAATAGTCGGCCTTTAGTTCACCTTCTCTATGGCTTCTTCGACCTTGAACTTCGGTCTCGATGCAGGATACCTCCTTCACTTTTGGTTTGGGTCCTGTCAGGCCCATTCTCCCTGACTATGGTTCTCGATCTTCTTCTATTTTGGCGGAGGTGCTAGTTAGAGTTGTGGCTGGCCGTTTTGGTTGTCCTTAGGTTCTTTGGGTCCGTCGTCTTCTTGGGAACATTGTTCCTTTAGTTTTCTCTTCCTGGTTTGTATTGGATCTCAGTCTGGAGCTTGGAGTTCTCCTCCCTGTTCCATGGATTCATGATATGTCTGTGGGGGAACAAAGATTTGTATGATTTTCCTCCCTTACCCTCTCTCTTTTCTTTTTCACTATGTTTTCCGTCCATGGGATTTTTGATAATTCCACACGATCATCTTATCTTTTCCTTACACATTAGTTCGCTGAGGTGGGTGAGTGGTCGGTTGAGCTGGCCGAATCTGATTGTGCCAACTTGGAACTATGGCCCACTCTTTCCCCCTCCTTACCTTGTTCTTAAATTATTGCCACATGTAATATTCTAATTCATTGGAGTTTTGGAAAATTCATAATAAATTATGTATTGAGAAGAAAAATATGGAAAAATAGTCATTGGATTTAGAAAAATATAATCTTTCAAATGATGTTGGTTTTGTCACCTAAATCTAATGTTTTAAAGAGGTGATTTTAATGGATCTATTTAATAAGATAATAACTTGTACAATTCATAACTAAATATTTATAAGTCAAAAACTATAATAAAATATGTTTTGGACTCCTAATAACATAAACTAAAATATGAATAGATTTGACAACCTAAATCACACATTAATTCAAAGGTGGTTTTTAGGGTTTGGTTAATGTGTATGAAATTGACATAAAATATGTATATGTGTTTAATAGGCCTTTGGTGACCTAGAATTGGATCTAAAAGTGCTTTGAACTTTTGAATCTAATATTAAGGTATGTTGTATCCCCTATTCCTCTCTAATGAGCAATTCACCTATCTTTTCATTCTCTTGAATTTGGCCTACACAATATGTCTTATCTTTTGATATTATGGTTTGTGTGAACTATCTTGCTTATTATGGACTTGGATATTTTCTTGATATCTATCTTGTGCCTTGGTGCATCTTGGTCTCTTATATTGATTTTTTCCACTTTGAAGTGGATGTTTATATGTTTTTGTTGTCCATTGTGTGATGGAAACCATGAATTATTCTGACTAAACTATTTACTTGCCTCTATTTTTTACATGCTATGTGAATCAATAGCACTAGAGTATTGTAAATTACATTGGTTTTTGGGTGTGTGCCCCATTTTTGTTTTTGGGTTGGTGGTGGTGGTGCCCCATACCCGAGTTTCAAGGATGTGAAGCCTTGGCTCAACTTTTATATATATTGGGAGTTTGATGGTGAGTCATTCTCTATCAGGTTTTCAAGGATGTGAAGCCTTGACTGCCTCTATGTTTATATTATTCTAGGGATATGTTTATGTCACACACATACATGTTTGATGATGTTTGTGGGGTGTGTGCCCTACTACCTATTTATGTGCTTTTGTTGCACAATGTTTATTGTTTTGTTTATGGCAAGTATCCTCTTTTATCATGTTATGATGATTCTTTTCTTTTATTCCTGTGTGGGTAGTCCTTATCTCTTGTATGGGAAGTATTTTACATTTGACATCCTTATTGCTTAAATTGCTCAAAGTTTCCTTTAGCATACACATACCAACTTTTTGCTGATGTATTTCTTTTCTTCTCTTCTTTTGTAGGGTACGCTTCCAACCCCATCTTAGACCAAAGAGAGGTGAACTTCGACATCAACATTGTAGGTGAAATTTTGAGAGACTAAAAGAGGTGGTTATATGACCCTTGGTTTGATATTTGGCTTATAAGTTTAGTTTTACTTTTTGACACCATGTGTGGTGAAATTGATGTATTATGTTATCAAGCTTTGTAAATTGTAAGATAATGATACTTTTCCGTTGCTACTCATTGTGTAATGATACATACATGTTGAATGAATTGGTCTCCATTCCTTTGGCAAAAAAAATTTATGTGGTGTTTAGTTCAAGGGATGTGGTCTTTTCATTCTAGTAGAGGAGTGGTTTGACTCTTTTACAACATGGTATCAGAGCCACTAGCAATAGTTATCTAACTATTTTAAACTCATCTCCTTTTGGGTGTTTACCTTCATCTTAGGTTGCTTACACCTAGTACCATGCCTTGTGTAGGAAAAACCCTAATGGCGGGAGACAACTCAACAGTTGGCAACTAGTACGGTTATGACATACCCAAAAACCCTAGGTTTGGTTGGGGGACCTCAGCTTCTGCTGGTTCATGAGTAGTTATGACTCTAGATCAAGATTTGGCTATTTATCAACAACTCTTTGATACTTCCATGGTAGGAAAGATGAAAGACCCGATTGTACCAAAAAAGAATAAGGAGTCTCAATCATGGAGTTCATGAAGATGAAACCACCTTCCTTCAAGGGTGAAGGTTAGATAGTGGTCGACAAAGTTGATGAATGGGTGTTATCCATGGAGAAGACTTTTGATGGTATGGCATGCCCTCCACATCAGAAGGTTAGGTTTGCTTCATATGTTTTAGATGGACCTATTAGAATTTGGTGGAATGGAATTGCAACGACTAGAGATATCTCAACCATGTCTTGGGTGGAGTTTTTGGCTCTCTTCCTTGGAAAGTATATCTGCATTGCTACCCTAAAGAAGAAAGAAGTAGAGTTCTACAGCTTGAAGTAAGGTTCTTTATTTGTTTCTTCTTTTGTGCTAAAGTTTCTGCTGTTGGAACGTTATGCAGTTGGTTTGGGTGAGGAACGTAGGGTTGACATGTTCCTTCAGAAGTGTAGGCCCATCATAGGACCCCACACCACCAGAGCAGTGATGTTTACCTTTTCATTCCTAAGTTTTAGTTTCATGTTGAGAACAACATGATTCAAAAGCTTGGGGTGGTATGGCGGTATGATCTCTTTCTTATCTTATTTTGTTGATGTCTGTATCACCTGATCTCTTTTTAGTTGTGGGTTTCTCTTTTGAGTATAGATTTCCTTTTTCTTGTATCCATGCATACATGTAGTTCCATTTCATCCATTTTTGCAAAAAAATTCAAAATTTTTGCTATTTTTGCTCTTCCATGTCATGCATTGTATTCTCATGTAGATTTGGGGATTTTTGTGTGTTTTTAAGTAGGATTTTCTACTTTATGCTTTAATTTCCCTAAAGTTAGGTTTAGATGTGATGAATGCAAATTGGCACCAGTTTGGCCAATTTTGCCCAAATCTGAATGTTTTTACCCAAAAGCATGCTTTAACTTAATCTCCACCGTTTGAAATGAAAATGTTGGTCTTTAACAAATGCATGTCATTTTCTTAGAGTTTATTTCTATATGGTCTTGATTGTTGACTTTTTACATGTGCATCACTTCTCTCAAGTTTGTGAATGTTTTGGCTGAATTGTGAATTGAGTAAGCTTTGAACGCTTAGAGCCTATGGAATCGCTTGATATAAATGTGAATCTCATGTTGTCCAATCATGTGGTGAGATATCATTTGATGAATTGTTGGATTAGTTTTCATGTAGGAAATATTATGTTGAGGACTATACTAGTGACCCCTCTTTGACCCAACTCTTCTCTCACCATTTGCATACTCCTCTACTTCATGAAAGGATTACCTAGAGAACATATTCAGCCTCGACCACCTCTAAAAGTTTGGGGTGGCCATATCTACATCTCCCTACTTCACTCTATCTACCATATGCCCTACCTACACAAAGGGCAAAAGAAAAGAAAAAAAGGAAAAAGAAAATAAAAATATGCTCCTATTTAAAGCATCTAAATGAAGAAAAGATGAGTGTGTAAAAGCACTCCAAAAAAATCTTACCATAATCCTTTCTTCCATTTTCATACCCATTAAGCTTGAAAACATCAACTCTAGCTCATTTTACCCTTTCTACAACCATTTGGGTCATTTGGTGTGGTTTAAGGCATAAGATTGAATGCATGAAAGTGAAACAACACTCATTGTCATCTTTGATTACCTCCAACATGAAATGGTTTACCTAGAATGATATGAAGGACATATGGAAAGCTTGTGTATTCTATGCTTTATATTTGAATTTTGTATGCTCAGTTCTCTTTTCATGATTGGTATGTGAAAGAGGAGAGGAGAGAGGTGGAACACATGCACTTAATCACTTCTAAGTCCATTTAGTAAATAATCATCCTTTTTTATGCATTTGTCATTCTTGTTTAGTGAACGAAAACTAAAGAGAGAGATTAAGTTGGAGCATACTTGAGGACAATTAAGTTTTAGATTTGGGGTGGTGATGCAGCCCTATTTTAGGGCTTCATCTTGTGCCATTTTGTACTTTATTCACATCTAAACATAGTAGAATGCAAGTTAAATTCCCCGATATGTGTATTATTGTCAAATGCACTTGTGGACATTCCTTATGTACTTTTTAGTTACTTGGGCCATGCTTTCGATGGATCAGAGAGAAGGAAGGGGTTTTAGGGTTCCTCCACTCATGGAGGGGTCCAAAGAAGACCCCAAGGATCCCTCAACCTACTCCTTATGGACAAGGTTTGACATCAAGCAAAAAAGTCCATTAATCATGAAGATTGAAGTTGATTTTGCTACTGAAGACCTCAGCATAACCGTGGTGCCAAAGAATGGCCGTGTTGACCAATGCACAAGTTACAGAGAATATCTCAAAATTTGCAAGCTACAACAACTCAACCACCATGGTTGTGATACCTAGCATGACCTGCCATGAAGCCCCCAAACAGTTGTGCTTCCCAGCATGATCATTCTAGTTGAACACAAAACAGACGTGCTAAATGGAATGACCTCACCTCCAACTCCAACATCGTGGTCATGCAACCTAGCACAACTGTTCTACCTAGCCTCGACCACGACCGTGCTACCAATCTCCATTTCACCACTTCAATCTATGATTTTTCCACTTTCTTGGAATGACCATTCCACACCACCAAGGGCATTCCCACCTCTAACTACCACAGTCGGGCTTCCCAGCACAGTCGTGTTACCACCTAAACCCTAGTATTTTCTACACTATTTTTCCAAAAACACCTCCACTTACCCTAGTGCTTCTACCACCCCCTATATGTATATGGGTGGTGGCCACAACACTAGGTTAGCTGCCATTACTCCTCTCAACCCACTCTTGAGCATTCATTGCAATCCCCTTGGATTTATGCTCTCCATCCACCATTTCCACTTCATTTACACCAGAAAAAACTAATTTTGTAGTTTTCTATCATAATCCCCTTCATTTCCTTGCCCATCATCAACCTTGGAGAGGGAGGTCACCCTACAACATCTAGGAGGTGAAGGAGGAGCATCTACTTTGACCTCCATGGAGTCCTATCCCCTTCTTCCCCTTTCTTTTATCTTTTCTTTGATCATGTCTAGCTAAGCCCCTAGTGGTGGGATGTTTGGGGTTAAAATGTGACTTTGATACCATGTTGGGGGAAAATAATTTTTAATAAACTAAATTTCATTATATGATGATTGCCTTTGTTTCTATCTCATTTTCCATTATTTTGCTTGTAGTTTGTACTTTTAACATAGATTGTTTTCTTTGTGATGCTTGATGACACTTAGCTTCTAGGACAAAAATTTTAATGTATTGTAGCAATTCTAGGAATGGATCCTAGGTCCAACTAGTAGATCCCTAGATATCCCCCTTTGCTAGATTGAGGATGGTTCTTCACTATCTAATTTCTGCAAACCAAGGAGCATTAGTGATGGGCAGAAGTATTAGTGACTGTGATCTTCTAGCGGGGGGATTTCTGTTGGACTATAATGTCATGAGAGGGAGTAGGAAAGCATGTTTGAAACTGAATGTCTCCAAAGCTTATGGCAGTGTCAGATGGGAAAAATTATGGTGGATCATGTAACAGATGGGATTTAATGAACAATGGATTGGCTGGATTAAACAATGTATTGGGACCGCTAGCTATTCTATCATGGTTAAGGTACATCTGTTGGTCTATTTAGAGGTGTCAATGGGCTGCGCCAAGGTGATCCCCTATCACCTCTTCTTTCTATGATATTCATGGAGTACTTTACAAGGAAGATGCAACAAGTTGACGAACAGAAAGGAATCAAGCCTTATACAGTGCACAGGATGAAGGTAATGACACATTTGATCTTTACAGATGATGTTCTGGTATGTATAGAAGCAAAACAACACTATTTGGAAAATCTTAAAAATCTTCTGGAAGAGTTCGGGAAGCAAATAGGAATGTGCGTAAATCTAAACAAAACACATATATTTTTGCCTAAGAACTACTACCAGATGGATTACATACTTGTTCAGGCTATGAGCGTAGAAAGGGGGAGTTTCCCAACAAAATATTTGGGTTTCCCCCTAGCCGGAGGTAATTTGCACGTCAAATATTTTGATGAATGTATTGATAAAGTGGAAGAAATGATTAATAGATGGCCAATGCAAAAGACATCCATGGTGGGATGTATGATGCTGAAAAAGGCTTCCATAGAAGGACTTCTTATCTTCTGGGTACAACTAGGTGAAATTCCCGGTTCAGTCCTGGACATAATAGAAATGAAGATGGCAAATTTTTTATGGGGAAGTGAACATCATCCTATGAAATATGTTATACTGGCGCTTCCAAGGGATGAATGAGGTCTAAATTTGAAAACCCCGAGGGACATTGCTAAGTGGGGAACTATGTGAAGGATCATCGTATTCCAAGAAGGCACTTTTCCATGGGGAAAGTGGATGAGAGATAGATATCCAAGAGGGCTAGATTTCACGTCGAAGAGGAGGGAGGGATTCATGTACCATAAACATCATGACGGAGACTTGAAAAAAAGTCAAGCACTTGTTTGTTCGTGGGTACGACGTAGGTGTATGGAGACTAGTGAACCAGAAGATACACATTTGGAAGGTTACTCACTCAAGAGGTGCAAAGGACTCGGTAGGAGAGCATTTTTGGTCTGGTAAATATGTGCAGAAATGGAGTATGTGTGTATGTAACATTCTACACGCTGCTCTTGCAACTCTGGATAGGATAAAGAGATAGAACTATGATGTTTATACTTTATGTTTGTTGTGCCATGAGGGGGAGGAATCCCACATCCATCTTGTAGGAGAGTGCAACTTTACAAAAGAGATATGGGAGATTTTATGCAGGGAATTCAGATTACAAATGCAACTGTCTGATAATCCAAAAAGAATGTTATCCAGGTACGAAAATGTTGATAGGAAGAAACTTATGTTTACTGGTCTATGCTATCACATATGGGAAGAAAGGAACGCCAGAATACCCCAAGGAGCTGCTACGGATGCTAAGAGGATTGATGTAAAAATATGTAAATTACACATTATCTAGATGTGTGAGTTGTTTTCTGTTTTGGATGTATGACGTTGGGCCTACATGTACTCTTGACCTCCTATAATTTTAGGAGAATTTGGAATATATTTACCTGATTATGATATCCCTTCTTCTACAAGTGAGTGTGAGATCCAAGTACCTAGTGTAAGTGTGATTAGTGCAATTCCCTAGAGCTTCCTGAAGGCTAGATGGAAAATAACATGAGGTAAAAAAAACCCTCATCTCTATGCCCATTCCTACCCTCGGATCTCAATTGACCTAATTCCACTTACCCTAGAAGTCGTACTTGTTTAGTTGATTGTTTAATCTAGTCTCTTAGACCTAAATTGCCTAAGATAATTTAGTTTGTGTAATCAAGCTTTCATACTTCCTTTACTTGTTTGCTTTCTTAGTGTAATCAAATCAAAGCCACTTTTAAACCCTACAACCCTAGTCTCTACTTTAGGAACATAGCCAACACCAACTAAGCTCTAGTACCCCCTCTATCCCTGTGGTTTAACCCCCATTACTTGCCTCTCATCTATGCAATAACATGACCTTGTGCACTTGCGGGAGCATATTTTAGTGTTGTGAATGAACATTGTTTGGGAAACATATAAATATCGAAAGATCATGCGTGTGTGAAACAACACACCACCACACTATACATCCACCATCAAAAACCCCTTTTAAGGCAAGGTGATATATACATACATATATGTTAGTTTGGGATTATATGTGGTATTTGATCGGGCATTGATATTCATATTCTATGCAATAAAAAATTTGATTATATATGTTATCCCAAAATATAGAAAATTGATATGACTCTAATACCACTGTAGGGAAATATGGCACTAGATAGGTAGTAGAAACAAAAAATTTATTGCCATATCCACCATTAAACTAGCAGATTTCATCAATAACTATATAATGGAAAGGATGGTTTTAAGGATATGCCTGGTCTTAGAGCAATTCCAACAACAATCCCCTCATTGTTGTAGTTGTGAAACTGTCTTCTAGTTCCACTCAAACGATGTCTACAGTAGCTCTTGGCCTCTACCAAGGACAGTAGGTAGACTTTATCCTCCTAGAGGCAGGAAACAACCTCCACACCTCTAGAGAAGTCCACACAGACCACCTAGAACTCTTGTCGTCCTACTAGAATAGACAGGAAGGAGTTGCCCCTCCCGTTGGTGTACTAGTCAGCAACTTTCTCTCCCACAACTATTCTGCCTTTCTATCCCTTCCTTTATTGTGTAGGATTTTCTCAGTTTCTCTTAGTTACCACAACTAGAGAAGACAAACAATTGTGAAAGGAAGTTGATGGGTTTGAGAAGTCCCCAATACCCCTCTATTTATTGGAGGGTTAGGGCCAGGGTTCTTAGTTTTTGTGGGAGTGAAAGGGACTGGAATCTCATGAATTTTCACAACCTACGAACAACAAAATGGTCATTTCCCTAGGAAAACTAATCGGTTGGCATGCGTGCCAATAGGTTCTCCCAGTAAACCGGTCATTTCATCATGTTTCCCAATATCATATGAATTGATAATTCTAATCTAATTAATGCACTACATAACATCAACACCAATCCTCGATGCATTCCAATTGCACCTCAAACTGGGCGTCCATTTTGCAAAATGCTCGTCTCACAACCACCAACCAACGAGTTCACTAAGTGAAACATTCATTTCACTCCCCAGCTCATCTAGAATTCAGCCAATGCAATATCCAATCAACCTGACACTCAAATCGATTAGTTCAAGACTTGAATTGGTCAGTTGGGAGTCCAGTCAGCTGATTTGATGTTTGAATTTAATACCTTAACACTTTAGCAATCAATTCAATTATCATTCACGATCAAAACTCCTCTTCAAGGTGTATTCTATGAGTGTGACCCTGTAGGTCCAAAATTATGTTGACAGTGAATGTCCATAACCAATTATGACATTACAAGAAAAGAGCGGTTCCTAGTCACACATCATTACTTCTCAAGTAAATGAAAGTTGGAGAACAACTTCAATATACAATCTATTATTTGTGTTACAATGATTGTATAGTTCCTTTGTTACTAATATCTAGATTGAACTTGAGGCATGGAATATTCATACTCTTCATCCTTCAATATCTATTCCTTGAACCAGCTCAGACTATCTAAGATATATGTCAGCTCAATATCACATGTTGACTCACATGTGCATGACAATGCATTTCTCAGTCTTACTTATCAAGTGGCCAGGATATTACTCTCCAGTATGAGGGACAAATCCCATCTACATCACTCAAAGTCATCCCAAAATGTTTCATAATGCACCCAATCATCACCTTAATGGAAACCCTTATTCAGACCACGATGGATGAAGTCAAGTATATTGAACAACATGTGATGAGTGTAGTTACTTCACATATAAGTACCATACTATAAGAAATGATTCTGACTACCAATTATTGTTTCCATGTATCATTCTTATGGTACGTCTGTCTAATACATTGTTCTCTAACAAGTTTCTATGCGCTTCGTTTAATATCCCATATCATGACTGATGAGATTTGGTAATCAACCAAAACACACTCTAGTCGTTTGTGTCATTTTTGTCTATCAACCTTCCATAATAACATCTAATGAGTGATATAACAAGAATGTATATACTCTCAACATGCACATGATCTCATTATTCATGTCACACACTTGAAGACATACTTCATCCAGTAGTATCATTGTGTAAACATTTATCATCTTACTTATTATCTCAAAAATGAATAAAACATAATAAATGGGAAGCTTTCCTTTATTATTAATCAAATGTTTTACAAGTTTTTCCATTGCAATCATCATATGATTGGCTCTTTGGGTATACATACTAACAAAATATTGATCAAACAACTAAACAACTATAAATAACTAAAACAAATGTATTAGCAAGTCAATTATCTGAATTCATACAATTAATTTTTTTTAATGGTGAGTAGTATCTAAACATATGCATGGCATGTTCGACAATTGCTTACTCTAATTCTAGTTTAATTTATTGGTAGCCCATAAATAAGACACAGTCTTACAAAATTCCATCACTAATAAAGTTGGTTGACGAGAAGGGTTAGTTTGAACTAAAGAACTATACTGAATTAAATCCTAGATGTAATCTCAATGTAACCATTTTCCTAAGTTTTCTTTTTATTTCTATCCTTTTTGTCCTTGATGTTGAATAAGTGGAATTAATAGTGGTTTGGTATACATTTGGTCACTATTTATACCAATAAAAGGGTTTATGCACAAATACCTCAATGAAATTTTGAATAAGGGTTTAAAATGCAAAATTACCACTTAAGTGGGATAATGATAAAATAAATTCGTACTAGAACCTTATGTGGCCTTTTGAAATTAAATAAAAAATAAAAAGGAAATCCTAAAACAATACATAAAGTGAATTAAATTGATAAATAGTGGAAATGTGAGTAAATTGCCTAAAATTCATAAAAGGGAAACTTAAAAGATAATCTTAATCACAAATTCCTTTTCTTTGGGATAAAATATACTTGAATAACAAGTTTGACAATTTTGAGAAATTCATAAATATAATTTTTCTTAATTAGAATTAGAAAATAGGAGTTGGTTCTAAAATATAAAATAATTCATTGAGTGACTCCAAAAGTGGCAAGGAATGTCAAATTCCTATTCTACATGAAAATATTTAACTTTGGGTGAATTGTCATCTAATTTGGAAAACATTTGATGAAAATGTGAAGGTTAGGAGAGAGAAAGTGTGTAGAACCCTCAAAAAATTAATTGATATAACAAACAACTTCAACATATGAAATTAAAGGTAGGTTCATATCCAACATACTTAATTTGACTTGTAGGTGAATTTTAATGAAATTTGGATAATTGTAGAGTCATAAATGCATGAGGAAAATGAAAATAAGATTTATTTAATTTATTATATCAAAATCTACAAAAGGAAAATCTAATGGCATATTTAGATTCTACATACTCAAATTAGGCAAGGTGTTAAATTTCATTTTATTTGAAATCTATTTGCACCCTCAAGGAGGACAGAGAAAAAGATAAATAATATATATATCATTATTCAAATATGATTTGGAATTATATTTTATTTTTCACGGGGATCGTTTCCTTTTTTATTTTTTGTGTGTAATCACGGGAACTAGATCTTGATCTGATAGTAATCGTGAGACAAAACTCATTCCCATGGAGATTTCAAATCACAATTTCTCTCTCATTACTCAATCCTTGCTCAACATTTTTCCTCCTTTGCATTCCTTATCGGATTACGCACCTAATGATCCATAATTTCCACCAATTTGTCATGGATTCAAGAAATGCCTAAAACTTCTCTTTGAGTTCTCAAACCACCACCACTCATATCCCTAGAATCATGACCACATCTAAAAATACCCTAACCCTAGTCTTCTTTTGTTGCATTGCGATCTTTCTCTTGCACCAATTTTCGTACTACTCGTGTGCTTGACTACCACTGGTCAAGTTTCAGTCTAGGGTTTATGGCAGCTAGTTCCCCTGCTCCTAAACACCTCTGACCAATTCATCCTAGCATCAAGTTTTCTCCCTCTCCTTTATCTTTTAATGTTCTTATTTTCCTAAGTCATCTTGCTACGGAAGTTTACCCCAATCTTGGCAAAAGAAGCTAGAAGCTTCAAGTAGCCATGGTTTGTGTGAACCTAGAGGATGAATCCCCATGGTGAAATCTCAAGTTTACCTTCTTCGTTTCCTCTTTCTTTTATTTTCTTGATCATGATCATAAACATCTGTTTGCCTTCTTTCACATCTTGTATGGTCGAAGCCACAAGGGATTTGACATGGGACATGGCCACCTATGATTGGGCCAAGTCACGTGGACCCCACTTTCTTTTCCTTTTTTTGCCTATTTCTCAGTTATAAAAATAATATGTTTTAATTCATTTATCCAAAATTAACAAATAAATATATTTTAGAATCAAAAAATTAATCTCTATCTAACAAAAATAGTTTGGATGTCTGATTTGAAGGTTTATCTAAGGGTGATTTTTGGGAAATGAATTTAATGCATAAAATCCTTAAAAATTGCAATTTATTCATATTAACTCAAAATTAACAAAAAAAATATGTTTTCTTGATTAGGAGAACCTAGCAAATCCAAGTTTTTCTAAAAAGGTCCAAATTTTGGGCTTCACTGAATTAAGGCGCATTATGTACTCTAATACATGATACTAAACTGAAATAGGCAAAGTTGAACTTGGGATCATCTAAAAGTGGTGAAAGTTGGTAATTGAAATCAGTAAGAGAGGTATGTGCATTGTTTCCCTTAAGTTGGGATATTTAAAAATCAAACCCTATATTCCCTAGTGAGGCACTATATGAACCCTATTCTCTCTATTAATATTTCTTTTTCTATATTTTCCTCACAATCAATAATGATATTCTATTTCATGGGTCTTGTACCCCACTACCATGTTTCAAATATCTAATACTTCTACTTACCATAGTTTCTCTTTAGCATGTTGACTTTACTAGACTATTTAGCTAATGTAGTGGAACTTTTGGAAAACCACCCAAAGATAGGGAATGTGTCATTTCATCTTGAGGAATGTGTTTACTCTCCCCCTTATAAAATTGTTACAGGTGATTGGGAATGTGTTACTCTCCTCTCACCTATTGTTTGAGGTTCGGTTGGTTCCTCAACCCTACTTAGTTAATGTAGTCAATATTAATCATGCATGCAATCTTTTACTATTTTCTTGTTATGGAAGCATATATTTGATTATGTCTCATACTCTTGATATCTTCATACTTTGATGAAATATCAATCTTTATTTCCATGTCATTTCTTTGTCTTTTGCTCTTGTTCACTATTTACACATAGCTTGTTTTTCTCTCTCTTGTTGGGTGATTTCCCAACCACCCAGGTTTTGACAAGGTGTTGAACAATATCAAGGAACCTAGAACCAGGAGTAGATTCAAGTCTTGCTTAAAGGATGTTTGGGTTTCTATAGCTAGATCCTTAGTCTTCTCAATTTTTTTTTTGAAAAACTCATGTAGTGAACAATGATGAAAGCCATGTAAGAGCTTTAGTTTTGTTTCCTTTCCGCTGCTATTGACATTTTACATGTATCATGTTCATGCTTATTTATTTGGGATTATTATACACGCATCCCTCATGATCTAATTCTTGTGAAAAGATGGATGTTTTTCATTTTTCTTAAATTCTAGTAAGGGGGTGATCTAGCCTCTTTACAACATGGTATCAAATCATGTTAGTTAGCTATTAGGGAATAAGTTGAAAGGAAGGGTGTCCAAAAAGGATCAAGGTTAGGTGGCTGGTAAGATTTTTCCTCCCTGTCACTAGCTTGATTTACGAGGACTCTCGATCCATGTGATATATGCCTAGCGTGAGATGATACTGCATGTTTGAAATACCATGCCTATAGGCAACAGTAGCCTTAGACATCTTAGTTGAATAATCCTAGAAACCTTAGGTTATAACTTTGCCTTTTAGGAGGGGTGATTTGTTTGGGGATATGAACAACTCATCCAAGGGAGCCTCCTCTAGCAACATTGACAACCAAGACACCTCAAGGACTCCCTACAATGACATGAAAAACCCTACACATCTCGTGGGTACATCAGGTCTAACACCTGATCAAGTTTTGATCATGTTGTGCCAGCTATTCTCGACTACCTCGGTGGGACAACTCTCCAATGCTACAGTCACTATGATCAAGCCTAAGGAGTATGCCTTGACAGACTTCATCAAGATGCAACCACCCTACTTCAAGAACGAGAGTAAGCCAAACATGGTGGATAAGTTTGATGATTGGGTGTCGGCCCTAGAGCGTACTTTTGAGGGCATGCCATCTCCTCCTCACCATAAAGTCTACTTTGCGGGCTACATGCTTGATGGATGGGCCCAAGTTTGGTGTAACGGCATAGCCCATACCCGAGACACAACCACCATGACTTGGGAGTAGTTTCTCAAGCTATTCAGAGAGAAGTACATATGCTAGGATTTCTTGAGGAACAAGGAGGTTGATTTCTATATCATAAATCATGGTGACATGAGCATCATCAACTACGTCCAATGTTTCCTTTTGTTGGAACTCTTTACCACACATCTACGACTTGTTCGACCAATTGAAGTTAGTCATTGTGTTTTTGAAGATTGACCTACAGGTGGCTAACACTAGATGCATGTGAAGGATAAGGATGTTCTAGAGATAGTGTTCCAAACTCACTATCGACATTATGAGTTCCTGGTCATGCCTATAAGTCTGACTAATGCCCCTACTACTTTCATGGACATAATGAATCAAGTATTTTTCCCTTACCTCTATCAATTGGTGGTGGTGTTCATCAATGATGTTTTGGTCTACTCTAAGTCTTAAGAACAAAATCGTGAACATATGTGAATCATGATGAACACAATATGAGAAAATTAACTCTATGATAAATTCTCGAACTGTGAGATCTGAATAAAGGAAATGATGTTTATGGGTCATGTGATTTCTATCAACCACATTGATGTTGATCATGCAAAGGTAGAAGTTGTGACAATGTGGAAAGCTCCAATGACTCTGTCTGAGATATGTACTTGTCTCAATTTACTAGGTTACTACTAGAGGTTTATCAAGAGTTTCTCTGAGTTAGCTCTCCCTCTGACAAAGTTGACACAAAATGAAGTCAAGTTTGTATGGATACCAGAATATGAGAACAATTTTTAGAAGCTAAAAGGATGTTTGACATCTTCTCATGTTCTTGTGTTACTTATTGAAGGCAAACCCAATTCATCTACATTGATGCTTTTAGGCAAGGTTTAGGGTGGCTTCTTGATGCAAGAAGGAAGAGTGATAACCTATGATTTGCTCCAAATGAAACCCAATGAAGAGAAGTAGACTACACATGATTTACAGCTCGCCGCCATCATGCATTCTTTCAAGATCTGGTGACACTATCTGTATGGAGTTAAGTTTGAAGTCTTTTCTGATCACAAAAGCTTGAGGTACTTGTTGACACAAAAATATATGAACCTGTGACAACGAAGGAAGATGGAGTACCTTAAAGCCTATAACTTTACCATCACCTATCATCCTAGTAAAGTGAACATAGTTTTTGATGCTTTGAGTCAAAAGAAAGATGTAGTATGTGTTGCTATAAGTTGTTCAATGTGGAAGAATCTGCAGTATGTTTCTTGTTGGCAACCACATCCGATTGATGCAGTAGTAGAAGATGATGTTGAGAAGTTGTGTGTATACATGGCTAGTTTGTCCATTACACCATCTTGGATCTTGAAAGTTTTTGTTTCCCAGTTAGAAAATCCTGGGCTTGTAGAGATGAAGGCCTTAGCAGAGAAACCATAATCTCACTTTTCAATTGGAGTGGATGGTGATCTCTACTTCTGACATATGTTTCAGATTACTGATGTTGGTTATCTGAGGTAGAAGGTTCTGCATGAAGCTCATGGGTCTAAGTATGCAATTCATTCTGGCACAACCAAAATGTACAAGAACCTACAACAAAGGTTCTAGTGGAAGAATATGGAGAACGATATAGCTTTGTTTGTTTCATGTGTTTAACCTGTCCGCAACTCAAGATATCTGGTGAACTTCTTTACCCTCTTGAGATCCTTGCATGAAAATGGGAGAAGATTACTATGGACTTTGTTACCATCTTCCCTAAGTCCAGGAAATGTTATGATGTTGTTTGGGTGGTGATTCATCGACTTACTAAGTCTTCCCACTTCTTGCCATTCAAAACCACTTATAAAGTTGTCGATACGGCTTAGTTGTATGTTGAGTGGATCATTCGTCTGCATGGGGTTTCTGATCATGACCCGAAGTTTACCTCCCAATTATGGAGTTAGACTCAGGATGAAATGGGGACTGGCCTATGTTTTAGTATAGCCTATCATATGCAAGTTGATAATTAGTCAGAGAGGACAATACACATTCTGGAATATTTGCTTCGTGCTTGTGTTATGGACTAGGGAAGCGAATGGGATAAATATCTACCATTAGATGAGTTTGCTTACAACAACAGCTACCAAGCTAGCATTAGTATGCCACCTATTGAAACTCTCTATGGTAGACCTTTTCGTTCACCTTTTCATTGGAATGATGTTGGTGGACATGCTTTGGAGAAAACTAATGATATGGAGATGATGTTAGAGAAAGTTCAGATGAATAAGAAGCGTATGAAATCTACACAAGATCGATAGAAGGTGTTTGTTGAGAATGAGAGGTCTATTGTTAGTTTCTTAGTGGGTGACTATGAGGTCTTGAAGATCAAGCCTATAAAGTTTAATCCAAGATTATTTCCCCACTATGTTGGACAATTTGAGATCTTGGATAAGGTTGTAGATTTTGCATATCATTTATCTCTTCCTCCTACTTATGACAAGATCCACAATGTGTTCCATGTTTTCATGTTGTAGAAGTATGTTAAAGACCCTTCTCATCTTCTTACTGTTGAGCCTCTGCAGATTCATGAGAACTTGACCTATGACGAGTTACCTATGAAGATATTTGACCCCTGAGTTATGAAGTTTAAGAACAAGGAGATTGAGTTATTAATTTTTTTTTGGAAATATCATGGTTTGGAAGAAACCACTTGGTAGTTGAGAGATGAGATGTTGTGTAATCACCCTTCTATTTTTGCTTGAGATTTCGGGGAAGAACTCTTTTTTAAGGGTTGAACTGTTGTAACAAACTGAATCCTACATGTCATCTCAATGTAACCATTTTTCTAAGTTCTCCCTTCATTTCTATCATTTTTTATCCTTGATGTTGAATTAGGGGAATTACAAGTGGTTAGGTATACATTTGGTAACTATCTATAGCAATAAAAGGGTTTATGCACACATATCTTTGTGAAAATTTGAATAGGGGTTTAAAATGTGAAATTACCACTTAAGTGGGATAATGATAAAATAAAATTGTATGAGAACTTTATATGGCTTTTTTGAATAATAAAAAGAAAAACGAAATCCTAAAACAATACATAAAATGAACTAAATAGTTAAATAGTGGAAATGTGAGTAAATCCTAAATTCATAAAAGGGAAACTCAAAAGATAAATCTAAGCCCAAATTCATTTTCTTTGGGATAAAGTATACTTGAATGACAAGTTTCACAATTTTGGGATATTAGTAAATACAGTTGGATTAAATGGAATTGGAAAATAGGAATTATTTCTAAAATATAATATAATTCATTTAGTGACTACAAAAGTGGAAAATAATGCTAAATTCGTATTTTAAATGTTAAAATAGACATTTGGGTGAATCTTCATCCCATTTGGAAAACATTTAAATGAAACTGTGAAGGTTAGGAAACAGAAAGTGTGTAGAACCTTGAAAACATTAATTAATATAACAAGCAACTTCAACATATGAAATTAAAGGCTAATTCGTATCAAACATGCATAAATTGACTTGTGGATGAAGTTTCATCAAGTTTGAAGAATCCTACAGTCAAAAATGCATGTGGAATGAGAAAATATGATTTGCTGAAATTATTATATCAAAAATCTTCAAAAGGAAAATCTCATTGCATAATTTGAGTCTACATAATCAAATTAGGCTAGGTGTCAAATATCATTTAACTTGGAGTTTTTTTTTCACCCTCAATGTAGGAGATAGAATATATATATATATATATATATATATATATATATATATATATATATATATATATATATATATATATATAGGGCCCATCTTTATTGCCTGCGTGGGTAGCTACCTGCCCACCCTTCCGACCACCTTTTTTCAAAAAAAAAATCACAATTGTAGAGGACTATTTTGTCTAGCTCTCCAAAAAATTTTAGCCAAAAATAATATCATTTGCCCCTCCAAAATCAAAAAACTCGTCCTTATATATATCTGTTGTATATTTTGTACAGAGTTACGTTTTTGGCAAGCAGAGTTACTTTTTTGGCCAGCAGAGTTACTTTTTTTACAGCAGATTTACTTTCTTAGCCAGGAGAGTTACTTTTTGGGCTGCCGGGTAGCCAAAATCGAGGCTACCCACACGGGCAATGAATGAATGCCCATATATATACGTATATATATGTATATATATATATATGTATATATATACGTATATATATACATATATATACATATATATACATATATATGTATATATATACGTATATATATGTATATATATGTATATATATGTATATATATGTATATATATGTATATATGTATATATATGTATATATAACATTATTCAAATATGATTTGGAATTACATTTAATGTGTCATGTGGATATTTTTTTTCTTGCATGATCCAGGGTCGTGAGATGTCTATCATACAATGACCACATAATCCCATTCCCTGAGATGAATCTGGAAACATAACTGGTTCACATGGAGTTTCCAAATCGTGATTTCTCTCTCATTACTTGATCTTTGCTCGAGATTTTTCCTCCTGTTCATTCCTTATTGGATTACATACATAATGATCCATAATTTCCAATGATCTATCAAGGACTCAAAAATGCCTTAAACTCCTCTTAGAGTTCTTAAACCACCACCACCCATAGCCCAAGAATTATAGCCTCACCTATAAGTACCCTACACCTGGTCTTCTTTGGTTGCATTGTGATAGTTTTCTCACACTAATTTCCTTGCTGCTCATGTGCTTGACTACTAGAGATCATGTCTCTGTCTAGAGTTTGTGGTGGCTAGTTCTTCTACTCCTTGCCACATCTGACCAATTCATCCTAGCAGTAAGTATGTCTCCCTCTCCTCTATCTTTCTATGTTCTTGATTTCCTAAATCATCGTGCTATGCGATTTTCTCAATCTTGGTCGAAGAAGCTAGGTGCTTCAAGCAGCCATGGTTTGCATGAACGTAGAAGATAGATCCCCATGGTGCACTCTCGTGTTTACCATCCTCACTTCCTCTTTCTTTTTTGTTCTCACTAAAGAGAATAATAGTCTTTTGGCCTACTTTTGTGACTTGTATGGCCAAAGCCATGCATGCTTTGACCCGTGACTTAGCCGACTGTGATTAGGCAAAGTCACATAGGCCCAACTTTCTTTTCCTTTTCTTTTTCACTTATTTCTCACTTACTTGGATTATTGGTATTTTTTGATTGGTCAAAATTGTAAAAATCATATCTTTTAATTATCTAATCCAAAATGAAAATGAGATCAATCCATCTTTGTCTTATAAAAATAGTTTCGATGTATGATTTCAAGTTTTTTTTAATGAAGTCAGGAGCCTATCTTATTCATCCCGCCCTCCCCTTACGAGCAAACGACAAGTCAGAAATACATTCACTAATTAAGCATTCAAAATTAAACAAGGTAGTACTACTACCCTTACAATATTTGCTAATAAGGAGATATTTGATCTTGTTAGGGGAAGTATCATACTGATAGCTCCCATTATAGTTTTTTAGGTGGTGCTTCGCAAGACTATCTGTGAGTTTGTTCTTCTCTCTGCTGATGTGAACAACTTGCCAATCAGGTCTCCAGTTATTTTGTATGATCTTGACAATCTTGGCATATCGAGGGTTATTATGGATTGGCTCCTCAATAATAGTTACAACAGCCTTTGAACCTGATTCAATAGTGATGTTGGGAATGTTCAGGCTACTCGCCTTCTCCACAGCAAGTTGTATACCTTGCAGTTCGGCCTCAAGGACATCAATGGTGTATAAGTTCAAAGCAAACCCACCCCTCCAGCTACCATGGTTATCTCTGATGACTGCAAAAATCTAAGGGTGATTTTTAGGAAATGAATTTAATGCATAAAATCCATACAAATTGCAACTTAATCATTTTAACTCCAAAATTAACAAAAAATATGTTTTCTTGATCAGGAGAACCTCATAAGGCGATTAGTGTGGTTTTCAGAGTCAAAATATGAGTTTTTGTTTCTAAAAAGGTCCAAAATTAGGGCTTCTCTACTTTAAGTTGCATTATGTAATCTAATATATGTTAATAAATTGAAATAGGCAAAGTTGAACTTGAGATCATTTAAAAGTGGTGAAAGTTGGTAATTGAACTCAGTAAGAGAAGTATGTGCATTATTTCCCTTAAGTTAGGATATTTGTAAACCATGCTCTATATTCCCTAATGAGGCACTATATGAACCCTATTCTCTCTATTAATATTTCCTTTCTATATTTACCTCACAATCAGTAATGATACTCTATTTCATGGGTCTTGTACCCCACTGCCATGTTTCATATATATGATGCTTCTACTTCATAGTTTCTCTTTAGCATACTGATTTTACTATACTATTTATCTAATGTAGTGGAACTTTTGTACAACCACCCATAGATAAGGAATGTTTCATTTCACCCTGGGGACTGTTTTTACTTTCCCCATTATAAAATTGTTATAGGTGATAGGGAACGGGTTACTCTCCCTCACCTATAGCTTGAGGTCCAGTAGGTGTCTCACCCTACTTAGTTAATGTAGTCAATATTAATCATGCATGAAATCTCTTACTATTTTCTTTTTAAGGCAAGAATCTATTTGATTATGTCTCATACTCTTGATCTCTTCATCTTATGATGAAATAGTAACCTTTATTTCAATGTCATTTCTTTATGTTTTGGTAACATATTGAAACTTGAACATATTCTCTTTTTTATCCTTTCCCCATGCTTTTCCTTTCCATTCTATCCTCTTTGTCCTTTATGTTGAATTTTTGAAATTAGTAGTGGTTTGGGGTGAATTTGATCACCATTTATGCCAACATATGGGTTTATGCACTAATACCTTAGTGAATGCTTTAATCAGGGTCTAATATGCAAAATTACCACTTCAGTGGCATACGGTAAAAATAAATTCGTTCTATAATTTGCTATAAGATTTGGAAACAAGGAAGAGATAAAAAGATGAATAATAACTCTGTAAACAAGATAGTCTGATGTTGAATTATTTAATATAAGAGTGGTAATATTGGATAATGGGCTAAAACTCATAAAAGGAAGACTGATTGGTTAAAGATAACTTGAGATTCATTTTTTGTTGGGTTTGGTTTGTCTTGGAGGCCAAGTTTCATAATTTTTGGGATAACAATAAAAATATATATTTTTTATTTAGAAAAGAAAAGGTAATTTTTCTTCAAAACTATTAACAAAAATTTAATGACTCCAAATGTGGAAACTAATCTTGTATTTTGTAATCTACACATTATAAACAGTCTTTGGGTGAACTTTCATGTAATTTGGATAATCTTTAATATACTTGTGTAGATTAGGAGAGAGAAAATGTGTAAAAGTCCAAAATGATAAATAATGAGATAAATAACTTCAAGCAATGAAATTAATGGCCAATTCATGTTACACATGCATTGATTTTCTTAAATGTGAAGTTTCACATTAATTGATGGATTCTAGAAGTCTCTAATGCATTAAGAAAGAGAAAATGTGTTTTACTTTAAAACAATTAAATAAAATACTTAAAGTCTACGAATGTGAAAACTAATGCTAGATTTGGATTCTACATACTCAAATTAGCTTAGCTTTCAAATTTTTTGGAGTTCGTTTGCACCCTTAATTGAGGAGGAAAAAAAGACCACTCTATTCGAATTGGATTTGGAAAGAAAATACATGTCATGTGGATATGTGTGTGATCTGGGCCACACAATTCAGATAGGATGGTGTTGACAATGTCTCCTACCTTGTGCTGACCATGTCTCCTACCAAGGGTAGGAGGGTCATGCTTGAACAATCCACTGTTGGCTGGTTTTCATGATTATCTCCCTTCTCTCTCACAGTTCTACGAAATTCTGTTTGCAATAAGTTCTTGAGAGGATCCTGCATTCTACAAGCCATTATTCAGACCTGGTTTCCTTTCTTCACCAAATGCCTAAATTTCCTTCCCAACCTCTCGAGTGCTCCTCACAACCTCACACACACCCTTACCTATAAATATGGGATCGTGTCTCATCGTTGCCACACCTCATCACGTCGATCTCTACTTCCAATTTCTTTTGCAGTCTCATGTTCTACCGTCACCAATTGAGTTTTCCCCTATAGCTTACGACGCTTCTCCTCGATTCTCATTGACACGAGCACATAAATTATCGAGTAAGGTTAGTTCGTGGGACTTTTTTCTTTCTTCCTTTGTTCTTGTTTCGTCAAATTGTGGTGTTATGTGAAATCGCCCAAATTTGCATAAGCTTTAGCTTGCAAAGAAATGTCAACTTGTGGGATAGAAGGATATCCTCTGCTGATTCCTAAATCTACCCTCTCTTTTCTCCTTTATTTTGCTTTTCCACGCAGGGGTACTTTTGTCTTCTAGTCTCATTTCCTTTTACTTTGGACATGGATTAGTAGGACTTTAACTTCTGAATAAGCCGCCGTTGCCTCACCCTCTCTCTCTTCTTCTCTCGCAAGATATTTTCTTATGTGGCATTTCCTGATTGGTCTATTTTATTTAAATCGTATCTTTTGATTTTCTTGACCAAAATTCAAAAATAAATTTGTTTTGAAATAAAAAAATGTGATCATTCTGATAAAAATACGTTCGAGGTTTTTTTGAGTTTTATCGAAAGGTGTTTTCTAGAAAATGATTTTAATACATAAAAATCACCAAAAATACACTTTAATCATCATAACTCAAAAATAGACAAAATTATATGTTTTCTTAATCAGGATAACATAATAAGATCAATGGTTACATTTTTCAGAGTCTAAATCGAAGTTAATGTACATGATATATCTTAATACATGATTATACATTGAAAATAGGAAAAGTGGACCTTGTACTTAGTTAAAGTGGTGAAAGTGAATAATTGAAACATGTAAGATAGGTATGTGCAAATATTACCTTTAAGTTTGAATATTTGTGAACCAACCCTATTTCCCATAATGAGGCATGAAATGAATCCTATTTCCTTTATTATTGGGACTCTTATTCTAGTTTCCTCAAAATAAATGTTGATATATTATTTCTTGGGTCATGGAACCCCACTACCATGTTGAAACTATTTGAAGATATTTCTTACCACCTTACTATTCATTGAACATGATGGTTTATTTGACTATGTAGCTATAGTAGTGGTACTTATGTACAACCACCAATAGTTAGGGCATGATTTTTCACCCTGGGGAATGTGTTATTTCTCCCCAATATAAAATATTTGAAAGGTGACTGCGAATGTGATTACTCTATCCTCATCTATAGATTGGGGTCTGGTAGGTGCCTCAACCCTGATTAGTTAATTTAGACCAATATTAATCATTCATGGAAGTTCATTATTATTTATTTGTTTATGGCAAGAATCTTTTGTTATATGCCTCATTATCTTGTTCTTCTAATCTTATGATGAATCTATATCCTTAAGTTTCATTGTTGTTCTTACCTTTGTTTCATATTGTTGACACATACCTTATTTCTCTCTCTTACTCGGTGACTTCCCAACCACCCAGGTAAAGTACAAGGTGTTGAACAAAATCAAGCAAGTCATAGATTTTGTCATGGACCTAACTCTTGGAGATGTTGCTTTGGAGGCAAAACTTGAAGTAGTTTAGACTTCCCTCTATCTTATATCCTTTGATGTATCTTACATGTAAATCATTAACGGGAGATCCGATGGAATTTTTGAATCTTTTGAAAATTGAATATAGTCATTACTTTATTTCGTTGCTATACACTATGGTCCTTTTTGTACCATTATATAAAGATTTGAAAAATTTCCACCTGCTCCAACATACCTTTTGAGTATGATTGGGATAGATGCTTTATTCTTCAAATTTGAGTAAAGGGGTGATTTCACTCCTTTATAACATTGTATCAAAGCCAATGGTAGTCGAAATTTGACTATTTCAATTTTGTCTCCCTCATTAGAAACCCTGCCTTACATAGCTCCCCTCTAGTTAAGGTATTTATCCTAGAATTGACCTATGTTTTTCATGAGAGGATGAAAGGTTGATTTAGGATCATAAGAGTTCCACATTATAAACATGTTTAGTTTTCCTTTATGTGATGAAACTATTAGGTAGCTATTAGGGCATAAGTTGAAAGCAAAGGTGTTTAGAAAGGATCAAGGTTCAGGGGATGGCAAGATTTTCCTCTGCATCACTAGCTTGGTTTACAAGGACTCTTGGATCTGTATGATACATATCTAGACTGAGTTGAAACTGAATTATCCAAAATAGCATACCTTTATTCAATAGTATCCTTAGAAATCTATGTTAGATACTCTTGGGAACCTTTTATGTTGACCTTGTCTTTCAAGCATTGTGACTTGTTTGAGGATGGAAACCCAATATAGTTTCCTCATGTCTCATAGCACTGCATGTTCATGAAGTCTATCCCTAGAACCAAGACTTTGATGTTTGATGACTAGCAAACAATAAAGTGATGAATCTAGTACATTGTTTAGTAGACTTAACCTTTTACCTCTAGATTAGTTTGACTTGGGAGGTCAAACCTTTTAAGGGGTGGAGAGTAGTTGGTTGTTCATGTTGGGTAGTTAGATTTCAAGGAAGAAATCCTTTTTACTGGGTATGGAGCCCTGCACCATACCGAGGTCTAGCTACACGAATTAAGAAACCCTAACTCCATTACTAGGAGGTTAGTATGCTTAGATCCTTAAGTTTGACCAAAAAAGTTATAATTATAACCTAACATGCTAGTTTATATACTAAAGAACATATAATGACCATCTAATGAATAATTCATATGTTGGAGCCCTAATGAATATCTAATGCACATAATGTGAGTGACTCACATCTTAATACTAACTATGTATATACATGATGTTGACTATCTCTTAGACCAATAAACTCTAATGATATAATGAGCAAAATAATTGTAACCTAATCTTGAACTTAATACATGCTAAGAAGTTATAGGTGAAGTGTAATGATCAAATTGACCTAAATTCTAAGATATATTCATCTAACCTTAATATATACATCCTTAGTGACATTCATGATACATTAGTAACATTAGGTGCCTTAATCAGATAGTATACTCTGATACACATAAATGATATATAATCACCTAATCATAGATTAATCAAGACATCAATATGAAATACTTATCACCTTGTTCTCTAATACACACCAAACTAATCACCCAATCATGACTTGGTATGTGAATAAAATCGTTAAGATGTAATATATACCACCTTGTTTACTAAAATACATATAATGACTTCAATATGGATAGGAAGTAGTTGGATTCACAAAAATGTGCATAATTAATAGTATAAAGCAAATAAATATAGTGATTAATGATGACATTAACGTGAGTAAGAAAGGCAACCTGACAATGTGAAAATATGTAATATAGATATAAGTGATTAATGTAACAATCTTTGGATTAATTATAGACTTAATAACAAATTGGATAAAACATCTTCTTTCACACAAAATAATATGTTATAATTCAATGCAGCGATAATTTAAGGATAATGGTCAAAGATATTAGTAGACATTTAAATAATTGAGTATAACTCTAATTGTACTAAAATTCTTAGTGAGATAAATAATATATATAGGATTTCATATATAATAGTGAAATGGTTCTCTTTTGACAACAAAGTGAATATTTTTGGACAAATATAATAGAATAACAATGATAATGTGATATTCTAATAAATATAATGATAATAAGAAAAAAATGTTAATTGTGTTGTATCTAATAAAAGGAAATCTTAATAGTGGAACCCTTAGTGATCCTTGAAAACCTAACCTATCAACAGTTGCTGGTGAAAGTTTTGGGGGAACGTTTATGATTTGGATGAAACAACCAAGAAGTTTTATTTTGATATGTTGCATATTCACCCTACTCTCTTTGCTTGTGATTTTGGAGATGAAATCCTCTTTAAGGGGTGGAGTGTTGTAACATACTGGAACTTGGACATATTCCCTTTTTGATCCTTTTCCCATGCTTTTCCTTTCCCTTCTATACTTTTTGTCCTTGAAGTTGAATTTGTGAAATTATTAGACGTTTGGGTGAATTTGATCACGATCTATGACAACAAATGGGTTTATGTACAAATACCTCAGTGAATACTTTAATGAGGGTCTAATTTGCAAATTTACTGCTTAAGTGGCTTATTGTTAAAATAAATTTGTTCTAGAATTTTCTATAACCTTTTGGAACATAGAACAGATAAAGTGATGAATAAAAACTCTATAAACAAGATAGTGTGACATTAATTTATTTAATATAAGAAGTAGTGGTAATATTGGATAATAGGCTAAAACTCATAAAAGGAAGACTAATTGGTTTAAGATAACTTGAGATTCATTTTACTTGGGATTGGTTTGTCTTGGAGGCCAAGTTTCATAATTTTGGTATAAGAATAATAATATTATTTTATTTATAAAAGAAAAGGTGTTTTTTCTTCATTATATGAAATAAAATATTTAATGAATCTAAAAGTGGAAACTAATCTTGGATTTGTAATCTACACATTAATAATACCCTTTGGATTATTTTTCATGTAATTTCGATAATCTTTAATATACATGTGTGATTAGGAGAGATAAAATATGTAAAAGTCCAAAATGTTAAATAATGAGATAAATAACTTTAAGGATTAAAATTAAAGTCGTATGACCACATCTGAGCTTAATTGGTAAACTAGGGTTTATCTGGATGATTACATGATTAATTGGATTGAACATTTCTTAAATCTAATTAATTATGATAATTCAATTATCATGTTTGAAATCTAACAAGAACTTTAAGTGTGCTTTTGCCTTGAGAAATTAGGGTTTGAGTAATATAATTCCTAGTCGGCTGAAATTAGGGTTTTTACCCTACAAGCCAATGTTGGATAGGAATGAGAGAGGTAAGTAAAGAAAAATAAAAATGGTATCAAGTTTTGGTTAGCATGGTTGTCATGGCAGTTAGCATGGCAGTTTTGGGGCATTTACTCTTCAATTGACATTTTTGTAGAATTCTAGATAGTAGTGCACTATTTGATTTTTAATTATTTAATGGAAGCTTGGAATGACATCAAATTTTAAATAATTATTTGTAACTCAATTATACACAGGATGCTAAATTTTAATAATTTTTAGAGAATTTTTGATCTCTAAAATACACGAATTACAGTAACTTTTTTATGACAGAAAAATATGTTGAAATAAGAAAAAGTTTAGTGAGGGGTCAATGTGCAATTGATCCAAGTAGATAAATTTCTCTATATGGTCAACATAACACACTAGGAGCTCTCATAATTCGTGATTCAATCCAGAGAAATGAAATCCTAGAGAGAGAGGGAGAGTTAGGGTTTGAGAGGAGAAAGAGGTGGAATTGTTGATCTAGGGTTTCTCTATCCGAGATATGATGAAATCAAATAAGTTTAGCTTCATTGTATAGACTTTCACTCTTTCTTCATAAATCCTCATTTTTAGGGTTTCTGAGTTACAAGGATGAAGAATTGGGTGAACTGCTAGGATTTGATATGAGATCGAGATTTTTAGGGATGAGCTGTGTTTTTAAGGTGTTTTCACACCTTCTCCTGGTCGCTCGTCTCCTAGGGATTCTCTAGGCGATGACGTATCCAGGTCTTCTCGCCACCAAGGCATCGTCTCTCTTGTGTTTTGCAGGGCTTCTCCGTGCTATGGTGGATGAACTTGTGGAAAGGTACGCGGCACTGAGGGTTCAAGTGGAAGAGGAGATCGATGTTCTTGATCTCTAAGGGGCGTCGGAGGGGGAGGGAAGCGAGCACATAGCCCTAGCGCTGGTCGGACGGTTGACGACGGATATGCCATACAATTTTTCGGTGTTCAAAAGAACGATGACCAATGCTTGGGCGCTGAGGAAGGACGTTAGCTTCAGACAGATTTCCAGCAATCTCTTTGTGATCCAGTTTCTCCATTGGAAGGATAAGGAGAAGGTCGTTGCGGAAGGCCCATGGAATTTCGACAACCATCTTCTCGTCGTCAGGGATATCAATCTGGAGGACACACCGTCGAAGATGGTTCTCAATCTCTGCCTATTTTGGATCAGGCTGTACAACATGCCTCTAGGCTACAGATAGGAGGAATCGATTAGGGCGGTTGCTAGCAAGATCGGCAGGGTCGTTGCCATTGATAGGCGTGACCTCGGGTGGGGGGGCGTCGTGCATGGCGCGCGTCGAAATCGACATCACAAAGCCTATCCGATAGTTGCAAAAGATAAGGGACAAGAGCGGCAAGGTTGTTCCAATTGATATTAGATATGAACGGATTCCAACTTTTTGCTATCTTTATGGCGTCATGGGCCACCTTGAGAAGGACTACAGAGAGGAGGAAGAGGGGGCGGAGGAAGGTGCGATGCCTAGGCGCTGGGGGCCTTGGATCAAAGCGTCGCCGACGAAGCGGTGGATTGTTCCGATCAGGGAGGAACTCATGGGTAGAGAGGGAGCATCTAAAGAATTAAGGTTTATCTCCAAACCGATCGCTACACACACCACGCCGGGGGAGCAGCAATGCCACGCTGACGCAAGTAGATGGCGTCCTGATGCTGACGGGCGTCCGGGGAGGGAGGAGGCATCAGATGATTCGGTGGAGATGGTGGACCTAGATGAGGTTTTTTTCAAGCAGGCGGACGCTGCAACGCCGTCGACAGGGGCGTTTGGCAAGCGTTTTCACGCTGCCACGACGTCGACAGTGGCGTTTGGCAACCGTGTTGATGCTGCAACGGGGCCGACAGCTACTAACCTTGAGCGGCGGACGAGGGGCGCTGTTATGGCGTCGACGGATGTTGTTCAGGGTGCTGGGCGCCAATCTGTGGAGGGGGCAGGGGCACCGTTGGGTTTAACGTCACCGACAGAGACGCAACGGGCGACGGCGAGCCAAATAATGATCCGACACAGCGTTACGGAACTGATGGCAGATAATAACGCTCAAACGTCCAGTGGGGGCGTCGACACCAATGTGCAAGGTTTGGCGGTGTCATCTGCAGGCCAGGTGTTAGGGGTGTCTTCCAACATGGCGGCTCACATGTTAGGGGACAGCAACACTCAGGCATCCACGAAGGACATCGACACAGGGGTGACACAGCTGCTCCAGGATAACAGCGAGGCTAATGACGTTGCAGGAGGTGTTGGGGAAGGAGGGGCAGGGGAAGAAGGGGTGAGGATGCTTGCTATGAGGTCGATGTACCATAGTAGGAAGGGTGGGGTGGGAAAGAACAAGGGAAGAAGTCGAAGGTTTACAAGGCTTGGGTCGCGGCAGGTGGGTGTGGGGGAAGGGGATAGGGTGTCACAGCGAGTTCTGGAGGGGGAAAGAGGAGGAGAGGGGGTACGGAAGGTATGGAGGGGATTGAGGAAGGCGAGATGGGTTTGGTCGGAAAACGGGTGCGGGTGGTGGTGTAGTATGAACCAAATCACACAACAGTAGCAGGTGCTGGCGAGGTCCAGGCCCGTGAAGAGCCATGAAAATCTTATATATGCTGGAACATCCAGGGTCTGGGCAGCCCTAGGACGGTTGACTCTCTTAGGAGGCGGTGTTGGAGAGAGATGCCCGACATAGTCTTTGTTATGGAGACTACGTGTTGAGGGAGGGACCAAGAGGAGGTAAGAAGGAGATGTGGGTACAATGCAGGGTTTGGAGTGGACAGCAGGGGGAGAGCTGGAGGTTTGGGTGTGTGGTGGAGAGGGGAGGATGTGTCGGTGAAGTCTTTTTTGGACCATCATATCAGTGCGGTGGTGGGAAGGGAGGACAGCCAGGATTGCTTTTACTTTGTGGGGATTTATGGTTGGGCAGCAACTAATGAGCGTCACAATACTTGGAGGCTGATGGAGGAGCTTTGTGCACAGACGACTTTGCCTATTGTCTTTGGCGGGGACGTCAATGAGATTCCTTTTCAATCTGAGAAACAAGGAGGTCAACCTAGGCATGAATGGCAGATGCGAAACTTCAGGAAGGCAATGGAGAGATGTCAGCTCACTGATTTGGGATCCACCGGAAATAAATTTACGTGGAAGAGGGGACGACAGGTAGACACGATGATTCTGGAAAGACTTGACAGGTTTCTGGCGGACAGGAAATGGTGTGATTTCTATAATATCAGAAAGGTCAAAAACTTCCCTATTCTTAACTTAGATCATGGGCAAATTCTCTTATGGGCAGAGCACAGGAATCATGATGGTGGGTAGGTGGAGAAGCGGTTCAGATTTGAAACCTTCTGGTTATCTTCACCGGAATGCAAAGATGTCGTCACTCGGGCTTGGGACAGCAACTATGATTTGGGCCTTAAAGGACAGACAGAATGTTGCGCTGAAAAGCTTGCTGGATGGGCGGCGGATAAATTTGGTAACATTAGAAGGAGAATTCAGCAGATCGAGAAGAGACTTGGTCGTGCCCAAGATAAGCCAACATCTCATGACATGTTGCAAGAATGTGAATCTTTAGGGAGAGAATTACATGATTTACAGAGGCTGGAAGAGAGCTATTGGTTGGCTAGAGCTAGAACCAATGAGATGAGAGACGGAGACAGGAACACAAAATACTTTCATCATAAAGCTAGCCAAAGAAAGAGACGTAACACCATAGAAGGTCTCTTTAAGGAGGATGGGAGTTGGCATACGGAGGAGGATTCCATTGCTAAAATTATTTTTTCTTATTTTAATTCCCTCTTTTCCAGCTCAAACCCTCACGGGATGGAGGAATTTCTTGATGGCATGCCTAGGGTGATTGATGAATCTTCATTTTCAGATCTGGAAAAGGTTCCAACCGAGACAGAAGTTTGGAAAGCTCTTCAACAAATGCATCCGAACAAAGCTCCCGGCCCGGATGGGATGAAGGCTATTTTCTACCAAAAATTTTGGGAGGTAATTAAAAGTAGTTTGATGGATTTTATTTCTAAATGGTGGAGAGGGAAGATTGGCCTGGCTGACATTAATGACACTGATATAGTTCTCATTCCTAAGACAAATAGTCCTGTCCGCCTGTCTGAATATAGACCTATCGGCTTGTGCAACATTTCATATAAGATTATTACTAAGGTCTTGGCAAATAGAATCAAACCACTGATGAATGGGATTATATCGGAGAATCAAAGTGCTTTCATAGAAGGGAGGATGATCACCGAAAACTCCTTGGTGGCATATGAGTTGTTTAATACCATGAAACACCGCAAGAAAGGATGAGAGGGGCTTATGGCGCTTAAGTTGGACATGAGAAAGGCATACGACAGAGTCGAGTGGGTTTTTCTCGAGGGGGTTATGGAGAGAATGGGGCTGCCGTCTATTTGGAGAAGGAAGGTTATGGAGTGTGTTACAAGCGTATCCCACAAGTTCATCGTCAATGGAAATAGGAGAGGGTCTGCAAAACCATCCAGAGGACTTTGCCAAGGTGATCCTATATCCCCTTACCTTTTTCTTTTTTGCGCTGAAGCACTTTCTTTTTCTCTATCCAAAGCTGCACAGGTCAACAAAATACATGGGACAAGAATATGCAGAACGGCACCGCGGGTCACTCACCTTCTTTTCGCAGATGATAGCATTGTTTTTACAAGGGCTACCTCAGAAGAATGCTCCTTTTTAGCTGAAATTTTCAGCCAATATGAGAGGACATCCGGGCAGAAAATCAATTATGAGAAGACGGAGGTTTCCTTTAGTACAAACGTCACTTGTGAAAGAAGGGAGTTCATTAAAAATCTGTTGCAGGTGAGGGAGGTGGACAGGCATGAGAAGTTTCTAGGCCTTCCCACGGTGGTAGGCAGGTCCAAAAAGTAGGTGTTTGCGGCTATAAAGGACAGAGTGTGGAAAAAATTACAGTGGTGGAAGGAGCAATTGTTGTCCAGACCAGGGAAGGAGGTGTTACTCAAAGCAGTCATCCAAGCAATTCCTACGTATCTCATGAGCATCTTCAAACTTCCGGAGGGAATTATTGATGATATCCATTCTATGATGGCACGGTTCTGGTGGGGATCTAAGGAGGGGGAAAGGAAAATTCACTGGATGAGCTGGGATAGATTGTGCAAGCCCAAGGAGAGTGGGGGCATGGGGTTTAGGGACCTGAAAGCTTTCAACCAAGCACTCCTTGCTAAACAAGGGTGGAGGTTGGCAGTCTATGGAGAGTCTCTTGCCGCTCGGGTACTCAAGGTGAAATATTACAACACATCTTGTATTCTATATGTCGAGTTAGGGGGGAATCCCAGCTATACATGGAGGAGTATTTGGGGGGGGCTGCAAGTAGTTAAGAGTGGCTTCAGGTGGAGGGTGGGGGATGGAAAAAATATTCATATCTACAAGGAAAGATGGATTCCACACTTGGGGGGCACAGCGGACAGATACTTGATCCATGGTCTAGTGGATTACAGATGGGTGAGCGATTTGATGTTTGGAGGACCTAAGAGGTGGAATAGAGAGGCGGTGGAGACTTGTTTTCCTACACATATAGCCCGGAGAGTTCTTAAAATTCCACTGTCACAGCAGATTGACGAGGACACACTATATTGGGATAAGGAAGGCAATGGGAGGTTTACTGTCAGGAGTGCTTATTTCTTTATTCGGACAGGAGAGGATTTAGTTGACGGCTTGGATATTGATTTGTGGAAGAGGGTTTGGAAGCAAGGTTGGCCACCAAAACTGAAGCAATTCATATGGAGAGCTCTCAGGAATATACTTCCCACTAAGTCAGAACTGCAAAGGAAGCATGTGACACCGGATGACAGCTGCCATCGCTGCGGATAGCAGGAGGATTCTTCTCATGCACTACTACACTGTGACGTAGCTAGACAGGTATGGGCGACCGGTGTGTTTGATTGGGGCGGACGGTTGGGCAATCACGACGTGGCGTCCTTTGTTAGGAGTCTTTTACAGGAGGAGGACAGCAGGCAAAAAGATGAGGGCACTACTCTTATGTGGGTCTCATGGACAACGAGGAATAAAACTCTTTTTGAGGACCATCCCCCCATATTCCAGGTCTTGTGGATTCTTACCTCAGCCTGGTTGCTGACCATGCACGCTATCATGGGGTTGTGGGTAGAGATGCCTTTTCTTCCACATCTCCATGTCAGGTTTCATGGCGCTGCCCACCACATGGCTGCGTTAAGATCAATACAGATGCATCAGTCATTACAGCAGAAGAGAACAGATGTGCGGCAGTCATTCAGGACGTTAGCGGTCAGCTTTTGTGGACCTTCCAATGCCGGTTAGAACAACCTTACTCGGTGCTTAGTGCGGAGGGTTTGGTTGTCCTACACGGTATGCGACTGGCTCTTAGGGAAGGGTACACCGATGTTGTGATTGAGACAGACTGCCTGCTACTAGTGGAAGCGGTCAAGAAGGGATACGGCGGACGCAGTTATGAAGACTATATTTCTCAGGATATTGTTGATCTTTCTTGTAGTTTCCTTTCTTTTAATTTGTGTTTTGTTAAACGGCAAGGCAATAGAGTAGCTCATGCCTTAGCCGCTGCTGCCTGTCATTTTATTAATCCTCACATTGTTGGTGAGGACTTTGAGGATTGGATCCTTGTACTTGCTGCAAACGATTTGATTACTTAATAAAATGGAGGGCGCCCTTCCTAAAAAAAAAGGTGTTTTCACACCTTAGGGTGAGTGGGAACTTCCTTTAAATAGTATATTACGTGAAAAATTGTTAAATCATCCATAATCTTCAATTGCTTAGCATGCGACTACAAACTCCGAATTTTCTGTTTGATCTAAATCGTTGCAAAATGATACGAGATGGATTCTTCCTCTATTTGGATGAATTTCAGATGATAAAATTACACTATAAATGTATACAATATATCCTAATGAGAATTTCCTAAGTATTCACAAAAGTTATAAGAGTAAACGAAAATATAGGGAATTTGTCTATGAATGAAATTGCTATATAATTAAATAGATAAATTTGTTTATCTGGATTCCCTTGGTTATGAATGATTGTTTATCTGAATTCATAGTACATATATGTCAGATACTATCTTGGATTACATTTAAGGTGAATAGTATTTGTTTGATATCTCAATAAAGAGGGTGAAACCCTAGATGCGAGGAAAATTGGATATTTACGAATAGATATTGTGAAATCCATTTGAAGGGATTTTCTTGACACGATAGACTTTATTTATTCAATTTTATTCTTGATGCATGATATCTCAGTGAATGGCATGGAAACCTAAATTCAGCTCAGTTCTAAGGTTTCATACATATATTGATTGTATGGGATTTAAGCAATTTTTATTCAGTGAATGTTTATGTTATATGAAATCCTTATGAGAGCCATGTGATAAGTGAATGAGGTAAATGAAACCCGAAGGATAGGATGTTCGATGAATCAAGTATTGTGATATCAATGTTCTCAGTATGAGATGTGGTGATGCTTAACAGTTCACTTGCATGTTTCTAGTGCATTTAGTTCTACATGTTTGATCTCTTTGATTTGATATATAGACAATAGAGTTTCTGATTTCCATAATACATATCCCGTGAATAGCAAGTAATCAAGGATGCAAACCAAATCTAGTATGCTTTTAAAAGTATACATATCTAACTTAGTATTAAATGTCTGATTGAAATGATTAATGTGATATTGTGGGTTTTTAGCTGTATATTATCTTATATGCATGTATGATTTGTTTATGAGATTCGGATTCTCTAATTCAAATACTTGTCATGAAATGATAAGTTATTATGCTATTGCAAGCGGAGAGATATGACATGCCCTAGATAGGGATGTTATTGATACCATGCATATATGTGTGAAATGTTGAATGAAAATACTTGTTTAGTAGACATGATATATGTTTGAATACATGAGAAATGCTATATGTGCATGAGTAAGTAGAAACCCTAAGAATAGGGTAAACAATATGTTAAGCATTCAATTTAGTAGTCCGAGTAGTCAGTAAGATACAAAGTTTTAAAAAATCAGTCTAAGAGAAAGATATAATCAAAGTTATAATAGATTTAGGGGCCCTGAACACCGTAGAACCCCTCTGAGAGGTCTACGCCTTAGGGGTGAAACGACCCAACCCTGACAGTGTTCCGTATATGGGGGTCAGAATATATTACCAGGTGGTATGGGGGATGAAGCCCTAGTGGACGTCTCCTAAAATACAGTATGTAGTGTCCAACATCAACTAGAGATCCTGGTGGCACTAGAGTACAGAAAAGCCAATAGGTGGCTTGACTCTCCACCTGTGTGCTCAGGTTAGAGGAGGAGTCCAGAGGCAAGAGTTCCATTACACTGTTGCAGACCAGTGACGTAGTCAGGCTTAGTATCCTGGGGTGTCAGCTAAGTCTTATACGGTGTGATCGTAGTGCACGACGAGTCTTCATATGTAGAGTACACTGCATATGATCAGGGTATAAGATAAAATATGATCATATAGGTTTAAAGAGTTTCTTATAAATAAAAAGAGTTCAGAAATATTTGAGTATAGTTTCGTAGTAGTTGTTTTTTAAATGCAATATTTACATTCTCTGTTATTTTAACTGCATTGTTTTAGACCTACTCAGTGTAGTAACTACTGTTGTTATAATTGATAGGAGTTGCTCAAAGATATATTTATAATTATATCAGTACTTTAGACTGTTTCTTTGAAGTAGTCATTCACTGAGAGAGTATGCTCACCCATATACTCAAATTTTTTAGGGAAATCACATGGACTTGAAGAAGGTCAAAGCATCAGAGTAGATCTACCACATGAGTTAAGTATGAGATTAGTTAAGTTCAGTCAGTCCCTGTCACTCTAGGTCTTTGTATAGATGTGAGAGAGTTATAAATGATATTTTGTATCTTTGTTTCCTTGATAAGAGAAAATGTATATGATTATCATGGCGTATGTACATGGAAGTGTGAGAAACAGAATGAATGTGTGGATGTGTATCATTAATGTTGAGATCATATTAGAGTAATAAAAATTTAATTCTTTCGTAAAGTTTGTTTATGTGATTGAATGTGAGAAAAACATAGAGTTTGAAATAAAAGGTAAAGTCGGGAGTGAACTTTGTATTAAGTGTAATCCTCAAACTCATGCCCACATCTCATGATTAGTGGAAATTATGGGATGCGGGCGTGACATATAGATTCAAATTGGATAATCTTTAATAATGTGTTTTATTATGAAAGAATTAAATAAAATACTTAAAATCTACAAATGTGAACACTAATACCAGATTTGGATTATACATACTTAAATTAGCTTAGGTGTCAAATTTCATTAATTTTGGAGTTCGTTTGCACCCTCAATTGAGGAGAGAGAAAAAGAGAAATTAATAAATACACCACTTTATTCGAATTGGATTGGAAAGCATATGCATGTCACATGGATCTGTGCATGATCTAGGCCGCGCAATTCAGATCGAACGGTGCTAACCTTGTCTCCTACCCCGAGTAGGAGGGCCGTGCTTGAACACTCCACTATTGGTTGGATTTTCATGATTATCTCCCTCGTCTCTCATAGTTTTACGAAATTCTTTTTGTAATAAGTTCATGAGAAGATCTTGAATTCAACAAGCCATTATTCAGGCATTGTTTTCCTTTCTTCCTAAACCCCTAAATTTCCTTCCCAACCACTAGAATGCTTCTCATGACCTGGCACGTACACTCTACCCAATAAATAGGGGATCGTGTCTTCATCTTGCCACACCTCGCCACATCGATCTCTACTTACAATTTCGTTTGTGGTCTCGTGTTCTATAGTTGCTGATCGAGTTTTTCCCTATAGCTTGTGGCACTTTTCCTCGGGCATCGGTGACACCGGCACATAAATTGTCGAGTAAGGTGAGTTCGCGGGACCTTTGCTCTTTCTTCCTTAGTTCTTATTTTATCGAATGTTGGTGTTATGCAAAATTGCCCAAATTTGCACAAGCTTCTGCTTGCATAGCAACTGCCATGGCATGGCCTGTGGGAGAGAAGAATATCCTCTGTTGATTCCCGAATCTACCCTCTCTTTTCTCCTTTCTTTTGCTTTTCCGCGAAGGGGTACTTTGGTCTTCTGGTCTTGTTTTCTTTTTCTTTGGACACGGATGAGTTGGCCTTTGACTAGTGACTTGGACGTCCATGATTGGGCCAAGTCACACAGTTGGCCCTCTCCATCTCTCTCGTCTGCTCTCACAAGATATTTGCTTATGTGGCATTTTCTGATTGGGCCATTTTATAAAAATTGTATTTTTTTATTTATTTATCAAAAAATTAAAAATAAATATGTTTTGGAATCGATAAATGTGATCTTTCTGAGAAAAATACTTTCTATGTTTGTTTTTGAGTTTTATCGAAAGGTGTTTTCTAGAAAATCATTTTAATACATAATAATCATCAAAAATACACTTTCATCATCATAACTCCAAACTCGACAAAATTATATGTTTTCTTAATCATAAGAACTTAATAAAATCAATAATGATATTTTCAGAGTCTAAAATGAAGTTTTATGTAAAAAGTCCAAAACTAGGATTTTCTTTACATTAATGTACCTGATATACCCTAGTCTACTAAGCGTCACGACTCGTATCCTTCCTCCTATTCATCCTCCACTCTTTGGACTCTTAATTCTGTTAATCCTCAACTCTATGGACTGTTTTTGCTCTATTCTTTAGGAAATCCTCAAATCGGTAAACTTCATGCACAACCAATGCTCCTGTCGCCGCTAATTATCAGAGGGATGGGTGCAAGAGGGCGATGACGTCCTACGTGTTAATTGATATTGGATAGGAACCCGCCGCTTGACCATCGGCAACATTAGCTAGTGACGATTACATGACGGCAGCCTAACACCCTCATGTGGTTCCTGGAAGACAACGACAAAGTAATACTTTGTTTCCCAATCACTTCCTCGACGAATGTCGCATGCATGTGAGGCAGGCTTTATATATGTACAAGTAGCGACTAATCTGGAGCTAGGGTAGGGGCAACTTCTTTCTCGCCTTTCTCTTTGGTAGGGTTTCATTGCCTCCATAGCCTTTCAATCTTCCACCAATAGCGCAGTATGCTGCTCCGATTGAGGCCAGGACCCAAAAAGGTCGTTCACGACGTCAAGCCTTAGGTTGTAGTCCACGCACACAAGGCCGACGATGATATCGCCTTCTACAAATGGACCTACCACGCTAAGGAGTTGGATAGTGTATCGTGTTTGCGCTACACCTGACCAGGACAATAACATCTATCCCTGCATCAATGTGTTGGTTGTCTGTGACTGATCAGAGAGGAGAATCCAAATCCAATGTTGACTCTGATATTGTTGATATGATACAAAGGAGGTTGGTGTTGGACAGTTGACGGAGGAGGAGTGTGACGTCCCCGGATTTTGATTTCTCCAAACCCTATTAGGAATGAGATGTCAGAATCCGAAAACATCATTCAATCATATCAGAAAGCGATGCGGAAGCATAATACGCATACATGAACATACAACCATAACATTCTCAACATTTAACATGTAAATCTATACAACATGAATTATTACACAATGATTTACAATTACATATTGAATGAAAATTCTACAAGTCTATACATGTATGCTAATGGGATCTTAGACAATAGGTACAACCTGAACACTGCTCACTTCACATCTTTTATCCCAGGCTATCTCTGAACCTAAAACATACGTGAAACAACGAATCAACACACAAGGTGTTGTGCACGTGGGCAGAAAGATACATATATTTATGGCTTGCATAATTTTTGAAAAAAGATTTGCAGAAAGAAAGAAAATCATAGAAAACACTTCTTTATTAAGCGAAATACGCCAATTTAAGTCATTTTCCTAGATGAATTGCATTATCAAGGTGGACTAGTACCAAAACATAAATATTGGGCCCATCCCCGTGTACCAAGTACTCTAGGGAAACTCCCTGTACACCGTGTGCTCTAGGGAGGTGTACTAGCCAACATTAATCCATTCCCTCGTAAGGGGGATAATGAGCACCTTAAATAACTACAAAACATCTACTCATAATTTATGTTTTTAAGTGACAAAACAACGAGTACTACATAGCAATATTACATCCAATATGTGCAAATAGAAGAGAGCATACATACATATCATGATTGCAAGCAAGAAAACCATAGTCATATAATTAAATAAAACCCACGTACCTGAGTTCAGAGATTCTTATATATATATTCTGGATCATCTACATATCTGGTCATCACCTGATTAATAACAAAATTATATACTAGCATCAGATTCTCATCATCTTAACCCTAGTTGTGTTCATTAGGGTTTATATTATCTCCTTAGGATATTCCAACGTTTACTTGCATTAATGTCTTATATTTATCTTACTGATGTCATTTTCCAGATTATGATTCATTATCTGAATATTAGGTTCCAAATCCTTTTTGTGCACATATTAACCCTAGGTTACATCATTAACCTAGATTAGGGTTTTATAACATGCATTAAGATTCATCTTCATATAACATAGATTCTATTCATCATTATGATCTCATAATTATATATTATATCCCAGTTACAGATATGAGGGTATTCTGTAAGTTTCATCATTTATCGAGCACGTATGCATTAATTACAATTTATATAGGGTTATTAGCCCTAATTAGTCATATTAAGCAAATTACATGAATTCATGTCATAAATGACCATAACTGACATAAGGTGCATTATAAACATGGTTATGGACTTACTGACATTTTTCCATAATTTAGTATCATCATTTGATATTTATTTTCCATTAAACAAGTATTACATGTCTTATATGATCTTGCTAATATTAAAGCATAAAAAGTCTGATATTAAGCTTTCATGTTGTTCTACATATTTTTCTGAGAATTTCGATACCTTGTTTGCATTTTTCTGATAATCGAGCTAATTGCTATGATTTAATGAAGATCTGAGTATTTACAGAATTATTACCTTAATCAGCCAATGGGAGCTCGCCACGTGGCCCCTAGGTCTGGCGCAGCTCCTTTGCTTGCTGCGGCCGGTTCACTTGGTCTGGGCCGGGTTCTCTAGCGGTTGAGCCGGCCGGTCTGGGATTGAACCCGATTCATCTTGGTCTGCCCTGGTCTACGCGATCAGTCCCAGGCAGGACTTCGATCTGCAGAGCGCCGCCGTGAGGGAGATGCTCCGGTGAGTCCTTGTCGGCTGAGAACTGTTCTGTTGGCTCAGGTGAAGGTGCCCTCACCTTCGTTGAGGCCAACCACAGAGAGGCGGCCGTATCTGGAGGTGTGGTTCCCTCCGGGTCACTGATCCGTCGAGTGGATAGTGGAGGTTGCCGGTGCACCGAAGATTTAGAGGCTCAGGGCGTTGGAGAGAGTAGAAGCTGGCCGGGAAGCACCCCTGCATCGAGGCGGCGGTGATGGAAGGGTGTATTCGGTGGGGTGAGACCTATGCGGTGCCGCCGAGGTGATGCAGCTGCGGAGAGGAAGTTCGACTAGGGGGGTGCTCAGAGGTCAGTTGCTTCAAAATGAGTTGAGTGGGAGACTAAAGAAGGTCGGTCGAAGCTATTGGTACCCTTAAATAGGCACGAGGAGGTGTGGGAGGGAAAGCCCTAAAGGGGTGCCACTTCCCGTGAGAGGCGCAGAGATAAGGGGAGCCCATCCTCCCTGATCCGAGGATGAAGGGGGGTGGAGTTAGGGCTAGTTAGGTTCGGTTTGGGGAGGCGAGGTCGTCCAGAGGGATGGATCTCTGAGATTTTGTGTGAGGTGGCGACTTGCTGATGCACGGACCTGTTCTCACCTCCCCGCCCTTTGCGGGAGGTTGAAGATGGGTTCCCCGCCCTTGGATCTCCACGCGATCCAAAGGGCCAGGATCCTAGGGTCCAGAACGGGCGAATCAGGAAATGAAGCCGCGTGACACATAAATGTGTCACGGCCTGGTCATTTTAAGTAGAAACTTAGGTCCTAGGGTCCAATGTGCATGAATCTATGCACCAAAATTCAACTGTTGATATCTCTTAATTGGATAATCCAATTGCGACAAAATTTTAGGTGAAGCTTTATAATTTCATGATGTAGATGTGGCATAAATTTGGGGAGGAAATTCAAAGGTTAGGCATGGTTATTGACTAATCACATTAATACCTAAAGTTCACCTTCATGTGACACTTAGGGCATTATATTATGTGAAAAGGATAGGCCATTTAGTCAAAGTTGACACCAAAACTCTAACATTGGTTCATATATACACAATTCCTCAAAAGCAATTAGTTCACTACTCACTGGATCACTAAATGCATTATTGGTCTCATGAGAGCTTAATCAATTAGTAAGAGTATTCCTTCATAATTGAAATCAATTAAGCATCATAGTCCTCCATCATATATCAAATCACCTAGTTTAGGTGAAGGAATTCATGATTGTATTACCAATTCTTCAATTTGGTATTTGACATCTTACATAGAATGCTTGTCCCTCAATTATTGTATTAGTTATTAAAACTCAAAAATCTGGGTTATCACATTCACCCCACCTTATTTGGAATTTCGTCCTCGAAATTCAACTAATCACATCCGTAAGAGGCTATTTAGGAGTTTAACTTCACATACATCATCATTGCTTAGGTTCTAAGACCATCATAGTTGTATGCAATCTAAGTTGTCAGCTTAGGGTCTAGAGATTCTTGGGTGTGTCCACCCCACCTTATTATGTGGAAGCATCCCTTAATTACTTAACCATAACATGACATTATGATATCTTAGGATTACATCACCCTTAAGGATACAAGTTGTGCTCATGCTTGCAAGGTTCAAGAGGAATTCATCTAGATGCCATGGTATTTAGATTATTCAAAATTTAACATCATCAATATGTTTTATGATCAACACCTTACAATAATTTTAGAATTAGAGGATATTTATCTTCATCCTTAATATTAGGATTTTTCTTAAGAAGGCTTACGTAACATGTTTGACCATTAGGGTTTCACCCTATGGTGTGATATTCATACTCAACTTAGAAGCATGCATTGAGAAGGATCAAGGTTACGAACTATATTTCTGATCATATACCCTATGATCCAAAAATATCTCTATATCAAGTTCATGAGTTCAAATTTTTATGTCTTGCATGTATTATGTGAAGAAAAAAAAATATTGAGTTTATCATATGATCTCGACATCATATCTTTCATGTTTCATGTGAAGGGATAGAGAATATTTTATTGTCAAACTTATCATAATTTCAATCTTGGTGTTGCATGTATGATATAGGGGGGGGGGAGGATATATAATAGGTCAAGCTTGTACGAGTGACTTCTCATATATAAATCATCTATATAGCTCAAGTGAGGTTTCTATCATCATATATTAAGAAAGAGAATAAGAAGGGAGAACATGTATTTTGAGTATCTTTTGCACAAAGCATCATACTCTCATATCTAGAGTTCATATATTACCTCACTTGCAACTAATGATGAGATTCACAAAATATGTCACTCCAGCTAGGACCTAACTCAGCCAAAGGATTGACTTTATCATATGGGTCATCTACCCATCCTTTTCTTTTACCCAATTCTCGCATATAGATTTGAATCATGCAACATGACTCAACTCATCTACTTAGGAGTAACCCAGCTTAGGACACATCATTTCACATATTTTCATATATTATAGGGTAGGTCCATTGACCCTCTCCTTGTGGGTCTCACTCTCTCTGGAGTTCATCACATATCTTGTCCTAACACTAGAGGTCCTCCTTTATAAAAGAGCTTGAGGCTCATGCACACTCATCTCCATCTTATCTAAGTAGGAAAAGGGAATGTACTTTCATCATTAAGATTTTGCTTAAATTCTCCAAATTAGATTCAACAAGTATACAACTTAAACCTTTATAAGGAAACTATACCATCAGAGATCAAACTTAGATAAGATTGCACATGCTTATTTCAACTATCATTCTATCATCTACTCAATATATCACATATCTTGATAAGGCTCTAGACATCTAATCTAGACTACTCTCTCTTCTAGACTGATGTCACTCCCTTTCACTTAGGTTGCATGAACACTAACTACTCTACAGTGTGAGGGACACATTTTCATATTTACATATAGGTAATAAAATATTATATAGTTTTTCTCCGAGAAGGCAGACGTCAGAGAAAACTGTCGAGGTACGAGCCGATTGGGAAACAAAACCAAACCAGCAAACTCGAGTGTCCAACACACAGTAGATAGTCTGGTGACATGTAACCTAATGAAATGGTGAGAACATGGTGTAGACTAGAGTAGCTACCCAATACATATGAGCTCTATATGAAAAGGGTTTCAGACACTTGTCTAAACCTAGTTCTCGAACATCTAGGTTCTAACCTAGAGGCTAAGTCAAACCTTATTCCTATAGAATAATTTACTAAGTTTCTAGGGTTTAAAGTGAAAGGTGAAATTATGTTTTATGTTTCATGGTGAGCAATTGTTTGGTGTAGCTATTGTTCATGCTCTGATACCAACTGTGACGTCCCCAGATTTTGATTTCTCCAAACCCTATTGGGAATGAGATGTTAGAATCCGAAAACATCATTCAATCATATCAGAAAGCGATGCGGAAGCATAATACGCATACATGAACATATAACCATAACATTCTCAACATTTAACATGTAAATCTATACAACATGAATTATTACACAATGATTTACAATTACATATTGAATGAAAATTCTACAAGTCTATACATGTATGCTAATGGGATCTTAGACAATAGGTACAACCTGAACACTGCTCACTTCACATCTTTTATCCCAGGCTATCTCTAAACCTAAAACATACGTGAAACAACGAATCAACACACAAGGTGTTGTGCACGTGGGCAGAAAGATACATATATTTATGGCTTGCATAATTTAAAAAAAAAGATTTGCAGAAAGAAAGAAAATCATAGAAAACACTTCTTTATTAAGCGAAATACGCCAATTTAAGTCATTTTCCTAGATGAATTGCATTATCAAGGTGGACTAGTACCAAAACATAAATATTGGGCCCATCCCCGTATACCAAGTACTCTAGGGAAACTCCCTGTACACCGTGTGCTCTAGGGAGGTGTACTAGCCAACATTAATCCATTCCCTCGTAAGGGGGATAATGAGCACCTTAAATAACTACAAAACATCTACTCATAATTTATGTTTTCAAGTGACAAAACAACGAGTACTACATAGCAATATTACATCCAATATGTGCAAATAGAAGAGAGCATACATACATATCATGATTGCAAGCAAGAAAACCATAGTCATATAATTAAATAAAACCCACGTACCTGAGTTCAGAGATTCTTATATATATATTCTGGATCATCTACATATCTGGTCATCACCTGATTAATAACAAAATTATATACTAGCATCAGATTCTCATCATCTTAACCCTAGTTGTATTCATTAGGGTTTATATTATCTCCTTAGGATATTCCAACGTTTACTTGCATTAATGTCTTATATTTATCTTACTGATGTCATTTTCCAGATTATGATTCATTATCTGAATATTAGGTTCCAAATCCTTTTTGTGCACATATTAACCCTAGGTTACATCATTAACCTAGATTAGGGTTTTATAACATGCATTAAGATTCATCTTCATATAACATAGATTCTGTTCATCATTATGATCTCATAATTATATATTATATCCCAGTTACAGATATGAGGGTATTCTGTAAGTTTCATCATTTATCGAGCACGTATGCATTAATTACAATTTATATAGGGTTATTAGCCCTAATTAGTCATATTAAGCAAATTACATGACTTCATGTCATAAATGACCATAACTGACATAAGGTGCATTATAAACATGGTTATGGACTTACTGACATTTTTCCATAATTTAGTATCATCATTTGATATTTATTTTCCATTAAACAAGTATTACATGTCTTATATGATATTGCTAATATTAAAGCATAAAAAGTCTGATATTAAGCTTTCATGTTGTTCTACATATTTTTCTGAGAATTTCGATACCTTGTTTGCATTTTTCTGATAATCGAGTTAATTGCTATGATTTAATGAAGATCTGAGTATTTACAGAATTATTACCTTAATCAGCCAATGGGAGCTCGCCACGTGGCCCCTAGGTCTGGCGCAGCTCCTTTGCTTGCTGCGGCCGGTTCACTTGGTCTGGGCCGGGTTCTCTAGCGGTTGAGCCGGCCGGTCTGGGATTGAACCCGATTCATCTTGGTCTGCCCTGGTCTACGCGATCAGTCCCAGGCAGGACTTCGATATGCAGAGCGCCGCCGTGAGGGAGATGCTCCGGCGAGTCCTTGTCGGCTGAGAACTGTTCTGTTGGCTCAGGTGAAGGTGCCCTCACCTTCGTTGAGGCCAACCACAGAGAGGCGCCCGTATCTGGAGGTGTGGTTCCCTCCGGGTCACTGATCCGTCGAGTGGATAGTGGAGGTTGCCGGTGCACCGAAGATTTAGAGGCTCAGGGCGTTGGAGAGAGTAGAAGCTGGCCGGGAAGCACCCCTGCATCGAGGCGGCGGTGATGGAAGGGTGTATTCGGTGGGGCGAGACCTATGCGGTGCCGCCGAGGTGATGCAGCTGCGGAGAGGAAGTTCGACTAGGGGGGGGGTGCTCGGAGGTCAGTTGCTTCAAAATGAGTTGAGTGGGAGACTAAAGAAGGTCGGTCGAAGCTATTGGTACCCGTAAATAGGCACGAGGAGGTGTGGGAGGGAAAGCCCTAAAGGGGTGGCACTTCCCGTGAGAGGCGCAGAGATAAGGGGAGCCCATCCTCCCTGATCCGAGGACGAAGGGGGGTGGAGTTAGGGCTAGTTAGGTTCAGTTTGGGGAGGCGAGGTCGTCCAGAGGGATGGATCTCCGAGATTTTGTGTGAGGTGGCGACTTGCTGATGCACGGACCTGTTCTCACCTCCCCGCCCTTTGCGGGAGGTTGAAGATGGGTTCCCCGCCCTTGGATCTCCACGCGATCCAAAGGGCCAGGATCCTAGGGTCCAGAACGGGCGAATCAGGAAATGAAGCCGCGTGACACATAAATGTGTCACGGCCTGATCATTTTAAGTAGAAACTTAGGTCCTAGGGTCCAATGTGCATGAATCTATGCACCAAAATTCAACTGTTGATATCTCTTAATTGGATAATCCAATTGCGACAAAATTTTAGGTGAAGCTTTATAATTTCATGATGTAGATGTGGCATAAATTTGGGGAGGAAATTCGAAGGTTAGGCATGGTTATTGACTAATCACATTAATACCTAAAGTTCACCTTCATGTGACACTTAGGGCATTATATTATGTGAAAAGGATAGGCCATTTAGTCAAAGTTGACACCAAAACTCTAACATTGGTTCATATATACACAATTCCTCAAAAGCAATTAGTTCACTACTCACTGGATCACTAAATGCATTATTGGTCTCATGAGAGCTTAATCAATTAGTAAGAGTATTCCTTCATAATTGAAATCAATTAAGCATCATAGTCCTCCATCATATCTCAAATCACCTAGTTTAGGTGAAGGAATTCATGATTGTATTACCAATTCTTCAATTTGGTATTTGACATCTTACATAGAATGCTTGTCCCTCAATTATTGTATTAGTTATTAAAACTCAAAAATCTAGGTTATCACAAGGAGGTCCCTGTTGCGCCAGTCTCTCTGGCAGGATGAAGGACTTGTCGGATATGTTCTCACCTTATTATATCCATTGGATCTTGACATGTGCCAATCCGCAAACACAATTAGTACAAAGCAAATAGTGGATATGATGGATGGTTGATCCAGTTTCTGATAACGATCGACCGTAGATTAAGATAATTTTCTTTACTGAATTAGGGCATGCCTCTGATGAATTTGTCACCGGTCTTATGGACATGGTTTACTTCTTCTTTTTTATGATGGCAATTCAAAACTTTGAAATTACAGATTCTTATCAAGAAGAAGATTGTTAAGTCAATAGGAGCTTGGCCAATGTCTTTTCCCTCGCTGGGTGCACAAACGGGCAAGTGATGACTACACGGACTTGGTTTTCTACCCATTTTGCATCTGTTGGAGCAGTTGCTACCAGGATTGGCAGCGGCAGTATCGGGTATCCAATTTTTGCACTTCGTTTCAACTTTGGCATTGTGTCATATGTATGTAGCAAAGTATGTGCATCTCCCACATTGCGTCTTTGTTATTATTAGCAGGTAACCTATGTCGAAACTATTGTTTTGCAATTGTTTCCGTTGAACTGGCTACATTATTTACATGTGATAGGATGTCGGGAAATGAATGAGAATTATGTGAATGTGTGTGGAGGTAAGTTCTTATATAATTTCTATTTTAACCAAATATAAGATCGACCCAAAAATCTTTGCCTACTTCAATCAGTTACATAATTATGACTGAGAAATGATTTAACGATACAATGCCTTATCAAATGCAGTTGTGTTCCATGGAGGCAACATATTTGAGAATTCATTTATAGCGCACATGATCTTTTCTTCCTCCACGCTTAATGAAAGTACACAGTCTTTTCGTTCCGATTTTTCACTAACTACACACTATCTTTTCTAAGATTTAACTTTTGGTGAACTAAATATAATGATCTATGTTAATACTTTGCATTCCTAACATAAATGGATTCTGTGGTTGACGTCTTTACAAGGAGTTGCATTTACACGACACCATCAACATATAAAGGATAAGGTCCAATTCACTTGTGTTGTCGGTGCACCTGACTTGCAAAATTCTAGCAATTTATTTTCTGTCCTCTATTTTTGTTGGCCCAATCAATAAGTATAATAAATATTCCTTGTTCTACATGCCTGAATTATATCTTTCTGTAATATATCCATGTGCATTTTTGTGTGGACGTTAAGTTATCTTCATTTGTAGTTAACAATAATAACATTAATAATTAGCTTTATGGCTTCTTTCATACAAATATTTTTTAGGTCTTAATAATGTATATTTCGACATTGTAAGGATTTGCTCTACTTAATCACACAATTAATGTTGTCACTGTTGAATTTGATATTTTTCTCTTAATATTTTCTCTGATCGCATATCATAATATTGTCAATGTGGTGATATATTGTCCAATTTATGCTTGTTCAGTGGGAAAAATGCATAGGCTTAATTTCACCCATGGGTAGTAAGATTGTAGAGAAATAATATTGCTACATGTCATTTTTTTATGTACAGGAGAGATAATAGTGAATAGATCAACTGTTAATATGCTCTTATTAGAACTACATATTTTTGTGTTTTAATTTTTTATAATGCTTTTTTAAATTGCAACTTAACTTGCTTTATCAGTATTTGTTTCTAAAATCATTGGATAGATAAAAATCAAGTACAAGGCTCTTATATATTCTGTCTGTATGCATAATACAAAACCACATCTTGTTTATCAACTTGGATAGAAAATGAAGTCCTTATTATCTTTGATGAAAAATATGATCAACTCCACCCGGTGGAACTTTAGGTGCCTTCCATGTTGCGTACATCTATCCATAAAATTTTCTTAGTGCCTTTTCTTTTTTTAGGTTACAAGAAGTGCAATTTTGTTACATTTTATATGACAATGATGTTATTTAACTTTCATTTTATCTACTTTGTATATGTTATGTATGCTCTTTGTAGCTACGATTATGCTCACAAAGTACAGCTCCTAAATGTTTTAAAAAAAAAAACTATAATTGACACAACGTATCAATTTTCGTAAACTATTATATATGTTGTGATCATAATGGTTTCTTACGATACAGTCAAGTCAACCACATATGTTCATTCCCTCACTCGTCTTCTTAACTCTGTCTTAATTGATTCCAATGCGTGATTGTTTAGTATAGTCTATATGATATTATATTTATATTTATTCAATGGATGCCAAGTATGAATTTTCGTAACTCCCGTTTGTTCTGAAATTTAACTTTTTGTTATGTAACCATTAAATGTTTGGATCAAGGCGTTTATTTCGTGCATGCCATTTGAACTTAATTTTGTAGTTACATCAAATATTGTATCTCCTTGATCTTAAAATAATGCCGATACACTTTCTGCCAAGTACTGGGCCTTTTACATATCACACTTCATCTTTTGAACCATGTCTATCTTATACCTCATACATGTATCTCATGTTTAATTTCTATTACCTAAACAATTTCACTAAAGTATGTATATTAATATTGTGTATACATCTTAACCTTGTGACATTGGCATTTTCTAAATATATACTAACTATACATGGTTTATATATCGATATAAATTTTTCATTTGGTTGGAAATTTTTATGAAATGTTTGACTTGATAGACTTATCTTCTTATAGAAAGTTGTAATTAAAATGATAAATATATGCATCGAAGTAGGCCAAATAGTTTGTACAAAAATCTTGCTAAAGAAATTGTGTTACTTAACAATACTATCACACAGAATCGAGAAGTGGTAGGAGTGAAGTGGGTTAAAGATGAGGATAAATGGAATACATACAATGGAACCAAGTTTCACAGGCCAAGGACATCTAAAAATAGTACAAGATGCGAGATGCATTTTGAATGAGATGGATTGCATGTGCATGGGAGTAACATATTTGAATCAGTCAGTAAGAAGATGAAAGAAATCAGATGGAGTTGGAAGAAGATAATGTTTTACCATTACGTGATGTTGTGAAGCAAAACCTTGTAGTCACAACAAAATAAAAGAATAGAAGAGAAAAAGCAATATGACATCATCTGGTTCAGGTAAGGTTCAGAATGTGAAGATAGTACAAGTCAATTCTACACAGAGCATTCATATTTTTGATGTACCCATCTTGGATTAGGTTATTAATATTTCAAACAAATTGCATTAATGTGTTGATCCTAAATGGGATGAAGTACTCATTCATAAATCTATTATTGTGGATTTACAAAATAACGTATTAGTCACCAACGAATATCCACATACTCATTCTGTATCTACACCTTAACCTAACACCACAGACCCTTCTTCATCGCCTATTTATAACATAGGTTGGGAGGTGAGAAGCAGTGGTAGGAAATTGAAATCTACTCTTTACTACACTTGTTGTCAAGCAAAGAAGCATGTAGAGGAGCATCTAGAGAAATACCTATTGAAAGACTCAGATGCTTCACATTTATGAATATGTTAGAAAAAGTATGTATCTCGTGTCACAGGGTATGTGTTCCTTATTATGCTTAGCCCATGACGTAATGTAAATACTTCAAAATCTAACTGTTTGATAAGGTTAGTGATACATGTGTCATCCTTTTTCAAAAAAGTTATGTCGGTTCACAAATTTAACTTTTTGGGAGCCCAAAAATGGGATCATGATTGATGAGAGTGGCCACAAGTTTTTCTTATAGTCACTTTTTCATCTGGATTTATTGTTTTTTTCTACTTTTCATTTTTGAATGTATAATATGATTATTTACATATGGTTAGTTAGCTATTGATGGGAGAATTAGTTCTACTCGTCAAGCACTATGTATCAATGTTTATAGAATGTAAGCAACATAGATGGTCAACAATTCAAGGATAAGTTGGTGTAGGAAATATGCATTATTGATAATATCTAATTTTACTAGATAAATGTTCTATTATTCAAGGATAAAAATATAGTGAGATATGTACTATGAGATTAATTTTGACTTGCCGCCAAATTTTTGTAAAAAATTCTTCAATGAAATATATTGTTACCTCCATAAGTGAAGCTAAAATGTGGAGTAGTTAGCTATTAATTATCTTTCTAAAATTTGGTGAAACTTACTGTTCAATAACATTGGTATTATTTAATGCATTAATATATTTTATCATAACGTAGCCCTATCTAAGTACCTTGGTATATTTAAATATTATATTGGAAATTCACATTGGTTAATAGAACAAAGAAAACATATGTGAAAGTTTGATTTTCATAAAATATATCAAGTGAATGAGTTGATGTTTGTAGTGGTACATGTTACCATACAAGTTTTTGGGAATTCTAAAACATGAGTTTTCAATTTTAAGAAATTAGATAGCGTGATTATGATACCATCACACCATTCACTTGAATTTGAAACTATCTTTAAGAATAATAAAAACAATAATTAGTATAGACTAAAGTATGAATAATGAAATGAGAAATCACATCAATTAGTTTTCTATTTGAAATCCCCAAGTAAATACAACTACCAAACCAAATAGCAGCTTATTGTTGCATTTCTGACAATGCTATCATCGTATAGAATTTAATTGGAGGGTTTTGTTCTAGGATAGAAAAATAAGGTTGTTTGTAAATATTGAGTCTTGCGTTTGTCTACTCGATGGGGATCAAATAGGTAAGAAATGTCATTAAGGTACATGTAACTTTTATTAGGAAAAGAGTTATATCATGTTTGCAGTATTCGTAAGTCATCTAACGTGTTGCCTTTTTTATACAAAGAATATGTATATGACGGATGCACCGAATATATTAACATTAGGGAGGTCATATATCTACCCAATGTTCCATTCAACTCGACCAGACATTCGTAAAATGATTTTTTATGGTTTTGAACCCCATACTCAAACACAAATTATATTTTACTTCAATAGAATAGATTCCACAACTTGTATCCCCTATTGATAGGAGCACACACTAATTTGTGTAAAATAATAAATATGACTACTAATTTATAAACTTCCCTTCGATAATGGAAACATGACAAATATGAAATGGTAGGACCAAAAATTGATTAATCAACTTAAAAGAACAAACAATTAATAGTGGTTGATACCTTTGATATACATTGGATGTGTTTTTCATTTCGTCAGTTCCTATATATGTGTTGTACTAATCAATTATTAAGTATGAAGGTTGTGTGCTTCCTCACTGGTGGAAAGAGGTATAAATAAGAGTGTGGTTAGGTTCTTCAATGATGTTATAGGTTATAGTTTAAATGTGGCCATATTCTTTTTCTTACTCTATCTATGCACATTGAATTTGCAACTTTATAAACTGCATGATGTCATGGGACAATATTGTTTTACTTTAGCACGATAAAGGGATGAATTTGCAATTGATTGCTACCTCCTGCATGCTAAACACATTGATGTCTTAGAAAACTTGGTAGAGTCATTCTTTGTTCATAAAAAATAAATTATGATCAACCAAAAATGAAAGCAAATATGTACAATTATATTATGTGCATGACACGATAACATCTTAAATATTTTACTACTATTATTGGAGAACATAGTAATTTAAAATAATAGTAACTCTATATAATGACAATAACTGTGGGAATCTAAGTTTGAGAATGTATGAAATCAGTCAACATATTATACATTTTAATATGAATATGTGAACATAACAAAATGTATGTCACATAATATCAACTATAATCATTATATCAACTACTGATTACTTATTTCATGAGAATTACATACTAATTCCATATTAATTATGATTTGATACACAACTATGCTAGTTGAATCCTATGTCAACCACTATAAAATTCCATGCATCATGATTGATACCGTCTCTAATATACTAGAAAATATAGAACTAACATCAAAAGCCATCAAGGATATTGTTTTTTGTAAATAAATATTGTAATAGAACTATACCAAAGTCCAATTATTCTCATATATATCACTAGAGTGTAAAAGATATGAATATTAAATTATTTTGGTCAACAACATGAATATAAATTAAAACAAAGTAAACAATAAAACTTAACCAACTATAGTTTATATGTCATGCAACTATTCTACTGTAGTGTAAACTTGGTGGCGACCTATTACAACATAAATTGAAAAATAGTCTTTCTTCATATCATAAATTAAATACTAATTAATTGTTAATGATATTCTATTCCACTCTAGGTCATATATGAAATTATAGATAACAAATTGTTAGACTACATATCAACACTAAACAGTTTGTACAAATAAAGATGGATAACAAACCAAAATTCAATGTGAATGGGTATATATGCGATTCAATTTAAATTATGGAAATGTTATCGAACAAAATGTTATGTAATTATCATACAAAATAATTTTCAAAAGGAAATCTGATTAATAGATACATTGTACTGACCAAAAAAAGACATATATAATCATTGGATGTGACAATAAAATACATGAAAAAGACAAATAGGAATTGATAAACCATATTTGTAAGATCATTTAGATGTTAATTATTTTTTGAAAATAAAACCATGCATAAATCAAGAAAATACATAAAACCACATAATTTTGTTTTTTTATAATCAATAAATGGTTAATTTACAATAACCTTTGACCACTAAATTAGTTTTAATTATTTTCATTTTCTTTTGAATTATTTCAATTTTGAATCACGTGCAGTTACTAGTACATGATTTTACATTGAAAATAGTAGAAGTGAACCTTGGACTCAGTTAAAGTTGTCAAAGTGAACACTTGAAATTATTAAGAGATGTATGTGCAAGTCTTACCCTTAAGTTGGGATATTTATTAACCAACCCTATTTTCCATAATGAGGCATGAATGAATCTTATATCCTTTATTATTGTTTCTTTTGTTCTAATTGCCTCAAAATCAGATTTGATATATTATTTCTTGGGTCTTGGAACCCCACTTCCATGTTGTAACTATTTGATGATATTTCTTGCCACTTTAGTATTCCTTGAGCATGATTGTTAATTTGACTATTTAGCTATAGTAGTGGTACTTATGTATAACCACCCATAGTTAGGGCATGTGTTTTCGCCCTAGGGAATGTGCTTACTATCCCCTTAGGGAATTTGTTATTTCTCTCTAATATAAAATATTTGAGGTGACTGAGAATGTGATTACTCTCCCCTCATCTATAGGTTGTGGTCTGCTAGGTTCCTCAACCCTACCTAGTTAAATTAGTCCAATATTAATAATTCATGCAAGTTCATTATTATTTACTTGTTTATGGAAATAATCTTTTGTTATATGCCTCATTCTCTTGGCCTTCTTATCTCATGATGAATGTATATACTTATGTTTCATAGTTTTTCTTATCTTTGTTTTTTGTTCATATTGTTGATACGTATCTTGTTTCTCTCTCTTGTTGGGAGACTATCCAACCACCCAGGTAACGCAAAAGGTGTTGAACAAGATCAAGGAGAACATAGCTTTTGGCATGAACTTGACTCCTGGAGATGTTTCTTTGAAGAAAATATTTGAACTAGTTTAGACTTACCTCTATGTTCGATCACGTTGATGCATCTTACATGTAAACTCTTAATGGGAGATATGATGAGATTTTGTAATCTTTTGAAAATGGAATGCAGTCATAACTTTTATTCCACTTCTATACACTTTGTTGTTTTGTATACCATTATAAAAAGATTTGAAAATTTTACACATGTTCCAGCATACCTTTTGAGTGTGATTGGGATAGATGTTTTATTCTTCAAATTTTAGTAAAAGGTATGATCAACCTTAAATGTGGGTCCAAAAAGGAGAAGGAAGCAAGTCTAGGTCATCGAACTTTTATAATTTATAATACCTGAATGTTTAAGACACCCGCAACTAGCACAAGGTCGAAGTAGCAGTTCAGGTTCGAACATAGGGACGAGGGGGAATTGTTGGGTTTTAGGGGAGGCTGATAACCTCCTATTTTAGTAGTTTATCTTAGTCTTTTTCTTTAGTTTTCCATACTCTTTTTACGTTTATACGGTACATAAATCTAATTTTACCCCTTTTTGTAAATACATCATCAAACTAACTTTTTCCTTTTACACTTGCAGAAAAAGCACAAAAAAATCATAAAAGAATAAACCAACCTCAAGGCCGAGTGAAGCCAAACGGTCCCAAGACCGCATGGAGTTCAAACGGTCCCGAGACCGCATGAAGCCAAACGGTCCCAAGACCGCATGGAGTTCAAACGGTCCCGAGACCGCATGAAGCCAAACGGTCCCAAGACCGCATGGAGTTAAAACGGTCCCGAGACCGCATGAAGCCAAACGGTCCCAAGACCGCATGGAGTTCAAACGGTCCCGAGACCGCATGAAGCCAAACGGTCCCAAGACCGCATGGAGTTCAAACGGTCCCGAGACCGCATGAAGCCAAACGGTCCCAAGACCGCATGGAGTTCAAACGGTCCCAAGACCGCATGGAGTTCAAACGGTCCCAAGACCGCATGGAGTTCAAACGGTCCCAAGACCGTTTGACGCCAAACGATCTCAAAACCGTTTGACGCCAAACGGTCTCAAGACCGTTTGACGCCAAACGATCTCAAGACCGTTTGACGCCAAACGGTCTCAAGACCGTTTGACGCCAAACGATCTCAAGACCGTTTGACGCCAAACGGTCTCAAGACCGTTTGACGCCAAACGGTCTCAAGACCGTTTGAACCCAAACGGTCTCCAGACCGTTTGACCTCACTCAAGGCCTATAAATAAGACCTCAAGGGCCATCCCTGAGCGAGTCCAGACGTCCAGAGGCTGCCTCTCTAGTACCAGAACAACTCCATCCACCGCCCGAGGCTGCCGGTCTGAGACTCACGTTCCATTACAAAGCTACCTTCTCTCTCATCAACAAAGAAGGTGAGAGGAGAAGATCCGTCGTCAAGCAAGCCACGAAGGGAGGAGATCGTTGCTCTCTCCACCAAGGGTTCAACCTTTTCTCCTCAGTGGAGATGATGTTCTTTCTATCTCTTCTTGCCTCCTCCTTTGTTGCTCCCTCTATGAGGAGCGAGTAGTTCCATCCACTGGGGCGCGGGGATTAGCCCCGCTGCCCATGTCTTGTACTTTGTACTAAAAAGATGTTATCCTTTCGTTTTAATACTAAATCGTTCCATACATGCTTGAATGATGGCCACGTTCTTGTATGCATCTATTGTCTTTTGTTGTGGTTTGTCTACGACCGCTCTCGAGACTCGAATACCGGTTTAGTGTTGGTTTCTGGTGTGTGTATCCACCACACATCCGTTTCGGTGTCTAGGAGTGTATCTCAAAGAGTGGAGTAAACTCACTATCATCCGTTGCACTTCCATCTGTATGGAAGTAACCTTGGTAAGTCGAGGAACACGCTTTGCGAGGGGAATGATGTAAAGCATGTGACCATTTGATCGGGAATGGCTGGCGTTGCAACATTCCCGCACTTCTCGTAGCTAGGTTATCCGAATAGGAGACTAGGCCTACAAAGATACTATTCGATTTGATAATTATCGCTCACTTGTTAGTTTTAGATGCACGTTTCATGAGGTTGAGTAAGATTCTCTCTTTGGAAGACTACATATCTTCATTGACACGTAGAAATGTACCGAATGAGAGCTACTTAACCCTTGAAGGATGCAATGCATTGCTCTTGTCTTATAAGGCATCGATCTTGTGGAACATCGAAGGATGCAATGCATCGCTCTTGTCTTACGAGGCATCAGTCTTGTGGAACATCCTTGGATGCAATGCATCGCTCTTGTCTTATAAGGCATCAGTCTTGTGGAACATCCATGCATCTAGCTTCTAAGTCTTGCTTGCTTAGTACATATACAATGCATGTGTAGCGGTGGTAAATACCTGCTTAACCCCAGTGATTCATCATCATTTGTTAAATCTTAGTTTTACTTGCTTTATTTACTTTTCATGCTTTAGTCTAAAAACCAATCAAAATCCAACCTTTTGATATAAGTGCCAATTAGTAAAATAACTAAGTGAAGTGCTGTACGTTTTCCATCTTGTTGCTTGCAACAAGACCGTTGTCTTTTGGGTTCGATCCTAAATCTGTACTATGATAAGGCTTCCATACTCTTATGGGGTTGGAGTTGTTATCTAAGCACCAGTTCTAGGTAAACCTAGGGAAGACATCAATCCTCTCTAGGGTTTTTGGTGATAGAATTCTGGGACTCCCATTGGAAGACTGAAAATCTTTTGGTGTAAGTCCTAGCTCCATCAAAAAATGGCGCCGTTGCCGGGGACAACGGAACGTTAGTATTTCACTTAGTTTATTTTTCTAGTTGGTTAGGATTTTTACACTTTCTTTTTGAATCATAACTCATCATCTTCTTGAAGCTTTCATATTGTCTCTATTATCTAAAGGTGTTCTCTTTTCTTTACTCAGGTAGAACCCGTATATGCAATCACCGCATAATCGAGGATTCTCCCCTGATCCGGAGTTCGACTCCGAGGTAGAGAGAAGTTTCCACCGCAGAATCCGTCTCAATCGCCAACGCGCTAGTCAAATGGCTGACGAACAACATCAAGCCGCTTTGGTGATGGAGAGAGTCAATGCTGCTATCGCCGCACAACGGGCACAACTCATTGCAGACACCCGTGCCCAAATACAAGCGGAGATACGAGCAGAAGAGCAAGCCCGCATAAGAGCAGAGACCGAGGCTGCTCAACTCGAATTACGAAACAAGCAACTGAGGGACTATGCTGTCCCGAAGAATTACGAAGACAACCACCCGGTCCGGCCTCCGATCATCAACATCCCAAACTTTGAGATTCGGACCCAGTGGATCCAGATTATGCAAGGAATTTCCTTCTCAGGAGGTTCAGGAGACGATTACATGGACCATTTGAAACGGTTTAAGGCATTATGCCGCCTGGTCCCGCAAGCTGGTATTGCTTTCGACACAATAATGCTCCACCTGTTTCATTTCACCTTATCTGGAAGGGCCTTGAGTTGGTACAACTCATTGGACAGAGAACCCATCATAACCACTTGGGCCCCTCTAGAGGAAAAATTCTTGGAGAAGTTCTTTCCACCCTCGCTGACCTATGAAATCAGAGGGTAGATCAACCATTTCTCCCAGCTACCTGGAGAAACCCTCGCTGAGGCATGGGAAAGATTCAAGGAACTTCTACGCAAATGCCCTCATCATGGAATTTCACAGAATCAATTGATTGAAACTTTTTATCGGGGGGTAAGCGATGACATTAAACAGTTCCTAGATTCCTCGTCTGGAGGAAATTTCATGAGGAAAAACTATGAAGATGCCTGGAAAATCGTTACTTTAGGAGCTGAAAACCAGTCCAACTGGGGGCGGTCAGCCGGAAAAGGCGTCCTTAAAGTCTTTAAAGCTGAGGAATCTATGGAACTAAAGTCAATAGCCGAGGCTTTGACGACAATCGCTCATAAACAGCAAACCCTCGAAACAACTCTAGGGGAAATTGATAAGAAGAAAACCCCGCTGGTTCATCAAGTCAAAGCCGTCACAGGATCTTGTGAAGCTTGTCATGCTTCGGATCATCCGACTCTTTCCTGCGGAATACTCTATAATGTGATGATGGATCTGCATCCACCACCACAATCCTATGAGGCCATCACTAATCAGGCTGAAGATCAGATTCCAGAGCAAGTCAACTCCATCCATACTATTCCCGGACAAGTTTATTATAATCCCAGTCAACCAAGGAACCATCCTGGATTCCAGTATGGGAATCCCTCTGGAACTGCGAATCCGCAACATCAGACACAAGGGGGACTTGACAGTAGGCTGCCTCCTGGATTTCCAAACAATTTTAACCAAAATCAAGGGAACCCAAGGAACAATTTCCCTAGGGCTAACTACCCTAGAAATCAATCAGCCTACTATCAGTACACTCATCCCCCGCTTCACCCGCAATTGCATATTCAACAGTCTCAACAACAAAACCCTCAGAAAAACGTCACTGCACAACCGGAAGATGAGCTATCTTTGATAAAACAAATGCTTCAGTCTCAGCAAACCATGCTGGCCAACCAACAAGCTCAACAGAAGGCAGTTGAAGCACAGCTTGCCCAGATTGCTGCACAATTGAAACCCCCAACAGGCACTTTCGCTGGGCAGCCTGAATCGAACCCTAAACATGGGCCAAATAGACATGAGCAATCAAATACTATGACAGCAGCATAATAATGTTTTAACTTCGTCGAGCCAGCGACATAAAACCAAGGCGCTTCTTGGGAGGCAACCCAAGACCTCAGTATCACCTTCTCTAATTTCTAGTCTTTTATTTTTCTTTTGAATTTGTTTTGCTCTTTCATCATTAATCTAAAAATACAAAAAAAATCTACATAATCAAAACTACAAAAACAATACATAAAACAAACAACATAAAAATTCATAAACCAAAATACAAAAAAATAATATACATACTCAAAAACAAACATAAAAATATACAAACCCTTTGTGCCCCTCCAAACGGTCTTCAAACCGTTTGAAGCCAAACGGTCTCCAAACCGTTTGGAGCCAAACGGTCTTGAAACCATTTGGAGCCAAACGGTCTTGAAACCGTTTGAGACCAAACGGTCCTCAAACCGTTTGGGACCAAACGGTCTTGAAACCGTTTGAGACCAAACGGTCTTGAAACCGTTTGGGACCAAACGGTCTTGAGATCGCTTGGGATCAAGCGGTCTTCAAACCGTTTGGAATACAAAAGGTCACCAACCAATCACTATAAATATCAACCCTACCCCTCCGTCTTTCTCTCTTCGAATCTTCGAATTCTCCAGAGTTTTCGTGCGAAGAACTTCCCTTCTTGCTCCTGTTGCATCCGCGCAAAGTCACCCTTCCGTCCACCTTCCGCAAGGTAGTCCGGCGACTCCACCCTGCTCATTCCATCGCTAGTCGCTGCTTACGCTGCCATCGCCGTCGTTATCGAATGGTTTCATCAACCGACCCGTCGCCTTCGTCGCCGCGCCGTTCTGTCGCCACCATCATGGCGCCAGTGCCGTTCCCTTTACTATCGCACGACGTCTCTTGCTCCGCCATCGCCGTCGCTGTCTAAAGATTTCACCGACTCTCCCACCGTTTTCATCGCCGTCGCCGTTCTTCTCATCGTTTTCGAAGGCGCCGGCGCGTTCTTCACCTTCGCGCCGTTCCACCTTCTCCCGCGCCGGCGACCTGCGACTCTTTGCTTTCCAAACGGTCTCGAAACCGTTTGGGACCAAACGGTCTTGAAACCGTTTGGGACCAAACGGTCTTGAAACAATTTGGGTCCAAACGGTCTTGAAACCGTTTGGGTCCAAACGGTCCTCAAACCGTTTGGGACCAAACGGTCTTGAAACCGTTTGGAACCAAACGGTCCTCAAACCGTTTGGAACCAAACGGTCCCGAAACCGTTTGGAACCAAACGGTCCCGAAACCGTTTGGAACCAAACGGTCCTGAAACTAAAACCGTTTGGGACCAAACGGTCCTCAAACCGTTTGGGACCAAACGGTCCTCAAACCGTTTGGGACCAAACGGTCTTGAAACCGTATGGTTTTCGTTTCCCTTTTGCTTTCACAAAATATAAAATATATAACTACAAATCAAATTTACATTGTTTCAAATCTTCTCTAATTATGAAACTCTTATTCTTTTTCAGAAATGGCATCACCAGCAAACAAAACTTCCGGCTCAGGAACTGCCCCTGCTCTGACAAGGGAGCAGATGATGGAAGAGCGAGACAGGCTCATACAGATCAGGGACACTTACAACACCACCAGCGCCGTCCCTCCCAAGACTAAGATCATCGACGTCCTGTGTGAGATAACTCGCCTCACCAAATGCTTGGGTGAGGCCCCTGAAGAGGACATCGAGCACATCTCTTCTGGCGATGATGAAGGATCGGACTACATACCGAATCCCGATGAAGACTCCTCTGCCCAAGAGATAGAGGGAAAACGCAAAGCTGCAAAGGCTGCATCTGGGCAGCCCCCCAAGAGGGCAAGAAAACAAGTCCACCCTCTATCTGCCATGGACCAACCCTTCGCCAAACCATCCACCTTTGCTGCTACCACTACCACCCCTGCAGCTACCATCCCTACCACCTTCATTCCCATCACCGCCCCAATACCACCACCAGAGCACCTATCCATCCAAACCTCCATCACCACCGATAAAACCCTTAAACCAACCAAGTATGTTTGCTCCAGCATACTAGCTAAAATAGGAATTCACGAGCGCATCTTCAAAGCGCTACAAAAAGCCAACCTTACCAGGTTGTGCTTAATACCTGAAATATCCTACATTGAGCCCACAGCGGAATTCTTCTCCTACCTGACAAAGGAGCCCGTCGACATTGCAGATAGGCCACGGGATGGGGGTGATAGAAGGATTGTCACCCAAATCTTCGGTAGCAACGTCGTCTTAACAGAGAATATGCTAAATTCAATATTCATTGACGACCTGGAGCAGCTAAAAAAGGCCAAATCAGTGGGAACTGATCATCCAGAATTCAACCGCCACACATTCTGGAAAAGCTTAACTGGGATTCCCACATACGACACCAAAACATGCAAAGCGTCCAACATACACTCCGGATTTGTGCGCACTCTGCACAAAATCCTAGCTGGCGCACTTTTTCCAAGAACGGAAGGAGGAAACGTTACAATATCAGACCTCTTTGTCCTCTGGTCTATCCTCAACGGAAGGCCAGTCAACATCGGACGGTTGATGGTCCAAAAATTATCTGCCGCCTTCATAGGGAAAGAGATCTGTTTGGGGGGCCATGTCACATCCATAATTAAATTTTTTAAGATGGACATGCTATTACCCCAATGCACGCAAATAAAGGGCGACATCCTTACAAACGAACAATCTTTGAAAAATTCGTTTATAATCAAAGAAAAGGATGGAAAGTTACACTATGTATTCTGCCCGATGGTTAAGTCATCAAGAACCCTCCTTCCGTTACCGGAGCTAGCACACTATGATATGACACAACTCCTCTTTTCTGACGAGGAGCTTACTCATCTACTAGCTTCGGTCACACCCGCTGCAAAGAAACAAACTGCGGGCCCAACTGAAACGAGCATCACAGCCCCGACAGCTCGACCTACAAAAATCCCTATCAAACGACCTTCTAGGAGGTTGCTGCAGGCCCAACAGCTGTCGGGGACACCAACGTCCCGCCCAAACCCGGAGGACGAGAGGTTCAACGATGAAATCTTAACAACTTCCTCATTTGACTCTTTCATCCAGAGTCTAAATGAGCAGCTCTCCGCTGCCCCCACCACTACTTTCCTCCCCACATCCACGCCAGCATTCACATCCACCTTTTCACCCACCCTAACATTGGGCTTCCCTTTCTCCACCTCCATGCCCGACTTCACCACCTTTCCATTCACATCCACAGTTCCCACCCCTTCATCATCAGTGCCACCTTTTTCGCCACAAATACCACCACTCTTCACATCCGCCACCACCCCGACACCGCTGGTGACTTCATCAACAGTCACTACGCAGTTCGGGCCATCATCAGTGTCTCTTCCGCAAGACACTACCACCACCCCACATAGGCCCCAGCCACATCACCCTTCCGCCTCTGGGGCCCCCCTTACTAACATCGGTGAGGAATTCGGCCGTCAATTTGACGCTGTCCGAAACCTCCTCACCGATCCTTCTAACCTATTACATTCTATTTTTTCTTGTGTACAGGATTTATCTAAACAGGTAACCAGGATCGACAACCAACATCGAGCTCTTCCTGTCGTCCTACAAGGCATCCAGCAACGACATGATGAAGTGGCTAGGCAAGTTGAGCTTATCAACACCCACACTAACAACCTGCCAGACCTGATCCTTGGGGCAACGCGCCAGCAAGAAGCTATGACAAGAAAAGTCGATGAGATCTCTAACCAGACTCACCCTCTGCAAGAGAATCTCCGCAAGCTTGAGCAGAATCAAGAAGAGCTAAGCACGCGCCTGGCCACCATCGACGACACAATTACTCAGCTCCATCATCATTAAGAGGAAGCTAATATCAATGAAACACAACAACTACGTGCCCAAGTCACAGATCTGACAGCACGCCTCCTCTCCGCCGAGGGCAGATACACAGATCTCAAAGAAGCCCACGACGCACTGCTCGAGAAACACGAGCATCTGCAAGTGGCTTTTGATGAGCTACAAGCCACTCACCGGCGGTACAAAAAGTCGACTAACAAGAAGACAACCGACGAAGCTGCGGCCGACAATGATGATGATGATGAAAAAGAAGATGAATCCGATTCATCTGCTGACTCCAATAAAGACACATCTTCAGGTGACAAGCACGATGACGGTGAAGACCCCGGGAACGCAGCAGGACCCTCCCATAAAGGGTCTGATAAAGGTCACCAGGAAAGTGACTACCACCCCAAGTCCCCACATCATGACAATGTAAACATCTCTTACGGGGACCAATTCTTTGATTACTCCGCTATGGGGTCAATGGGGGAAGCTGCCAAGGATGCGGCCTTCGCTGAGCTCCAACAATGCATACTAGGAGCCAGCGCTACCTCGCCAAAAACTTCTCCCCCCTCCTCAACACCTTCTCCCCCTTACCCAGACGAGGCAGACCGAGTGAGTCTAGATACTGACGCAGATCTTGACTCCGCCTCCGATCTAGACGACAACCTCAAAGGCCATGAAGAGGCCCCCGAACAGCACGCCTCCCCTCCACCACAAGACCTCCCCCCGCCACCTCCTCTCCCACAAAAAATGCACGATCTTGATACGACAGCCATCTCTACTTTAGATGCTCAGGACATCTTCATCCTGAACACTATAGTAGACGATGCAAAAGCGGGGGACGACATAGTTTACAATAATACAAAAACTAGGCGTACGTTGACACGTGAAAATTTTCGTTGCATCCTCCGACCCCGGTCTACGATGCCAATGCCAATCTTCCGTGTCCTCCTCGCCAACTGTATAGAAATCTATAGAAGTAAACAGCGGATACAACCAGCCTTCAACGCTTCACCCGCATTGTCTTTCGGCCTTTTACACAAAAGCTTGCGCGCGCGGTCGATTGAGCGGCTGCGTGCCGGTTTAGCGCGTCGGGCACGCTATATCACAATGCCATTCCAAGTCTCAGACCACTGGCTTTTTATGATAGTGGATACCGAAGCAAGGGACGCTAAAGTTTACAACTTCAATAACGCCGAGCTACCAGCCGACATAATAAACTTCGTCGGAGACGCAGCAGGTGAAGCCCGGTGTATACCCTTCCGGCTGCTCAAAGTAATCTGGGCTGTACGCCCTTCTCTTCGTCAAGACTGGAGCCAACCCTGGTTCAGAATCATTAACCCTCCAGTTCAAGCCACCACGGGATCTGGGGACAGCGCTTTCTACACCATCCGACATATCCAAGCGCTGAACCAAGAAATTCCTTTCACCGATTTGGCAGCTGAAGACTTCCATTCGTTACGAGGACGCTACGCCATGGAGCTCATCTGTGACAGAAGATATTTCAACGATCCGACTATGTCACCAGATGATGTTCCAAGGTATCTCTATTCAGCTGTACAACGTCGACAACGGCGACCCTTCCGCCAAATTCTGAAAGAGTCTGAACAACACAAGTCGCCAGAAGAAGATACCAGCAAGAACGATCCTGCTTACACCACTAAACCAACTTTTCCTGATTTTGATCGCGATTCTTGCAAAGGTCTCACCGACCTTGAAATGCGCATCATCATGGCGAATCTCTCCGCAGAAAAAGATGGCATAGTATTCATGTCTCAAGACATTATTGTGATGGCCGATTCACTGCGAGAGACTTTGCAAGATAAGGGGCAACTTTCTGTCAGTCTCATGACAGCTTACCAGTCTCAGATTGGCCAACATAATCCAGATACATACATGGCGTCCCCATACATGAAGGATGATCTACTCAAACTCAAAAACTTCGGCACAACGGAAGCGTTGATCGCATATCTCCAACATACAACGCCGAAGTTCATCATGTTACCAATCCTGCATCAAGAGCACTGGATTCTTCTGGCAACTAACCTCCAAGACGGAACAACTACAATATACAACAGTTCCGACAGCCAGTTCAACGCCCGACAATGACACTACGTCTTAACGCCCAAGACGCCAACAGAAGAAACGGAAAAAGAGTGCGCTGCGAAATTAATAGAGCTTCTGAGTCAGCACACTAAGGCATACAGCAAGGAACACTTCAATCGCCCCGCCTTCTGCCACAAATGCCCCAGCAAATACGACAATCCAACGACTGCGGCTTCCACGTCCTCTACTGGATGTACACCATAATCGTTCTCCAAAGACCAGTGGAGGAAATGACTGACGTGGACTACCACGCCTTACGTGGGCAGTTTGCATCTACACTACTCCGTTCTCCAGGGGCAAACAAAAATCTACCTTAACCTGCAGCCCTTGTTCTAATGATTTCTCAACCTATCACTTTGCCACTCTGGGGACAGAGTGTGTGACAAGTTAGGGGGGGATACATTAGACAAGGGCTAGGTATCAACTTCTATACTTCCTTTTTCCATACATTTCTTCATTCTTAAATTTTTTTTTTTACAATTCTTTAAGTCTTAATTCTTTTCACAATTCTTTTTCAAAAATAGTCACCTCAACTAACCCTAGAATCATGTTAGTCTCTGCAAGTAAATAGCACTCAGACATCAAATGGCGATTTATCAATTTCCACCTACTATGGATCCCGTATTTTTGCTTCAATTCTTTATCTGACTCTCCACAGGTCAAAATCAGGGCAGAAATAAGCCGAGATCTCGAGGATGAGAGGGAAATTAGGCAACTTCCGAATCAAAAAGTTCTGCAAGTGGACCACAAACCAAATAAGTGCATGCTGAAAAAATTTAAGAACAACTTTCCTCTCTTCAAAATAAAAGAGGCTTGGCCGCCCAAAATAAATCCTCATTCCAAAACCCAAGCCTGTGAGTTTTTGAATAAAAGCCAGAGAGACGAATAAAATCATGAGAGTTGTGCCACGCATAAGGACCTATATGAAGAACTGATAAAGGGCTCACCCGGCCGACACATTCCGCTGCCCTCACAAAGGCAGATGTGTCGCGTCCGGTAGTGAAACCCTAAAAGTTCCAAGTATATGAAAAGGCTCATAAAGGACTTGCCCGGCCGGTACATTCAGCTGCCCTCATAAAGGCAGATGTGTCGTGCCCGGTAGTGAGACCCTAAAAAGCATAGACAGCCCCTCCCCCACTCGAAGGGGAGCTACACTTCAAAGCCTTTAGCCAACCCTCATACCCTCTCTAGCTTCCAGTAGGTTTCCAGAGAGGTATAAAGTTGATTAGAGTCAACGACATGCACAAAATAAATGTGGTCCCAAGGCAAATTTTGAGATACGGAAAAACCCTGAGATCCAAGCAACTCTCGAAATCCAAAAGAATCAAGGCATGCAATAAGCCTCGATATGACCCCTGGGGAACTCAGGTCAAGAATTGAAGCAAGAGTATGGAGACCCTAATTAAGATCGCCTCGCCATTTCATGTCTCAGCTCTATCTAACTTGAGGACAAGCTAGACTCTAAGTTAGGGGGGTGATAACCTCCTATTTTAGTAGTTTATCTTAGTCTTTTTCTTTAGTTTTCCATACTCTTTTTACGTTTATACGGTACATAAACCTAATTTTACCCCTTTTTGTAAATACATCATCAAACTAACTTTTTCCTTTTACACTTGCAGAAAAAGCACAAAAAAATCATAAAAGAATAAACCAACCTCAAGGCCGAGTGAAGCCAAACGGTCCCAAGACCGCATGGAGTTCAAACGGTCCCGAGACCGCATGAAGCCAAACGGTCCCAAGACCGCATGGAGTTCAAACGGTCCCGAGACCGCATGAAGCCAAACGGTCCCAAGACCGCATGGAGTTCAAACGGTCCCGAGACCGCATGAAGCCAAACGGTCCCAAGACCGCATGGAGTTCAAACGGTCCCCAAGACCGCATGAAGCCAAACGGTCCCAAGACCGCATGGAGTTCAAACGGTCCCAAGACCGCATGGAGTTCAAACGGTCCCGAGACCGCATGAAGCCAAACGGTCCCAAGACCGCATGGAGTTCAAACGGTCCCAAGACCGCATGGAGTTCAAACGGTCCCAAGACCGCATGGAGTTCAAACGGTCCCAAGGCCGTTTGACGCCAAACGATCTCAAAACCGTTTGACGCCAAACGGTCTCAAGACCGTTTGACGCCAAACGATCTCAAGACCGTTTGACGCCAAACGGTCTCAAGACCGTTTGATGCCAAATGATCTCAAGACCGTTTGATGCCAAACGGTCTCAAGACCGTTTGACGCCAAACGGTCTCAAGACCGTTTGACGCCAAACGGTCTCCAGACCGTTTGACCTCACTCAAGGCCTATAAATAAGACCACAAGGGCCATCCCTGAGCGAGTCCAGACGTCCAGAGGCTGCCTCTCTAGTACCAGAACAACTCCATCCACCGCCCGAGGCTGCCGGTCTGAGACTCACGTTCCATTACAAAGCTACCTTCTCTCTCATCAACAAAGAAGGTGAGAGGAGAAGATCCGTCGTCAAGCAAGCCACGAAGGGCGGAGATCATTGCTCTCTCCACCAAGGGTTCAACCTTTTCTCCTCAGTGGAGATGATGTACTTTCTATCTCTTCTTGCCTCCTCCTTTGTTGCTCCCTCTATGAGGAGCGAGTAGTTCCATCCACTGGGGCGCGGGGATTAGCCCCGCTGCCCATGTCTTGTACTTTGTACTAAAAAGATGTTATCCTTTCGTTTTAATACTAAATCGTTCCATACATGCTTGAATGATGGCCACATTCTTGTATGCATCTATTGTCTTTTGTTGTGGTTTGTCTACGACCGCTCTCGAGACTCGAATACCGATTTAGTGTTGGTTTCTGGTGTGTGTATCCACCACGCATCCATTTCGGTGTCTAGGAGTGTATCTCAAAGAGTGGAGTAAACTCACTATCATCTGTTGCACTTCCATCTGTATGGAAGTAACCTTGGTAAGTCGAGGAACACGCTTTGCGAGGGGAATGATGTAAAGCATGTGACCATTTGATCGGGAATGGCTGGCGTTGCAACATTCCCGCACTTCTCGTAGCTAGGTTATCCGAATAGGAGACTAGGCCTACAAAGATACTATTCGATTTGATAATTATCGCTCGCTTGTTAGTTTTAGATGCACGTTTCATGAGGTTGAGTAAGATTCTCTCTTTGGAAGACTACATATCTTCATTGACACATAGAAATGTACCGAATGAGAGCTACTTAACCCTTGAAGGATGCGATGCATTGCTCTTGTCTTATAAGGCATCGATCTTGTGGAACATCGAAGGATGCAATGCATCGCTCTTATCTTACGAGGCATCGGTCTTGTGGAACATCCTTGGATGCAATGCATCGCTCTTGTCTTATAAGGCATCAGTCTTGTGGAACATCCATGCATCTAGCTTATAAGTCTTGCTTGCTTAGTACATATACAATGCATGTGTAGCGGTGGTAAATACCTGCTTAACCCCAGTGATTCATCATCATTTGTTAAATCTTAGTTTTACTTGCTTTATTTACTTTTCATGCTTTAGTCTAAAAACCAATCAAAATCCAACCTTTTGATATAAGTGCCAATTAGTAAAATAACTAAGTGAAGTGCTGTACATTTTCCATCTTGTTGCTTGCAACAAGACCGTTGTCTTTTGGGTTCGATCCTAAATCTGTACTATGATAAGGCTTCCATACTCTTATGGGGTTGGAGTTGTTATCTAAGCACCAGTTCTAGGTAAACCTAGGGAAGACATCAATCCTCTCTAGGGTTTTTGGTGATAGAATTCTGGGACTCCCATTGGAAGACTGAAAATCTTTTAGTGTAAGTCCTAGCTCCATCAGAGGCAGAGATGGCAGCAGAAATAAAAATTCTCTCCCCAAACCCAAAACCCAAAGAGATCTCATCAATATCTATATGGTAGGAAGGATGGTTTGTAGAGGCGTACCTTGTCCCGAGGTCTGCTCGGCGATGTTACCTCATGGCGAGCGTGGTCTTCACCTTCGATCTTGGACGGTGTCTGTGCAGTTCCTGGTCTCACCCGGACTCATGTATTGATAGTTGTCCTCCAAGCGACAAAAATCTCCCGCCTCTATAGTAGTCCACACTTTCCATGGGGAACTCCAATCCTCCTGTCCTACAGGACACTAGAAGGAGTCATCCCCTTCTATGAGCGTACTAGTCACTGACACACTCTCCCGCAATCAGTTTCCTTTCTGTAGTTGTCTTTCCCTTGTTGTTCCTCCCTAGACGGGTAGAACTTGCTTGGGCTCTCTCGGTTACTACAACAGAGAGGACAACAACTTTATAGAGAAACTGATGTTTTGAGTTGTTCTCTGAGAAGCCCCCAGTACCCCTTTAAATATATGAGGGGTCAGGGTCAGGGTTCTCTGCCCTGGGAAATGCGAGACTAAATCTGGAGTAGAAGGATCTGGAATTTCAACAAATTGATACACTGCGACAGGTGAACCGGTCATTTCACAAATAAACTGATCGTTTGGGGACTGAACCAATTGGTTCATCACATGAACCGGTCATTTGGGGAGATGAATCGATCGATTCATTCATGAATCAGTCATTTCACTTCCCAGGGTAGTTCCCAATTGACTTTCTTCTTTCTATTTCCAATCAATCCAAAGATCAATACTTGTCCCAATCAAATTGTACAAGTGAAATGAAAATATTTTCTAACCAGCCTAACTTTCCCAAACTCGCTCATTTGGTCTAGCTAAACTAATCGGTACAACACTTGAACCCATCTCTCACTTGACCCTGAGCCGATTGGTTCAACATCTTTGAACCGGTCGGTTGGCAGTCCAGGTTGTGCAAAAATTGGTCAATGCAGTTCGCAATCAATCTGACACCCAAATCAGTTAGTCCAACACTTGAACTTGGTGATTCTGAGTCAATTCAATTGATTGAGTGTTTAATTAAACTACTAAACATATTTAGTAAACAATCTAAACATCATTCATGGATAAACACCTCTTCCAGGTTAAATCCTATGTGTGTGACCCTACATGTCCATTTCACATTGGTAGTGAAAGTCCATAACACTTATGACTTCACAAACAAAGAGTGGTGTCTAGTCGCACATCAGTGCTATCCAAGTGAAAAGGAAAGTTGGAGAACAACTTTCAATCCTACAATGTGTGAATGGTGTTATAGAGAATGTATAATTCCTTTGTCACTGATATACCGAATGAACTCAAGGCATGGAACAATCATCCATTCAACATTCATTAACTTTCTTGTTCTCAAAGTAAACTGCATGAGATATGTGTGCAATCAATATCACATATTAATTCACACAAGTATGCATGCATTTCTCAGTCTCACTTATCAAGTGGCCATGGACATCAAACTCCCTTAAGAGGGACAAACCCCATATCTATAACTCACCCCTCAAAATCCCCATGTGTCGAAGTCACCCAATCATCACCTTTATAACAATCTGTATTTCAGGACTGCATTTGATGATGTCAAAGTGTACCCAACGACATGTGTTGAGTGTAGTGATTTCAGGTCAAAGAATCGCACTCACCACCATCACTGTGAGAGTTGACTGTGACTACCAAGTCATGGTTCCATGTGTCACTCTCATGATGGGTATGTCTGATACACTTGTTCTCAAACAAGTACCTATGTTCTTGGTTGGATATCACTATATCATGACTAATGAGATTCTGTCATCAATCAATACACAGTCTAGTCTTGTGTGTCATTATTGTCTATCAACCTTCCATAATGACATCCGACTAGGGACATAACAAGAATGTATACTCTTAACATCCGTATGATCTCATTGTTTTGGTCCTTAACCTAAAAGCATGCGTCATTGAGTAAAACAATTTTTTAGACATTCAATCTACTTTATCATTATCTCATAACTAATTAAACCAAAATGAATTAGAAACTTGCCTTTGATGTTTATCAAATCAATCTTGACGTATCCCACCAATCATCCCATGATTGGCTCTCAGGGCATACATACCAATAGACTGCCACTTGCACTACGAGCCAATCACCCGAAAATCATATTCTTAGTGATTTTTAAACATGTCCCACATGTTATTGTGCTCTAGTGCTAACACAGTGAGTTATGGAAACACTTTGCCTAAGTCGGTATTATTGGATGTCCCACATCTCTTCATTATACGTCTTACGTATGAGATGGAGTTGTCGTAATATGCGATCCAATATTCCTTTTGCTAACATTTAGCTTCATTGCATGACCCAATACACCTACTTGTCATCAATGATTGGAACATTTGTAAGTTCATCTCTAAGAACACATAGATCCATATAGCATCCATTGTCGTTCTCTAACACACGTATACTCGGCCTTTACCTGTTAAATGGCTTTTAAATTGAAATGTTTCCATTTTTCAACAAACATTCACTTCCATATATCTCATATATATTTTGTGACAAATTTTCTATCCTTTTTGGAAGTTCGCATCAGTGTAACTCTTTATAGTGAACTCTTCCTTATTTCTATAGAACTAGTACTTCTCAAGCACTTATCAAGTTCTCATGGTATTCCAGTAACCCTTACTGGAACAAGGCAGACATCCACTCAGAATGTCCCACATATGATAAAGGCACTTTGTTCTTGCCATGTCCATACATGCAAGATAACACGATGATTACATACATGATACATCCATATCTATTCTTTGGGATCCCATTCTTCATTAGAATTGGACACTTGGTCTTGGGATACTAACTTCATGTAAGATGGACAACTTTTCTCCCACTGAATCTGTGCATATTGAACCCTTCAATACAGATTACCAATGTATGCACTCTCTTTTCCAGGTCAAGAGGTTTTTGAGAACTATCTCTATAGGTCTCTATCCCTATCACATAGGAAACGCCTCTATCTTCCCTGAAGATAATTTTTAGAAAGGATTCCATTCTAGAACATTTCATTCCTCATCATCATGTGGAATACAAATACACTCCCACTAAATCACAGATCCCTTATTTATCATTGACATATCAATCAAACCCTTTGACTATATTATCAAAGTAAAGATCCCTGCTCTGAGTTGCTTGTACTCAATCAAGCTCTGAGTTGCTTGTACTCCCAGCTCTGAGTTGCTTGTACTCAATCAAGCTCTGAGTTTCTTGTACTCGATCAATCACATTGATTAGTCCATTGTAACTTATAGACTTCATTTGCATTAATGTCTTCATCAACCTTATAGGTTGTGTCGCGTACACATCCTTGTTTTATTCCTCACATGAATGTGGTTTTAGTATTTGTATGCAAAATGTCTTAGTCATTAAGTTGCAATCAACAAGCATGATCCTTCTCAAAATGTCATCCATGTGTCTTAACGCTTAAGATTCATTTGAACTTATGGGTTTTATCCCAATGGGTTCTACCACTAAGGTCATACCTTATGGTTCACATGCAAGTCATTTAGTATCTAATGGTCATAAACCATAACTCCAAATCCAATTCCTCAATATCATCGAGATTGTTGACTCATCATATAACCAACTCATCATATAGATATTTGAGGTGTATCTGTTAAGGAATTTGATAACTCACAACACTTTGTGATTCTTAATATCATTTATTAGTATAAGGTATTCTATATTTAAGAAGAATTTAGTTATTTTATAATCATCCTCTAACTCCATAGAGTATGACTCCTTTTGATTTAGACATCACTATGCATTAATCATGAGTTCTCTATGATACACTATCATAATCAATCATAAGGTCCTCAAACATTTGGGTTAAGTATCTCATTCATTGATGACATCAAGAATTATTACTTTTACCAAATTTGTACTTCATTCATGATCTTCTTGAACACTTCAAGATACTCATATTGGTATTTCTCTAAACATCATTTGAAGTATTAGCATTTATTCCAATAGATATGTAAATACATCATATGTATTATATCTAATAGGATAGTTGTTCTCCCACTACATCTAGTGAAGATTGACTTGTCATCATGTCCAAGTTATTCATGTCTCTTAATGGTTCACAACCAAAAGAGTCTAGCTTATCCATCAACATGGAAACTAGAGAATTTCTCATGATAATGCTAATTTGTTGTTTGAGTTATCAATAATTTTAGGTATCGTTTTATCTTATGCATACCAAGTACAACAAGATAAAGAAAGGCATTGCCACAAAGATCATATCTTTGAAATTGAAACATCAACTATATTGATATCCATCTTGTCACTACAAGATGCCACAATAAAGTGTTTCTATTGGCAAATTGAAATAGAAGTTCTCAACTCTATTTCGTGCCCTTTAGGTTGAAATAAACTAAAAGGTACTCCTATCTATGGAAGCAACATGTACTGCAATAATGAGTGCTCTTTCTTGGTCCTTTCACAAAGGCCATCACTTCTTTTTTAGATCATACATATCATATATGTCAGATCTATATCTTGGTATCATATACCTCTAATAAAGAAGTGTTTATTTCTTGATACCTAAAGTGGAGATCTCCATCCCCTCCTTCATCTTCTTTTGTTCTTTCAGATATAGAGGGAAATTTCTCCTCCCTCATTTCCCGTTCCCAGATGCCTTGAGGTTGAAGACGGCTTGGGTTAATGGCTAGCATCAGAACACTTCTTTGATTTGCCCTTAACCTTGCCTTTTAGACTTACCCTTCATTGATCACATCAAATATTAGGGTTTCTTTCTTCATCTATTCCTCTACTATCCTTTCTTTCATATATAGAGGGAAATTTCTCCTCCCTCGTTCCCCGTTCCCATATTCCTTGAGGGTGAAGACGGCTTGGGTTGATGGCTAGAATCAGAACACTTTTTTGCTTTGCCCTTGACCTTGCCTTTTAGACTTACCCTTCATTGATCACATCAAAGATTAGGGTTTGTCTTTCTTCATCTATGCCTCTACTATCCTCAACATGTCCAACAACTCTATCAACGGCTTGTCAAAGTTGTTCATGTTGTAGTACATCATGAACTATATGATTGTCACAATGCTTGCAGTATCATAGCAGTAGCCAACTCTTGGCTCGGAGGGAATCCCAATTCTAGTCAGGTTTTCCACATACCCAATCACATTGAGTGTGAGAACCAACTGAATCTCCTTTTGTCATGACATACTAGGATAGTGCCTTGGAGACATCATATGTCTCATGTTGTCTCTACAACTCATAGTTTACAAAATACGACATTTAAGCACTACACATCAATGGCACCCTTCGAATGCTTCCAGTAAGCATCTCTTTCAGCCTTTGGTGTGGTGGGAGTGAGTTCATCTGGTTCTGGTAACTAGGACTTAGAGCTTTCGCTCTTCAATTAAGAACACTTCTCAACGTCCTAACCAGTCATGGAATTATTCCCATTTAGTTTGTCCGTCTCAAGGACTGATCACAAAGAAAGTGATTATTATTTGTGGCCATTTGTACTACAAAAGGAAATATATGCAATTTAGTGTAAAAACTCATTTTTGACTTATTTTATTGGTTTGAAAAAAATACGATATAATTAGGACTTTAATTAATTATCGCTCCCAGTATTTTTGTTCAAATTGATAGCCCTTACCATCAATTCAGAATATTGTAGTGTACAACCTTCTAGTGGGTCAAGATCCTAAAATCCTCTTAGTCATGGACCAGCTAGGGCTGTCACCCACAACTTAGATCTTCCAGGTAGGCAACTCTTACCAATTGCATCATAGGTAACTCTTGAAAGATGTCATGTGCAACTCCCTTCCATGTTCACCTCCATGCCTCAAGGTGCTAGATCCTATCTAGGTCACCTTGTTAAGTCTGACCCAAAGCCAACATGATGAATATGCACCCTGTTAGGGCAGACCCACATATGATCACCCTTCTCACTTCCATGAGATAGATGGTGCACCACGCTAGGGTGTGCCCACACTTAGTCGATTAAGATTTTCACATGTGTCACATTTGGAAGGTATCTAAAACTTAATATTTATTGAGAGATTTGGTTTTATAGGTACATATACATATCCAATCACCACAATATATAGTATGTATCATATACATGCTATATCACACAGAAAACTTGTGAAACAATAAAAGTGATGATCATGGCCATCCTAATGTGATTCCTCAAGCCAAGAGGAATTACGATCATCTAGGTCCACATCACATGCAACCTGTATAAGATGAACTCTGTGCTTTTCCATTCTGGGTTTGATCAACTCATCTCCATGATTGATCGGTTCTCCATTAGGCCAGTCAGTTGGGTGCCACCAGCCGATCGACTGGCACCTCCAGCCGATCGGTTCACTAGTCGTTGTACATCTCCTGAGGTTGCCACTCGCTCATCTTGCTCCAGGAACTGGCCTCCTTGGTCCACCAGCCAATCGTCTCACGTCTGAGACGATTGTCTGGGATCCTTCAGGTGTCCGCCATTCTTTGACATAATAGGAAATATAAACTAATCATATTTACATTTGCATTGGGAAACCCTAAGTTACATTCAGGGAGAGAAAAGGTAAGAAAGAATCTTGAGGTATCTCTAGTTACATCATGAATAGGAGGTAGGGAATCGATGCGCAAACCAAGATGCAAGAAACAACAATCAACCACACACAGATTTAGGGTTTATGGGTAGAATCACACTACAATCACCATAGAAACCATTTAAGGGTGATGCATAACGAATGCTTTTATATACCATATCATATATGTATATATTGGGATTTTGTAGATTTATATTGGACATGCATAAATCCAATTAATTATTCACATCGTGTGCAATAAATAAAAGGCGACAAAACAAAAAATCGATCATATTGATTATCCTAAAGTATAGAACATTGTTGTGGCTCTGATACCACTGTTGGGTTTTAGGGGAGACAGAGATGGCAGTGAAAACAAAAATTTAATCCCCAAACTCAGAACCCAAAGAGATCTCATCAACATCTATACGGTAGAAAGGATGATTTGTAGAGGTGTACCTTGTCCCGAGGCTTGCTTGGTGATGTTACCTCACGGTGAGAGTAGTCTTCACCTCCGATCTTAGATGGTGTCTATGTAGCTCCCGGTCGCACCCAGACTCACAGATTGACAGTTGCCCTCCGAGTGACAGTAATCTCCCACCTCTATAGTAGTCCACACAGACCACCGACAACTCAAGTCGTCCTATCCTATAGGACACTAGAAGGATTTGTCCCCTTCTGTCAGTGTACTAGTCACCGACACACTCTCCCACAATTAGTTGCCTTTCTGCAGTTATCTTTCCTTTGCTTTTCTGCCCTGGATGGGTAGAACTTGTTTGGACTCTCTTGGTTACCACAACCAGAGAGGACAACAACTTTGCATAGAAACTAACGTTCTAAGTTGTTATCTGAGAAGCCCCCAGTACCCCTCTATATATAGGAGGGGTCAGGGTCAGGGTTCTCTGCCCCGGACAATGCGAGACTAAAGCGGGAGTAGAAGGGTCTAGAATTTCCATGAATTGATACACTACGGTAGGTGAACCGGTCATTTCACAAATGAACCTGTCATTTGGGGACTGAACCGATTAGTTCATCTCATGAATCGGTCATTTGGGGAGCTGAACTGATCGGTTCATTCACGAACTGGTTGTTTCACTTCCCTGGGCAGTTCCCAAATGACTTTCTTCTTTTCGTTTCCAATCAATCCAAAAATCAATACTTGTCCCAATTGAATTGTACAAGTGAAACGATAATATTTTCTCACAAGCCTAACTTTCCCAAACTGGCTCATTTGGTCTAGCTGAACCGATCGGTTCAACACTTGAACCAGTCGTCTCACTTGACCCTGAGCCAATCGATTCAACAGCTTTGAACTAGTCGGTTGGCAGTCCAGGTTGTGTAGAAATCGATCGATGCAGTTCTCAATCAATCTGACACCCAAATCAGTTAGTCCAACACTTGAACTTGGTGATTCTGAGTCAAGTCAATTGATTGAATGTTTAATTGAACTACTAAACACGTCTAGTTAACAATCTAAACATCATTCGTGGATAAACTCCTCTTCCAAGTTAAATCCTATGTGTGTGACCATGCATTTCATGTTGGCAGTGAAAGTCCATAACACTTATGAATTCACAAGTAAAGAGTGGTGCCTAGTCGCACATCAGTGCTACTTTAGTGAAAAGAAAAGTTGGTGAACAACTTTCAATCCTACAAGCCGTGAATGGCGTTATAGTGAATGTAAAATTCCTTTGTCACTAATATCCCGAACAAACTCAAGGCATGGAACCGTCATCCTTTCAACGTTCAATCACATTCTTGATCTCAAAGTAGACTGTATGAGATATGTGTGCAATCAATATCACATATTAATTCATACAAGCATGCATGCATTTCTCAGTCTCACTTATCAAGTGTCCATGGACATAAAAATCACTTAGGAGGGAAAAATACCATATCTATCACTCACCCCTCAAAAGCCCCATGTGTCAAAGTCACCCAATCATCACCTTTATAACAATTTATATTTCAGGACTGCGTTTGATGATGTCAATGTGTACCCAACGACATGTGTTGAGTGTAGTGATTTTAGGTCAAAGAATCACACTCACCACCATCACTGTGAGAGTTGACTGTGACTACCAAGTCATGGTTCCATGTGTCACTCTTACAATGGGTCTGTCTGATACACTTGTTCTCTAACAAGTACCTATGTTCTTGGTTTGATATCACTATATTATGACTAATGAGATTCTATCATCAACCAATACACAATCTAGTCTTGTGTGTCATTGTTGTCTATCAACCTTCCACAATGACATCCGACTAGGGACATAACAAGAATGCATACTCTTAACATCCATATCATCTCATCATTTAGGTCCTTAACCTAAAAGCATACATCATTGAGTAAAACAATTCTTTAGACATTCAATATGTTCTGTCATTATCTCATAACTGACTAAACCAGAATGAATTGGAAGCTGGCCTTTGATGTTTATCAAATCAATCTTAATATATCCCACCAATCATCCCATGATTGGCTCTCAGGACATACATACCAACAGGAATAGCACTTAGAAACCTAAGTTTTACTTGTCTAAGTCATTGAAAAGACAAGAAATAAGGTTTGTTGTAAGAAAGCTTAAACGGAAAGAATTGAGAGAATTAAAATAAAATCTATCTCCAAGAGGAGTTACCAAAAAGATTCGAGCTTTGGTATTTTGGGGTTTAGTAGCTTTTAGGGTAGTTTTACATAAAGGAAACTGAAGAGAAAGGACAATCATCTGGGCAAGTGCAAAGAAAGAAAACTTTTAACAAAACAAGCGGCAGTGGTCTATACTCGACGCCTTCTTCTCTCAAAGAAAGTGCCAATGAACCATGTACTGGAAATCTCCCTCAAGGGGGGAAGATACAGACTCGCGTGACAAATAAACTGGATGCAGCTCTAGTCCCAAGTACTCTTGTACACCCCAACAAGATCGACCTCTAGAAGTTCATGACTTTCCTCTCTCAAAGAAGTCAAAATAGAAAACATGATTAGATAGCTAGTTAAAAGCATGAAACGGAAAGAAGGGACTAGAATTCAGATGCTAGAAATAAATCATTCAACAGAATAAAGCCATACAAATAATGATATGAGAAATGTTCCATAGATTCTAATAATCATATAAGAGAGATAACGGTTTGGTTACAATGCTATATTGAATGAAAGTAAATGATGTCAACGGAAGATAGGTATTGGTCTCCTTAATTTAGGAAATCGATATGCACAGCAGCTGACACCCAGGACACTGCTAACCTGATATCGAGTTGTAGTTATATCGGGTTACGATCGTGTCAGGTTGTGACCATGTCAGGTTGCAACGATGACGAGTAGTGATTGTATCGGGATATGACTTCAACGTGATATAGACATGTCAGGCTGCGACCTTGTCAGGTTGCAACCGTGATGGACAAAGGTAACGTATCGGGTTAGGATGTGTATCAGGTTAGATACATGTCATTTTGGTACTATCCCATCTATTAGATTCTTCATGTCGGGTTGTTCTGTCTAGGTGGACCGTCTCAGGTTTGAGCTTTGACAGAAACCCGACATGCTCATAAAAGCTTCAAGGATCATTAGATGTTTCCTGCTGCAATCGAAATGATCTCGAAGTGAACGCTTCCCATCCCTCTTGGGATGGGAGTATGCTCAGCTAACTATCGCTTGACAAACTCTTGAGAACTCAACACACTAGCTTTTTTGCTCTAGGTACTATCTTCTGCCTAGAATTCGGCCCGTCCCATTTTGGGTCTGTAGCTACTATTTATAGGCAGCAGGTTGGTGGAGGTTGTAGCTTTATTGGTCCATGTGTCTGGCCAGTCATGACCTTAACTGGCACTTTGAATGGTGCTATCACGGTTGTTGTCCACTATGTTGTGTCAGGTTGTCCTTGCTGGTAGTCAATAGTATAGCAACCGTGCCATCCTATTGTGGTGTCGGTCATCAAGGCATATCGGGCGACGATGCATGACGAGCTTATTATTGTATTGCGTAGTGGTAATGTTTGTGTTTGGTCATGACGGGTGGAATTCATATCGGGATACAGAACTATCGGGTGATCATGTTGCATTATGACCATGTCAGGTTGTAATCGTGACAAGTGGACACCATGAAGGGTAAAAGCCATATCAGGTTGTGACTTGTCATGTGCCTTGTAAATAGATGAGTCCGTGTGACGGTTTTTTACAGCGTGTCATGTAGTCAGGACATGGGAACCGATATCCTTTGTTGGTGGGCTTATTGGGCCCATTTGTCCTTCTTTACTTATAGAAAAATAGGAAAGCCCTTCAAAAGATGGGAAATATTGTCAGAAATGCAACGGGCATGATTTTTCATGATAAATAGAACATAATGACGAGGAAGTTGAGTTTGGAGGCTATTTTAACGATGGAAATAAGTTCTAAAAACCATAAAATGGGTGTTATCACCCCCCCCCCCCCCAAACTTAGAATCAAGCATGTCCTCAGGCTAAGTGTAGGCTCAAAAACATAGAGAGAAAGAGCAAATTTGTGTGACAAAATTTTTGCAAAACTTAACACTATCGAATTATCTCATTCTTGCATCAAGTTGTTGTGGTATGTTTTCTCAATCCTAAAGTCTCATTCCTCCCCCTTTATGACCAGAGTTGCACAACTTCGACTTCTTTCCATCCTTTGGTATAACAGGTCTCTCCTTCTCAATGTGTCACCCCATCCTGAGTTAGGTTACCAGTCGTACCAATACAACATCTCCCTGAGGGGTAGCTTTCACCCTCTTTCTTTATTTTTTGTTGGCCCTATGCTAATGTGTTCAGGTAAGCTTTAGGCTTTAAGTGTTTTCTTCCTCTTAGAACTTTCTCACCCACAATTGTTGTAGGGACAGTGTTGCCCTTTGGGCTTCTGACGTAGAGTCAGTAGTTGTGTGAGTTTTGTTCAGGAGTGGGTAAGTTTATCTTCGAGCTTCCACTTATGGGCACGACATATCTACATTCATGAGTGCAGTAATACACCGGCCGTGGGATTTTTTTTTCTTTTTGGCTTTTTATATCTCCTCTCTGGCTTGGGTGAGTGGGATTTATGCGGTCTTCTAGACGGCCAAGCCTCTTTTATTCCCAATGTGGGGATGGATAGACTTGAAAGGGGTAGTTGTTTCCTTCTTGACAGAGATGAGAATTTTCTGGTTGGAGCCTATAGGTTAGGGTGGTTGGTCAGGAGTATGGCTTTATAAAGTTCTCTAGTTTTCAAGGGTTTCATAAGCTTAAGGTTGTTACACACACAATGTCTTATTGCAAGAATGAGATAGAGTTGTATTGCTATGGTTCTCATTTTACTTTTATATGCTTTAGTTGCTCATATTTTTCTCTCTATAAGATGATAGCACTACATCCATTATCAAGAAAATAGATAAATTTCTAAGGTAACTACACAAAACTATGACTTATAACTAGATTTCATTAAGAAAAAGGCAAGAGCAGTTTGGCTGGAGCTAAAATATGGAAAAGTAAAATTTTTGAAAATTTTGAAAAATTGAGTGGTAACATGTTGGTAAAATTGTACCTCTCTAGCTCGTTTATGACTCCTCCCCCAAACTTATCCTTCACCCTGGCCCGGGGTGTCAAAATTTGAATGAGACGTATAAACGGACTTTCTTCATTTTGGTTTGTCGGTGTTGGAGGTTCAGTCAGCACCGTTGTGACCGGCACGACTGTTACAGTGGGTGCAGTTGTCTTTTAAACCACGGAGGTTTATGGTCTTGTAGTTGTGCTTGTTGGCACGACTATTTCAGCCTCGAGGCAGTCGTTGGTGTTGGCCACTGGGGACTTTTGTTGGTGAGTATTCTTGGAGGCCCCCTTCTTCTTCTTTTTTTCTACATTATGCATCAGGTTAGGGTGCTTGAAGGAAGAAGAGGACAACTCGACACACGAAGATGACAAAGGTGAAACTTGGTATAAAGCAGTCAGCTATGGCTTGGGTGATATGGATAAACTAGTATTGGGTTGTGAAAGAAAGGAAGGTGTTGGGTTAGCATTAAGACAACTTGGTATCCTTTCTGCGCGATATGTGTGTGCATGATACAACTAACGTGATATGGAGGGATGTGCAGAAAGTCGGTACGGTCCTACCTTTTACACTTAGTGTGATACTATCAAAACTCAATATGGCGCACAAGAATATCACACTACCATCAATGGACCGGTCCTCTCTCCCTAGCTCTGGCGATCGCTAGGGAGATCTAGGGCTTGCTCCGCTGCTGACCCTGCTCGGGGGGGGGGGGGGCTGTCTGTCGACGCACATCATTCCCTCTCCCCCTGGGCTTCTTCTTCCTCGGTTGTCCAAAGGTGCCTTGACAATTGTAGCCTCCACCTGCTTTTCGTCTACGGCCCGTCCTTCTCAGCGGTACGGCCTCAGATCTAGAGGTAGCAACGCTGGTGGTTTGGGCGGTGTGCCCTGGCGGTGCCTTGGCTCATTGGGGTGGAGCGGAGAGTGGGTGACTTGCCCTGATCGTTAGTCCCAATGACAGTCGAGTCCCCCTACACCCGTGCTTCTTCTCGGGCCTTGCTGTTTTTTTCTTGTTTTCTTTATTGTAGGTTTTTTTGCCCACTTCTCGCCACTCGTCGGCGTTGTTGTCGCTGCTTATCGGCATTGTTGTCGCTGCTTGTCGGCACTGTTGTTCTCTCTATTTGGGAGCTATGAGTTTTGGCTCTTGCTGGCCTCGATTTGTTCGGTTCAGATTCACTTCTGGGTCTATGGCTCTACATGTGGCAGAAAACACTGGTATGTATATTTTTCATTTGTAGGTTTATCATCTCTGATCTATGCTCAGTTTGAAGGAATCTCTTATGAAAAGGTGCTTAAGTCAGCCTAGTAAAAAAGAGATCAATGCAGAACCGTTCTATTATCATTCCAATATGAGTTTTTAGGATCGGGTAGCCCTTCTCTTGGTTATTTATCCTTCCAAAATCACTTTTCCTATGTGTAGATGTCATATGGCTTTTCAATAATGAAGATGTTCGGATTGCTAAAAAAAATCAAAACTTGATATGCATTTGGTGGTAGCGCCTTGTACAATACGAGTGACTCAGAGTAGCTGAAACCCAATATCGTGTAGTCTGTCACATCTGGTCATGATGCAGATATAAAATGATAGGCCAAAATCCAGTACAACTAGGTGGTGCACAATATGGCTATGCGATACGACCTACTTGACAATGTTGTGTGATATTAGGTTTTACCTTATTGGGAAGAAGAAGCATGAACATGTCACATGAAGGAAATGAGATGGGAACCTGGGATGGGAGAGGAGGTTACTTTGGAAGATACAGGAGCTTGTACGCTATGAGAGTGAAAGCTGGTAACACGTCACGGTTAACAACTCAAGACTTATATAGTTGTCTGTAAAGAGCGATGCAAGCATCAAGATGGGGACATATGTCATGCATGTACGTAAATCGTCTTCCTAAGCAAGGCAAAACTGGTCTAATCACGTCATTTCATGAGACTGAAAGAGTGACACATTCTGACATGTGAAACCTGATACACACTGGACGACACGCGTTCTATGTGACACAGGTGTAAGAAGGCTTGAAACCCGACAAGCGTATAAGCGATACGTGAAGAAGGGTGATACATCATGCTACCCGACAAGGTTAACCTAATGATATGTGTGTGTGTATATATGTATATATATGATCCCTAAAAAAGGTTTGGATGGTGGATGTATAGCTTGGTTATGGAAAATAACCCCTTTTATATGTGTATGGTTGTGTGATTGGTTAATTCGATTTATATCAGTCAGTGTATCAAACTTGTATCTTATCTTCTCAATTTAAAGTTAATTCTCTCCTGCCTTTTCTCCTCTCAATCATAACTCGAGGTTTCCATATAATCATGTAATAGTAAGATAGTTTACTTTACTATTTTGATGATGATAGACGCCAACCCCACAGAGGAGACAACTTGATGGAGGGCTCGAGACAACTGGTTGGCGATATGAGTAGCAGCCCAAAGGACCACGAAAATTGACCATTTTGAGGAGTCAAACGATCAGCTATAGGACGAACAACCAGTCATTTAAAGGAGCCAACCGATCAGCTGGAGGTGACCAACCAACTAGCCAAGAGGCGAGTCAATCGGTTCAAGGGTTGAACCGATCAACCTAGATTGGCAAGCACATATCTTCATCAACAACATGTTTCTGTTTGTGATCTGGACCTAGGATGTGGTAATTCTTTATGGCTCCAAGGAAATACATTAGGATGGCTATAACCATCGCTTTTCATTTATTACATGTTTTCATTGTGGGATATAGAATGCATATAATATGTATTATATAAATGTTTTGATTGGTTAATGCATATGTATCATACAAAATCTCTTAATATAATATTAAGTTTGAGGTGCCTTCCATAAGAAGCACACATGAAAATCTTGATTGAACCAACATAGTTTACGTCAAAGTGTGATGGTAGTATGTAGATCTGCCAAAGCATGATACATATCCTATTATGTTGGCTTTTGGGTTAGACTTGACTAGTGATAACTTAGAGGGACCATGCGCTAGAGGAATAAAGACGATTATGTAAAAAAGTTTGTGCATATCATCTATCCAAGACTTGGATTCAGATACAATTGACAAGTATGGCCTACCTATATAATCAAGTTGTAGGTGATCAACCAAAGATGAGTCATGACTTGATGAAACATGGATCTTGGCCCGCTAGAAGATTATACATTGCCATCTTCCAAATTGGTAGTGAGGGCTATCACTTTTAATAAAATAGTGGGAGATATAATTAATGAAAGACCTAATTAATATCAACTTTTCAAATCAAATCAAATCAAAATTTAGTTTGTGACAAATTCAAATGTTCTCTTGTAGAATCAAATGGAAAACACTCAATCATTGCAATTGGATGAAATAAATGAGATTTAATTCCATAACTAGTTTAGGACCTTGATAAGTGTTCTACATGATCATGAAACACTAGTGCCAGTATGCACTCCATATTTGCCTAAGACTGACATGGATTCTTCTTTGAAGCATGCCAATGGTGTTGTGAACATCAAGAACCTTATGATGGGATGTATGAACTATGAGTTGCATAAACAATATGATAAGCATGAAAGCTATAATGTCTCTAAGGTTCTATTTGAGTAAAAATTGACAGAGGGACATCTAGTAGAGACTTATGTGCCCAATATGATTGGACATTTGAAGTATCTACAGGAATTGGGATTTCCTTTAGGTCAAGAGTTGGCCACAAATATGATTTTGCAATTATTGCCTAAATCATATAACCAGTTTATCGAGTGTTATCACTTGAGTAATATGGTTGGACATCTGATAAAATTGTTTGACATCTTGGTAAGTGTCAAATAATAGATAAAGATGGACAAATCGGTGATGATGATAAGAAGAATTGCTTCCAAGGAAAAAGACAAAGACAAGAATCTTTCTGTGGCTAAGCTAAAGTCCTAGTCTTCTGCCCTCAAAATAAGGAGAAGGATAAGGGAACCCAGGAAGATGAAGTAAATGATAGAGATCTCTACTTCTGTTATATACATAATTGATATTAACTTCACTACATCTTTCATCATGAATACTAGATACCAGATGTGGATCACTCATTTCATCAAATGTGAAGGGCCTCAAAAGAAGTAGACCTTTAGAGAAAGGTGAGGTCAAACTGTGTGTTACAAATGGAGCAAGAGTTGCTTCTAAGAAGTTGGAGAATATGAGTTATCTCTACAAGTGGACTAGTAATAGAGTTAGATAATTGCATTATGTACCTACCATTAATAGAGAATTGAATTTCTTATAATGAATGGAAGATGTTCTATTAGCAAAGATGGGATCTTTTATGGGGAGCCCATGGTCTATACTTGACAGATCTAGAGACAAACATATATAATGTAAATACCAAAAGACAAAAACTCAACAACTAAAAAATCATACCTTTGGCATTCTCGTCTAGGGAACATAAATGAGAATCGAATATCTAGACTCCATAAAGATGGTTATCTAGACTCTTTTGATCTTTAATCAATAAAGACATGTGAATCTCATTTGTTGGGTAAGATGACAAGGATTCCCTTTAGTGGAAACAATGAGGGCTAGTGATCTATTAGGACTCATAGATATTGATGTGTGTGGCCCTTTTAGAACAAATTCTAGAGGCAAGTATCGGTAATTCATTACATTTACGGATGACTTCAGTAGGTACGGCTATGTTTACCTAATGAAACATAAGTCAGAAACTCTTGACATGTTCAAAGAGTTTAGAAATGAAGTATAGAACAAACATGGCGAATGTATTAAGACACTTCATTTAGAATCAAGGTGGAGAATACTTAACCTAGGAGTTTTAGGACCTTCTTAGAGCCCAAGGGATTATATCCCAGTGGACTCCACCTGGAACACCTCAACATAATGACATATTAGAAAGAAGGAATCACACATTGCTAGATATAGTGTGATCAATGATGAGTTTGGCTACACTTCTGATTACCTTCTGGGGTTATGCTCTTGAAACCGCCGCATATACACTAAACCGAGTACCATTAAAATCGGTTCAAAAGACACCGCATGAGATCTGGTATGGGAAGCATTCCAACGTGTCTTTTATGAATATTTGGGGATGTGAAGCTTATGTTAGAAAAATGTTTTCTGAAAGCTTGGCCCTAAGTCTGTTAAATGTTATTTTGTTGGATATCTTAAGGAAACCAAAGGATATAACTTTAATTCCCAATCAGACAACAAAGTGTTTGTTTCTAGAGAGGTTGTATTTCAAGAGAAGGAATTCATTTCCAAAGGAATCAGTGGGAGAAAAGTGGAACTCAAGGATTTTTTAGAATAAAAAAATAACATTGAACTTGAAGAGGTACTAGAGGAACAAGGAAACTCACAAATTGTTGTCAAATCTCAAATTCCTCAAAGAACACATGAACCTTGTAGATCCAATAGGACGTGCCTTGAACTTGAGAGATATGGATATTTTGTGACTCAAGAAGGTTGTGAATTGGTCATACATGATGATTCAATTACCTATCAAGATGCTATTAAGGGACCAAAGTTTAAGAAATGGCTTGAGACCATGAGATCTGATATGGATTCCATATATACCAACAAAGTATGGACTTTGGTGGATCCACCCAATGGGGTATGACCCATAAGGTGCAAGTGGGTCTTCAAGAAGAAGACTGACATTGATGATAATTTACAAACCTATAAGGGTATATTGGTTGCAAAAGGTATGAGACAAGTTCAAGGTGTCGCAATTGTAGCTTTCCACCAGTGGCCATGGTTCAGTCCATTAGGATTATGCTTGAAATTTCATCTTACCATGACTATGAGATTTAGTAGATGGATGTTAAAATTGCATTTCTTAATGGGAACCTTCTTGAGGATGTGTACATGACACAACCTGAGGGTTTTATCAATCCAAAGGATGAAAATAAATTTTGTAAGCTAGAAAGGTCAATCTATGGATTGAAGCAAGCGTCTCAAAAATGGAATCTTTGTTTTGATGAGACATTCAAAGATTTTGGCTTTGTTCAAAATGAAGATGAACCTTGTGTGTACAAGAAGGTTAGTGGGAGCATAGTGACATTCCTCATATAGATCACATACTATGATGGGGAATGACATCCCTACTTTACAAAAGGTAAGGAGTTCATTTGGAAATATATTCTCTATGAAAGACTTGGGAGAAGTATCCTACATCTTGGGGATAAAAATCAATAGAGATAGATCAAGAAGGCTTCTTGGACTAAGTTAGAGCACATACATTGATAAAGGGTTGAAGTGGTTTAGCATGGAGAACTCAAAGAGAGGAAACTTGCCCATGCTACATGGAGTTGCAATCTATAAAGTTCAATGTCCCCATTCTTGTAATGAAATGGAGCACATGAGTATGATTCTGTATGTGTTAGCAATTGGATCCATCATGTATGAAATGTTGTGCACCCATCTAGATGTCTTGTATGCCTTGAGTGTGATGAGAAGATATCAGTCAGATCCATGTGATGCTCACCAGATAGTCATGAAGAACATCCTTAAGTACTTGAGAAGGACTAAGGACTAGTTCTTGGTCTACGAAAAAGAGGAAGAGTTGGTGGTAAAAGGTTACACCAATGCAAGCTTCCTAACTGACAAAGATGATTTCAAATAGCAATCAGGATTTGTATTTTGCCTAAACAATTGAACTGTAAGCTGGAAGAGCTCTAAGTAAGAGACAGTTGTTGATTCTACAATAGAGGTAGAGTATCTTGTGTCATCTAATGCAGAAAAGGAGGCTATACAGATAAATAATTTCATTACATAACTTGAGTTTCCAGTTCCCAGGAGAGTGAATTTCCTTCCCTTGACGAATTAACCGGTACGCTGAGCGAATCGAAAAGTGTCCCTTCTTTTCCAGATCCCAGCACCAACCATCTGTGGCTAGACTAGGATTCGGTGGCGGTAGGCAGGAGCTTTCCTTTGGTCATTTCCTAGGGACCAGAACTGAAGCTAGGAGTTGCGAAGCCATAAGTCAGGGAGTTCGGAGTTATAGGCATTGGGTTACATAGTGTTCTTCCTCCAGGTTGAGGACTCAGGTGTCCGGTCTAGAGTTCTGACAGGGGACTCCGGGTGGTGTAAGAGTTAGATGATTCCACAAGATTCCCTTGGTCTGGGTCCCTAGTTCTAACCAGGTCCTCTCGGTCTACATCAACAACGCAATTGAGCTATATTTTGACAAGAATGAATCAATTGCACAAGATAAGGAACCCATATTGCATCAGAACTCAAAGCATATACAAAGGAAATTCCATCTCATGTGAGCAATTGTACATCAAGGAGATATAAAGATTTGCAGAGTACCAACTGAGAAAAACATTATTGATCCCTTGACTAAAGCACTTTCACAACAGAAGCACGATGGACATGTTAGATCACTTGGAATATGATTCGTTGGTGATTGGCTCTAAGTGCAAATGAGAGTATGTTGGTATTTATGCCTAGAGAGCCAATCATATGATGACTATAATGGCATAACTTGTAAATTATTTGATTATTAAGAAAGGGAAGTTTCCATTTTATTCTGTTTATTCAATTTCAAGATAATAAAGTAACATAGTAAATGTCTAGAGAATGATATTATTCAATGATGTATGTCTTCAAGTACGTGACTTAGAAGAATGAGATCATACAAATTTTAATAGTATATACATTCTCATCATGTCAATGATTGATTGTTATTGTGGAAGATAGATAGAAAAAATAACACATAAAATCAAAGTGTGAGTTGGTTGATGACTCTATCTCATTAGTCATGATATGGCAATATCAAACCAAGCACACAAATACATGTGAGAGGATAATGTATCGGACAGACCCACCATGAGATTGTCACATGGAAACCATTACCATGGTAGTGATAGTCAGCTCTCAAAGTGATGATGGTGTTTGTGGTTCTTAGACCTCAAATCACTACACTCATCACATGTCATTTGGTATGCTTTGACATCATCAAACACAATCCTAAAACATGAGTTGTTATGAAGGGGATTATTGGGTGATTGTGACACATGGTGACTAACTATGATTGATAGATATGGGATTCGTCCCTCCTATGAGAGTATGATATCCAAGGCCATTTGAGTTAGCAAAACTGAGAAATACATGGTGATGTGTGTGTGAGTCAATGTATAATTTTGAGCTTACACATATCTCATACAGTTTTTTATAGCAAGAAACATATATTGAATATGGAAGAGGAAAACAGATCCATGCCTCGAGTTCAATCTGGATATCAATGACAAAGGAACTATAAAAAAATTATAACACCATACAAAGATTGTAGGTTGAAGTTGTTCTCCAACTTTCCATTTACTTGGGTAGCATTGATGTGTGATAGGGCACCCCTCATTGCTTGTGATGTCATAAGTTGTTATGGACATTCACTACCTATGTAGTATGGGACTTATAGGGTCACACAGATAGGAAGTCATCCAGAAGAGAATTTTGATCTTAAATAATATTTGGATTGAGTACTAAAGTGTTTTGCTATTCAGTTCACACAACAAACAGTTAACAACACTGCCAAACAAGCATCTCAAGTGTTGAGACAATTCTTTGGGGTGCCATACGGGCATCTCAAGTATTAAGATGGGGTTCTGGTGTGTCAGGATGGTTGAAACAAGTTTCGTTAATGTTTTACACAAATTGATGTCAATCGATTGGCTCACTGGGTGAACTGATTGGCTTGAGATAGTTAGACGATCGATTCACCTAGTGAATCGATTGGATCAATTGGGCTGAGGGAAGGTTCTAGCAACTTTCTCAAATTTTTGAAAAAGTTTGATTGTTTGGATTGCACAATTCTTGCGGTGTAAGGAAATTAATGTTCACATTAATTAGAAATGATTTTTCCAAAATCGTGTGCGATTAAGAACCTACAAGACGATCGTTTCATAGTACGAGGCTACCGTGTTGTATGCGAGATGACCGTCCAGGTCACCAGATGTCCGTCTCATGGTTCAAATTTGCAGAATGCAAAAAATCAAGATTTTTTGGTTCCTTCCACCCGCACATAGATTGGGAGGACAGACCCTAACCCCTCCTATAAACAGAGGGGTATTGAGGGCTTGATAAAGCACAACACAGAAAATTGAGAATCAGTTGATGTAATCATTGTTGTCCTCTTTGGTTGTGGTAACCAAGAGATCTCGAGCAAGTCCTACCCAACTAGGGAGGGATAGCTATGGGAGAGAACAGTTGAGGCTCATTGTTGTGGGAGAGCAGGTTGGTAACAAGTACACAAATGGGAGGGACACCTTCTTCCTATCTGTTCTAGTAGGATGACAGGAGTTCAAGTTGGTTCATGTTGACTTATCTAGAGGCAAGGTGGAATTTTCCCGTTGCTAAGGAGGATGATGTCAACTAACAGTCTATGAAGAGACGAACTGCTACAGACCATGACGTTCAAGTTTGTTGTCCCTAGAAGAGCAGTCAAATGAGTCTCAGTGCAGCTACGAGCTGCACAAACACCGTCCAAGACAAATTTCATGTCTACATCAATGAGGACTATTGTTGGACTTGCTCTAGGACTAGGTATATCTTTATGTAACCATCCCTTCTACTGCATAGTTATTGATGCGATCCGCTCGTTAATGGGAAATATGTCAGTAAAAAAATTATTTTGCTTCTATATGATTTCATATTTCCCTGCAACTTATACGTCCTATGCATGGTGGAACAATAGTCTTTGACATACCTAATCGTGGATTTCATGTCTTTTCTTATAAAGGTGCCCATTGAAACCAAAGAGAAGAATGAGGCAGGAGGAACATACAAGCTGCAGGTTCAGATAGGAGGCGAGAACTTCAATGTGATGGAGAACATTCTTAATGGGCTTTTTATTGACACACAAGAGGAATCTCAACTGTGTATGGATGCAAAATATGATAAGGAGGTATTAGGATTTAGTAGCCACAAAACCTGGTAAAGACTGACAGGGGAGACTAAACACAACCCAGGAAAATCTAAGACATCCTAGATAACGTTTTGCTTCATCAGAGTGATTCAAAAAATCACTACTAACAAAGTGAGGGATAGGAAATGTGGCATTAGGGTACCTATTCTAAATTTATTATGTGTTAGATAAGAGTCCATTCAACATCAGACGATTGCTTATTGACAAACTTTCATCAATGGTGGGCCAAGATAGTAAGCAAAAGTCAAAGGAGTTGTTAATGGGAAGCCAAATAACTCTCATAACATCTTATTTCCTTGACCTCAACATAGTGAGGGAGAATGAGGTGACTGAGGATACACTCAAATAGACATCAAGCATCTCATAATGGTAGGGATACTTGCACAAAGGGGGATAAACTCTATTACTGGCACACCAAGTCTAACTTTCTACTCCCTCTCCCCGAGATGGCATATTACGATGCTAGAAAACTGAGGTCGACTATAGATGATATAGACAAGATGAATCCTACTGGCATCGTAAAGGCAACAGACCCTCCATACCCAGCCGCCACCTCCCAAGGAAAACAAATAAGGCTGGAAAAGAGGAAGAAACTATCAGTCTAGTCCGCAAAGTCATGTCCAAGACACCAGTGTCAACACTTCAACTCCCTCAACCACAACAAAATGAGGAGGAAAGTATTATACAACATCGTGAAGAAGAATTAAATGCTAATCATGTCACCCCACCCTCCCCAACAATGGACAGAGAAACACTAGAAGTACCTATTAGAATGACAGACGTGTAGCCAAGGGATTTAGATGATGCACTGAGGAAAGAGAATGGGGTTGAGAGGATATAGGGAGGCCTTGTTCTGTCAACGGAGGAACTAACAGATCAACCAGTGGAGCATGAGAAATCAGCTTCACCATGACAAGATGCCAAGGCGACGGTACCACCATCAACTACTAAGGCACCAACTGCAGCAACAACGACACCTCAGGGAGAACAACAACAACAACATCCAATCTTTGGAGAAGAACTAGGGCATGGGTTTAACGCTATCTGTCAACATGTGTGCAACTCTTCCTCACATTGACTACTTATTTATTCTAGTCTACAAGAACTAACAATGTAGGTAGAATGTGTAGATGAAAGAATTGCAATGCTTCCTGATTTCATGCAGGCGTCCTCCTTAACCAATGTGCAATGATGCAAAGAATAGGTGAAATGGTAGAGGAGATAGTGGAACTCTGGAAGGAGAGAGACATCATGTGAAAAGGCATACCATTTGAAGATCTCTTCCATGAAGACATGCATGGACTATGTGGTATCTACATAATGAAGGTAATTTATGATTGTAGGTTATTCAACAACCCAACAATGCCCCCCTATGTGGTACCCTGTCTACTATATAAGGGGGTGTTATAACCTAAAAAAGAAATTTTGGTGAGAGTAGTGAAAACCTTATGGACAAGCCCCAATGAAGCCGAGTGGGTAGAAAAATGGAAAGTCAGATGTCAGGAAGAAGACCAAGCTCAAGAAAGGGAAAGAAAACAAGGGAAGGGCAACAGATCCCCAGTATGCTTCACTAAACCCAACCCCCGAAGATATTCTAGAACATCCATAAAAAATAGATACAACTACGGATGAAGAGGGGAAGGTCTCAGAGGATGACATGCAATAAATAAGGCCTCAGGGGCCATTGAGAGAAGTAGTTTTTTAAAAGGAAGGGATCTGTGCCCTGAAGGATGAACTCTGTTGCACACTATGGTCAAATTATTATATGGTTGTGAGTGTTATGACATCATATAATCCATTCTTGGAGGTGGCATGCCTAATACACACATATCCTATTTCATGTTGGTGGGGGACATCATGCATAACAAGGACTCTGGCAAGAAAGAATGACTACTACACCAACTACAGAGTTCACTTCCAGAATTCATTTTCCTACCCAATATGCATGACAACCATTGGACGCTCCTGGTGATAAATATAAAAGCAAAGACAACAATATGGTAAAACATTTTTGACACCCAATTTGCTTGGACAAAGAATGCTCTTTCCACAAAACCAAGGAGTGTCACTAAACAGAAAGGTCAAGCATGTGTACAATCGATAATAACAATGATAGCAAAAGCACGATAGAGGGTACAACTATAATCCAACTAAGGACTTTAGGAAACCACAATTCTTCCACATACAACAAATACAACAGTGCAACAACTATTGTTTTCACTGCCTTTATTGGATGACAGCATTAGTGGAACAAGGAAGAAGGTAGACAGCATGAAGCAGGAATGGAACCACAAGCTCTAGGGTGTCTACGCTGACATGTTGTGTAACATATCGGATCTTGGACCCTACCCAGGAAGTTTGACCTTTTGGTATTAGCCAAACAAGGGTGATTGTAGATCTAGAAGATGTTTTGTATCACCCTAATGAGCTAAAGCGTGTATAAATCATCTTAATGTAATATAATGTTCTCACATGAATGTTAGGCCAATAATGGACAAATAAAATATGTCACATGATGTAAATGGAGATTTCATAATAACTTGTGCCCGATAATGGTGTATAATTCTTTTGGTTGTAATATAAAGACATTGATGAATAATAAACATGATGGAATAATATTAAACAAATATAATGAAAACAAGCTAGAAGTGTTATAATTCATAATAGGAGATTCCAAAAGAAAAATATAATGTGAAATTTGGATTCCTTGGGTCCCATTTGTCTTGGGAGTCAAGTCTCACATTATTTACCTTATAATAATTAATTTAATTCAATTTGGAAAATAAGACATGAGTTTTTCCCCAAAATATTAAATGACTCCTAAAGAGGAAAATAATCTTGGATTCATAATCTATATAATAAAAATAGCTTTTTCTTGAATTTTCATCCAATTTGGAAGATGTTTGATTAAAAGATGAAATCAGGAGAGAAAAAGTGAGTAGAACCTTCAAATTATTAATTAAAATAATAAATGACATAAAAATGGAAATAATAGACAATCATGTCTATGCACTTACAATGACTTGTGGGTGAAGTTTCATCAATTTTGGATAATTTTATACGTCCCTAATGCATTAGGAAAGAGAAAAAGTGGTATACTTTTAAAAAAAAGCAAAAGTCTCCAAAAGGAAAAACTAATACCAAAATCAGATTCTACATGTCCTAATAAGGCTAGGTATCAAATTTCATTTAATTTGGACCTTTTTTGTACCTTCAACTGAAGAGAGATAAAAAGGAAAATAATTTAATCAACACTTTACAAAATTTGGATTAGGAAACACCTGCCCGCATAAATAGTAACTGTGGACCAAGGTCTGGTATTGTGAACTTAAATCCCTCATTTCTTAATGAAATTTTACGAAGTAACTTTCCTTGGATTGCAAATTTAATTCCGAATCTATCCATACCATATTCGTAGACTAATGTGGAGAATTCAAGAAACTCCTCAATTTTTTCTTCAAGTCTACTAAAACAACTTCTCACACACCCCCACTTATAAATACCTCTACCCCGATATTCCTCAGTTTTTTTGTGAACCTCCTCTCATCCTAATTTCATCCTTTCTTGAGTGTGTGGTTGTTGGTGGTCATGCTTTGATTTTGCCTTTAATAGTTATTTCACTCTAAATCCGAACGTGGTGCTTGGTTAGTTTCTAGCACTGCTTCTCGGTGTCATATTTATTTTTTGAGAATAATTGGACCTCAGGTAAACAACCCTGGTACTTCATGATAAATTAGTTAGTTTATGAAGGAATGACAAATGTAGTTTTTCCCCAAACTCTCAGATAAGTTTCGTCTTGCCCATCCAACCTATATTCCTCTCTCGCAAATTTCGTATTGATTTGGATTTTTCAAATTTTGTGATTGGTTCATCTTGTAAAATTCATATCTTTTAATTATCTTATCCAAAAAATAAAATAAAATATGTTTTTAAATATGAAAAATGTGTTGTTTCTAATAAAAATAGTTTCAAAGCCTGATTTCCATGTTTTCAATGATGGATTTTAAAGGATCTAATTAATTAATATAAAAGCCCTAACATTGGTAACCAATTCATATAAACTCCAAATTTAGTAAATAAATATGTTTTCTTAATAAGAAAAACCTAATAAGTCGATTGGTCTAGGTTTGGAATACAAATTCTAATGCTTTTTTATAAAGGTTTAGAATTAGGGTTTCATTACATATATGTGAATCGCAAACCCTAATACATGTGACCAATTTGTATTTAGGCAAGCTTGATCTTAGAAACAATTAGTTTGGTGAAGAGAGTTTCTAGGACCCTAGTTTAAGGTATGTTGTATCCCCTATTATTATATGTTGAGCAATTCACCTATATTATTCTTTCTCTTGGCTCTATGGACCATAACCTATACACATTGCTCTTATCTTTTGATATCATGGTTCTTCTGTACGATCTTGTTGGTGGTAATCATGGATATTCTCTTGGACTCTTATCATGTTCCTTGGTGCATGTTGGACTTATTGATGCTATGTACCCATTGTGATGTGGATGTTTATTTGTAGATAGTCGGTACCTTGTTCCCACTTGCATGTGGATGTTTATGTTGTCCATTAGTATGTTGGAAACTTTTGTAAAATCTGACTATACTTTCTACTTGCCTCTACATTTAACATGCTATGTGATTCAATAGCACTAGAGTAGTCTAATTGCATTAGTTTTGGGTTATGTGCCCTTTATGATTTTGGGATGGAGATTATGTGCACCATACTCGGGTTTCAAATTTATGAGCTTTGGTCCACTTTATATATATTTTGGAGTTTGGCTATGTGTCATTCTCTATCAGGTTTCAAGTTTACGAGGCTTGGCCACCTTTGTCTTTATATTTTTCTAGGGCTATGCTTATCTCATATGCATGTAGGATGATGATAATTTATTAAGGGTTATGTGCCCAAATCTCATGATATGTGCTTATGTGGCACAAGTTTATTGTTTTATTATGGCAAGTATTCTTTTGTTATCATTAGTTTGCAATTCAATTCTCTTGATACCCACTTGGGTTGTCCTTTACTTTTCTATAGGAATCCTTTTATATTTGTTGTCCTTTATTCCATATATTACTCAATTTTCTATTTAGTATGCACATACCAACCTTTGTGGATGTCTTCTATTTTTCTCTTCCTGCTGGGGTATGCTTCGAACCCTAGGTGAAGGATATAGAGGATATGGCATAAAGATATGGACTTAGATTAAGACGTAAAGCTTTGAGACAATCTCGATGTGGTTTAGATTTCCTTCTATATGGATCCTTATGATGTATCTTTACATGTAAGTTTAAGATGTTCTTTTGTAACCTTATGAGAAATTGAATATAGTTAATATTTTTATTTCGCTGCTACACTTTGGTTGTTTTGTATACCATAAATAAGATTTGAAAATTTTACACCCACTCCAACATATCATTTTTGTGTGTTTGGACTGGAGGTTCTATTGATCAAATTTTTAGTAGGGATAGGTTCCCCTCTGGGATCCCACTCCTTATAGCATGGTATCAGATCCCATGGTAGCCAGAATCTAACTATTTCAATTTTGTCTCCCTAACTAGAACCCTTAACTTGCATAGTTGCCTTCTAGGTGAGATGTTCACCCTAGAATTTATCTATGTTAAATATGTGATGAGGTTTTAGGAGATCTTACCCAATCATATAGATTGATTGTGATTTGAGTTTTTTGATGCATTAAGGTTTGACATGAAGATGAAATTATGTTTTGAGGATATAGTAGGATAGGAAGTCCTAATATGAAAATATTGTGACTTGGTTTTTGCATTGAATTTTGGCCAACTTGTTATCTTTACTTCACAATGTTTCTTATCAGAATTTTTTTTTATTACACTACTATATGTATAAAAAATTTCTCTAGTTTTCTCGATGATTCCTTGAAGTAAGTTGCAATATAGAGATATGGAAGCTTTTTTAGAGAAACCATGGATATAGTTGGAATAGAATCTTAACCCTAGTATTGAAGTAGGGACTAGGGATATGTGGAATAATATAAAAGGAGTAGTAGATTTACCCTTTGTACCCTATGACTGTTGGATGTTTTTGTGGGGTTGTTAGGTTAGAGACACGAGGGCCTAAAACCAACCCTAGATGGCTCTAACTTATTAGTTGGATTCATGAACAACATAAAACTCTAAAACATTCACAACTAAAATTTATGTGGGTAACCCTAAATGATGTTTAGTTTGACTTGTTAGGTTAAACCTTTTAAGGGATGTAGAGTAGTTGGTTGTTGATGTTTGGATCAATAGATTTTGGGGACGAAATCCTTTTAAGGGGTGGAGTGTTGTAACATACCAGATCTTGGACTCTACCATGGAAGTTTGACATTTTTGTCTTAGCCAAATAAGGGTGAGGGTAGATATAGAATATGTTTTTTATAACCCTAATGAGTTAAACCATGTATAAATCACCTTTTTAAAAAAAACAAATGGCCATTCATTCATCCCGTGGCCGGGGGCTTTTGAACCTGAGACCTCTCAGTCTTACATCAATACTTTTACCATCTGGGTGCCATCTCTTTGGCATGTATAAATCACCTTAATGTAACTAATGCCATCACATAATTCTTAGGTCAATAATGGACAAATAAAATATGTCACATCATGTAAATGGAGATTTAATAATAACTTGTGCCCAATAATGGTGTATGATTCTTTTGGTTGTAATATAAAGATATGGATGAATAATAAAGATGATGTAATAATATTAAATAAATATTATGAAAATAAGACAAAAGTGTTATAATTCATAATACAAGATTCTAAAAGAAAATTAGAATGTGAAATTTGGATTCCTTAGGTCCTAGTTGCCTTGGGAGTCAAGTTTCACATTATTTACCTTATAATAATTAATTTAATTCAATTTCGAAAATAAGACATGAGTTTTCCCAAATATAAAATAAAATATTAAATGACTCCTAAAGAGTACAATAATCTTGGATTTATAATCTACATAATAAATATAGCATTTAGTTTGTACCTTGTTTGTGCCTTCAATTGAAGAGAGAGAGAAAGGAAAATAATTTAATCAACACTTTACGAAATTCGAATTTGGAAACACATGCCCGCATAAATAGTAACCACAGACCAAAGTCCAGTATTATGGACATAACTCCCTTGTTTTTTAATGAAATTTCTCAAAATAACTTTCTTGAATTGAAAATTTAATTCTGCATCTATCCATACCATATTTGTAGTCTAACGTGGAGAATTTGAGAAACACCTAAACTTTTCTTTAAGTTTTCTAAAACAACTTCTCACACACCCCCACTTATAAATACCTCTACCTCAGCTTTCCTCGGTTGTTTTGTGAACCTCCTCTCACCTCAATTTCATCCTTTGTTTAGTATGTGGATCTTGGTAGTCGTTCTTTGATTTCATCTTGCATCGTCGTTTCAACCAAAAGCTGAACGTGGTTCTTGGTTAGTTTGCGGCACTGCTCCCCGACATCATATTTATTTTCATAGCATAATTGGACCTCAGGTAAACAACTCTGATACTTCTTCTTCATGATCAGTTAGTTAGTTTCACGAACAAAAGACGAACGAAGTTTTTCCCCAAACTCTCGAATAAGTTTCTTCTTGCCCTTCCGACCTCTCTTCCTCTCTCGCAAATTCCCTATTGATTTGGCTTTTTCTAATTGTGTGATTGGTTCATCTTGTAAAATGCATATCTTTTAATTTTCTTGTCCAAAAATTAAAATAAAATATATTTTGGAATCCAAAAAATGTGTTCTTTCTAATAATAATAGTTTTAAAACCTGATTTCCATATTTTCCATGATGTAATTTTAAGGATCTAATTAATTAGTATAAAAGCCCTAAAATTGGTAAATAATTCATATAAACTCTAAATTTAGTAAATAAATATATTTTCATAATAAAAAAACCTAATAAGTCGATTGGTCTGGGTTTGAAGTCCAAAATCTCATGTTATTTTGAAAGGATTAGAATTAGGGTTTCATTACATATATATGAACTCAAACCCTAATACATGTGAACAATTTGTATTTAGGCAAGGTTGATCTTGGAAATAACTAGTTTGGTGAAGAGAGTTTCTAGGGCCCTGGTTTAAGGTATGTTGTATCCCCTATTATTCTATGTTGAGAAGTTGACCTATATTATTATTTCCATTGTATCCCCTATTATTCTATGTTGAGTAGTTGACCTATATCATTCTTTCTCTTGGTCCTATGGACAATAGCCTATACACATTGCTCTTATCTTTTGATATTTTGGTTCTTGTGAACTATCTTATTTGTGATAAATCATGGATATTCTCTTAGACTCTTATCTTGTGCCTTGGTGCATGTTGGACTTATTGATTCTATGTGCCCACTATGATGTGGATGTTTATTTGTTGATAGGTGGTACCTTGTTCTCACTTGCTTGTGGATGTTTATGTTGTCCATTAGTATGGTGGCAACTTTTGTAAAATATGACTATACTTTCTACTTGCCTCTACATTTAACATGCTATGTGATTCTATAGCACTAGAGTGGTGTAATTGCATTGGTTTTGGGTTATGTGTCCTTTATGCTTTTGGGATGGAGGTTATGTGCCCCTACCCGGGTTTCAAATTTATTAGGTTTGTCCCACTTTGTATATATTTGGGAGTTTGGTTATGTGACATTCTCTATCAGGTTTCAAGTTTATGAGGCTTGGCTTCCTTTGTCTTTATATTTTTCTAGAGCTATGTTTATCTCACATGCATGTAGGATGATGATGATTGATTAAGGGTTATGTGCCCTAATCTCATGATATGTGCTTATGTGGCACAAGTTTATTGTTTTATTTATGGCAAGTATTCTTTTGTTATCATTAGTTTGCAATTCAATTCTATTGATACCCACTTGGGTTGTCCTTTACTATTCTATGGGAAGTCTTTTATATTTGTTGTCCTTTATTCCAAATATTGCTCAATTTTCTATTTGGTATGCACATTCAAGCCTTTGTTGATGCTGATGTCTTCTATTTTTCTCTTCCTACTGGGGTATGCTTTCAACCTAAGGTGAAGGATATGGAGGATCTGGCATAAAGATATGGACTTGGCTTAAGACATTAAAGCTTGGAGAAAATCTTGATGTGGTGTAGATTTCCCTGTATATGGATCCTTATGGTGTATCTTTACATGTAAGTTTAAGATGTTCTAATGTAACCTTATGAGAAATGGAATATAGTCAATATTTTATTTCTCTGCTACACTTTGGTTGTTTTGTATACCATAAATAAAATTTGGAAATTTTACACCCACTCCAACATATCTTTGAGGTGTGTTTAGACTAGAGGTTCTATTCTTCAAATTTTTAGTAGGGAGTGGTTCCCCTCTCGAATCCCTCTCCTTACATGCTTCTACGATCTAAGTGGGTAACCTTAGAGAAAAAATAGCTCGTTTGTTTCTAGCCTTAATTTTTGACACTCTGGGATGGGGTACATGATAAGTTTGGGAGGTCATAAACTGACATGAAAGGCACCTCTCCCGTACCCTTTTCTCAATTTTTATTGTTACCTAATTTTGTACTAATTTTTTGGTCTACTTACTTTGCAATATAGAGAACTCTTACTTTGAACATACTTTCTCCTCCCTTTTTGTGAGGAAATTTTTGAAAAAAAAAATGAATTTTGTCTACGAGTACAAGCATGATTTTAGGATCCAATTTTCCTAGATATAGTCATCTCTTCCTGTCTTAGTCCTGCTTGTATTGAAGCTAACACTTAGCATTATCACTTCATGAATGACGAATTTGAGCTAAATTCAAATTTGAATGTGATTAATGTTTCAATATTAGTCTTACCTCAAGATAATTAGAATGCAAAGAGATGTCTATCACCTTGAGATAAACTCTCAAGACAAGGAGGTCTTAACCTAACACAATCCTAATTGATCACATTGACTAAAGAGGAAATAAATTCTGATGGGCAAGGTAGTAAAGCACATAACCCTAGAAAAGAGGAAACACTTACCCCTTCTAGTGAAATAAATTCCTCTCTTTGAGATCTAAAGAGGCTTTGTAGACCAAATACTACAAAAAAATGGTCTTTAACTACAAAAAAATGAAGTGATAGCCCCATATTTTGTAGCTAAAGGCTTTAGCTATATATTTCTTTAAATATACAAATTGTAGTTTATGATCATTTAGATAAATCTTTTAACTATATTTTTCAAATATATAGTTAGATAATCCATTCGCTACAAGCATATATGTAGTTGGAAGCGTAACTAGATGTTTTCTTTACATATTTAAATTAAGAGTAATCATAGCTAAATGTATAACTACAACTGCATATGTAGTCAGTATGTAGTAAAAAGACGAAGTTAACATATTTTATGTGTAGTTAATGTGTAGGTAAAGGCAGAAGTTACTACCCATATATATGTAGTTGGATTATGCATCTAGCTACATATGTAGTGCCATTTATTACACAAGCATGTATGCATAGTTAGATTATTCATATATTGTGTAATATTTTAGTGCAGGATCTCTTTTAGTAACAAAATTATAGTAGTGAGACCAAGTTATGCTTATTATGCCTACAATCTTACTTCCGTTATACTAAAATGTGAATGTACATGGGGAGGACGTATACCTTGCCCCTATTATACAATGTGTACAAGGAAAAGGATCTACATATATTCGTGATTAATTGAGGTATAGACACATCTTGGCAAAAGAGTATGTATCTTTTTTGTCTAGTTTAGCATCCTTATTGTCTTCTCCTTTTGTTCAATGAGTTGGCAATAGCTTGGGTTCTTGTTTTTGCACCATCATGAAGAAGAACATGTATTGGATAAAAATTACAAACGTGGGCCTCATCTTCTAAAGGACATATAATGCAACAATTATCTTTGCACTAGACAGAACTTGAGCCTCATCTTCTAAGGGACATATTAATACTCAAAGAAACTTACTCCAAAGAGACATACATCTTTACTATTGATGCATATCAAGTAGCCTCGATGTGGTAACCATTGAAATTCACATGATTGACTTCAAGGGAAGGAAGAAATGATGTTCAAAAATCACCACATCAAAGAAGGATCAACTTGTAAAACTATTAGATTGTTATAATCGATAAGAAAAAAATGACAGCAGAGCATCGTCTTGAATAAAAGGGGAATATAGAAGAATGAAAACTCACAAGATATCTGCATTGAAGTGCCCAAGCTCTAAAGAAGGAATCGTAACATGCAACATCACCAGAATATTGATACATTTCCTATGCCCATTCATGCTAGGACCAAGAAGATCAGGTGTTGGAAAAGAGGCATATCCTGGGAGGCTGCTAGGCACTTGGTAAATATAGATCAAGAAAACCTGGACCAGGAGATTCGTTATCCCAGATGATTCAAAAACCCTACAAAACATCCAACGTGGTGGCCTAATAGATCATGATATTATGATCATAGTGTTTACCAAAGATAGCTAAAAAGAGACTTATTAAGGGGGCTATGTGGAACATTGACAACTCTTTGTTAATACTAAAGAAGATAAATGCCTAGAATTTTTCATTTGAAATTGAATTTAATGAGTCCCCCTTTCGGGTTAAATTCTACAACATTCCACTCAGCTACAAATTTGATAAAGCTCTTGAACTCATTTCCAGCAAGGTAGGTGAGATTCTAGAGATTGAAAGCACCTTTTGGAGAAGAGCATAAAAGGAGAAAATCATCATAAACATCAACAAAACTCTCAAAACATATCAAAAAGAGAAATACTTGCAAGGGAGAACTAAAGCAGTGGATCTGAGATATGAGGGACTACTTACATTCAGCTTTAGTTGCAGAACATCCTCCTATTTCACAAAGGAGCTTCTAAGTTCAACATCCTTCTCTTTCTTGTCCAAATGATCCTAGCAAAGATATAACTTGTGATTACTATAGAGTGTGTCCATCTTCAACTTGCATTGGAATTGAATGCACGGATCACAAGCTGCCAACACCTCCTTTCACAAGCAGTAGTTGGAGGAAAACTTGTTTCAGCAGTGGAAGCTCAACCAATAATCGAATATTTGCCAAGGTTGATCTACGAGTCACAAGCAACAATGATTTTTTTTCTGATATAGTCTTCAACATATATAGAAGCTTCCATTTCTGCACCATGATAATGTCGTGGATTTTTTTATGTATGCTGCTTCTAAATAGATGGACAAAACTCTGCTTTCCAAAAAGGTTTAGGCCTCTTCTATTAGCATTATCGACTCCTTGCCTTTCATAATACGAATTTGGAGGCAAATAGGAAAAGAATTTGGTCCATATGATCCTCCAATATCCATTTACCGTGAAAGCTAAATATATATAGCATGTACAATCCATTGTGACTAAGATAAATATACTGAACATTAATCTGAATGGTAACATTTGAGGCAAGCATTGCAATTGGACATAATTTTTTAAATAAATATCCAATAAAACATATAAGTGTCTTTAATTGTTCTAACTATAGCTTCATTTTTGGCAGTTAAAAAGAATACAAGCTAAAGGGACGACAATGCTAGTTAGATAGAGGAAACTACAGTTAAGGAGAAGTCAGTTAAGAGCCACTGTTCACTGTCACCATCCACAGATCTCCTCCTAGTATGTCATACCCTGGATGTTGCTAGCTCTGATTCAGAATAGTTAATTGAGACTGAACATTAGTCTGCATTCTTGTATTTATGTATGGGAACAAGGCAAATAGTGTAATAAAATGACGTTGTTGTGGGCATATCATTAAGCATTGTGGAAAAACTTATAAGGAAACAAACTTGTAGAAAATGCACAATGAAACACACATCAACAACTTCTGACCAAACATTATCTTTCTAAAAGGAATAGGCCATGCAGTCTCTTCTAGATGGCTCAAACCATGTGAAAGCTTACGATTACCAGATCCTACTCATCTATTATTTTTCTAGCACTTTAGGGTTTATGTAACACAATTATGAAGTTTGATAGCTAGTAGAAATGAAAAGTACTTGCAAATAAACAAGACATGGCAGCACCAAAGGGACCAAAAAAGAAATAATGTTTACACACATTTGGGGATCTAAGATCTCAACAGTTAAGATAGTTTAAGAAATTAAACAAAGATGAAGTCATGTAGGAACATGAGATAATCTAACTACCTCGTCTATATGTTTGGTAGAAAAATGTTGATGGGCAATAAAAAAAGTATGTCTAGACATACTTGACGAATACATGTCCATCTATCAAAATTTTAGATTCTTGGGGCAACCAACAACCCTTGGATTATTTTAGAAAATCCCTTTTAAATCCTCTACTTAGTTGAGTAAGTAGTTCTTATTGTAAACATGAGCAATCAATACAATGGATGATGCTCATAATGTGTTCAACTTAATGTTGGTATTACCTACTACATAACAGATATAACTAATATCAATATACTGAAATCTAAATCAGTAAACATTATTCAGTACAACTACAATAAATTAATGAGGAAGATTTGAACAAAACATGAGTATGTGAGTGTTCATATTCTGTCCATACTATTCTTATTCATCTCTATAGAAAATTTGTAAGGTAGCATGAGCCTTACCCCTTCCCCTATCCATTTGTGAGGATGAATGATGGAGTGTTTAAATTAGTATAAAATATAAAACTTTACTGCTTAGGGAATCTTGCAGCAACCATAATTTATGTTTCTTTGTAGATACAATTGATAGGTAGGAAACATTCTCAAATGAGACTTGCACTAGGTTGAGTTGGTTGCAACTGCATGGGAGGAGAAATTGGATGTCCTCAAAGCAAGATGGTATGAGAAATATGAATCACAACCAAAATTGAGGTATCTTGGAATCTATGAGCTAGGTGGGATTAGTGGTTGATAAACTAGGGGTTTTTTAACAAAACATTACTTATTAATGAGGTGGTGGAGTCCCATGGTTCACTTTAAGCCTTAAGAAAAATGACTACCACCACTACAGGGTTAAGTACAAATCACTAGTTATAGCTTTCTAGAAAACAAACATCACCTGCAAATTATGGATTCCTCAAGTGACAGACTAGGTCGGTTACACCAAACACAAGTGAACCAGATCACATGAGTTGTGGGAATTGACGAGAAATATCCAGAAGTTTGTAACCAACATTTTTAAAGAAGCTTTTTTCAGAACCTTTGCCAAAATTACCTAAGATAATAAATATGTCAGTCCATAAAAGAATGCAGGTTGGAGTTCTTACACAACATGAAGAATGTGTAATTAATTGGTCGTGATCTGTGGAGGTCAATCAAAGGTCCAATCTAACTCCCAATAAATGGAAAACTCTATACTAGAGATGACAAAATTCACCTAAATCATATTTTTTTGTACTACTATTGCAATTTTCTCTGCATATAAACCAACAATCAGAAATATTTAACTTCCACACTACCCATCTCTACTGCAAAGTAACACTCTGTCTATGTGTCTCCATGAAATTCATACTAACAACACTAATCCTGGTGAAATCATTTTACAAATAATAAGACCAAGAGATTAATATGTTAGCCATGTCATTGACTCAGCAAAAGTAATTCAGATTAACCATCATCAAATACATGAATATCATCAACTTGTTCAACATTTATCCTTTCAAATACCTCTAGTGGTAGAGAACCAGATTATGCATGTGCAAAAGGTTGAGGTGGTGGATCCCAATCTAAATTCTTCAATAAAACATGTTGAGGTAGAAATGGAGCAGAATCCCCTTTTGATTAACCTTTTTGGGTCCTGAAAGGAATATGAACCAGTTGAAAACAATATGATGTTTTTAGATGTTAATGTCATGTATTTGGGTAGTTATAGTACAATATGGAAGACATCCATGAAAGATTTTATCTAGACTGACATTTTGTGTTCGTTAGACATGAAATAGTATCTATTTGTAATAGTTATAAACAAATTTCAAACACTATTTTTAAATACTGATATATAAGACAACCTAATAAAAGGATTCATGCTCTTACTACCATAAAAAGGAGAGAAATAAGAAACAACTTCTGACAGTTCAACATGAAAAGAAAATTCCAGAAATACACTCATCAAATACACCTTTCCCAACCTAAATAACACACAAAAATCTACTAGAATGAAATGTAAAGATAACTCATTGTTGTCAGCCAACACAAGCCATTGATAACACCCAAATTTACATATACATGCTAAGCATTTATCTATGCTTTTGTGTCACTATAGCCTTAATATGCCCAATGTATCCCATGTTTCTTATCTTTTAGTAATTTATATCTTTTCATAGATAAAGTTGCTCAAACTAGCAAACTTTGGGGTTTGCAGGCACCGAATCGAAAAAGACATCTATTGTCCAAGAATTCTCCCCAATAAACAATTTTCACAACAGATGTTCTTCCACTCATCGCGACCACGGGGACGACCTCGATCACAGTATCTACACTCGCCTCGACCGCGACCGCGGTATCGGCCTCCAACAAGATCGTGATCTAGGCACTAACCAAGTTCGTGACCCAATCCACAACTGCAACTGCGGGTAGATCGTGATCACAGAGCCAACCTTCACCGCGACTGTGACTATGACCAATCAGACTGCGACCACACAAACACCCCTTGACCAATTCACCCAACATTGCGGCTGGAGGATTGACCGCGACTGAGGTCACACCTCAACCGCGGAGTGAACCACGACCTCTGGGACCTTGACTGACATGATCACGTGCTGGATCAGTGCCTTAGTCGCTTAACCTATAAATACGCACCCCTCTCCACATGTGGGGGGTTCTGCATCTTTGGAGGTTCCAATTGTTGGTTCTGACCCAGGGAGATTCTCAGAGCTCTGTGGGAGAGTCTAGAGGTCTGAAGAGGCCGAAGTGCTCATTCTACACCCGTCCCTTCAGCGTGCTTCCATCCTCCACCATTTTCCACCTCCATCCACTAACCAAGTTGTTGTTCTGGGGTGGATCTAGAGAAAAAGGAGGCCAAGGATTCCAGAAGGTCAAGGAGGATGACCCAAAAGACAAGATCCGGCCTATACAGAGGCTAGGGAGCGAGACCCATCTCCCCTCTACGGGCCAAATCACTTCTTCTTCTGCTTTCTTCTTCCGTTCTCCTCTATTTCTGTACAAATGGTGTTCTTCCATTTTTGTTCAGTGCCAACAATGCTTGTCCATGGCTAGTTGAGCTCCTTCTTTGCTATGTAGCCCATTTTGGGTGTGCTTATGTACTTTTACCTTAAGAAAGTAGTTTCATTTCAGATCTATTATGTATGATGTTCTATCTTCTCTTTTTGGTTATGATTGCTAGTTTGGTTGATCTCTCTCTTTATTTAGCCTCTATTTCTACCTATATCGAGAGATTCGTTGTAGAAATAGATAAGAGAAGGTAGTTTGAATCTGAATCTAAGAGGAGGACGGTTCAAGGTGATACTAGCTCCTAGAACCTCAGAATATTCTGGATCTGAGAGGGTATCTTGAATATTCTATGATGTTGATCTGTCATCCTCAAGAGAGGGTTAATGACATTGATGAGTTTTAGTCATTCTTCGCGAGAGCAAGTGGGATGACCCCAAGGAACAGTTACCATGGTATGTATTATGTTTGGACAAAGATTGCTTACTGAGGGGTTCGAGGGTTGTCTATGCCTGAGAATGGGTGTATAGACTGCCCAGCTTGTGGTTACATAGCTAGTAACTCCTTCTCCCAGATTAGTAGGATCATGCAGACTCTATTTTTTTTTCTTTTCCTAATTTAGTTTTATTTCATGAAAATCTGCTAGACTAGCTCTAACCCATAATTTCACTATTGTTTTGGCTTATCTGATAGAAGAGAAAGATATTAAGTTCCCTAAGCATCCCCACGTCTCTGTGTTCAACCCCGTAATAAAGTTATGGGGGTCCTTGAAGGTTTCGGGTTATAAAATTTAAAATCGATTCCTTTTGAGTCGCCTCCCTTTCAGGACGCGTGATTTGAGCCAATCAACTTTTTGGCCCCATTGTCGGGGACATGGTTTTCCACTTTTACACGCCTATAAGATTTTATTTTGTCACTTTTAAGCCTGTATATATATGCATAGTTCTCGTTTCTATTTTAAACATACTTGTCCATATAAACTGAATATCTTTCCTTTTACTTATACTTTTTCAGCCATGGATCTCACTTCTGCAAGACGAGTCATCTTATCCACCTATCCTTCTGAATTTTTCCACAGTCCAGACTGTTGGCATATAATTGAAATTCATTCTCTACAACTTGTTGAGCTATATTTTCCCCCACTATCGTCATATGTAGACTCTCCCACAATGGAGATTGTTAGACAGCCCTTGACGTTCGTGATATCAAGGGATCAAGAACTGGTTAGGGTAATAGAGCTGGTCGGGTAAAGTGTCAACACACTCACCTACTTAGCCCCTCATCTCTGAGAAAATGTCGATCCACTCCAACAACTACTAGAAAGGTAGGATCATCAACTACAAGTAGCCACCTAGATTGCATACCGCAGTAGAAGTCTACTTCAAACTACTAAGAAAGGATTCATCCAAGCACCTCAGTTTGATACAGTGAGTCTACAACAGGAGTGCAAGATGGAATTGACGGATCTCGAAAGCTAGTTGTCCAAGTCCAACAGCTTCATGATAAAGATATGGAACAGGGTAAGAAGCTTCAGGAGCTCATCAATTTGTTTACCACGTAGTTGCAAGTGCTACCACCTTATAATGAAGACTTTAGTCATCAAGACCATTCCATTGGGGTTGAAGCAGATTATGCCTAACTATCTGATTCAGACCATCAACTAGATTCATCAGGATTTTTCTGTAAAGACCAACCCACCTGGAAAAAGCCCTTCATTCTATCCAGATGACTCAGTTGATCAACCAATGGAAAATACAAGCCACACTCATGAATAGTTTTATGATGATGATGATGAAGACTCTTGTCCTCACAATAATAGCCAAACAACCTCACAGCCAAAAGGTTGGTTTGAGGAACCTGAGTCAGACATTGATCCAGACCAGAGTGATATCTCTCATATTGAGACTTATCCCTTAGCCTTGAGCAGTACGCCAATCATGGTTTGGAACAATTTGTTTGATGCAGATGATGAAGACTATTCCTCTCAATGGAGTGAATATAGTGATGACGACCAGTTGGAACTGAATGAGCTGACATTTACCATCATTCCCTTACAAGGCTTGGTGGACGTCGATGGAGCAGGTTGGACAATCCACTACAACATAACTACTGAGCATGAAGACACACTGGACCCCAAAGAAGGCGATAAGCTTGGAGTATAAGAACGACAAATAGATTCTTCTGGGGTACTTCTTGTTCAGAAGATGACTGGATGACTCGGACTATAAATAAAAATTTATCTGAGCATCCAACCTCAAATTTAGATATGGAGAGAGAAGAGATGAGTCCTCCATAAGACATTCAACCTCTCCCCTCCATCTTGTCCTATGTCGATGTCCTAGGGCCTTCTTGTTCAGATTCATATCTTGGAAGGTACCTTGAAGATGATTTTTCAAAGAATTCATTCCAGTGTAGTTTGAGTAAATCACATCACAGAGATGACTTCACCATGCCACCACATTTCAGTCCTCTTCTCCAAATTCGTAAGGGGACACCTCTTCACAAATTCTACCACAATATGGTGAGCCCGAGCAACAAAACACAAGTAACTCGAACCCCAATACTACAGATTTGGGATCCAAGTGTAAGAGTTGTAGGGCAGCCACCTTCTACTGCTTACACAACCCCCTTTTGAATTTCAAGTTTTAAATTTTTGAATAATTAAATCAATTTAAGCTTTTATCCTTCCATTAACAGCTAATTTTTTTCTATATTTTGTACGTCTCATTTTTCTTTTACAATTCTTATGCACTTCCATCTCAGCGCCCCTACAACTGTTATTGGTCCTTATCTTGTAAGAAGTTAATAAACATACCTTAATACTTTTCCATGGCATTTGATTTGGAGTTGATCCCCTATGTCTTTCCATCCTTGTTTTTCCTCAAGAGGTAGAGCTGCATCATGACCTCAGTCTCCCAGCTAAACCGCGATAGTGGTTTGAAGGCAGGGACCGTGACCGTGGCCTGCTTGTATAAGACCGCGACTGCGGGTTGCTATACTACGACCACAGATGCTAGAGACCATGACCGAGGACCAGCGGGACCAAGGTATGCTTTCTCGGCCTGACCGACCAACATGTTGGCTTGTCTCTGTCTTTTTTGACCGACTGTTTCTCTTTTGACCGAGTTTTTGGTCCCTTTTGACTGGGTCTTCGGCTCTTTTTTTCAGTTCTTCCACCCCCTATCCGTGACCTCGCCTAACTTTGGGGCAAGGATGGGGCTCTGCACCCAGCCTATAAATACCTCTGGGTCGAGGCGTACATTCCCCAACTAAACCCCGAGTTTCGTCCACCTTCGTGCTACCCCTACCCATTTTCCCTCTTTCCCTTGACCCTGTCGTTGGCCATCAAGGAAGGAGCATGCATTTCAGCACCAACAGCAGCATTCGTAGCAAGACTATGGTTGCGGTCTGTTAAGTGATGGCACAACAACCCCAGCAACCACACGCTTGAGGCCACACCCGGTCTGGTAATCTCGGGGCAATCATGGTTAGGACACAGATCACAATCACCTCGATCGTAGTCTCAACGATCGCAGTTCCTCAGGTGGCAGAGTCGAAGCTAGCTTCACGATCGTGGTCGTCTCGGTCGCAGTCCCCCAGTTTGCGCCCACTTTGTGCACCACGGTCGTGGTGTCCAACCTGCTCAGGTCGCAGTATCAAAGACTATTACACAATCACAGTCTCGTTGATCACAGTCGCAAAGGTCACAATGCTGAGGGCCAGTCACACAGGTCACAGTCTTCACTACCACGATCATGGTTCCTAAGGTCATGGTCTAGACTACGGGCGAGCTTGGCATATCTTGGGGCAGCAACACCAACCTCCACCACAGTCAGGCCAACCAGATCTACATAAGAAGAATCCATGCTAGGGAAGCAATGAAAAATAGCTTCAAGAAGCTTAAAAAGTCTATAATGAGAAAGAAAGGGGAAGGAAGATCTGTGTCACCATCAAATTACGGGAGCCCATACCCACGCCACACCTCTCAAAACAATAATATGATATATGAAGATGACGTTACGTTTTATACTCCAGGGTTCGGGTCACTAGAGATCGGTTCAGACTACTGCAACTTGGTCGGAACTCCTATGGTTACCTATAGCGGAGAGTCAATGCAGGAATCCTACATTGAGAGGGTTTGGACAAAACATCATGACACTGAGCTCCAGACTTTGACTGGGTATTATGAAAGGCCATCCATTTTGCACAAAGCTTCATCCGCAGGAGACCAGCATCAACGGTTAGCAAAAAAATTGACATCCTTGTGACGGTCGACTTCCTCCCGTGATTCTTTTCAAGGGAATAGACGCCACATCACTTATGGTGGTGCCAACCAAAACTCACTCCCCTCTCCCTTATTCAAGAATATGAAGCAAAAGCAAAATTGTGATACTCTAATCAAAGACAAGCGCATACTAGTGGGCCTAAGATATGCCAATCCAGGAACCCTCCTTAGACTCAGGATCAAAGAGCATGTCGACAGGTATCTTGTAGTCGTTGGCCTTGATGTCCTCGCATATGCACAGTGCAATGCATACCATAGACTCACTTGTGAGTTTTATGCTACACTAGAGACATCAAAGGACCACCAACACACTGCCTTGCATTTTCGTCTCCTTAACCAGCCCCACAAAGTTACTATGGAGCAACTCAATAGCTGGTTGTCACTCTCTGATGAAGATTGCACTGAGATGTCTAGAGGCTAGCTGGAGACATGGGACCACAATTTTAATGTTGTCTAAGAATGGAAAATGCTTACATGGGAAGACAAATACGTGACTAAGGGTGCTAGAGCCTCACACATCCACAACCCGACAATTCGTTATCTACATCAGGTAATAGTAAACTACATCTTGGAAAAGCAAGACAGTCAAGGAGCGCTCAGTGCAGTTGACCTCTACATTTTGTGGTGTGCGGTAGTAGGATAGAAAGTGAATGTGGAGAATTTCATTATCTGCCACATCCACAACTCTTTCAAGAAACAAGTCCAGTTCATGTAGATGGTGGGTATTATCACTCTTATGGCATGAAATCTAGGAATTGGAGATGAATAGTTGGTACTCATGCAAGAAACAGTCGAGTGGTCCAAGTTAGACTTAGACCACTCGATCCGCTCAGGAGTGATCAAATAGTACAACACAGGCTATCTATACATCTTTAGTCACTACAAGCATAAAATATTATTGCCACCAAATGCAGAATTTGCATGTAGAATGTCATTCATGGACGTATCTCTTTTGGATACCCAGGGTAGCGTTCATCATGCGGGTGGAGCTGCAGGAGCTTCTTCTTCTTCTGCACCAATAGTGTTAGAGGCTCAAGAGGGTGGGAGGAAGATGGCTACAACCTTCCATGACATACCTTATCAGGGAGGATCCTACGTAGAGATACCTACTACAGATTACTCGTGACACCCTCAACTAGAGCAATATGAGTTAAATCTTTATTCAAAGAGCTTCTATGAGTTCATGATGGATTTTAGAGCTGACTCAGACAAATAGTTTGATACGTTGGAGCATGATGTGAAGTACCTAAGAGAGAGATTTGATATAACCTTTCCTCCACAGCCTCAACCAAATTATCAACAACCATTCATGTAACCCCTAGGGCCCTTCTATCAGCCGGCCCAAGACTTCAAATAGTCAATTCATTTTTAGCAAGATCCAAACCAGAACTATGAGAATGCATCGAGTGGTTTAGGCAATCTAGATCAATATTTAAATAGCGACTACCAATAGCAGCTTCTTCCTACATCTTCTGAAGTTAAAAGGATCATTCGAGTATGAGCAAAAGTTTTTAAGCTTGGGTGGTCAAGGTGTACACCCTTTATCTTCCACTTCCCTTTTTCCATTTATTTCTTAGCATACGTGCATTTTCCCTTTGCTTTTAGTGTAAAACAAAAATTTAAAATTTTTAGGTTGGCAACTAAGGCTATGCAATGCAAATCTTATAGATAAACGCTTATCTTTATGCTAAAAAAAATTCATCTTAAACTACTTGATCCTTTGCTTGACTTACTCATTGACACTTTCCTGAAGTTTGGTAATGAATCTAAGATTATGTGACTTTTTCATAGCTTAAAACTTTATTTTCTTGATCTATGTTGTGAATGACAAACCCAAGGTGTAGGACCATTGGAAATAACTAAAGCATGATCAAAGACTCCTAGCTACGGTTTCACAAGCTTGCCTCTATTCCAAGGATCCTTGAATCATAAATGCTACTTTTCACACGTGTCAAATGGATCATGATAAGTTTTGAGCTATAATCAAATTGAAGTGTTTTCCTTGATGGACTAAACACTCTCTCACCTTAGATTGTTTCAAAAAGATGAAAAATTAAAAATTTGCAAAGGAGGCTTGGCCGCCCACAAAATTCCAAAAAATATCAAAAAAGTTCTCACCCAAGTCTATAAAAATAGAATGCAGAGAATAAAAGCCTGAGAGTGAATATAGGAGTGTTGTTTTCTCTTTTAGGAGAGTTGAAGATGGTGCCTAGTCAGTGTATGACTGCGCTCATGAAGATGGCTATGTCGTGCCTAGTAGTTTCCCCCTTAACCTCATTAAAGAGTCACTAAGAACCCCTATGAGACCTATGAGATCATCCCAGTAGCAGGGTTGGTTCGAGCGCAGTACGAGGAGTTTGTCTCACTGCTTTGGGCCAACTGGCTCAAATTGTAGGGAATGTTGCTCATTACATGGACCGATCTAACGCAGATCGGGATCCTCAGAAGTCATTAGAGTCTTTTGCTTTGCTTCTTAGGACCTGAATAAGTAAGAGGCGTGTTGCCCTTGGTTGGTCTACATGGATTCATGATGATCGCTCATTGTTCATCACCCATGTGATCATCTATGTGACAATGCTTTTATGTTGTATAATTATGATTCAAACCCTCATGAGTATCGAAAGGTTGTTGTGAATTCTCTTAATCTTGCTTGGACATTCTTTGACCTAGCTTTGGCATGATTGTGCTCGATCGGTGGGGGTTTTGTTCTGAAACAACATAGATCAAGAGAATTGATGTCATAAACTATTTTTCTTAACCATAGCATTGATCGCCAGGTTTAATTTGGATGTTATCTTTTTTGTTCCATGAGAATAGTCTTGCTTGAGGACTAGCAAATGTTTAAGCTTGGGGTAGTTGATAACACCCATATTTATGTATACATGCTAAGCATTTATCTATGGTTTTGTGTCACTATAGCCTTAATATGCCCAATATATTCCATATTTCTTATCTTTTAGTCATTTATATTGTTTCATAGATAAAGTTGCTTGAACTAGCCAATTTTGGGGTTTGCAGGCACCGAACCGGAAAAGACATCTATTCTCCAAGATTTCTCCCCAATAAACAATTTTTACAGTAGATGGTCTTCCACTCATTGCGATAGCGAGGACGACAGCAATCGCGGTGTCCACACTTGCCTCGATCACGGCTGCGGTATCGACCTCCAACAAGACTATGATCTAGGCACTCACCAAGTTTGCGACCCAAGCCACAACTGAGACCACAGGTAGATCATGATCACAGAGCCAACCTCCGCCACGACTACGACTACGGCCAGTCAGACCGCGACCACACAAGCGACCCTCGACCAAGCCACCTAATATTGTGGCTAGAGGATTGACCACGATCGAGGTCACATCTCAACTGCAAAGTGAACTGTGACCTCTGGGACCGCGACCGAGGAGATCGCGGTTTGGATTAGTGCCTCGACCGCTTCACCTATAAATACCCACCCCTATCCATCAGTGGGGGGTTCCGCATCTTCAGAGCATCTGTTCTGACCTAGGGAGGTTCCCAAAAAGGTCTGAGAAGGTCGAAGTGCTCGTTCTACGCCCGTCCCTTCAACATGCTTCCATGCTCCATCATTTTACACCTCCATCCACTAACCAGCTGTTGTTCTAGGGCAGATCAAGAGAGAAAGGAGGCCAAGGAGTCCAGAAGGTCAAGGAAGATGACCCAAAAGACAAGATCTGGCCTATACGGAGGCTAGAGAGCGAGAGCCACCTCTCCTATATGGGCCAAATCTCTTCTTCTTCTCCTTTCTTCTTCCTTTCTCCTCTATTTCTGTACAAATGGCGTTCTTCCATCTTTGTTCGGTGCCAACAATGCTTGTCCATGGCTAGTTGAGCTCCTTCTTGGCTATGCAGCCCATTTTGGGCATGCTTATGTACTTTTATCTTAAACAAGCAGTTTTATTTCAGATCTATTAGGTATGTTGTTCTATCTTCTCTTTATAGTTATGATTGCTAGTTTGGTTGATCTCTCTCTTGCTTGAGCCTCTATTTCTTCCTATATTGAGATATTCATTGTAGAAATAGATAAGAGAAGGTAGTTTGAATCAGAATCTGAGAGGAGGACTGTTCAAGGTGATACTAGCTCCTAGCACCTCATAATATTCTGGACTTGAGAGGGTATCTTAAATATTCTAGGGTGTTGATCTATCATCCTCGAGAGAGGGTTCATGACATTGATGGGTTTTAGTCATGCTTCACGAAAGCGAGTGCGATGACCTCAAGGAACAGTTACCACAGTACGTATTATGTTTGGATGAATATTTCTTACTGAGGGGTTCGAGGGTTGTCTACGCCCGAGAATGGGTGCATAGACTGCCCAACTTGTGGTTACATAGCCAGGAACTCCTTCTCCCAGATTAGTAGAATACTGTGGACTCTATTTTGTTTTCTTTTTCTAGTTTAGTTTTATTCCGTGACAATCTACTAGACTAGTTCTAGCCCATAATTTCCTCAACTGTCATTTTGACTTATCTGATAGAAGAGAGAGATCTTAAGCACCCTAAGCGTCCCCACATCCTTGTATACAACTTCGTATATCTATTTCGACCCCGTAATAAAGTTGTGGGGTCCTTGAAAGTTTCAGGTTATAAAGTTTAAAAGTTCGATTCCTTCTGAGTCTGCCTCCCTTTCAAGATGCATGATTTGAGCCGATCAGCCATGGGGAGTCAACCACCACCCCTTTTATTACATGTATAGGGAAAGAAGACGAGAATAGAGAAACATACATGATACTCCATCTAGAAACCTCCAATAGAGAATCAAGTTACCTTCTATAAAGTGAGATTAAAAAGATTGGAAAGTTCTTAACAAAAGACTACAAACATGATAAGAATCTTCATAGCCCTATTAGAAATTTGGTAATCCTTCTTGAAAAGAATGAATAAAAAGTTTGAGTAGCTTGTTTACAAAGACAGAAAACAATAGTAAGAAAATAACATAAAAGCAACATAAAAAGTAGCATGTTTTTAGGTACTTTCTACTGCTAATAACAACAGTAGCCACAAGGGGTCCAACACCACTACTAGTCAGACCAGAAAAATAATAGAAAAGCAACATAAAAATAGTTGCTGACAGTAACTTTAGAAAATGCATGGCAGAAAGAGAGGCAGAACTTTGATCTTGATTCTAAAAGAAAATGTTTCGAGGAGCTAAGGGTGGCACTCCACATAGAAATTCACAATCATGCAGTGTATGCTTGAGAAATATCCAAAACAAGAGGAAAGCATGTTCAGTTATCAAAAGATCAGGGATGGGATTGATGATGTAAAATACAGTTGTAAGAGTAGGGGTTGAAGGCTTTGAATCCTTTTGTTACACACAATTAGAAGTTATAACATATAGATATACCTGACATTTAAAAACCTTGTGTTTGGTATTCACTAATTCCTCAAAACAAGTTATTTCCATAAGAACAATGGCCCAACTTCCATTACATCCATAGCCACTGATTCACTACTTCATCTGAAAAACTTACCTTTTAAACATCAAGATTTATCAATCCAGCAATATAACCCGAACTTATGGTACAAAGTAGAACAAGACAGTCATCAAACAAAATTTTAACAGAAGATCAAACACAAACTCCAACTGACAATAATAATACTCCCAAATAAAAAAAATACTTAAGCTCATTAAACTAACGAATTAAAAGAACCTCATGAAGACCAAGTGAGGACTTCACGACATGCTTTGAATAAACCATCAGTTGGATATTAGCTTCCCTAAAAATACATATAGAGAAACAACTCAGTCATGAGAACTAATGTTTCTAATATGTAAAATAAAATGTTTACAATCATTCGTTGTTCCTATCTTACCCAATGTATCATTTACCAACCATCATAGAATCAATGTAGTAGGGTTATCCTCTAATATCCTTTACTCAGGCAATTTACATTCCTTGAGTAAAATGAGAAAGTTCAGCCTTAATAACAGAGCAGTCTCCAATCCACCTCATCAAATTAGATATAAAGTATACTACGGTGGCTGGCAGCTTGATCTAGGTTTTGAGAGGAGATACCAACCTAAATCAGAAACAATACCAACGGAGTCAGCAAGCACATCATAATTATGGTTCTGACAATTTTGTATGTTCTGCTCAGATAATAATGGTATGTTCTAGAAAGCACAACACACAAGAAGAACACTTATAAGTATGTTGAAATAGGTCAACAAAATGGTACGATATATAATTTAATTGAATCCATTTATGAAATGAAATACCTTACTCCACGAGAAACATATACAACTATACACTTGGAAAACACATTCACTATGTTGATATATTCTTTAACATAATAAAAATGAAATTTCTATATATGAGCAACCTTAGGGGACTTGAATATCGAAATGAAATCATGAATATTGAATTATTTGTTTAAACTGTATAAAAATGAGAAATGTCCTTATTGGAAATAAAATGAAAATGACATATAAAAGGGTTGTTAGCTTATAATGACAAATGGCCTGGGTAAAGGGTTTTTGGTTTACGTTGACAAGTGACGTAAGTCTTGTAAGTGCAATGTACATTAAGAGTCTTGCAAGTGATTGTATAACCTATTACCAAAATGGAAGCCAACATCTCACCTCTCATTGTGGGAAATGTTGTGTAGAGAATAGAGTCTACAAAGGAAGAAGAGTTGAGCCAACCTCCACCTCCTTCCCCTGTATATGTAGTTATTAACAAAGTTGTTGTCACTGAAGTGGAAAAGGTGAGCAAGGATGTTAATGTTGATGATTCATAAACACCAAAGTTAGAAAGTGCTCCCGAGAAGTGTAAACTATAGTCAACTATTTTTTCACCTAAAATTGTAGAAAGATATTTGCAACTCTATGAACATAATTAGTTTCCTCCCTTATGATTAGACTTGTGAAATGTGGAAATTTCTCGATATATTCCAACATAAGAGTGGTCGAATGACTTTAAAACACTTTAAAAAAACTATTTCGTACAGGAAAATTTAGTTTCATATAGCTTAACTTGTTGCTGACTTCAAAAACATATAGTTGGTAGTAAAAAGGACACATATGCCTACATGTGAAACACAAGATGAAAAATTACAATTTGTGATGGGAAAAATGAATATTTTGAGGAAATAGTATAGATCATTCATCAAATCATGTTATATGCACTGATAGTTTCTTGTTTCAATTATATGAGGTATGCTTGTATTCGGCTTTTTTTTTAGTTTTCAAGTCATATAAGAAAATTACTAGCCCTATAATTTGTCTTTTTCTCAATTCCTACAAGATATAAAGGTTATCTATCATTCATGCAAATTGCACACATCCATATAGGTCTTGTGACTGACCGAGAGTGTACATAATGAACCACCCTTTGTACATAGACCTCACTCCTCTGACTCCCAAGAGAGGTCTAACTACATTGTGACCTGAACACTACCCAGTTGCTAGGATGCTTTGATTGTCCAAGCTTATGGGATTCTCCATTATATACATGTGGCATCAAGGTTAGGCTACACCAATGTTTATGTTGAATCATATGCATAAAAAATTGTATATTGAATCAATTCAAGGGTTTGTTTCGTATCATGATGTTTCTTAGGGACACAATCAAAATTAGCACATAAAAACATGTATTCTGATGGGAGTTAAACTACAATGAAATCCCCCCCATGACATTGATATAAAAGATAAGGTGATATTTGCTCACCTTTAATTTGTGCTTCAGATAATTGCAACCACAAACACCATAGTCCTCCCAATTACGAGAAAAACATGAAAGTATTTTGTGAACCGTTCCAATGAATTTAGTTTTAATAGATAATTCACCCAGAGGAGTTGCTTCATCATGAATTTAGATGAAAATATGCTAGCACGCACGAAGCAATAAAAGGCACATATGTAACAAAAGTATATATGAAATTCATTGTTACAAGGACTTACCAATGGATAAATTTCCGAGCTCTTCTGGATGGGACAGTGATGCTTCACCCCAATTATATCTTGAGAGAGTATTGGTAATGAAACTGAGTCTGTTACTACTATGCTGGGGTGGAGTTGCTTATGGTAGTTATGTTAATCTCACATGACCTACATGCACTAAACTTAAATCCTTTTAAGTACAAACATGATGAATCCACATTTTCACATAAATTCAAGGAAAGCGCCTAACACCCAAGTTAATTCTCACACAATTTGTGAATAGTAAGCTTGTAAGATCGAAGTACAAGGTTGAGCATGACGGCAACAAGTAGAAGTGCCAGATGTCAGAGCAGTGTGCATATAATGAATTGAAATACTTGGTGAAATAAAGTAGGGGGAAATTAAGCCAAAAACTTGTTTTAAATACCTACATCATCATCCTTCATTTCATCATCAAAGACAGACCGCACTACCGAGCCCAATTCATGTTATCCCCATGTACAATTTCTATGCGGAGCCAAAGATCCGATATCAACTTCAGATCTAGATAGTGAGTTTTGAATATGAGTCGACATCCTCATAACAGATATAAAATAAGATATGGATGAGCATCTAATAGAATTCAACCCTTAATGAAGAAACATCCTTTGATTTGAGCCTGGTAAGATAAACTACACATATTTTTTATGCTAAAAAATGTTGCACTGATAAGATTTACAACATAATTAATAGGAACAATTTAAAATAATGCAAAAGAGGGAAGAAGCTCGAACTATATACAATGACCAAACATCACTAGAACCTTGTGGCATACATACAACATCTACATTCAGCATATAATAACCTTAAAGTTGTACGCACCCAAATCTAATCAAAACAACTCAAATCCAAGCCCCCATTTTAGAAGAAAACGTGGCAGAAGCTCCCAAACATCAAGTTTCTTAATACAAAGACTGATATCTAACCAACAAGAGGGTAAAAAACACATATCATCGACTAGCTTAAAAGCAAACCCGACAGGTCAAGGTTCTGGTGACCATGAAACAACTGTCGTGGGATCACATTTCTTGAATACATAATTGGAGACATTGTAGAATATGCCTCTGACTCTAAGACTTTTTGGGTAAATGACTTCAAAATCCATGTTACAAAATACACATACAATGAAACTAGAATAATAAAAATTTATGGAGGAGCATGAGATTAAAATCTGGAGTCAGTACATGTAATGAGTTCAACTCGCCAATTTCCACTTGCCTAATCAGTTCATGTCACGTAAAAGAAACACTTGTTTAAATAAAGGTGAAGAGGAAATATAATTACCCATCAAACTACATGCGGAATAGCCAAAGTGGAGTTTGGGATCATGGGAAAAGGCATACATAAGTCGCATTCCTATTTTGATTGTTTCTTGCTCAACAAGTTTGCTACCATATAGTTGGATTCGGTTCTTTCTCAGTGGCTTGCCCCTTGCCATTGGTAAAAAACTATGTGAAGAAGATGAATCCTTGCAGTTCATGGGCGGCAAAACAATCTAGGAAATCTAGCAACACAACTTTTTGATGAATATATACACCATTTTTTATTATGGATATGCTAATTGTTCATACTCGAGGAGGTTTTTCTTAGTATTCTTGATAACCACACATGTTTGTTAAATTCCCCCCATGAGAAAAAAAGAAAGAAAGAAAGAAGAGAAGAGAAAAGAAGAAACACATATTCTCTAGAAGCAAGTGAGTGTCAATGTCTTATTTAACTGACACAGAAATATACCCCACAAAATGAATATACATGACACCAACCCAATGGCATGTGCTTGATTGACCATTTTGGAAGGAAAAATATACAATGCATGACATTAATTCACTCCTTGAATCTATAACAATGTTCCTAGTTGGAAGTTTTGGTATAAGGAGAATATTTTTGGATTTATGAAGAACTCCTGACAATTTATGATTGTTTTGAGGAAGGAAAAAAAATCATTGAATTTATTAAGCAAGATATACAAATTGATTTTGAGAGAAAGATGAGGGAATGATAATAAGTAGTATCATATCTATGGTTTAGCTTTACTTGGTACCAGGATATATCCAATGCCAGGTCAAAGTATTGGTTTGCTAAAGTAATGGGACAAGTCATATATTAACACGGTAACAAAGAGCTCCATCAACCACAAAGAATAATTGATTTCTTACATATTTAATAAAAGAAGTCATTCACATTTTGAATCATAAGACATGCCAAATAAGGTTGATAAATAAAAAGTATGATCCACTACCATTGCTTATTTAGGATAATGGGGAAAACAACAGTTGGCACTTAGAAGTAAGAATTTATTTACTATCTATTTCGTACCTTGTCCATGTTGGGAAGAATCTCTTGAATATTCCTAATCATTGTTCTTTGAGATACTCACCATAGAATCATAGTAATGGAAAGTATATACAACATTAGAATTTCGAGTCAAGTAGAGAACACAATGCTACCATACATGGTTTGTATTATTTGTTAAGAAAAATGTCAACACGGTTGTTGGAAAAGATGATAGGATATTACTTAATCTCTCAATGATGCTCTGGGGATGTGTCACAGACCCATGTTTGACCCTCAGCTTTCAAGGGAACACGATTGTTGGAAAAGATGATAGGATATTACTTAATCTCTCAATGATGCTCTGGGGATGTGCCACAGGCCCATGTTTGACCCTCAGCTTCCAAGGGACCCCATATTGGAACTACAAGTATTCCATCTCTAAAGATGACTTGGGGATGCTCGGACTAGGCACAACACCACTGGAATGGCATCTTGCTTCACTGTTCAGGATATGAACCCAAATTAAAATCACATAGTTGTTGATTAATTATTCACTGGAACTGCAAAATTCCTATGTAACAAAAATGATTAATGTGAGTTTGAAATGGTCCTCTGATGGGTGGTTGAACCTTCTCCTCTGGGCCTCGACGAAGTTGGCTTTCATTGGGATAGAGTCCTCCCAAGATGGAATGGGGTAACTGGGACAAAAAACCACTCGTTCCTAGTCTCCTATAGGCTCTTGATGTTGATAATGTCCAAGTTGTTTCCATGGTTCATTTATTTGAATAGGGCAGTCATCGATCTTTCCATCCAAAACAAGCGCACATGTTGAGGTCATCGATGACATTGATGAATAAAAGGAGGAAGTACTCTGCACCCCCCCATGTGGCGATCATATCCTTCCATGGATTTACCTCTAACCAGCATCATCCTACAAATCACAAACATCATAGTATGATCTCCTGTCTCCCATTGGTGTTTGGGCTCGACGCTCCTCTTTGGGCAGTTTGAAGGGAAAAGGAGGGGTGAGGATAGAAAATGGAGGCATGGATGAAGAATTTGGTATCGTGTGGATTTGAAAGGAGGGAAAAGTGTATTAGAGGGGAAATAGGAACTTCCCACCAAATTAGGCATAATGTAGTTGGTTCATGATATTTAAGTACATTTGATTTAATTACGCATTGCAAAGATTGTAAATAAAATTTGTTTCAACTACAAAGAAAGCAAATATGTTAGATAATATGTAGATAAATACTAGTTTTTTGTAGTGGAAAAGGATATACATATATTAATGATTCAGTGCGGTCTACATGCATCTTGGAGAAAGAGTATGTATCTTCTCAACCAGTTTTAGCATCCTTATTGTCTTCTCCTTTTGTTCAATGAGTTGGTGATAGCATGTGTTCTTGTTGTTACATCATCATGAAGAAATGTGTTGGATTTAAAAATATTACAAACATGTCAATCTTGATGGTATAACGCAACTATCATAGTAGCACTAGACAGAAGTTGGGCCTCATCTTCTGAAGGACATATTGATGTTTGGATTTGATATGTTGGTTGGGAACTATTCTGTCCTATAACCTCGTGACATCTATTTAATAGAGTTTGTTGAGAGTTATTTAGTTTTTGCTTTTATTATTAGTTTGTAATATGGGCCTAAGTGTTTTGTCCCATTAGGGTTGTCTTATGTCATGTAGCTTCCATGTTCTCCTATTTATAGGAGTAGGGTTTCTCCTATCTAATACATACATTAGCCGTCTCTTATTTTCTATGATGGTATCAGAACAGTGATCAAAACCTAGCCCTAGAGGAGACCAAAAGAAATTTTTAGGCCTTTGGGTGGCCACCGCCTTCTTGGCCTGGCTTGGTTGCCCGCCAAGCATTGCCTTTTTTGACTCCTACAAGCATCGAACGTGCATAATGCTCCTCATCTTTGTGTGCCTGGAGAGACAATGCTCTTCGAAGTCAAATAGAGGGATCCCCAGCCTATAATATCCCTGACCTCAGTTATGGCTTCAACCTAGAAGTTTTGCTTAAGTAAGTTATTCATAAACTTATTTTAATCTTTCAAAGAGTAATTAAGACTCTTGTAGTGTTTAATTTTCAAGTTTGAGCATATTTGCAAACTGTTTGTGCATTATATGATAGTTTGGGAATAAAGTGCAATTTACCCAAGATGAGGGGCTATATTGCAAAATGTCACATGTTGAATGTACCTCATGTGTTTTAGCATCATAAGAGAGATAATGATGCTAAGGGGCGGCTTGTGGAAAGCCTAAATTTCAAGTTGAAACTTGTTTGAATAATGTTAATGTATTGTGCACCAATTTTGGTACAAATTGTAATTTACCAAAAATGTAGGGTTAATATGCAAATTACCACCTCTAGAGTGTCCCTACTCAAAATATAGAGGAGAGATAAAGAAGGAGACACCATGTTTGAATCAATTATGAGTGATGTTACTCTTGGTGATGAAAAGACCAAGAAAGGGGTTGAATGTGAAACCCTAACTTGAGTTGTATCAAGTTGAAAAGCTTATATATGAGTGTCTATCAGCCAAGGAGCCATAGGGGGAGTCTCATATCAGTTTTTGGACTCTTGTAAAAGGCCATGATGGTAAAATCACCTCAAGGAGGCGAAGGGTATCAGTTTACAACTTCCTTAGAATAGTTGTATCGGGTTGTGAATAAAGTGGTGATTTAGTTGATATATCTTATCCAAAGAGATAAGTAATGGATGAAATTTCATCTCTATATTATCCTCAAGTGTTTTTTATGTCAACATAAATATAAGTGCATGCATGTACATGTCTCAACCATGCATGGACACGTGGCACCTAGTAGCTTAAATTAATGACACCTCATATGCACACTTTTTCATGAACCTTATGTATATATACCCTTCTTTTCACCCACTAGTGAAATTTTTCAAAACTTACCACCCTCTTGCCCTATACTATCGTGCATAGGGTCTTGGCATCATGAAAGGGAGAAGTGGTATCGTGCATAGGGCCTTGGGTATCAACCATAGCAAGTTGATATCGGCCTAGCAAGGTGATATCGGCCTAGCAAGGAGATGTCGGCCATAGTGGAGTGATTTTGGCCCAAAGTGAAGGGGATATCAGCCACAAGTGAGGGAATATCATGCATGAGTAGTGAGGTATCGTGCAAGGTGCTAAGGAGCAAGAAGGAGCTCAAATCTTAACCCTAAGGTGAGGCCATGATCATCTTCAACCTTGGATTGAAGCATGGATCTAGGGTTATGATCTTCCTTTCTTTTATTCTTCACCAATTGCTTATCCATGGTTATTATTTTCATATAAAGGAGTGGTGAAGTTTATCTTCAACCTTGGGAATGTGGAGCATTGAAGCTTGGAGCTTTGAAGTTGTTCATGATGCGGGTTATATAACTTGAACCCAATTATATTATTATGCACTTTCAAATCTGCCCTACTTGTTGATCTACTTGCAATTTTGATTTCTCTTGAATAATTGATGATTCTTTGAGTTCTAAAATCTTTATGTGACTATTGTCCATGAATTAAGAAAGTAAGAACAAGAGTCTAGAGGTTGATGGTGATGACATCATCATGGGTAAAGTGATATCGGGTTGAAGCACACACCTCCAACCTGATATGGTGATGTAACCCTATATGGTATGAAAACTGATATATCTTGGAACCCCACACCCTTATAGGTTTGTACAATGGGTTGTCAAAGGTTCAACCAGCTGTCTAGCCTGTCACTTAACCCATGGTGAAGGGTAGGCCAATACCATGAAGATTTGAAGAGGCATGAGCATAAGGGTCTAACCTGATATGGTGTGAAGCACACACACACGTCATACCTGATATGGTAAGCACACATACACCTAAAAGGTGATATGATAAGAATACATACCCCTCAAAGGTGATATGGTAAGCATGCATACACCTCATACCCAAGATGGCAAGCACACATACACCTTAAAGGTGATATGGTAAGCAAGCATACACCTTATACCTGATATGGTAAGCACACATACACCTCTAAAGTGATATGGGTACCAAGCATACACCTCTTGCCCGATATGGTAAGCACACATACACCTCTAAAGTGATATGGGTAGTAAGAACACACCTCTTTGCCCGATATGGTGGAAGCACCTCAAAACCCATATGAAGGAAAGCACCTCAAATGAAAGGTACTTGATGGAGTAACACTTGAAGTGTTTTATACCAAGTCATACATTAAGAGGTAAGGAGTTTAATTAATATTGATTAAGTATGCCAATGTACCTTGAAGGAGAGGTTGAGCCATCTTAATAAAGTATGAATGAATCAACATCCTAGTGAGGATGAGAGAAAGAAACTCATACTTCTGTGATAATCATGTAACAAGCATACATTAATACTCCTAATATGTTTAGAGTGTGAATTTGGGTTTGATTCTTGATAATATGATCTTAAAACCCAAAATGGTTAATAATGAGAAACCCTAACCCTAATGAAGGGTGATGTCATGTATGTAAAACCCTAATCGATAAGTAAGGGAAACCCTAACCCTAATATTAGGCTAATGGTATTACCCTTGTATTACATGGTGTTGAGATATATTTGATATTGATGTTATCATGAAATACTAACTATGCAGGTATCATGAGATGATGAGCATAGCCAGGTATGAGCTATGATGTTTTATGTGATATAAATTTAAATGGGCCTGGTGAGCCATGTGAGATGCTTGTGCAACAGGTATCATGTATACCTTGGTCTGAGGACCTAGGGGTAATAGTTACCTGATAAGTGGTAACGATGTTCAGTGATGAACTTAGGGTTTAAATACTCAGATCTAGTAATCATGATAATGGTAATGCTAAGGGATGAGAATTCCCAGTAATGAGATAAGGGATTGAGATCTTGAATGTTATATGTGTTCCAAAGATTATAAAATTATTTGATAGTTGTATTACACTTTTCTTTGTATCATCTATTATAATAATTTATATTTAAAACTTGGTTGATGCTAAAAGATATTGTAATGCACCTAATTAATCAAGTGGAAGCTCATCATGTAGTGCCCTGACCATAGATCCATCAACGTCAGTAGTTGTTGAATGGTGAAATGGGTTTTTCCACAGTATTTCCTGGAGGGCATATTTTTGAATATGTGGAGGCAATCCACGCGAATATCCTTATACCCTAATGAGAGATTGATGTGAGATCTCCTTCATTATAATTTCAAGATATATGTATCATAATCTCCCGATGATGATGAATGTCGGGGATGGATAATTGAAATATCCATGAAGAGAGTGCATGCTGCGACTGTAGCTCTATAGCAAAGATACTAGTATACCCTGATAAGCTAATTACAGTTGACATGAGATGTCCTACTAGTGGTCTTGCACTGACCGAGACGGTAGAGGTCATGGTAGCCGAATCTTCCATTGACCTTGTATGGTACCGATGCTTTACGGAGTCATGGTCAGTTGGAGCATGAGTGGTATACTCATCTCCTCAGGGCATAATTGTGATTGTAAAAATGTAATTAGCCGTGTAGAATATTTTCTTAAGAATTGAATACGAAAAACATTGGTTGATGTTACATTTCCTTTATACATCTTAAATGGATAGATGTTACACATGTTTATCATATTCCTTATAAAATGAATAGATGATTTACTGCTTTATCATATATAGCTGCAATGCTTTAGAAGACATTATTGCTCTACTCTACTTAAATAGTGATTAAATCCTATTTGTTAATGTAAAAGAATCCTCTACCCACTTTGTACTATTTATCTGTGATAGTAATATTGTTGGCAGAGAGTTATATCGCTCGCTGGGACATAGGTCTCACCCTGTTGGTCACCAACATTTTTAGGTGGATGCAGACGAGGATGTAGGGACCATACAGCTGAGGGAGGACAACATCGTCTGGGGCAGCAGCAACATCTCAAATTGAGTGTACGATCTGTCACGTCTTGTAGATAGAAGTCCTATGTGTCATTTCTGTACTCTCAAGTCCTTGGAGTCAACACTTAACAGTTTTATGAATGATTTGAGAATTTGACTTGTATGCCTCAAGATTTTATGCTGCTTATGTATAATTTTGGTAAAGTAACTGTTATACATTATCCTCGAGATGAAAAGGTACAGGTTATGTACAATATAAGCCATGATGTATGTAGTACTTTGCTTCTCTTCTTAAGAGTTTCTTGGAAATGGATCTCTTTTCAAAATGGTTTTATTTCTTAGTGACTTTTGTTATTCTGTTGCTTATGGTTATTCTACAATTATATCACTGGTGACGGTTTGATTTGTCGTCGGATCGTCACAATGTTTTGGTATCAGATCCTAAGGTTTGCTGAGTCTACAGAGACATAGGATTGAGGTTGTTGAGTCTATTCTAGTGTCCTCCAGTTTATCTAATAGTGACTTTTGCTCATATAGGAGAAGAAGTAAAGCTAAAGATGGCTGGAGCACACGAAGAACATGCTGCTAAAAGCAGTGTTGCTGCACCAGGAGGAGGTGCAAGGGATCATGCTAGAGAGGAATTAGTATCTGAGAATCCCCAGTTTGACAAAGCTACGATAGAAAACCCAGCTTTTCATGCTCTATTTGGATAGTTCATGAACACGATGATGCATATGGCAGATCAGATGCCAGCACCAGCACATAGGTCTCCAGTTCCCAATGAGGGACATGGATCTGGTAAGACCTTTTAAGCAATTATGCCAGATAGGAGCCACTAAATATGTCAGTACAACTGACCCAGCAGACACAGATTCATGGCTTATTGAGTTGGAGAAAGATTTTAGAATCCTCAGTATTCCAAAACTGAGAAAGTTAGACATGTTGTGTACCTGTTAAAAGGAAGCACTGGCCACTGGTGGGACATTGAGGAAGAGAAATGACCAGGTGTGGAGGCCGAATGGGGAGAGTTCCAACGTGATTTCGTCAGTAGATACTTTCCCAAGACTTATCTGGATGAGAAAATTTTATAGTTTGAGAAAATTAGACAGGGACCAATGAACATTAGTGAGTATGAAGCTAAGTTTATGGAGCTACGGTTTTGTCCACATGTGGCTACTACAAATGAGGAGAGAATTCGGCATTTTGAGAACGGTTTGAATGTTGGGTTAACCACACTTGTATCTGCTCTAGAGAATAGAGAGAGGTTTTCCACCTTTGCAGAGTCAGCTAGGCTAATAGAAAGGTCTGTGACTAAGAAACATGAGGCTAACAGTAAGAAAGTGCATGCACAATTTCAAGGATAGAGGTCTGAAAGTTTTAAGAAACTGAAGTTTACTACACCAATAACACCACAGAGGTTCAGTGCTCAGACGCAGTGGAAATCCAGTAAGGGTAGAGGCCATAGTTTTCCGCCAACTGGATCCCATAGCTCAATATCGATGTCAATAATAGGACCATCTAGGCCGCAATGGGAGAGAAGAGACTGCTTCAAGTGTGGGAAGATAGGACATCTGATGAAAGATTGTCCAGTTAGAAACATGGATGTAACCCAACCACCGAGGCAGAGTCAACAAGGCTCTCAAAGGCAACAATATAGCAGTGGCACATGAGGACGTGGACAGACGTCCCAAACTGGTTCATCTGCACCCAACAACAGAGCGCACAGTCGACAACTAGCAATGGTGAGATTCTATGCTATGAATCATCCGAAAGTAGTGGTCAACCCATGAGTCATGATAGGTCAGATGGAATTATTTGATTATGATATGTCTTCATCCTGCTTTGTATCTATTTTGATTGATTTGGGTGCTACACATTCCTTTATCACTCAAGAAGTGATTCATGACTGCAATATGACTATCAGTCGTAGAGAAGATAATCTATTATTAGAAACTCCGTTAGTCGGATCTGTGGTATTGCGGGAGGTATGTACTCCCTATGTTCTTTCCTTTACAGAACATAACATTCAGGTGGATCTTATATCACTTGAGATGCATGGATTTGATATAACTCTTGGGATGGACACCCTAGAATAGTATAAGGTTGTCTTGGATTGTGGCTCCAAGAAAGCTATGTTCACAAATATTGGTGAGACATGGGTCTTTCAGGAGGACAGAAAGATTCTTCCAATATGTTTAGTAATAGCAATGATAGCTTAGAAACTGATGTGACAAGGATGTGAAGCATTCTTCGCACATGTGGTAGATACCCGAGCAGAGAGTCCTAGTCTTTCTGAAGTTCCTATTGTTAGGTAATTTAAGGATGTGTTTCCTAAAGAGTTTCCTGACATTCCTCCACCTCGAGAGATTGATTTCAAGATTAATCTAATTCTAGGTACGCAACCTGTATCACAAACACCTTATAGGATGGCGCCAGCTGAGATGACATAACTTAAGAAATAGTTACAGGAGTTGCTTGATAAAGGTTTGATTCGACCATGTACTTCCTCATGGGGTGCTCCAGTTCTTTTTGTTAAAAGTAAGGATGGGTCTATGAGATTATGCATAGACTATAGACAGCTTAACAAGGTGACTACTAAGAACAAATATTCTCTGCCAAGGATAGATGATCTGTTTGACCAGTTATGTAGTGCAACAACATTCTCTAAGATAGATCTAAGGTTAGGATATCATATGTTACATATCAAGGAGAGTGACATACCTAAGTCAGCCTTTAGGACAAGGTGTGGTCATTATGAGTTTGTAGTTATGTCATTTGGACTAACTAATACACCAACTACGTTCATGGAGCTGATGAATAGAATCATCCAGCCATTCCTTGACCAGTTTGTAGTGGTCTTCATAGACGACATCCTGATATACAGTAGATATGGTCAACAACATGAACAACACCTTCGTCAAGCCTTGACATTGTTGAGACAGCACAAGCTATATACTAAGTTTAGCAAGTGTGAGTTTTGGTTGTCAGAACTGTCTTTTCTTGGACACATTATATCTGCTTCAGGTATTCATGTTGATCCATAGAAAGTGGAATCTGTGTTAGAGTGGGAACAACCTAAGACATCAACTGAGATTTATAGTTTCTTAGGCCTGGCAGGTTATTACAGAGTATATTAAAGACTTCAGTTCTATAGACTTACCGCTAATAAAGTTGACCAAGAAGGAAGTTCCTTTTGTCTGGGATGAAAAGTGTCAACATCCTTTCCAGTTGTTGAAAGAAAGGTTGACCAGTGCATCTGTGTTAGCTTTACCTGAGTAGGAAAAGGGATACATCATTTTCTGTAACTCTTCTAAGAATGGTCTAGGATGTGTGCTAATGTAGAGTGATCATGTAGTTTCTTTTGCTTCCCGACAACTTAAGAAACACAAGGAGTGTTATCCGACGCATGACATAGAATTAGAGGTAGTGGTTCACACGTTGAAGATCTGGAGGCATTATCTCTATGGAGAAACATGTCAGATTTTCACAAACCTTAAGAACTTAAAGTACATCTTCTCACAACATGAGTTGAATATGAGACAATGTCACTGGATGGAATTAATCAAGGACTATGATTTTACAATTGATTATCATCCTGGGAAGGATAATATATTAATAGATGCATTAAGTAGAAAATTTTCATCGCTACCCATAGATAAAGCACAATTGAACTCTTTAGTGTGCTTTAAACGAGACATGCTTGTCATTTTGAGGCAAAACAATGTGTAGCTTAAAGTATCTGTGTTAGTTGGATTGTAAGTTGAGATGCATTTGAAACCTATTCTGAAACAACAGATCAAAGAGGCAGAATAGATTGATACTGTGATTCAGCAGATCAGGTCAGAGTATAGTAGTGAGAAATGGGACGGTTTTCATGAGTCAGAGGATGACGTAGTCTGTTACCATGGTAGGATGGTAGTATCTGATGCCAATGACTTAAGGAAGCTAGTCATGGAGGAAGCTCATTCATCCATGTATGCAATGCATCCCGGGAGTACCAAAATATATCATAACTTACAAGATATCTATTGGTGGCCTGGATTGTGTTACGCAGTGTCCAATATGTCAGTAGATTAAAGTTAAACATCAGAAGCCCATAGGAACATTGCATCATTTACCTATACCACAGTGGAAATGGGATCACATGACAATGGACTTTGTGGTTGGTCTATCAGGACAGCCAAAAGTCATGATTCCATTTGGGTGATAGTTGAAAGGTTGACTAAGTTAGCACATTTGCTTCCTGTCAAAACAACCTATACTGTTGAGAAACTTGCACAAATCTATATAGATGAGACAGTAATATTACATGAGGTTTCATCTACAATTGTATCAAATAGAGGTCCCCAGTTTACAAGTCATTTTTGGGAATGACTACATAAAGCCTTGGGTACTCTATTGAAGTTGAGCACATCTTTTCACCCTCAGACAGATGCACATTCGAAAAGAACCATACATACTTTGGAAGACTTGCTTAGAGCATGTGTTCTTCAATTTGTAGGAAGTTGGGACATATACTTGACTTTGATAGAGTTTGCCTACAACAATAGTTACTAGATAAGTATTGATGTTATGATCGCATCAGAGCTTAATTAGTAAACTAGGGTTTACCTGGATGACTACATGCTTAATTGGATTGATAATTACTTAAACATGATTAATGATGATATCTCAATCATGATACGTTAAACCTAATGAGAACCCCAAGTGTAACGACCCGCACTTTTGATTGTCTAAAAGACCTTAAAGTCACAGATCGTTAATCATATACTCCAAGATTATATTCAAGAAATAATACAGAATAGTAAACAATTTCCATTAATGAGAAAATATTTACATGTTTACATAAAAAGCTCCTCTAAGGAGTTACATAATTTTTAAACAGAATTAACAATTTACAGGTGTGAAGATAAACCATTAAAACTAAACCATCAGGAATAACTCTAATGTCTTCAACATCTTAATCTGTACCCTCATGTCCATGCTATCAAGTATATCTAATACCTAAAAAGCTGACAAACAAATATGCAATCAGTATATTTCTATACTGATACGTGGGTTCAAACAATAAACACAAGTAACGTATAAACAAACATCTTTATCTTGCATATAAGAACATAAACTTGTTTTCATATTCTAACCCATATCTGGTCAACTACCTCAGGTGTAATCACAGTCCCTCTGGGGCTTGTGTGCATTACCCTTATGATCAGTCTAACCCAGGGCTCAGAATACTATTATTTACTTTACATGATACTCATAGAAACTTTATAATTTGCAAAAAGTAAATAAACAAGCAAACGGTTTATTTGTCATTTAATCCTCATTGAGAAACATCAGCAATCTCGAAATTCGATACATGTAATCATAAGCGTAACCACATACATTATGCCATTGTAGAAACCATATAGAATTTCATATGCACTTTAAGAGTGTATCCAAACATCCAAGAAACAAAGCATGTAATCAACAGTATCTGAAACACGCACACTACATATGTGTCACCATGTATTCATATTACATTACTCAGATCTAGATGTGCTCCTAAACTAGGGTTTAGGGTTATCTCATGTTTGGACTATAAGTCAGGATTATAAATCCGAATTCCATCATATCATGATCTCTAAGATTACCAAACCCAATTATGTATATTAGGTGGAACCATAATAATCATTCCAAGCATATTAGGTTATTAAAAACTTATCAAGATATAACTTATAGCCCTAATTCATAAAGTTCAATCTTTTAGATGATTTTAAGCAACTACATCAGATTAGGGTTAAGTAGATTTATGCCTTAAACCCTAAGTATTACATTTGTGACTCTGAACCTCTAGTCAAGATCATAGTTATTCAAAATATATCAAATACTCAGATTATCATCAAATTAAACACATTAGCATGTTATGAACATCATATCATAAGAATTAAGAACATCACTAATTGTATTATGAATTTCACATTCTTAATTATACATGTTGATGTTCATTATCTTAAAAACCCTGATTGCATATATTCTTCATTTTGATCATATTAGATCTCTATCATGTTCGGTAATATCATGTAATCAATAGAAAAGAAAGCCTTTTTAATGTTTCCAACATTTTAATACTCAAATCTAGACTTTTCATGCATTAATCCACTTCTTAATCATGTTACCCATGTACTTTTCGAATAGGAAGCAGATTTAGGTCTCATTCATATTTTATTTGGATTTCTATCATTTTTCTGATCAATTTGATATGTAATTTCGTTGTATTTGGACACTCCTAGCATTTTCTATGAATTAAACCAAACAAAAGATTATACCTTAATTACTGGCCATGTGGCGCTTCCCTATTGGTTAACACCAGTGCCACCTGCTTAAGTTGGGGAGGTGTGGTTCACTCCCTGGTTTCCTCTGAATCGGCTATCACTTAATTTGAGCCACTATTGGCTATAGAACCCGATAGGGTTCCTTCTCCTTTCCCCCACGCAAAGTCCCGCTTGCGCAGGCGCTGCGATACACAGGATGCGGCTGGCTGGGAGACGACCGTCCTAGGTACTGCCAGCAAGACCTAGCAGGCATCCTCTTCTCACCGATCTCCCACTTGGTTCCTTCACAGACCTGATGCGCTCGACTCCCAAAACCCTCCTAGACCTTGCTCCTTACGTAGAGCGGCCCCTTGCCCGACGCACGTATAGAGCGCGGCTCCCCACCCAGTGCTGCCGGAGGTGACTAGGTGGTGTCCTCCCCCTATTGTGTGTTAACACTACTGTCGAGCCGCCCGTGCGCAGGTTCCACCATCGGAAGCCAGGTCTCTGAGCACTTCTTAAACGCCTCATCTCCCTCGCCCCGACCATCCCTATAGCAGTCTGCTGCCTGCGCCGCGACGACTTAGGTAGCTAGCTTCTTGGCCACCTAGCGTCGAAAGCTAACCTCTTTATCCTCACTGCCCCGACTGCAGTGCCTGGTACTCCATGTATCGCCCACGGTTGCAACCGACAGCCCAGCCACCTCCTTCGTGTTGCTGCGGGCTGGTTACGTCAGTCACCGCCTCCTCACAGAGGGGTCTAGGCGGCGCATCACCAGGGTCCCCTCCACTCGAGGGTCACATTCAAAGGAGAAAGGGGGTCGAGTGCATGGTGGATGAACTGGTGGTGTTCTAGCTTCTTCACCGGTCATAGGACTGCTAGGATCTATCTCAGCCTCTCTGCGCTGTGTGACTGGGTTCGGCTGACGGTGCTGACCACCCCGGTCCTCTCCTCCACACGCCATCCTATCCTCCACGAACGACACTTCTACAGCCGCTAGGTCCACCGTCACGGAGAGAGAGATGCAACCCCCCTCAGGTCTGAGGTCCTTCTGTTGCAGCCACCACCCCTGGCAGCACTATCTCCAGTCTTCCACTCTCCTCCCGCCCTCGTCGTCCTCCTGACCATGCTATCGAACCAGTTGGTCGTTGCTAGCGTTGTCTCCTAGTTCTCTGTCAAAGGATCGGGGCGCAATCAGATTTGCTCGTGGAAAGAGGGAAGAACCAAGTGGCGGGGAAGATGGTGTGTCGCCTAGGCCATCCAGAAAAAGCCCTAGCCTATTGGTTTATCCATGGCAGCATAGAGTGGCGGCTATGGCGGTCGTAGGTCTCCTCGTGGCCAATCGAGGCTGGTGTCCCCCTTGGAGAGGTTCCCTATATATACCTGCGTTTGGAGGAAACCCTAGGGACCGCTGTATGCAAGAAGGGATGATATGTCCGTGAGAGAAAGCCAATTCTCGGTTCATGCACACATATCGTGCTTTCATATGGAAGGTGTCCTAGTCAAAACCAACCAGCGAACAATCTCCTCTTTTCCATAATCTAGTATTCCTATTCTCATGTATATGTAAGTTAGCCACGCATGGTAGGTAAAGTTTCCATACGTGATTGATCCATATCTTAAGGCAAGACACTTTTTGATATTTATATAAACACTCCATTACCACATTTCCATACACATAAAAGATGTCTCTTTTTATTTATCATTATTAACACCAACTAATAGCATGAAAAGGCAAGGCAGGGTTCTAGGAAAGGATATATTCCTCTTAATATCCTTTAAACACCACATCTCTTATTCTTCTTTGGAAACTTGCATATCCTCTTGTATTTCATTTACCATATCAAAAGCCACTAATACCAATTCATTATGAATTCTTTTTCTTTTATTTAACTTGTGCCACAAGCACTCATGCCACAAAGGCAATTAACACTATTATTCCATCAATAATACCATTATGGAATTTATAAATCAAATCATTTATATAATTTAGTTTTTATTAAATTGAGGATATTACATTCACCCCTCGTTAAAAGGAATTTTGTCCTCAAAATTCAGGCCTACTAAGCCCAGGTGAATGATAGCTCATCTTATTTTCAAAACTTAGGGTTAGCACCCTACTTGGATGGCTTTAACACTTTTCCTTAGTATATCAAATTTCATATTTTATTACTAAGATCGGCACTCGAATTGACATTCAAGTATATCCCTATCTTTAGTATTCACACCTCATCATCTCTTGATGATTCCATTCTTATTGGTGAGTTCATTATTACTTGGTGATTTCTCTTTTCACCTAGGTTTTCAACCTATGATTTATTATTTTCACACAAGGGTGAGGTAACACCTCTAACCCTTGCTCATGTCATTAACCTCAACTTAAAACATTTATCCCCATCTCTCAATTTTAAGCATAATGTGTGTCTATCCAATCTCCCTCCCTTATGATGAAATGAAATAAGCATTTGGCTGCAGCCCAAACACAAAGTTCAATCCATTCCAAGAGTGGAGATTGCACATCCACACATTACCTTTCAATTTCAAATATTAAGTTGAATCATAATCTATATGACTCTAAACTTACTTGTTCTCAATTTCACAGCATTCTTATATCCCATGAATCAAGTGTCCCTTTTCTTACTCTTAAGTTAGGGAACAACTTCTCTCAAGTTTTCATGACTTCTTTTATATTTACATCTCACGTATCATTATGAGACTTAGACAAAACCTTGAGGTCTCTAGGGGTATAGGTACTTTTAGAGTGATATCGTCATTATGCATCAAGTCAGTGTCTTTCACATTCACCCATTAGGCTACATGATCCTCATGGAGGTAGCTAATCTCCTGAGTCATGTACCTTGGATAAACCTAGCTGTTACCTCCCGACCACATGGTCATGTGCATTCAAGTCATATCAACTCCCAACTCAGCGGTCCTATGTACCTCTAATACACCCTACTTGACTCTAGGATTGCATTAGGACTCTACCCTCCCTAAAGGATTCTTTTGAGATGTCACATCTTTTAAGCACATTATTCTCTTGTTTAATTCTTTAACCTGGATTTCCTTCATCTCTCTCTTTTGAGTACACATAATGCAGTGTCATCCCATCATTGGGCTCGGGCCACCTTCCCTCCAGGGCTTGGTGCCATGTCAGTCTTCCCTCCTGGGCTTGACCTCTGCGATCTTCCCCTCTAGGGGCTTGATCCTATACAACTGCATTGTGGACTTAGGCCACCTTCTATCCTAGGCTTGGTGCCTTCCTGGTCTTCCCTCCTGGGCTTGACCATTTCATGACCTTCCCTCCTGGGCTTGGTCGTCCACTTAGACCACCTTCCCTCCTGGGCTTGGTGCCTTACTGGTCTTCCCTCCTGGGCTTGACCAGTTGTGTCACTCAGAGTTGGCATCCTTGGGTTCAAAGAATTTAAGTACTTTTTTAATATCTTTAACTCTTCACTCCTCTAGGTGAGGATTAAGGTTATCTCAATATTTAAATATATTTATTCACTTACCTTTTAAGGGAAAGTCCTAGCCTAGGGTGCCTTCTTGGCTCATAGGAGGGAGGCTCGCTAGCCACAACCTGATCCCAAGATCTAAGGTTTTGCCTCCCTCTTAGGTCATCTTCCCACTCTTGAGTTGACCCACCCTAGGTTGGCACACTAACCCTAAAGGTTTCTTAGACACCTCTTTCTTTTATCGTTAGGCATAACTTTCATCATCATCCCATGTTTGCTCAATCTCTGGAATACCCCCCTCATGGTCTCTATCCATTCAATGAACTTGGGTCACCTTCCCTCCAGGGCTTGGTGCTACCTCGGCCTTCCCCTCCAGGGGCTTGGACACCATCACCAAACTTCTAGAGATAACACTAGGGGTTTGAGAAAGTTATATTCAAACTTTTATTTTCCATATGTATATATATAACTATTGGGTTTTTATATCTCTTAAGACTTATCACATAAGTTTTATGCTCCTCATGCCCACATGCATGGGAGATTGGGTTACCTAGACCATCCTTTATCTTTCTTATTCATGATTGCAAGTTTCACATGGGTAGTGTCCCATACCACCACACCATGTTGATTACCAATTTCAAGTTTCACATGGGTAGTGTCCCATACCACCACACCATGTTGATTACCAATTTCAAGTTTCACATGGGTAGTGTCCCATACCATCACACCATGTTGATTATTTAAGATTACAGTTTTATGGTTAGGGTTTGGGACTATACTCTACCTCTCAGAGTTTTCACATCCCTTGACTCTCTAGAGTTTTCATACCCTAATCCAATTCCTTCCTCTATGAAAGGGCTTACCCATACATGTATCTTTCTAGTGTCTACCCTCTCTAGAGGAACCTACACAAAAGGTTACATCTTTTCACATTTTACTTCTCTAATTAACAATTTCTTTTTAAGGCTTATTAAGCAAAGAGATGAGAATTAGACGAAAATGTGAGATGAGGAACTTAATTTTTCTATTAAAAATTGCTAAGGATAATTTGAAATTATAAACTATTAAGTATTAGTTGATGAATCTGTGCTCTGATACCAAATATAACGACCCACACTTTTGAGTGTCTAAAAGACCATAAAGTCACAGATCGTTAATCATATACTCCAGGATCATATTCAAGAAATAATACAGATTAGTAAACAATTTCCATTAATGAGAAAATATTTACATGTTTACATAAAAAGCTCCTCTAAGGAGTTACATAATTTTTAAACAGAATTAAAAATTTACAGGTGTGAAGATAAACCATTAAAATTAAACCATTAGGAATAACTCTAATGTCTTCAACAACTTTATCTGCACCCTCATGTCCATGCTATCAAGTATATCTGATACCTAAAAAGCCGACAAACAAATACACGAGCAGTATATTTCTATAGTGATACGTGGGTTTAAATAATAATCACAAGTAACATATAAGCAAACATCTTTATCTTGCATATAAGAACATAAACTTGTTTTCATATTCTAACCCATATCTGGTCAACTACCTCAGGTGTAATCATTGTCCCTCTGGGGCTTGTGTGCATTACCCTTAAGATCAGTCTAACCCATGGTTCAGAATACTATTATTTACTTTACATGATACTCATAGAAACTTTATAATTTGCAAGAAGTAAATAAACAAGCAAATAGTTTATTTGTCATTAAATCCTCATCGAGAAACACCGGCAATCTCGAAATTAGATACATGTAATCATAAGTGTAACCACATACCTTATGCCATTGCAGAAACCATGCAGAATTTCATATGCACTTTAAGAGTGTATCCAAACATCCAAGCAACAAAGCATGTAATCAACAATATCTGAAACACGCACACTACATATGTGTCACCATGTATTCATATTACATTACTCAGATCTAGATGCGATCCTAAACTAGGGTTTACGGTTATCTCATGTTTGGACTATAAGTCAGGATTATAAATTCTAATTCCATCATATCATGATCTCTAAGATTACCAAACCTAATTATGCATATTAGGTGGAACCCTAATAATCATTCCAAGCATATTAGGTTATTAAAAACTTATCAAGATATAACTTATAGCCCTAATTCATAAAGTTCAGTCTTTCAGATGATTTTAAGCAACTACATTAGATTAGGGTTAAGTAGATTTATGCCTTAAGCCCTAAGTATTACATTTGTGACTCTGAACCTCTAGTCAAGATCATAGTTATTCAAAATATATCAAATACTCATATTATCATCAAATTAAACACATTAGCATATTATGAACATCATATCATAAGAATTAAGAACATCACTAATTGTATTATGGATTTCACATTCTTAATTATACATGTTGATGTTCATTATCTTAAAAACCCTGATTACATATATTCGTCATTGTGATCATATTAGATCTCTATCATGTTCGGTAATTTCATGTAATCAATAGAAAAGAAAGCCTTTTTAATGTTTCCAACATTTTAATACTCAAATCTAGACTGTTCATGCATTAATCCATTTCTTAATCATGTTACCCATGTACTTTTTGAATAGGAAGCTGATTTAGGTCTCATTCATATTTTAATTGGATTTCTATCAATTTTCTGATCAATTTGATATATAATTTCGTTGTATTTGGACACTCCTAGCATTTTCTATGAATTAAACCAAACAAGAGATTATACCTTGATTACTGGCCACGTGGTGCTTCCCTATTGGTTAACAACAGTACCACCTGCTTAAGTTGGGGAGGCGTGGTTCACTCCCTGGTTTCCTCTGAATCGTCTATCACTTTATTCGAGCCACTATTGGCTATTGAACCCGATCGGGTTCCTTCTCCTTTCCCCCACGCAAAGTCCCGCTTGCGCAGGCGCTACGATACGCAGGATGCAGCGGGCTGGGAGACAACCGTCCTTGGTACCGCCGGCAAGACCTAGCAGGCATCCTCTTCTCGTCGGTCTCCCACTTGGTTCCTTCACGGCCCTGATGCGCTCGGCTCCCAAAACCCTCCTAGACCTCGCTCCTTGCGTAGAGCGGCCCCTTGCCCGACGCACGTATAGAGCGTGGCTCCCCACCCAGTGTTGCCGGAGGCGACTAGGCGGTGTCCTCCCCCTATTGTGTGTTAACACTACTGCCGAGCCGCCCGTGCGTAGGTGCCACCATCAGAAGCCAGGTCTCTGAGCACTGCTCGCACGCCTCATCTCCCTCGCCCCGACCATCCCTATTGCAGTCCGTTGCTGGCGCCGCGAAGACTCAGGTAGCTAGCTTCTCAGCCACCTAGCGTCGAAAGCTAACCTCTTTATCCTCGCTGCCCCAACTGTAGTGCCTGGTACTCCATGTGTCGCCCACGGTTGCAGCCGACAGCCTAGCCACCTCCTTCGTGTTGCTGCGGGCTGGCTACATCAGTCACCTCCTCCACACAGAGGGGTCTAGGCGGTGCATCACCAGGGTCCCCTCCACTCGAGGGTCACGCTCAAAGGAGAAAGGGGGTCGAGTGCATGGCAGATGAACTGGTGGTGTTCTAGATTCTTCACCGGTCATAGGACTATTAGGATCTGTCTCGGCCTCTCCACCCTGCATGACTGGGTTCGGCTGACGGTGCTGACCACCCCGGTCCTCTCCTCTAAACGCCATCCTGTCCTCCACGTACGACGCTTCTACAGCCACTAGGTACACCGTCACGGCGAGACGGATGCAACCCCCTCAGGTCCGAGGTCCTTCTGTTGCGGCCACCACCCCTAGCTGCACTATCTCCAGTCTTCCACTCTCCTCCCACCCTCGTCGTCCTCCTGGCCATGCTGTCGAACCAGTTGGTCGTTGCTAGCGTTGTCCGCTGGTTCTCTGTCAAAGGAACGGGGCACAATCAGATTGCTCGTGGAAAGAGGGAAGAACCAAGTGGCGGGGAAGATGGTGTGCCACCTAGGCCATCCAGAAAAAGCCCTGGCCTATTGGTTTATCCATGGCAGCGTAGAGTTGTGGCTATGGCGGTCGTAGTTCTCCTTGTGGCCAATCGAGGCTGGTGTCCCCCTTGGAGAGGGTCCCTATATATACCTACATTTGGAGTAAACCCTAGGGACCGTTGTATGCAAGAAGGGATGATATGTCTGTGAGAGAAAGCCAATTCTCGGTTCATGCACACATACTGTGCTTCTCATATGGAAGGTGTCCTAGTGAAAACCAACCACCGACCAATCTCCTCCTTTCCATAATCTAGTATCCCTATTCTCATGTATATGTAAGTTAGCCACGCATGGTAGGTAAAGTTTCCATACGTGATTGAGCCATATCTTAAGGCAAGACACTTTTTGATATTTATATAAACACTCCATTACCACATTTCCATACACATAAAAGATGTCTCTTTTTATTTAGCATTATTAACACCAACTAATAGCATGAAAAGGTAAGGCAGGGTTCTAGGAAAGGATATATTCCTCTTAATATCCTTTAAACACCACATCTCTTATTCTTCTTTGGAAACTTGCATATCCTCTTGTATTTCAGTTACCATATCAAAAGCCACTAATACCAATTCATTATGAATTCTTTTTCTTATATTTAACTTGTGCCACAAGCACCCATACCACAAAGGCAATTAACACTATTATTACATCAATAATACCATTATGGAATTTATAAATCAATTCATTTATATCATTCAATTTTTATTAAAATTGAGGATATTACACCAAGTATGTTGTCGCTTTGTTTAATTAGGGTTTGAGAAAATATAAATCCTAGTCGGCTGAAATTAGGATTTTCACCAAACAAGCTCATGTCGGGAAGGAATGAGAGAGTTAGCCATAATATAATGGAAATGGTAGTTGGAGGCTTGGATAGCATGACCGTGGTGAGTAGCACGGTCGTGTTAGGTCATTGGTGGCACGGGCATGCTAGGCCACACGGTTGTTTTGAAAGAATTGAATTTTTGACCAACTTTTGTACTCAAATCTGATGAAACCAATGCACCACAGCTGTGCTGGGTCCATCTTAGCATGGCCATTCTGGGGCATTTATTCTTCAACTGACAAATCTGTAGAATTCTATATAGCAGTGCACTGTTCGATTTGTAATTATTTATTGGTAATTCAGAATGATCTCAAATTTTAAATGAATTTTTGTATCTCAATTATACACAATATGATAAATTATCATAATTTTTGGAAAAGTTTTGATCTCTGAAATACATGAATTATAGTAACTTTTTTATGACAGAAAAATCTACTGAAATACAAAAACGTTTAGTGAGGGGTCCATGTGCAATTGACCCAAGCATATAAATTTTTCTACATGGTCAACCTAACACACTAGTAGCTCTCAATTCGTGATTCAATCCAGAGAAACGAAATCCTAGAGAGAGAGGGAGAGTTAGGGTTTGAGAGGAGAAAGTGGTGGAATTGCTGATTTAGGGTTTCTTTATTTCGAGATATGATGAAATCAAGTAAGTTTAGATTCTTTGCATAGACTTTCATGGTGAATCTTCTCTCACATGTCAAGATTCCTTCCCTACTCTGATTTGATCCGAAATGGTATCAAAACTTCCCCTTTTCTCATTCTTTCTTCATAATCCCACATTTTTAGGGTTTCTAAGTTGAAAGGAAGAAGAAAGTGGCGATTTGCTATGGTTTTGATAGGGATTCGAGATTTTTAGATGTGGGATACGTTTTTAAGTTGTTTTGACAGCTTAGGGGAGTGGGTAAAATAATAGTTCAATCAATTTCATTCAATTAGATGATTTAGTTGATATACTCAATTTCTGCCTAGATGACAATAAATGAAAAGAATTGTTTTTGAATTCAATTTATAGTATACTTCAAAACATGTCCTAACTATGATATGAAAATATTTATATGATGACATGGATATATATACTCATCTATCTTGAATAATAGAGAATTTAGAAGTTGATTGAGAATCTTCTGAAGATCTGAATTTTCAAGTTATTCAGGTGCTTGAACAACATTCTAGCTGGATTTCAGATTAATGCTTATATGATCTTACTTATGTGCCCAGTGTATTTAATTATACATGTTTGATATATGTGATTTGATATATGAAAAAATAGAGTTTCTCATTTTCACAATTCATATCCAGTGAATAGCAAGTAATCAAGGATGGAAACCCAATCCAGTATGCTTTTGGAAGTATACATATCTAACTTAGTAGTAAATGGCCGATTGAAGTGATTCATGTTATATTTTGGATTTTTAGCTGAATATTATCCTATATGCATGTATGCTTTTCTTATGAGATTTAGATTCTCTAATTCAAATACTTGTTATGAAATGTACAAGTTATTATGCTATCGCGAGTTGAGAAATATGGCATGCCCTAGATAGGGATGTTATTGATGCCATACATATATGTGTGGAAGTTGAATGAGAATACTTGTTTTAGTAGACATGATATATGTTTGAATACATGAGAAATGTTATATGTGCACGAGTAAGGAGAAACCCTAAGAAAATGGTAAATAGTATGTTAAGCATTTAGTTCAGTATTATCAGTGAATTGAGTTCAGTAGTCAGTAAGATACAGAGTTAAAAGAAATCAGTCAAAGAGAAAGATATAATCAAGTTATAATAGACTCAGGAGCCCTGAACACCATAGAATCCCTATGAGAGGTTTGTGCCTTATGGATGAAACGACCTAACCCTGGAAGTGTCCAGTATACGAGGGTCGGAACGTACTAATAGGTGGTACGGGGGATGAAGCTAGTGGAAGTCTCCTTAAATTAGAAAATGTAGTGTCCAACATCAACCATAGATCCTGGTGGCAGTAGAGTACAGAAATGCCAATAGGTGGCTTGACTCTCTGCCTGTGTGCTCAAGTTAGAGGAGGAGTCTAATTTTATGACCCACATGTATGCCGAGGCCAGAGTGCCATTACACTATCACAGACCAGTTACTTAGTCAGGCTTAGCATCCCGGGTGTGTCAGCTAAGTCTTGTACGGTGAGATCGTAGTTCACTATGAGTCTTCATATGTAGAGTACACTGCATATGATCAGGACATAAGTTAAAATATGATGATATAAGTTTAAAAAGTTTCCTATAAGTAAGAAGAGTTAAGAAATATTCGAGTACAGTTTCACAACAGTTGTTCTTTAAAAGTAAAATTGGCATTCCATGTTATTTAACTGTATTGTTCCAGATCTGCTTAGTATAGTAAATTCATATATTTCATACATGTTTAATAAACATAAAATAAGTTACGCAGGTAGTGTCTTTTGCTTGGATGGTACAATCCAAGTGAGTCCAGGGGAAAAGTAAAAGAGAAAGAGAATTGAGTTCAGTTGAGTTCAAATAAAGAGTTTAGTAGTCATGTCAAGTTAAAGTTAATGAAAGATCAAAAATAAAATAGTGAGGATTATGTTTCTATACTTGTTTATTCCTAATGATGAAGGCTTCAATGCTATTTGTAAATTTTTGAATATCTAGTCTTTTAATATGAATTACTATCTTGCTATTATTTCAGTTATTCAAAAAAGATAAATGTCTAATTCAGTGCTTTAGATTGTATTATTATTTTACTCATTCACTGAGCGAGTAGGCTCACCCCTCTACTCAAAAATTTTATGGTTAACCACGTGAACTTGAAGAAGGTCAAAGCATCAGAGTAGATATGTCACAAGAGTTAAGTCTAACAATAATTAAGTTTCGTCGGTCCCTGTCACTCTAGGTCCTTGTAAAGAGATAAGAGAGAGTTGTAAATGATGATGTATAGCATTACTCCTCTTTTAGCAATATATGCCAATTAGCAAGTCTCATGTGCATAAAAGTATAAGAAACATTATGAATGCTTATATTTGCATTTTTACTGCTGAAATCAGATTAGATAAATCAATGTTTAGATTCCCTTGTAAGAGAAAAAATAGTTAAGGTTGATCTTTCTTTTACTTTAAATCCTCTATTCCCTAATCTCATGATTAGTGGAAATTGTGAGATATGGGTGTAACAACTTGGTATCATAGCTTACTGAGTCGTTAGGGACCATTAGGATAGAAAGTCCGAATTATAAGTGTGGAAGATAGGAGGTGATGTATCTATAGCTCTGGGAGGTCTGAGTATTTAGTTACCCTGGCCCGGTATCTGAATACTTAGGTTGACCAGTATCAAGCTACTCTGTCTATTCTTCTCTGGATGTCCTGGCCAGGTATGTAGAGGAAGGATGGGCTAGAGAGAAACCCTAGAAATCTTAGGGTTAGGAGATTGAAAAGTAATGAAGGAGTAAGAGATTAAACATAGAATGTGATACAACTCTTTCTTTGTATTGCTTCTTTGATTGGAGATCAATAGAAATGCTCTTATATCTATGAATTCATATTATTAGTTTGTAGAATATATATGGTTCTTTTATACTATTGTGTATCATGAAGTAATTCAATTATTGTTTATATTCTTTGTATCAAGTAGACCAGAAGTTATGTTTAAATGAGTTTGCCCTAAGGGCATGTTTGGTTTCGTGTGCTTGCAACCCAACATGTAATTTAAAAATTGGAAATTAAAAATGTGAAATGAAACTGCAACTCAACAAGTTTGGTTGCATGTCCTTGCAACTCGGCACGTTGGTTTTCCAGCGTTTGGTTGGCTGTTGTTTCAGGGTCTTAACACCCTCGGTGAAGTTACCTTCCAGAAATATTTGCAGACAGTATCATTAATTTCATGTCTGTAATTGAATTGCTAATGATAACAAATCAATACATAAGCCACATGTGATCGTAAGACAAACAAGACCTCCATTGAGCAAAGGACATTGCATGCGATTATCAAAGCCATGACAATATTGTCATAGATCAATGAAATTTCCTGAAAAAAATTAGACCGTCGTTGAACATTGAGTTGTACATTCAACAGATATAAAGTATTGATTGTTCGATTTGCTTGGAATACAACATAAATATAAAAGCACATTAGACACGACTCATTATCCCTATTCCTCTATTCCACCATTATCCCATCACCATGTCAGCAACAGCTGGATGAGAAAAGAGTTGCTCCTCTGTTCCGCCATTGTCCTTGTTCTTCTGTTCCTCTAACCTCTACTCTGTTTCTCTGTTCCACAATTATCCAGTCACCAAGTCATCAACAGTTGCGTAAGAAAAGAGAAAAAATAGGGTACCATTAAAAATACATTCTCAGTTTTATCAAGAGTGGAGAAACCAACATATTGCAATCATGACATGATGGTTATGTAAGGGGCAGGAGTACAATGCATATATAATTTTAATTCATGACTTGGTCCATGTATACAGATTTAAGATTTTTATCCCTAATACTTGGTTTGCCATATAAATAGATTATTATCCCTACTACTTGGTTTTCCATATAAACAATGGAATTTGGGAAACCAAAATGGAATGTGATCCAATTCAGGAAAAAATGAATGGTCCATATTCTAGAGAATTAGAGATTTGGGAGGATAATACGAAGATCAGGTAGAGCAGAAGCATTTACAAGAAACATGTGTGGGTAGTCTATAGTCTTCTCTTGTAGAGCGAACACAGTATGTCCACCCACCCAATCGAATAGAATACTGTGATACTATGAGAAAACCAAAAACGAAGAAGTAAAAATTCAAAAGATGAAGGCTGAGGAAACATTGTGAGGGAAGGAACCCACCAGCTGAAAGTCCATCGGGGACGCACGACAACCATCACTGACACTGCTCCAGCACAACTACCCGAGATGACTGGCTATCGGGTGAGCAAAGAGAAATTTCGCCACCGCAGGGTGAACAAAATGAACGTTCGTCCGCAACCGCCGCTAGGTGAATGAAAAGAAACTGATGCAGTTGTTGGGTGAACGAAGGTGGAAAGATGGAGGATGGAGGAGAGGAGACAAGGATGGAGTGCAGCAGCAGCCGTAGCACACTGCGTCTCGTAGAAAATGAACCATGCCCAAATGGGGGTGTGGTTCCTTTCCTCATTTTCGTATTGGGCTGGCCGGTAGGTGTGGGTTGGTTTTCCAGGTGTGGGTTGGGCTTGCACCGAACCAAACGTCGGAATTGAAAAATAGTATGTACTTGCAACCGCACTAGTTTGTTTGCGGTCCAACTAAACGGGCCCTAAGTGGATATTCTTTCCACATGTTTGAGATTAATAGGAGTTAGTTAATCTTGAGTAGCTCTTGTCTTTGGGACTTCAGGTTTGGCCTGGTCCAGCTGGCAGGGTGCGTTACTAGGATCGAATGACTCCTATTGAAAATATAATAAGAGTAGACTCTGAATAAAATTAGACCCACATCATAGTGAAAATGTACATTCACTAAGATGTTGAAACTTATAGGTAATATTAGAATAGCTAAGAATCGGTTGGAACTGATATATGAGATCTAATTTTGGGACCTCATATGAAACCCTTAATTGGGAATAAAGGAACACAATATAAGGTTTTAATTAAGTTAAATGATAAGTATTATATGAACTCTAAATATGAAATATGGAAAAGATATGTGAAAAGTATGTAAGGTTCAAGATAGTAAGAATAAATCATGAGAAATGATTCATATAATTGATTATAATTCTTTTATGTACTCCAAAACAAAGGCAAAATAGAAGAAAAGAGTTGAGTATACAATAAGTACATAGACGTGAAGAGTCTTAAGAAGAGTTAAAGTAAAGAGAATTAGATGAACATGTAAATCATAAGACCAGGACAAGAAACTTAGTTAAATCAAAGAGAAATATTGAAGTGATGAGTTTGATTAAGGAATGAGGGTTATGATATAATTGAGAGCATGGAATCTATACCTTTATTATAAAGTTTAATACATTCGTCCTTACTACCTTTGGGTTCTAAGTCTCTAAAGAACAACAAACTAGATTCTAAAGAAAGAACAAACGTGTAGCTAAACAAATGAATAAGTCATACAAAGGTAGACTATATTTTAGAAGGAAAAACTTGATTGAAAGAGAAACTAAGTTTGACCCATGCATGAGCCGTTTGATTTAAAATGAAGTATATGTAATGTATTAAACATGAGATGAAACTAGTAGAGAGATTATTGATTTATAATTTCAACTTCACATTAGTATAAAAGGATAAAAAGAAATATGTTCAACATGGTATACATGATCATACACATGAATAAGTAACATGATCATAAGATAAAAATTAGAAGTTAAAGATGACAAGTGGAAGATTAGTATATGGTAAGAAGATTATGGAAAGTAAGGAAGGGTTTGAAACATGATGGAGTAATATAGATTATAAAAGAAAGAGGTTAGGAGATTTAATCAAGTGCTAGTTAGTCAAGTATCCTTGTTGATAACTAATTAAACCTACATATGAAAAAGATGTAATAAGGGAATGTTTGAATATAAGAATTCTAAGTCTCAGAATTATCTTCTCTTTCACATCTTCCTTAATTAGAGAAATGTGGGAATCAAGTGATAAGAAAATCAATCATATATGATGCATAACCACCATGGTAGAGACATCTAGTGAATTTAATAATGACACACAATATAATGATGAAACCCTAGTAGGGTAAATTGATAATGTAATCGATGTGAATGGCCAAGTAAGAGAAATGAAATTCAAGTGATAAGATAAGGAAGAATTTAGTGAAATGTGTGATATCCAAAGTTTGAATTTCAAACTAAGAGAATAAAGTCACATCGCAATAACGTCATGCTACTGATAAGGACCAAACCCTAGAATGTTTAGAGTTGTAGTAGTTCAAGGGATGTCACTAGTGATTTGACTTTGAATACTAGCATCTCTATAAAACAAGATCATGAAATTTGCACTATGAGAAGTAAACTAGCACTGATAGTAATCCAGGGTTTAAAGGTAGCTAATCTAAAAGGTGGATAAACAATATGGAAATGATTCACATCAAAGGATAAGAAATAGATTTGAAATATAAGAGGCGTGTTTTGAACAAAAAGAGAAATACAATATGATGAAGTGTGATATGAAATAAATTCTTGTTGTGATAGCAAGAATGATGAATAATCTATTCTTACCTTGAATGTTTCAATTTTAGGGATGTTTAATCTACATGATTAAAATGAGAAGGATAAGTAGCAAAAAGTAAGCAATAATGAATGAAGAGAGAGATAAGAGAAAATAATGGATTTTAATAATATGCAATTTTTTTTAGAAGTATAATATGTTGAAGGTATATTAAGGGGTGTAAATTGGTTCTACGTATGATTTCAGGGTACATGTGCAAACAATATGTTAATTAAAGGTGTATGGTAGTTGTAGCCATTCATACCAGTAATCCATCTTAGTATTGTATTATTGTGGTATGGTGATATGGGTTGAATGATGATGGAACAAATGGATAGTTACCCTGAATATGGTAGTCTTACCTATTCACTCATATGAATAAAAGGGATGATAACCATATTGTATTGATATGTAATGCTAATGAGGTATTGCTTGTTATACCAAGGTTTAATATAACTAAGTGATGGTAATTGGGTATGAATAGTCCTTGAATGACTAATACAATCATGGAGTACTCTGTTACTGTTGTTAAAACCCTAGTATGATATAACCTGATGGTTATACCTTGAATTATGTGTGGGTTCATACTTGAAAATAGTATGGAATGTGATGGAAATGCTTCACCTTATGCATCTATGATCCAATGGGGATGTCGTGAATGGTATTTTACAATTGTTGTTGGATTTAGTCTTCCAACTCAAGACTATTTTTCTATTTGAGTAGCACAATAGTAAAATTCAAAACAACATGGTGAACTCTCTTTTGTGACTTAAAGGTAATACAGAACAATAGTACATATTGAGCTGTATGAATTGAGATAGTTGGATCAGATTATCAATGTTGAGGTAACACCTCAAGAGTATGAAAATATTGAAATGGTTCTTTATCTCTCTATCCTATGATTGTCTGTGGCATAGAGAATTTTTTTGTTATCATTGAGAACTATTACAAACATGTTGTGATTTAGTAAAGAATTAAAAGACTTAATGTTGAAAACTGCATTCAAGTATGAAATACAAGAATATAATGACATGTAAGATTTTGGAAGCTTAAAATAAACCTTGAAAGTACTTTGCTTGCATATTTATGTTTCAGGGCCGAAACTTTTTTAAGGGGGAACGAATTGTTATGACCGCATCTGAGCTTAATTGGTAAACTATGGTTTACCTGGATGATTACATGCTTAATTGGATTGATAATTACTTAAACATAATTAATGATGATATCTCAATCATGATATGTTAAACCAAATGAGAACCTCAAGTATGCTATCTCTTTGTATAATTAGGGTTTGAGAAAATATAAACACTAGTCGGCAGAAATTAGGGTTTTCACCAAACAAGCTCATGCCGGGAAGGAATGAGAGAGTTAGCCATAGGATAATGGAAATGGTAGTTCGAGGCTTGGATAGCACAGCTGTGGTGAGTAGCATGATCATGTTAGGTCATTGGTGGCATGGGCATGCTAGGTCACAGCCGTTTTGAAATAATTTAACTTTTGATCAAATTTTGTAATCAAATCTGATGAAACCAATGCACCACGGCCGTGCTGGGTCCATCTTAGCATGGTCGTGGCAGCTAGCATGGCCGTTCTGGGGCATTTACTCTTCAACTGACATTTCTGTAGAATTCTGGATAGCATTGCAATATTCGATTTTAATCATTTATCAGTAACTCAGAATGATCTCAAATTTTAACTGAAGCTTTGTAACTCAATTACACACAACATGCTAAATTCTTATAATTTTTTGGAGAAGTTTTGATCACTGAAATACATGAATTATAGTAACTTTTTAAGACAGAAAAATCTGCTGAAATAAGAAAATGTTTAGTGAGGGGTCAATGTGTAATTGACCCAAGCAGCTCAATTTCTCTATATGGTCAACCTAACACACTAGTAGCTATCATAATTCATGATTCAATCCAGAGAAACAAAATCCTAGAGAGAGAGGGAGAGTTAGGGTTTGAGAGGAGAAAGTGGTGGAATTGCGTATTTAGGATTTCTCTATCCGAGATATGATGAAATCAAGTAAGTTTAGCTTCTTTGCATATCCTTTCATGGTGAATCTTCTCTCACATGTCAAGATTCCGTCCCTACTCGGATTTGATCTGAAATGGTATCAAAACTTCCCCTTTTCTCATTCTTTCTTCATAATCCCTCATTTTTAGGGTTTTTGAGTTGAAAGGAAGAAGAAAGTGGCGATTTGCTAGGGTTTTGATAGGGATTCGAGATTTCCAGATGTGGGATACGTTTTTAAGTTGTTTTCACAGCTTAGGTGAGTGGGTAAAAGAATAATTCAATCAATTTCACTCAATTAGATGATTTAATTAATATTCTCAATTTCTGCCTAGATGACAATAAATGAAAAAAAATTGTTTTTGAATTCAGTTTATAGTATACTTCTAACCATGTTCTAACTATGATCTGAAAATGTTTATATGATGACATGGATATATATATCCATGTATCTTGAATAATAGAGAATTTAGAAGTTGAATGCTAATCTTCTGAAGATCTGAATTTTTAAGTTATTCGGGTGCTTGAACAACATTATAGCTGGAATTCAGTTTAATGCTTATATGATCTTACTTATGTGCCCAGTGTATTTAATTATACATGTTTGATATCTGTGATTTGATATATGAACAAATAGAGTTTTTGATTTTCACAATACATGTCCAGTGAATAGCATGTAATCAAGGATGGAAACCCAATCTAGTATGCTTTTGGAAGTATACATATCTAACTTAGTAGTAAATGGCCGATTGAAGTGATTCATGTTATATTGTGGATTTTTAGCTTAATATTATCCTATATGCATGCATACTTTTCTTATGAGATTCAGATTCTCTAATTCAAATACTTGTTATGAAATGTGCAAGTTATTATGCTATTGCGAGTAGAGAAACATGACATGCCCTAGATAGGGATGTTATTGATGCCATGCATATATGTGTGAAAGTTGAATGAGAATACTTGTTTTAGTAGACATGATATATGTTTGAATACATGAGAAATGTTATATGTGCATGAGTAAAGAGAAACCCTAAGAAAAGGGTAAACAACACGTTAAGCATTCAGTTCGGTATTATCAGTGAATTCAGTTCAGTAGTCTGAGTAGTCAGTAAGATACAGAGTTAAAATAAATCAGTCAAAGAGAAAGATATAATCAAGTTATAATAGACTCAGGAGCCCTGAACACCGTAGAATCCCTATTTGTGGTCTGTGCCTTAGGGATGAAACGACCTAACCCTGGCAGTGTCCAATATACAGGGGTCGGAACCTACTAATTGATGGTACAGGGGACGAAGCCCTAGTGGAAGTTTCCTTAAATTGTAGAATGTAGTGTCCAACATCAACCAGAGATCCTGGTGGCACTAGGGTACAGAAAATCCAATAGGTGGCTTGACTCTCCGCCTGTATGCTCAGGTTAGAAGAGGAGTCCAATTTTACGGCCCACAGGTGTGTCGAGGTCAGAGTGCCATTACATTGTTGCATACCAGTGACGTAGGTAGGCTTCGCATCCTGGGTGTGTCAACTAAGTCACGGTGAGATCGTAGTTCACTACGAGTCTTCACATGTAGAGTACACTACATATGATCAGGGCATAAGTTAAAATATGATGATATAAGTTTAAAGAATTTCCTATAAGCAAGAAGAGTTAAGAAAGATTCGAGTACAGTTTCACAACAGTTGTTCTTTAAAAGTAATATTGGCATTCCCTATTATTTAACAGTATTGTTCCAGATCTGATCAGTATACTAAATTCTTATATTTCATACCTATTTAATAAACATAAAATAAGTCACACATGTAGTGCCTTTTGCTTGGATGGTACAATCCAAGTGAGTTCAGGGACAAAGTAAAAGAGAAAGAAATTTGAGTTCAGTTGAGTTCAAATAAAGAGTTTAGTAGTCATGTCAAGTTAAAGTTAATGAAAGATCAAAAAGAAAATAGAGAGGATTATGTTTCTATACTTGTTTATTCCTAATGATGAAGGCTTCAATGCTATTTGTAAATTTCTGAATATCTAGTCTTTTAATATGAATTACTATCTTGCTATTATTTTAGTTATTCAAGAAAGATAAATGTCTAATTCAGTGCTTTAAATTGTATTATTATTTTACTAATTGACTAAGCAAGTAGGCTCACCCCTCTACTCAAAATTTTTAAGGTTAACCACGTGCACTTGAAGAAGGTCAAAGCATCTCTATATTATCCTCAAGTGTTTTGCATTTCAAAATAAATATAAACGCATGCATGTACATGTGTCAACCATGCATGGACACATGGCACCTAGTAGCTTAAATTGGTGACACCTCATATACACACTTTTTCATGAACCTTGAGTATATATACCCTACTTTTCACCCACTAGTGAAATTTTTCAAAACTTACCACGCTCTTGCCCCAAGGTATCATGCATAGGGTCTTTGTATCATGCAAGGGAGAAGTAGTATCGTGCATAGGGCCTTGGGTATCGTCCATAGCAAGTTGATATCGGCCTAGTAAGGTAATATCAGCCGAGCAAGGTGATATCAGCCATAATGGAGTGATTTTGGCCACAAATGAAGGGGATACCGGCCACAAGTGAGGGCATATCGTGCATAAGTAGTGAGGTATCATGCAAGGTTCTAAGGAGCAAGAAGGAGCTCAAGTCTTAACCCTAAGGTGAGGTCATGACCGTCTTCAACCTTGGATTGAACCATGAATCTAGGGTTATCATCTTCCTTTCTTTTCTTCTTCACCTTTCTTATCCATGGTGATTCTTTGCATATAAAGGAGTTTTGAAGTTCATCTTCAACCTTGGGAATGTGAATCTTTAAAGTTTGGATATTTGAAGTTGTTCATGATGTGGTTTATATAACTTGAACCCAATTATATTATTATGCACTTTCAAATATGTCCTACTTCTTGATCTACTTGCAATTTCGATTTCTCTTGAATAATTGATTATCACTTGAGTTCTAAAAGCTTCATGTGACTATTGTCCATGACTTAGAATAGTAAGAATAAGAATGTAGAGGTTGATGGTGATGACATCATCATGGAGTAAAGTGATATCGGGTTGAAGCACACACCTCCAACCCGATATGGTGATGTAACCTTATATGGTATGGAAATCGATATACCTTGGAACCCCACAGCCCTATCCGTTTGTGCAATGGGTTGTCAAATGTTCAACCAGTTGTCTAGCCTGTCACTTTACCCATGCTGAAGGGTAGGCCAATACCATTAAGATTTGAAGAGGCATGATCATAAGGGTCTAACCTGATATGGTGTGAAGCACACACACACCTCATACCCAATATGGTGAGCACACATACACCTCAAAGGTGATATGGTAAGCATATATACACCTAGGGTTGTAAATGGGTACGGGTAGACCCGCATACTCGTAAATCTAGACCCTTTAAAAACCCATCACATGTCTAATTTTTTATACCCGCATATCCTTGGACCCGTATACCCTTGGACCCGCATATAAGCGGGTCCAATAATGGGTATGCTTGGACCCAGACCCGCTAGACCCGTGTACCCACTATACATAAGTAACTACTTAAATAATATGTTATATATATCATACTTTACTTGTCTAACTAATGTAATTCTTGAGATTATATCCTACTCTAACCACAATAAGATTGAGACTAGTCATATAATTAATAATTAACTATTCTAGTTACAATAATGAACATCATATGTAAACCTAAAATCAAAATATCTACTAAATCACATTACTTTCTACATAAGTTAAACGTTATGACGATGACTACAAATATGTAAACAATTAACTCATTAATATATAATACATAACATTATCTAATATAACTATTGCATGTTAATTTACAATATAATAACAATATCTTGTTGTATTAAAATATATAGAACATAGTTATTTTTCTTACATAAACAATATGATGTTTTATAGAACCGCTTAACTGCATACCCACTATTATTACAGGTACGGGTATGGTGCGGGTCTAGGTTTTGTATTATGCAGGTCTAGAACCGGAACCGGACCCGCTAAATTAGATGGGTATGGATATGGGTATGTCCAGACCCGCATCGTACCCGCACCGTTTGCACCCCTATATACACCTCAAAGGTGATATGGTAAGCATGCATACACCTCATACCCGAGATGGTAAATACACATACACCTCAAAGGTGATATGGTAAGTAAGCATACACCTTATACCTGATATGGTAAGCACACATACACCTCTAAAGTGATATGGGTAGCAAGCATACACCTCTTTTCCGATATGGTAAGCACACATACACCTCTAAAGTGATATGGGTAGCAAACACACACCACTTTGCCTGATATGGTGGAAGCACCTCAAAACCCATATGAAGGAAAGCACCTCAAATGAAAGGTACTTGATAGAGTAACACTTGAAGTGTCTTATATCAAGTCATATATTAAGAGGTAAGGAGTTTAATGAATATTGACTAAGTAGGCTAATGTACCTTGAAGGAAAGGTTGACCCAACATAATAAAGTATAAAGTAATCAACATCCTAGTGAGGATGAGAGAGAGAAACTCATACTTTTGTGATAATCATATAACAAGCATACATTAATACTCCTAATATGTGTAGAGTATGAACTAGGGTTTGATTCTTGATAATATGATCTTAAAACCCTAAATGGTTAACAATGGGAAACCCTAACCCTAATGAACATGATATGTATGTGAAACCCTAATCGATAATAAAGGGAAACCCTAACCCAAATATTGGGCTAATGGTATTACCCTTGTATTGCATGGTGTTGAAATATATTTGATATGGTTGTTATCATGATATATTAACCATGTAGGTATCATGAGATGATGAGCATAGCTAGGTATGAGCTATGATGTTTAATGTGATACAGATTTAAATGGGCCTGGTGAGCCATTTTAAATGCTTGTGCAACATGTATCATGTATACCTTGGTCTGAGGACCTATAGGTAATAGTTACCCGATAAGTTGTAACGATGTTCAGTGATGAACTAAGGGTTTGTGTAACATCCCTGACCTGGGTTATTCTTTAACCCTAGATGTTTTGTTTAAGAAAGATAATTATATGCTTGCCCTTATCTTTTGAAAAGTAATTAAGGCTCAATAGGAACTTATGTTTCAATTTTAGTCCTTGTTGAATAATGTTGAAAACAATGTTTTGCCTGTTTTGGACTAAAGTACAAATTACCCAAGTTGAGGGGTTAACTTGCAAATGTTACATGATGAAATGGTCCTCAAGTGTTGAAGCATCAAAGGAATGAAAATGATGCAGAGGTATGGCTTGTGGAAGCTTGAGTACCAAGAAAGAGCTTATTAAGCAATGTTTGTGCATTAAAGACCTAGTTTTGGTGTAATGTGCAATTTACCCAAAACCTAGGGTTCAATATGCAAATTACCACTTCTAGAGAGTCCCTAATATTTATTGGTATAAATTAGAGACAATAAAATCAGAGGGTAGTCTCATGTGAATCTCTTTGAAGGAGAGAGAATCTTGATATTAAAATAATCAAGATTTAAGCATAATTGAAACCCTAATTCAATTTAATGCAAAAATAAATATATTAATGGAAGTACCCTTCAACAAAAAATGTGATGAATGAATTTGTATAAGTATGGACGTACTTTTTCCTTGCAATGGCACCGAAATATCTAAAGAGAGTGGAGAGCCCACTCACATTAGTAAAAGGAAAAGTAATATCCACTAATTTTTATATATTATTAATAAATTGGTAAAGGTGCTTAATTGTTTTCTTTTAATTCATGGATAATGAAGAGTATTTCAAAGGGGAGGATGATGGATTCGTTTGCAAGGAAGTGAGGTGGATAAGTGTCACCAATCTAGGGAATTAAAATATTTTTATAACACATTCTCTCTCTTGAAATTCCCTTATATACACTCCATTTTTCACCCACATGAAAGACTTTTTCAACTCTTCTTTCTTTACTTGATTTGGCCAAACACAAGGGAGCTTAGGAGAAACAGGAGGACGTACCCCAACCTGTAGTTGAGCTCCTTAATCATCTTCAACCTTGATTTCATGGTGGAAATCGAAATTCAATGCTTATTTTCTTCTTTTCACCATTCAATCTTCAACCTTAGCCATTATGTTCACTCAAAGACTTGAGGACGAGCTTTGGATAGTTGAAGGAGTTTCTTTAACCATTGAAGACATGGAGCTTGAAGCTTTGAAGCTTCTTTGAAGGTGGGTTATATAACTTGAAACCTTAAATGTTATTATTGATTTCATTTCTTCATCATATGTTGATTCCTTTATCCTTCTCAAATTTCCTTTTGATTAATTATTGAAATCATCACAAATATCACAACAAATTTCTAAGGTCTGAATCTTGAAGATGATGATGCCATCTTATCACACACCTCAACAAAGATCATGAGTAAACAGTTTGCAATTTGATGGCTAAACGAACTCAAGACCGTTTGGTGATCAAACAGTCTCCAGACTGTTTGAGGGCAAATGGTCTTGAGACCGTTTGAGGTCAAACGGTCTCAAGACCATTTGGGGTCAATTGCTGATGTAGTTGGATGATGATCCAATGGCCCTAATTGATTGATTCAGTAATGGATAATCCACAAGCTACAAACCCTAATCGTGTTGAAGTGATTGAAACCTTAATTGAATTGAATTGATGAGGTGACTCTAATCAACTTTATACCTCTCTGGAAACCTACTGGAAGCTAGAGAGGGTATGAGGGTTGGCTAAAGGCTTTGAAGTGTAGCTCCCCTTCAAATGGGGGAGGGGCTGTCTATGCTTTTTAGGATCTCACTACCGGGCACGACACATCTGCCTTTATGAGGGCAACTGAATGTACCGGCCGGGCAAGTCCTTTATGAGCCTTTTCATATACTTGGAACTTTTAGGGTTTCACTACCGGACGCGACACATCTGCCTTTGTGAGGGCAGCGGAATGTGCCGGCCGGGTGAGCCCTTTATCAGTTCTTCATATAGGTCCTTATGCGTGGCACAACTCTCATGATTTTATTCGTCTCTCTGGCTTTTATTCAAAAACTCACAGGCTTGGGTTTTGGAATGAGGATTTATTTTGGGCGGCCAAGCCTCTTTTATTTTGAAGAGAGGAAAGCTGTTCTTAAAGTTTTTTAGCATGCACTTATTTCGTTTGTGGTCCACTTACAGAACTTTTTGATTTGGAGGTTGCCTAATTTCCCTCTCATCCTCGAGATCTCAGCTTATTTCTGCCCTGATTTTGACCTGTGGAGAGTCAGATAAAGAATTGAAGAAAAAAAGTAATGGGGTCCATAGTAGGTGGAAATTGATAAATCGCCATTTGATGTCTGAGTGCTATTTACTTGTAGAGACTAACATGATTCTAGAGTTAGGTGAGGTGACTATATAGAAGAGGGTACCTTGCCCTTGTCTAATGTACCCCCCCCCTAACTTATCGCTCACTCTGTCCTCAGAGTGTCAAAGTGATAGGGTGAGAGGTAATTAGAACAAGGGCAGCAGCCAAACTAAGTCGTGGAGTCATGGGTTGCCTCCCAAGTAGCGCCTTGGTTTAACGTCACTGGCTCGACGAAACTATAAGGTTGTTATGCTGTGGGCGTAGCATCTCTGATGTCGATGGTTTGTCGATGCATTTTGTCTTCCTGAGTGTAATATCTTTTTAAACGGTGCCCGTTAACCGTTCGTTCTCCTCCGTTGTTGTCGATAATAATGGCGGCTCCAGTTGGGTAGATATGTTTTATGGTGAAGGGTCCCGACCATTTTGTTCGAAGCTTTCTGGGGAATAATTTGATCTTGGAGTTGAATAAGAGCACTTTGTCGCCAACGACGATATCTTTTCTCTTAAGATGTCCATCGTGCCACATTTTTGTTTGCTCTTTATAGATTCTGGCACTGTGATATGCTGTCATTCAGAGTTCTTCTAGCTCCTGTAGCTGGAGTTGTCTGTTCTCCCCTGCACTTTTAAGGTCGAAGTTTAGTTGCTTGATGGCCCACCAGGCTTTATGTTCCAGTTCTACTGGAAGATGACATGATTTGCCGTACACCAAACGGAACGGAGTTGTTCCAATTGGTGTTTTGTAAGCAGTACGGTATGCCCAGAGGACGTCAGGAAGTTTGGTGGACCAATCAGTGCGGTTTTTATTCACTGTTTTTTCAAGAATCGCTTTTATCTGTCTATTGGATACTTCTACCTGGCCACTAGTTTGTGGGTGGTAAGGTGTGGCGACTTTGTGATGGACTCCGTATTTTCTCAATAACGCTTCGAAACTTCGTTCCAGGAAATGGGTCCCGCCATCAGATATGACCGTTCTTGGAACTCCAAATCTCGGAAAAATAGTATCTTTGAACAATTTGACAACAGGTTTGGAATCATTGGATACGGTGGGTACAGCTTCGACCCACTTTGAGACGTAATCCACTGCGACCAAAATGTAAGAGAAGCCATATGATGAGGGGAAAGGTCCCATGTAATCTACCCCCCATACATCAAACAGCTCAATTTCCTTCCACATGGTAAGAGGCATTTCATCCCTTTTTGATATGTTGCCCGAAAATTGGCATTTGTCACAGGCTTTGACAAAATCATATGAGTCTTTTGATATGGTGGGCCAAAAGAAACCAGATTGTAGAACTTTTATGGCGGTTTTCTTGGCGCCCATGTGCCCCCCCGTGGGTCCGGAGTGGCAGTGTTCTAAGACCGAGGTTATTTCTTCTTCTGGAAGGCACCGGTGAAAAAGTCCGTCGGCACAGAGGTGAAATAAGTAGGGTTCGTCCCAATGATAACGTTTTATGTCATGAAGGAATTTCCTTTTATCCTGATATGAAGCTGACGGGTGGATGATCCCTGTGGCCAGATAATTGATGATATCAGCAAACCAAGGAAAACTATGAGTGGCCTTCATAAGCTGATCATCAGGAAGAGAATCCCTGATAGGGATTTTATCTTTTTCTTCAACCTCGATTCTGCTGAGGTGATCGGCTACAACGTTCTCCACGCCACTTTTATCTTTGATTTCTAGGTCGAATTCTTGAAGCATTAATACCCAGCGGATGAGCCTGGGTTTGGCGTCCTGTTTCTGGATCAGATGTCGGATAGCAGAATGGTCAGTGTAGACGATGACTTTAGAGCCGATCAGGTAGGAGCGGAATTTTTCGAAAGCGTAGATGATGGCCAAAAACTCTTTTTCCGTGGTGGTGTAGTTTTTCTGTGCTTCGTCTAGCGTTTTGGATGCGTAGTAGATGACATAGGGTTTCTTATCGATCCGTTGTCCTAAAACGGCCCCTATGGCATAATCACTTGCGTCGCACATGATTTCGAAGGGTTGCGACCAGTCTGGAGCCCTTAGAATAGGTGTGGAAATTAATGCTTCTTTAAGGGTAGAGAAACTTCGCATACATTCTTGGTCGAAAACGAACTCGGCATCTTTTGTCAGGAGTTGGGTCATGGGTTTAGCTATTTTCGAGAAATCTTTGATGAACCTTCTGTAAAACCCTGCATGACCTAGGAAAGCTTGAACTCCCCTTATGTCCTTCGGAGGTGACAACTTTGAGATAACATCAATCTTTGCTTTGTCGACCTCGATCCCCCTATCACTTACTCTATGTCCGAGGACGATACCTTCTGTTACCATGAAATGGCATTTTTCCCAGTTCAGGATAAGGTTCGTTTCCTCGCAACGTTGCAGGACTCGTTCAAGATTGTTTAGACAGTTATCAAAAGAATATCCATAGACAGAGAAATCATCCATAAAGACTTCCATAATAGATTCGGTTAATCCGGCGAAGATGGCAGACATGCAGCGTTGGAAAGTAGCAGGAGCGTTACATAGCCCGAACGGCATTCTTCTAAAAGCATATGTCCCAAAGGGACAAGTGAAGGTGGCTTTTTCTTGGTCCTCTGGATGTATGGGTATTTGGTAGAACCCGGAATAACCATCGAGATAACAGAAATACTTTTGGTGGGCCAAGCGCTCTAGGACTTCGTCAAGGAAGGGTAGAGGGTAGTGGTCTTTCCTTGTAGCTTTATTCAACTTCCTATAATCGATGCACATTCGCCACCCCGTTACAGTCCTAGTAGGTACGAGCTCATTTTTATCGTTGATCACTATAGTAGTGCCCCCTTTCTTTGGAACAACCTAAACTGGACTGACCCACTGAGAGTCAGAGATAGGATAGATCATGCCAGCTTTGAGTAGTTTGAGGACTTCCAAACGAACTACCTCTTTCAAGTTTGGGTTCAGTTTTCTTTGATGTTCACGAGTGGGTTTGAATTCTTCAACCATAGGAAGCTTGTGCATACACAGAGCCGGGTTTATGCCTGTGAGGTTGGTTATTTTATAACCAATGATCTTTTTGTGCCTCCTTAGTTTGTCCAGAAGTCTGACTTCTTGGTCTTCGGTAAGGGTGGAGCTGATAATAACTGGGCATAGCTCTTCCTTATCCAGGAAAACATATTTAAGCCATGTGGGTAAAGTCTTCAATTCAGGGGTTTTTGATGGTTCTGCTGCTTCAATGGTAGTGATGGCTTTAAGCTCTTCAAAAGTAGCCTTTGGTGCTTCTTCTATCTTTTCTAGGTATTGGATGCATTGCTGGACTAGTTCATTTGCAGAGAATTCAACTTATGGATTGATAAGAGCATTCTCAAGTTCGTCAATTGGCTCGGAGATTTCTAATTGCGACATTTGTTGAATTGCGTCTAAAAGAAAGACTTCTTCTTGGATGCTGGGACCTTTCATACTATCAAGGACGCGGAATTGAATTGCTTCTTTTCCGAGCCTAAGAATGATGGTTCCGGCTTCGACATCGATTAGCGCTCTGGCTGTAGCTAGGAAAGGCCTGCCGAAAATGATCGGATACCTCAAGTCTTCTTTAATATCCATGATGACAAAATCACATGGAACGTAGGCATCCTTCCCTATCCTTACTGGGATATCTTCGATGATTCCCAACGGTGCGGTTATGGTGGAGTCGGCTAGTTGAATAGTCATTGCTGTAGGCAGAAGGTCAGTGAAACCAAGGCGTTGGCACATTGAGTAGGGCATAATGGATATACTAGCCCCGAGGTCAGCCAATCCTTTCTTTGTGGATGCATTTCCAATGCAACATTGGATTCCGAAGGAACCTGGGTCCTTCTTCTTTTTGGGTAGTTTGTTCAAGATGATGTCAGAAGTGGTTTGAGCGAGCTTGACGGTCTCCTGCTCTTTGGTGATATACTTACGTGATAGCAAAGTTTTGAGATACCTTGCCCATGCTGGTACTTCGGATAGAGCGTCAAGGAGTGGGATGTCAATATAAAGTTTCTTCATTGCTTCCTTGAATTTCTGAAACCTGGCGTCCATTTTTGTTTCTTGCAGTCTGCCTGGATACATAATCCTTGGTTTGAATTGCGGGACCTTGGATTCTGCAGGTACATGCTCTTTGTTTTTGTCCTTTGTGCCTTCGGGGGATTTCTCAATCTCTTGTTGCGAAATCTCTTTCGTCATAAAAGTGGGCACATCATCATCATCTAGAGTGATCTTGATGGGTTCAGGAAGAATGCGTCCCGACCTGGTGGTGACGACATTCAGCTGTTCGTGTTTATTTTGCCCGTACTTAGAGTTTGGTTCAGGCTGCCCATCAAAAGTGCCTGCCGAAGGCTTCAACTGTGCAGCAATCTGAGCAAGCTGGGTTTCAACTGCCTTTTGTTGGGCTTGTTGGTTAGCTAGCATGGTTTGCTGAGACTGAAGCATTTGTCTTATCAAAGATAGCTCATCTTCCGATTGTGCAGTAACATTTTTCTGAGGGCTTTGTTGTTGAGACTGTTGAGTATGCAACTGCGGGTGAAGCGGGGGATGAGTGTACTGATAGTAGGCTGATTGGTTTCTAGGGTGGTTAGCCCTAGGGAAATTGTTCCTTGGGTTCCCTTGACTTTGGTTAAAATTGTTTGGAAACCCAGGAGGCAGCCTACTGTCAAATCCCCCTTGTGTCTGATGTTGCGGATTTGCAATTCCAGAAGGATTCCCATACTGGAACCCAGGATGGTTCCTTGGTTGACTGGGATTATAATAAACTTGTCCGGGAATAGTATGGATGGAGTTGACTTGCTCCTGAATCTGAACTTCATCCTAATTAGTGATGGCCTCATAGGGTTGTGGTGGTGGATGCAGATCCATCATCACATTATAGAGCATTCCGCAGGAAAGAGTCGGATGATCCGAAGCATGACAAGCCTCACAGGATCCTGTGACGGCTTTGACTTGATGAACCAGCGGGGTTTTCTTCTTATCAATTTCCCCTAGAGTTGTCTCAAGGGTTTGCTGTTTATGAGCGATTGTCTTCAAGGCCTCGGCTATTGACTTCAGTTCCATAGATTCCTCAGCTTTAAAGACTTTAAAGACGCCTTTTCCGGCTGATCGCCCCCAATTGGACTGGTTTTCAGCTCCTAAGGTAACGATCTTCCAGGCATCTTCATAGTTTTTCCTCATGAAATTTCCTCCAGACGAGGAATCTAGGAACTGTTTAATGTCATCGCTTACTCCCCGATAAAAGGTTTCAATCAATTGATTCTGTGAAATTCCATGATGAGGGCATTTGCGTAGAAGTTCCTTGAATCTTTCCCATGCCTCAGCGAGGGTTTCTCCAGGTAGCTGGGAGAAATGGTTGATCTGCCCTCTAATTTCATAGGTCAGCGAGGGTGGAAAGAACTTCTCCAAGAATTTTTCCTCTAGAGGGGCCCAAGTGGTTATAATGGGTTCTCTGTCCAATGAGTTGTACCAACTCAAGGCCCTTCCAGATAAGGTGAAATGAAACAGGTGGAGCATTATTGCGTCGAAAGCAATACCAGCTTGCGGGACCAGGCGGCATAATGCCTTAAACCGTTTCAAATGGTCCATGCAATTGTCTCCTGAACCTCCAGAGAAAGAAATTCCTTGCATAATCTGGATCCACTGGGTCCGGATCTCAAAGTTTGGGATATTGATGATCGGAGGCCGGACTGGGTGGTTGTCTTCGTAATTCTTCGGGACAGCATAGTCCCTTAGTTGCTTGTTTCATAATTCGAGATGAGCAGCCTCGGTCTCTGCTCTTATGCGGGCTTGCTCTTCTGCTCGTATCTCCGCTTGTATTTGGGCACGGGTGTCTGCAATGAGTTGTGCCCGTTGTGCGGCGATAGCAGCATTGACTCTCTCCATCACCAAAGCGGCTTGATGCTGTTCGTCAGCCATTTGACTAGCGCGTTGGCGATTGAGACGGATTCTGCGGTGGAAACTTCTCTCTACCTCGGAGTCGAACTCCGGATCAGGGGAGAATCCACGATTATGCGGTGATTGCATATACGGGTTCTACCTGAGTAAAGAAAAGAGAACACCTTTAGATAATAGAGACAATATGAAAGCTTCAAGAAGATGGCGAATTATGATTCAAAAAGAAAGGGTAAAATCCTAACCAATTAGAAAAATACTAAGTGAAATAACAACGTTCCGTTGTCCCCGGCAACGACGCCATTTTTTGATGGAGCTAGGACTTACATCGAAAGATCTTTTACTTCTCCCGATGGCAGTCCCAGGGTAATGCACCAAAAAACCCTAGAGAGGATTGATGTCTTCCCTAGGTTTACCTAGAACTGGTGCTTAGATAACAACTCCAACCCCATAAGAGTATGGAAGCCTTATCATAGTACAGATTTAGGATCGAACCCAAAAGACAACGGTCTTGTTGCAAGCAACAAGATGGAAAACGCACAACACTTCACTTAGTTACTTTACTAATTGGCACTTATATCGAAAAGTTGGATTATGATTGGTTTTAGACTAGAACATGAAAAGTAAAGGAAGCAAGTAAAACTAAGATTTAGCGAATGATGATGAGTCACTGGGGTTAAGCAGGTATTTACCACCACTACACATGAATTGTATATGTACTAAGCAAAGCAAGACTTGTAAGCTAGATACATGGATGTTACACAATACCGATGTCTTATAGGACAAGAGTAATGTATGCATCCTTCAAGGGTTAAGTAACTCTCATTCGGTACATTTCTACGTGTCAATGAAGATATGTAGTCTCCAAAGAGAGAATCTTACTCAACCTCATGAAACGTGCATCTAAAAACTAACAAGCAAACGATAATTACCAAATCGAAAAGTATCCTTGTAGACCTAGTCTCCTTTCGGATAACCTAGCTACGAGAAGTGCGGGAATGTTGCAACGCCAGCCATTCCCGATCAAATGGTCACATTACTTTACATCATTCCCCTCGCAAAGTGTGTTCCTCAACTTATCAAGGTTGCACTTCCATACGTCAACTGATTCCATTTCATAGTATGGAAGTGCAACGGATGATAGTGAGTTTACTCCACCCTTTGAGATACACTCCCAGACACCGAAACGGATGTGTGGTGGATACACACACCAGAAACCAATACTAAACCGGTATTCGAGTCTCGAGAGCGGTCGTAGACAAACCACAACAAAAGACAATAGATGCATACAAGAACATGGCCAACATTCAAGCATGTATGAAACGATTTAGTATTAAAACGAAATGATAACATCATTTTAGTACAAAGTACAAGACATGGGCAGCGGGGCTAGTCCCCGCGCCCCAGTGAATGAAACTACTCGCTCCTCATAGAGGGAGCAACAAAGGAGGAGGCAAGAAGAGATAGAAAGAACAACATCTCCACTGAGGAGAGAAGGTTGAACCCTTGGTGGAGAGAGCAACGATCTTCACCCTTCGTGGCTTGCTTGATGACGGATCTTCTCCTCTCACCTTCTTTGTTGATGAGAGAGAAGGTAGCTCAGCGATGGAACGTGGATCTCAGACCGGCAGCCTCGGGCGATGGATGGAGTTGTTCTGGTACTAGAGAGGCAGCCTCTGGACGTTTGAGATATCTCCCAGGGATGGCCCTCAGGGTCTTATTTATAGGCGTTGAGTGAGGTTCAAACGGTCTTGAGACCGTTTGGCGTCAAACGGTATTGAGACCGTTTGGCGTCAAACGGTTTGGAGACCGTTTGGGTTCAAACGGTCTTGAGACCGTTTGGGTTCAAACGGTCTTGAGACCGTTTGGCGTCAAACGGTTTTGGGACCGTTTGAACTCCATGCGGTCTTGGGACCGTTTGGCTTCATGCGGTCTCGGGACCGTTTGGCTTCATGCGGTCTCGGGACCGTTTGAACTCCATGCGGTCTTGGGACCGTTTGGCTTCATGCGGTCTCGGGACCGTTTGAACTCCATGCGGTCTTGAGACCGTTTGGCTTCATGCGGTCTCGGGACCGTTTGAACTCCATGCGGTCTTGGGACCGTTTGGCTTCATGCGGTCTCGGGACCGTTTGAACTCCATGCGGTTTTGGGACCGTTTGGCTTCATGCGGTCTCGGGACCGTTTGAACTCCATGCGGTCTTGGGACCGTTTGGCTTCATGCGGTCCTGGGACCGTTTGGATCCACTCGGCCTTGAGGCTGGTTTATTCTTTTTTTGTGCTTTTTCTGCAAGTATAAAAGGAAAAAGTTAGTTTGATGATGTATTTACAAAAAGGGATAAAATTAGGTTTATGTACAGTATAAACGTAAAAAGAGTATGGAAAACTAAAGAAAAAGACTAAGATAAACTACTAAAATAGGAGGTTATCATGAGGGAAAACGGTCTCAAGACCGTTTGAGGTCAAATGCTCTCAAGACCATTTGGGGTCAATTTCTGATGTAGTTGGATGATGATCCAATGGCCCCAATTGATTGATTCAGTAATGGATAATCCACTAGCTACAAACCCTAATCGGGTTGAAGTGATTGAAACCCTAATTGAATTGAATCGATTTTATGGTTGATTGTGCAAACGGTCTCAAGACCGTTTGAAACCAAACGGTCTCAAAACCGTTTGGAGATCAAGGGCTGTGATGATGGTTGGAGATCCAAGGGTCATAATTTGATGTACTCTCAAGGGTCTAATTGATAACTGATTTAATGAAGCAAACCCTAATTGAATTGATTGAAGAAAACCCTAGTTGATCCTCTCAGTTTCAAGGTGATTTGGACCAAACGGTCTTGAGACCGTTTGAGACCAAACGGTCTCAAACTATTTGGAGGTCCATTCAGTTTCAAGTTGAATTATCCATTCAGTTTCAATTATTAATGGATCCAATCGGTTTCAAGATATATATGATCAAACAGTTTCATGAGTTGAGTGCCTAAATGGTTTCAAAACCATTTGGTGGGCAAACAGTCTCAACCCTAGCTGCCCAAACGGTTTCAAAACTGTTTGGAGGGAAAAGGGGTCCCAAAACCGTTTGAAGGATTAAGGGGTCAAAACCGTTTGGATAATCAATGTAGTCAAAACTGTTTAAAGACCTAATGAGATGGTAGATCAACTAACCCCATGAATGTTAATGATGTATTTCAAAGATAATTACAATGGTTGTACCTTTAAGGTACTAGGGTGATTAGTACCCTTAGAGGGGTTAACACTACTACAGATCAGGCCTTTGGTGTCGGTTGGTTATGCCCTTTTAGCGATGGTTCCAAGACGACGCCTATGAGGGAGTCGCTAAAGGTTGAACTCTTCAGCGTCGATTTTAGAACCGACGCCAAAAGACTTTGCGCCACCGAAAATGCGCCAGCAGGGCAACGATAGGCGTCGATCATATATAACAAACCGATGATATAATCATTCGCGCCACAAAAAGGGCGCCATCTAGGACACAATCGGGGTCAGTTTTCTACTAATAACCGACACCATTACACCTGTCTTTGATTGTTTTCTACTAGTCACATTAGGCGGCGGTTTTTAGTAAATAATCGACGTTGTAATCCTTTGATGACGATTTTATACAAATAACTGACGCCTATTTTTTGATTTTTTTTTTCTTATCAGTTTGCCGGCATGATGTGGCTGGCCAGTAGGATGCAGAAACCTATAGTTCAATTCTGAACTGTAGGCTTATGACATCCATTGATATCAGCCAACAAACAGGCTACAAACCTACAAAATCAACAAATAATATTTTCACACATTCACACATAGGTAGATACATTCGGACATCAATTCAATTTTCACATTCACACATGTAGAAACATGTAGATACATGTAGAAACATTCAGACATGTATAAACACATGTATAAACATTCAGAAATGTAGATACATGTATAAACATTCAGACATGTAGATACATGTAGAAACGTTCAGACATGTAGAAACATTCAAATACATGAGACAATTCAGAAAACTTCATTTATAAAATATCATTCAACATCGCTATCAGCATCCCAATTATATCTTACATTCCCCACTGCTTGTATGGCTCTTGCCCATTATTCTCTTACGTCATTTATTACTTCCATTGTATATGGAGCATGTACATCTTTTAAGGGTTTACCTGTAGTGTGGTCAGTTTTAAACACCTGCAAAGAGAATGATGTATATATATAAGTAATAATATATAAATAAGATTGATATATTTCATACTATCTAATGAGACTATATATAATACCTCATGTATGGTATTGATGTCCAATGCGGCATATTTGATAATCATCTGCATAAATTGCATCACATAGTATGTGCATGCCCAGCCGTTGTCTTAAGTAGCGCACTATAAATTGAAACATACAAAATATTAAAAAATACAACTAAGCATAGTTCACATAAATAATATATACATTGGACTCGGTAACTTACTTCCACGTTCTCCCAAATTATTGGCTGGTTCTTTTTCCTGGGGACCTTTCCTCCAGCCTTTTTGAACGCATCTAAACCCCTACATGTTAATGTAACTGTAACATCCCTGACCTGGGTTATAAACTAACCCTGGGTGTTTTGCATAAATATGTAATTAAACTCTTGTGATTATCTTTTGGCATGTAATTAAGTTCCTAAGGAACATACATTTTCATTTCTGTCCCTTTTAAACAATGATTGTAGTATTGTTTGGTAATACAGGGACCTATGTGCAAATTATCCAGTTAAGGGGTTTAACTTGCAAATTTCACAAGTTAAGATGTTCCTCTGATGATGAGATATCATATGAGTGATATGATGAGGTAAGATGGATTTCCCAAGCTTGGGCATCAAGATGCAGCTTGTGGAATGATCCTTATGCTTAAAAACCCTAATTTGGATTAAAGTGCAATTTACCCAAATGTGGAGTGCAACTTATAAAGTACACCATCTAGAACATCTTTTATGACTCTTGACATCTTTTAGAGTAAAAATGATGAAAGGGACACATGAATGAGTGATCAGATAAGAAAAATGATCTTTGTGTATAAAATTCACTGAGTATGAGGATGGAGACTTGTCATATATGAACTCTAGTTAAAAATTGGTTTTCTTTACCCTTAGATCTAGATTTTTGATGAGCTTTACATAAGTTTTGATAGCTTGGGCGTGCCTTAGAAACAAGGAGGGACTTAGGTGAGAATTTCATGTTTTAGAGGTCCTTATGGTGGAAAATAGCCGGAAGTATATAAGCTTTTACCCTTGTAAACCAAGTGAACGTATCCTTTATCCTCTTCATTTCTCATCTTTCTCAAAACGGCCAAGGCAGAGCTATGGACCCCAGGGAGACGACCAACTAGTGCTAAGGTGAGTAGGAACCATCTTCAAGCTCGAATTCATGAAGGAATTCTTCTTAAAAGGTTGGTTCTATGGTTAACTTACTTAGATTATTTGTTCTAGCCGACCATCCCCATCTTTTCCTTGAAGAAACAACCTTGGATGACCTATGGAGCTCAAGACGCCATTAAAGGCTTGAAGCTTGGAAGCTTGGAGCTCTAGGAACCATGTTTGAGGTGGGTTTTATAACTCTAAACTCCTAGCTTTATTATGCATATCTTTGTTCTTACTTTTAGTGCTTAGTTCTTCTTCAACCTCCCTTCTTCCTTGCACTTTTGCAAGCAAAACGGTGGTGTAACCGACCTGAACAGAGGTTGAGGATGATGGGCGTGGATTCCTAGGTAACTTTATCAAACGACCTTGGACCCTTTTGGTCCAAACGGTTGCAACCCGTTTAAGGTCAAACAGTTTCAACCCGTTTGATCTCAAACGATCTTGCAAGATCGTTTGGATCAAAACGGTCTCAAGACCATTTGATAGGGTTGACCAAGGGATGACCGTTTTAGGGTCTATTCATAATATATTGAATTTCATTTCTACAAAGAATTATAATCTAATTCCTAACCAATTGAGAGTTGAAGGCACTTCAACACCCTAACCCTAATCAGGATGAAATTGCTGATTTCAAGAATAGATCTTGTTGAGTTTTGGGTTGAAGGACCCAAACGGGTTCAAAACCATTTGGGGGTTCATCCAAACGGTCTCACGCTCGTTTAGTGACACTCCAAGACCGTTTGGAGGTCTAGGGTTAAGGAAATTTGATGGTTTGAGGGTCCAATTTCAATAGGTTGATGAATTGATAAAAATGCTGATTTTAGACCTATTTAGGGTTCAACCCTTATCCAACCGACTTGGGTTTTGGTCAAACTTTGGGAAAATGGTCTCAAGACCGTTTGGAGGTCACCCAAATGATCTCAAGACCGTTTGGGCCAAGTTTGGGCCCAATTGGAGGTCAATTGATAGGTTCAACCTTGATTTGATTCACATTGTTGAACATTGAAGATTATCCGATTGAAGCCCTAATTGAGATAGACTTAACCCTAATTGGCTTTCAATTGAGGGTCAATTTGGTATCAAATTGCTTAAGGCTAATATTAATTGACTCAAATTGGTAAGTGGTTAACATGGATTTGGCCAATTGAAGGCTTCAACATAGGAAATCCTATTCAAACATAACCTTTGTGTCACCTTTTATGTTCATGCGGTTTGAACCCATGTAGGTCCACACTCGTTTAAGGCCAAACAGGTTCACACTCGTTTAAGCTTAAATGGGTCCACACTCGTTTAAGGTTAAATGGGTCCACACTCGTTTAGGCTCAAACGGGTTCACACCCATTTAATCTCAAACGGGTTCACACCCGTTTGAGGTCAAATGGGTTCACACCCGTTTAAGGTCAAGTTCACACCCGTTTAAGGTCAAGTGGGTCCACACTCGTTTAAGGCTCAAATAGGTTCAAGGTCGTTTGAGATTAAACGAGTTCAAGGTCGTTTAAAACCTAAATGGGTTGAAGGTTGAAGGTTAAACCCTAAACCAATTGGAGATTTTCAAGGTTGTTTATACTTAATCACTTGAAGGTGTAAATGGTTCAATGATGATCTAATCTAAACTCTAATGGTAACTTAAGACATTAAGGGACTAAGTGACTAATGAATTGACCCATGATGATGATCAATGGGTAAATTACCAAAATGCCCTTGAGGGGTTAATTCGAGTGATACCTTGTTCTAATCAAACCCTAATCACCTGATAGTGATGATTTGGTTTATGTTAATCAAGGATGACTTGACCCAATCTATCTAGAGTGGTGTAATCACCATCTACTAGTGAGAGGAGAGAGAAAGTACCATTTATGGTCAAAACTCAAGTAAAATACCTTCAATGTACTTGAATATGCAAGATTAGGTATGATCCACTTATGTGAGATCATGGAAACCCTAAATATGATAATTGGTGAATCTTAATCTTATCTGAGGGCTTTAATGATGATGTTTCTCATACATGGTGATGTTATGAGATCATTTCACCATGAGGTGAATAGTAAACCCTAATTCTAGGGTGATGACATGTAATGTGAATAGTAAACCCTAATTGGTGAAAATCAGGGAACCTAACCCTTGTAAGAGTATGCGGGTACAACTTTTGATATGCATTGCTTACTATTATCAGTTGAATTAACCATGCATGTTCTTATACATGATGATGATCATATCCAGGTAAGGATTATGATTTCATATTCATTGAAAGCATGTTATTAGCTTTATGAATAATGACATATGCGGATGCCTAGTAAGTGGCATCTTATGAGAATGACAGGCTGTGAGTACCATTAGTATCATCAAGGTCATGCTTGTCAGATGACTTGTGATGAGATGATTGAGAAATGATAATTGATGAGAGTTAGACTTGATACATTTAGTATTCTACTTTCATAGCTGCTGTTCAAATGATTAATGTTTGAGAACATGTATGATGTTAAAAGAATACTAAAATGTACCTAACTAATCAAGTATAATCATACCATGTAGAGCCCTGATCATAGATCCATCATTTTCGGGAGTTAAATGATGGTGAAATAGGTTTTCCTAAGGGAACTCCTGGATCACATACTTTTGAGTATGTGGGGGAATATGGATGTGAATACCCTTACATCCTAGTGTAGGAATTGATGTAGATGTATCTTAATCTATCAATCCTTCACTATGTGTTTATGCCGGGGTGATGTAACACTAATCTCCCGAGGAAATCTTTTGTACCGCATCAATGAGAGATAAACAAGAAATCTTTCGATGGCGAAGAGAGTACAAAATTCCACTGTGACTCTAATAGTGAAGTACCAGAATACCCTGGTAAGCTATAGTAGTAGAGACACTAGATGTCCTGCATGTTGATCCTCATACTGACTGAGGAAGATGAGGTCATAAGAATCCGACTCTTTTGATGACCTATGTATGATACCAGTGCGACTTAATAGTGATCAGTTGGAGTATGAACGGTATACCTCATCTCCGCATGGCATAATAATGTTTGTAAAACATAATTAACCGCGTAGCATATCTGCTTAGGTTGAACTATGAGATACAATGATTGATGGTTACACTGCTTAGTATATATGTTCTTCATATTCCTTAAATGTTGTTGTTCTACTTGATAACAATCTACTGTTGTTTACCTTAAAGCTTTATTGCTTATGTTGATCTGTAATTGCTATAATAAAGCTTCTGGCGGAGAGTTATAACTCTCGTTGGGATAATTATTTAAAATTGTCTCACCCTGTAGATTTCAACTTTTTAGGTGGTCGTCGAGGATGAAGGAACCAGTCTACAGGTGATCAGAATCAGCAACAACAGCACCAGGAGCAGCAGTGAATCTCAGGTGGAGATACTGACCGCTAAGTCATGTAGTTAGAAAGTCTTATGTCGTCTCTGTACTCTCACGCCCTTGGAGTCTTTTGGTCTAAGATTTTGGGTTTTAAATCTTGAGATTTTGTATCTGGCTGTGTATAATCACTCATGAAGTGATCTAACATAGATGTAATCTGTTTACCATGTTTCTTATAAAAGGAGTTTCATGATTTTAGGATCTTGTCTCAAAAAGTTTTAATTTCCAATGATTTTCGTATTCCGCTGTTAATCGAATCGCTTCCGCTATGTTTATCTTATGTTTTGGAGACCAGAGCCCACAGTAACACAGTAAATTGCATAATTAAATGGTAATGTAATAACAGATGTTAACAGATATAAAAATGAAATATTTCTCACCAGAATAATGGCATTCTCATTACATGTCCAATTTTAGTATTCAATGTACTCCCCGCAGGATCTAGATAATAGATAGTGAACGTCCCGGGGAGAATAACTAGTAACTCCCAATGCCTACCGCTAGAGGTAAAAAAGTTAAAAATTAATAACTTAAAATCCACAATAAAAATATATTTTTCTTAAGTCCAAATTATAAGTAAAAAAAACTTACTTCACATTGAATGGTGCTATTATTATTGTCTTCTTTTTTTGATCGAAAATTATAAAAGCATCAGAACAAGTATTGTTGAAGGCTATCAGGGTCTTTAGCTACTAGAAAAATCAATGATGGAATAAAAAATCCCACATGGTCAAATGCAAATTGTTTACATTGATTTTCGACTAAGTAGCTGCAAAACATGTATTACGTATGCATGAATATATAAGAAACCAGATCGCCGGATCTTACACAAGTTATATGGATATATAAACAAGATCTCACCTTATGCATGTCTCTAACATTGATGTATTCAGCCAATCATATATAAACTTCTCAATAATATCTTGTATAAATAGAGAGCTTTCGTATGATTGACCTGCATAATTCGCTTATAAAGAAACAACTATAGGGCAATGTATATTATGTGCGCGTAGCCATACTGCCATTCCCCTACAAGCAGGACCTAACGGGAATGCTGGGTCAGTTGGAACCCAACTTGATAATGCAGGAAGTGGAGGTGGAGGCCTAGATGCTCCGGGTGTCTTCTTTTTAACCTGTATATATAATTTCAGATCAATTGACCTCATATATACACATTAACAATTTAACATAATGTAAATTTATGTTACAATTTCAGTAGTGTAGATGACATCTACTTTGGGCCACAATATCACCCCACCTTCTTCCTCAATAAGTGTATCAATATCCGGGTGGGCATATGGCAATGTTGCTTCCCTCCAATCGGGGAATACACGTATCGGGCTCACACAAACGGAGCCCTATGGCATTGGAGTCTCGTGAAACATTTCCCCAGGAAGGGACGGGTAAGCCTGCGCCTCTGCAACAATATATTCTTGCATTCTTAAGCGGCATGGCTTCAACGCCTACAAATTTACGTAAAGAATGTTATACATATATACATATCATCTTGAAAACATATCATCTTGAAAAAACTAGCTACAATGTCATAAACAATACTTACAACAGACGTGTTAGGTGGTGGGTCTATAGGATTACTCTCAACATGTGCATCAGGAGAAGAGTGGGTCGCCATAGACTGATTGGAAGCCTGAGATGCCTGCCACTGCAAAATTTCTTCCTTGACCTTCTTAGTAACTATATCCTCGACTCTCTTATTCTCCTATACATGGATAAAAGAAACATTAGCTTCTTATTATTGAATTCCCTTTTCCAGTAACATTCTAAAAAAAATAGGTTACCTCTTCTTGTGAAAGTCCCACTCTGGGTTTGCGCTGGGATGGCCCAAAGAACATTTTGATTCCCACACCAGCCCCTGCACCCCTAACACGTCCAGGATGCTCTGGGTTACCCAGAGCAACTGTCAATTCATCCCTTGTGCCCTGAGGGATGAACGTTCCCTGTTTCCTCTGCTCGTGCAACTCCCTCTAATCACCATCAACAGAAATTGGTAAGTTAACACCACAAATAATCAATATTTGAACGATTGCTCTAAGAGTTGTATTTTACCATTTTTGCAGCCGCCTCAGCAGTTACGGGCTTCTTTATTTCACCCTTCTTGCCCAGCTATCCAGACATCATGGCGAGGCATGGGCGTGACACATGTAGTATAGGACTCCTGAGTAGCAGCAGACTCCGCATGTAGTCTTTGGCGAACGCTTGCATAGCCCTTTGGACCCATTGTGTAGTCATTCACATTCAGTGCACGCCTTGCTCTTTGCGCCTCACTGATAGCCTAGTTAGTATGCACATTGATTTGGTTAGTAACTCTAAAGGTTAATCTTGAATAGGTGAATATTAATTAAATTGGGAGTGACGCTTAATACCTTGAATTCTTCAGATTTTCTTGAAGCAACAAATGTGTCCCAATCTGCTTTGTCCAAGAAGTTCCACTGTTCAAGGGCTGACTTCTTCTTCTTATCACCATCTTTTATGTATTCTCTGTTGAGATTTGTCCTATAGTTCCTTAGCATCTTTCCAGCGCGTTGCATCACACTTTTACGATGCAGCTTCTCATCCAATGTAAACAGATTCTGTAAAATAGAATTACTATTAACTAGTATCCAAAAATAAAATTGCAAATAATTGAATTTGTAATGTAAAAAATAGAATTGCAAATAATAATAACTCACGTATAAATACTTCCATATCATGTCTTTCTTCGCCTGAGGAACTTTATGCCGATTATCATACTTAACACCACAATGGCTTCGAGTGACAACCCCAAGATAGTTTACAAAATTATTGCGGTTCACTCCAATTGCATTTCCTCCATTATCAAACTCCATAGCCAATCTGGATCCACTACCCCTTAGCGTTGTTAACTTCTTCAGTATAGTGATGCCCCTTTTCTTGTTAAGTTTTTGTTGATGCGTATCAAGTTCCTCCAGTGCTTCAGTGGGTACATGTGCATCATCAACCTAAAATTTGACAAAAATAAACACACTAAATTAGCCCAATATAGAAATATAGGATATATGACAAAACTAGAAGATAATGAATTTATAGAAATACAGGATATATTTATAGAACTTACATTGGTATCCTCGTCATGCTCATCATGGACATCATGCTCATCATGGACTTCATGCTCATCATGTACATCATGCTCATCATGGTCAACCATCTGAAAATGTCATTAAAAAGGCAAACATTTAGCATTTGTATTAACTAGATGATAATGAAACATCAAATCTGAAAATGATATTGATATTAAAAAAGCAAACATTTAGCATTTTATATAGTTCACATATAAAAATGAAACACTAAAAAATGAAACATATAAAAAATATAAACATGCATTCCTCTAAAATTGCGATCTTTTATCAATTAACAATCCTTCATTGTGATCTTCGCGCACATATAAGTCATCATTAGCTTCAATATTTTGTGGAGTTGGCAACCCAACTGAGAATAGACTGGAGTCATCATACTTATCATAGTACTCTTCTTCATCTATAGGATCTTCAATGAACTGTCTTTTACCATGAAGAACAACCGACCATTTATCATTTGCAGGATCATCGATATAAAATACTTGTTTCACCTGTGATGCCAATATGAATGGTTCACCCTTCTCGCCAATATTTTCAAATTCACTAAAGTGAAACCCAATTCATCTACTATAACTCCTTTGGTGTTATCAACCCAATTACATTTAGAGAGCGGAATTCTGAAATCTATGTAGTCAAACTCCCATATGTCTTCAATGACACCGTAATATGACATTTTAGCTTCATGTGGACTCTTATCCTTTGCACTTACAAAATACATAGTCGACGCTTGAAGGGTGACCCCACTATTTTGGATGACACTCTTATCATCTTGGCGCTTTGTGTAATATGTGAACCCATTAATGTCAAACCCTTCATAAGACATAACATTTGATTTTGGTTTAAAGGTGAGGCATTTGATAGTTTCCGTAATATCATCTGGTGTTTGAGATAGTTGATGTAAGACTTTATCTTCAAACCACTTAGTAAAAGTCTTGTTATGCTCTCTAGCAAGCCACATTGAACTTACTCGAGGATGTTGTCTCTTGATGAAATTGGTATGTTCCTCGATATAAACACTCACTTCGTCCATGTTGTGTAAAATATACAAGTGACCTTGTTCCAACTGCTCACAGCTGATTACTTTCACCCGTGATCCCAAAATTCCTTTACCCTCCTCAATATTCTTGTCATTAACAGGAGTGTCATTACCACTCAGAAAGTCATTGCAAAAATCCATAACCTCTCTCGCCACATAACTTTCAATAATACTCCCTTCAGGCCGATAACGGTTTCGAACATCACCTTTAAAAATGCTCATGTATCGTTCAAAGAGATACATTCAATGCAAGAAAACTGGTCCCAACATTTTCACTTTCCTAATCAAGTGGACAACAAGATGTACCATGATATCACAGAACAAAGGAGGGAAATACATCTCAAGCTGACATAGGGTAACAACCACTTCTCTTTGCAAATTATCGAGAGTATCAGGGTCAATAACTTTGCTACCCATACTGTTGAAAAAGAAACAAAGTCTGGTGATTGCAAACCTTAAATGCTTCGGCAATATAGATCGAATTGCCATGGGCAATATTTGTTGCATTAGAGTGTGACAATCATGAGATTTAAGACATATCAACTTCAGATCTTTCATTGATACCAATCTACAGATGTTGGATGAGTAACCATATGGCACCTTAACATTTACTAAGCATTCACAAAAAGCTTTCTTCTCCTTTCTAGACAACGTGTAACAAGAGGGAGGTAAGTATGTTCTTTTATTACCTATTTCACGTAATTCTGTTAATTCTGACCTTATTCCCATTTCACGTAGGTCCAGTCTGGATTTTATCCCATCTTTAGTCTTACCCGGTATATTCAACAGAGTACCAATGACGTTATCACAGACATTTTTCTCAACGTGCATTACATCGATACAATGCCTGACTGTCAAAGAACTCCAATAAGGAAGATCCCAAAATATTGACTTCTTCTTGAATGAAGAATTGTCACTCCGTGTAGCCATACTACATTGTGATGTCTTACCAAATTCATTGACAATGTCTTTTACTCTTTCATAAACAACATCCCCTGGTATAGGTTTAGGTGCACTTCATTCATCATTCCATCCATTGAATGCTTTACGCATCCTATGATACGGATGGAATTTTGAAAGAAACCTTCGATGACCAAGATATACAGTCTTGCCGCCATGTTTTAGTCTTATTGAATCAGTGTTCTCTTCACATATAGGACACACTTTAGCTCCTTTGACACTATATCCAGACAAATTCATGTATGCTGGAAAGTCATTAATAGTGCAAAACAACATAGCGTGCAAACAAAATGTCTCTCTTCCTGAAGCATCATAGTTCATCACACCTTCACCCCAAAGTTTCTTTAAGTCATCAAGCAGAGGTTCAAGCCAAGGGATGAAATAGGAAATGATACTCTGAATCATATAACTATAATGAAATATACGATCAACCAACATTTATTGAATTTGAAAAAGAGTCAGAAGAAATGGTTTGATCCTCTTATTTCTCGAACCGAGAGATCCATGAATCGGGATCCTGATGCATATAGATACAAATGGTCTAATGGGAGCAAGAATTTACGGTGGATATGTAAAGAGGCGAGATCACCTCCTTACTAAAATTTAAAGGAAATACATCATCCACGAGTTTTTAACAAAAATTTAGACTTCTGAGGATGATTGCATAATAATCCAATTAAATAAGCATGATTCCAGATACATATTAAAATGTCAATAGCAGCGGAAAGAAAAGAAATTACAAGCCTCCTATTGGCTTTATTGCTTATTACATCATTGTTTTCTTAAAAGAAAAGGTAAGAATGAACAGAGGATCTAACTATAGCAACCTAGGCATCCTTCTCCTCAAGCAAACGAACACAGCAAGGAATCTTTCTTTATGTCCTTTCTTCTCCTTGAAAAGCTCCAACACCTGGGTGGTTGGGAAGGCACCCAGCAAGAGGGAAAACACAGAAAAAAGTATGTGTTACTCTACTAATCTATCCAAGGCAAAGAAAAGATTTAACAAGTAAACTAGACAAGTATTTGGTGTAAGAGGATATCAAAGAGTATGAGGTTTTCATTAAAGAACTTGCCATTAACAAAGTTAATAAAGGATTTTAGCATGCTTATTAATATGTCTATCTAACTAAGTAGGGTTGAGGCACCTACCGAACCTCTAACCTTAGGTGAGGGAAGAATTATAAACATTTCCAAGTCACCTACAAATTTTTAATGGGGAGAATAATAAACATTCCCCTAGGGCGATTTTATACATGCCCTCTATGGGTGGTTGTACATAAGTACCACTACTTAAAATTTAAATAGAACATTTAATTTCATGCTAAGAGATTTATGGCAAGAATAAGCAAAATATATTCAACATGGCAATGGGGCATAAATACCCAAACAAGAGAGTACTATAACTGATATTGAGGCAAATAAGACAATTTAGGTTTCAAAGATATTCAATGGTTTGGATCAATTAAACCTCATAAGAAAAATCTAGGTATTGGATTAAGAATTCCCAACTGATAGGTAGATGTACAATGTGACTACTAAACTAAACACATACACATACTAAGCACATACCTTTGCCACAGATGTCCTAATATCCCTTTTCAGATCTTCTCACGAACTAAAGATCCAAACTTCCTAATATATCATTTAATTCATTTATTAGAATTGCATGTATTCACTTAAAAGATTAGAAACCCTAATTTACTAACTTTTTGTAAAAACCTTCGATTCAGACCTTAAAAACATCATAATCGACTTAGTTAGGTTCTCCTGATCAAAATAACATATAATATTGTATACTTTGGAAATATAGATTTTTAGGGTTAATTTTAGGGATTTTAAATTAATTAATTTGATATTAAAAACACTTTTTCGCAAAACTCGAAATCAAATTTCAAAAGTATTTTTATTGGATAGATCTCGCTTTCCTGATTTCAAAACACTATTTATTTTTAAATTTTGACCAACAGATTAATTAATAAAAATTGTTTAGCCTCGACCAATCACAGCCTGCCACGTAGGCAAGGCTGGTGAGGCCGGGCGGTGATGGGCGACAGAAAGCGGCGAGCCGCGCCACGCGATCGCTCGCGATTGCTCGCGATCGGCCGAGCGGTGGAGGCCGACGGACCGCGAAAAGACGAAAATACCGCGCGAGAAAAATCGAAAGAAAAAGGCGGCGAAGGGCAAAATCGTAAAAAGCCAGTCGTCTTCAACCTCCGTTCGCCCGATCGACGAAAACGTGGGCAAAGCCCCGATTTTGGGCAAATCCAAGATACTCAACCAAATCTTGCGTTTAGATACTCAAAAGAATGAGAACGAGAAGACGAAGAGGATGGTACCTTCAATTTGGACCAAAGTGGCCGGAGCAGAGAGGGAAGAGCGCCGCAAGGGGAGAACTAGCGGCGGCTTGTTGGAGGTCCAAACTTCGACGAAACTCCGAATTAGAAGCACGAACAGGTTGCTAAGGTGGTTACGTTTGCGAGGGTGTAGATATTTATAGGCAAGGAACCCTAAACTAGGATGTGGGTAGGAGCAAGGAAAGAAGGTCGGCGGCCAACTTGGGCGTTTCCCAAATACGCAATAAAACTCGTAAAAGTTGGGATAATCCGGTGCAAAATCTCGCAAGGAAACTAATGCAACAAAAATCAATGGAAAACGTTGAGTAAATCTCGAGATATTGCGATTTTAAGAAAATGAAAAATCCAAGCCTGTTGCCTAATCCGACTCAAGGTAGGAGATGACCGCGCACCGTTGGATCAATGGACGCGGGTCCATCGAGCAACCTGGGCCGTTCGATCGCGCATTAGGTGAGGGAAACATCCCTGAGCAAAAGTCAATTAAAACCTTTATATTTTAAATGTTTTTCTCTTTCTTATTTTGGAGACTCAAACGTTGCCCAAAAATATTGAAAATTCATATTCTGACTTATTTCGACGCGTAGAATCCGAATATGAAGTTAGTTTTTCATTTTGAGAAAGTTTATTAGGTGAATTAATTAATATGTCTTTTTCTCTTTCCTCCTCAAAAGGAGTGATAACATTATCTAAAATTAATGTAACTTCACCCTCAAGTCTTCTTAATGGTTTGGAACACGATTTTGCAATTATCTTCTCAATATGACATTATCTTTTTATTTATTAAATAAATTAGAACTTTCTACACTCTTTCTCTCTCCTATTTTCCTATTTATTTATATATCATCCAAATTAGTTGCAAATTTGCACAGAGGCTTATTTTTATGTCTAGAATACGAATTTGAAGTTTTTTCCCTGATTTGAGAACATTAAATATTTTATTTCTTTTTATTGGCTTATTTCCTATTTTCCTTTGATAATATTATTAATATTTTTATTTTAACTAATTCTTGACCCTTAAATTATTCTTTCCTCAAGGAAACGAATTAGACTATCAAATTATCATGATGGTTTCAAATTATCTTGTTTGTTACAAAATCTTTGTAATTATCTTCTTTACTCATATTTTCTCATATTTCTTTTACTTATTATATTTATCTTCTTTCTTTTATAAAATTCGGATTTCCTCCTTGTTTCTTACATTCTAGGAAACACTAGAAGATTCTAGGACGAATTATTTTATCTCCTTTTTATTTCTTAAAGTGAAATTGCATATTAAACTCCTTGTCTAAATCTAACTGAGTCATTTGTACATGAAACCTTGAAATGGGATTATATGGGAAATACTTAACCAATATCTACTAATTTTCTTATAAATCAAGACCAAGGACAAAAGGAACGAAAATGAAGATTAAAGCTTATAGAAAAGAGTACAAAGAGGTACAAAGAGTTTTCAGTATGTTACAGCACTCCACCCCTTAAAAAGGATTTCGTCCCCGAAATCTCATACAAAGAGGGAAGGGTGAGTACGTAACATCTCATCTCTCAACTCCCAGGTGGTTTCTTCTAAACCATGGTATCTCCACAAAACCTTCACTAACTCTATCTCCTTGTTCTTCAACCGCTTTACTCGGGAGTCAAGAATCTTCACAGGTAGCTCTTCATATGTCAGGTTCTCATTAATCTCCACAGGTTCAATGGAGAGCACATGAGACGGATCCTTAACATACTTCCTCAGCACAGAAACATGGAACACATTGTGAATCTTGTCATAAGCAGGAGGCAAAGCTAGGCGATATGCACAATCTCCCACTTTATCTAAGATCTCAAACGGTCCAACATAACGAGGACTCAACTTGCCTTTTACTTTAGATCTTGCAATAGAACGTATAGGCTTGATCTTCAGAAAAGCATAGTCACCCACTAAAAAACTTATATCAGACCTCTTCTTATCAGCATACATCTTTTGTCGGTCTTGAGCAGCTTTCATCCGTTTCTTTATCAACTGTATCTTCTCAAGCATCATCTGCATGTCATCAGTCTTCACCAGGGAATGCTCACCAACATCATCCCAGTGCAAAGGTGAACGACAAGGTCTACCATAGAGAGCTTCAAAAGGTGGCATACCAATACTAGCTTGGTAGCTATTGTTGTAAGCAAACTCTGCTAATGGTAAATACCGATCCCAAGCACCACCCCAATCCATCACACAGGCACGAAGCAAGTCCTCCAGAATCTGAACTGTTCTCTCGGACTGACCATCAGTTTGCGGATGGTAAGCAGTGCTGAAACGCAGATCAGTACCCATCTCTTCCTGAATCTGACCCCACAAACGAGAAGTAAATTTCGGGTCTCGATCAGAAACTATCACAGCAGGGACACCATGCAGACGAACTATCCATTCCACATACAACTGAGCCATCTCAGCAACTTTATGTGTGGTTTTGAAAGGCAAGAAATGAGCAGATTTAGTAAGCCGATCAATCACCACCCAAACGGCATCATAACCTCTCTTGGACTTGGGGAAACCAGTAACAAAGTCCATTGTGATCTTCTCCCATTTCCATTCTGGAATCTCAAGAGGATGAAGAAGACCACCAGGTCGTTGATGTTCAATCTTGACTTGCTGACATGTCAAGCATCTTGCCACAAACAGAGCTATATCATTCTTCATATTCTTCCACCAGAAACTTCGCTGTAGGTCCTTGTACATCTTGGTTGTGCCAGGGTGAATAGTGTACTTGGAACCATGAGCTTCACTCAGAACCTTCTGTCTTAATTCACCAACATCGGGTATCCACAACCTTTGTCTAAAGCAGATAGCACCATCCACTCCGACAGAGAAGTCAGATTGCGGTTTCTCAGCTAAAGCTTTCAACTCTTCCAGCTCGGAACTCTCCAACTGTGCAGACAAAACTTCTGAGATCCAGGTTGGTGTAACAGACAAACTGGCCATATGAACACACAACCTATCTTCATCTACTGAAGCAACAGGTTGAGGCCTCCAACTGGCAACAAGTTCGAGGTTTTCCCACACAGAACATCTCAGAGCAGCACATACAACATCCTTCTTGCGACTTAAAGCATCAGCTACAACATTTGCTTTACCAGGATGATAGGTAATGGTGAAATTGTAATCTTTAAGATATTCCATCCACCTACGTTGTCGCAAGTTTAGATCCTTCTGAGTCAACAAATACCTCAGACTCTTGTGATCAGAAAAGACTTCAAACTTTTCTCCGTAGAGGTAGTGTCGCCAGATCTTCAAAGCATGAACTATGGCAGCCAGCTCAAGATCATGCGTAGGCCAATTAGCTTCATTAGGTTTCAATTGTCGAGAAGCATAGGCGATCACTTTTCCGTCTTGCATAAGAACACACCCTAAGCCTTGTCGGGATGCATCAGTGTAGATGACATAAGGTATACCCTCAATAGGCAAAGCAAGCACTGGAGCAGAAGTCAGACTCATCTTCAACTTCTGAAAACTATCCTCACATTCAGGGGTCCATGTGAACTTGACTTCCTTCCGAGTCAGCTTAGTCAATGGTAAAGCCAACTCAGAAAACCCTTTGATAAACTTCCGATAGTAACCAGCTAGACCAAGGAAACTACGGATTTCAGACGGGTTTCTCGGAGCACTCCACTTGGTCACAGCTTCCACCTTTGCAGGATCAACAGATATGTGGCCGGCAGAAATCACATGACCAAGAAACATCACTTCCTTCAACCAGAACTCACATTTCGAGAATTTTGCATATAATTGATTTTCTCGCAATGTGTTGAGTACAATCCGCAAGTGTTCGCAATGTTGTTCCAACGTCTCGGAATAAACCAGAACGTCATCAATAAACACCACCACAAACTTGTCGAGGTATGGGCGGAATACTCGGTTCATCAAGTCCATAAACGCAGTAGGGGCATTTGTCAAACCAAAAGGCATGACCAAGAATTCATAATGCCCATAACGAGTTCTGAACGCTGTCTTCGGAACATCATCATCCTTCACCCGCATCTGGTAGTAGCCACTTCTCAAATCCATCTTGGAGAACACTGTGGCTGACTTCAGCTGATCGAATAAGTCATCGATGCGTGGCAACGGATAACGATTCTTCACTGTCACCTGGTTGAGCATGCGGTAGTCCATACACATCCGCATCGAGCCATCTTTCTTCTTCATGAACAGGACAGGGGCTCCCCAAGGAGAAACACTGGGGCGAATGAAACCCATGTCAAGAAGCTCTTCAAGCTGCTTCTTCAACTCCGCCAGTTCAGCAGGTGCCAAACGGTAAGGTGGTTTCGATATTGGTGAAGTTCTAGGTACGAGCTCGATGGAGAATTCCACCTCGCGATTTGGTGGCAACCCGGGCAACTCCTCAGGAAAGACATCTGGGAAGTCCTTTACCACATCAACATGGTCCAGGGCAGGAGGTGTAGCTTCGAGAACTACGGAAGCTAGGAAGGCTCTACACCCATGAGAGATGAGCTTCTCAGCTTTGATGGCAGAGATGACGAACTGTCGCTCTCCTCACTTCTTGCCCTTGACACACACTCTTCCTTCATCAGGGTGGAAAAGGCTAACCTTGGATTCCTCACAGAACAGAACAGCTTTAAACTTCTTCAACCAATCCATACCAAGGATGATGTCAAAGACAGTCATATCAAGCAAGACAAAAACGGTGGGAAACATTATCCCGGATATACAGAGGTTCAGGGTAGGAGTTTGGAGATACGAAGAGCAGATTTTTCCACTAGGAGTTTTTACATCTAACACATGATCCATGAACTCAGATTCAATTTCAAGCATAGAGGCAAACTGGCTAGATATAAAGGTATTGGAGGAACCAGAGTCAAAAAGAGCTTTTAAAGGATGCAAATTGAGGTGTAGTGTACCTTCAATTACTTCGTTACCATCACCATCTTCTTCAGCATTGAGAGCAAACACTCTCCCATTCCGCCTCTCAGCTGGCGGGCGTCTCGGATTCTGGTTGTTGTTGTTATTTCGCGGTGGAGGATTCTGTCTCGGCTGTTGTGGTTGCTGAGCAGGATTCTGCCCTTGCTGGAAATGAGGGCAGTTAGGTCGGATGTGCCCAACTTGGCCGCACTCATGGCAGGTTGGGGGAGGACGATTGCCAACTCGAGCAGGTGCGTTGTTTGCGGGGCATCTACCAGGAGGATGGTGGCGGTTACACCTGTTGCAGCGATCTCGACCACGGTTCTCGTGCTGGTTCGGGTTCTTCCTTTTATTGTTGTTGAAGCTACTAGAGGACTGGAATCCCGGATATGACTCGATGGCGAGAGCTTTATCCACCATCTGCTGAAACGAGAGGGGTAGCTGTGGAACAAGGCTTCGTCCAACATGATAGTTCAGTCCTTCCAAGAACAGGGTTGCTCTCCTATCAGCTCCAAGATCAGTGGCGTAACGCTCCAGCAACAGAAACTTCTGAACGTAATCGGCCACACTCATGCCTCCTTGCTTGAGACTGTAGAACTCAGCCTCCTTCTTCCTCAGGAACGCGGGGCAGATGTACTTCTCTCTGAACAGCTTCAAGAACTGAGACCACTCCATGGAAGAAGTGTCTCGGGTTCGAGCAACTCCATTCCACCAGACTCGTGCTGGTCCATCCAGCACATATGTTGCAAACCGAACCTTCTGGTGAGGAGGGCAAGCCATACCCTCGAAGGTCCGATCCAGAGCCAGCACCCAGTCATCAGCTTTGTCCACCATGTTAGGCTCACTTTCACCCTTGAAGTAGGGTGGCTGCATCTTGATGAAATCGGTGAGGGTGAACTCCCTCGGCTTGGAAGCAACAGCAGCTATGGTGTTGAGTTGTCCCATCATGGTGGAGGACAACAGTTGTCGCAGCATCGCCAGTTCTTGCTCAGGTGTGAAAGCAGGAACACCAGAGTTCGATTGGTTCACAGCAGGTGTTGCCGGAGTGTCAAGGTTGTCGGTGTTGGACTCCTGATTCATGTTGTCAAACAGGTCACCTCTCCTGAAATTAGGATTAACTTATTTAATATTTTCAGGAGTAAAGGGGCATAGATGAGAGGGAAAAGAAATAGAGATGAGAAAAGGATAACTAGAATGCTATTGCCTAGAAGCATACTATTTCGGGCAGTTCGTATCAGCGCAGGCCAGGCCGGATCATATGGGCACAGGAGTCCCCGTATGCCAAGCTAGTGGGTCGGAGGAAAATCTTGCCAGCCCCCATGCCCTGATCCTTTCTAGACACCCTTGCCTCAACTGCATGCCCTAATAGTTGCCCAAAGGCTCTGATACCATGCTGTAAAGAGGCGAGATCACCTCCTTACTAAAATTTAAAGGAAATACATCATCCACGAGTTTTTAACAAAAATTTAGACTTCTGAGGATGATTGCATAATAATCCAATTAAATAAGCATGATTCCAGATACATATTAAAATGTCAATAGCAGCTGAAAGAAAAGAAATTACAAGTCTCCTATTGGCTTTATTGCTTATTACATCATTGTTTTCTTAAAAGAAAAGGTAAGAATGAACAGAGGATCTAACTATAGCAACCTAGGCATCCTTCTCCTCAAGCAAACGAACACAGCAAGGAATCTTTCTTTATGTCCTTTCTTCTCCTTGAAAAGCTCCAACACCTGGGTGGTTGGGAAGGCACCCAGCAAGAGGGAAAACACAGAAAAAAGTATGTGTTACTCTACTAATCTATCCAAGGCAAAGAAAAGATTTAACAAGTAAACTAGACAAGTATTTGGTGTAAGAGGATATCAAAGAGTATGAGGTTTTCATTAAAGAACTTGCCATTAACAAAGTTAATAAAGGATTTTAGCATGCTTATTAATATGTCTATCTAACTAAGTAGGGTTGAGGCACCTACCGAACCTCTAACCTTAGGTGAGGGAAGAATTATAAACATTTCCAAGTCACCTACAAATTTTTAATGGGGAGAATAATAAACATTCCCCTAGGGCGATTTTATACATGCCCTCTATGGGTGGTTGTACATAAGTACCACTACTTAAAATTTAAATAGAACATTTAATTTCATGCTAAGAGATTTATGGCAAGAATAAGCAAAATATATTCAACATGGCAATGGGGCATAAATACCCAAACAAGAGAGTACTATAACTGATATTGAGGCAAATAAGACAATTTAGGTTTCAAAGATATTCAATGGTTTGGATCAATTAAACCTCATAAGAAAAATCTAGGTATTGGATTAAGAATTCCCAACTGATAGGTAGATGTACAATGTGACTACTAAACTAAACACATACACATACTAAGCACATACCTTTGCCACAGATGTCCTAATATCCCTTTTCAGATCTTCTCACGAACTAAAGATCCAAACTTCCTAATATATCATTTAATTCATTTATTAGAATTGCATGTATTCACTTAAAAGATTAGAAACCCTAATTTACTAACTTTTTGTAAAAACCTTCGATTCAGACCTTAAAAACATCATAATCGACTTAGTTAGGTTCTCCTGATCAAAATAACATATAATATTGTATACTTTGGAAATATAGATTTTTAGGGTTAATTTTAGGGATTTTAAATTAATTAATTTGATATTAAAAACACTTTTTCGCAAAACTCGAAATCAAATTTCAAAAGTATTTTTATTGGATAGATCTCGCTTTCCTGATTTCAAAACACTATTTATTTTTAAATTTTGACCAACAGATTAATTAATAAAAATTGTTTAGCCTCGACCAATCACAGCCTGCCACGTAGGCAAGGCTGGTGAGGCCGGGCGGTGATGGGCGACAGAAAGCGGCGAGCCGCGCCACGCGATCGCTCGCGATTGCTCGCGATCGGCCGAGCGGTGGAGGCCGACGGACCGCGAAAAGACGAAAATACCGCGCGAGAAAAATCGAAAGAAAAAGGCGGCGAAGGGCAAAATCGTAAAAAGCCAGTCGTCTTCAACCTCCGTTCGCCCGATCGACGAAAACGTGGGCAAAGCCCCGATTTTGGGCAAATCCAAGATACTCAACCAAATCTTGCGTTTAGATACTCAAAAGAATGAGAACGAGAAGACGAAGAGGATGGTACCTTCAATTTGGACCAAAGTGGCCGGAGCAGAGAGGGAAGAGCGCCGCAAGGGGAGAACTAGCGGCGGCTTGTTGGAGGTCCAAACTTCGACGAAACTCCGAATTAGAAGCACGAACAGGTTGCTAAGGTGGTTACGTTTGCGAGGGTGTAGATATTTATAGGCAAGGAACCCTAAACTAGGATGTGGGTAGGAGCAAGGAAAGAAGGTCGGCGGCCAACTTGGGCGTTTCCCAAATACGCAATAAAACTCGTAAAAGTTGGGATAATCCGGTGCAAAATCTCGCAAGGAAACTAATGCAACAAAAATCAATGGAAAACGTTGAGTAAATCTCGAGATATTGCGATTTTAAGAAAATGAAAAATCCAAGCCTGTTGCCTAATCCGACTCAAGGTAGGAGATGACCGCGCACCGTTGGATCAATGGACGCGGGTCCATCGAGCAACCTGGGCCGTTCGATCGCGCATTAGGTGAGGGAAACATCCCTGAGCAAAAGTCAATTAAAACCTTTATATTTTAAATGTTTTTCTCTTTCTTATTTTGGAGACTCAAACGTTGCCCAAAAATATTGAAAATTCATATTCTGACTTATTTCGACGCGTAGAATCCGAATATGAAGTTAGTTTTTCATTTTGAGAAAGTTTATTAGGTGAATTAATTAATATGTCTTTTTCTCTTTCCTCCTCAAAAGGAGTGATAACATTATCTAAAATTAATGTAACTTCACCCTCAAGTCTTCTTAATGGTTTGGAACACGATTTTGCAATTATCTTCTCAATATGACATTATCTTTTTATTTATTAAATAAATTAGAACTTTCTACACTCTTTCTCTCTCCTATTTTCCTATTTATTTATATATCATCCAAATTAGTTGCAAATTTGCACAGAGGCTTATTTTTATGTCTAGAATACGAATTTGAAGTTTTTTCCCTGATTTGAGAACATTAAATATTTTATTTCTTTTTATTGGCTTATTTCCTATTTTCCTTTGATAATATTATTAATATTTTTATTTTAACTAATTCTTGACCCTTAAATTATTCTTTCCTCAAGGAAACGAATTAGACTATCAAATTATCATGATGGTTTCAAATTATCTTGTTTGTTACAAAATCTTTGTAATTATCTTCTTTACTCATATTTTCTCATATTTCTTTTACTTATTATATTTATCTTCTTTCTTTTATAAAATTCGGATTTCCTCCTTGTTTCTTACATTCTAGGAAACACTAGAAGATTCTAGGACGAATTATTTTATCTCCTTTTTATTTCTTAAAGTGAAATTGCATATTAAACTCCTTGTCTAAATCTAACTGAGTCATTTGTACATGAAACCTTGAAATGGGATTATATGGGAAATACTTAACCAATATCTACTAATTTTCTTATAAATCAAGACCAAGGACAAAAGGAACGAAAATGAAGATTAAAGCTTATAGAAAAGAGTACAAAGAGGTACAAAGAGTTTTCAGTATGTTACAGCACTCCACCCCTTAAAAAGGATTTCGTCCCCGAAATCTCATACAAAGAGGGAAGGGTGAGTACGTAACATCTCATCTCTCAACTCCCAGGTGGTTTCTTCTAAACCATGGTATCTCCACAAAACCTTCACTAACTCTATCTCCTTGTTCTTCAACCGCTTTACTCGGGAGTCAAGAATCTTCACAGGTAGCTCTTCATATGTCAGGTTCTCATTAATCTCCACAGGTTCAATGGAGAGCACATGAGACGGATCCTTAACATACTTCCTCAGCACAGAAACATGGAACACATTGTGAATCTTGTCATAAGCAGGAGGCAAAGCTAGGCGATATGCACAATCTCCCACTTTATCTAAGATCTCAAACGGTCCAACATAACGAGGACTCAACTTGCCTTTTACTTTAGATCTTGCAATAGAACGTATAGGCTTGATCTTCAGAAAAGCATAGTCACCCACTAAAAAACTTATATCAGACCTCTTCTTATCAGCATACATCTTTTGTCGGTCTTGAGCAGCTTTCATCCGTTTCTTTATCAACTGTATCTTCTCAAGCATCATCTGCATGTCATCAGTCTTCACCAGGGAATGCTCACCAACATCATCCCAGTGCAAAGGTGAACGACAAGGTCTACCATAGAGAGCTTCAAAAGGTGGCATACCAATACTAGCTTGGTAGCTATTGTTGTAAGCAAACTCTGCTAATGGTAAATACCGATCCCAAGCACCACCCCAATCCATCACACAGGCACGAAGCAAGTCCTCCAGAATCTGAACTGTTCTCTCGGACTGACCATCAGTTTGCGGATGGTAAGCAGTGCTGAAACGCAGATCAGTACCCATCTCTTCCTGAATCTGACCCCACAAACGAGAAGTAAATTTCGGGTCTCGATCAGAAACTATCACAGCAGGGACACCATGCAGACGAACTATCCATTCCACATACAACTGAGCCATCTCAGCAACTTTATGTGTGGTTTTGAAAGGCAAGAAATGAGCAGATTTAGTAAGCCGATCAATCACCACCCAAACGGCATCATAACCTCTCTTGGACTTGGGGAAACCAGTAACAAAGTCCATTGTGATCTTCTCCCATTTCCATTCTGGAATCTCAAGAGGATGAAGAAGACCACCAGGTCGTTGATGTTCAATCTTGACTTGCTGACATGTCAAGCATCTTGCCACAAACAGAGCTATATCATTCTTCATATTCTTCCACCAGAAACTTCGCTGTAGGTCCTTGTACATCTTGGTTGTGCCAGGGTGAATAGTGTACTTGGAACCATGAGCTTCACTCAGAACCTTCTGTCTTAATTCACCAACATCGGGTATCCACAACCTTTGTCTAAAGCAGATAGCACCATCCACTCCGACAGAGAAGTCAGATTGCGGTTTCTCAGCTAAAGCTTTCAACTCTTCCAGCTCGGAACTCTCCAACTGTGCAGACAAAACTTCTGAGATCCAGGTTGGTGTAACAGACAAACTGGCCATATGAACACACAACCTATCTTCATCTACTGAAGCAACAGGTTGAGGCCTCCAACTGGCAACAAGTTCGAGGTTTTCCCACACAGAACATCTCAGAGCAGCACATACAACATCCTTCTTGCGACTTAAAGCATCAGCTACAACATTTGCTTTACCAGGATGATAGGTAATGGTGAAATTGTAATCTTTAAGATATTCCATCCACCTACGTTGTCGCAAGTTTAGATCCTTCTGAGTCAACAAATACCTCAGACTCTTGTGATCAGAAAAGACTTCAAACTTTTCTCCGTAGAGGTAGTGTCGCCAGATCTTCAAAGCATGAACTATGGCAGCCAGCTCAAGATCATGCGTAGGCCAATTAGCTTCATTAGGTTTCAATTGTCGAGAAGCATAGGCGATCACTTTTCCGTCTTGCATAAGAACACACCCTAAGCCTTGTCGGGATGCATCAGTGTAGATGACATAAGGTATACCCTCAATAGGCAAAGCAAGCACTGGAGCAGAAGTCAGACTCATCTTCAACTTCTGAAAACTATCCTCACATTCAGGGGTCCATGTGAACTTGACTTCCTTCCGAGTCAGCTTAGTCAATGGTAAAGCCAACTCAGAAAACCCTTTGATAAACTTCCGATAGTAACCAGCTAGACCAAGGAAACTACGGATTTCAGACGGGTTTCTCGGAGCACTCCACTTGGTCACAGCTTCCACCTTTGCAGGATCAACAGATATGTGGCCGGCAGAAATCACATGACCAAGAAACATCACTTCCTTCAACCAGAACTCACATTTCGAGAATTTTGCATATAATTGATTTTCTCGCAATGTGTTGAGTACAATCCGCAAGTGTTCGCAATGTTGTTCCAACGTCTCGGAATAAACCAGAACGTCATCAATAAACACCACCACAAACTTGTCGAGGTATGGGCGGAATACTCGGTTCATCAAGTCCATAAACGCAGTAGGGGCATTTGTCAAACCAAAAGGCATGACCAAGAATTCATAATGCCCATAACGAGTTCTGAACGCTGTCTTCGGAACATCATCATCCTTCACCCGCATCTGGTAGTAGCCACTTCTCAAATCCATCTTGGAGAACACTGTGGCTGACTTCAGCTGATCGAATAAGTCATCGATGCGTGGCAACGGATAACGATTCTTCACTGTCACCTGGTTGAGCATGCGGTAGTCCATACACATCCGCATCGAGCCATCTTTCTTCTTCATGAACAGGACAGGGGCTCCCCAAGGAGAAACACTGGGGCGAATGAAACCCATGTCAAGAAGCTCTTCAAGCTGCTTCTTCAACTCCGCCAGTTCAGCAGGTGCCAAACGGTAAGGTGGTTTCGATATTGGTGAAGTTCTAGGTACGAGCTCGATGGAGAATTCCACCTCGCGATTTGGTGGCAACCCGGGCAACTCCTCAGGAAAGACATCTGGGAAGTCCTTTACCACATCAACATGGTCCAGGGCAGGAGGTGTAGCTTCGAGAACTACGGAAGCTAGGAAGGCTCTACACCCATGAGAGATGAGCTTCTCAGCTTTGATGGCAGAGATGACGAACTGTCGCTCTCCTCACTTCTTGCCCTTGACACACACTCTTCCTTCATCAGGGTGGAAAAGGCTAACCTTGGATTCCTCACAGAACAGAACAGCTTTAAACTTCTTCAACCAATCCATACCAAGGATGATGTCAAAGACAGTCATATCAAGCAAGACAAAAACGGTGGGAAACATTATCCCGGATATACAGAGGTTCAGGGTAGGAGTTTGGAGATACGAAGAGCAGATTTTTCCACTAGGAGTTTTTACATCTAACACATGATCCATGAACTCAGATTCAATTTCAAGCATAGAGGCAAACTGGCTAGATATAAAGGTATTGGAGGAACCAGAGTCAAAAAGAGCTTTTAAAGGATGCAAATTGAGGTGTAGTGTACCTTCAATTACTTCGTTACCATCACCATCTTCTTCAGCATTGAGAGCAAACACTCTCCCATTCCGCCTCTCAGCTGGCGGGCGTCTCGGATTCTGGTTGTTGTTGTTATTTCGCGGTGGAGGATTCTGTCTCGGCTGTTGTGGTTGCTGAGCAGGATTCTGCCCTTGCTGGAAATGAGGGCAGTTAGGTCGGATGTGCCCAACTTGGCCGCACTCATGGCAGGTTGGGGGAGGACGATTGCCAACTCGAGCAGGTGCGTTGTTTGCGGGGCATCTACCAGGAGGATGGTGGCGGTTACACCTGTTGCAGCGATCTCGACCACGGTTCTCGTGCTGGTTCGGGTTCTTCCTTTTATTGTTGTTGAAGCTACTAGAGGACTGGAATCCCGGATATGACTCGATGGCGAGAGCTTTATCCACCATCTGCTGAAACGAGAGGGGTAGCTGTGGAACAAGGCTTCGTCCAACATGATAGTTCAGTCCTTCCAAGAACAGGGTTGCTCTCCTATCAGCTCCAAGATCAGTGGCGTAACGCTCCAGCAACAGAAACTTCTGAACGTAATCGGCCACACTCATGCCTCCTTGCTTGAGACTGTAGAACTCAGCCTCCTTCTTCCTCAGGAACGCGGGGCAGATGTACTTCTCTCTGAACAGCTTCAAGAACTGAGACCACTCCATGGAAGAAGTGTCTCGGGTTCGAGCAACTCCATTCCACCAGACTCGTGCTGGTCCATCCAGCACATATGTTGCAAACCGAACCTTCTGGTGAGGAGGGCAAGCCATACCCTCGAAGGTCCGATCCAGAGCCAGCACCCAGTCATCAGCTTTGTCCACCATGTTAGGCTCACTTTCACCCTTGAAGTAGGGTGGCTGCATCTTGATGAAATCGGTGAGGGTGAACTCCCTCGGCTTGGAAGCAACAGCAGCTATGGTGTTGAGTTGTCCCATCATGGTGGAGGACAACAGTTGTCGCAGCATCGCCAGTTCTTGCTCAGGTGTGAAAGCAGGAACACCAGAGTTCGATTGGTTCACAGCAGGTGTTGCCGGAGTGTCAAGGTTGTCGGTGTTGGACTCCTGATTCATGTTGTCAAACAGGTCACCTCTCCTGAAATTAGGATTAACTTATTTAATATTTTCAGGAGTAAAGGGGCATAGATGAGAGGGAAAAGAAATAGAGATGAGAAAAGGATAACTAGAATGCTATTGCCTAGAAGCATACTATTTCGGGCAGTTCGTATCAGCGCAGGCCAGGCCGGATCATATGGGCACAGGAGTCCCCGTATGCCAAGCTAGTGGGTCGGAGGAAAATCTTGCCAGCCCCCATGCCCTGATCCTTTCTAGACACCCTTGCCTCAACTGCATGCCCTAATAGTTGCCCAAAGGCTCTGATACCATGCTGTAAAGAGGCGAGATCACCTCCTTACTAAAATTTAAAGGAAATACATCATCCACGAGTTTTTAACAAAAATTTAGACTTCTGAGGATGATTGCATAATAATCCAATTAAATAAGCATGATTCCAGATACATATTAAAATGTCAATAGCAGCTGAAAGAAAAGAAATTACAAGTCTCCTATTGGCTTTATTGCTTATTACATCATTGTTTTCTTAAAAGAAAAGGTAAGAATGAACAGAGGATCTAACTATAGCAACCTAGGCATCCTTCTCCTCAAGCAAACGAACACAGCAAGGAATCTTTCTTTATGTCCTTTCTTCTCCTTGAAAAGCTCCAACACCTGGGTGGTTGGGAAGGCACCCAGCAAGAGGGAAAACACAGAAAAAAGTATGTGTTACTCTACTAATCTATCCAAGGCAAAGAAAAGATTTAACAAGTAAACTAGACAAGTATTTGGTGTAAGAGGATATCAAAGAGTATGAGGTTTTCATTAAAGAACTTGCCATTAACAAAGTTAATAAAGGATTTTAGCATGCTTATTAATATGTCTATCTAACTAAGTAGGGTTGAGGCACCTACCGAACCTCTAACCTTAGGTGAGGGAAGAATTATAAACATTTCCAAGTCACCTACAAATTTTTAATGGGGAGAATAATAAACATTCCCCTAGGGCGATTTTATACATGCCCTCTATGGGTGGTTGTACATAAGTACCACTACTTAAAATTTAAATAGAACATTTAATTTCATGCTAAGAGATTTATGGCAAGAATAAGCAAAATATATTCAACATGGCAATGGGGCATAAATACCCAAACAAGAGAGTACTATAACTGATATTGAGGCAAATAAGACAATTTAGGTTTCAAAGATATTCAATGGTTTGGATCAATTAAACCTCATAAGAAAAATCTAGGTATTGGATTAAGAATTCCCAACTGATAGGTAGATGTACAATGTGACTACTAAACTAAACACATACACATACTAAGCACATACCTTTGCCACAGATGTCCTAATATCCCTTTTCAGATCTTCTCACGAACTAAAGATCCAAACTTCCTAATATATCATTTAATTCATTTATTAGAATTGCATGTATTCACTTAAAAGATTAGAAACCCTAATTTACTAACTTTTTGTAAAAACCTTCGATTCAGACCTTAAAAACATCATAATCGACTTAGTTAGGTTCTCCTGATCAAAATAACATATAATATTGTATACTTTGGAAATATAGATTTTTAGGGTTAATTTTAGGGATTTTAAATTAATTAATTTGATATTAAAAACACTTTTTCGCAAAACTCGAAATCAAATTTCAAAAGTATTTTTATTGGATAGATCTCGCTTTCCTGATTTCAAAACACTATTTATTTTTAAATTTTGACCAACAGATTAATTAATAAAAATTGTTTAGCCTCGACCAATCACAGCCTGCCACGTAGGCAAGGCTGGTGAGGCCGGGCGGTGATGGGCGACAGAAAGCGGCGAGCCGCGCCACGCGATCGGCCGAGCGGTGGAGGCCGACGGACCGCGAAAAGACGAAAATACCGCGCGAGAAAAATCGAAAGAAAAAGGCGGCGAAGGGCAAAATCGTAAAAAGCCAGTCGTCTTCAACCTCCGTTCGCCCGATCGACGAAAACGTGGGCAAAGCCCCGATTTTGGGCAAATCCAAGATACTCAACCAAATCTTGCGTTTAGATACTCAAAAGAATGAGAACGAGAAGACGAAGAGGATGGTACCTTCAATTTGGACCAAAGTGGCCGGAGCAGAGAGGGAAGAGCGCCGCAAGGGGAGAACTAGCGGCGGCTTGTTGGAGGTCCAAACTTCGACGAAACTCCGAATTAGAAGCACGAACAGGTTGCTAAGGTGGTTACGTTTGCGAGGGTGTAGATATTTATAGGCAAGGAACCCTAAACTAGGATGTGGGTAGGAGCAAGGAAAGAAGGTCGGCGGCCAACTTGGGCGTTTCCCAAATACGCAATAAAACTCGTAAAAGTTGGGATAATCCGGTGCAAAATCTCGCAAGGAAACTAATGCAACAAAAATCAATGGAAAACGTTGAGTAAATCTCGAGATATTGCGATTTTAAGAAAATGAAAAATCCAAGCATGTTGCCTAATCCGACTCAAGGTAGGAGATGACCGCGCACCGTTGGATCAATGGACGCGGGTCCATCGAGCAACCTGGGCCGTTCGATCGCGCATTAGGTGAGGGAAACATCCCTGAGCAAAAGTCAATTAAAACCTTTATATTTTAAATGTTTTTCTCTTTCTTATTTTGGAGACTCAAACGTTGCCCAAAAATATTGAAAATTCATATTCTGACTTATTTCGACGCGTAGAATCCGAATATGAAGTTAGTTTTTCATTTTGAGAAAGTTTATTAGGTGAATTAATTAATATGTCTTTTTCTCTTTCCTCCTCAAAAGGAGTGATAACATTATCTAAAATTAATGTAACTTCACCCTCAAGTCTTCTTAATGGTTTGGAACACGATTTTGCAATTATCTTCTCAATATGACATTATCTTTTTATTTATTAAATAAATTAGAACTTTCTACACTCTTTCTCTCTCCTATTTTCCTATTTATTTATATATCATCCAAATTAGTTGCAAATTTGCACAGAGGCTTATTTTTATGTCTAGAATACGAATTTGAAGTTTTTTCCCTGATTTGAGAACATTAAATATTTTATTTCTTTTTATTGGCTTATTTCCTATTTTCCTTTGATAATATTATTAATATTTTTATTTTAACTAATTCTTGACCCTTAAATTATTCTTTCCTCAAGGAAACGAATTAGACTATCAAATTATCATGATGGTTTCAAATTATCTTGTTTGTTACAAAATCTTTGTAATTATCTTCTTTACTCATATTTTCTCATATTTCTTTTACTTATTATATTTATCTTCTTTCTTTTATAAAATTCGGATTTCCTCCTTGTTTCTTACATTCTAGGAAACACTAGAAGATTCTAGGACGAATTATTTTATCTCCTTTTTATTTCTTAAAGTGAAATTGCATATTAAACTCCTTGTCTAAATCTAACTGAGTCATTTGTACATGAAACCTTGAAATGGGATTATATGGGAAATACTTAACCAATATCTACTAATTTTCTTATAAATCAAGACCAAGGACAAAAGGAACGAAAATGAAGATTAAAGCTTATAGAAAAGAGTACAAAGAGGTACAAAGAGTTTTCAGTATGTTACAGCACTCCACCCCTTAAAAAGGATTTCGTCCCCGAAATCTCATACAAAGAGGGAAGGGTGAGTACGTAACATCTCATCTCTCAACTCCCAGGTGGTTTCTTCTAAACCATGGTATCTCCACAAAACCTTCACTAACTCTATCTCCTTGTTCTTCAACCGCTTTACTCGGGAGTCAAGAATCTTCACAGGTAGCTCTTCATATGTCAGGTTCTCATTAATCTCCACAGGTTCAATGGAGAGCACATGAGACGGATCCTTAACATACTTCCTCAGCACAGAAACATGGAACACATTGTGAATCTTGTCATAAGCAGGAGGCAAAGCTAGGCGATATGCACAATCTCCCACTTTATCTAAGATCTCAAACGGTCCAACATAACGAGGACTCAACTTGCCTTTTACTTTAGATCTTGCAATAGAACGTATAGGCTTGATCTTCAGAAAAGCATAGTCACCCACTAAAAAACTTATATCAGACCTCTTCTTATCAGCATACATCTTTTGTCGGTCTTGAGCAGCTTTCATCCATTTCTTTATCAACTGTATCTTCTCAAGCATCATCTGCATGTCATCAGTCTTCACCAGGGAATGCTCACCAACATCATCCCAGTGCAAAGGTGAACGACAAGGTCTACCATAGAGAGCTTCAAAAGGTGGCATACCAATACTAGCTTGGTAGCTATTGTTGTAAGCAAACTCTGCTAATGGTAAATACCGATCCCAAGCACCACCCCAATCCATCACACAGGCACGAAGCAAGTCCTCCAGAATCTGAACTGTTCTCTCGGACTGACCATCAGTTTGCGGATGGTAAGCAGTGCTGAAACGCAGATCAGTACCCATCTCTTCCTGAATCTGACCCCACAAATGAGAAGTAAATTTCGGGTCTCGATCAGAAACTATCATAGCAGGGACACCATGCAGACGAACTATCCATTCCACATACAACTGAGCCATCTCAGCAACTTTATGTGTGGTTTTGAAAGGCAAGAAATGAGCAGATTTAGTAAGCCGATCAATCACCACCCAAACGGCATCATAACCTCTCTTGGACTTGGGGAAACCAGTAACAAAGTCCATTGTGATCTTCTCCCATTTCCATTCTGGAATCTCAAGAGGATGAAGAAGACCACCAGGTCGTTGATGTTCAATCTTGACTTGCTGACATGTCAAGCATCTTGCCACAAACAGAGCTATATCATTCTTCATATTCTTCCACCAGAAACTTCGCTGTAGGTCCTTGTACATCTTGGTTGTGCCAGGGTGAATAGTGTACTTGGAACCATGAGCTTCACTCAGAACCTTCTGTCTTAATTCACCAACATCGGGTATCCACAACCTTTGTCTAAAGCGGATAGCACCATCCACTCTGACAGAGAAGTCAGATTGCGGTTTCTCAGCTAAAGCTTTCAACTCTTCCAGCTCAGAACTCTCCAACTGTGCAGACAAAACTTCTGAGATCCAGGTTGGTGTAACAGACAAACTGGCCATATGAACACACAACCTATCTTCATCTACTGAAGCAACAGGTTGAGGCCTCCAACTGGCAACAAGTTCGAGGTTTTCCCACACAGAACATCTCAGAGCAGCACATACAACATCCTTCTTGCGACTTAAAGCATCAGCTACAACATTTGCTTTACCAGGATGATAGGTAATGGTGAAATTGTAATCTTTAAGATATTCCATCCACCTACGTTGTCGCAAGTTTAGATCCTTCTGAGTCAACAAATACCTCAGACTCTTGTGATCAGAAAAGACTTCAAACTTTTCTCCGTAGAGGTAGTGTCGCCAGATCTTCAAAGCATGAACTATGGCAGCCAGCTCAAGATCATGCGTAGGCCAATTAGCTTCATTAGGTTTCAATTGTCGAGAAGCATAGGCGATCACTTTTCCGTCTTGCATAAGAACACACCCTAAGCCTTGTCGGGATGCATCAGTGTAGATGACATAAGGTATACCCTCAATAGGCAAAGCAAGCACTGGAGCAGAAGTCAGACTCATCTTCAACTTCTGAAAACTATCCTCACATTCAGGGGTCCATGTGAACTTGACTTCCTTCCGAGTCAGCTTAGTCAATGGTAAAGCCAACTCAGAAAACCCTTTGATAAACTTTCGATAGTAACCAGCTAGACCAAGGAAACTACGGATTTCAGACGGGTTTCTCGGAGCACTCCACTTGGTCACAGCTTCCACCTTTGCAGGATCAACAGATATGTGGCCGGCAGAAATCACATGACCAAGAAACATCACTTCCTTCAACCAGAACTCACATTTCGAGAATTTTGCATATAATTGATTTTCTCGCAATGTGTTGAGTACAATCCGCAAGTGTTCGCAATGTTGTTCCAACGTCTCGGAATAAACCAGAACGTCATCAATAAACACCACCACAAACTTGTCGAGGTATGGGCGGAATACTCGGTTCATCAAGTCCATAAACGCAGCAGGGGCATTTGTCAAACCAAAAGGCATGACCAAGAATTCATAATGCCCATAACGAGTTCTGAACGCTGTCTTCGGAACATCATCATCCTTCACCCGCATCTGGTAGTAGCCACTTCTCAGATCCATCTTGGAGAACACTGTGGCTGACTTCAGCTGATCGAATAAGTCATCGATGCGTGGCAACGGATAACGATTCTTCACTGTCACCTGGTTGAGCATGCGGTAGTCCATACACATCCGCATCGAGCCATCTTTCTTCTTCACGAACAGGACAGGGGCTCCCCAAGGAGAAACACTGGGGCGAATGAAACCCATGTCAAGAAGCTCTTCAAGCTGCTTCTTCAACTCCGCCAGTTCAGCAGGTGCCAAACGGTAAGGTGGTTTCGATATTGGTGAAGTTCCAGGTACGAGCTCGATGGAGAATTCCACCTCGCGATTTGGTGGCAACCCGGGCAACTCCTCAGGAAAGACATCTGGGAAGTCCTTTACCACATCAACATGGTCCAGGGCAGGAGGTGTAGCTTCGAGAACTACGGAAGCTAGGAAGGCTCTACACCCATGAGAGATGAGCTTCTCAGCTTTGATGGCAGAGATGACGAACTGTCGCTCTCCTCGCTTCTTGCCCTTGACACACACTCTTCCTTCATCAGGGTGGAAAAGGCTAACCTTGGATTCCTCACAGAACAGAACAACTTTAAACTTCTTCAACCAATCCATACCAAGGATGATGTCAAAGACAGTCATATCAAGCAAGACAAAAACGGTGGGAAACATTATCCCGGATATACAGAGGTTCAGGGTAGGAGTTTGGAGATACGAAGAGCAGATTTTTCCACTAGGAGTTTTTACATCTAACACATGATCCATGAACTCAGATTCAATTTCAAGCATAGAGGCAAACTGGCTAGATATAAAGGTATTGGAGGAACCAGAGTCAAAAAGAGCTTTTAAAGGATGCAAATTGAGGTGTAGTGTACCTTCAATTACTTCGTTACCATCACCATCTTCTTCAGCATTGAGAGCAAACACTCTCCCATTCCGCCTCTCAGCTGGCGGGCGTCTCGAATTCTGGTTGTTGTTGTTATTTCGCGGTGGAGGATTCTGTCTCGGCTGTTGTGGTTGCTGAGCAGGATTCTGCCCTTGCTGGAAACGAGGGCAGTTAGGTCGGATGTGCCCAACTTGGCCGCACTCATGGCAGGTTGGGGGAGGACGATTGCCAACTCGAGCAGGTGCGTTGTTTGCGGGGCATCTACCAGGAGGATGGTGGCGGTTACACCTGTTGCAGCGATCTCGACCACGGTTCTCGTGCTGGTTCGGGTTCTTCCTTTTATTGTTGTTGAAGCTACTAGAGGACTGGAATCCCGGATATGACTCGATGGCGAGAGCTTTATCCACCATCTGCTGAAACGAGAGGGGTAGCTGTGGAACAAGGCTTCGTCCAACATGATAGTTCAATCCTTCCAAGAACAGGGTTGCTCTCCTATCAGCTCCAAGATCAGTGGCGTAACGCTCCAGCAACAGAAACTTCTGAACGTAATCGGCCACACTCATGCCTCCTTGCTTGAGACTGTAGAACTCAGCCTCCTTCTTCCTCAGGAACGCGGGGCAGATGTACTTCTCTCTGAACAGCTTCAAGAACTGAGACCACTCCATGGAAGAAGTGTCTCGGGTTCGAGCAACTCCATTCCACCAGACTCGTGCTGGTCCATCCAGCACATATGTTGCAAACCGAACCTTCTGGTGAGGAGGGCAAGCCATACCCTCGAAGGTCCGATCCAGAGCCAGCACCCAGTCATCAGCTTTGTCCACCATGTTAGGCTCACTTTCACCCTTGAAGTAGGGTGGCTGCATCTTGATGAAATCGGTGAGGGTGAACTCCCTCGGCTTGGAAGCAACAGCAGCTATGGTGTTGAGTTGTCCCATCATGGTGGAGGACAACAGTTGTCGCAGCATCGCCAGTTCTTGCTCAGGTGTGAAAGCAGGAACACCAGAGTTCGATTGGTTCACAGCAGGTGTTGCCGGAGTGTCAAGGTTGTCGGTGTTGGACTCCTGATTCATGTTGTCAAACAGGTCACCTCTCCTGAAATTAGGATTAACTTATTTAATATTTTCAGGAGTAAAGGGGCATAGATGAGAGGGAAAAGAAATAGAGATGAGAAAAGGATAACTAGAATGCTATTGCCTAGAAGCATACTATTTCGGGCAGTTCGTATCAGCGCAGGCCAGGCCGGATCATATGGGCACAGGAGTCCCCGTATGCCAAGCTAGTGGGTCGGAGGAAAATCTTGCCAGCCCCCATGCCCTGATCCTTTCTAGACACCCTTGCCTCAACTGCATGCCCTAATAGTTGCCCAAAGGCTCTGATACCATGCTGTAAAGAGGCGAGATCACCTCCTTACTAAAATTTAAAGGAAATACATCATCCACGAGTTTTTAACAAAAATTTAGACTTCTGAGGATGATTGCATAATAATCCAATTAAATAAGCATGATTCCAGATACATATTAAAATGTCAATAGCAGCGGAAAGAAAAGAAATTACAAGCCTCCTATTGGCTTTATTGCTTATTACATCATTGTTTTCTTAAAAGAAAAGGTAAGAATGAACAGAGGATCTAACTATAGCAATCTAGGCATCCTTCTCCTCAAGCAAACGAACACAGCAAGGAATCTTTCTTTATGTCCTTTCTTCTCCTTGAAAAGCTCCAACACCTGGGTGGTTGGGAAGGCACCCAGCAAGAGGGAAAACACAGAAAAAAGTATGTGTTACTCTACTAATCTATCCAAGGCAAAGAAAAGATTTAACAAGTAAACTAGACAAGTATTTGGTGTAAGAGGATATCAAAGAGTATGAGGTTTTCATTAAAGAACTTGCCATTAACAAAGTTAATAAAGGATTTTAGCATGCTTATTAATATGTCTATCTAACTAAGTAGGGTTGAGGCACCTACCGAACCTCTAACCTTAGGTGAGGGAAGAATTATAAACATTTCCAAGTCACCTACAAATTTTTAATGGGGAGAATAATAAACATTCCCCTAGGGCGATTTTATACATGCCCTCTATGGGTGGTTGTACATAAGTACCACTACTTAAAATTTAAATAGAACATTTAATTTCATGCTAAGAGATTTATGGCAAGAATAAGCAAAATATATTCAACATGGCAATGGGGCATAAATACCCAAACAAGAGAGTACTATAACTGATATTGAGGCAAATAAGACAATTTAGGTTTCAAAGATATTCAATGGTTTGGATCAATTAAACCTCATAAGAAAAATCTAGGTATTGGATTAAGAATTCCCAACTGATAGGTAGATGTACAATGTGACTACTAAACTAAACACATACACATACTAAGCACATACCTTTGCCACAGATGTCCTAATATCCCTTTTCAGATCTTCTCACGAACTAATGATCCAAACTTCCTAATATATCATTTAATTCATTTATTAGAATTGCATGTATTCACTTAAAAGATTAGAAACCCTAATTTACTAACTTTTTGTAAAAACCTTCGATTCAGACCTTAAAAACATCATAATCGACTTAGTTAGGTTCTCCTGATCAAAATAACATATAATATTGTATACTTTGGAAATATAGATTTTTAGGGTTAATTTTAGGGATTTTAAATTAATTAATTTGATATTAAAAACACTTTTTCGCAAAACTCGAAATCAAATTTCAAAAGTATTTTTATTGGATAGATCTCGCTTTCCTGATTTCAAAACACTATTTATTTTTAAATTTTGACCAACAGATTAATTAATAAAAATTGTTTAGCCTCGACCAATCACAGCCTGCCACGTAGGCAAGGCTGGTGAGGCCGGGCGGTGATGGGCGACAGAAAGCGGCGAGCCGCGCCACGCGATCGCTCGCGATCGCTCGCGATCGGCCGAGCGGTGGAGGCCGACGGACCGCGAAAAGACGAAAATACCGCGCGAGAAAAATCGAAAGAAAAAGGCGGCGAAGGGCAAAATCGTAAAAAGCCAGTCGTCTTCAACCTCCGTTCGCCCGATCGACGAAAACGTGGGCAAAGCCCCGATTTTGGGCAAATCCAAGATACTCAACCAAATCTTGCGTTTAGATACTCAAAAGAATGAGAACGAGAAGACGAAGAGGATGGTACCTTCAATTTGGACCAAAGTGGCCGGAGCAGAGAGGGAAGAGCGCCGCAAGGGGAGAACTAGCGGCGGCTTGTTGGAGGTCCAAACTTCGACGAAACTCCGAATTAGAAGCACGAACAGGTTGCTAAGGTGGTTACGTTTGCGAGGGTGTAGATATTTATAGGCAAGGAACCCTAAACTAGGATGTGGGTAGGAGCAAGGAAAGAAGGTCGGCGGCCAACTTGGGCGTTTCCCAAATACGCAATAAAACTCGTAAAAGTTGGGATAATCCGGTGCAAAATCTCGCAAGGAAACTAATGCAACAAAAATCAATGGAAAACGTTGAGTAAATCTCGAGATATTGCGATTTTAAGAAAATGAAAAATCCAAGCCTGTTGCCTAATCCGACTCAAGGTAGGAGATGACCGCGCACCGTTGGATCAATGGACGCGGGTCCATCGAGCAACCTGGGCCGTTCGATCGCGCATTAGGTGAGGGAAACATCCCTGAGCAAAAGTCAATTAAAACCTTTATATTTTAAATGTTTTTCTCTTTCTTATTTTGGAGACTCAAACGTTGCCCAAAAATATTGAAAATTCATATTCTGACTTATTTCGACGCGTAGAATCCGAATATGAAGTTAGTTTTTCATTTTGAGAAAGTTTATTAGGTGAATTAATTAATATGTCTTTTTCTCTTTCCTCCTCAAAAGGAGTGATAACATTATCTAAAATTAATGTAACTTCACCCTCAAGTCTTCTTAATGGTTTGGAACACGATTTTGCAATTATCTTCTCAATATGACATTATCTTTTTATTTATTAAATAAATTAGAACTTTCTACACTCTTTCTCTCTCCTATTTTCCTATTTATTTATATATCATCCAAATTAGTTGCAAATTTGCACAGAGGCTTATTTTTATGTCTAGAATACGAATTTGAAGTTTTTTCCCTGATTTGAGAACATTAAATATTTTATTTCTTTTTATTGGCTTATTTCCTATTTTCCTTTGATAATATTATTAATATTTTTATTTTAACTAATTCTTGACCCTTAAATTATTCTTTCCTCAAGGAAACGAATTAGACTATCAAATTATCATGATGGTTTCAAATTATCTTGTTTGTTACAAAATCTTTGTAATTATCTTCTTTACTCATATTTTCTCATATTTCTTTTACTTATTATATTTATCTTCTTTCTTTTATAAAATTCGGATTTCCTCCTTGTTTCTTACATTCTAGGAAACACTAGAAGATTCTAGGACGAATTATTTTATCTCCTTTTTATTTCTTAAAGTGAAATTGCATATTAAACTCCTTGTCTAAATCTAACTGAGTCATTTGTACATGAAACCTTGAAATGGGATTATATGGGAAATACTTAACCAATATCTACTAATTTTCTTATAAATCAAGACCAAGGACAAAAGGAACGAAAATGAAGATTAAAGCTTATAGAAAAGAGTACAAAGAGGTACAAAGAGTTTTCAGTATGTTACAGGATACCTAGGCACCCAGAGACAAGGAAGGGCGTAGTAAGCGACGAAATGCTTCGGGGAGTTGAAAATAAGCAATGTATTCTACGGATAGAGGAATACATAGAGTTGAACATAGTAAAATAAGAAATTGAAAGATTTCATTGAAATTATTCGTTTGGAAATTTCCCGAAAAGCTAATGATATCATTTCCAGGTTGTTTAGGACACGATATCAACAACGAAAGCATAACATACTTCTTTTTCATACATAGCCAGGGAGGAAGATTGTATATAACAAGCATGACTGGACAAGTGCTATGTTGACTGCTCAATGTCCCGTACGGATTCATCCCATCTGTACAAAGCCCAAGTCTTAGATTCCTATCTTCTTTACCAAATTTGGGGTACAATAGATCAATCTTCTTCCACTGTGGGGAATCAGACGCATGTCGTAGGATCCCATCATTATTTTTCTTAACATCTGCATGCCACCTCAAATTCTTTGCATCTATCGGATTTGCATACAAGCGTTGAAACAGTGATATTATAGGTAGATACCACATCACCTTGGCAAGAGAACCAGTTTTGGACTCCCCCGAAGTCGTCAATTTATACCGTGACGCACCACATTTTGGACAATCTTTCAAATCCACGTAGTCCTTTTGAAATAATACACAATCATTCGGGAATTCGTGTATCTTCTTGGCCTCCATTCCCATTGGGCACAACAATTTCTTTACCCAGTATGTTGAGATTGGCATCTCGTTTCCTTCAGGAAGCATTTCTTTCAACAAAGTCAACAATGAAGTGAAGCTTTTGTCGCTCCATCTATTATTAGCTTTCAACTTATACAATCTCAACACAACGCTAAGCTTCGTAAACTTAGCACAACCTGTGTATAACGGTATCTCAGCATCATGCACAATGTTTCTAAAGATGGGAGGTGGATCAGTGTGCTCTACCCCACAACTATCCAGCATCGCATCAATGATGTCTACTAGAACTGGTTCGTTCACATCTACGTCATCGGAGGCAATTTCTTCTTCCACCCAAACACTTCTATCGACATCCACTGGTTTCGGGTTTGAAATCTCTCCATGCTAGTGCCATTCTGTATAGCCTTGTACAATCCCGTTGCACATGACATGACTTTTGATTTCGTCACCAGTGCTGACTTTCAAGTTGTTACCGCAATGCCTACATGGATAGTAGAACATATCTCCAGGTTGTTTCCTATGTTCCTCGGCAAATCTAATAAACTGATCAAAACCAGATATAAACTATGGGGTGCAGCGATTGTGAATGGACATCCATGATCTATCCATTCTATGATCAAAGAGAAAACAAGTATATATTAGGACAAGATTAGGGTCTATGGTTAACAAATACATGTTATGTCATTCTTATATATAATAAATGTGTACCACTTATCCCATCCTTGAACACCTAATCTCACTAGTAAGTGTATAATGTGTATTGGGTTTTCAAGAAAATTTTGGCAGCATTTCCCCACTGTTCTCCAAGTACATATGTACTTAGAGAACAAACGGGGAAATGCTACCAAAATTTTCTTGAAAACCCAATACACATTATTCACTTACATCCTAAGTGAGATTAGGTGTTCAAGAACAGTCCCAAACTGGGGACTATCCAAGATTTACTCCTAATGAGTAAATCTTGGATGGGTTTCTAGGCCAACAAATACATTTATGTTGTCATTCCAATACCTACAATCCTAGTTTCATCATTCATATCGTAGGTTTCATGTAACATCATTTAATCTAGGTATTATATATTATAACATTGATTTCAACATTTCGAGTGTCCATGAATGTTCATCATCTTGGATAGATATGTAAATGTTAGGGTTTCATCACAATTGATGTTCGGGTTTCATCACAATTTTAGGTATCATATAGAGTATGTAGATGTTAGGGTTTCATCATTCAATAGGGATTCATGTAGATGTTAGGGTTTCATCACAATTGATTTCATCACAAGATTTGAACATAATTTATTTCATCATATAATTGAACATAATTGATTTGAACATAATTGATTTCATCATATAATTGAACATAATTGATTTCATCACATATTCATAGTTGATTTCCTTTGAATATATACCTTATTTTCTACCTTCTCCCTCCTTACCAACAGCAAGAACGGCCGTGTGGGCTGGCCACGGCTGTGGCTGTGTTGGCTGAGCATGGCAGTGCTAGGTAGCACGGCCGTGCTCGGCCAACACAACCACGGTCGTGCCCAGCCCACACGGCCGTGCTTGCTGTTGGTAAGGAGGGAGAAGGAAGAAAAGAGGGGTAATGAGCAAGAAGAGGAGGAAGAAGGGTACCTGTAGGAGTAGTGAGCGGGTGGTCGGAGTAGCAAGGAGGCAGTGGGCAGGCGGCGGCCAGCGACAGTGAGCGGGCGGCGGCCAGCGGCAGTGAGCGGGCGGCGGCCAAGAGGCGGTGAGCGAGTGGCGGCCAGCGACTAGGAGTAGGAGACCGGCGAGCAGGCGACGACCAGGGCAACCGGTAGCAGCGGCGGCGAGGAAAGAAGCTGCGAGTGGTGACGACGCGGGGGAGCAATGGCGGCAGGATTGATCTCCAGACCTAAATGATCGACCAATGAAACAGATATAGTGGGGAAGAGTCTTTCGTGGGGGTGCTATTAACTGTACCATCGACGTCGGTTGTTTAATAAACTGACACCTAAAAACCCATAGCATCGGTTGTCATCCTGCGGAAACTGACGCCCATATTGGAACTTTAGCACGAAATTGTATCTACTTAAGGCGTAGGTTTTGAGGTAAACCACCGACGTTGTATGTGACACTTTGGGGGCAATTTTTTTCGCTCGAAAAATTGGATTTCGCAGGCTATTTTAGGCGTCGGTTTCTTTTCTTCAGCCGACGCTGAATTAAAAGCGATACATGTGTCTGGCTGATCTTCAAACATAGACGTCGGTTTTATTAAACCGCTGACGTTGAAGGTTTCCAACGTAGGTTTCTGTAAATAACTGACACCTCCAAAAACGACGTTGAACGTTGTTTCTGTAGTAGTGTAACATTTGGTGCTTATTGAAGTAATATCTCAATACACTTTGTTAACCCTAAATGAATGTACTTGAATGAAGGGTTGACCTAATATAATCAAGTTTGAAGAAATCAACATCCTAGAGACGATGAGAGAGAGGAATTCCTACATGTATAATAATCGTGGAGCATCGCGCTGGATTCAGACATGGAGGTCATAAAGATGATGTGTGTGTAGAATTCTTGGCCCTCCTCTCTCGGGCCAGTGCATCGATGTCCACTAAATCAATGATATTCTCCATCTCTTTTTCTTCCTCCCACTCCTCTTCTTTGTTGGGGTTGTTGTAGCTAGGATCTGACGTGTGGCCACTAGAGGAGGATTGTTGTCGTGATGCACTCATTGATGCTGACTGTCAAAGTGATTGTGAAATCAAATTTGATGGTGACGATGTGGTGTAGGACTACTGTGACATGTTGGAGTCCAGCTTGGTGCAGTTGCTGCCTCCAGTGAGAATGTCAATCATCTTCTCTACCCCCTTCCTGATTGATTTGCCCATACCCTTCATCATTGCAAGGTTCATTGGTGAAAAATAAACAAGAATAGCACCAAACATGCTTCTGGGATGTAGGGGCAGATTCTCCTTAGAGATGGAGAAATAGATGGTAATGGAGGGTGGAAAATGAAGCTTGAGGTTAGGGAAGGTGATTGGGGACCAAGGGGAACTCAAATCTGGAGTTTGGGAGTAAGAGGAGGTGATGTGGGAATGAATGGAGCTTGCCCTAATTACCACTCTGCATGGAATGGTCATTCTGGGTCACAAGAATGAGCTTTAGGTTGCGCTAGGTTGGGTAAATTGAGCAACTTGAGTACTGGGCTCGGGCCAACATAGACATTCTGGTGAGGTGCCAGTACGACCGTAGTGGCTAACATGGTCGTGCTGCCCATGCCCAAAGCTTGAAAATTCCCCATTGAAATTTGAAATGATAGCACAGTTGTACCATGCCAGCAGGCCATGCTGGGTCCTCTAAGTCAAAAATATTCAAAATTCATCAAATCATTCCATCATTCATATTTCAATCAATTTAATCAACCCACTTGATGTTATATCAATCATTTTGCATTGAAATGAGCCTCATTTCTCAACTTTCACCTGTCTCACCTATAAAATCATCAAAAATAAAATAAAACTACCAAGAACAAGTGTGGGTGTGTGTATTCTTAGAATCATGTGAAAATAAAGTAAAAACGTAAAAAAGTGGAGGTTGGGTGAAAAATTTCCCAAACCAATGTGGGTTGCCTCCCACTATCGCTAAAATTTACACCTTCAGCCGAGCTTATTGATTCTTGAAGTCGATCACTCTCAGTATATTTTCAAAGCACCTTTGTCGTAGATATCTCTCACATTTGCATTCAAACATATCTCTTCATCAAGCTGATGTTCCTCATCTAACATCACAATATCAACACTTTGGTTTGCTCTATCTGGCCCAACTTCAACAACTGCTTTCAGCTTTTGACCATTCTCAATAAATTCTATTGCTCCTTCTTTCTCAAAAATCAATACAGTTGTGAATGGATACACCTTTTTAATTAGATAAGGCCCTTCCCATCTAGACCAATTTTTTTTGGGAAAGAACTTCATCCTTGAGTTATACAACCATACCCATTTTTTGGGCTCAAAGTCTTTCTTCTTGATCATCATATCATGTAGAAATATTGTTCTCTCTTTGTAGCACTTAAACATTTCATAATATTCATGTTGTATATCCTCTAATTTATTTAGCTAAAAAATCCTCTTCATCCCAGCATTCTCTCCATCAAAGTCCATGGCCTTCAAAGCCCACAATACCTTATGTTGCCTCTCAATCGGTAGATGGCAACTTTTCCAATAAACAAGTTTGAATGGTATGGCACCAATTCGGGATTTGTATGCAGTCCTATAAGCCCATAAAGCCTCATTGAGATGTAATGACCAATCCTTGCAGTCCGGTCTCACTGTCTTATCTAAAATGGGATTTATATCCCGATTGGATAACTCAACTTGACCACTTGTTTGGGGATGGTAAGGAGTAACCACATGATGATTCACTCTATGTCTCTTAAGCAAGCCATCAAAATTGTGATGGATGAAGTAACATACTCCATTACTAATCATTTCTCTTGGAATACAAAAGCGGATAAAGATAAATGATTTGACAAAATCACACATTACTTTGTGATCATTTGTTCTAGTTGCAACAACCTCAATCCACTTTAAAACATAATCCACAACAACCAAAATGTAGATATATCCCAAGGAGGGAGGAAAAAGACCCATGATGTGATTCCCCCAAACATCAAATCCCTCCACCACAAGAATGGGAGATAGAGGCATCATATCCCTCTTACAGATAGTGCCCACCTTTTGGCACTTCAAAAAACCACTTGCAAAATTAATGAGAGTCTTTAAACAAGGAGGCCAATAGAATCCACTTGGGAGATCCTTGGCAGCCATGCATTTTCCACCAAATGATCTCCACATACTCTGAAATGTCACATAGATAAAATTTATTGCTTCTCCATCTTCTAAACACATCTCCTAATGAGTTGGTCGGGGAAAAATTTGAAAATATGAGGATCATCCTAAACATAATATTTGACCATAGAAAACATCCTTTTGATTTCCTCCCTTGTCCATGTGCTTGGTATTCTTCCACTAGATAAGAAGTTATGTATGTGTTTATACCATGGCCTTTGAGTGGATGAGAGTAGGAAGAGCTGCTCATGCAACATTGTTTCTTTAATTCTACATGTATCATCAAAGGGTGCTTCCATTCAGAAGAGATGGTCGGTGGAAGAATTTTCCACTCCCTTCTTGTCCACGATCTCAATATCAAACTCTTAAAGCAATAAAATCTACCACATCAACCTTGGCTTTGAGTTTTTCTTCACAATGGGATACTTCAATGCAGCATGGTCTGTGTATATAACTACCTTGTTTTGCAAAAGATATGATTTAAACTTGTCAAGAGAAAAGATGACCACAAGCAACTCTTTTTCTATAGTCATTTAGTTTCTTTGTGCTTCAGCTGGAGTCTTTATAGAATAATAGATGACATGAGGAATCTGACTAACTCTTTGGCCCAACACAGGCCCCACATCCATGTCAGATGCATCAATCATGATCTCAAATGGCAAAGATAAATCTGGGGGCTTCATTATAGGAGAAGAAATGAGATTTTGCTTCAAGTGGTTGAAGGTTTCAACACACTTACCATCAAAGTCAAATTCATCATCTTTTTCCAACAAATGGCGTAGAGTTCTTGAGATTTTGCTAAAATCCTTGATGAAACAACGATATAAGCCCATATGTCCCAAGAAAAACTGAACATGTCTTACGATAGATGGAATGGTAAGAGTAAAAATGAGGCCCACGATGGCCCTATCAACCTCAATACTGTCTTTTGAAACCCGGTGACCCAGAACTATGCCTTTGAGCACCATGAAGTGTCTCTTTTCCCAAGATAGCACAAGGAAAACCTTAACACATGTCTCAAGAATGACAACCAAGTGGAGCAAACACTCATCAAAGGTTTTATTAAAAATTGAGAAATCATCCATGATCACTTGAAGTGATGAATCAAGCATGTTGGCAAAGATTAAGGTCATGTATCTCTAAAAAGTGGATGGGGCATTACACATCTCAAATGGAATTCTCCGATAAGAAAAAGTACCACTAGGGAAAATGAATGTTTTCTTTTTTTGGTCTACAAGATGCAAAACAATCTGGAAGTACCCAGAGTATCCTCAAGAAAGCAATGGAAACTTTACCCTGCTAACCACTCTAGAATCTAATCAAGAAATGGAAGAGGATAGTGGTCCTTTTTAGTCTTCTCAATGAGCTTTCTGTAGTCCACACACATTCTCCATTTAGAGTGTTCTCTAACAGGCATGATCTCACCATCAACATTCTCTACCACTGTGATCCCACCCTTCTTTGGTACAACTTGGATGGGACTCACCCATTTTCTATCAAAAATCGTATAAATAGTCTCAACATCTAACAATTTTATGACCTCTTAGGTCACAACTTCCTTCAATTTTGGGTTCAATTGCCTTTCTATTTGGTGGGTAGGCCTTGCATCATCTTCAAAATATATACTATGCACACAAATGGAGGGGTCAATGCCCTTCAAATCAGCAATGGACCATCCAATGGCCTGAATGTTCTTCTTTAAGACTTTCATCAATGCCTCTTATTGTTCTAGAGAGAGAATAGAAGAAATGATCATTGGGAGGGTTTCATTGGAGCCTAGAAAAGCATATTTCAATGCTTCAAGGAGTGACTTGAGCTCAAGAGTTGGAGGTTCTTCAAGAGAATTCTTCAATGGCTCAGAAATGGATGGGAGGTCCTCACTTGCTGCCACTAGGGATAGCTCGTTCACTTCATCCTCTTCATCATCATCATCGAGGAACTCAACAATGGGCTCTAAACATCTACCTTGAGTGGGAGTCAAATCCACATTGGTAGGCACTCCTCCACAACCTCATCAAGGCATTCAATAAGATAACAATCTTCTTCGGTGGCACCTATCATTTTGGCTATAGCTGAAGACTTGAAAATGTTCAACTGGATCTTCATGTGCATGAATGTCACATACATGGTACCAGTTCTCACGTGGATCACTGCATCAGTTGTAGCTAAGAAGGGTCTCCCCACGATTATAGGTACTCATATTTTGTCCTTTTCCTTTTCCATATCTAGCACAATGAAGTCAGTGAGGAAGAATCCATAAGTCTCATCATCAAGTCTAACAAGCACATAATCAAAACACACCCTAGGCATCTTCATGATCAATCATCCAACTGCTAAGTGCAATGAGCTAGACCTAATTGTTCCCATTTGGATCTTAGAAAACACATCATATGGAATCAAGTTCACGCTAGAACCCAATTTAGAAAGGGTTAGTCTATGCGGTGTGTTCCAATATAACATGAAATGATGGGAGCACCGGGGTGTTTCCTCTTTCTTAGCATGGTGTGCTATAGGATTGAGTTCACTTGCTTGGTGAGCCTGACTTTCTTTGGCATTCTCCCCATTATTTTCCTTTTAAAAGTGCATAAATATTTTAGAAACTTGGCATAGAAAGGGATTTGCTTGACCACATCAAGAAAGGAATGTTTATCTTCACTTCTTCGAAGGTTTCCATGAAGGATCCTCATTTAGTTTCTTATTTCTTATCTCAATAGAATGCTCCTCAAGAGCATCAAGAAATGGGGAAAGTTGGGCTCCCAATTGGCTCAGATCAACAAAATCATCAATGGGAATCATGAGAATCATGGTATCACTGCTCGATATTACAATATCACTACTTGGTGTCACGATATCTTCAATTTGGATCTTAATATCAACATATTTGATCACATTATCACCTCTATCCTCACTAGATGCCCTATAAACAATAGTACCATGAGGATGCTCCAAGGTCTGACCACTCCTCAATATCATCACCGCCTTCACATGCTCATGGGTAGTGGAAGTAGAGGCTTGTGGAGGGGGTTGTGGCTATTTAGGTGGTGGTGGTCTTTAGTGGGGTGAGTTGGGATTTTGAAGGATGAACTTTGGTTATGGTTGTTGTTGTGGTTGGGGGTGATATTGTAAGGGGATTTTTAGTATGAGTGAGGTGGAGGTGGATCATATTCATAGTTGAGAGGAACTTGAGGAGGTGGTGGAGCATAGGGGTTTGGTGGTTCTTGATATGAAGGTGGAGAGTATGAGCCTTAAGAACTTCCTATGAAAGTGCCATCATTGTTTTGATTTGGCATTGGTTGAGATGGGAGTCTCCCTTCCTCCATCCTAGAAAGTGAAAGTCATATTTGGGTTAATCCTTGCTCAAGACGACTAATGGATTGCCAATGAGAGGACACTTCTTTGTTTACCTCATCCAAACTTCTCAATCCTCCAACCACTACATCTTCAAATTTTGAGCTATACCTTGGCCTTGGCTTCCCTTGTCCTTGTACATTCTCATTTTGTTGTCCATGAGAAGTTGGGATGGTTTCTCCACTCAGTAGTGTAAGTGTTGGACATAGGACCCTAGTTGTTTCGGTTGGCAAAAGAGTGCCAAGCATAAACTTCTTCTTCATCAGCTTTAACTACCATGTTGGATTGACAAGAAGAACCATCAACTTGGCTCATCATCATATTCATCATGTCCTCAAACATTTTCATCATGTTGGGGTTGGCATTAGTCTAGGATGGAGCTACGAGAGGATGTGGAGGGATGTAATTATGGCCACAATGTTCATCTTTTATAGAATCCCTATGGCGAGAGTTCTCAACAAGGTGTTCAAACAAGGGCCATGAATCCTCAGGTGTATTTTCCATGAAGGTTCCTCCACATGATGAATCAACATTTTTCTGGCTCAACTCTTCCAACTCAGTGTAGAAAGCTTGGACCAGCTGCCACAAGGGTACCTCATGATGGGGGCAGTCATGCATGAGCTTTTGGAACCTTTCTTACACCTCGTGGAAAGGTTCATTTTCCTTTTGCGAGAAGGTGGTGATACATCTTCACATTTGGGTCAACTTGGTAACTAAAAAGAAATTCTTGAGAAACTCATTTTTGATCGCATTCCACATCACCAACTCCGACTTTGAAATGTACCATTCTTTTGCCTTTTCCTTTAGAGAGAAAGGGAAGAGTGTCCTCCGGATGGAATCATAGGTGGTTGTGGGTGTGCAGAAGGTGGAAGAAGTCTCAAGGAAGGTGTCTATGCGATGGTAGGGGTTTTCATTCTCCATCCCATAGTAGGTAGGTAGGAGTCCAAGAATTGCGGGTGAAATGGAGAATTATTTGCCTGGAACTTGTTCAACAAGGGTGGCAATGAGAGAATTATAGTTCCCCGGGGTGAAATACTTGTGGAGGGGGTGGTTGGGTAGTGGTGGTTGAGCATTTTCATGAGGTTTTTTAGCTTGATGGCCACCCATCTCTATTTCTTGGTATTGGTTGCGGTGTCTTTAGCGTCTCCTTCTACCTATCTCAGGGTCGTATAACACCAAGTCAGTACAAGTAAAATGTGTATGATGCATGCATAGTTGTCACCTACACAAAACACAAACTAGCAACAAAAAACCAAGTTAGAATGACAATATGAAAAAGTGAACAAAGAATAAAGAATAGCAATGATGAGGGTAGTAGGAAATGCTAATCTATACTAACTAGCTAGCTTGAGTGCCTCAATCCCCAATAATGGCACAAGAAAGCTTGGTGCGTTGTTGCATGCAAGTATGATCTTTAAATATTTATAGGTTCCCCAAGTGATGTTCACTCACAACACTACAACATTCCCCCGTAAGCGCATAGGATCATGTTATAGCATAGATGAAAAGCAAGCAATGGGGGTCGAACCACAGGGATAGAGGGGGAACTAGTGGTTAATTGGTGTTGGATACATTCCTAAAGAGGAGACTAGGGTTTAATGGTTTAAAAGTGGGTTTGGTTTGATTACACTAAGCAAGAAAGCAAGTAAAGGCAATATGAAAGATTGATTATCACAAACTAGATTATCCTAGGCAAGTTAGGTCTAAGAGACTAGATTAAGAAATCAACTAAATAAGAGGAATATGATCTACACTACTCTAGGAAGGCAATTAGAAATTAAGAACTAAACTAAACACTAGAGAAAGCAAGAATCTAGGTTAAACCTAATTACCAAGACTAAGTAATTATCTAGAGGAAACAAAGGCAAATAAGCTAAACTCACATTAACAAGCAAGAATGACTAAGGTGGGTTTTAAGCAATGGATTGGATAGGTGGGCCATTCGGGATGGTGATTTTATATTAGTTTGGGGGTGTCAACAAGGCATGCATATCTCACATTTCAATCTAGATTACCAAACCAAACAACAAAGCAAGTGCTATTAGAATGTACCATATACTACTAGTTGAATAACTAGGGTTAGGTGTAATTCTAGTAGGTGCTTGGCATGTTTAGGTTTCTAGGGTAAGTGGTATTAGGGCAATTGAGACCCCAGGGTAGGAATGGGAGTAGAGATGAGGGGTTTTCACCTTATGTTACTTGCCATCTAGGGATGAGCATCGGGCCGGGTTATACTGCATTTTATCTATCCCAAACCCAAACCCACATTTTAAAGCGGGCCACGGGCTAGGTTTGGGCCTGGATAAAATTGAAAAATGCCAGCCCATACCTGGCCCATACAAGAATGTTGAGTTTCAAGCCAGATTCAGGTTTTCCCATATAATACCTAATGAGTATACAAAATTTTGCTAGATCTAACTTGCTAACATGAAAACTAAACTAGTATGATATGTATTTTGTTATCAATCTTCACAAGAATTATATATATATATATATATATATATATATATATATATATATAATATACTTTGTGGTCAATGAAGATGGAATATTTACACTTTAGTTGTGTGATCCCCTACAACTACGAAATGGATATTGAAAAAGCAACAAATCATTTTCTCATACACGTGAATGTATGAGAGTTAACAAATCAGTGGAAACTACAATGTTGTGACTTTTGCTTCCTCAACCTATATGTATATATAATGAAATGGGTTTTGAAAGGACAAAAGATCATTTGTCTCCTACATGTGGCTGTATGAGAAAAAAAGAGCATAATCTACTATGCTCTGAGCAAAAGATCATTAGTCTCCTACATGTGGACATAGTAGGATCAAATTAAAACAAATCAAGTACATCTATCCATGTCAATGATGGTTATCTTACTCGTATCAATCCACTAATCATGTTTATTAATTACAGGTTATCCATGTTTCCATTGGTTGGATACATACTATATATTATATCAAGAAATATGTATGTTTTTCTTTCAGGAAGAATATAGATGTATACATACATACTATACGTAAAATCTAATATGGGCATTCAGGTTTTTGGGCCTAGGTTTGCCTCTACCCTTACCCGACCCAAATAAAATATGGGTTTAAATTTTAGGCCCGGACCACCCATATTATAAATTGAGTTCGGGTATGGATCTGGTTATGCGGGCTGGGTCACAGGTCGGATCGGGCTGGCTTGACCCGATGCTCATCCCTATTGCCATCCAACCTTTAGGAAGCTCAAGGAAATTACACGAATCACACTTACACTTGCTACTTAGATCTCACACTCACTTGTAGAAGAAGGGACATGTATGTAGGAACAAAGGGGGCTAGCTAGGGATCCACTAATTGGACCTAGGAGCCATTTCTAAGATTTCTACTTACATTCCGAATTCTCATAGAAGCTAAGTGTCATCAAGCATCACAAACTAAACGATCTATGTTAAAAGCACAAACCACATGCAATATAACGGGAAATGAGATTGAAGCAAAGGCAATCATCCTATAATGAAATTATGTTCATTACAAATTATTTCCCCCCAACATGGTATCAAAGTCATATTTTAACCCCAAATAGCCCACCACTAGGGGCTTAGCTAGACACAATCAAAGAAAAGATAAAAGAAAGGGGAAGAAGGGGATACGACTTCATGGAACTCGAAGTAGATCCTTCTCCTTCACCTCCTAGGTATTTTAGGGAAACCTCCCTCCTCTGAGTTGGATGATAGGCATGGAAAAGAAGAGGATTCTGGTAGAAAACCTTGAAAATAAGGTTTCTATGGTGGGCGGAGAGCATAAATGCAAGGGGATTGCAATGAATGCTCAAGAGTGGGTGGACAGGAGTAATGGAAGCTAACCTAGTGTTGTGGCTACCACCCATGTATATATAGGGGCTGGTGGAAGCACTAGGGTAACTAGGGGCATTGTTAGAAAAATAATGTAGAAAGTGCTAGGGTTTAGGTGGTAGCATGGTCATCGTGGGTAAAGGTGGGAACAATTTTGGTGGTGTGGAAGGGTCGTTCCAAGAAAGTGGAAAAATCACAGGTTCAAGTGGTGAAGTGGAAATTAGTAGCTCGACCATACTGGGAAGTACGGTCGTGGTGGAGGCTAGGTAGAACGGTCATGCTAGGTAGAACGACTGTGTGGTGGAGTTGGGGGTGAGTTCGTTCCTTTTAACACGCCCGTTTTGTCATCAACTATCATGGCCATGCTGGGTAGCATTGAGGTTTTGGGGGTTTCATGGCACGACCATGCTGGGTAGCATGACCATGGTGGTTGAGTTGTTGTAGCTTGCAAATTTTGAGATTTTTCTTATAGCTTGTGCATTGGCTAGCATGGTCATTCCTTGGCACCACGACTGTGCTGGAGACTTTAGTAGAATAATAAACTTCAATCTTCATGATCAATGGAATTCTTCACTCGATGTTCAACCTTTGCCATTACGGGTAGGTTGAGGGAGCCTTGACATCTTGTTTGGACCCCTCCATGAGTGGAGGAACTATAAATCTCCTTCCTTCTCTCTCATCCATCCAAAGCATGGTCCAAGTACCTAAAAAGTATGCAAAGAATGTCCAAAACTGCATTTGAAAATAATACACATATTGGGTAATTAAACTTGCATTCTACTATGTTAGATGTGAATAAAGTAGAAAATGGCACAAGATGAAGCCCTAAAATAGGGCTACATCACATGGTTATGGACAATAATTCTAATTAGTTTCGCATGGTGGTTGTGTGTTTATTTCTTGTTTCATCTCACATATCGAGCCTCTACCTTATCTTCCAATTGTAAAAATATTGTTCTCTTCTACCTTTGCTCCCCTCGAGTGTATCTTGAGGTTTCTCTATTTTATCATGTAATATTAGGATAGTTTACATTCTTGTTACCATGAAGAATATGGTCCAAAAAGATGGTGGACCAAGGAGGACCAATCGATTGGAGGCTAGCTGTTCAACTAGAGGACCGAGAAGATGGAGGATCAGAGTCCATATGACTGTAGTGACAACAACCTAACTGGATAGGAGGTGAGTGGATCAGTTCAAGGGTTGAACCGATCAACCCAGATTGGCAAGCATAGATCTACATCAACAAAATGTTTCTACATTAGATGTAGACCTAGGTTGTGGTAGTTCCTTCTGTCTCTAAGAAAATATATTAGAATGGCCATAACCATTGCATTATATTTTATTGCATGTTTTTTATTGTGAGATATTTCATGTATATGATACATACTGTATATGTGGCAATTGGATAAAGTATATGTATTTATAAATACAAACTCCCTCAATAAAATATTTAGTCTTAGATGGTTTCCATTAGAAATACACATGAAAACCTCTATCGTCTAAGTGTAGGTTACACCCTAGCATGGTGCAATGTCCATATTGTGGATGTATGATGGTGGTACTGTAGATCCGCTCAATCTGGGTGCATTATCGTGTTGGCTTTTGGATCATGCTTAACTGGGTGATCTTAATAGGATTAAGTACCTAGTAGCATGCAAATGATTATGGCAAAGAGTTGCACATATAATATATCCAAGAATTTCATATGGTGCAATTGGCAAATGTTTCCTACCTTGATGATTAATTATGGACACTGGTGTTGGTTGGTAATAATTGAATCATGGCTCACTAGAAGGGTAAACTACAATCTTACAAATTGATATGTGGCGGTTATAATTTGAAGAAATATTGGGGGTGATAATTAATTAAAGACCTAATTGAATTTTGTCAATTTTTCAAATCAAATCAAATCAAAGGGGTTTTGAAAAAATGCAGTTTTTCTCTTATAGAATAACATGAAAAACAAATTGTTGTTGTGATTTGTCCTTAGGAAGGACAAACATTATGCAAATCAATTTCACATATGGTTTTGTACATTGAGAAGTGTTCTCAATGATGAGCATGAGCTCTATGTCCCAAATACACCAGTGCCAGAAATACCTGCTTCTGATGCGCCTAGGGCTAAAGTGGATGCTTATTGGAAGCATGTAAATGATGCCTTAGCCATATTGAACCTTTTTCTAAGCTTCATGAACTATGAGTTGCATGAGTAATGTGAATATATGGGGATACATGAGATGGTGTCACATCTTAGGGACTTGAACCATTACCTAACAAAGCATGAAAGGTACAATGTCTTAAAGGTTCTCTTTGAGTGTAAGATGACAGAGAGAGACTAAGTAGAGGCCCATGTGATAATATGATTAGATGTGTGGATTATCTAGAAGAAATATGATTCAATTTGAGGAAAGATTTGTCCACAGAAATGATTTTGCAAATTTCTTGAATCATATATCCATTTTAGTGAATTCTATCACTTAAATAATGTGTCCAGACTGTTGTCATATTTGCTTGTCATGTTGATAAATGTCTAAGCAAGAATGAAGAAGGAAAAATTAGTGATGACAATCAGCAGAGTTGAATCCAAGGATGAAAGAGAAGCCATGAAGAGTTCTGAGGCTAAGAATAAATCTAGATCTTAAGCACTCAAGATGAGGAGAAAGAAAAGTACAAAAGAGTGTTGCTTTTTGTACTTGAAGGCATTAAGGAAAAAGAAGATGGGGATAGAGATCTCCACTTCAAGTTTATACATTATTGAGATAAAAATATATACTTATTAATCTTGGATACTAGACAACAAATATGGAACTCACATATGCTCCAATATGCATCATCTAAAAAGAAGTAGTCCCTTAGGAAATGGTGAGGTTGAACTCCAACTCCTAGTTACCACTGCAGTTGGAACCTATAGTTTATCTCTGCCCACAAGGCTTGTAATATAGTTATTGAACTACTATTATGTACCTACCATAAGTAGAAACATAAATTTTTTTTATATGCTATGGACAAGGATGCATATGAATTTCATATTAAGAATGGTCTATCTTCTATTTATAGTGATAGGATCTTTTATGGCAGTTCCCCAATGTCTTATGGTCTTTATTTTCTAGATCTAAAGATGGATATTTACGATTTAAATGCCTACTAAAACTCAATAACTCAGAGAAGCATAACTTTGGAATTGTCATCTAGGGCACATAAATGAGAATCACATATCTAGACTCCATAAAGATGGTTATCTAGACTCTTTCAATTTCAAATCGATAGAGCCATTTGAATCTTGTTTGTTGGGTAAGATGACTAAGACTCCATCCACTGATAACAATGAGAGGGATAGTGAACTATTAGGACTCATACATACTGATGTATGTGGCACTTTTGTAGCAACTTCTAGAGGTGGGTATCACTACTTCATTACCTTTACTGATGAATTCAGTAGGTATGGTTATGTTTTCTTGGTGAAACATAAGTCAAAAACTATTGAGAGGTTCAAGGAGTTTATGAATTAAGTACATAACGATATTGGAAAGAGTATAAATGCACTTTGTTCTAATCAAGGTGGAGAATAATTAAGCTAAGAGTTTAAGGAATTTTTGTAGCCTGTGGTATCGTATCACAATGGACTCCACCTGGAACACCACAGTATAATGGTATATTAGAAAGAAGGAATTGCACATTGCTAGACATGCTATGGTCAATGATGAGTTTAGTTGAACTTCTGATGACTTTTAAGGGTTATGCTCTTGAAACCTCCACATTTACACTAAACTATTTACCATCTAAATTAATTCAAAAGGCACCATATGAGATATGGCATGGGAAACATCCTGATGCATCTTTTATGAAGATTTTGGGATGTGAAGATAATTTCAAGAATTTGTTTTCCTAAAAATATTGGGCCCAAATATGATTAATTTCATTTTGTTGGATATCCCAAGGAAACTAGAAGATACTACTTTTACACTCCATATGACATGAAAATGTTTTCTACAAGGACTTGTGTACTCCTAGAAAAGGAATTTATTTCTAAAGGAACTAGTGAGAGACAAGTAGAACTCGAAGAGGTTCTATATCTCCTAGAAAACATTGAATCAGTATATGTACAAGAGGAACATGGAGAATCACTAGTCATTACAGAATATCAAATTCGTTAAGTAACACATCAACCACATAAATCTAGCTGGACATGCCTTGAACCTAAAAGATTTGGATATCTTATATCTCAGGAAGGTAGTGAGTTGGTCATAAAATATGATCCAACAACTTATGTAGAAGCTACTAAAGGATCAGAGTATGAGAATGGTTTGAGGCCACGAGATCTGAAATGGAATCCATGTATGCCAACAAGGTATGAACCTTCGTAGATCCACTTGAAGGGATAAAATTCATAGGGTGCAACTGGGTCTTCAACAACAAGATCGACATGGATGGTAAAGTACAAACCTAAAAGAGTAGATTGGTTGCAAAGGGTTTCAGACCAGTTCAAGGTGTTGGTTATGACAAAACCTTTTATTCAGTTTCTATGGCTAAGTCCAACAGGATCATGATTGCCATTGTAGCTTATCATGACTATGAGATTTGGCAGATGAATGTTAAAATCACATTCCTTATTGGGAATCTACATGAGGATGTGTACATAACACAACCAATGGGTTTTATAGATACAAAGGATAGAAATAAAGTTTTTAAGAGACAAAGGTCAATCTATGGATTGAAACAAGCATCTTGGGGCTGGAATCTTTATTTTGATGAGACAATCAAAGAGTTTATCCTTTAATCAAATTGATTGTGTGTACAAGAAGGTTACTAGGATCATGAGTGTATTCCTCATATTGTATGTAGATGGAATACTATTGATTGGGAATGACATCCCTACTTTATAAAAGGTAAAGATATGATTGGGAAATATGCTTTCTATGAAAGACTTCAGAGAAGAAGCATACATCTTGTGAATCAAGATCTATAGAGACAGATATAGAAGGATTCTTGGACTAAGTCAGAGCACATATGTCGACAAAGTGTTGATGAGGTTCAACTTGGAGATCTCAAAGAGAGGATACCTGCCCATCTATCATGGACTAACCATATCTAAATCTTAGTGTCCCAGTTCTTGTGAATAAAGGGAACACATGAGTATGATTTCATATGCATAAGAAATAAGATATATCATGTATGCAATGTTGTGTGCTTGTCCTGATGTCTTGTATGCCTTGAGCATGAAGAGAAGATATCAGTCAGTTCTACTCGATTCTCATTGGAAAGTCATAAAGAACATCATCAAGTACTTGGGAAGAACTAAGTATAAGTTCCTTGTCTGTGGCGTAGAGGAAGAGTTGGTAGTAAAGGGTTACACCATGCAAACTTCTAAACTGAAAAAGATGATTATAGATCAGAGTCTAGATTTGTGTTTTCCTAAACAAAGAATTGTGATTTGGAAAACTTCCAAGCCATAGAAAGTTGTTAATCCTACAACAAAGGGCGAGTATATTTCTGCATGGAATACATTAAAGGAGGATGTTTGGATCGAAAAATTCATCTCAAAATGTGGTGTTGTTCCAAGCATCAACAACACAATTTGGATATATTCAGACAACAATGGAGACATTGCACAGGCTAAGGAACCTAGATCGCATCAGCGTTCCAAGCACATAAAAAAGGTGTTTCCATCTCATACAAGAGATTGTATATTGAGGAGATGTGAAGATTTGTAGAGTACTAACTGAGAACAATGTTGTTGATCCCTTGATAAAATAACTTTGGCAGAAAAATAATGATGGTAATGTTAGATCACTTAGAATAAGATTCATGGGTAATTTTCTCTATATTCAAGTGGGAGTCTGTTGGTATGTATGCCCAAAGAGCCAATAATATGATGATTGTTATGGCATAACTTGTTAAAATATTTGATTAATAATGAAGCTAAGCTTCCAATTTATTCTATTTTATTCAGTTATGAGATAATGAAATAAAATGAAAAATGTCTAGAGAATGATATTACTCGATGACGTATGTCTTTAAGTACATGAATTGAAAAATGAGATCATACAGATATTAGAAGTATATACATTCTTATTATTTCACTAGTTGAATGTTATTGTGGAAGGATGATAGACAACAATAACACATAAGACTAGAGTGCTTGTTGGTTGGTGGGAGAATCTCATCAGTCATGATATGTGATATCACACCAAGAACATAGTTAGTTGCCAGAGAATAGTGTATTGGACACACCCACCATAAGAATGATACATGAAAACCATAATTGGTAGTCATGATCATTTGTTATAGTGTTGGTGGTGATTGTGGCTCTTAGACCTGAAGTCACTACACTCATCACATGTCATTTGGTATACTTTGACATCATCCACTATGATCCTGAATAAGGATTGCCATAAAGGTGATGATTGGATGCACTGTGGCACATGGAGATGATTGTGAGTGATGTAGATGGTATTTGTCCCTCCTACTGGAGTGTGATATCCATGCCACTTTATAAGAGAGACTGAGAATTGGATGGACATGTACATGTGAGTCAACATGTGATATTCGGATTACATATATCTCAGACAATCTACTCTGGTTTGAGGAATAGAGATTGAATGATGAAGAGGATGACTATTCCATGCCTTGAGTTCAATCTGGATATCAGTGACATAGGAACTATACAAACATTATAACATCAAACACAAATTGTAGGTTGAAGTTGTTCTCCAACTTTCCTTTTACTTGGGATGAAATAATGTGTGACTAGACATTGTTCTTTTCTTGTGATGTCATAATTAGTTATGTACATTCAATGCCAATGTAATTTGGGACCTACATGGTCAAACACATGGGATACACCTATAAGTGGAGTTTTGATAATGAATGATGATTGAATTGATTGCTAAAGTGTTTAGGTTTTCAATTCAAGTGACAAATCAATTGAATGGACTTCTAACCTATCAGTTCAAGTGTTATGCTAACTGTTTGGAGTGTTTGGTTGATTGGGTATTGCATTGGCTGATTTTTTGATGAGCTGGGGAGAAAAATGACTAGTTTACTTAGTGAAATAACCAGTTTGAGGTTGCGAGATGACCATTTTGCTAAATGAGACTCTCAGTTCATGGTGCATTTTGACTGCATCAAGGATTATTGTAGACGTCACATGGTGCATTAATTGGATAAGAATTTCCAATTCATATGTGATTGGGAAACAAGAAGAAACATGCATGCCAATAGATTAGTTCTCCTACTAAACTGACCATTTCTTCCATCATAGGTTGTCAAAATTCATGAGATTCTATTCTCTTCCACTCCCACACAGACTGGGAACCCCAATCCTAACCCTCCTATAAATAGAGGGGTATTGGGGGCTTCTCAGACTCATCAATTGCCTTTGACAATTATTTGTCTTCTCCGATTGTGGTAACTAAGAGAACTTGAGAACATCCTACCAAATAAAGGGAGGGATATCAAGGGAAAAAAAGTATGGAAGAGGAAGTTGGTGACTAGTACACCAATGGGAGAGACAACTCCTTCGTGTATATCCTAGCAGGACGACAGGAGTTCTAGTTGACCCATGTGGACTTCTCTAGAGGTGTGGAGGTCATTGCATGTCATTATTAGGATAATGTCAACCTACTATCTGTGGTAGAGACCATGCCTACTGTAGATGCCATCTGAGTGAAACTAGAAGAGAGCTACATGAATACAATGAAGAGCGATCAGGTATATCCTCGAAACCATTCTTTCCATTATATAGTTATTGACACGGTCCGCCAGTTTAATGGGGAATATGGTAGTAATGTTTTTGTTTTTGCTGCCTATCAGATGCCATATTTTCCTACATATTTTACTAATAAATGATTCCATATATCCATAAAATAAGTAATTAAAAAATAATTTTATGTTATCTCATTGTCTCTTTGTCGTTTGTTTTTTGTATTAGGATAGTTGAAGTATGATAATTTCTATCACATTTTTGTGACTATATTTCTTTGTGATAGTTTATGAAACATTGGGGGCTGGCGGTGCGTGTCGGTAAAAACAATTGTAAATAGATAGTATGAAAAATAGGGAATGAAATGAATTACTGTTTGAGGATGCAATTTTGAGACGCTAGAAGAAGCTTGATATGCATGCATACACAAAATATACTTTACCGCCTAGATGTAAAATCTTATCAACTATAGGATTTTTTATATGAAGTGAGTTGGGAACCAATTCACCAAAGATATATTTAATCTGTCAAACTATCAATAGATAACCAATAAACAAACATTCTAACCTAACTCTTTACATGGGTTGATTTTATTGTGAGCATACATCAATATAACATACTTTTTCAAAACATAACCTCCATTATAGCTTTCCACTAGTCAAATGGCATATCATGTATCCATTTTTATATACATTGACAAATGTTGGCATTTTTCTATAAATAAAAATGATGAAGAAAAAAGTATAAAAAGTGCCACATTGATTAACACTTTTAACATGACTTCAAGATGTAACTGCTACTCAATGTGGTTGGCTCAATCATTAATGGTTTGTTGTTAAAATAAAAATGACATTTTTTTATGCTCTTTGTCCAAGGATACATTAAACACCACTTAGAACATATCAATGTACAATTATGGCAATATTTCCCTCAGAGTCCAAGTGTGTTAGTTAATTTTGTAATGTTGTAGTTAATTATATTTTTAATTTATCATCCAACATATGTTGTGTTTATGCTATCTTTGTTTACTGGTACAAAAACCACCTCTAATTTCAATTAATATACACCTATAATGTTGGTTAAATATCGATACCTAATTAGGTGCCATTAGAGATAAGACCCTGCAACATCCTTTTTTTTGTGGATGCATAAACCAATGACTACGTCCCAAACTTAGATTCTATGATTAAAGAAACTGACACATATGAGAAACTATGTCATTATTTTCCAGTGAACAAACCAACATTGCACAAACCAGCTTTTTGCGTTGTCGGTTATTTGTAGAAATTGATGTCAAAAATCAATTGGTAGCACAACCATGCTTTCTAGAATGACCTTGCTTCCCAGCCGAGTCATAGTTTTTTTTTTTGAAACTGATGTCAAAATCTAGTTGGTAGTAGGGCTGTGCTTCCTAGAATGGTCGTGCTGCCCAACATGGACATTTTAGTGTCAATTTTTGTCCTTAAAAAATTGACAACTAAGACCACGTGATGTTGGTTTTTATCCTAGAACCAAAGACTCAGACCTCCAATGTTGATTTCTTTGGAATAACCAATGACACATTAAAGTTTTTGTAAGTAGTAGGTCTATAGACCTACTATCTGTCTGTTCATTAGGATGAAAAACCTGACATCTTGTGTTCAACTTAACAACATGCCAACAAACCAACAAACCTACAAAATATGCAGTAACAGATACATAATGCACCATCATACAAGATCAATTATCCAATTTAATTCTCATGACATATATATATATATACATATATATATACATACATATATATATATATATATATATATATATATATATATATATATATATGCAATTCTCATTGTATTCAATAATCTTCACATTTAGTTACACACATGTATGTATACATCATTCAGATTTGTACCAATTTTATTCTCATGACCTGTGGAAATACAAATCTCATTGTATTCATCCATATTCAGATCCATTTATACATGTATACATTCATCATTCACATATGCACCAATAATTTACTCAAATCAAATTTGAAGCAGAAAGAAGTCATAGCCACCATATGTATATAGAAATAATGACATCACAGTTTATAAAACTCATTCTTTATCTCAATCAAATTCAATGTTCATTTTCTTAACGAAAGTTTTTGCCCACTTATCTTGAATCTCATCTAGTTGTTTGATGGTATAGGGATTTTTGATTTCAAACACTTGCAAATAGAATGACATAATTCAATATTTTCATATTATCAAATGAGACTATATATTTGTGCCGATCAAGACTATATATAGATTATCTTATATATATAGTTGATGTCTAGTGCCCCTTGTCTGGAAGCATGTGTATATACCACAACACGTAGTATGATCATGCCCAACCATTGTCTTGTAAAAGGTACTAGAAGTTTACCATCATACAAAATGTTAATACATAAAAGTAACAATAGTTGGAATAAATATACATTAGAGTCAGAAAAACTACCTCAACATTCTACCAAATATACACTTTTTTTATCTTATTCACCTTTCCTCAAGCCTTTTTGAATTCTGTTATAACCCTATAAGTTAATGTAACACATGCAATTGCATTACTAAAAATGCATGCATTACTTAGACATCAATTTGTTGTAAGAAACCGATGTCAAAGGCCATTCTTAGAATGAAAAAATTCAACCGTTGTAAGGTTTGAGTCATTGGTTGGTTGTATAAAATATAAACCTAAGTTAAGCACTTACACATTGGTTTACTATACAAATCGATGTCGGAAGCCATTATCCAAATAAAAAATTGTCCCAGGTCAGGTTTTACTCATTGATATTTTTTGGGCAAACTGACACTAGAGACCAATTTGGTAGGAAGGTTTTTTTAGTGGGGTTGTGTGGCAAATCCTCTGGATGGTTTCTGGACACAAATCTGACACCGACTTTACAAATTTTCACAATTTTTCTGATAAACAATGTCAGTTTCTCAAAAAACAAATCAACGCCAGAAGTATTTTGGAGGCAAACTGTATCTCATGTGAAGTTGTTTGTCATCAGTTATTGGAAAACAGAAGCTCATATTAAATTTTGAAGGAATTTTTTCTTCCCTAAAAATTTAATTTTGAAAATTATTTTAGATGTCAATTTATGTAAAATTTAACTGACATTATAGAAAAATGGTACTCTTATTTTTTCTAAATCGATATGAGTTGACTAATGGTGAAGTTTATGCCAATGAACTTATGTAGTTTGGTCAATAGTGTTGTTTATCCTTTAGAACCAATGTCTGGAAAAGTGACATTAGAGGACGAAAATGTACTAGTGGTGATTCATAGTTACATTGTTGGAGAGTGTTTCTCTGTGATTCTCCAAGGATTATACAATTGAAACTAAAATTTTTAAATAAATGAGTTTTTAGTGAAATTTAACAAGACAAGTATTAAGTTGTAATAAATATAAAAGTAGAACATATTAGAGAATAAATCATTTTCACATATGTAGGAGAACCAATAACAAACAAATAAGTTAGTAAAAAAATTGGGGTTTGCTCTGGTATTGAAGAGGATCATAGCTACAAATATGCTAATTAGACTGTTGGAATTAAAGAGAGGAAGAATATAAAAAAATGTTTTCCTATATCCTTAATTACTATTCTGAATTATTGCTTCACTCTAAATAATAGTTGTACTCAAGTCAATTTTAGTCATTAAATCAAAATTGAGACTCACAAAAAGTTGTTCAGTCAACATAAATGAACACTTGCCAAAGAGATGGCACCCAGATGGTAAAAGTAATGATGTAAGACCGAGAGGTCTCAAGTTCAAAACCCCCCGGCCACGGGATGAATGAATGGCTAATTTTTTTTAAAAAAAAAACATAAATGAACACTTCTAAATGCATTTGGTATCTTTCATTCCACCAGGTATCTTACGAAGCTTCCTATGAGGTTCATAGTTATAGATGCTCATCCCTCTTACAGTAGAGGAACTCATGGGTGCATGTAAATACCTTGATGTGCAAATTGGTCTTGAGCAAATAGATACCTTGTAAAGGCTTTAACCTAACTCTCTTACTTCCATACGTTGGCCTTTCTTTGGATACTAATTATCAAGCTTGTTTGTTGTACCCTACAGGTAACCCACACAAGAAATTTGTTCTCCCAATATTTACACTAGAATATGCAAATAAGAAAAAAAGACATGATTGTGTTCATGGTATCTACTATTGATAAGAGTAGAGGTGTCCAAGATAGGATCATTCTAGTGTATTTAGTTGGTAGATGTTTGAGCAGTCATAAAGTCAAAACTTGGGATTCACTAGTAGAACCTTTGTCATTCCTCTCATACAACAAGAACAACTTGCCAAATACAAATTCTACATTGTAGTAATTGTACAATTCTTAGAAATAAGAAATACTTAGAAAAAGGTATCAAAAAATGTAAGAATATAAGAAAATTATATAATGCATATCTAGAATCCAATGATGAATTCATTATGTGGTTTACACTAAGGATGAGTATTGTGTCATAACTGAATAAATTATGAGAAATTTGTAGAAGAGTGTGACTTAGCCATAGAAATGCCCAATGGATGTTGATATTGAGCAATAATGAATCCTACATTGGCTCTTATTGCATGCCCATGACCACTAGAATCCTATCTGGTTAAGCCATAACTATTTTGGAGTATAGAAGTTGGTGTGAGAAATATTTCTTATGATTTTTAGCTATGTTAGACGGTAGCATTTGGTGCAATGACTGCTACTTGTGAATAGTATCTATTGTGGAAGCTAGGGGAAGATGGTAAGAACATAGTACCAATTTTCCAATTTGTTAACAAAATGAAATATTTCACCATAGATGTTATCTATTAAAGATTATAGTAGTATAAATGAATTAAACATCGTCATTTTTTAGTATTAATAAAATTTCCTAAGTATATATTATTCATTGTCAACATTATATAAACATGTCATTATTTGTAATTATTTTATAGAATGCATTGCGAATTTTCCTATTAATATATAATATGTAAGAAGGATTACATTCCAATTCACAAGGTTTAAATTTATGTAGATAATTAGTTATTGAACAACTAAAATTTATCTTATTTTAATCATATTTATTATTATAGTCACTTAGTTGAAGAACAAACTTCACTAGAATATTCTAGAGCCAAAAATGGGAAACTAGTCAAAATTTGGAATTGCTCTGAGTTATCTGACTACATAAATAAATTACACAAGATAATAACAATTTAGAAAGAGATAATACCTTTTTCTCAAATTTCTATTCTATTGGGATTTATTTGGTCCGTTAGATCGACACCCATTATGGATCCCTAGATTCTAGCCATTGAATTGTTACCTTCAAATATGGACTCATGTATGCCAGCTCCCTCTAGAAACAAACTACCATATCTCATGATTTAATTTATCCTTTGCAAAAAGGATTTCCCAGATGTATTCATCAGATAATCCCACACCATATCAGCCAATACACAAACCCTTACAAGTATCCTACCCAAAATGCCCAATTGAGCTACCACACCCCTCTCCATGGCACTAATTGTCATCCACTATGGAAGACTTTATTGTATTGTAGCCATTGGAAAAACTTCACCACACTCAGTCAAAACCCTCCTACACCTACAATTGCACTACAACCACCCCTGAGATCTCTAATCCACATCACCTACAACCTCTTTCATATTTCTCCACTTTTGGATCATCTGTTTGTCAATTAGTCCCATTCTCACCATCAACAAGGGCATACAATTTTAGGGCATGCGTCAGTTTTGGTTGTGAGTCAGTGAGCCGTCGAGTCAACTAAACTGGCATTAAGTTGCCAAGGTAAGAGTTAGAGGATGAGTTTCTGTGGTCACCTAGCCACAAAAAGGTTTCAAATTTTTCTAATGTATCCTCAATTCAATTAGAGGGGATATACAATGCTTATCCCTAATTTTTAGCTCCATGGAATGTTTCCTTTGATTTTACCTTTCTGGTTGTCATGACTACCACCCTAGTTTGTTATCTATGTTGTGACATTAGAGGTTGTTCTGGTTCCTAAGTTTGTCAACCAACATCATGTGATTGTGTTTCAATAAGTTGACCATGGAAGTAACAACTTTGTATAATCACTGTGGGACGCTCCAGACACAGAGCAAGTGCTTGTTCAATCTATCTTGGTCTCATAAGAAGATCAGTATACCTATTTTGCTAAATATGCATCATATTTTGATAGAAGATCAATTGAAGGTCAATTTCTTTTTTCAGAGAACAATCCATCACATGTGTAAATGATGTGATTCTAACTATAACACACTCTCACACCTATTATTGTAAAATATGGTGTTGGACATATCCATCTTTCTATTTTTGAGTTATCCAACTCCAGTATTTATAAATGCTTTTATCTTGCTCCTGATTGGTTAAATTCTAGTATTTCATATCTTTTGATTGATTTGTCCTATGGAAGCAAGTCATAGATGAATTTTGTCTGGTTTTTTGGCTGGTTTTTTGAGACTATGTGATGAACTAGGATCTAAGACCTATTTAGCCAAGAACGATAAAACTCTATAAACTAAGGTGAATAGAATTATTGATGAATGGCTATTGAATAACATGGTATCTAGAGTTTAATCACCCAAGGAGACAATCATGGTCTTTTGACCAAAGAAGGACAATTAGGTTTTTCGTCAAAAGATGTAAGTGGTTCATGCCCATGAGTATTCATATCTATCAAACTCAACACATTTAGATGTTTCTTAAGTAATACTCTCATGATGAAATGTTTTAATATTTTCAAGTTATGATATGGAAGCAAGATATTCTATAGTATTATGATAATATAATTTCATACACTCAATATATCAAGTAAACATGTCATTCTTATCACATAGAATGATTGAATTTTGTGCATTAAGTCCATGAGAAGAAGAAAAGCATAATTTTCTATCCTATATCTTAGTAATGTTTCATATTAATTCTTAAGAATACAAGATAAGAAATGTGAGTTAGATTATCGTACTTTCATGGTTATGTGATATAACCATGTAGAAAATATTTCCAGAAAAATCATACTATTAAGATTTCTTGTAACACCCCACTTTTCACAACATGTAAATATATCTGAGGATAATCATTCTTACTCAAGGGGGTGTCACCATATTTTGATCATGCAATTAAAGTAAATGAAAACACTTTGAATTGAATGAAATCAAATTCATAAATAGATCTTGGCAAAAGAAAACTACATCATATTCCTCTATGGAATGTAATCTACTCTATTAACATTACTAAGCATAATGTAAACTATATCTTAATCTTGGGGCGTCTTGGTAAATGGAAACTGTAACATCCTCAAAATCTTAAACCTATCAATGATCCTTAATTTGAAACCCTAATTTGCACATTAATGATTTTATCTATCAAATAGATTTCAATATGAACTCAATATCCCAATATAATGAATGACCCTCTTGAAATCAATTTTTGGTTCAACCAATTCACTAAGGAATGGATAATTTCATTACTTTCACATTTTAATAATATATGCATTAAGATATTGACCCATATGAGTTTGGTAAACAAAAGGTGAATGAAACCTAAATCAAATTATATAGGAATATTCTAGACCTCTTAGTCTACCTATGGTTCAAATTTCAAGTCAAAGGGACTTCGTTTGACCCCTCAAATTGATTTTTTAAAGTTAACTACAGTTTAAAAAATGGATTGATAACAATTTATTTGATTTCATCAATTTGGTATAGTTCTTAGATAATTTCATGTATCACACAGAGTATGAGTTGTCGGACTCCCAGACCCAGAGTTGTCTACATGTGGGAGTGCCTTCTCCCCCGCCCAATTTCCCTGTCAAAGTTCGAATCTACATCGACTACAGTTCATCCATCCCAAACTCTATCTTGGATGAGTCCCCATTTCTAATGACTTCACCCTTACATCCATCTCGCACTCCCAAACTTCTCCATTCCAGGTATCGTAGGATTTCTTACCCTAGTGGATAAATACTCAATTGGGTTGGAACTCTCCTCTTTACACAAAGGTCTTGGCCGCCTCCTCGATGCCTCCCCATCTTGTTAAAGTGGTCAAAAACATTAAGCAACTCTTGAACATCTCTCCCCAGTGATCAATTTGATCTCAAAGTCCCTTAGAAAGACTCGTCATTCTAGTTTTCATCTTCAAGGACTACCTTTCTAGCACGATATTCTCTACCTCCCCTAGAAAAATTAACAACTTTATAAGCATCACAGACCCTTGCTCTTTCTTTTCCTACCAGTGTGTTGTCATTCAGGTCCCCAAAATGTCGTGTCCTAGAAGTCACCTTTTAACAGCCGATGACGTTCACTTCCTTGGCCTTCTGGAGGCCCTACAACCACGAAACTTGTATTTTTGGCCCCCCTTCTATCGAAGATCCTTCTTTGAGTTTCGGATGACACAATTTGCTTTGATGGTTTCAGGGCTCTGAGCCTTTTTCCATTGTTCTTCCCATACGATGTAGCTTCCCTGATCACCTGACCGTCGCGGGATCTGTGTTTGGGCTCGTCGGGTTCGTACTGACTTGATGAGAACATCCTTGATCTCCCTTTTCCCTAAAGATCCCATAGAACTTGGCTATGCATCACTTTGTGACTAGAGCTTCACCTCTGGGTTGCACCCTCACACTGGTTCAAGGTGTGGAAGAAACCTGATCAATGATTGACCTTGGTATCCCTTCTAAGGTGATATACTAATCTTAATTATATGGGTATTTCAGGGTTTATGAACACTCTTATCCATGCTCGAATGATTCAACTTTAATGACATAAATACCCCCACTTATTTATTTAAATGTTACTCAAGCTATGACCTATTTAGTCCATGTGTTTGGTATTTAAATCAATTGGATTCAAATGTCACGCCTATAGTTTCCTCTGCTCTAATTGGTCAGTTGTTTAGAAATCCACAATAAATTAAACGGTTATTAGAAAATACCCAACAACACCTTTTGGAAAGGATTTTTGGAGTAGAATCTGATTTTAGTGTTTTCTTGGCCTAATTCCATCTTATATGACCATGTTTTCCTTCATAGACCCAAATTAGGGTTTATGATGTATTGGTTATGATAATTAATAGAAATCATGTCATTTCATGAACATTGGATTCGATCAAGATTAGGGGTACTAAGTAAGGATCTACCTGGCTCTAGGTAAGCGGGTCATGACATAATGCATATATATATCTTGGATGAATTTCTTGTTATGTATGACTTAGGATTATGCCTTAAGTTTCCAAGTTCATGAGTGAAATTAAGATAATGATGATACCTCAGATTTTATTATTTCTTGTTGGTTTTTATAATCATAAAGTTTTATGCTTATCATTGATGCTCATTAGTTTAATGTATGCTCATGTAATGTGTAAAGAAATTGAAGAGGGAATCATGTAAATCATGTAATGCTAATATTAATGTCAATATTATGAGGGAGAAAACCCATGATGATTAAGATAATGTACTTAGGTAGTGAATTGTTCCTCTTTACTTTATTTTGTCTTTATGGCATTGATGTGATTCTAACTATAACACACTCTCACACCTATGATTGTAAAATATGGTGTTGGACATATCCATCTTTCTATTTTTGAGTTATCCAACTCCAGTATTTATAAATGCTTTTATCTTGCTCCTGATTGGTTAAATTCTAGTATTTCATATCTTTTGATTGATTTGTCCTATGGAAGCAAGTCATAGATGAATTTTATCTGGTTTTTTGGCTGGTTTTTTGAGACTATGTGATGAACTAGGATCTAAGACCTATTTAGCCAAGAACGATAAAACTCTAGAAACTAAGGTGAATAGAATTATTGATGAATGGCTATTGAATAACATGGTATCTATAGTTTAATCACCAAAGGATACAATCATGGTCTTTTGACCAAAGAAGGACAATTAGGTTTTTCGTCAAAAGATGTAAGTGGTTCATGCCCATGAGTAATCATATCTATCAAACTCAACACATTTAGATGTTTCTTAAGTAATACTCTCATGATGAAATGTTTTAATATTTTCAAGTTATGATATGCAAGCAAGATATTCTATAGTATTATGATAATATAATTTCATACACTCAATATATCAAGTAAATATGTCATGCTTATCACATAGAATGATTGAATTTTGTGCATTAAGTCCATGAGAAGAAGAAAAGCATAATTTTCTATCCTATATCTTAGTAACGTTTCATATTAATTCTTAAGAAAACAAGATAAGAAATGTGAGTTAGATTATCGTACTTTCATGGTTATGTGATATAACCATGTAGAAAATATTTCAAGAAAAATCATACTATTAACATTTCTTGTAACACCCCACTTTTCACAACATGTAATATATCTGAGGTTAAGCATTCTTACTCAAGGGGGTGTCACCATATTTTGATCATGCAAGTAAAGTAAATGAAAACACTTTGAATTGAATGAAATCAAATTCATAAATAGATCTTGGCAAAAGAAAACTACATCATATTCCTCTATGGAATATAATCTACTCTATTAACATTACTAAGCATAATGTAAACTGTATCTTAATCTTGGGGCGTCTTGGTAAATGGAAACTATAACATCCTCAAAATGTTAAACCTATCAATGATCCTTAATTTGAAACCCTAATTTGCACATTAATGATTTTATCTATCAAATAGATTTCAATATGAACTCAATATCCCAATATAATGAATGACCCTCTTGAAATCAATTTTTGGTTCAACCAATTCACTAAGGAATGGATAATTTCATTACTTTCACATTTTAATAATATATGCATTAAGATATTGACCCATATGAGTTTGGTAAACAAAAGGTGAATGAAACCTAAATCAAATTATATAGGAATATTCTAGACCTCTTAGTCTACCTATGGTTCAAATTTCAAGTCAAAGGGACTTCGTTTGACCCCTCAAATTGATTTTTTAAAGTTAACTACAGTTTAAAAAATGGATTGATAACAATTTATTTGATTTCATCAATTTGGTATAGTTCTTAGATAATTTCATGTATCACACAGAGTATGAGTTGTCGGACTCCCGGACCCAGAGTTGTCTACATGTGGGAGTGCCTTCTCCCCCGCCCAATTTCCCTGTCAAAGTTCGAATCTACATCGACTACAGTTCATCCATCCCAAACTCTATCTTGGATGAGTCCCCATTTCTAATGACTTCACCCTTACATCCATCTCGCACTCCCAAACTTCTCCATTCCAGGTATCGTAGGATTTCTTACCCTAGTGGAGAAATACTCAATTGGGTTGGAACTCTCCTCTTTACACAAAGGCCTTGGCCGCCTCCTCGATGCCTCCCCGTCTTGTTAAAGTGGTCAAAAACATTGAGCAACTCTTGAACATCTCTCCCCAGTGATCAATTTGATCTCAAAGTCCCTTAGAAAGACTCGTCATTCTAGTTTTCATCTTCAAGGACTACCTTTCTAGCACGACATTCTCTACCTCCCCTAGAAAAATTAACAACTTTATAAGCATCACAGACCCTTGCTCTTTCTTTTCCTACCAGTGTGTTGTCATTCAGCTCCCCAAAATGTCGTGTCCTAGAAGTCACCTTTTAACAGCCGATGGCGTTCACTTCCTTGGCCTTCTGGAGGCCCTACAACCATGAAACTTGTATTTTTGGCCCCCCTTCTATCGAAGATCCTTCTTTGAGTTTCGGATGACACAATTTTCTTTGATGGTTTCAGGGCTCTGAGCCTTTTTCCATTGTTCTTCCCATACGATGTAGCTTCCCTGATCACCTGACCGTCACGGGATCTGTGTTTGGGCTCGTCGGGTTCGTACTGACTTGATGAGAACATCCTTGATCTCCCTTTTCCCTAAAGATCCCATAGAACTTGGCTATGCACCACTCTGTGACCAGAGCTTCACCTCTGGGTTGCACCCTCACACTGGTTCAAGGTGTGGAAGAAACCTGATCAATGATTGACCTTGGTATCCCTTCTAAGGTGATATACTAATCTTAATTATATGGGTATTTCAGGGTTTATGAACACTCTTATCCATGCTCGAATGATTCAACTTTAATGACATAAATACCCCCACTTATTTATTTAAATGTAACTCAAGCTATGACCTATTTAGTCCATGTGTTTGGTATTTAAATCAATTGGATTCAAATGTCACACCTATAGTTTCCTCTGCTCTAATTGGTCAGTTGTTTAGAAATCCACAATAAATTAAACGGTTATTAGAAAATACCCAACAACACATTTTGGAAAGGATTTTTGGAGTAGAATCTGATTTTAGTGTTTTCTTGGCCTAATTCCATCTTATATGACCATGTTTTCCTTCATAGACCCAAATTAGGGTTTATGATGTATTGGTTATGATAATTAATAGAAATCATGTCATTTCATGAACATTGGATTCGATCAAGATTAGGAGTACTAAGTAAGGATCTACCTGGCTCTAGGTAAGTGGGTCATGACATAATGCATATATATATCTTGGATGAATTTCTTGTTATGTATGACTTAGGATTATGCCTTAAGTTTCCAAGTTCATGAGTGAAATTAAGATAATGATGATACCTCAGATTTTATTATTTCTTGTTGGTTTCTATAATCATTGATGCTCATTAGTTTAATGTATGCTCATGTAATGTTTAAAGAAATTGAAGAAGGAATCATGTAAATCATGTAATGTTAATATTAATGTCAATATTATGAGGGAGAAATCCCATGATGATTAAGATAATGTACTTAGGTAGTGAATTGTTCCTCTTTACTTTATTTGGTCTTTATGGCATTGATGAGAACTTTGGTGCAAATAAGATAAGCCTTAACTGGCATGATGAGCACTTTGGTGCAATTATTGGATGAGGACTATTTGCGTTGATGGAAAGATAAGAATAATGATGTTAATGTTTAAGTTAAGAGAATTAAGTAACTTATTATATGTTTCTTTCAAAAATGTACCTTTATGGTTGTTATGGGCTTCCTAGCAATGATGGGCTTTTCGAGCATGATGTGCCCCGCTTGTGTAGTGATGGAGAGAATACATATAGTAATGTTACTTAATTCATTGATGTAATGAAAGCTACTGTGTAATGATAATTCTTAATTTCAAGACATTCCATGTTGATTTTAGTTTAAGTATATATGCTCATTTTCAATTCTTATAACATGCATAGTGTCACTTATTTATGTTGTTTCTTTATTTTGCATGGTCATGGGACAAGATGTTCCTAGACCAAGGAGCAAGAGGGAATTGAAGCGAGCCCTTTAAATGTAGCTGACATCAAGGAGACATTAGCTTGGTGGGGTACCATCTACCACTCCATAGATTATGTACTTTTAGTTTTTATTTTATATTTTAGATTTTCTTAGCCTACATGTATTAGGTTTGGAATCAAGATGAGATAGTTTATGTTTTCCCTTTTAAAATAACAATGTATGAATCTATTTTTGAGTTAATTCATGGTGTTTCCTTTATCTTATTTCTATTCAATATCATGTTTTATAATGTTCCTTCACACTAAGTGACCCATGTTATGGACAACATAGGGTTAGCATCCACTATCATGTATGTGCATGCAGGGGCATTACAATATGATATCAGAGAAGTGAGTATATGGCCACAAAGCTAAAGATTCGCATGTTCTAATGCTAGGTATACCTTGCCTTTCTAGATGGCTCCTAAGAAATATGACAAAGGAAAGGATAATGATGGTTCTATGTCTTCTAGAAAGAGAAGTGGACCATGAAGTAACCTTGAGGCAACCTTGGAGCAATTGTCCAACTAATCACCAATGCCCTAGGACAAGGACAACATCAATCCAGATACAATGAGCTGACATTGGTGGACTTCTTGAAAATCAGGCCTAACTCCTTTTCTAGAGAAGGAGAGGATGATGTTGTCACCAAGGGAGAGGAATGTATTATGAACATGGAGTACTATTTTCATGACTTGGACTGCCCCTAACTGTCTAAGGTTCACTTTGCAACCCACATGATGAAGGGAACAACCCACACATGGTGGGAGAAATTCCTCAACTCAAGAGAGACTGATGCACCTACACTCACATGGGAAGGATTTGTTGAAGCCTTCTAGGAGAACTATGTGTCTGAAGCCATGAAAGAGAAGAAGGAGTTAGATTTTCCAATCTAGCTCAGGTAGGTGACATGACAGTGACCCAGTATGCCATAAAGTTTAGGATCCTACAGAAGTATGGTTCTGATTATGATGAGTGACGCAGAACAAAGACGTTCATCCAAGGACCCAAACCCGACATAAGCTTTGCTTTATCATGAAGCGGCCACAAAACCCTTCTGGCAACGTTAGATGCCTGCCTAGAGATAAAAGACCACTCAGAAGGTCTTACAAGAAGGAATGTCCTCAAAAGAACAACCAACATCAACATCAACTCCCCAACAATAAGAGGAAGGATCCCGAGGTTGAAGCCCATGCTGTCCAAGAGAAAACACAATGTTTGACTCATAAGAGGGTCCATGGAGGGTCGTGCATGTTGGGTATTGGATTATGCTACTATTGTGGAGAGTCTAGACACATAAAGCTAGATTTCCCTAAGATATAGAGAAGGAAGCTAGAAACAAGAACCTAGCTCCTAAGAGATAGGCGAGAATCTTTAAAATGAACATGGAGAAGAAAAATGACCAATGTATGGTTTAAGATCGTCACCTTTATATTATGACTTTATAATTCAACCATATATGCGTATAGTCATGATCTTTTGAAAAATATGTTACGATGAAATGGGAATAAGGAAAACCCTAAGGTGGCTAGTGGTCTAAGAAAAATTTGAGGATGAAATTTATTTCAGGTGGGTAGAATTATAACATCCTCAAAATCTTAAACCTATCAATGATCCTTAATCTAAAACCCTAATCTGTGAATTAGTGATTTTATCTATCAAATAGATTCCAATGTGATCTTTAAATCCCAATATAATGAATGCCCCTCTTAACCTTGAATTCTGGTACAACCAAGTCACCAAGGAATGAATAATTTCATTAATTTCACCTTTTAATAACATATGTATTAAAATAATGACCCATATGAATTTTATAAACAAAAGGTGAATGAAACCTAGAACAAATTAGATAGGAAGATTCTAGACCATCTAGTCTACCTATGGTTCAAATTTCCAGTCAAAGGGACTTCGTTTGTCCCCTCAATTTGATTTTGTAAAGTCAACCATAGTTTAAAACATGGATTAGATAACAATTTATTTGATTTTGTTGATTTGGTATAGTTCTTGAATTTCATGTGTCACATGGAGTATGAGGTCGGTTCGGACTCCCGGACCTGGAGTTGTCTGTTAGTGGGAGTGCCTTCTCCCCCGCTTGATTTCCCTATCTAGGTTGGACTCTACACCGTCCAAGGTTCATGCATCTCGATCTCTCTCTGGGATGAGTCCCCATTTCTAGTGAATTCACCCTTACATCCATCTGACCCTCCCAAACTTCTCCATCCCTGGTTTCATAGGACTTCTTGTCCTAGTGGAGAAATGCCCAATCAGACCGGAACTCTCCTCATTACACAAAGGTCTTGGCCACCTCCTCGATGCCCCCTTCTTATTCATGGGGTTAGAAAGAATGAGCAGCTCTTGAACATCTCTCCTCATCAACTAATTTGATCTCCAAGTTCCAGATAAAGCCTCACCATTCTAGTTTTCTTCTCCGATGACTACCTTTATAGCAATGTCTTCCCTATCTCCCCTGGACAAATTGACAACTCGGTAAGAATCTCGGACCCTTGCTCCTTCTTTTCCTACCAATGCTTTGTCATTCGGGTCCCCAAAACATTGTGTCCTACAAGTCACCTTCTGAATGCCATCGATGTTCACCATCTTGGCCATTTGGAGGCCCTACAACCACAAAACTTGTACTTTTGGCCCCACTTTCTATCGACGATCCTTCTCGGAGTTTCTGATGATGATTCCATGATTTACTTTGATGGTTTCAAAGCTCTAAAACTTTTTCCCCTATTCTTCCGCTACGATGTAGCTCCATTGATCACCTGACCACTACCGGATCCGTGTTTCAGCTCATCAGGTTCATACTAACTTGACGAGAACATCCTTGATCTCCCTTTTCCCTAAAGATCCCATAGAACTCGCCTATGCATCACTTTGCGACTAGAGCTTCTCCACCAGGTTGCACCCCATGCACTAGTTAAAGGTGTGGAAGAAACCTGGTCAATGATTGATCTGGTTATGTTGTCTATGATGATTTACTAATCTTCGATATGGGTATTAGGGTTTTTGCACGCTCTTAGCCACATTGGACTGATTTAGCTTTAACGAAATAAATACCCCCTCTTATTTAATTAAATGTAACTCAGGGTATGACATGTATGGTCCTTGTGCTTTGTATTTAGATCGATTCGATTCAAATGTCACGTGTATAGTTTCCTCTTCTCTAATTGGTCAATTGTTTAGAAATCCATAATAAATCAATCGATTATCAGACAAATACCCAAAATACATTTTGGAATGGATTTTTTGAGTAGAATATGATTTTAGTGTTTTTTAGATCTAATCTGACAGACTTTGAACATATTTTCCTTAATAGACCCAAACTAGGGTTTAGGATGTATTAATGATGATAATTAATAGAAATCATGCAATTTCAAGAATATAGGATTCAATTAAGACCAGGGTACTAAGTTTGGATCTATGTTGCTCCAGGTAAGTGGGTCATTCCTATATGCATATATATCTTGGATGAATTGCTTGTTATGTATGACATAGGATTACACTTTAAGTTTCCAAGTTCATGAATGAAATTAAGATAATGATGATGCCTCATATTTTATTATTGCTTGTTGGTTGCTAAAATCATAAATTCTTATGCTTATCATTGATGCTCATTAGTTTAATGTATGCTCACGTAATGATTGTAAAAATTGAACAAGGAATCATGTAAATCATGTAATGTTAATGTCAAGTTTAAGAAGGAGAAATCCCATGATTGTTAAGATCATGTACTTAAGTTGTGAATTGTTCCTCTTTATGTTGTGTTGTCTTTATGACATTTATTAGCACTTTGGTGCAACTAAGATGAGCCTTAACCAGTCTGATGAGCACTTTGGTGCAATTATTGGATGAGGACAATTTACATTGATTGTAAAATAAGAATAATTTAAGTTAAGAGAACTAAGTGACTTATTATATGTTTCTCACATTAATGGACCTTTACCGTCATTATGGGCTTCCTAGCAATGATGTGCTTTTTGAGCATGATGTGCACCACATTGGCAGTGATGGAGAGAATACATATAGTAATGTTTCTTAATTCATTGATGTAATGTAAGATAATGTTTAATGATAATTCTCAATGTAAAGATATGTCAAGTTTATTTTAGTTTAAGTATATATGCTCATTTTCAATTCTTACAACATGCATAGTGCCTCTTACTTACATTGTTACTTTATTTTACATGGCCATGTGACGAGATGTCCCTAGATAAAGGAGCAAGAGGGAATTGAAGAGAGCCCTTCAAGTGTAGCTAACATAAATGAGATTTTAGCTTGGTGGGGTGCTATCTACCACTCCATAGATTATGTAGTTTAGTTTTACTGCATATTTTATATTTTCTTAGCCTACATGTCTTAGGTATAGAATCAAGATGAGACAATTTATGTTTTCCCTTTTAAAAGAACAATGTATGAATCTATTTTTGAGTTAATACATGGTGTTTCATTTATCTTATTGCTATTGAATGTAATGTTTTGTATTGTTCCTCCAGGATGAGTGACCCATGTTATGGATAACATAGGGTTTGCCTCTGCGGTCATATATGTGCTTGGAGGGGCATTACAATATGGTATCAGAGAAATAATTAGATAGCCTCTAAGCTAAATATCACATGATCTAATCCTAGGTATACCTTGTTTTTCTTGATGGATCTTAATAAATCCAATAAGGGAAAGGATAACGATGGTGCTAGCTCTTTTAGTGAGGACAGTGGACCAAGAAGGAACCCAAAGGCAACATTGGAGGAATTAGTCTAACTATTCACCAATGCCCTAGGACAAGGACAACATCAACCCAGACATCACGAGTTGTCCTTGGTGCACTTCTTGATGATCATGTCTGACTCCTTTGCTGGAGAAGGAGAGGATGATGTTGTCACCAAGGGTGAAAAATGGATTATGAACATGGAGCATTGTTTTTGTGACCTGAACTGCCCTCAATATTCTATGTTTCATTTTGCAACCCACATGCTAAAGGGAGAAGCCCATACATGGTGGGAGAACTTCCTCAACTCAAGACAGGATGATGCACATGCATTCACATGGGATGGATTTTTTGAAGCCTTCCAGGAGAACTAAGTGTCATAATCCATGATAGAGAAGGAGTTATAGTTTTCCAATCTAGATAAGGTTGGTGACATGACGGTGACCCAGTATGCCATGAAGTTTAAGATCCTACAGAAGTATGGTCATGACTACAATGAGAAATGTAGAACAAAGAAGTTCATCTGAGGACTCAAGCTCGACTTAAGATTTGCCCTATCAAGAAGAGGCCACAGAACCCTTCAGGTTGCCTCAGATTCTGCCCTAGAGCTAGAAGACCACCCCCGAAGGTCTTACAATAAGGAAGGTCCTCAGAATAACAACCAACATCTACTCCGCACCAACAAGAGGAAGGATCCTGAGGTTGAATCCCCCGTTGTCTAAGAGAAAACACAATGCCCAACTCGTAAGAGGATCCATGGAGGGTCGTACATGTTCAATATTGGATTATACTACTATTGTGGAGAGCCTAGACACATAAAGCTAGATTGCCCTCAGATATAGAGGAAGGAATCCAAAAACTAGAACCTAGCTCCTAAGCGATAGGAGAGGATCTTTGCAATGAACATGGAGGAGGAAAATGACCAATGTATGTTTTAAGATCGTCACCTTTAGATTATGACTTTATCTTTTGACCATATATGTGTATAGTCATGAGATTTTGAAAATTATGTTATGATGTTATGGGAATATGGAAAACCCTAAGGTGGGTAGTGGTCTAAGAAAATTTCAAGGAATAAATTTATTTTAGGTGTGTAGAATTGTAGCATCCTCAAAATATTAAACCTATCAATGATCCTTAATCAGAAACCCTAATTTCAAATCAATGATTTTATCTGTCTAATAGATTCTAATGTGATGTTTAGATCCCAATATAATGAATGATCCTCTTCACCTTAAATTCTGGTTCAACCAAGTTGCTAAGGAATGGATAATTTCATTAATTTCACCTTTTAATAATATATGCATTATGATTACGACCCATATGAGTTTGATAAAAAAAAGTGAATGAAACCTAATTCAAATTAGATAGGAAGATTCTAGACCTCTTAGTATACCTATGGTTTAAATTTCAAGTCAAAGGGACTTCATTTTTCCCCTCAATTTGATTTTGTAAAGTTTACCATAGTTTAAAACATGGATTAGATAACAATTTATTTGATTTTGTCGATTTGTTATTGTTCCTGGATTATTTCATGTGTCATGTGGAGTACAAGTTTAGTTCAGACTCCAAGACCCGAAGTTGTCTGTGAGTGGGACTGCCTTCACCCCTGCCTAGTTTCCCTACCCAGGTTGGACTCTACACCGGCCATGGTTCAACCATCATGATCTCTCTCTAGGATGATTCCCTATTTCTCATGACTTCACTCTTATATCTGTCTCACCCTCCTCAAATTGTCCATACCATGTTTCATAGGACTTCTTGACCTAGTGGAGAAATTCCCAATCGGGCTGGAACTCTCCCAGTTACAAGAAGTTCTTGGACACCTCCTTGATGGCTCCCCTTCCTAATAAATGGTTTAGAAACAATGAGCGGCGCTTAAACATCTTTCCTCAACGATCAATTTGATCTCTAAGTCCATGTGAAAGCCTCACCATTCTGGTTTTCATCTCTGATGACTATCTTTCTAGAACGGTCTTCCCTATCACACCAGGACAAATTGATATCTCGATAAGCATCACAGACCCTTGCTCCTTATTTTCCTACTAGTGCTTTGTCATTCGGGTCCCCCAAATGTCGTGTTATCGAAGTGACCTTCTAACTGCCATCGGTGTTCACCGCCTTGAAGATCAAGGGGCCCTGCCACCACAAAACTTGTATTTTTGCTCCACTTTCTACCTAATATCCTTCTATAAGTTTTGGATGATGATTCCACAATGTGCTTTGATGGTTTCATGGCTCTGAGCATTTTTCCCATGTTCTTCCCCTGTGATGTAGCTTCCCTAATCTCCTGACCACTGCGGGATCTGTGTTTGGGCTCATTTGTTTGTACTGACTTGACGAGAACATCCTTGATCTCCCTTTTCACTGAAGATCCCACAAAACTCGCCTATGCATCACTCTGCGACCAGAGTTTCTCCTCCAGGTTGCGCCCGACACACTGGTTCAAGGTGTGGAAGAAACTAGGTCAATGATTGACCTCAGTATCCCTTCTAAGATGATATACTAATCTAAGTTAAATGGGTATTTTAGGGTTTTTTGCACACTCTTAGACACATTTAATTGATTCAACTTTAATGACATAAATACCCCCGCTTAGTAAATAAAATGTAATGCAAGAAATAACTTGTTCGGTCCTTGTACTTTGTGCATAAATTGATTTGATTCAAATGTCACACCTATAGTTTCTTCTTCTCTAATTGGTCAGTTGTTTAGTAATCCACAATAAATCAATTAGTTATTAGAAAAATACCCAAAAATACATTTTGGAAAGGAGTTTTTGAGTAGAATCTGATTTCAGTGTTTAATAGACCTAATCCATCATATTTGAACATGATTCCCTTAATATACCCAAATTAGGGTTTAGGATGTATTAGTGATGATATTTAATAGAGATCATGTAATTTCATGAACATGAGATTCGATAAAGATCAGGGATATGAAGTTAGGATCTACCTTGCTCCAGGTAAGTAAGTCATGCTACTATGAATATATATCTTGCATGAATTACTTCTTATGTATGACATAGGATTATGCTTTAAGATTCCAAGTTCATTAAGATAGTGATGATGCCTTAGATTTTATGATTTCTTGTTGGTTGCTATAATCATAAAGTCTTATGCTTATCATTGATGCTCATTAGTTTAATGTATGCTCATTAATGATTGAAGAAATTGAAGAAGGAATTATTTAAATCATGTAATGTTGATGTCAAAATTAATAGGGAGAAATGCCATGATGATTAAGATAATTTACTTAAGTTTTGAATTGTTCCTATGTATGCTATTTTGTCTTTATGACATTGATGAGCACTTTGGCACAACTAAGATGAGCCTTAACCGACCTGATGAGCACTTTGGTGTAAATATTGGACGAGGACAATTTACATTAATGGAAAGATAAGAATAATGATGTCAATGTTTAAGTTAAGATAATTAAGTAACTTATTATATGTTTCTTGCAATAATGGACCTCTATGCTCGTTATGGGATTCCTAGAAATGATGAACTTTCTTGGCATGATGTGCCCCACATGGTCAACATGGAGAAAATACATAAATTAATGTTTCTTAATTCATTGATGTAATGAAAGCTAAAGTGTATTGATAATTCTTAATGTAAATACATGTCAAGTTTATTCCAATTTAGTATATATTCTCATTTTCAGTTCTTATAACATGCATAGTGCTTCTTACTTACATTTTTGCTTTATTTCGTAGGGCCATGGTATGAGTTGTCCCTAGATTAAGGAGCAAGAGGGAATTGAACTGATCCCTTCAAGTGTAGCTGGCATCAAAGTTACTTTAGCTTGGTGGGGTGCCATCTACCACTCCATAGAGTATGTAGTTTACTTTATGTTTCATATTTTAGATTTTCTTAGCCTCCATGAATTGGGTTTGGAATCAAGATGAGACATTTTATGTTTTCCCTTTGAAAAGAACAATGTATGAATCTATTTTAAAATTAATGCATGGTGTTTCATTTATCGTATTCCTATTGAATATCATGTTTTGTAATGTTCATCCAAGTTGTGTGACCCTTCTTATGGATAATGTAGTGCTTTCTTCCATTGTAATGTATGTGCTTGGAGGGTCATTACAATATGGCATCAGAGCAAAGACTAGATGACCACTAAGCTAAAGATTCACATGTTCTAATCCTAGGTATACCTTGTTTTTCTAGATGGCTCCTAAGAAACCTGATAATGATGGTTCTAGCTCTTCTAGTGAGGGAAGTGGACAAAAAAGAACCCTAAGACAATCTTGGAGGAATTAGTCCAACTAATCACCAATGCCCTCAGAGAAGTACACCATCAAACCAGACACCACAACCTAACTTTGGTGGACTTCTTAAAGATCAAGCCTAACTCTTTTACTGGAGAGGATGGTGTTTCACCAAGGGAGACGAATGGATTATGATAATGGAGCATTGTTTTAATGACCTGGACTACCCTCAATAGTCTAGGGTTCACTTTGCAACCCACATGGTGAAGGGAGAAACCCATACACGGTGGGAGAACTTCCTCAACTCAAGAGAAGATAATGCACCTGCACTCACATGGGAAGGATTTGTTGAAGCCTTCCAGGAGCAATATGTGTCTGAAGCCATGTTGACCCAATATGCCATAAAGTTTAGGATCCTACTGAAGTATGGTTATGATTATGATGAGCAACGTAGAACAAAGAAGTTCATTTAAGCACTCAAGCTTGACTTAAGATTTGCCCTATCAAGAAGAGGCCACAAAACCCTTCAGGCTGCATTAGATGCCGCCCTAGAGCTAGAAGACCACCCCAGAAGGTCTTACAAGAAGGAAGGTCCGTAGAAGAATAACCAAAATCAACATCAACTCCCCAACAACAAGAGGAAGGATCTTGAGGTTGAAGTCCCTGTTGTCCAAGAGCAAGCATAGTGTCAAACTTGTAAGAGGGTCCATTGAGGTGTGTGCAAGTTCAACACTTGATTATGCTACTATTCACAAATACATTTTTGGCCAGTAACGTCGCTGCTCGTAGAGTCATTTTTACTAGAATAACCTACCTAATAGACTATTGCATTAGTTTTATCATAAAAACCGACCTTACATGTTTCCCGTGGCAAAAATTCACGTGATTTTGGCTTCGCGCCTCAATCTAAACGGTCAATTTTTCCAAATAACCGATGCTATAGGGTCAACAAAAAATGCAAGCACCACTTTTGAACTCTAGGGTCAGTTTTTATAGATAACCAACCTTATAGATACTGACCTCTAGGGTCAGTTTTACTATAAAACCATCCTTATAGATAACAAGACTTCTAGGGTCGATTTTTTAAGTTAACTGACCTTAGAGGCCTGACTTCTAGGGTCGATTATTTACCAAAAACTGACGCTATAGGTAAACTTTGGGTACCGTTTGATAACCAGACTTCTTGGGTCAGTTATTTACCAAAACCGATGCTAGAGGTCCTTAACTTAGTAGATACCAGCCTCATCGAAAGCTTAGGTTGCCATTTGCTGCTGCTGCTCCCCATTCCTGCTCCCGCGCCTGAAAAGAAGCAAATCACTACTGCTGCAAAGGTCACCTCCCCAACCATCTCTGTGCCAGAAGAGAGGAAAATTGGCGCCTCTTTCCTTGGATGATGACACCCAGCCACCGTTTTCTTCTTTGGATAGTGACGACGCCTCCAAATCGACCACCATCTTCGGCACCGATTTCTTTGGATGACGACACCCAACTACCACTTTCTTTCTTGAACAGTGACGACGCCTACGGATTTGCAAGGGTCGTGTGCCTTCTCTCTCCAGTTCTTCTCCCATTAAATCTCCCCCACTGTCTGGTTCTCCTCAAGGTAGCACGGTTGTCTCTGCCACCTCACTCCTCCCTTTTCTTCCGACTGTCATGCAACTGACCAGGTAGCACGGCTATGCTGGGCAGCACGACCGTGGTGATGGCATGACTGTACTGGGTAGCACGACTGTGCTAGCTGAGTTGTAGAAACTTCAAAATTTGTCAATTTTGCATTTGTTAATTTTTATTTCTCCTCTAAAATTGATATATATTGACCCTTAATTAATACATTATAATAGAATTGAATCGTGTATTTGTGTTGTTGTAGGTGCTATTAACTTGTTCTTGATTTGCATATATTTCTTCTTCATCCTAGAAGTGAGGTATAATATACTCACTCTCCCAATGTGCCATTTTATTTGACTAGTAAATCAATTAATAATAAAAATATGTGTTATTTCATATCTACATTTTGTTATCAATCACATATGTAATCATTATATACATTCCAAAAATATGAGGGTAGACATTGTGTAGTCTCATATTGACACTTTAGGGTTTATTAATGAGATCATCGATGCATGATGTTTAACTTAATATATAAATATGACAATAATATATTTATGCATGTATCAACTTAGAAACTCATTCAAAATTTACTCATTAGGTGTAGATTTTGGATAGTCCCAAGTCTGGGACTATTTTTGGATATTTAATCCCACTTAGGATGTAACTGTATAATGTATGTTTAGTTTTGAAGAAAATTTTAGTACTATTTCCTCATTTGTTCTCTAGGTACATATGTGGGTGGTTATTTGCCATTTACATCGATGTACTTGGAGAACTTAGGGAAAATGCTGCCGAAACTTTCTTCAAAACTAAACATACATCATATAGTTACTAGTGAGATTAAATATTCAAAAATGAGATAGGTGGTACACTTTAGTATAAAAGTAATTAACTTCCTATCAATAAAAACTTACAACTTATAGTATCAATATTAAATGCTTAGTTTTATAATTAATTTTAATGTGATTTAGAAAATGGATCGAAGTTGGATGTCTATCAAGAACCGTTGCAGTCCAGAGTTTGCCAAAGGTCTTGATGAATTTATCAAATTTGCTGAGGAACATAGGAAACTACCTACAGATAGGTTATATTGTCCATGTAGAAATTGTGGTAACAATTTGAAAGTTGATACTCCTGAGGAAATTAAGAATCATGTCATATGCAATGGGATCATTCAATGTTATAATGAATGATATTGGCATGGAGGGAAATTTAATTATGGATCAGAAAATGTCGATCCTAATAGTTGTGGCATAGAAGATATAGATAATGATGATAATTTCAATGATGAATAGATTTAGGATGACTCGATTCAGGATGATATGGTTGATGAGATGCTATGTAGTTGTTGTGACAATGTCATTGATCCACCTTCTTTATTTGCAAACATTGTCCATAATGCTAAAAAACCATTATATAAGGGTTGTACTAAGTTCACGAGGTTGAGTGTTGTGATGTGATTATATACTCTTAAAGCTCAAAACCGGTGGAGCGATAAGAGTTTCACTTCACTGTTGTCTTTGTTAAAGGAAATTATTCCTGAAGGCAACGAGCTTCCAATTTCAACATATCAAGTAAAGAAAATAATCTGCCCAGTGGGAATGGAGGCTAAAAAGATTCATGCATGTACAAATGATTGTGTGTTATTTTAGAAGGACTATAGTAATTTGATAAATTGTCCAAAATGTGGTGCGTCAAGGTATAAGACCACGAATTCAGCTAAGGCTAAAAATGGCTCTCCTATCAAGGTGATGTGGTATCTACCAATAATACCACGATTTCAATGCTTATTTTCTAATACAAAAGATGAGAAAAATTTGTCTTGGCATGGGGAGTTAAAGGCCAATGATGATGGAATCCTACAACATGCATCTAATTCACCACAATGGAAAAAAATTGATTTTTTAAACCCTCAATTTGGTAAAGAACCAAGAAACTTAAGAGTTGGACTCTGTACAGATGGAATGAATCCCTATGGTACATTAAGTAGCCAACATAGCGCGTGGCCTGTTATGATTGTTATATACAATCTTCCTCCTTGGTTGTGTATGAAAAATAAGTATGTGATGTTGTCAATATTGATATCTGGGCCCAAGCAACCTACAAATGATATTGATGTTTACCTTCAACCTCTAATTGATGACCTAATGAAACTATGGGAAGAAGGTGTTATGATATATTATGCTTCACTTAAAGGGATCTTTAGTTTGTGTACTATGTTGTTTTTCATGATTAATGACTTTCATGCTTATGAAAATTTGTCTGGATATAGCATAAAGGAATACAAAGCATTGTCCTATTTGTGAGGAAAATATTGATTCAATCCGTCTGAAACATGGTGGTAAAATCATATATCTTGGTCATTGGAGATTTCTCCAACCAGTGCATCCTTATCGAAGGCAATGCAAAACCTTTAATGGGTCAACTGAGGAACGGAGTGCTCCTAAACCTATACCAGGAAATGTTGTATATGATCATGTGAAACATATTGTTAATGAATTTGGAAAGAGTTCAAGTAGTCGTACTCTCACATGTGACAAATCTCTATATAAGAAGAGGTCAGTATTGTGGAATCTTCCTTATTGGAGATCTTTGGAAATTGGACACTGCATTGATGTCATTCATGTTGAAAAAAATGTTTGTGATAGCATCATTGGTATGCTATTGAACATACCAGGAAAGACTAAATACGATATCAAATCTAGAAAAGATTTCAAATTAATAGGTATAAGAAAAGAATTATCATTGGAGATCAGGGGTCACTGCACATATTTACCACCATCTTGTTACACTTTGTTAATGCAGGAGAAAAAGACTTTCTGTGAGTTCTTGTATAATATTAAGGTTATGCAAAGATACTCTTCTAATATTCATAGATTGGTATCAAAGAAGAATCTAAAGTTGATAGGTATCAAATCTCACGATTGTCACACATTAATGCAACAAAGTTTACCTGTGGCTATTCGATCTATATTGCCGAAGCATGTAAGGTTTGCAATCACAAGACTCTGTTGGCTATTCGATCTATATTGTCAGCTTGAAATGTACTTTCCTCCTTCATTTTTGATATCATGGTTCATCTTGTAGTACATATTACAAGGGAGGTGAAGATGTTGGGTCCAATTTTCTTACACTAGATGTATCCATTTGAATGCTACACGAGTGTTTTGAAAGGTGATGTTCAGAATCGTTATCATCCTGAAGGGAGTATTATTGAGGGTTATGTGGCTAGGGAGGTGATGGACTTTTGTAATGATTTTTTGAATTGTAATGAAACTTCTAGCGATCTAAAAAATTCCTATGACAATGAATATTTTTGTGGCAAAGGAACTCTGGGAGGATGAGTGAAAGGAATCAGTCTTGAGTTGTGGGAACAAACACATTTGTATATTTTACACAACATTGATGAAGTTAGTAGCTACATCATAGAACACAATGATCTTATCAAGAGAAATCATCCACGATCCGGTTCAATGTGGCTTTCAAGATAGAATAATCAAACATTTATTAGGTGGTTTGAAGAGAAAGTCTTTAATCAACTATCTGAATCACCGAATAATGTTGTTGAGAACATAAAATGGCTCGCCTTTAAGCCAAAATATGATGTCATGTCATATGAAGGTTATGACATAAATAGATTTTCTGACTACGGAAAGCATCAAGATGAAAGTAGTGTAGTTCAAAATAGTGGGGTCACTATTCAAGCTTGTTCTTTGTATTTTGCCAGTGCAAAAGATAAAAGACCATGCAAAGCTGAGATGTCATATTACGACGTCATTGAGGACATATGGGAATTAGACTATACAAATTTCAGAGTTCCTATCTTTAGGTGTAGTTGGGTTGACAACAAAAAAGGAATTTTAGTGGATGAGTTGGGTTATAAACTGGTGAATTTTGAAAAGATTGGTGAGAAAGATGAACCATTCATCACGGAAGACCAAGAAAAACAAGTATTCTATATTGATGACTCGACAAATAAAAACTGGTCTGTCATTCTTCATGGAAAAGACAGTTTACTGTAGATTCTATAAATGAAGAAGAATACTATGAAAAGTATGATGATTCCAGCCCATTCTCAGTTGGTTTGCCAAATGTAAATGTTGAAGATAACATCAATGAATATTATAAATGTCAAGACCATGCTGAAGGAATTTTACTTGACTAACAACTCAACCAATACTAGAGGCATGTATTCTTTGAATTATTTATTTTATTATCATTCAAGCACGTAATCTTTTAAATATACATCATATATCATGTATTATCATGTATGCTTTTATCACTTGTGCTTTTATTATCACTTATGTTTCTTTTGTCATGTATACTTGTAGGTTCTAAATGGCGAGTGAAGATGAACATTTTGAGCATGAGCACCATGAGGATGGTAGTGGTGATGCTAAGAAAAGTAGAGGTCCCACACTGATGAGCACCATGACAGAATGAGGGACAAACCACTACTTATACCTAATCCTAAATATATTGCACTTGAAGAAGAAGAGGGTGCTATGGTGGGTTGGCCTAGACACTTGGTTATCAATGAAAAGGTATACTTGAATTCTACCATGTTTTTCATATTTGACTGCATATATGAAATCGTGTAATATAAGTATGTAATTTAATTAATAGGTTTGCAAACCAAAAAGTAAAAATTCTACTAGTCGTCCTCCTATGCCCAAGCCATCTATTATTCCAGAATCCACATTCGACGAGTTGGGAAGTAGATGTAAATGTTTGTGTCGATACTTAGCCAACCAAAGCTTTGGACTACAAATGTTGGTCAATTTAACAGAAGATGCAACTGGGAGGGACTCTGACAATTATATTTTTCTTGATGATATTATAGAGTTGTTTCAGTATGATTGGCTGAATACTTCGATATTAAAAGTATGTATAAGGTAAGGATCTATCAATATAGAAAATTCCAATACACATTTTTAGGTTATTTCCATATATGAAAATAATTACAAATGTTTTACAGCCATTTATATACCGAGGCCACAAACTTTGATATAAAGAATGTTGGATTCTTAGTTCCTTCAATCACTAGTCTGGTGGAGACACATATTGAGGATGTGAATGAGTACTTCTCTACTGCATTCAAATATTTTGCTTGTGTGTGAAAGGAAAATATCCTAATTCCTTTTAACATCCAGTAAATATTATTATTCAATATAATTTTAATAATGAATAAATTTATTTATTTTAATATTTGTTTTATTCTTACTCAGATCTAGACATTGGGAATTAGTGGTGATTGACCCAAAATTGTTGACTCTTTATTATCTTGACCCAATGGGAAAAACAACAATGGGTCACAAACTGAAATTGCAAGATATGGCGTAAACATAAATTTAGTCTATGTTTCAACATGATATTTCTATTTAGAATTTCTATTTTACCAACTACCGTTTAATTGATAGGGGTATAAAGGCTTTTCGTGAAGGTGGAGGACAAATACCCACAAAATTAATTACATTGACTTTGAAAAATGTCAAGGTAGCTTCTTTGACAACTACTTAGTCTTAAATGTATTAATTTTCAACTCTTATATGTCAACTCTTATAGTCTTATCTCAACTCTAATTATTGTAGTTTACTAACATTAAGTAAATTCATTATTTGTAGTGTCCTATACAAAATAATGACTGGGTTTGTGGCTACTATGTAATGAAATATATGCAAGCTATTGTCAAACAAGCATCACATGATATTCAGACTATAGATCATGTAATAAAGAATAACATCATAAATTTACAAGTGAGTTGTAGTCATTTTGTAAAATATTAGCATGTGCATTTTCTATTACAGATCTTTACAATGCAACCTTACATACCTGAGGACTTAAATGAATTCTGAGAAGAGTGGTTAGATGCTTTTCTAAATGAAGTCAATATAGCATTGGATTGAATATGTCAGCTCCATTTATGTATGTGGTTTTGGAACTCTTTCTTATTTACTTTTGTATCTAACATTTAATATCATCTCAGACTTCCAATCTATCATTTTGTAAATTATGATGTGATTATGTGTAACTCAAATGAATATATGAATCATTTTTGTTATGTGGTTTGTAATGGTGATGGTTGAGTATCAATGCTCCGCTCTCCCATATCCTAGTTCTTCTTGTTCTTCTGTTCTGTTTCTATTTCTGCAGATTTTTTTTTAAAAAAAAATTGCAACTTCTAGCGTCAATTATTTTAGAAAACTGACCTTGTAGGTATTTTGGCCGTGCCGCATAGCATAGCCATGTTGGCTTCTGGTATCATAGTCATGCTGTGTAGCACGACCGTGTTGGGATAAAGTAGCATGGCCATGCCGCTTAGTACGACCGTGTGTGGTTAAAATATGTAGACCTATAACATCAATTTTCATAAAAAAATGACCTAATATGTTGTCTATAAGGTTGGTTTTTTAAGAAAACCAATGCTACAGGTCAAGCTCAATCTGTAGACCTTATAGCATCAATTTTCTTAAATAATTGACCTTAGAGTGAACCTCTGAGGTCGGTTTTTTATGAAAATTGAAGCTACAGGTCTACAAATTGTCAAGTTCAATATGTAGACCTTATAGCATCAATTTTCTTAAATAACTGACCTTAGAGTGAACATATTAGGTCAGTTTTTAAAGAAAACTGACGCTATAGGTCTACAGATTGAGCTTGATAACCAACCTTACAACCTTGGCCTCAGTTTCTTCCTCATATTTTACAGCCTATTGGGTCAGTTTTCTTTGGTTAAAAAAACCGACCCTATAGGTTAAATTCTATAGCGACGACCACTAAGGAGTCGGTTAAAAAGTGATGCTATAGGCTTAAAAAGATCGACGCTATAGACCATTACTATAGTAGTGATTGTGGCGAGCCTGGACATATAAAGCCAGATTTCCCTAAGATATAGAGGAGGGAAACCAGAAACAGAACCCATCTCCTAAGAGATAGGTGAGGATATTTTCAATGAACATGAAGGAGGAAATTGATCAACGTATGGTTTAAAATCATCACCTTTATTTATGACTTTATCCTTAGTCCATATATGTGTATAATCATGAGCTTTTGAATAATGTGATATGATGCTATGGGAATATGGAAAATTGTAACATACTAAATCCTAGGCATTTTGTCCTTTGATCCTCTTTCCAATATTTTCCTTTCATCTCTATCCTCTTTGGCCTTTCTATTTAATTTGTGGATATTATGGTGGTTTTGTGGACATTTGTTCACCCTTTATGCTAATAAAGGGGTTTATGAAAAAATACCTCTATAAATATTTTAATAAGGGTCTAATATGCAAATTTACTACTCATGTAACATATTAATAAAATATATTTTTTCTAGATCATTCCTTAGCCTTATGGAGAAAGGAAGAGAAAAAGGAATGAATAATATTGCTTTAAACATGTTAATGTGATATGGAATTTATTAATATGAGAAATATTGGTAATATTGGATAATGGGATAAAATTAATAAAAGGAACATGAATTGGTTAAAAATAAGTTGAGATTCATTTTCCTTGGGTTTGTTTTGTCTTGTAGGCCAAGTTTCATAATTTTGGGACAATAACAATTATATATCTTTTATTTTGAAAAGAAAAGATGAGTTTCCCTCAAAATATTAAATAAAATATTTAATGACTCCAAAAGTGGAAACTAACCTTAAATTCATAATCTAGACATAAAAATATGCCTTTGTGTAATTTTCAATTAATTTGGATGATATTTGGATAATGTGAAAAAGTAGGAGAGAGAAAGTGTGTAGAACCTTCAGTTTGAGAATTAATTAAATAATTGAAACAAACATGATCAAATAATGGAAAAATCTTATCTAAGACATTTATTTGTAATCATGGGTGAAATTTGATCATATTTGGATAATCATAGGGTCATAAATGAAGTAGGAAAGAGAAAATGAGTTTTTAATTATTTAACCCATTAAAAGTCCTCAAAAGGCAAAAATAATTCCATGTTCGGATTCTACACCTCAAAATCAGTCAATCTATATCAATTTTTATTATATTTGGAAAGTGTTTGATCCCTCAAAAGAAGAAAGAGAAATTTATTGAATAATACGTATATCACTTTAGTCGAATTATAATTCAATTTGGAAGATGAAATGTCAAGTGCTTTTGGATTTATCCACGTGATCGAATAGACAGTCTTCCGTGGTGGACTTGGGTCCACAAATTTGATGACTTGTGGTTGTCTCCTACCTCGGGTTGGCTCGGGAAAATAGGGAAATAGTAAATTGACTTTTTGTTTGGCATTAGCTCGCTCATTACTCGACCAAATCGTGAGTTCTTTGGATCGTTGGATTCCTTGTTCGAATCTACACCACATTATCCCAAGGTTTTCTCATTTTGATGAATAATTGTGAAATCCCCAAAGTTCTTGACACTTCTCTCCCACCTTGTCTATGCAAACCCTAACCTACAACCCCTTACCTATAAATACACCTACCCTGAGCTTCCCCCTATCCTTTGCAACTCAACACACCCTCTAATTTTGAGTTTTGTCACTATTTGACCCTCCAGTGAGCGATCAAAGCCTTGCATTTTTTGGTGACTCTCCTCCTCTCCTTGCTTCATCTTCAGTCAAATTGCAGGAACCTTAAGGTTCAACTTCTTCTACTCTTTCTTTTGCATCCTTTACTTTTGATATTGGTCGCATTTTTCGAATTCGCCCAAAATCCCCAAGCAAGCAGCACCTTGCTCACAACACCATGGCATGCAGACGAGGGAGGAAGATAACTCCTCATGATTTTACTGGGTTGCCCTTGCCCATCGTCTTTCTTATCTTTGTTTAGCGCGAGTACACTTTGGTCTTTTTCTCTTTGTTTTGACTTGGTTTGACTCGACTTTGACCGGTGCTCTCTCAGCAGCCAGCGAGGCCCGGGCCGCTAACTTGGCTCGTTGTGATTGGGCCAAGTCATGGAGCTGACCCTACTCTCTCGCTCTCTCACTCTTTCTGCCATTTAAAATGAATTTTGGTTTCTTCAAATTTTCCCTTTAGTAAGAATAAAAAAATTCATAGAAATTAATCTGTGGTCAAAAAATATAAGTAAGGGATGCTTTGGAATCAGAAAAATCCCCTCTATCTACTAAAAATATTTTCAATTCATGATTCTAAGTATTTCAAATAAGTGTTTTTGGGAATGATTTAATTCACTAAAAATCACTAAAAACATCTTAAAAGTATAAATTTTCAAAATGCATAGAATTATATGTTATTTAATCAAAAAAACCTAACTAAGAAAATAGTGATGATTTTAAGGTCTAAATCGATGTTTTGTGTAAAAAGTGGTAACTTTGGGGTTTTAAGTCTTTAATGAATGTACATAGTTCTAATACATGAACATGGTTACGATATTAGGACAAGTGGACCCTGATCTCATTTAAAGGTTTTGAGAAGTGGTTCTAGGGCTCTAAGTAAGAGGTATGTGCACCTAACACCTTAGTTGGGATATATTTTCTGTAACCTAATATTCCTTACTGAGGCATAATTGAACTTAACCCTTTTCTTGAAACCATAATTTCTTGTGCTTCAAATTTGACTACAATTTCTTATTGTTTGGGTTCTAAACCCCACTGCCATGGTTATTGATTCATATGATTTTTCTTGCCATGAATACTTTTTTAGAATATAGATTTATGTTCTATTTAATTTAAATTAGAGGTACTTATGTACAACCACCCACAGAGGGCATGCATTTATTTTCCCTTGGGAATGTATTAATTCTCTCCATATTATTATAGGTGGCATGGAATGTCTTATTCTCCCCTCACCTAAGGTTATAGGTCTGGTAGGTGCCTCAACCCTACTTAGTTAGGTAGACATAATTATCTTACACGCAAATACTTTATAATTTAATTGTTAATGGCAAGTTTCTATTGATATAGCCTTATACTCTTGTTATCTTCATCTTATGATGGACCCTAGCCTACATTTACATGCTTTACATCTCTTATTATCATAGAATAGTTTTGTGACACATACTTTTCTTTCCTTTCTCTTTTGTTGGGTGCCTTCCCAACCACCCGGGTGTTCATCAAGGTGATGGATAAGATAAGAATATCTTAACTTTTGGCTTGGACTTGGTTGATGGAGATGTTGATTTAGAGACACGATTGTAGTAGTATAGACTTCCCTCTATCTAGATCTGGTTTGTATATCTTGATGTAAACCCTAATAGGAGAATTTTATGTATTTTTGTAAACCGTTATATGAAATTGAATATAGTTTGTAATTTTTATTCTGCGGCTTTCCAATGGTCTTTTGTATACCAAATAAATAAAGATTTGAAAATATTACACATTTTTGAACATATCTTTTGAGAATGTTGTGTTTGGAGGTTTGAAACTTTAAATATTTGGTAAAGGGGTGATTTTACTCTTTTACAACATGGTATTAGAGTCGATGGTAGTCTGAATCTAACTATTCCCTAATTAGAATCCATGTCTCGCATAGTTCCTTTAGGAAACATGGTTTCCCTAGTGTTGATCTATAAATGATGAAAGGTTGACTTAGGACCCAAAAGTTACACATTAACATCTTGATGAATAAAACCCTAAAATACTCATAACTAAAACATGCATAACTTGATGTTGTTTATGTTTGCCTTTAGGCAACTGTTAGGGCATGAAGTTGAAGCAAAGGTGTCTAGAAAGGATCATGGTTTCGTGTGTTAGAAATATTTTCCTCCGTGCCACTAGCTTGGTTTACGAGGACTCACGTGCCCATATGATACTGGCCTGGTATGAGCTAATAGGAATTTCCCAAAATAGTTTGCTTTTAGGAAATTGTAACCTTAGACTTCTATGTTGTATATGTTTGGGAGCCCTAATTTTTTTGAGTGTATGATGACTTGTTTTGATTAAGGATTTATACCAAGATAGTTTCCTTATGTCCTTTAGGACCACATGTTTGGATAAGGTCATCCCTAGCATCTATACTTTGAAGTTTAAGGTTCAGTAAACTATCAGTGTGTGCAATGGAAGTGTGATGGATCTTGTATAAGGTTTAGTTAGACTCATCCTTTAACCCTAGTGTAGCTTGGCTTGATAGGTCAAACTCTTTAATGGGTGGATTATAGTTAGTTTGATGATGTTGGGTTGGTCAGATTTCGAGGACAAAATCCTCTTAAGGGGGATGGAATCCTGTGACATTTTGAAGTCTATCTACTATATGTTTAGATACCCTAACTCCATGAATAGGAGGTATGTATGCTTGGATCCTTGGTCTTGACCAAACATGTAAAAGTGGTAACCCTAACGTTCTTTTTCATATATTACTGAAATATAATGGTAATCTTAGGAATAATATATATGTTCAAACCCTAATGGATATCCAATGCACTTAATATGTGTCAATCACATATTAATACTAATGATGGATACACATGATGCTAATAATGTCATGAACCGATAAACGTTAATGATATGATGAGAAAGAAAAGTGTAACCCAATCTTGGCATAATGCATGCTATAATGAGATATAATGACCGAGTTGACCCTAAACCCTAAGTTGTAATCATATAACCTTAAAATATATATCCTTAATGATATTCATGTTAAATTAGTGGCATTACGTGTCATAATAAGATAACCTACCTTGATAAAAATAAATGATATATATTCACCTAATAATATATTAATAAATATAAAATGCATATCACCTTGTTACCTAGTACGCACCTAATTAATCACCTAATTATGACTTGGTATGTGAATCAAATCATTAATATGACATATGTCCCACCTTGATCATTAAAATGCATATAACAACTTCAATATGGATAATAAGTAATTAGATTCACTTAAATGCACATAATCAATATTAAGAAGTAAATAAATATGAGAAAATGATTAAAGATGACACTAATGTGAATAAGAAAGGTAACGTGACAATGTTTAATATACATACATGTAATCCATGTGACACAATTTGGATTAATTGTAGACTTAATAACAAATTGAATAAAATGTCCTATCACATGTGAGATAATTTGTTATAATTAATATAATGATCATATGAGGATAATGAAGTGCAAATCCAAATTATTATTAATCAAATATATTGAGATAATTAAGTAACCTCTAATTGTACAAAATAATGAAATATAATTCTTTTTAGCAACCAAGTGAATATGACATGACATAATTTAAAGAATAATAATGATAATGTGATATCCTAATTAATATAATGCTAATGAGCCAAAAATGTTAATTATGTTAAATTTCATAAAAATAATCTTAATAGTGAAAACCTGGGTGATCCTTGAAAACTTGACCTATGTCAAGATGCTTGTGAAGTATATGTTGATGAGTCATTTGGTGAATGTTATGGTTGGTGGAATAACCTAAAATTTTGTAATGATATGTTTCACTCTGACCCTTCACTTATTGCTTGTGATTTTGGGGACTAAATCCTCTTTAAGGGGCAGAGTGATTAACATACCAAATCCTAAACATTTTATCATTTGACCCTCTTTCCAATCTTTTCCTTTCATTTATATCCTCTTTGGCCATCCTATTTAATTTGTGAATATTATGGTGGTTTAGTGGACATTTGTTCACCCTTTATGCCAATAAAGGGGTTTATGCACAAATACCTCAACAAATATTTTAATAAGCATCTAATATGTAAATTTACCACTCATGTAACATATTAATAAAATATATTCATTCTAGATCATTCCTTGTCCTTATGGAGCAAGGAAGAGAAAAATGAATGTATATTTTTTTGCTTTTTTTAGAGAATGTTAGGAGGCTTTATTATTCATCCCGCCCTCCTCTTGCAGGTCTAAATTCAAAGTTCACTGCATTATCAACAACGAAATTAAATTTGGTAGGACTCCTACCATTACAGGGAAAGGGAGAAAGGTTAAGACCCATAGGGTCAAGGGGAGATGTTGTGTAGGTACAACTCTCCTTATGTTTTTGGAGGTGATGCTTAGCCAAAGCATCGACAATACATGTTTTCTATCTTGGTACCTTGATAATGCGAGTGTCAGACATACCCTCTAGCATCTTGTGTATAGATATGAGCCATGGGTGAAACGTAGGATTCTCATCTGCCCCACCTTCAATTGCCTTCATAGCTTTATCACTATCTGTTAGTATTGTCACTGATTGCAGAGAATTTCTTGAGAAGATCTTCAGAGCAAAATCAATAGCTCGTATTTCCGCTTCAGTGACAGACTGGGTATCAATATTCACGGAAGCCCCTCACTTCCATTTGCATGTGTGATCGAGCCATACCACTGCAATTGCAGAGTTCCCGCCTTTGACGGCTGCATCCACAACTAGGATATCCTGCTCTCCGTAAAGATCCCAATCATAGTCCTGATTATCATCCGCTCTTTTACAGCTTCCAACAGTGCTTTCTTTGGATTTATAAATTTGTACATAGAGATATTGAGTTTGAAAAACTTGATGGTCGATACCCATCCATTTTTTATCAAACACCATGGCATTTCGGGCCTTCCATATGGTCCAACAGGTGGTCATGAAGCGTATAGATTTTCCCTTTTCCCCTTGTAGATTCATCATCAACCATTCTTGTGTGTTCTCTGCAATGGCAGAAACTGTTGGGTATGCTTTCTCCCAAACTTCTTTTGCATATGGGCAGTGATACAAAGCATGAAGAGTGTCTTCCTCCTGGGCTTCACATCTCGGGCAGCTTGCAGACTGTTAATTTGTGTTGTTTTCTACGATAGTTTGTCATGATAGCTTCATGTGCTACTAACCATATGAAGGTTTTGACTTTGCTAGGCAGGTCTGAATGCCAAATGCACGTCCACAATTTGTTAATAGGGTACTGGATATCCTCGTGGATCAGACGATAAGCCGAGGACGTTGAGTAGTTTCCGCCCTCAACATGGAGCCATATGTGCTTGTCTTTGCCCTTTTCAGTGGCTGGGGCAGGCAGGTTAAGAATTTCCTTTACACAAATTTCTGGTAGGTAGTAATTTAAGAAGTCAGCATCCCAAGATCCATTCAGGTTTCACAGACTTGCTACAGAAAGGTCCGAAATATCAACACTAATGTGTTTGGTTGCTATACTAGAAAGGTCCGAAAAACCTGGAACCCAGTGGTCTGTCCACACCATGGTGTCTTGGCCATCATTAATCTGTTTCCGGCTATTTTCCTTGATGAACACCATCCCATCTTGCATGCTTCTCCAGAGAGCAGTAGACCTCCCCTTTCTGTTGGACGTATAGTTTCTGTACTTGTAATTTAGGCACTTTGTCCATAAGGAATTTTTATTGGTCATATACTTCCAAGTGTTCTTCCAAAGAAGAGTTTTGTTCCAGTCTACCATAGATTTTATACCCAAGCCTCCATTCTCCATGCTGGTGCTGACCTTGTGCCATGCAACAAGGGACAGAGATTGGCTTTTTTGGTTTCCTCCCCAGATAAATTTACGAACTGTTCTATCAAGCTTGGAGCAAATAGAGATAGGGATGGTGCTAGTCTGCATGACATAAGTGGGTAGGGTAGTAAGAACTGATTTAGCTAGGCATATTCGCCCGCCTAAAGACAACATTTTTGCTGCCCATCCAGTGATGCGATTTTCCATATTGTTCACTAAAAACGAGTATGTTTTCTTATTGATATTTTTATGTAACAGAGGGACGCCCAAGTATTTCCCCAAATCATCAGTTTCTGGTATGCCACTAGCCGTGCAGATTGCCACTCTAGTAGTTCTATTGACACTAGAGGAGAAATAGATTTTGGATTTCTCAGTTGAAATTTGCTGGCCTGAAGCCTCTTCAAAGAGTCGAAAACAATTATTGATAACATTGATTTGTTCCACCGCTGCTTTAGCAAACACTATGATATCATCTGCAAACATGATATGGGATATATGTGGTCCTTGCTGAGTTAGCTTGAGTGGTTTCCATTTGTTGGCTTTAACCTGCTGTTGAATGAGTTGTGTAAGTCTCTCCATACACAGAACAAACATGTACGGTGACATTGGGTCACCTTGTCTAAGACCGCTGGACGTTTTGAAAGATGGCAAAACTCCTCCATTGAAAATAATGCTTGTGTTTGCTGCTCCTAGAGCATTTAGAATGTACTGCTTAATGTGAAAAGGTCAGGTCATTCGATTTAAAGTGTGTGCAATGAATATCCATGACATGCAGTCATATGCCTTAGACAGGTCAATCTTTATGGCCATATATGGAGCGCTTTGTTTCCTTCGTAGATTATGGATAATTTCCTGTGCCATGAGAATGTTGTCAGTGATGCTTCGTCCAGGAATAAAGCTAGACTGCTCTTCAGAGACCCAATTGGATATGAATTTATGGACTATGCTGACTACCACTTTGGAAGCCAGTTTCAGACATGTATTATTAAGCGTAATGGGTCGTAGTTGATTGAAGTTGAGTGGATGTTTAACTTTGGGAATCGGTACTATACTGGCATTGCCAACAAAATCAGGGATATCATTACCATTGAGCAAGCTGTGGATGGTAATGAGTAAAGAATTTCTGATCGTCTTCCAGTTGGATTTGATAAAGTATATGTCAGTGCCATCAGGCCCGACTGCCTTGAAGGGATTCGCCTCCTTGATAATCCGCCACAGTTCATATTCAGTTACCACAACACCCATTTGCCTGAGTTGCCGGTTTGTTAGAGCTTTAAACTGCCCAGGAATCTTGTACATGGCCTCAGTAGAAGGAGCTCTATTTTCCGTAAGAAGATTACAGAAGTGATTAGTTACTAGCTTTTGCAGTTCAGGGATGTCTTCTGTCCGAACGCCATCCTCATTCTAGAGGTATTTGATGGTATTGAACCTGCGGCGCATGTTAACATAAGCATGATAGAATTTTGTATTGTTATCGCCATTCACTATCCAGTTTATATGGCTTCTCTGCTTCCAGTCCTCCTCTTCTTTCAGGTATATATTCTCAAACTCATGTTCAAGTTCAGTACATTTGCGGTCCTCTTTAGCATTGAGTTTTGCTTCCAGATTTTTTTGTAGCTGGGATATGGCTGTTGTTAGTTTATGTTTTCTCTTCCCCTTATTGCGGCAGAACCCCATATGCCAGTCCATGATCGGTTTGCAAGCAGCTTCCAGAGCAGTCTCAAATGGCATGGATGAGTTCCACTTCTTGTACATCAGAGTGTTGAAGTCTTTTTGTTGTTGCCACGATGCTAAGGTCTTGAACCTCTTCTTATTCTTCAGCTTGATGGAGTCAAAGATTCCAATCGGGTTATGGTCCGAGCCTATGCGAGGTAAGTTAACACAGATGAAAGAGGCATAACTGTGAATCCAAGCTGCATTAGCGAGTGCTCTATCAAGGCGCTCATGGAGGAGACCCTTTTTATAAGTGAAAACGTGGCCCATGCTGCCGATATCTGAAAGGCCACCCATCATGATGGCGTTTGCAAATCTGTTAGCTTCATTGAAGTTAAACGTATTGCTTCCAATCTTCTTGTCAGGGTGTATCATACAGTTAAAGTCGCCAAGGATGATCCAAGGGTTAGAGATTTGATAGCTAAGTCTCTTGAGATGCTCCCACAAAATAGGCCTGCCGCCTGGGCAAGGAGACGCATAGACAAATGTACAGAAAGTTTTGTTGTCAACACAGTAGTGGATGAAGTATTTGTGACTTTGCAGTATATGTATATGACACTCGTCTTCATTCCAAAGAATCCATATTCCCCCAGAGAAGGCATTTTCTTCTACTCTATGAGAGCTAGTAAAGCCAAGCTCGTTGATAACCTTTTGCGCTTCTGGACCAGATATCCTAGGCGAAGAGATAGAAACAATCTTGATACTATGCTCAACAACAAGTTGTTTGAGGAAGTGCTTAGAAGAATTCTTGCTAGCACCTCTAATATTCCATGCTACTGTATTTAACATCAACAACAGATAAGCTTGATAGCTGGTTAGTTACCCGCATTCCCCTCCTTGCCCTCCATTCCTCTTCTAGTACTGCTTCGTGTGATAGAAGAAGGGTTCTTCTGTGGGCTGCAACTGCCCATTTGGCTTTTCTTCTCTTTGGCTTTCCTACCAGCATGCACTGCTTCCTTATTTAACTCGTTCTGTAATCCAGTGATGTCATTAGCTTCAGTAGACGGTGCATGTTCAATCGTGTCCTCCTTCCCACCTTTATTTGGTTCTTCATGTTCTAGTAGTGGTCTTCCCATTATAACTTCATCATCTATTGGTTTCACTGCGGTGTGTAATGGGACTGAGGGTTCTTGAGGTATTTCTTCTATTCTAGCATGGCCCGAAGTAGCAGCTACAGTTGCAGGTTGAGCTTGTTTTTTGGATGAGACATCAGTATCCTCATTGCGTCGTTGTTTTTTCCTCCAAACTTTTGGTCCGCGCCCGTCTTCTAGATTTGGTTGTGCTTCTTGAACATCAGTATGTTCTTCAATAATCAGATTATTACCTTCATATTCTTCCTCCAGAGCCTGATACTTGTTTTGATGTGCTTTCCCTTTGTCTTTGCCCATATTCTTCCTTGGGTTGTCTTTGTTGCGCTGCGGTCGTCGATCAATGACGTTCTTCACGTAGTAGACTTGCCACTTTTCTTCTTCCCCCATCCATCTAACACCTGCTTCACCTATCTCCGGATTATTATCTATCTTCTCTGGTTCTTTATCGACCCCTTTGCAGTCTTCGACATCATGCCCAAGTCTTCCGCACTTAAGGCACATATTTGGGAGGGACTCGTACTCAATTTTGTATTCCCGTCCATTGATGACGATGGTTGGGTGGATTGGCTTTGCTGTTTCTATTTCAATAGCGAGCCTTGCGAATCTACTATGAGTTCGATTAATTGAGTGATTATCTGCTCACACCAGACGTCCGAGAGCTTCCCCTATACGGCTAAAGATCTCACTGTTGTAGTAGTGGATCGGTAGACCAATCACGCGTACCCATGTCACTATATGATCTGGAAGTCCCTTAGATGGTTCAAAGTAGCCGTCCCATGGCCAAGCAGCCAGGCAACTACCGAACAGCGACCATGGTCCCTTCGTCAACACGTTCTCTTGATCAAATCGACTGTAAAATTGCACAACATAATATTGCTCTGCCAGTTCATAAAGTTCGAATCGACTCACTGGTTGCCATAAAAGTTTCAGTCTTTCAGACATTGTTAGGAAGCCAACGTGCCTGTCTATGAGTTTGACAATTACGACGTATTTAAACGGCTTGCTCATGACTTCCTCCGCTTCAGGTGCAACATATATTTATGGGTATCCTTTAAGATAGACCAGTTCTATGTCCTCTGGATTTACGATTTCCTCTGGCTCATCGTCGATGAAGAATGGATCACCTGCGTTTTTGTCTCCACTTCCCTGTCCAGCGACTGCTTGCTTAAAAGACTTCTTATTGGCATTGGATGTCCCTTCTATGACAGACGGGTTGTCGTCGTCCTCCTTCATTGGATCGAGGTCCATCATACTTGAATCAGTTGTTCGTTCTGCAGATTACCCTCCTCACATGCCCTTATAGGTTAGGTTGATTCTGAACTTTTCTAGATTATCATGATTCTTCCCCCTTGGTGGCCTGCATCGTCGGCCCTTCTGCCTTTTGTTTCCGATTGGTTCCGCCGCCGTCATCTTCTAGGGTTTCCCTATATTCGCCCAGAGCATCGTCAACCCCCGCTCTCCCGTCAGCCGTCATCTTCTAGGGTTTTCCTAGATTCGCCCAGAGCTCATGAATAATGTTGCTTTAAACATGTTAATGTGATATGGAATTAATTAATATGAGAAATATTGGTAATATTGGAAAAGGGGATAAAATTCATAAAAGGAACACAAATTGGTTAAAAATAAGTTGAGATTCATTTTCCTTGGGTTTGGTTTGGCTTGTAGGCCAAGTTTCATAATTTTGGGACAATAGTAAATTTTTTTTAATAGCTCAATATCATTAAAAGAAAGCCATACGACATCTATAAGACAGACATATCTCATCAAGTAACCAAGAAGCAACTCCTTTTGCTGAAAGACATAGCACAAGGCTCAGATTGGGATGTGATAGGTACGCTTCTGCACCGTCCACCTCTTGTAGTGGCTGTCTAAAATAGCTATCTGGGATGGAATTCATCAATCTACAAGAGCCTATGAGTACATCAGGAGGGGAGTTGGCAAAGTTGCTGATAGAGATTACCATCATGAAGACAACAAAAGATCACCAGACAAAGAGCTCGACCACAAAGCAACAACACATACCTAACAACACAGACACAACATCCCATAAAACAGGATGAGAAATACAACTACAAGTGACGAGCACTAAAGTTGCACCAACCAGGAGACCCAGGAAGGAGGCCAGACCCCAGCGATGCAGATACAGAGGAAGGACGGCTCATGCGGATACAAAGGCGGGGAGTAGAGGGTGTCAGGAACTCCACCACCACTCCTGACCACCACTGCGAACAAGGGGCGGAAGACCCGCACGAAGCCCAAACCCAGCTTACTCCTCCTCTGCCTGGAGCACCAAGGGGCGCCCGAGCACACCGTCCGCCCAAGAAGGAACCCAAGGCATGACACGACCAACAAACAACCACCACAGAAAAACATTCTCCCTTACAGGAGCACCAAAACCAAAACCTAACAACTAGGAAACACCGATAGGCGGAGACTAAAAAGCCAAAGACAACTGCCACTAACATACAACCTAACATAACTGACCTAACCAGAAGAACGACACAAGAAAATGAAAAAACAATGACCTGCCGCCCAGCCCCACACCGACCAAGAACTGTTGTCTCCTCCTTCTCGTCCCCAGCTAACGCCACCCCCAGCACCTCCTCAGATGAAGAAGGCTCCAGATCGAGATCCCAAGCAACTAGCAAAGACCCTGCCGCCCAAAAACCAGACCACACAAAAGAGGGAAGGAGGAAGGAGAGATGAGGAAGTTCAACCCAACACCATGACCATCTAACACGAGCCGATGTCGACGCCCAGGGGGAGTGGGTGGTTCTTGTCGGCGGACGAACCCCTCCCCCGAGCCCGATGCTATCGTTGCCTTTGTAGACCTAGATCGCCCGTTGGGTCGCCTTCACTGACGCGCTACTAACTTTTGTTTATGAGAATTGATGATGGGGACAATAGTAATTATATCTCTTTTATTTTGAAAATAAAAGACGAGTTTCCCTCAAAATATTAAATAAAATATTAAATGACTCCGAAATTGAAACTAAATTTAAATTTGAAATCTAGACATAAAAATATGCCTTTGGGAAAGTTTTCAATTAATTTGGATGATATTTGGATAATGTGAAAAAGTAGGAGTGAGAAAGTGTGTAGAACCTTAATTTTGAGAATTAATTAAATAAATGGCACAAAATTGATCAAATAATGGCAAAATCATAACTAAGACATTAATTGGTACACATTGGTGAAATTTGATCATATTTGGATAATCAAAGTCATAAATGAAGGAGGAAAAGGAAAATGAGTTTTAAATTATTTAACCCATTAAAAGTCCTCAAAAGGCAAAACTAATTCCATATTTGGATTCTGAACCTCAAAATCAGTCATAGTGTCAATTTATATTAGATTTGGAAACTATTTGAGCCCTCAAAAGAAGAAAGATAACTCTTTGTATAATACATATATCACATTAGTCGAATTATAAATTCAATTAGGAAGATGATATGTCATGCACTTTTGGCCTTATTTGTTTGATCAGATGTCCAGGGTCCCTCGGTGGACCTAGGTCCATAGATCCGATGAGTCATGGTCGTCTCCTACCTCAGGTCGGCTCGGGATAATGGGGAAATAGAAAATCAATTTTTTGTTCAGCATTATCTCACTCGTTACTCGACCAAATCGTGAGTTCCTTAGCTCGTTGGATTCCTTGTTCGAATCCACATCACATTATCCAAAGGTTTTCATATTTTTATGAATGATCCTAAAATCCCCTAAGTTCTCAAAACTTCACTCCCACCTCATCTATGTAAACACTAAACTACACCCCCTTGCCTATAAATAAACCTACCCTGAGCTTCCCACATCCTTTGCAACTCAACACACCCTCTAATTTTGAGTTTTGTCCTTGTTTGACCCTGTGGTGAGTGGCTAAAGACTTGGAGTTTGCGGAGAATCTCCTCCTCTCCTCGCTTCATCTTCGGTCCAATTGCAGGCGCCTTTAGGTTCGACTTCTTCTACTCTTTCTTTTGTATCCTTTACTTTCAAGATTAGTCACATTTTTCAAATCTTCCCAAAATCCCCAAGCAAGAAGCAGCTTGCTTGCTAAACCATGGCACACAGGTGAGGGAGGAAGATACCTCCTCATGATTTTACTGGGTTGCCCTTGCTTGTCTTCTTTCTTGTCTTTGTTTCGCACGTGGACACTTTGGTCTTTTTGTCTTTGTTATGACTTGGTATGACTCGACTTTGATCGGTGCTCTCTCCACAACTAGTGAGGTGTGGGCCACTGACTTGGCTCACTATGATTGGGCCAAGTCACGGACTCGGCACCACTCTCTCGCTCTCTCTGCTATTTAAAACAAATTTTGATTTCTTCAAATTTTCCCATTTGTCAGAATCTAATAATTTGTAGAAATTAATTCCTTGGTCAAAAAAAAAGTAAGGGAGGTTTTGGAATCACAAAAATCACCTCTATCTAATAAAAATATTTGATGCTAGATTCTAAATATTTTGAATAAGTGTTTTGGGAATGATTTCATTAACTAAAAATCACTAAAAACACCTTAAAAGTTTATATCTTCACAACACATAAAATTATATGATATTTTAATCAGAAAAACCTAACTAAGACAATGGTGATGATTTCAAGGTCTAAATCGATGTTTCATGTAAAAAGTTGTAACTTTGGGTTTTAAGTCTTTAATGAATGTACATAGTTCTAATACATGAACACGGTTATCATATTAGAACAAGTGGATCCTGATCTCGTTTAAAGGTTTTGAAAAGTGGTTTCTAGGGTTCTAAGGAAGAGGTATGTGCATCTAGCACCCTCTTTGGGATATCTTTGCCTTAACCTAATATTCCCTAATGAGGCTTAATTAAACTTAACTCTTTTCTTGAAACCCTAATTTCTTGTGCCTCAAGTTAGATCATATTTTCTTATTGTTTGGGTTTTAAACCCCACTGCCATGCTTATTGATTCATATGACTGTTCTTGCATGAATACTTTTCTAGCATGTAGGTTTATGTTCTATTTAATTTAAAATAGTGGCACTTATGTACAACCACCCACATAGGGCATGTATTTATTCGCCCTAGGGAATGTATTTATTCTGCCCTTATCATTATAGGTGACTGGGAATGTCTTATTCTCCCCTCACCTAATGTTAGAGGTCCGGTAGGTGCCTCAACCCTATTTAGTTATGTAGAAATAATTATGTTACATGCAAATTCTTTCTAATTTAATTGTTAATGGCAAGTTCCATTTGATATAGCCTCAGACTCTTATTATCTTCATCTTATGATGAACCCTATCCTTCTTTTACATGCTTTACTTTTCTTGTTATCCTAGACTAGTTTTGTGACACATACTTTTCTTTCCTTTCCATTTTACTGGGTACCTTCCCAACCACCCTGGTGCTGAGCAAGGTGCTGGATAAGATAAGAAGATCTTAACTTTTGGTTTAAACTTGGTTGATGGAGATGTTGCTTTAGAGAATAGATTGTAGTAGTCTAGACTTCCATCTATCTTGATCCTATTTGTATATCTTGATGTAAACCCTAATGGGTGAATTTATGTATTTTTATAAACCTTTATATGAAATTGAATATAGTCACTAATTTTTATTCCGTTGCTTTCCCATGGTATTTTGTATACCATATAATTAAAGATTTGAAAATTATACACCCTTTCAACATACCTTTGAGTATATTGGGAATGGAGGTTTGATACTTCAAATTTTTAGTAAAGGGGTGATTTCATTCTTTTACAAAAATCGTAAGGTGCGTAGTGGTCTAAAAAACTTTCAAGGAGGAAATTTATTTAAGGTGGGTAGAATTGTAACATCCTCAAAATCTTAAATATATCAATGATCCTTAATCTAAAACCCTAATATGAAAATTAGTGATTTTATCTATCAAATAGATTCTAATGTGATCTTTAAATCCCAATATAATGACTAATGCTTTAACCTCGAATTTTGGTTCAACCAAGTCACTGAGGAATGAATAATTTCATTAATTTCACCTTTTAATAATATATGCATTAATATAATGACCCACATGAGTTAGATAAACAAAAGGTGAGTGAAACCTAAATCAAATCAGATAGGATGATTCTAGACCTCTTGGTCTACCTATGGATCAAATTTCAAGTTAAAGGGACTTCATTTGTCCCCTCAATTTGATTTTGTAAAGGTAACTATAGTTTAAAATATGGATTAGATAATAATTTATTTGATTTTGTCAATTTGGTATAGTTCCTAGATAATTTCATGTGTCACACAAAGTACAAGTATACATCAGACTCCCGGGCCCAGAGTTGTCCATGAGTGGGAGTAACTTCTCCCCCGCCCAGTTTCCCTGTCCAGGTTGGACTCTACACCGACCACAGTTCATCCATCCCGATCTCTATTTGGGATGAGTCCCTATTTCTAATGACTTCACCCTTACATCCATCTCACCCTCCGAAACTTATCCTTCCTAGGCTTCGTAGGACTTCTTGCCCTAGTGGAGAAATGCCCAATCGGGATGGAACTCTCCTCATTACATGAAGGTCTTGTCCTATTCCTTGATGCCTCCCCTTCGTATCAAAGGGGTCAGAAACATTGTGCAACTCTTTAATATCTCTCCTTAGCAATCAATTTGATCTCCAAGACCTTGAGAAAGCCTCTTCATTTCAATTTTCATCTCTGGTAACTACCTTTCTAGCATGTCCTTCCTTGCCACCCTTGGACAAATTGACAACTCGGTAAGCATCACAGACCCTTGCTCCTTCTTTTACTACTAGTGTTTTGTCATTCGAGGTGCCCAAAACATTGTGTCCTAGAAGTCACCTTTTGATTGCCACCAATGTTCACCGCCTTGGCCATATGAAGGCCCTACAACCACAAAACTTGTATTTTTGGCCCTACTTTCTACTGAAGATCATTCTCTAAATTTTGGATAATGATTCCACAATGTGCTTTGATGATTTTAGGGCTCTAAGCCTTTTTCCCCTGTTCTTTCCATGTGACGTAGCTTCCCTGATCACCTGACAACCGCAACATCTGTGTTTGGGCTCACCGAGTTTGTACTGACTTGACAAGAAAATACTTGATCTCCCTTTTCCATGAAGATTCCGCAGACCTTGCCTATGCATCACTCTACAACTAGAGCATCACCTCCAGGTTGCACCATTGATGCGATGATTTTGAGTCGCATTTATAGACCGATTTCATATGTGTTTTGTGCCTTAATTACTCATTTTCATGGATATTATTGCATAATTCACTTTATTTGGTCTCTGCCATCATTTTATATCAAATCCCCTTTATTTCATTATTTTAAGCATTATTGATCATCTTATCATAAATCGTGTGGATTTATTTGGTCTTGTTGTGCAATTTCAGGAAAAACAAGTATCTACATCCGTCGATACCATCGACGGATGTCGATACCATCGACCAAGCCACAGGTTGTCAGCCGAGAAGAGCAATACAGAGTCGATACCATCGATGCCCAAGTCGATGGCATCGAGATGTCTCCAGGCTGCTGGCGAGGATGAAGTTGATACCATCGACGCAAGTCGATGCCATCGACACAAGGAGAGCTACAGCGTCGCTAAACGACAACAACCGACGCTAAAGGAGTCGATACCATCGACACCCAAGTCGATGGTATCGAGATCACCACAGGCGCTCAGAATAAAAGAAAGGAAAGCTGCCGCTAATCCGCCGGGTCGATACCATCGACCCGCGTCGATGGTATCGACGCCGGCAGATATGCGTTGGATGTGTTTTGATTTCGATCGGACGGCTGTTGTTATTTGACGACCTAATTAGGGACTTATACCTAATGACGGCCGCCGGGACGTGATAAGAATCTCATTTTTTGGATTGCACGAGTGCCGAGGAGGAGAGAAAGGAGAACGGAGGCCGAGAAGCTCATCCCGGGTGATTCGGACGCTGTCGAAGACAATTTCCACCACCGACAGGCGGGGAAAGCTTGTGTTCTACGCCAAGGATCCACCGGTTCTTCTCCGTTCAGGGGTTTTCCCATCTATTTCACGTTTTTCTTATGACTTCCCCAATTTCTACCATGTATTTGTGTAAGATGAACATGAGAGGCTAAAACCCTCAATCTTTAGGACCGGGAGTAGCCCGGGGATACATTGTATGATGATTTTATATTGATAATTCATATTTCCTTCTCATATCCGTGGTATAAATTCGTTTTCTCTATTGCTTTTGTTATGCTTGATCACCATAATAATAAATTAATGCCCTTAATCACTTCGACAGAAGGATTAACGGTTGAAAAGAAATGAATTCTACATTAATTAATAAAACCCTTGACAAAGGAGTTGTAAAATTAATGGTGGGAACTGAGGGACCGATCTTAATGCGCTTAGTTTAGGGGAATGATTACTATGACGATGGAATCAACCTAAATCTAAGTAGTGGATTACACCACGACAGTGGGTAATTCTCAATTCAGGCCACTACCCGGATAGAGAGAGAAGTGTGAGGAATTATATGAAATCTAATACAATGTTGACCCGCGGTGAAACCGCCATCCTAAAGATATCCCTTTTTAATTGATTAAATTAACCTTTAATCGATTGTTTTCTTTGTTTGATTTTTATTTTCTTTTAATTTGAACAACAAAACCCTACTTTGTTAATCGGTCTAGCTGATTGCGATTAGTTAGTAGAAGTCTCCAATAATTCACGTATCCCTGAGTTCGACTCGGGCCTCACAAGGCCTATATTACTCGACGCGTATACTTGCGTTTAAGCGCGTAGTAAAATACACGTCAAGTTTTTGGCGCCGTTGCCGGGGATACGGCGAATTATTGGCACTTTGAGTGCTAAGAGCGGCCATTCTAGGCCACATTTTTTTTTATTTATTTTAAAACAATTTCAAAAATTCCTTTATTTCTATATAATTGTGTTAACTCTTTCAAAGCATTGTACTGAACCCCTATTTCCATATTTCAGGTACTTTGCATGGTGCACACACGTAGTCGAGACTACGTGAATCGCACACCTGAGGTTCCATCGGCGGGACCAGAGGACGAGGGCTACTACGAGGAGGAACACCATAGTGATACAAATTCTGAATCTGAGCAAGAACAAGAAGAAGTAATGGCTGAAGCACAGACAATTTGGGAGAAGATCAAAGCGTCTTCTTCCTCTGCATCAAAAGGGCCTATAAAGAAACAAGGGCTGAACATTCCAACTTACAAGATCGATCCAGCATTGATTAACCTGGTTAAATCAAACGCATTTCACGGGCTGAAAAATGAAGATCCAGTGGCACACATTAGTCAGTTTGTGGAAAATTGCGACATGGTGAAGATTGATCGATTTCCGCAGGATGTGCTGTACCTCAAGTTATTCCCCAGTTCCTTGGCGGGAGTAGCAAGAGAGTGGCTCCACAACCTCGACGACGAGTTTGTTGAGTCATGGGATCACATGGTGGAGGTTTTCTTCGAGAGGTTCTTCCCTCCTGAGAAGACCAATGATATGATCCGAAAGATCCACAATTTCACCCAACAGGCGGGTGAAACCTATTCTGAGACTTGGGAGCGATTTCAAGTCATGTTGAGGAGATGTCCACATCATGGACTGGACAAGGAAACCCAAGTGAAGATCTTCTACTTTTCTCTCTCTGAGCATGATAGAAGCAATTTGGACTCGGCCGGTTCTGGATTTTTCTTAAATAACACTGATACAAGATGCTGGGAAATACTGAAGAACATGGCTAGGAAACAGTCATGGGGCGACAGAGGTGCAGTAGAACAGGTCAAGGCTGCTGGTGAATCCAGAATAGTGAGGGAGTTGAATGCCAAGTTAGATCTTCTAGCCAAGAAGGTGCTAACTAAGGAGGATGCATCTGATGATGGGGAGGCCCAAGTGAAATTCATGCAACAACAGGGATATAGAAACAATGACTATTCATGGAGAAAGGATAAAAAGTTTTCTTGGAAGGATCCGAATAACTTTCTACAAGATCCGGATGCAAAGCCACAACCGAGAGATGAAGATAAAAATACTGACTTGCTAAGCCAAATGGTCCAGCAAAATCAAGAGATGATGGCCATGTTTGGAAAACAACTGCAATCTCAAGGTGATATTCTAACCAAATTTGGGCAGACACTGCAAAGCCATGGAGTGCAAATGCGGGCATTGGAGACCACTGTGGCACAGATTTCAAGTGAGGTGGCAGCTATCAAGCACGCCAATCAACAGAAACCAGCCGAGAACGCGAATGTGGTTCAAGCGCACCATCAGGTCAAATACATTTCTGTGGTGAGTAATGAAGAAGAATCTCAGGTGCAAGAAGTTGCAGAGGAAAGGAGAATGACGTTCAATGTGAATGCAACACCGGCAATACCGTTTCCACGCACGTACTATGGACTGCCGGGTGGAAACCCTTTCTTCAGAAAATCTGATAGAGTTGTGAATACTGTATCTCCACCTGGGCAAAAAGAAGAAGTGCAAGTTTGTGCACATGCGGAGACAAAGAAGGTGGAAGAGGAACCACAACAAGCTGCTACTAATGAGGATGACTCGCAAAAGCACACGTCCGAGATAGTGAGTGAAGCAAGCTTAGGGGAGGTACCCCCGAAAGACTCATATGTGCCTCCTCACAAGCGTGTCAATGCGGCAGATGTGTCAAATCAGGACAATCCAAAGCCGAAGAAGGAGCACCGACACTATAGGAAATTCTTGGAAATATTCCGCAAGCTGCATATCAACATTCCGCTGGTGGAGATGATTGAGAAAGTGCCCGCCTACGGGAGGTTCATTAAAGAGATCATCAACAAGAAGAGGCGGATAAATGATGATGAAATTTATTGGTTGAATGAGACGGTGAGCTCGATGATTCATGAGAGTTCACCAAGGAAGAGAAAGGACCCGGGAGGTTTTTACATTCCGTGTTCAATAGGTGGTCAACATGTTTCTAGAGCGCAATGTGATTCTGGCGCTAGCATAAATCTCATGCCTTTGGCTACATTTCAAAAGCTGGGGTTAAAAGAGATAAAGAGGTCAGCCGCAACAATTGAATTGGCGGATGGGTCTACCGTGAGACCCTATGGAGTATGTGAAGATGTTCTAGTCAAGGTTGACCGATTCGTATTCCCGGTGGACTTTGTCGTCATAGACATGCCACCACTCCAAAGCTGCGAAATTCTCCTAGGAAGACTGTTTCAAGCAACGGCGGATGTCGTGACTGCCCTAGGGAGAGGGACTTTGTCCTTGGGCATTGGAGGAGATCGTGTTGAATTCAAATTACCGAATGATCCTCTAAGTGCAGTTCCCAAGGTGAAAAGATGATGATTGTCACACCGTCTAGCCTAAGACATTAAACAAGGGCGCTTGGTGGGAGGCAACCCAACCATTGGTACATTAGGATAGTTTAATGTTAGGTGTAGATTGCTTTTATTTCGTTTAAATTTTAGTGTAAAGAAGATACCTTGATCCGTTTGTTCAATGTGCAGGCACAGGCAGGGTCGATACTATCGACACACTGGTCGATGGTATCGACATGGGTTCAGGTTGACACCAGCAGAAATCGCACTGCGTCGATACCATCGACGGCCCCGTCGATGGTATCGACATGGTCCCAGGCAGGCTGTGCAATAACGGTCGATGGTATCGACATGCCAGTCGATACCATCGAGATCTCTGGAGATTTTCAGAAGAAATTGACTCAGTGAAGTCGATACCATCGACGGGTCTGTCGATGGTATCGACATTTTCAAGTGAAAAAGACGGTGGCCGGACTCGCGAGGCAGTTGCCCTAATCAGCGAGTCGATACCATCGACTTCCGTCGATGGTATCGACGGGTACACAGCAGTGTCGGTGTCAGTTATTCAAGACGGGGTTATTGGCCAAATGAAGTCACATCATCCAGAGCAAATCTGGACCCCACGACCCTAGCAGTACCCACCTCCACCACCATTGGACTGATCTGGTATCACTGTTCCACCCTTAAGTTGGTTTTTGACTATGAGGCCATAGTCGAATTCAAGCTTAGGGGGGTGGCTGGAACAGCTCTATCTTTTATTTTTTCTTTAGTTGTTTTTAGTTTCTGCTTTGTTATTTGTTTTTGCAACTTTAAGTTTTTATTTAGGATCCACATCTATCTAGTGTAATTGTGGATGTCGTAAAAATTGTCATCTTGCTGTTTTCAGGGGAAATTAAGGGAATTGAAAAATTTTTCTGTGTCATTTGGATAGCTTTACTTGGTTGTCCTTGGGGAACTTGTTCTATGAAAATGATTGATTATGTCAACTTTGAAGCAATATGTCATACCCACACCCGCATTGACTCATGAAAAGTGGATAGTAACGGTTGTTTGAGCCTAACCTAATCAAATGGTAATGAGACCTTAATCAGATGTAAGAGAAAGAACCCTTTAAACTACTACACATGTCAATAAGGAGGGACACATAATTTTGTTTTAAGGTTCAGTCACTTAATCTTGTGATCATTTCACCCCATTTCCTATAATCCACCCAAGAATTGGAAGTAAAGTGCAGTTTCAATTTCTTTTGCGTGCATGGCATGTAGATAGGTTTTGCATTGTTATTTTCATGTTTTTACATAGAATAATGAAAAAAAAATATAGTGATACATGCACATTACCCTTAGGTGCATGTCATGTAGTTGCACTCACAATTTCATGATTTTCATGCATAAGCACACCATGTATCTCAGTTTTCCTAAATAGGTGATCTAATTTGTTCCATACCCTCGAAATAAAGCAAAGATCTCCAATTGGAAAGAAAATGGCCTTATACATGTATCTCTAAGCAATTATGGATATATGGGCAAAGAAAAAAAAACAGAAGAAAAAATTCTGGAAACATGAAAAAATGTTAGAAAAAAGAAAGAAAAAGGAGAGTTGGAAAGAAAAGGAATAAGAGGGAGAAAGGAATGATATCACTTGTATAACAGGGGAATTGAGTACATGATGTGGCTTGAGTAGATTTCTATCTCATTGTGAGGTAGAAGGTTAGTGCATGCATCATTCCACCCACTTTTAGGCAGTAGGGCATTCTTAATGTGCATTTGTATCATTTAGGGCATTTTGTTATATGCATTTTGAAACTGTGTAATACTTCCAAATTCTCCCATGAACCACCCATTCCATCCACCCGTTGCTCGGATTGGTAGTCCACCGTGATTTTCTCCTCACTCATGTGTATAAGGAGGATGGCTTCCATGTAGATGGTAGTTAGGGCGAGCAACGTAGTGTAGGTGATCACAAGATGCATCATGGCTGAATCGGCAAATTTTATTATGTTAACTGCCTTATGTGATAGTGTTCATCAGTTTGAAGGATAATTTTTTTTATTGATGGTTATTGTCGCCTATAGGGTAATTACTGTTTTGTGATTATGTAGGCCGGTTTGAGAACGTCCAGTGGGAGTCATTTGTGATGTGGGTTGGTATTTTGATTGTTAGTTGACATTCGCAATTCTATTCTAAGGATTAGTTGCTCGAGGGCGAGCAATGTTTAAGCTTAGGGGAGTTTGATGCGATGATTTTGAGTCGCATTTATAGACCGATTTCATATGTGTTTTGTGCCTTAATTACTCATTTTCATGGATATTATTGCATAATTCACTTTATTTGGTCTCTGCCATCATTTTATATCAAATCCCCTTTATTTCATTATTTTAAGCATTATTGATCATCTTATCATAAATCGTGTGGATTTATTTGGTCTTGTTGTGCAATTTCAGGAAAAACAAGTATCTACATCCGTCGATACCATCGACGGATGTCGATACCATCGACCAAGCCACAGGTTGTCAGCCGAGAAGAGCAATACAGAGTCGATACCATCGACGCCCAAGTCGATGGCATCGAGATGTCTCCAGGCTGCTGGCGAGGATGAAGTCGATACCATCGACGCAAGTCGATGCCATCGACACAAGGAGAGCTACAACGTCGCTAAACGACAACAACCGACGCTAAAGGAGTCGATACCATCGACACCCAAGTCGATGGTATCGAGATCACCACAGGCGCTCAGAATAAAAGAAAGGAAAGCTGCCGCTAATCCGCCGGGTCGATACCATCGACCCGCGTCGATGGTATCGACGCCGGCAGATATGCGTTGGATGTGTTTTGATTTCGATCGGACGGCTGTTGTTATTTGACGACCTAATTAGGGACTTATACCTAATGACGGCCGCCGGGACGTGATAAGAATCTCATTTTTTGGATTGCACGAGTGTCGAGGAGGAGAGAAAGGAGAACGGAGGCCGAGAAGCTCATCCCGGGTGATTCGGATGCTGCCGAAGACAATTTCCACCACCGACAGGCGGGGAAAGCTTGTGTTCTACGCCAAGGATCCACCGGTTCTTTTCCGTTCAGGGGTTTTCCCATCTATTTCACGTTTTTCTTATGACTTCCCCAATTTCTACCATGTATTTGTGTAAGATGAACATGAGAGGCTAAAACCCTCAATCTTTAGGACCGGGAGTAGCCCGGGGATACATTGTATGATGATTTTATATTGATAATTCATATTTTCCTCTCATATCCGTGGTATAAATTCGTTTTCTCTATTGCTTTTGTTATGCTTGATCACCATAATAATAAATTAATGCCCTTAATCACTTCGACAGAAGGATTAACGGTTGAAAAGAAACGAATTCTACATTAATTAATAAAACCCTTGACAAAGGAGTTGTAAAATTAATGGTGGGAACTGAGGGACCGATCTTAATGCGCTTAGTTTAGGGGAATGATTACTATGACGATGGAATCAGCCTAAATCTAAGTAGTGGATTACACCACGACAGTGGGTAATTCTCAATTCAGGCCACTACCCGGATAGAGAGAGAAGTGTGAGGAATTATATGAAATCTAATACAATGTTGACCCGCGGTGAAACCACCATCCTAAAGATATCCCTTTTTAATTGATTAAATTAACCTTTAATCGATTGTTTTCTTTGTTTGATTTTTATTTTCTTTTAATTTGAACAACAAAACCCTACTTTGTTAATCGGTCTAGCTGATTGCGATTAGTTAGTAGAAGTCTCCAATAATTCACGTATCCCTGAGTTCGACTCGGGCCTCACAAGGCCTATATTACTCGACGCGTATACTTGCGTTTAAGCGCGTAGTAAAATACACGTCAACCATGCGCACTGGTTCAAGGTGTGGAAGAAACTAGGTCAATGATTGACCTCAGTATCACTTCTAAGATGATATACTAATCTTAGTTAGATGGGTATTTCAGGGTTTTTGCACATTCTTAGAGACGCTGGATTGATTCAACTTTAACGACATAAATACCCTTACTTATTTAATTAAATGTAACTCAAGCTATGACATGTTTGGTCCTTGTGTATTGTATTTAAATTGATTCGATTCAAATGTCATGCCTATAGTTTCCTCTGCTCTAATTGGTCAGTTGTTTAGAAATCCACAATAAATCAATCTGTTATTAGAAAAATACCCAAAAATACATTTTGGAAATGATTTTTTGAGTAGAATCTGATTTCAGTGTTTTCTAGACCTAATTCCATTTTCTTTGACCATGTTTTCCTTGATAGACCCAAATTAGGTTTTAGAATGTATTAGTGATGATAATTAATAGAAATCATGCAATTTCAGGAACATTGGATTTGATCAAGTTCAGGGATACTAAGTTAGGATCTACCTTGCTCCAGGTAAGTGGGTCATGCCACTATGGATATATATCTTAGATGAATTTCTTTCTATGTATGACTTATGATTATGCTTTAAGTATCCAAGTTCATGAATGAATTTAAGATAATGATGATGCCTCAGATTTTATTATAGCTTGTTGGTTACTATAATCATAATGTCTTATGCTTATCATTGATGTTCATTAGTTTAATGTATACTCATGTAATGATTAAAGAAATTGAAGAAGGAATCATGTAAATCATGTAATATTAATGTCTTGATTAGAAGGGAGAAATCCCATGATGATTAAGATAATGTACTTACGTTGTGAATTGTTCATCTTTATGTTATTTTGTCTTTATGGCATTGATGGGCACTTTGTTGCAACTAAGATGAGCGTTAATCATCAAGATGAGCACTTTGGTTCAATTATTAGATGAGGACAATTTACATTGATGGCAAGATAAGAATAATGATGTTAATGTTTAAGTTAACAAAATTAACTTATTATGTGTTTCTCACAATAATGGACTTTTATGGTTGTTATGGGCTTCTTAGCAATGATGGGCTTTCTGAGCATGATGTGCCCCACGTGGGCAGTGATGATGAGAAAACATATAGTAATGTTTCTTAATTCATTGATGTAATGAAAGATAATGTGTAATGATAATTATTAATTTCAATACATGTCAATTTTATTTCAGTTTAAGTATATATGCTCATTTTCAGTTTTTATAACATGCATACTGCCACTTACTTATGTTGTTGCTTTATTTTGCATAGTTGTTGGATGAAATATTTCTAGATCAAGGAGCAAGAGGGAATTGAAGTTACCCCTTAAAGTGTAGCTGACATCAATGAGACTTTAGCTTGGTGGGGTGCCCTCTGCCACTTAATATATTATGTAATTTAGTTTTTATTTCATACTTTGGATGTGCTTAGCCTACATGAATTAGGTTTGGAATCAAGATTATATTATTTATGGTTTCCCTTTTAAAAGAACAATGTATGAATCTATTTTTGAATTAATACTTGGTGTTTCATTTATCTTATTGCTATTAAATGTCATGTTTTGTAATGTTCCTCCTAGATGAGTGACTCGTGTTATGGAAAACATAGGTTTTGCTTCCGCTGTCTTGTATGTTCTTGGAGGGGCATTATAGAAACCCACCAGGTCTTTTTCTTCTCAAAGATTCCTTGAGATAGTCCTTGCATGTCAAAAAACTTCTTCCTTCCAAGCTTGCTCCTTACCTATGGTCATCTCACCCCCATCCATGTATAAAACCAATGGTAAGTGGAATTAAACATATTATAATTTATAGAATGCATATAAATTGAAAATTAACTTTGAGCATTGAACATTGACAAGATATACACTTTCTTTTAAATCAATTTCTTTTATATTTTCCTATGTAAGGATCCTCAAGTTGCACATATGTGCCTCTTCTCTTATATACTAAAGTGCCTCTTCTATTATCCACCAAAGTGCTCTTGGGTTTCACCGAAGTGAATCTTCTCTTATTCAGTTAAGTGCCTCTTGGTGATGACCTTAAATAAGTTATCTTTTAGCATTATTTTTCTCTTAAAAACTCTTCTCTCTTGAGTCTTAATTTTGACTTTACTCTTAATGTGCATAAAGGTGATACAATAATACAGATAGTAAAAGCATAACGTTCAATTCATCACAAGATCATTGACTTTAAGAAATTGAAATAGATAACACTTTCACAATTTTCATTACATGCATACATAAAGTTAAACAATAACTATGTTCAATTACAATAGACCACTTACCTTTCTCTTAGAGGCGAATTGTGTTAAAGTGAGTTTTTATGTTATTTATTTTCTCTATCTTATGATATTGGCAATAACTCAAATTTAATTTTTCAAACACTCTCTATCACCTCCCTCTAATAACTTGACCAAATGATAACATAAATTTTGAAATAATGCAACCCTAAATGAACATTAGGGTAATTTATGTGTATTAATGTACCTAGTCAATAACTCTAATCAACATTTGAATTTCAAACCCAAGTTTGTACCATAGATAGTTAATAATATTACAAAGCTCCACCTAAAATTTACTTCAATTGGATGAACTAATTGGGAGTTTTAAGCAATTGCATTTTTTCATATTATATCATTTATATGGACCCTTTGGACCTAAGTTGACCTTTTATTTTGATTAATATGTGACATTATCTGTCATGTAGATGGGCATGGATAGCTATCTATGAGACTCAGGTCTCAGTCATCCCAAAGAGGATCTAATGGCTAATAAGTTGTCTTTAACCCCCAACAACTACGAAAGGTTGGTACCACCTGAATTCAAAAATTTTCTCTCCCTCGTCCTAATAACTTACACCAAGTTGGTCATCGTAATCTGGAGGAGAGATTTCGCTTGCTGAAATGAACTCAATGAACCAAATGTCAATCTCCCTTACCCTTGAATTGGGGGGAACAACCTCCCACAAATTTGTCTCTTACTGGTGGCGGTTCCCCCATTAGGGCCTCCTCACCTATGCTCTCCCAAGGATATTTAAAGCCACACCAAGCTCCACCAAGCTTCCTTTAGTTGACCTACACCTTCAATTGAACCCAAGCATGCCTCAGCACCTTTGGCCTAGAACCACCTTCACCTTGCCTAACCTAGAACATCCCCTCACTGTAAAGACCTCCTCCTTCCAATCAATCGTGATCACATGTCCCTAGGACCACAGTAAAGTGAGAAAAATCATCAGTAGGAGTCACGAAAACACAAGGGCTTGGGTCAACAAGCTCCTATAACCAAACTTCAAAGCTTCATCACCCTCAAGGTCTGGTCATCCTCGCACTTCAAGAAGTGATCACAAAGAATTAGTAAACCTTAACAGAGCCCCATGATCCCTTTGTCCAACTGGAGGGGAGGTAAATCCCTCATTTATACTTCGTTCTTGATTCACTTGTTTAGATGAAAACTAGGACCTTATTCCACCTCCAACGATTTTCCTTGACTTATTAAACTTGGCACGACCTCATGAGGTCAGTCAGCCCTCATCATGAACCCTAATAGACACCTTCCTACCTCAACCATCACCCTCCTTCAACCTTCATATGCTGCTACCATGACAAGAGAAGTAGGACAATCAAGTCTATAAAACCCCTAAACTGACCATATCTTGTCACAATTAATGATCACATTCCTGAGTTCTTTTAGGTCCTTTTTATGCCTTGATCAACCCTCTCATTCAAAGGCTGGATTGTGGGTCTGGATGGCCAAGGATCACCACTATCACCACAAGCAAGGGATGATCCACCTCCAAGGCTGCAACATCACTCCTTCTTGCTCCACCAAGCTCCAAGGATGAGCATAAGAGAAAGGGGGAATATGATGACCGAAAAGAACCACTTAAATAGAGAGAGGAGGTGTTGGTTTTATGTCCTCAGAGTAGGTAATGGAAACACAAATTTTACTAGCCATTAACCCATAATACGAGATCGCATTGACAACTATATAATGGGAAGAATGGTTTTAACGATATATACCTGGTCCTGGGGCTTGCCTAGTGACACTACCTCATAGCCATGTGTGGTCTTCAATGCCATGCCTTAAATGGTGTCTGTGCAGCTCTTGGTATTCGCCATGGACTTTGGTCTCCACCACAGACTACAGATGACATGTCCTCCTGAGCATAAGACATCTCCCGCATCTACAGATAGTCCACATGGACCACCTGCAACTCCTACCATTCTAGAAGAACTAGCAGGAAGGAGACGACCCTCTTGTTGATGTACTAGAACCAACTTGCTCTCCCAAACTCAGAATCCTTTTCTACAGTTGTCCTTCCTTCGCTATGCCTCCCTAGTTAGGTATCACTTGCTTGGGCTCTCTTGGTTGCTAGAACTAGAGAGGACAACAACTTTGTAGAGCAACAGATATTTTGAGTTGTGTATTCTTAGCAGTCCCCAGTACCACTCTATTTATAGTAGAGGGCAGGGTCAGGGTTCCCAGTCTGTTCGGAGTAGAAGGATCCAAAAATTCCATTAAAATTTTGAGTGTGGTAGGCAAACCGGTCATTTCATAAATGAACTGGTCATTTGGCAAGGTGAGCCGATCAGTTCACTATTGAACAGATCAGTTGGGAGTGTGAACCTGCCGTTTCACTTCCCAAACATTCCTATAATTGACTTTCCTTAATCGTCTATAATTAATGCAAAGATTAATCCTTATTCCAATCGAATTGAACAAGTAAAATGTGGAAGTTTTCCTCCAACTGGGAAAATTCCAATTTCCTCAGTTGGAAACACTATGAGCCACCCAGTTCACCAAGTGAACTAGTCGGGTGGATCACACCAGCCGATCGGCTCACATGGGTGAACCGGTCGGTTGGCAGTCCTGACATTGATAATGTAGTCTCCAATCAATCTGACACTTTAACGAGCTAGTTCAACAATTGAACTTGATAGTTCTGCGTCTAGTCAGTCAATTCTATGTTGAATTGAGTACCTAAACACCTTTAGTCTCAATCTAAACATCATTAATGGACAGTCTCCTCTTTCAGGGGTATCATATGTGTGTGACCCTGCAAGTTCCAATTTACATTGGCAGTGAATGTCCATAACTAACTTATGACATCACAAGTAATGAGTGGAATCTAGTAACTCATCATTGCTACATACACAAGTAACTCAAAAAGTTGGAGAACAACATCAACCTACAATTTGAGATTAATGTTACAGTGATCATATAGTTCCTTTGTCTCTGACATCAGGATTGAACTCGAAGCATGGAACATCATCCTCTTCAACATTCAATCCATGTTCCTTGACCTAGAGCATACTATCTGAGATGCATGTGAGTTCACATATCATATATTGAATCACATGAGTATGGCCATACAATTCTAAGTCTCCCTTATCAATGGGCCATGGATATCATACTCCTTCTGGAAGAGACAAATCCCATATCTATCACTCACAGTCAAGTCCCCATGTGTCAAAGTCACCCAACCATCACTATTTTAACAATCTGTGTTTTAGGACTGCGTATATTGATGTCAAAGTGTACCCAAAGACATGTGATGAGTGCAGTGATTTCTGGTCTAAGAACCACTATCACTATGAGAGACGATTGTGACTACCATTCCATGGTATCCATGTATCATTCTCACAGTGGGTCTGTCTGATATATTGTTCTCTAATATATATCTTTGTGCTTGACTTGATATCATATATCATGACTAATGGTTATAAAAAAAAATCATGACTAATGAGACTTTGTCATAATAAAAAAAACACTATAGTCTTACGTATTACTATTGTCTATTTTATTTCCACATCAATACCTGACTAGGTACATAACAAGAATGTATGTGCTATTATCATACATATGCTCTCATCATTCAAGTCACGTACTTGAGAGCATATGTCATCGAGTCACATCATTCTTTAGACATCGATCATGTATGTACCATCATCTCATGACTAAGACAGACATAATAGACATAATTACCTTTATTATTATCAAATCAGGTATCTAATGTCTCATCACAATCAACATAAGATTGGATCTATGGGCATACCATACTAACAGACTCCCACTTGCACTTAGAGCCAATCACCCACGAATCATATTCCAAATGATCTTAACATGTCCATCATGTTTATGCTGCATAAGTGCTTTTATAGCAGGAAAGCAACATTTGCTTCATGTCAGTATATTGCATGTTCCACATTCCCTCACTACACGACAACTCGTATGATTTGGAAATACCATAGTATGCTATGTGAAATTCCTTTGCCTAACCAGTAGCTCCATTTTTGTTATGGTATCACTATTGAGTCATCAATGGTCAGAATCTCCCACAAGTTCATCCATATGAACTTCTAGATCCATACAATATCTTTTATAGTGTTCATAACACTAAGGTACTTGACTTCTTATTGTAGAATTAATCAATTATTTAATGTTGGAACATTTCCAATGAACAATTCTTATTCCAAGGTTAAACACAATTTTGTCCTTTTGGAAACTTGCATCAATGTAACTCTTTACACCCAACTCTTCCCTATTACCATAACTAAAGAACTAATATTTTTTGTACTTCACAAGTACATAAAGATGTCCTTCATGGTATTCCAGTAACTCTTACAGGAGTTTGACAAATATCCATTCATCATGTCCAATACATATGAGATTATTGGATACTTATATCATCTTGTCATATAAGATGATGATTTCATATCTTCTTGACATGTCTAATACATACAAGATGATGAGTTTGTTGGTATGTATGCCCATAGAGAAAGTCATATGATGATTGTAATGGGATACTTTCTAAATGATTTGCATAATAATAAAGGCATTTTTTTCCTATATGTTTTAACTATTTTGAGACAATAGTATAACATGATAGATGTCTAAAGAAATGTATTACTCAATGACATATGTCTTTAGGTTGAGGACCTGAACAATGAGATCATACGGATGTTAAGAGTATACATTCTTGTTATGTCCCTAGACAGTTGTTATTATGGAAATAACCATAGACATCAATAACACAAACGACTAGAGTGTGTGTTGGTTGATGAAAGAATCCCATTAGTCATTATATGTGATATCAAACCAAGCACAAAGATGCATGTTAGAGAATAGTGTATCAGACAGACCCATCATAAGAGTGATGCATGGAAATCACGTTTGGTAAGTCAGGATTAGCTCTTATAGTGTTGGTGGTGATTGTGGTTCTTAGACCTAAAATCACTGCACTCATCACATTTTATTGGGTACACTTTGACATCATCAAACGCAGTCCTGAAATATGGATTGTTATAAAGGTGACAATTGGGTGACTTTGACACATGGGGTTTTGACTGTGAGTGATAGATATGGGATTTTTCCCTCCTTAGGGAGTATGATATCCTGGTCACTTGGTGAGTGAGACTGAGAAATACATGGTCATGCACATGTAAGTGGATATATGACATTGAGCTTACAAATATCTCAGATAGTCTACCGTGGATCAAGAAACATGGATTCAATGTTTGTAGAGGATGACAAATCCATGCCTCGAGTTCAATCCAAATATCAACGACAAAGGAACTAAACATTCACTGTAACACCAATAACAGATTGTAGGAGGAAAGTTGTTCTCCAAATTTACTCTTCACTTGGGTAGCATTGGTGTATGACTAGGAACCACTCTGATAACACCAAATTTTATGATGTTCTTGGCCCTTATTTCGTTATCAAAACTGCCCTTTTAAACTGTTTTCCTCTCCTTTTTGTCAAGTTTTTGAATAAACAGGCTTCGCTATGCTCTAAACTCAATTTTATCAATTTTTGCAGAGTTTTCCTCGCTTTTTGACTCTTTTATCAACAAAAAGGCTCGTTCCGGCGCACAAACGTATTCCACCTACATCGGCCTCATTACCAACCAGCCGGCGGATATGCTCGCTGCCAGGCACAGAGCAGCCCGATACACTATTGCCCGAGAGTATGTCGTGCAAGAGGGAACGGACAAGCAATACACCATCTACCCGATAGGGAGCCAGACTCGCCACGACTGTTGAAGCGTATCGCACGATACAGGCCACTCACCGGTAGGCGCCACTCGTCTCAATGACCGATACACCCCCAGCTAGACATCCTTGTGTGCCGGCCGATACGCGTATCGGGCGGCCTTGATGTCGTAGTAATGGAGCTGAGCTGGTAGGGTCCACAGAGGATACGTGGCGTACGGAGCACCATAACTTCTCCCAACTGCTGCCTATAAATAGCAGCTACAGGACTCCGATGGGAAGGGTCGGAACCTCTCAAAAGCCAACTTCGGAAGGCATCTCGAGCTAGCGTGTCGTGCCCCAGGGTGTACCGGGCGATACTAGGTGAGCACTTCCCCATCCCGAGAGGGAGGGAATGGTTCAATTAGAGTCGGTCCCGGGCATCGCTGCAAGCCTATATCGGGCATCAAGGATGCCCGATAGGAGTACCCGATACTGGAAGCAACACTCTGGCTCGGAACGATACCAAGCCCGATACGCATCCCCAGTCACGGCGTGTCGCCCGAGAGGGTGCCTCCCGACACAAGTGTATCGGGTGTGGGCGCCCCGCACGATACATCCGCCCATCATGAGTGTGTCGCCTGAGAGCGTACCGCCCGTCACGACAAGGGTGTATCGAGCAAGGCTCCCGCCCGGTATCGGGCTGGAGTGTCTGCTACCGCCTGTCGCCCTTCTATATCAAGAAGGCGACATTTATCTTTTCTTATTTCAGTCATTTACTTTCTTTACTTATGCAATGTAATCATACCCTTTTTTTATGCTAATGGGATTAGAATTGATTAATTATCTGCTGCTTTATGCTTGGTACCTTTTGTTGGATGATGGCTTGTTTAGCATCTGAACTCTAGCTTGTATGTTTGGATCATGTTTTGACTAGCTACCGAATCGTGTTTCCCATTGCAACAGCCTCGAGAGGGGTGTTGATACTTAGTTAGAGGTACCCGCTTCGAGAGGAGGGGTATAGGATGTTTCTGTTGCCGCTTGTTTTACCAAAGCTCCTTCCTTCGTTCCTTGCTAAAGCAATAGTTTTATTCCTTTCTGTTCTCAGTTGCGTGAAAACCCTAAAAACTGATAAATGTCTAAAACCTTAATTTTCCTTGTAGCTCCATTTGGAGATAGTTCTCTTTTGTTTTATCGATCTTATCTTGTTGTTCCCTTGGAGAACTGTATCATCCTCTTACCCTTGCAGGAGTGTAACGTGTCAATTCCGAGTTCTTAAAACTACCCCCCTTGTCCCTGTGTTCGACCCCGTATATCTACTTCGACCCCATAAACAAAGTTGTGGGGGCCTTGAAGGTTTCGGGTTATAAATTAAAAAGTCCGACTACTTCAAATCTGCTCCACTTTTGGGTGCGCAATTTAGGCCGGTCATTTACTCTTCACTGTAGCACCAATAAAAGATTGTAGGAGGAAAGTTGTTCTCCAAATTTACTCTTCACTTGGGTAGCATTGGTGTATGACTAGGAACCACTCTTTGCTTGTGATGTCATAAGTTAGTTATGGACATTCACTGCCAACGTGAAATGGAACCTATAGGTTCACACACATAGGATTAACCTGGAAGAGGATTTTATCCATGAATGATGTTCATATTGATTACTAAAGTGCTTCGGTACTCAATTAAACATTCAATCAATAGACTTGACTCAGAATCATCAAGTTCAAGTGTTGAACCAATTGATTAGAGTGTCAGATTGATTCAGAACTGCATTGACTGAGTTTTGCGGAACCTAGACCACCAACCAACTAGTTCACTGGGTGAACCGATCGAGTCACGATCAGTGAGACGACCGGTTCACACTGGTGAACCAATCGGTTCAAATGGACCAACTGAGTAGGTGTTGGGTTTCCCATTTTGTGAGAAAAGATTTTCATTTCATTAGTTCATTTTAACTAGGACAAGAATTAATCTTTTTATTAATTAGAAATAAATAAGGAATTGGTTCACTAAGTGAACCGATCAGTTCACACTCCCAACTGACCGGTTCAAAAGTGAACCGATCGTAAATGACCAGTTGAGTTGTAAAATGACCGGTTCATCTGCCACAGTACAATCAGTTCATGGAAATTCTGTACCCTTCTACTCCCTCACAGACTGGGAACCCTGAACTTGTCCTCTACTATAAATAGAGGGGTACATGGGGATTCTCAAAATAGACAACTCAGAACAACAGTTTCTCTACAAAGTTGTTGTCCATTCTGATTTTGGTAACCGAGAGAGCCCAAGCAAGTTCTACCCGTCCACGGAGGACCAACGAAGAAAAGACAACTATAGAAAATCAACTGATTGTGGGAGCGTGTGTCAGTGACAATTACTCTGATAGAAAGGGACGACTCCTTCTAATATCTTTCAGAACAGTACGACTACAGTTCATGGTGGTGCGTGTGGACTATCTATAGAGGAGAGAGATCTCTACTGCTCAGGAGGATGACTATCAACCATAGTCAGGGTCTACACCAGGACCTACATAGATGCCATCAAAGACTAGGTGGTTGAATACTACACTAACTAGGAGGTATTGTCGTTGAGCAAGCCTTAGGACCATGTATATCTCACTAAACCAACCTTCCTATTGCATAGTCATTGTTGCGTGTTGGTTATCGTTTTGTGGTTAGATAAATTTTTTTGTTTTCGCTTCCTGTTTTGTCCCACAAAATCCAACTATTGTATTAGAGCCACATCAACTTACTATGATTTAGTATTAATCGATATGATTGATTTTTGGTTTTCTTCCATTTACTTATTGCATGTGATGCAAATATTTTACTAGATAATATGCATATCTGATTAAATCCACAAATCCCTATATATATGTGATATGGTATATATATGCAATCGATATGCCTCTCCCTATAATGGTTTTGATGGTGGATGTGTAGCATCGTTATGGCCTATAAACCCCTATGTGTGTGCATGTTTGCTTTTGGTTGTTTACATCTCAGTCTGCATATCGAGTCCTTTCTTCTCTTTCGATGTAACTCGAGATAATTTGATCCTTCTCTTCTACCTTTTCTCACCCCCCCCAATGTAACTCAGGGTTTTCCAAAGATATATGTAAAAGTAGGATTGTTTTATTTCCTATTATGTCAAAGATTGACGGGGGCCAAATGAGTGGTTGGAGGATCGAGATGACTGGTTGATGGTGTGAGATGAGCAACTGGTGGCCTGACAAGGAGCAAGCCAACCTGAAAAACTGACCATCTGGAGGAGCCAGATGATCGGTTGGTGACAACAAAATCACTGGCTAGGAGGCAAGCCAATCAGTCATAGGATGAGATATTGATCAACCCTAAATGGCCCAAGCACAAATCTTCATCAACTACAGGTTGTTACATGTGATGTAGACCTAGATAACCACAATTTCTTATGGCTCAAGGAATTACATAGGATGGCCATAATCAACGCTTTGTCACTTCACATGTTTTCTTATGGGATATAGGATGTATATGATACATTGTTTATATGTGGTGATTGGATATGTATATTATATTAATATCAAACCCCTCAATGTAAATATTAAGTTTGAGATGCCTTCCAAAAGCAACACACATGAAAAGCTTGATTGAATAAGTGTGGGCAGGCCCTAGCGTGGTGCACCGTCTATCTCATGGAAATGTGATGCTGAATATGTGGGTCCTCCCTAGCAGAGTGCATATTCATTGTGTTGGCATTTGGGTTGGACTTAACTAGGTGACCTTGATCGGATCAAGCACCTTGAGTCATGGCAATGAACATGACATAGAGTTGTGCATGACATCTATCAAGAGTTGCATATGCAATTGGCAAAAAGTTTCCGACCTGAAAGAATCTAATTGTGTGTGACAGCCCTAGCTAGTCCATGACTGAGAGGAAATCAAGATCTTGTTCACTAGAAGGTTGTACGCTGCAATCTTCTGAATTGATGGTGTGGGTTATCAATTTGATCAAAATAGTGGGAGCAATAATTAATTAAAGGCCTAATTAAATATCATAAATTTTATTCAAAAAGGAGTTTGGATAAAATGCAAATGTTTTCACTTTTAGAATGAAATGGCAAAAAAATCACTGTTGAAATTAGACAATTTAATTGAGATAAATTCCCATAATTGGTTAAGGACTATGAGAAGTGATCCGCATATTCCTAAGATACCAGTGGTTGTAGAATCCACTCCGTGTATTCTTAAGGAATTGTTTGAGGCACAAAAGAAGAAGGATAGTTCAATGATAGTGATCAGTGGAATGGAGTCTAGGGACACATCCAAGACAGAGAAGTGTTCTCCCGCCAAGTTGAAGTCCAAGTCTTCTTTGCTCAAAATATGGAGAGGATTAAGGGAATCATGAAGATGAAGCAAGAGATAGAGATCTCTACTTTTGGTGTATACGTGATTGAGATTAACTTTTGCTAATTCTTAATCATGGGTACTGATACCGGATGTGTATCACACATTTGTTCAAATGTGAAAGATATGAAAAGAAGTAGGCCTTTAGCAAAAGGTGAGGTTGAACTACATGTTTCTAATGGAGCAAGAGTTGCTACAAGTATAGTAGGAACCTATGAGTTATCTCTACCAAGTGGGCTGATAATAGAGTTAAGGAACTTCTGTTATGTACCTACAATTAATAGGAATATCATTTTTTATCTTGTTTGGACAAGGATGGATTTAAATTTCTTATTAAGAATGGAAAATGTTCCATTCTAAACATGGGATCTTTTATGACAGTGCCCCTATGTATTATGGTTTGTACTTGATAGATCTACAGACAAGTGTATACAATGTAAACACCAAAAGGCAAAAACTCAATGACTCAAACAAAACATACCTTTGGAAATTTCGTCTAGGGCACATAAATGAGAATCACATACTAGACTCCATAAAGATGGTTCTCTGGACTCTTTTGATTTTGAGTCATTAGAGACATGCGAATATTGTTTATTGGACAAGATGACCAAGGCTCTTGTGAGAGGGCTAGTGATTTATTAGGACTCATTCCATATTAATGTATGTGGGCCTTTTAGAACAAATGCTAGAGGTGGGTATCAATACTTCGTTACCTTTAGTGATGACTTCAGTGGGTATGGTTATATTTACTTGATGACACATAAATAAGAAGCTATTTAAAGGTCCAAGAATTTCATGAATGAAGTACAAAACCAACTTGGGAAAAAGTATTAAGGCACTTAGATCCGATAAAGGTGGAGAATACTTAAGCGAAGAGTTTGAGGACCTTCTGAGAGCCTGTGGTATTGTATCACAATGGACTCCACTTGGAACATCACAACATAATGGTGTTTCAGGAAGAAGGAATTGCACATTACTTGACATGACACGATCTATGATGAGTTTTACTGTCCTTCCAACTTCCTTCTGGGGACACACTCTAACAACCTATGCGTTTACACTTAACTGTGTACCATCTAAATTGGTTAAAAAGACACCATATGAGATATGGTACGGGAAGTGTCCTGATGTGTCTTTTATGGAGGTTTCATAATGTGAAGCTTGTGTCAAGAAAACATTTCCTGAAAAGCTTGGACCCAAATTTTATAAGTGTTATTTTTTTGGATATCCCAAACAAATAAGGGGATAGTACTTATGCCACCCAACTGACAACAAAGTGTTTGTTGCCAGGAATGATGTATTCCAAGAAAGGGAATTTATTTCCAAAGGAAGTAGTGGGAGGAAAGTGGAACTCGAAGAAGTTTGAGACCAACAAGAAAACATTGAACCAATAGATGAACAAGAGGAACATAGAGAATCACAACCTATTGTCGAATCTCGAATTCCACAAGTAACAAAAAAACCTCATAGATCTAGTAGGATGCACCTTGAGCCTGAGAGATTCTGATATCTTGTGACTCAATAAGGTCGTGAGTTGGTCATAGATGATGAGCCAACTACTTATCTAGAAGATACGCAGGGACCATATTCTAAGAAATGGCTTGAGGCCATGAGACGTGAGATGGAATCCATGTATACCAATAAGGTATGGACCTTGGTGGAACAACCTGAAGGTGTAAAACCCATAAGGTGCAAGTGGGTCTTCAAGAAGAAGACCGACATGGATGGAAATGTGTAAACTTATAAAGGTATATTGGTTGTAAAAGGATTTATACAAGTTCAAGGTGTTGATTATGACGAAACCTTTTCTCCAGGTGCCATGATTAAGTCCATCAGGATCATGCTTGCTATGGCAACCTACTATGACTATGATATTTGGTAGGTGGATATTAAAACCACATTCCTTAATGGGAATATTCTGGAGGATGTGTACATGACATAGCCTGAAGGTTTTATAAATCCAAAGACTACAAATAAAGTTTGTAAGATGCAAAGGTCAATCTATGGATTAAAGCAAGCATCTTGGAGCTGGAATCTTTTATTTGATGAAGCAGTCAAATAGTTTGTCTTTAGTCAAAATGATGATGAACCTTGTGTGTACAATAAGGTTAGTGAAAGAATGACTACAATTTTCATATTGTATGCAGATGACATACTACTAATGGGGAATGACATCCCATCTTTATAAAAGGTAAAGACATGGCTTGGAAATACATTCTCAATGAAGGACATGGGAGAAGCATCTTATATCTTAGGAATTAAGATCTATAGAGATAGATCTAGAAGTCTTCTTAGACTATGTCAGAGCACATACATTGACAAAGTATTGAAGAGGTTCAACATGGAGAACTCAAAGAGAGGAAACATACCCATGGTGCATAGAGTTACCATCTCTAGTGATCAATGTCCCAGATCTTGTGAAGAGAGGGAATGTAAGAATGAGAATCAATATGCATCAGCCATTGGATCCATCATGTACACAATGTTGTGCACCCATGTCGATGTCTCGTATGCACTCAGCATGATGAGTAGGTACCAGTTAGATCCTGGAGATGCTCACTAGACAGTAGTAAAGAACATCTTGAAGTACTTGAGAAGGACTACATATTAGTTCCTCATTTATGGCGGTAAGGAAGAGTTGGTGGTAAAGGGTTACACTAATGTAAGCTTCTAAACTGATAAAGATGATTACAGATCATAGTCAGGATTTGTATTTTGACCTAACAATGTAGTTGTGAGCTAGAAGAGTTCCAAGCAAGAGATAATTGTGGATTCTACTACATAGGTCGAGTAAATTTTTGCATCCCATACAATAAAGGAGGTTGTGTGGATCAAGAAGTTCATCTCTAAACTTGGGGTGGTTCCTAGTAGCTGTGATACAATTAAGCTTTATTGTGACAAAAATGGAGCTATTGTTCAAGTTAAAGAACCCAGATCTCATCATTGGTCCAAGAACATACATCAGTGCTTCCATCTTATATGAGAGATGGTACAATAAGGAGATGTGAAGATTTGTAGAGTACCATCCAAAGACAATATTGTCGATCCCTTGACTAAGGCACTTTCATAGTAGAAGCAAGATGGTCATGCTAGATCACAAGCATTGAGGTTCATGGGTGATTGGATCTAAGTGCAAGTAGGAGTCTGTTGGTATGTATGCCCATAGATCAAGTCATATGACGATTGTAATGGGATACTTTGTAAATTATTTGAATAATGATAAAGGCAATTTTCATCTACTTGTTTTAACTATTTTGAGATAATAGTATAACATGATAGATGTCTAAAGAATTGTATTACTCAATAATGTATGTCTTCAGGTTGAGGACCTGAACAATGAGATCATATAGATGTTAATAGTTTACATTATTGTTTTATCCCTAGTCAGTCATTATTGTGGAAATAACCATAGACATCAATAACACAATAGACTAGAGTGTGTTTTGGTTGATGAAAGAATCTCATTAGTCATGATATGTGATATCAAACCAAGCATATATATACATGTTAGAGAAGAGTGTATCAGACAGACCTACTATAAGAGTGATGCATGGAAACCATGCTTGGCTAGTCAGGATCAAATCTTATAGTATTGGTGGTGGTGGTGGTTCTTAGACCTAAAATAACTGCACGCATCACATGTTGTTAGGTAGACTTTGACATCATCAAATGTAGTCCTAAAATATATATTGTTATAAAGGTGATGATTGGGTGACTTTGACACATTGGGTTTTGACTGTGAGTGATAGATATGGGATTTGTCCCTCTTGAGGGAACTATTATATCCTGACCACTTGATGAGTGAGACCGAGAAATGCATGTCCATGCACATGTGAGTCAATGTATAATATTGAGCTTACAAATATCTCTAATAGTCCACTCTAGATCAAGAAACATGGATTGAATGTTTGTAGAGGATGACAAGTCCATGCCTTGAGTTCAATCCGGATACCAACGACAAAGGAACTAAACATTCACTGTAACAACAATAAAAAATTCTAGGTTAAAAGTTGTTCTCCAACTTTCCTCTTCACTTGGATAGCATTGATGTGCGACTAGGCACCACTCTTTTCTTGTGATGTCATAAGTTAGTTATGGATATTCACTACCAACGTGAAATGGAAAATATAGGTTCACACACATAGGATTAACATGGAAGAGGTGTTTATCTATGAAAGATGTTTAGATTTATTATTAAAGTGTTTAGGTACTCAATTAAATATTTAATAAATAGACTTCACTCAAAATCATCAGGTTCAAGTGTTAAAACAAATAATTAGAGCGTCAGATTGATTGAGAACTGCATTGACTGAGTTCTGCACAACCTGGACCACCAACTGATCGGTTCACTGGGTGAACCGATTTTCTCATGGTTAGTGAGATGACCATTTCACACTTGTGAACTAATCAGCTCACATGGACCAACCGAGAATTAATCTTTGTATTAATTAGAAATGAATAAGGAAATTCAATTGTGGGCAAGTCTGGGAAGTGAAACGAATGGTTCACACTCCCAACCGACCTATTCAAAAGTGAACCGATCGACTCACTTTCCTAAACGACCGGTTGTGTTGTGAAACGACTAGTTCATCTATTGTAGTACAATCAGTCCATGGAAATTTTAGACCCTTCGACTCCCGCACAGATTAGGAATCCTGACCCTGCCCTCTACTATAAATAGAGGGGTACAGGGTGCTTTTCAGAACAGACAACTCAGAACATCAGTTGATCTACAAAGTTGTTGTCCTCTCTAGTTGTGGTAATAGAGACAGCCCAAGCAAATTCTACCTGTCCAGGTAGGAACATCAAAGGAAAGACAATTATAGAAAAGTAACTAATTGTAGGAGAGTGTGTTGGTGACTAGTACACCGATAGAAGGGGATGACTTCTTATAGTGTCCTTTAAGATAGGATGAGCAGAGTTATTTGTGGTCCGTGTGGACTATCTATAGAGTCAGAAGATCTCTGCTGTCAGGAGGATGACTGTCAATCGTAGTCCAGATCTACACCAGGAGTTGCACAGATATCGTCGAAGACTAGGTGGTTGAAGACCGCACTAGCTGCAGGTATTGTCATTGAGCAAGTCTCAGGACCAAGTATATCTCAATAAACCATCTTTCCTATTGCATAGTCATTTATGCGATCTGCTGATTATGATTTTGTGGTTAGATAAAAACTTTGTTTTTGCTACCTGTTTTGTCCCACAAAACCCAACAAAGTTTGTATATTCTTGTCATGTCCAATACATACAAGATATTTAGTTCATATTTTCTTTTCATGTCCAATACATACAAGATAATGAGATGAGTTCATACCTGATAGATCCAATTGTAAATGCATATGGCATCTATCTATGTGTTCCTTATTCTTCATAAGAATTGGGACACTTGGCTCTTGAGAGACTAACTCCATGGAACATGGACATGTTATCTCTCATCATGTTAAACCCTTTCATCATATTTCCTATGTATGGTCTCTTTCTTAGGTCAAGAAGCCCTCTTGATTTGTCTCTACATATCTTGATTCCTATCACATAGGATGCTTCTCTAAAACCCTTTTAGAATGCACTTCATTGCTAGATTTTGTAGTATGAGGATGTTATTTCTCATCAATATGTGGAACATACATATGCTGCAACTAAATTCCTATAATACCACATTATATTTTCATTATGACTCGAGTCAAACTCTTTGATTTTCTTGTCAAATAGAAGATCCAGTTCTGAGGTGCTTGCTTCAATTAAAAGATTGATCTATGCATCTATATAGACTTTATTTGAATTATTGGGATTATAAAACCATTAGTTGTGTCATGTACACATCCTGCACAATATTCCATTTACGGAATGTAGTTTTAACATCCATATGCCAAATAACATAGTCACATTAAGCTACAAGATCAAGCACTATCATGATGAATTTTTCCTTCGTAACCGATGAAAAGATTTCACCATGTTCAAAACCTTGAAATTGTTAGAAACTCTATGCAACCAACTTACCCTCCATGTTAGTCTTCTTCTGGAAGACCCAAAAGTACCCTATGGGGTTTACCCCTTTAGGTGGATCAATTAAAGTCATACTTTGTTGATTTATATGGATTCCATCTTGGATTTCATGGCTTCAAGGCAAGTCTCAATTTCTAACTCTCATTATCTTCTAGGTAGATTGTTGACTCATCATATGATCAATTCACAACCGTCTTGTACATAAGATATCATATATCATTCAAGATCTAAGCATGTTCTACTAGAACCTTGAGTTATGTGTGTTACTTAAGGAACTTTGAGATTGCACAACACTTTGTGATCCTCTTTATTCCAGTGTTAAGCATGTGCCCAAAAGGAAATTTGAAATTTAGCTAGTAATCACACTCTGAATTATCAAGGTGTGATTCCTTCTTTCTAATACATTTCTCATGATACACTATTATTGTGTTTTAGGTGGAGTCCATCATGATACATTATCATGATTTTCTGGAAGGTTCTCAAACTCTTGGTTCAAAGTATTTACATATTGATCATATTGAAATTTAATACTTATTCCAAGTTTGTTATGTACTTCATTTATGATCTCCTTGAACACTTCAACAGATTCGTGTTTGTATTTTAAATACAAACTACCATATCTACTAAGGTCATCAGTAAAATTATTGAAGTACAATTGATTTCCATTAGCATTTATTCTAAAAGGTCTATATACATCAATATGTATAATCCTTAATATAATAATCTTCTCCCACTACATCTAGTGAAGAACCGTTGTCATATTCCATAATGAATGAGATCAACATATATTTATTGGTTCAATAACCAAAATGAGTCTAGATAAGCATCATATGGATTTCTAGAAATGCAATTCTCATTTATGCACTATAGATGACTATGCTATAGGAATTCAAGTTTGAGTTATCATGTCATTTATTACATGTGTCATACACATTTGTCTCTTTAACTATCAAGTATAGTTGATGAGACATCGGCATTTCCATTAAAGATCATTTCTTTGAAATGAATATCGGTCCATTAAACTCTAATCCATACAAGACATATGAAGATTTCATTGATGACAGATGTATAATAGCAATCCACTAATCTATTAAATGTCCATGAATGTCATATTGTAACTATAATGGTAGCAACTCTTGCTATATACAATTTCTAGCTTACTTCTTCTTAGGTCTTGAGGTAGAGATCTCTATCTCTTTCATCTTCCTGAGATCCTCTATAAAGAGGTTATTTCCCTTTCCAATGTCAAATAGGTGACAATGGTGTCATTTTCTTTCCGTATCTTTTTAAATGAAAAAGGACATATCCCCTCTCCATATCTTGGGTGATGAAGACTTGGATCTAAGCTTGGCTTCAGAACACTTCTTGACCTTGTTGTAGTCTATGGACTTTACTCTATTGATCATTATCATAGATTTTGTCCTTTCTTCATTCATGCTTCGTCATCTACATGCCAAGCACTTCAGATAGTGGTTTGGCCAAATTTTTCAACATTTGATAAACTAGATATATGATTTACACAATGATTTGTAGAATCATATGTTTGGTCAACTCTTCACTTATAAGAAATCACAGTTAATCTATATGCACAATAATATTGAGCATATGAGATTATACTTGATCTCCATCTGTGTGATTATACTCAAACATCTCTTTGAAGACATTATACCTTTCATGCTTTACATGATTCTTAATATGTATAAACATCTCAAGAATGTTCATGCAACTCATAGTTCATATAGCTCAACATAAGGTTCAGATGTCTTAGGCATCATTGGCATACTTCAAGTAAGCATCCAATTTTAGCTTAGGTGCATTTGAAGTGGTTCAACTGGCTCTGGTCTATCAAGGACATAGAGATTTCGCTCACTTGTGAGAACACTTCTCAAAGGTCCAAAACTAGATTTGAAGTTTATCTTGTTTATGAACTAATTGCAACGGTAATGTATTTTTGTTTGTCATTTGGATTCTAAAAAAGAATTTTGCAACTTTTTATAAATATTTTTGATTTGTTTGATTTGATAATTTTGACGATATTAATTAGGCCTTTAATTAATTATTGCTCCCACTATTTTGATCAAATTGATAGCCCTCATCATCATTTAGAAGATTGCAGTGTACAACCTTCTAGTAAACAAGATCATGACTTCCTCTAAGTTGTGGACAAGCTAGGGCTATCACCCACAAGTAGATTCTTTCAGGTAGGCAACTTTTATCAATTTCATCTTGTGCAACTCTTGATAGATGTTATGCACAACTCTTTGTCATGTACATCTCCATGCCTCAAGGTACTTGATCCGATCACGATCACCAGTTAAGTCCAACCCAAATGCCAATACAATGAATATGCATCTTGTTGGGGCAGACCCACATATTCACCATCACACTTCCACGAGATAGGTGTTGCACCACGCTAGGGCATTCCAACACTTAGTCGGTCAAGTTTTTCATGTGTGTTATTTTTGGAAGGCATTTTAAACTTAATATTTATATTTAGGGGTTTGGTATTTATATATATATACATATCCAATCATGACATATATAGTATGTATCATATACATGCTATAACCACAACAAGAAAACATGTAATAATGATAAAGTGATAATTATGGCCATCCTATTGTAAATCCTTAGAGCCACAAGGAATTATGGTCATATAAGGTCTACATCATATGAAACCTGTTATTGATGATGATCTTTGTTCTTGAAATATTTTGGGTTGATCGGCTCATCCTATGACACAATCAGCTTGCCTTCTGGTTGGTTGGTTGGTCGGTCTGGCCTTCATTGTCTAGATACCTCCAACAAGTAGTTGGGCCATCAAGAGGTCGATTTGGATCCTTCACTATACTCCTTGGTCCTCCATGTGATCAGCTGACCTGGTGTTGAGCTTCTTCTTCTTCGATGTAAAAATAAAGAAACTATCCTACTTTTAAATAATCTTTGGGAAACCTCGAGTTATATTCGAGGGGAATATAGGTATAAGAGAAAGGATCTCGAGTTATCTTGAGTTACATGTGGAATAGAAGGTAGAGGACTCTCTATGCAAACTAAGATGTAAAAAACCATAACCAACCAAGCACACATAGGGTTTATTGGCCTTAACCATGCTACACATCCACCACCAAAATCATTTAGGGTGACGTGTATCAATTGCATATATACCATATTATATATGTATATTAGTTTATGGTTGCATGTGGTACTTAATTGGATATGCACATTAGTCATTTTAAATATTCACATCGTATGCAATAAATACATGATGGTAAAACTAGAATCCGGTCATATAAATTTGTGTCAAAACACATTAATTGACATGGCTCTGATACCAGTGTTGGGGTTTATGGCCTCAGAATAGGAAGCGATAACAAAAACTTTACTGCCCATTAACCCATAACATGAGATCGCATCAATGTCTATGTAATGGGAAGGATCTTTTGGTGAGATATTCTTGGTCCCGGGGCTTGCCCAGTGACAATACCTCACAACCATGTGTGGTCTTAAACGCCATGTCTTGGACTGTGTATGTGCAACTCCTGGTCTTTGCTATGGACTCTGGCCTACACCACAGACTGTGGATGACATGTCCTCCTGAGCGGCAGACATCTCCTGCCTCTATAGATAGTCCACACAAACCACCTGGAACTCTTGCCATTCTAGAAGAACTAGTAGGAAGGAGATGAACCTCCTAGTGGTGTACGAGCACCAACATGCCCTACCAAACTCAGGCTACTTTTTTGCAGTTGTCTTTCCCTCGTTGTGCCTCCCTAGTTGGGTAGTACTTGCTCGGGCTCTCTCAGTTACTAGAACTAGAGAGGACAACAACTTTGCAGAGAAACTGATGTTCTGAGTTATGTGTTTCGATAAGCCCCTAGTACCCCTCTACTTATAGTAGAGGGTAGGGTTAGGGTTCCCAATCTGTTCGGGAGTAGAAGGATCTGAAAATTCCATGAATAGTTTATACTACGACAGACGAACTGATCATTTCATACATGAACCAGTAGTTTGGTAAGGTTAAACAATCAGTTCACTAGTGAACCGGTCAGTTGGGAATGTGAAATGATCGTTTCACTTCCAAGACTTCCCTAAAATTGACTTTCCTTAATTGTTTCCAATTAATGCAAAGATTAATCCTTATACCAATCAAATTGAACAAGTAAAATGTTGAAGTTTTCCTCCAACCGGGTGGATCCCAATTTCTTGGTAGGACTATGAGCCACCCGTTTCACCAAGTGAACCGGTTGGTTGGCTAACACCATCCGATTGGCTTACAAGTGTAAACTAGGAGGTTGATAGTCTAGACATTGCCAATGCAGTCTCCAATCAACCTGACACTCTAACCAGCTAGTTCAACATTTAAACTTGATAGTTCTGAGTCCAGACAGTCAATTGTATGTTTAATTAAGTACCTAAACACCATTAGTCTCTATCTAAAAATCATTCATATACAATCTCCTATTCCAGGGGTATCCTATCTGTGAGACCCTGTAGGTTCCAATTTACGTTGGCAGTGAATGTCCATAACTAACTTATAACATCACAAGCAATGAGCAGAATCTAGTAACTCATCATTGCTACAAAAGTAAATTAGAAAGTTGAAGAACAAATTCAACCTACAATCTATGATTAGTGTTATAGTGATTGTATAGTTCCTTTGTCTCTGATATCCAGATTGAACTCGAAGCATGGAACACCATCCTCTTCAACATTCAATCCATATTCCTTGACCTAGAGAAGATTGTATGAGATGCATGTGAGTTCACATATCATTCATTGAATCACATGAGTATGGCTATACGATTCTCAGTCTCTCTTATCAAGGGGCCCTAGATATCATACTCCTTGTAGGAGGGATAAAATCCATATCTATCACTCACAGCCAAGTCCCACTAGTACAAAATCGACCTTTGGTGTCGATTATTTATGTCCTTTGGTGACGGTTTAAAAGCAACACAAATGTGGGCGACGCTAAAAGGAAAACCCTTAGGCGTCGGTTTGAAAACTGACGCCTTAACCCTTCGCACCATCAAACAAGTGCCAGTAGGGGTACTATAGGTGTCGGTTATTAGTAGGGAAATCGATGCCAGAACCCTTTGTGCCACAAAAAGGGCGCCATCTAGGACACCATCAGCATCAGTTTCTTAGAAATAATTGACACCATAGCAACACGGGCGTGCTGGCCAGCACGACCGTGTTGACCAGCACGGTCGTGTTGTCTGGCCACATTAGGCAGTAGTTTTTAGCTATTATCTGACACCATAATCATTCACATCACAAAAAGGGAGCCTAGTAGGACACCATCAGCGTCGGTTTTGTAGTAATAACCGACGCCATAGAACCTGCCGCCACGACAGTGCTGGCCAACATGGTCGTGGCGTCTTGCCACATTAGGCTGCGGTTTTTAGCTATTATCCGATGTTGTTTGTCTTTGTTGTCGGTTTTCGGCCAATAACCGATGCCTATTTTTTTATCAGTTTATAGGACTGCTGTGGCTGGTCAATAGGATGTAGAAACCTACAGTTCAGTTATGAACTGTAGGTTTACGACATCCATTGATATCATCCAACAACAGGCCACAAACCTACAAAATTAACAACATTCATTTTCTCACATTTAGCAACCTACAATTCCATTCAATTTTCACACATGTAGAAACATTCATGTTGCAACCTACAATTCATTTCATTTTCACATTCACACATGTAGAAACATTCAGACACATGTAGAAACATTCATGTAGCAACCATCAGTTCCATTCATTTTCACATTCACACATGTATATACATTCAGACACACGTAGAAACATTCAGACATGTAGAAACATTCACATCTATGACAATTCAGAAAAAAATCATTTACAAAATATCATTCTTTAGTCATTATCGCTATCAACATCCCAATTATATTTTAAAACCCCCACTACTTGTATGGATTTTTCCCATTCTTCTCTTACATCGTTTAATTCTTCCGTCGTATAGGGAGCATGTACATCTAATAAGGCCTTTCCTGTAGTGGGGTCAGTTTTAAACACATGCAAAGAGAATGATGTATATATATAATTAATAATATATAAATAAGATTGATATATTTCATAATATCTAATGAGACTATATTTAATACCTCACGTATAGTATCGATGTTCAATGCAGAATATTTAATAATCAAGTGCATAAATCGCATCACATAGTATGCACATGCCCATCTGTTGTCTTGTGTAGCACACTATAAATTGTAACATACAAAATGTTAAAAAATACAACTAAGCATAGTTCACATAAATAATATATGCATTGGAGTCGGGAACTTACTTCCACATTCTCCCAAATTATTGGCTTGTTCTTTTTCATGGACATATTTCCTCCAGCCTTTTTGAACTCATATAAACCCCTACATGTTAATGTAACATAGTAAATTGCATAATTAAATAGTAATGTAATAACATATTTTTATGGATATAAAAATGAAATATTTCTCACCAAAATAATGCCATTTTCTTTGTGTGTCCATATGTTGGATTCAATTTAGTCCCCTTAGGATCTAGATAATAGACAATGAACGTCCCAGGGACAATAACTAGTAACTCCCAATGCGTACACCTAGAGGTAAAAAAGTTAAATTAATAACTCGAAATCCACAAAAAATGTAATTTTCTTAATTCCAAACTGTAAGAAAAGTAAACTTACTCCACATTGAATGAGCTATTATCACTGTCTTCTTATTTTGACCAAAATTTGTAAAAGCATCACAGCAGTATTGTTGAACTGATGGAGGGTATTTATCTACTAGACTAATCAAAGATGGAACCAAAAATCCTATACGTTCAATGAATAATCTGTACATATCTTGTCTAAGTAGTTACAAAACATGTATTACGTATGCATTAATATATAAGAAACCAGATCACTAGATCCTACATAAGGTATATGGATGTATAAACAAGATATCACCTTATCCATAGCTCTATCATAGATGTATTCAGCCAATCATAGTGAAACAACTCCAAAATATCTTGTAAAAATAATTTGTTTTTGTATAATTGACCTACATCATCCGCATCTATAGTAACATTTATAGGGAAATTTATATCATATTCACCTAACCATACTGCCATACCTCTACAATTAGGACATAATGGGGCATGTAGGTCATGTGGAACCCAACTTGGTAATGTAGGAGGTGGAGGCCTAGATGCTCTGGGTGTCTTCCTTTTAACTTGTATATATAATTTCAGATCATTTGACCTCATATATACACACTAACAATCTAACGTAATGTAAATTTACCATACAATTTCAGTATAGACAACAACCTCCTTGGCCCACAATATCACTCTGCCTTCTGCCTCATCAAGCATTTCACAATCTGGGTGGGCATATGGCAGTGGAAGATCCATCCAACTGGGGAATATATGTAGCAGGCTCACATGAACCCAACCATCTGGTAATCGAGACCCATGAAACATTTCCCCTGCAAGGGGTGGGTAAGTCGATGCCTCTGCAATGACATATTCTTTATTTTTTAGATGACATGGCTTCAACCCCTATAAATTTACGTAAAGAATGTTATATACATATATACATATCATCTTGAAAACATATCATCTTGAAAAGACTAGCTACTATGTCATAAAAATACTTACAGTGGATGTGCTAGGTGGTGGGTCAGGATTACTCCCAACCTCTACAGTAATAGGAGAAGAGTGGGTCGCCACATGTATTGTCTAAGTGGCAGTTTGAGATGCCTGCCACTCGCCATAGGTACTGTCTGAGTGGCAGTTTGAGATGCCTACCACTTGTACTGTCTGAGTGGTAGTTTGAGATGCCTGCCACTTGTACATAGCTTCAAGGAATGTCTTATCAACTGCTTCCTTGACTCTCTTATCAACTACTTCATCGACTCTCCTATCAACTATCTTATCTACCAATACATGGATAAAATAAATGTTAGCTTCTGATTATTGAATTCCCTTTTATAGTAACATTCTAAAAAAAGAATAGGTTACCTCTTCTTCTGAAATTCCTACTTTTGGGACATTATTGCGTTGGGATGGCCCAAAGAACGCTTTGATACCCACACCAGTGCCTTCACTCCTAACACGTCCAGGATGCTCTGGGTTACCCAGAGAAACTGTCAATTCATCCCTTGTGCCCTCAGGGATGAACTTGTCTTGTTTCCTCAGCTCGTGCAGCTCCTGCTAATCACCACCAACAGAAATTGGTAAGTAAGTAAACACCACAAATAATCCATATTCGAATGATTGCTCTAAGAGTTGTATTTTACCATTTTTGCAGCCACCTCAGCAGTTGTGGGCTTTGTTATTTCTCCCTTCTTATTTTGCCTCCCAACTGTCCATACATCATGGCGAGGTAGAGGTGTGGTACCTATAGTAGAGGACTCTTGGGTAGCAACAGACTGAGCAGTAGACTCAGCCTATAGTCTTTGGCAAATTCTTGCATAGCCCTTTGGACCCATTGTGTGGTCATGCACATTCAGTGCACGCCTTGCTCTTTGCGCCTCACTGATAGCCTAGTTAGTATGCACATTGATTTGGTTAGTAACACTAAAGGTTAATCTTGAATAGGTGAATACAACGTATATTAATTAAATTGGGAGTGGTACTTAATACCTTGAATTCATTAGTTTTTCTTGAAGCAACAAACACGTCCCATTCTTCTGGGGCCAGGTAGTTCCACTGATCAGTGGCTAACTTCTTCCTCTTCTCACCATCTTTTATGTATTCTCGGTTGTCATATAGTTCCTTAAGACCCTCCCACATCATTGTATCACACATTTACGAAGTAGCTTTTCATCCAATGCAAATATACTCTTCACCCCAGAGCTTCTTTAAGTCATCAATCAGAGGTTCAAGATAAACATCAATATCATTTCCAAGTTGTTTAGGGCCCGATATCAACAACGACAACATAATGTACTTATTTTTCATACACAGCCAGGGAGGAAGATTGTATATAACAAGCATGACTGGCCAGGTGCTATGTTGGCTGCTCAATGTCCCGTACAGATTTATCCCATATGTACAAAGACCAAGTCTTAGATTCCTAACTTCTTCACTAAATTTAGGGTACAATAGATCAATCTTCTTCCACTGTGGGGAATTTGATGCATGTCGTATGATCCCATCATTATTTTTCTTAACATCTGCATGCCACATCAAATTCTTCGCATCTATCTAATTGGCAAACAAGTGTTGAAATTGTGATATTATAGGTAGATACCACATCACCTTGGTAGGAGAACCAATTTTGGACTCCCCCAAAGTCGTGAATTTATACCGTGACACACCACATTTTGGACAATCTTTCAAATCCACATTGTCCTTTTGAAATAATACACAATCATTCGGGCATGCGTGTATCTTCTTGGCCTCCATTCCCATTGGGCACAACAATTTCTTTACCTGGTATGTTGAGATTGACAGCTCGTTTCCTTCAGGAAGCATTTCTTTCAACAAAGACAACAATGACGTGAAGCTTTTGTCACTCCATCTATTGTTAGCTTTCAACTTATACAATCTCAACATAGGGCTAAGCTTTGTAAACTTAGTACAACCTATGTATAATGGTATCTCAGCATCATGCACAATGTTTCTAAACGTGGGAGGTAGATCGGTGTGCTCTACCCCACAACTATCCAGCATCGCATCAACGATGTCTACTGGAACTAGTTCGTTCACATTTACATCATCGGATGCAATTTCTTCTTCCACACAAGCACTGCTATCGACATCCACTGGTTTTGGGTTTGAAATCTCTCCATGCTAGTGCCATTTTGTATATCCTTGTACAATCCCTTTGTACATGACATGACTTCTGATTTCATCACCAGTGCTGACTTTCAAGTTGTTACTGCAATGCCTACATGGACAGTAAAACCTATCTCCAGGTTATTTCCTATGTTCCTCGACAAATCTAATAAACTGATCAAGACCATAAATTAACTCTGGGGTGCAGCGATTGCGAATGGACATTCATGATCTATCCATTCTATGATCAAAGAGAAAATAAGTATATATTACAACAAGATTAGGGTCTAGGGTTAACATATTAGAGTTTATGGTTAAAACTTTAGGGTTTAAGGTCTTATATATAATTAATGGTTAAAACATCCTTAGTGAGATTAACTGTTCAAGAACAATCCCAAATCGGGAACTATCCAAGATTTACTCCTAATGAGTAAATCTTGGATGGGTTTCTAGGGCAACAAATACATGTGTTGTCATTCTTATATATAATAAATGTGTACCACCTATCGCATTATTGAACACCTAATCTCACTAGTATGTGTATAATGTGTATTGGGTTTTCAAGAAAATTTCGGCAACATTTCCCCGCTATTCTCCAAGTACATATGTACTTAGAGAACAAACGGAGAAATGCTATCGATAGTTTCTTGAAAACCCAATACACATTATACATTTACATCCTAAGTGAGATTAGGTGTTCAAGAACAGTCCCAAACTGGGGACTATCCAAGATTTACCCCTAATGAGTAAATCTTGGAAGGGTTTCTAGGCCAACAAATACATGTGTTGTCATTCTTATATATAATAAATGTGTACCACCTATCCCATTCTTAAACACCTAATCTCACTAGTAAGTGTATAATGTGTATTGGGTTTCAAGAAAATTTTGGCAGCATTACCCGCTGTTCTCCAAGTGCATATGTACTTAGAGAACAAATGGGGAAATGCTACCAAAATTTTCTTGAAAACCCAATACACATTTTACACTTACATCCTCAGTGATATTAGGTGTTCAAGAACAATACCAAACTGGGGACTATCTAAGATTTACTCCTAATGAGTAAATCTTGGACGGGTTTCTAGGCCAACAAATACATGTGTTGTCATTCTGTAACATTGATTTCAACATTTTGAGTGTCCATGCATGTTCATCATAAAGATAAAGATTACACATAGATTAGTATGACCTAGGGATGGAGAGATTCATAATTGATTTTAGAGTTTCAAACTAGCTCATGCATTATCATCAATCTACATCATACAATAGGGATTCATGTAGATGTTAGGGCAACACATCAGTACAAAATCAGAGATTTAACATTTGGGTTTTAATATCTTACATAGATTGATCATAAGATTTCAGCAATATAGTTAAGTCAAGATTATGGTGAAATGTGTATTAGGGTTTTAATATCTTAATTCAACATGCATCAAAATTTACAGAATTAGGTCAAGCATTAGTATTCAATTGCAAATGTATCTTCTTCTTCCTGCTCCCTCCTTACCAAATGGATAAAAGTAAGGACACGACCGTTTGGGCTGGCCACGACTGTGGCTGTGTTGGTCGACCACGACCGTGCTGGCCAACACAGCCATGGCCATGTCTAGCCCACAGGTCGTGCCTTGCTTTTATCTATTTGGTAAGGAGGGAGCAGGAAGAATAAGAGGTGGAGGAAGAAGAAGAGGTGGAGGAAGAAGAAGAGGCATCATCTTACCTGTCAGCGGCATGGAGGAAGAAGGCCCTTCGAACAGAACAGGGAGTAGGAGAGCAGCGAGCTGGAGAGCTACTGCTGGAGCAGTGAGCGGTAGCGGCAAGCAGAGGACCAACAAGCGGCGGAGGAGGCAGCGAGCAGAGGAGCAGCGAGCGGCGGTGAGCAGAGGAATTCCCGGACCTAACCCTCAATTGAGAATGAATGAAACAGAGAAAGGGAAGAGTCTGGCTCATGCGAGTGTTGTTAAGTTAACAATTGGCGTCGGTTATTAAAAACAACCGACGCTTAAAACTATAAGCGTTGGTTACCAACAAAAAATCGACACTTTTGTTCATTTATAGTCTTCGGTTCCAACTAGAAAAACTGACGTCTATCTATATATGCTGAAAAAAATAAATGTTCTCGAATTAAGACCATAGTTGTCGATTTCCATATAAAAACTGACGCTAAAGGGTGGTGAAAATTTTCACAGTTAAGTGTGCGAAAACACAACGACATCTGTTATTGCAAGACAACTGACGATAAAAATTGGTCAAATTTCTATTTCGTGGAAAACCTTTAGTCGTCGGTTTCTTTGTTAACCACCGACGTTGTATGTTAAATTTTGGAGATAATTTTTTTCACTGGAAAATTTGGATTTGGCGGTTAATTTTAGGCGTCGGTTTCTTATTAAGCAACCGACACTAAATAAAAGAGATACACGTGTCTGGTCGCCCTTCATAGATAGATGTTGGGTTTTTTATTTAACCAACGCTTTATGGTTTAGGCCTCAGTTTTTTTATACAACAGACACATGTAAAAGTAACATTATAAGCCATTTCTATAGTAGTGTCCTGATGTGTCAAAGTCACCCAACCATAACCATTATAACAATCCATGATTCATGTTTGTGTTTGATGATGTTAAAGTGTACCCAACGACATGTGATGAGTGTAGTGATTTCAGGTCTAAGAACCACTATCATTGTGAGAGATGATTGTGACTACCACTCCATGGTGTCCATGTATCATTCTCACGGTGGGTCTGTCTGATGTATTTTTCTTAAACATATATCGATGTGCTTGACTTGATATCATATATCATGTCTAATGAGACTTTGTCATCAATCAACACACACTCTAGTAGTATGTATTAATATTGTTTTTTTTTCTTCTACAGTAATATCTGGGTAGGGACATAACAATAATGTATGCACTCTCATACATATGATCTCATCATTCAAGTCACGTACTTGAAAGCATATGGCATCAAGGGAAATCATTCTTTAGACATCTATCATGTATGTTCCATCATCTCATGACTGAGACAAACATAATAAATAGACTACCTTTATTATTATCAAATTAGGGATCTCATGCCTCATCACAATCATCATATGGTTTTCTATATGGGCATACCATACCAACAAGAGATTCATATAGCAAAGGAGGAGGGAGGTAAGACACAGTATGAGGTGTCAGCAAGATAGAGCTCTAAAGAAACACTTGTCTACTAAAAGGACCAGCATGCAATCGCATGCAACCACATAAGGTCCACATGCAAGAGATGGTGATACTCCCTTGGTAGGATATCATCCACCAAAGAAACCAACCCTATGTCAAAACTGCGACACATCTAGGGTTTTAAGGTCGGGACACACCACAACATCACCACAAGACCATGACACCAATACCACCCCATGAAGCCTAGGTTGAAACACACCTATCCAACCTCTACCTTGACCTAAGACAACCTTGGTCATGAGCACCAAACCAAGGGGGTCTCTCACAACTTGACAACCCCACAACAGGCCCTAGGTCACGACCTAGGTCAAGGAAAAACAACAAGGTCACAAGTCTAAGGTGTACAAACCCTAGAAAACCCTAACCTCCACTAAGGGTGATACTACTCAACCAAGAGGGAAAATAGTGCCTCAAAGCACCACAATCTCCCTCATGAAGACAATCTAGAGATGGAACATATTATAGGTGGAAAATTACACATCAACCCCCTATATTGGGTAAATTGCAATTTGCACCAAAACTAGCACAAACACACACCAAACAAGATCAATCTATTGACTTAAGCTCTCCTCAATCCCTAATCACATATCAAAACATTTGAGAAAGGTTATAAGCACATGATCAAACCAAAATAGACATGGTTACCCCAAAAATCTGGTCATGGTCCTTATAGTAATAAACCCCTAACAAGGATTTTGCTCCCAAAATCCTAAGAGAAAATAGAGGGTTACTTCCTCTTCATCTCTTCCTCAAGCTCCCACATGACTTCCTCAACACCACGGTGATGCTATAGAACCTTCACAAGAATATGTCCTTTCTCTTGATCTTCTTAACTCTTCTATCAAGGATCAACATTGTGCCTTCAATAGAGGACATATCCTCATCAAGCACCACCTCCATTGCCTGCAACACTAACTCTGTATCCGGATGGAAATTCCTCAGGGTACTCACATGAAACACTAGATTCAACCTCTACAACTCAAGTGGAAACTCCAACATGTAGACAACCTTCCCAACATGTGCCACCATTGGGTAAGGTCCCATAAATATGGGACCCAACTTACCCTTTTCCCAAATCTCTGAACACCTTTACACAAAGATAATTCAGGGAACACTATGTATACCACTTGGAACTCCAAAGGTCTATGATGGTTATCTGCATACAACCTATGTCTATCATGTGCTACCTTTAACTATAGTTGGATTACCTTGATCTTTTGTGTCATCTATTGTATAAGATTAGGACTAAGAAGTTTGTGACGTCCCCAGATTTTCTAAAACTTAATCTGATGTGTGACGTCCAAATTGAAACCCTCACCTCAGTGAGAATCCCAATTTAAACACCACACACTAGGCTAAGAGGCAGAAAATCAGAGGAAGTCATAAGGAAACGATAGTAGTAGCACATGTACATGAACAATAATAAAACCATACACACATGTTCACCATTCAACATATAATTACAACATGAATTGTTACAACATTTGATATTACATATTGAACAGCAAACTATACATATACATGTGCTATAGCTAAACAACAAGATCTTAAGACAACCGGTCTACCTGTACATCAGCTCGCCACACAACTCTCAACATCCTGGATCTTCAAGAGCATAACCACAACCTAACAATAGATTACATGCAGTACACGTCAGCACAATATTTCAAGAATATTGTACTGAGTACGCCTACGTGTCTTTTATATACCTCTCATCATATCTTGGCAATAAGATAAAACTAATACTTGGCAGCATTAAACAAAATATAAGAAAAGGCGTATAGTTGCACAAAGATATTTGTTACCAGAAGAGAACACATATTTTAGGCACATTTCCATTATATGTAAACTTGATCAACCACATGCACTATTATACCACAGAGATTTAGTGCTCACATGTACTATTCTGCCAAAGAGATTTAGTACTTCACAAATGCACTATTCTGCCAAAGAGATTTAGTGCTCACATGTACTATTCTGCCGAAGAGATTGAGTACTTTCATCAATGCACTATTCTACCAAAGAGATTTAGTGCTACCATATAATGGACCAGATATCTTATGTTTCATGTGTTCATAGAAATAAGTATGTAAAATCGTGCAACATATCATACAAGAATAATCATTTCAATCAATATCATATGCCAAGTTTGTACTATCGTATAACGCAAGCATATTGTATAATAAGCCAAGTGAGAGGTAATGGCGTACCTTCCAAAGAGACATTCTAATCATCACATATACTCCTGATGTCATCTATATCTTGGTCAAACCTGATTAAGATAAGATTACATACTATCATCAGGTTCTCAACATCAAACGTCTCATCTTAACCCTAAACGTGTTCATATTAGGGTTTGCTTATCTCATTAGGATATATACATTATTACTTGTCTTATCTTCATCCTTATGTGGGATTTATGTTACTGATATTATGTTCCAGATTAGGATACATAATCTAAATATCAGGTTCCATATCATTATTTATACATATTAACCCTAAGTTACATGTATTACTCAAATTAGGGTTTCATCACATTTTTCAAGGTTCATCTTCATATAACATGGATTTTATGCATAATCATGATCTCATAATTAAAATTGAGGTTCAATATACTGATATATGATTACTCTGCAGATTTCATCATTTATTGATCATGCATGTATTTATTACATTTTCTTTAGGGTTATTAGCCCTAATTAACCATATAAATCAAATTATATGATTTAGTACATCATCATGAACATCCTTGATATCAGGTGCATTATAAAAATTATTATGGAGTTACTGACATTTTCCATAATTTTATGTCATATTTGCTATTTATTATCCACTAAACAAGCATTACACATATTACATGTTATCACTGAAATTAATGCATCAAAAGCCTGATATTATAGTTCTATGTTGTTCTACACATTTTTCTGAGAATTTTGGTACCTTATTTGTAATTTTCTGATCGTCAAGCTAATTATTGTAAATTATAAAAGATCTGTAGATTATTCAGATTTCTTACCTTTTTGGACCAATCGGTGACTGCCACATGGCTACTAGGGCTGCTGCTCTTTTGCTGAGTCGTTCCGTTCAGTGGATCTGGTTCTGGTCTGCTCCGTTTCCCTTCCTCACGTTCATGGTTCTATGTTCGTTCGATTGGGCGAGAGTCGCTGCTGTGGCTTCGGTCTCCGTCCCGCGTATGAGTCCACGAGACTCGTTCTCACTGTCGTCGCCTCATGGGAAACGCCGGTGATCAGCCGGCCGTCGTGCGCTCCTCCTCCTCAGGCTACGGCAAGGCCATTCTGTAGGGCGCCTCCCGTCTGCCTACCCTCAAGCGTCGCCGCCTGCTTCAGCCTCGCCGCTAGGAGCCGTGCCGCCTATGGCTCTCTGCTCGGGCGTTGCTTCTCCGATTCCGTCGCATGGCCGCCGCCCCAGCTCCTTTCCTCTATGGCTTGCTGCTAAGGTCCTCACCACCGATATCCCTTGTACACGCTGCCGCTGCGCTCCATGCGCCGTCCTCCTCACAAAGAACGTCGTCTCTCGTCTACAGCGCTGCTCGCCTCCGTTTCGTGAGGGCACCGTCGCACGACTCTTCTCCCATGATTGCACCTCTGAGATGCTGCTATTGCAGTCAGCGCCTCCGATGAGAAAAGCACACACCTTCAGCCTATCAGGCTGTTGCTGTTATTCCATCTCCTCCTCGACACGCATGCTCCTTGATTGGGCGCCGCCGCAGAGCAGAACTCTAAGGGGAATTCAAGTATCCACCTCATTGGCTTCGACGGGACTCTCATCACCTAGCCAGCAAGCTACCACCAGCGTTGATTTGCTCCTCGGCTCCTCATTCACTTACCCTTCTTCTTAGCACTGCCCATCACTGCCTCCTTTCTTTTCCATTGCTTCCGTCCTGGTGGGCTGCCGCTGGAGCCTCCTCTTTCCTTTCTCGTACCCAACTTCTTGCTGTAATGGAGAAGGGGAGGGAAAGAGGTCTATTCTTCCTTGCCAGTTACTCAGTGACCACCGGTCGTGGTGTTCATCTTGACGAGCTGAGACCAATGGATCGTCCATCATCTATTCTCATCCCACGTTCTCCAAGCCACTACCTCCTGAACGATCGCTGCCTATGACCAAGCAACTAACCACTAGGTATAGTACAACTTCCTGGCTCTTGATCCCTCATGTGTGGTTGATATTTAGCCTCTACTGGTCTAGATCCATAGCTTTAGAAAGGGATGCCTAGTTATTACTCATTGGAAGTGTGACTTCATAAGATATGGCTATAAGTCGTAAACCATATACCATGCTTCTAATTATCAACCCTTCAATTTCATACATTATTTTATCATCTAAAACCTCAACATCTCTATCTACGATCATCCCAACAAGATGAAACTCCAACCATAGTTTCAGAATCGCTCTTTCTACATTTGGGTGCCAAGTTATCACAAATTGACCCATCGATTAACTATTCCAAAAAGATTAATAAAGTCTCATCGTATATAATATTCACATGGAACAATTCTTAAACTCTTGCAAACTAAAGGAATCACCTTTTTATGATAAAAAAAGCACGTGTATATACTTTTAAACAATCATTCCAATATGAAATTCATGGACACGATTATCTAATTGAGTACTCCAAAACATCAAAAGTTCACTCTATCACAAAGTTGATACTCACTTGTCTCATGCCAACACAATAGAGATCAGTAATGCTTCCCATATAATGCCTCGTAAGGTGCCATATAGATGCTAGTCTTATAATTGTTTTGTAGGAAAACTCTATCAAACTGGGGTGTATTTCCCAACTACCTAAAACTAAGAACACATGCTCTCAACAGGTCCTCCAAGGTTTGAATGGTCCTTTCATATTGACCGTCTGTGCGTGAAAGGTAGTGTTGAACCTCAGCTGCGTACCCAACAATGTGTGTAGTTGCTCCCAAAAGTGAATTGTGAACTAAGGACCCCTGTCAGACACAATAGTTTTTGGAACACCATGCAAACATACTATCTCATCCACATAGATCTGAGCAAGCTTCTCTATTGTGAATGTCATCTGCGTGGGAAGGAAATGCATTGAGTTGGTCAATCTATCAACGATCACCCAAATGGAGTCACGATCTTTGACTGTCCTAGGCAAACTAACCACAAAGTCCATAGTCGTATTATCCCATTTCCATTGTGGTATAGACATGGTTCCAACATTCTAGGCTTTTATGCTTGGCTTTGGCCTACTGACACACAACACATCTCACAACGAACTTAGACATGTCCTTCAAACCAAGAAACCAATACATATCATTCAAATTATGATACATCTTGTTGCTACCTTGATGCATAGCGTACATGGATGAATGAGCCTCTTCCAACTCAATCTTTCTTAGGTTATCACCATCGGGAACCATACTCTATCATGGTAAAAAATTGTCCCATCATTTGACTCATGGAAGCCATCACACTTCTTACTACCAAACTCTGATCTAATTTTCTATCTCAGTGTGGGCTTCACCTATAATTATGCTAACAATCCTGCTACCAAAGAAACTTCCAGCCTAACATTCATCTAACGTAAGGAGATCATATCTCTCTTGTGGAACTAAAGAACTCAATTGGGCTCTATCCATGGGCAAAGATGAAGATGAAGACTACCTACCCAACACATCTACCACAACATTCACCTTTCCTAGATGATAATCAATCATGTAGTCATAATCCTTGATTAACTCCATCTAGCATCATTTCGTCATGTTCAACTCCTATTGTGAAAATATGTACTTCATATACTGGTGATGTGTGAAGATCTAATACTTCTTTCCATAAAGGTAGTGCCTCCAGATTTTCAAAGCATGAACCACGGTAGCCAACTCCAGATCGTGGGTTAGGTAATTTTCATCGTGTTTCTTAAGTTTTCAGGAATCAAAAGAAACTACTTGCTTGTCCTTCATTAGCACACAACCCAAGCCATTCCTAGACACATCACAGAGGACTATGTATCCTTTTCCTTGCTCAGGAAGACCAAAACTGGTGCACTTGTCAACTTCTCCTTCAATGTATGAAAAGTGCACTGGCATCTTTCATCCTAAATGAATGGCACATCCTTACTTGTCAACTTTGTTAGGGGCAACATGATAGCACAGAAGTCCTTGATGAACCTCCTATAATAGCCCACCAAACCTAGAAAACTACGTACTTCTATCCAAATCTTTAGCTGCTCCGACTCTTTTACCAACTCAACCTTCTTAGGATCCACATGAACTCCCTTGGGATATATAGAATTCCACAAGAAGTTACTTCTTTCAACTAGAACTCACATTTGATGAACTTGGCATAAAGCTAATGTTGCCTCAGCATGGTCAATGCCTGAAGAAGATGTTGGTCATGATATGGATTTTCATGACTATATATCAAGATGTCATCTATGAAGATGGCCACAAATTGATCAAGAAAGGTCGAAATACTATATTCATCAAGTCCATGAACATTGTCGGTGCATTGGTCACCCTGAATGGCATAATGACAAACTTATGGTGACCATACCTTATCTTAAAGGCTAACTTAGGTATGCCATACTCCTTGATGATCTAGTGGTGATATCTTGACCTCAGGTCTATATTTGATCAAACAAGTCATCTTTTCTTGGAAAGGGGTACTTGTTCTTTATCATCAGGTTATTTAATTGCATGTAGTCTATTCACAGCCTCATAGACCCATCCTTCTTCTTTACAAACAGTACTAGAGTGCCCCACTATGACATACTTGACTTGATGAAACCTTTGTTAAGAAGCTCTTGCAATTGTCTCTTCAAATCTTCCATATCTGTTAGAGCTATCCTATATGGTGTCTGAGCTATCCGTTGTGTGTTAGGGATCATATTGAACTCAAAATCATTCTCTCGGGGAGGAGAACACCAGGAAACTCCTCAGGAAACATGTTCTGAAACTCTCTGACAACTAGCACCTCCTAAATACTAGGACTCCTCACCTTAGTATCCAGCACATGTGCAAAGAATGCCTCACAACCTTGTCTCAATAGCTTTCCTGCCACCATCATTGATATCAGACACGTCAGAAGAATCTTCTTGTATCCTTGGAATATCCATGTCTTACCACCATCTCTAAACATCTCCTTCTTGGAACTTTAATCTAAGACCACTTTATACTTCTCAAAGGTGTCCATTCTAAGGATTACATCGAACCCATGAATGTCAAAAGGTATGAGATCCACTTGAATGTTGTGCTCTGAAAAGGAAAGGACACAGGAAGGACACACCTTCCGCAACACTACATAACCAACCAATGGAGTTTCTAACAACAAGCTATCCCTCTTACAACTAATAGGAAAAAGAAAGTTGTTCACCACTTTGTGACTGATAAAAAAGTGTGTTGCACCTAACTCAACCACAACATATTCAAAGCAATAAGAAGACAATTTAGAATGAAATAACTCCATATGACATGTCACTACTCGTGTGTTGACTACTGTCTCTGGCTAACTCATAGATTAGAATCTAGTTGTTGCCTATTGTCACCCATGTCCTCTACTTCCCTAAGCAGATGATCCGACCTGTGATGCTTGGACATGTCCTCCCCCTCCTACACTATTGTTTGACTATTTTTGAGAGCCCTACTGGCTTTACTTCAGTTGTTGGGTCACCTTGTCGTCCCTCACTGGACACTTCTGAATCAGATGTCATGTTTGCCCACAATTCTAGCAAGCCCTAGTCTCAAATTGCAGTCTAGATGACCTATAACCGACACTGATGTGGTTCTATAAGCTCCAACAGGTAGATGACTATGACCTTTGCCTCTACTTGATGAACACTACATTGGGGCACTATACATGTATTGTGTTGGTGGTGCATAAAACCTAGGCCTCTTAAAGCCTCCTGATGTTTGTCCTTGGGACTGAGCATGTCTCTTCCTAGTGTTTGCCTCCCACTTCTCTATCAAGATCGCTCCATCCTCTGAACAAACACCACAAACGTGGCAAACCTTTCTCGATTATCCAAAGAATCCATCGGGTTGGACATCTCAATGTTCAACCCCTTCTCAAAATGGAAAATGCGCTCGTCCTCCATAGAAGCCATGTAAGGATAGAAATGAAGAAGATCCATAAACTTAGCCTCATACTCATTGATTGGCATAGATTCCTACTGAATCCAATCAAACTAACTAATCTTCTCATCCAGATAAGTCTATGGAAAGTATCGGCTAATGAAATCTTATCCAACTCGAGGATGCTGAGGATCTTGAAGGGTTTCTCAAGATCAGTAAGAAATAGATCAACATCCACCAAATCAGTTGTCCCAGAATCCTCTATCTCCCCAAATGGTGAAGCTACTCTAAGGTCTTCCCAATACCCAAAGATTCTGCATTGGGAACCAGTGTCCTAAGATGAGGTGTAGGCATCTTGTCCACCATATGCATCATTGTAGCCATAAACTGCCCAAAAATAGACTGAAAGGTAGGGTTTTCAATGATGATTGGATCAAATTGGAGAACATCACACTCTCAATCTTCTCATTACTGGTTCCATAGACCACCACCTCATGCTACAAAATGACTCTCAATAGTGTGTTTTTCATGTTATCCAGTCATCTTTTCAGATTTTCTACTTCTTCTACAAAAGAAGAAATCACTAAAAGACATATTGGAGGACACAAGGGCAGACACAAACCCTAGTCCTAGGTCCTTGTAGACTCAGCGAACCTAAATCTCTAATACAAATCAAATTGTGGTACCCCACACCATAAACCATAAGATAACTCAAAACTAACTGTAGAAACAAAACTTAAATAAATAGATTATCAAAAAAACTAGAATTTAAAACCATTTTCATTAAGCTCCCAAATAGCAAAAACCTTTACATATGAGTCCTCTAATGTCATAAGGTACTTACCATGTATGCCATTGGCATGTTAGAAGAAAACCTATCCAAAGAATACATATACATATCCACCATATTCGCACATAAAAGGGCATACAAGCCAAACCACATATCGAAAGCATGTCTATAGAACACATCCAAAACTAGACCAAAGACCTGAGTGTATAGGGATGACTTTAGGACTCTATAACAAAAGGACCTCCAATAGCACTTCCAACCTTGTTAGCTATAGTCCTTCTTGCTACTACTCAACCTTTGTTGCATGATGTCTACCTCCTCATGCACGTCCACCTAAAATTGATGTGGGAAACTCATGGGGTGAGATTTCAAATCTCAGGGGGAGATATAACTCTCCACCAACAATATTATTAGCACATGTACGATGATTAAAGGAAAACATTAAATCTACAACCATGATAAGCTGGTAATCATCATTAACAAAATAAATATTTTCCATTAATTATGAAACATCTTATCATCATAAAACGAATATGGAGAACATGTATATTCACTACTAGAAATATTTTACAAAGAAAGCAAGGCCTCATCCAATGTTTTCATATTTGAACCTAAGAAAATATGCAACACGGATGATTATGTTTTCATCATACCCCAAGGATTTGAGTCATACCAGCCAAATCCATCCAACCACTACTAATTCGTAATCGGTGCCATACAAGATCCATGGAAGAATCAGAATCCACAACCTCACCCCCTCAGTCAACACGAGTGGACATGTAGTTATATCACTAGTCAAACTACTACCAGTGACATATAGTCCAGTTGTACAAGTCACCCCACCTTGGTTGAGGTCACGGCACTAGAGGAACTGAGCTACAGCCCGTGGCCGCACTCCCACCAGGGTATGGCCCGCAGCAAATCATGTATCACATGTGAATGATCTGTGGCCCTCAACCGCACTCCTTTAGGGGTATGGCCCGTATCCAATCCTGTATCACATATCACTAGGAGACCAGCTCACATATGGTTGTCTCATATATCCTGGACGTAAGGGGATATTCATACTCACCCCAACATATTAAAAAATGTGCACTCTGAATATAAACTCATTTCACCATTCCACAAGTGCTGACACTGAATGCATCTATGGCACAGGGCAAAACTACGTGATTAAGTTCCACTTGATTAATTTGGTCATTTAAGTGTCTTTTATAATCAATCAAGTTATAATGTATAAAAGCATAACAAATTCTACAAATATAAGGGCACAATACTCTTCCAATAGATAAAACATATAGGGCATGAACTTGTCACACTATCACCACAAGATGCATGTATTGTTGCCTTTTATCACATCATTAGCAAATCCACATGCCATGGGACATCATTCCATTAACTAATCTCATACTGGGCCACAAGTCAATGCTATGTCATAGGACCATTTGCAACATCAATATGTATCACAAGTGCCACAACATGCCTCTCAAGGCGTATTCAACTTATATCTTGTTTCATAACCATAGCATACACTAACTATAATTATTAAAATCATAGCACCTTCTTGGTTAGAAAATCATAATCAAAAGATATAGTCATATAACATTAGAACCATCCATGATAAGGATATAAGAAAGACTAGTTCACTTTTAGGGTTTAGGGTTTCCAATTTTTGCTGATTAGGTTCGACAAGGTTAGGGTCAACCAACCACCATAGAATGACCATCTTCCACCATCATGGAGTGTGTTAGGATTAAGAAATTTCATTAGAGAAGATTGGATATCATACAAAATGGCATGATAATATCTATATATGATTAACATTAGATGTTCATATATGTTTCATAACCACCTACCATCACCACATGTTAACCACATTGGCACATAGGTCACGACCACCCTCCATAGTATATTGTGACTATGATATACACAATGGGTATCTCGAGCTTTGCTCCCTCACCATGTTGTGACCAACTCCTACATGTCACACTCACAACATTAGGGTTAGGGTTTCTCTTCACCCTTCAACCATGTGTCGTGACCAAGCTCCTCAACCACTTCGATGTCGCGACCACAACATCTTAACACCACCATGTAGTGACCGTGGTGTCCCCTAGTCAGGACCACAACTCCAAGGGCTGTCTCGACCAAGCTAAGGAAAGAAACTATGAGTTTCAAGGATGATATGCTCCATGGGTCTCGACCCAGCGTCACTAGGTCAAACATCACCACAATAAGGGACATCTTGACCAAATCCAACTAGATCACAAACATCTCAATGGGATATGTTAAGAATGTGATTCCCATACCCATTCTCAACCACGAAACAACCTAGGTCATGACCACTCCAATGGTAAACACCTAGGTCACCAAAATAGGCCCAAAACTAAGCAAGAACTATGATCATCATGAAAGGAGACTCATGCAAGTTGATCTCCTCAAACCTTAATGCAAAGGTCCAAGAAAAGCATGACTAAAGGAAGAGAAACCATATACAAGATGACCAAAATGGAAACTAACCTTTCACTTACTTCTAGATGTATAAACACTAAGAAAGGGGACTAGATCAAGGGTCAAACATGGGGAAGAAACTCCATATCAACATCTCCAGCCACAACTGATACAAGAATATTAGGGTTTCGGGTTACTTAAAAACCAAGCATGATAACTCTCCCAAAGAAATTCTAGGGTTAAGATTCATATGCTATCATGATGTAGGAACATCTTAAAGAGGGAATATAGCATCACAACATAGTAAGAAGTGCAATAATAGAGAGGGTTTAGTGTTATATAACCCTCCTTAAGAAGATCACCACCAAGGCTCCAAGGTCCAAGATCAAGAGCTCCAAGAACACAATCCAAGGGTTGAAGAAGTTCCACCAAAAGATCCACTCTCATCCAGAAGAGAACCTCAAGAAAGGAGAAACACCAAGGTCAAAGGATAGCTCAAGAAGAGAGAGAAAAACCCCTAAACTGAACAAAAGAAAGAAGGGGGAAAAGAGAGATGAAACTCTCTATCTCTCAACAGAGAATCACATTGACAAAGCATGGACTAAGGATGAGAATAAGGAAGAATATAGGGTAGAATATCTAAAGGAACACCAAAGAAAGAAGATAAAACACTGACCAGAGTTAAAGATGGCGAACGATCACCACTATCACCACAAGAAAGGGATGAGCCAGCTCCAAGGCACCAAGAGCGCTCCTTCTTGCTCCACCAAGCTCCAAGGACAAGAATAAGAGAAAGGGAGGAAGAAGATGACCAAAATGAATGACTTGTATGGAGACAAGATGATTCATATAGTAAACGAGGAGGGAGGTAAGATAAAGGATGAGGTGTCAACAAGATAGAGCTCCAAGGAAACACTTGTCCACTAAAAGGTCCAACATGCAACCACATAAGGTCCACATGAAAGAGATGGCGATACTCCCATGGTAGGATCTCATCCACCTAAGAAACCAACCCTATGTCATGACCGCGACACACTGAGGATTCCAAGGTCACGACACACCACAAAATCACCACAAGATCGTGACACCAAGACCACACCATGAAGCCTAGGTCAAAAGACACCTATCCAACCTCTACCTTGACCCAAGACAACCTTGGTCGTGAATACCACACCAAGGTAGAAGTGTTACAACCACAACACCCCACAATAGGCCCTAGGTCACAACCTAGGTCAAGGCAAAACAACAAGGTCACAAGGCTAAGGCGTATAATCCCTGAAAACCCTAACCTCCACGAAGGGTGATACTACTCGACCAAGTGCCAAACACGGCACCACAAATGCACCAAACTATCCCTCATGAAGTCAAGAGATTGAAGGAACCCCTACATGTGGAAAATTGCATATCAACCCCCTATATTGGGTAAATTGCAATTTACACCAAAACTAGCACAGAATGCACAATCATCATCCAAGCGAGCTCAAAATCGAGACTTAAGCTCTTGAAAAGCCCTAATAACATCTCAAAATATATGAGAAAGGTCACATGATCGAACCAAAACAAACATGGTTACCCCAAAACTCAAGTCAGGGTCCTTACAATAACAAGGGATCATGAAATAGAGGTTCAGGTAATGGAGTACATAGAAACAATCAAAACCCACTGAAGACCTATCGAAGCAAATGTAATACTTGTGGACGAGGATATGATGGACATTGTTTCTATGCCAAGCATGTTTTCTACAACTACAAGAAGGAGGGCCATTTCATTTCCAACTTCCTTACTCCATCTATCTTTGGCAACCCTCCAACGGGTGCTCCACCTCCTTAGGGACATGAAAATGCCAGAGTGTTTGTAGTAACGGTAGAAGAGGATAAGGCAAATCCAAATTAGGTAACCTCAATTCTTTATAATTATATCATTATCCTATTCAATGCCTTCAAATAATCATGACAATTTATTCTATGTAGGCATTGTATTCCTTAATGATCATCTTGTTAAAACTTTGTTTGATTCTAGATCTACAAATACTTTCATATCATGAAATCTTACATCTATGTTACATTTACATTTAACAGATCTATGATATATTATTGATGTGTCAACTCCTAGTGGAAAAATAGTTGCTACATTATAGAAAATTGATGTCCTGACTATAGAATTTGACGATAATGATATGCACTTTGAATTCATCCTATTGACATTGGAAGACTTTGATATCATACTTGGTATCGGTTGGCTATACAACTATCATGCACAAATTAAATGTAAGGAAAAGATGGTACTCCTCTCTCAACATCATTCTAATCATGTGGTGATCCCTAGGGGAAGAGGATTCTATAATGATATTATATTCTCCTCTCTTAATGCTAAAAAACTCATTTCTAAAGGTTGTAAAGTCTTCCTCGCATTAGTCTCAGAGATGAGTCCTAGTAACAGATTAGCTGTAATCATTCATGCTCTCAAAATTTGGAGGCACTACATGTATGGGGCAATGTTTGATATCTTCAAAAACCACAAAATCCTAAAGTACATCCTGACTCAAAAGGACCTGAACTTGCATCAATGTCAATGGATTAAGTATATGACAGACTATGATTTCACTATTGCCAATCATTCAGGAAGGGAAAATGTAGTCATTGATGCCCTTTGAGGGAAAAGGGCAGTATATGTATCTTTATCTATCCCTGAGTGGAGGAACATGGAGGATTTGGTTGGATGGAAGCCATAGTTTTGTATGATCTTTTCCATGTCAAACATATTTCTATCATGCTTGATCTACAGTTCAAAATTCTCAAGGCACTGAAAGCTAGACCTGATCTTCAAGAACTCTTCTCTCCTAACAAAGCCTCAAACACACTTATCGTATGTGGGTTCCTGAGTAGTCATCTGTGCAGACAAAGATTCCTAGTGAGGTACATGGGTCAAAGTATACAATTCATCCCAAGACAACTAAAATGTATAAAGACATGCAAAGTCAGTTCTAGTGGAGGTGCACAAAATGTGATATTGTTATTTAAGTGCATATCATTACATGCCAGAGGATCAAGTTGTTGGTATTTATATGCCCATAGAGACATTCCGAGCTATTGCATGGAGTCTGATATTAATTAATAAATTAATGAGATTATTTGGTTAATTAATCAATTCCAAAATATTCTAAGTAATCCACGTGTGTTTTAATTAATGTAGTATTTCTATTTACTGATGGGTTTAGGAAACCCTACTTCCTTTCGTCTCCTATTTAAAGGGGTTTTATGGTCAATATCTATATAAGATATTTAGAGAGGCTTTTCATTTTACGCTCACATACGTAAACCCTAGTTGTCACCATCCTCAAGAGAGAAAGAGAGCATCACGATGCTAGCACGCTGCCGCACATAGACGACTCCTTTCCACCGGCTTAGGAAGCGTGATGTGGAGTTCCAGTCCATCAGTGTGGAAAAAGTAGAGATGCAGACATTGAGACACCTGCGTTCGGAGGACATCTACGATCATCTATATGCACTGTGAGTAGCATACATCACCGCATGAAAGAAGCGCCATCAGATCTTCCTACGACTCACTCAGTGAATGGGGGAGAAGTTTTGTCTGTGTAGGGCAGCATCATTGCACTCCATCATGTAGCAGGACATCACCAGACTTGCTCTGTGATAAGGTATATCCCATAAACACACTTTCTGAATACGCTGTTGTCGATGAGATCCTATTTTGGGTTGCATGGATTTTTTTTTTTTTGCTTCTGCCACTCATGTTTTCTCCACAAAACCCTACAGTGGTATCAGAGCATCATCGATCTACGGCGTATTTGGAATCATTTCGATATGATCAAATCACTGTATATTTTTTTATATGTTGCATACGATGCGAATTAAAACTACTAATGTGCCAATCTAAACCTAATTCCATATACGTCGCAGGCTTCTATTTTTGACATTTCGGACGGGGTCGACTATGGAAAATATTCATTTTCCTTAGTGCTTGGAAGTAAAATTCCGTAGACCTTTCAGGGGCTCTGCCCCTGTGTACCCCGCATAGTATGTGTGGGATTCAGATATTTATTGGGGAATGTTTTGCATTAAAAGTACTGTAATTTTAATATATATATATATATATATATATATATATATATATATATATATATATATATATATATATATATATATATGGGTATATCTTTGCTACCCGTGCGGGTAACTAAGGTTTCGCTACCCGTGCATCAAATTTGTAATGGGATGACACATATATGTAATGAGACAACCAAATTTGTAATGAGACGACCGAAATTGTAATACAAAAACTCGTTTTGTATTACAGCGCTGTTACAGTAATAAATATATATTTATTACTGTAACAGCGTTGTAATACAAAATGAGTCTTTGTATTACAATTTTGGTCGTCTCATTACAAATTCGGATTGTCTCATTACAAATACATACCTTCCCATTACAAAACTGATGCACAGGTAGCGAATCTTAGTTACCCGCGCGGGTAGCGAATGAATACCCTATATATATATATATATATATATATATATATATATATATATATATATATATATATATATATATATATATATATATATATATATATATATATATATATATGTACATATAGATATACCTATGATATCAAACAGTTGCCTTTTAAAATATATTTTATGTGGTGAATGCATGCACGGTTATGGCCTAGTATCCCCTTTTGTGAATGTTGTGAGTGAATGTGCATGTCAATCTTGTGGGCATATTTGTTTGAGAATGCTATGAATGCATAATGGTTGTATGTGGATATTTTGTGTAAAGTATTCAGCTTGCATGCCGAGCCTCATCTCTTAATTCAAAGTGTAATTAATTCTTTCCCTTTATATTTGTACTCATATGATGTAATAGAGATAGGATTACTTTTAGCCTTTGTAAACTCGATGTAAGGAGGCCACTTGAAGATCCAACTCCAAGGAGCGTCCATTGAGAAGCACCCTGAAGATCCAATTCCTAGAAGAAACTTGAATTTCTGACCTCACAGAGCATCCATGAAGTTGTTCATTGTAATCTTGATCCTTACAGGTTGATTCACATGTGTTGTTGCATGAGATGCATAAGACCATAGGTGGACCATAATTCTTTGTTGCTCCAAAGGATTACAATAGTATGACCATAACTAATGTATTTGCATTTGTGATTGCATGTCTATCATTTTTGGATGTGGATATAGTAGTATATGATACGTACTATAACTATGTGGTGTTTGGATATATATATGTATTAATAAAACCCCTCAATGAATAACATTAAGTTTTGGTTTCCTTCCATAAAGCAACACATGAAAAGCTTGATCGACTATGTGTGGGCACGCCTCCGCGTTGTACACTATCTATCTTGTGGAAGTGTGATGGTGGGTGTGTGGGTCTACCTCCACAGGGTGCACACTCATCGTGTTGGCTTATGGGTTGGACTTAACTAGGGAACCTTGACAGGATCAAGTACCTATAGGCACACAAATGCATCATGGCAAGGAGTTGTGCATGATCACCTATCCAAGAATTGCATATGATGCAATTGCTAAAAATTTCCTACCTTAATATTTGGTCTTTGACGCCGACGTTGGCCGGTCATTGATCCAATTATTTTGGATCTTGTCTCACTAGAAGGTTGTACGCTGTGATCTTTTGAGTTGATAGTGAGGGCTATCAATTTGAATAAAATAGTGACAGCATAATTAATTAAAGGCCTAATTAATCTTATTTATCAAATCTTTACAATTCAAAATGTTTTGGACTAAATGCAAACTATTTCTTTTGTAGCCATAAAATGGCAAAAAACACACACACTTTCTCATCGCGATCAGTCCTTGAGAAGGAAAAAGTTACCGAAACTAACTTTCAAACCTAGTTTAGGACGTTGAGAATTGTTCTCACGCATGAGCATAAGCTCTATGTCCTTGAAACACCAGAGCCAGAGGAACCCGCCTCAAATGTGCCCATGGCTGAAAAGGATGCTTACAAGAAGCACCTTGATGATGTCGTAGATGTCAAGTGCCTGATGTTGTGCTCAATGAACTATGAGTTGCAATAGAAGCATGAGAACATGAATGCGTGGAGATGGTAACACGTCTCTGAACATGTATCAACATCAAGCAAGACAAGAGAGATATGATGTCTCCAAGGATTTATTCAGGAGCAAGATGAAAGAGGGAGACTTAGTTGGCACCCATATGCTCACTTTGGTTGGGTATGTGGAAAGCCTATCCAAGTTGGGATTTCCCCTAGGTCAAGAGTTGGCCAATTATGTGATTCTGCAATCGTTGCCTGAATCATATAATCACTTTGTCATGAACTACAACATGAACAATCTTGACAAGGCATTGTCAGAATTGTTGGGCATGTTGAGGACAGCTAAAGCACATATTAAGAAAGACAAGCCCAAGTCTGTGATGATGATCAGCAAGACAAAGGGAAAGTCAAAAGGTAAAGGCAAGGCTAAGAAAGGTTCTAAAGTTGGGCAGAAGCCAAAGTCATCCGAGCTCAAAGCTAAAGGTGGGATTTCCAAAGAAGGCAGTTGTCACCATTGTCACCAGGCTGGGCATTGGAAAAGAAACTGTCCTCTCTACCTGAAGGAACTGAGGAAGAAGAAGTAGGGGATAGAGATATCCACTTTAGATATATACGTTATTGAGGTAAACTTAAATACTTCTTCATCATGGGTACTGGATACCAGATGTGGATCTCACATATGTTCTAATATGAAGGATCTAATAAGAAGTAAGCCTTTACAAAAGGGCCAAGTCGAGTTGCGGGTCACTAATCGAGCAAGAGTTGTTGCCATCGTAGTTGGAGTTATTAGTTTATCTTTGCCTACGGGCCTTGTAATAGAATTAGAGAATTTCTATTATGTACCTGCCATTAATAGAAATATTATTTCTGTATCTTATATGGACAAAGTGGATTTAAATTTCACATTAAGAATGGAATGATTTCGATTTCTAAAGATGAGATCTTTTATGGCAATGCACCTATGTCTTATGGTATCTACTTGTTAGAACTTGAGACTAGCATATACAACATAAATACTAAAAGGCTAAAACTTGACAACTCAAACAAAACATACTTATGGCATTTTCATCTTGGGCACATAAACGAGAAGCACATATCTAGACTCCATAAGGATTGTTATCTAGACTCTTTTGATTTTGAATCATTAGAGACATGTGAGGCATGCTTATTAGGGAAGATAACCAAAACTCCTTTCATTGGACATAGTGAGAGAGTTACTGATCTGCTAGGGCTCATACATACTGATGTATATGGACCTTTTAGATCAAATGCTAGAGGAGGCTATCAATACTTCATTACCTTCATTGATGCCCTCAGTAGGTATGGCTATGTATATCTTATGAAACACAAGTTAGAAACTCTTGAAATGTTCAAGACTTTCATGAATGAAGTAGAGAAGAAACTTGGTAAGAGTATTAAAGCACTCCGTTCAGATCAAGGTGGCTAATACTTAAGCCAAGAGTCTGAGGACCTTCTGAGAGACCGTGGTATTTTATCACAATAGACTCCATCTGGTACACCACAACATAATGGTGTGTCAGAAAGAAGGAATCGTACATTATTAGACATGGTACGATCAAGGATGAGTTTAGTCGAACTTCCAATATCGTTCTGGGGATATGCTCTTGAAACCGCAATGTTTACACTTAACCGCATTCCTTTCAAATCGGTTCAAAAGACACCATATGAGATATGGAATGGGAATTGTCCTAATTTGTCTATGTTAAAGATTTGGGGATGTGAAGCTAATGTTAGGAAACAATTTCCTAAAACGATTGGACCCAAATCTGAAAAATGCTATTTTGTTGGATACCCCAAGGGAATTTGGGGATACTACTTCTACACACCAAGTGACAACAAAGTTTTTGTTGCTAGGACTGACGTATTTCTTGAAAAGGAATTTATTTCCAAAGGAATCAGTGAGATAAATGTAGAGCTCAAAGAAGTTTGAGACCAAAAAGAAAGTAAAGAACCTGAGGCGGTACATAAGGAACATGAAGACTCACAGACTATTGTGGAATTTTAAGTTCCAAATGTAACACATGAACTTCATAGGTAACTTCATAGGTCTAGTAGGACACCACTTGAGCCTGAGAGAATTGGATTTCTTGTGACTCAAGATAGTGACGAATTGGGCATAGAAGATGAGCCAACTTCCTATCTAGAAGCTACTAAGGAACCAGAATATGAGAAATGGCTCGAAGCCATGAGATCTGAGATGGAATCCATGTACATCAACAAGGTATGGACCTTGGTGGATCCACCCGAAGGGGTAAAACCCATAGGGTGCAAGTTGGTATTCAAGAAGAAGACCGACATGGATGGAAATGTTCAAACCTATAAAGGTAGATTGGTTGCAAAAGGATTCCTTCAAATTCTAGGTGTTGATTATGACGAGACCTTCTCACCAGTTGCCATGGTTAAATCCATCAGGATCATGCTTGCCATTACAGCATGCCATGACTATGAGACTTGGCAGATGGATGTTAAAATAGTATTCCTTAATAGGAATTTATTGGAGGATGTGTACATGACACAACCTGAGGGTTTTATCGCTCTCAAGGAAGCCAATAAAGTCTATAAGCTACAAAGGTCAATCTATGCAGTGAAGCAAGCATCTCAGAGATAGAATCTATGTTTTGACGAAGTAGACAAAAAGTTTGGTTTTAGTTAAAATGAAGATGAACCTTGTATTTACAAAAGGGTAATTGGGAGCAAAATTGTATTTCTCATATTGTATGTTTATGACATACAATTGATGGGAAATGACATCCCTACTCTTCAGAAAATAAAATACCGGCTAGGGAAGACCTTCTCTATGAAGAATTTAGGAGAAGCATCTTATATATTAGGGATCAAGATCTATAGAGATAGATCTAGAAGTCTTCTAGGCCTAAGCCAGAGCAATACATTGACAAAGTGGTAAATACGTTTAGCATGGAGGGTTCTAAGAGAGGTAACTTGCCCATATCCCATGGGGTTTCGATCTCTAAAGCCCAATGTCCTAGTTCATGTGATGAACAGGCGTGCATGAGTAAGATTCCATATGCTTCAGCAATTTGATCTATCATGTACGTGATGTTATGTACTCATCCTGATGTGTCATATGCTTTGAGCATGCCTAGCTGGTATCAGTATGATCCAAGTGAATTTTATTGGACAGTTGTAAATAACATCCTAAAGTACTTAAGAAGGACTAAGGATCAATTCTTGGTATACGGTGGTGAGGAAGAGTTTGTGGTAAAGGGTTACACCGATGCTAGCTTCCAAACTGACAAAAATGACTATAGATCGCAATCTGGATTTGTGATTTACCTGAACAATGGAGCTGTGAGCTGGAAGAGTTCCAAGCAAGAGACGGTTGTGGATTCTACAACAGAGGTCGAATATATTGCCGCATCTAATGCTGCAAAGTAAGTTGTGTGGACCAAGAAGTTCATTTCTGAACTTGGAGTGGTTCCAAGCGCTGGTGATGTAATTGAGTTATTTTGTGACTACAATAGAGCAATTGCACAGGTTAAAGAACCAAGATCGCACCAACGTTCTAGACCTATTCTATGGTGGTTCCATCTCATATGAGAGATCGTACATCGTGGAGATGTGAAGATTTGCATAGTACCTACAAAAGCAATGTGGCTGACCCACTCACAAAAGCACTTTCATAGCAGAAACATGACTGACATGTTCGATCACTTGGATTGAGATTCATAAGTGATTGGGTATAACTACAAGTGGGAATCTATTGGTATGTATGCCCATAGAGATTATCATTTGATGGTTATAATGGGATACTATGTAAATGATTTGTAATACTACATTGATCATGTCAATAAAGGCAAGTTTCCAATCTATATGTTTGTGTTTTATATTGTGAGATGACCATAAAACCTATAGATGTCTATAGAATAATATATTCAATGACATATGTTTTCGGGTTGATGACCTAAATAGTGAGATCATATGTATGCTAAGAGTATGTATTCTTGTTTTGTCCCTAATCAGTTTTTATTGCGGATATATACATCGACATCAATAACACATAAGATTAGAATGTATGTTGGTTGATGGAAGAATCTCATTATCCATAATATGGAGATATCAAACCAAATACAATGATACTTGTTAGAGAAGAGTGTATCAGATAGACCCACCTTGAGAGTGACACATGGATACCATGATTGGTAGTTAGAGTCACATCTCATAATGATGGTGATGATTGTGGATCTTAGACCTAAAGTCACTAAACTTATCACATGTCGTTCTGTGTACTTTGATATCATCCACCGTGGTCCTGAATAAGGATTTACATAAAGATGGTGCTTGGATGTAGTGTGACACATGGGGATGACTGTGAGTGATGTAGATAGAATTTGTCCTTCCTACGGGAGTTTGATATTCAGGCCACTTGATAAGAGAGACTGAGAAATGCATTGCCATTTTGATGTGAGTCAATATATGATATTGAGCTTACATATATCTCAGACATTCTACTCTAGTTTGAGGAACATGGATTGAACGTTGAAGAGGATAATAATTCCATGACTCAAGTTCAATCTAGATATCAATGATAAAGGAACTATACAATCACTATAACACCAATCATGAATGATAGGTTAAGTTGTTCTCTAACTTCTCCAATTACTTTGGTGGCAATGAAGTCTTACTAGATACCAATCATTGCTTGTGAAATCATAGTATGACTATGGATATCACTGCCAATGTAATTTGGAGCCTACCGGGTCACACACATAGGATGTGTTGGAATAGGAGTATAATTGTGGATTTGATTGGAATTTCTCCAAATCACATTGATTACTAAAATGTTTATGTAATCCATTATAATAATATTGGAGTGACTGGATCTAAGTGCAAGTGGGAGTCTATTGGTGTTTATATGCCCATAGAGCCATCCCGAACTATTGCATAGAGTCTGATATTAATTAATCCACTAATGAGATTATTTGGTTAATTAATTAATTCCAGAATATTCTAATAATCCACAAGCGTTTTAATTAACACAGTGTTTTTATTGATCGATGGGTTTAGAAAACACTACTTCCTTTCGTCTCCTATTTAAAGGGGGTTGATGGCCAATATCTATATAAGATATTTAGAGAGGCTTTTCAGTTTATGCTCATGTACGTAAACCCTAACTGTCACCGTCCTCTAGAGAGAAAGAGAGCATCGTGACTCTAGCACGCCACCGCACAGAGAGGAATCCTTTCTGTTGACTTAGGAAGTGTGTAGTGGAGTTCCAGTCCATCCGCGTGGATAAAGTAGAGACGCAAATGCTGAGACACCTGCATTCGGAGGACATCTACGATCTTCTGTATGGGATGCGAGTAGCATACATCCCCGCACGAAAGAAGCACCACCAGATCTTCCTGCAATACACTCAGCGAATGGGAGAGAAGTTCCATCAGTGTAGGGCAGCATCGTTGCACACCATCGTGCAGTAGGACATCACCGGACTTGCTCTGTGATAAGGTATATCCCACAAACACACTTTCCAAATACGTAGTTGTTGACGAGATCCTATTTTGGGTTGCGTGGATTTTTTTTGTTTCTTCTGCCGTGCATGTTTTCTCCACAAAACCCTTCACAAGGCACGACACCAAAGACCACGTGGTCTATGTGAACCACTTGAAATCTTGGAAAGGAAATGAGAACACATCACCATGGATTTTGTGGTGCGGCTACCAAGGACAAGAAAGGGAAATGATGCTACATGGGTTATGGTGGATCATCTCACAAAATCATACCACTTTCTCCCTTGTAGACTAGTGTAAAAGTGTCTGAGCTTACAAACCTCTATATATGAGAGATAGTACGTCTATGTGGAGTTCTAGCATCCATTGTCTCGGACAGGGATCCAAAGTTCACTTCTAAGCTGTAGAAAATTTTTCCAAAGGAACTGGGTACAAAGTTGAATTTAAGTACAACATATCATCCAGAGAGCAGTTAGAGCGTAAAGTATAGATTATGGAGGGTGATCTATGAGCTTGAGTTCTTGATTGGGAAGGCTAATGGGACCATTATTTTCCCTTTGCTGAGTTCACATATAATAATAGCTATCATGCGACTAATGAGATGCCTCCATATGAAGCTCTCTATGGTAGACCATGTAGATCTTTGTTAGACCGGGATGATGTCGGGGATCACACCTTGATGAAATCTAATGACATGTAGATGTATATGGAAAACTTTCCACCAAAAAGGTTGAGAATGAAGACGGCAGAGGACAGGAAGAAATCTTATGCAGATTCTCACTTGTAGGATCTTCAGTCAAGGAAGGTGACCATGTTTTTCTGAAGATTAGACCTATCTGAGCTTTGGCCAAGAACAAGGGGAAGCTTAATCCTTGCTTCATTGTTACCTTTGAGATTCTGAAAATGGTTGGTGAATGTGTTTACCAGCTTTCGTTACCACCTCATTACATGCACAATGTCTTCCATGTATCTAATATAAATCCTTATGTCAAGACCCCTATCATATTCTAAACCATGGGCCTCTAGAATTGAAAGATGATCTATCTTATGTTCAACACCCAATCAAAATCCTTGATCATAAGACAAAGGAGTTTTTAGTAATCGGTTCATATATATGGTTAAAGTTCTCTAGAGCCACCTTGATCAGACTAACCCCACCTAGGAGGTCAAGTAAAAGATTGAGTAGAAGTATCCACATCTCTTTTAGCCTACTTTAATTTTGACGAAAAAATCTTTAAAAGGTGGGGAGAATGTAATAAAGTGATTTTTATGCTATTTATTTTATCTCTCTTATGATATTAATAATCACTAAAATTTAATTTCCCAAACAATCTCTATTAGATTCCTCTACTAATTTGACCAAATGAATATATAAAATTTGAACAATCCAACCCTAACTGAACATTAGGATAAATTATGTGTATTAATGTACATAGTTAATAACTATGATCAAAATTTGAATTTCCATCCTAACTTTGTATCACAAATAGAGGATAAAATTACAAATATCCACCTAAAATTTCAATTCAATTGGATGATCTGTTTAAGAGTTATAAGCATTTGAATTTGTAATTATTATTTCATTAATATGGACCCTTTTGACTTAAATTGGCTTTATATTTCGATTTATATGTGACGCTATCTGTGTAACATCCCTGACATGGGTTATACTCAAACCCTAGGTGTTTTTCTTAAGAAAGATGATTATATGCTTAATCTTATCTTGTGAAAAGTAATTAGGGCTCATGAGAAACTTATGTTTCAATTTTGGCCCTGTTTGAACAATTTTGAAGCAATGTTTGCTTATTTTGGACTAAAGTACTAATTACCCAAGTTGAATGGTTAAATTGCAAATGTTGCATGATAAGATGTTACTCTGATGTTTATACATCATAATAATGAATTTTATGTAGTGGTATGGTTTTCACAAGCTTGGGTACGAAGATTAAGCTTGTAAAGTAATCCTTGTGCATCAAAACCTAGTTTTGGTGTAATGTGCAATTTACCAAAAACCTAGGGTTCAATATGAAAATTACCACTTCAATAAGGTCCCTAATGTTTCTTGGCATCATTTAGAGAAAATAAAATAAGGGGGGCACCTCATTTGAATTAAGTTGGAGGAGGGAGAATCTTGATATTAAAATAATCAAGATTTAATCCTAAGTGAAACCCTAATTCAATTTAGGGAAAAAATGAATATATTAATTAAAGGGCATTCAAACAAAATTAAAATGGTTGGATTCATATGTGTGTGGATGAGCCTAAGGCCTTGGAAAGGCACGATCATATTCTAAGGAGGTGAAATCCCACTCACCATTATTATAAGAAAAAGAATTTCCACTCAAATATGGATATTCTTATTATAAAGGTTGAGGTGCTTAATTTCTTTTCCCTTAATTCTTGGATAATGGAAGGAATCTCGGTGGGATAGATATGCCTTTGCATGTAAGAAACCAAGGGGGGAGTTGTGGAAACAATTTTGGGATTAATAGACTTTTATAAGAGAATTTCTCTCTCATCAATTTCTTATAAAAAGACCCTTTCCTAGCCGAAACAAAGGCTTTTTCGGCCCTTTCTTCTTCCTTTTCTTTGGATGAGCTCAAGGGGACTTAGGAGCATCAGGAGAACGATCTCCAACCTGTTGGTAAGTCCTTGGCCTTCGTTCTTCTTGATTTCATGGTGGAAATCACAAATCAATGTATGATTTCTTCATATTTCGATCCCCTCTTCAATTCTAACCATTCCTTTTCACTCAAACCTTGAGGACGAGCCATGGAATGGTGAAAGGAGTTGCATCCACCATTGTTGACGTGATCTTTAAGCTTTGGAGCTCAATTGTCGGTGGTTTTTATAACTTGAACCCTTGACTTTTCTATTGCATTCAATTCCATAATAAATAATGATCATTTCTACTTTTACAATAATTGATTTGGTTGATTGATGCAATATCCATGTAAATCACAGCAGGTTTCGTGGGTTTAGAGCTTGATGATGATTATATAATCATAAGAAATCACCTTACCAAATATTAAAGTCAAACGGTTTCATTTAGATGCTTAAACGGTTTCCCAAAACGTTTGGGAGCAAACGGTTTGGAAACAGTTTCACTAAACCGCATGAGACCAAATGGTTTCAAAACCATTTCGTGGAGTTGAACAAGGGTTGACCGTTAGGGAATCTTGTTCCTAATTATGTTGTTTGATAACCCACCAAATTTGATGGATTAATTACAAAGGAATCATGAGTTGAAGGCCAATCAATTAGGTAATCCCTAATTGGATTAAGTGCTGATTTTCAACCTGATTAATTGAACTTTTTGGGAAAACTGTTTCAAAACCATTTGAGAGAGTTGACAAAGCATTTAACGTTTGAGATTCCTGTTCCTTATTATGTTTATTAATGACTCACCAAATTTTATGGATTAATTCCAAAGGAATCATGAGTTGAAGGTTAATGAATTAGGTAATCCCTAATTGGATTAAGTGCTGATTTTCAACCTAATTAATTGGACTTTTTGGGCAAACGGTTTCAAAACCGTTTGAGATAGTTGACGAAGCATTTTTTCGATTCCTGTTCCTTATTATGTTGATTAATGACTCACCAAATTTTATGGATTAATTCCAAGGGAATCATGAGTTGAAGGCTAATCAATTAGGTAATCTCTAATTGGATTAAGTGCTGCTTTTCAACCTGATTAATTGGACTTTTTGGGAAAACGGTTTCAAAACCGTTTGAGAGAGTTGACCAAGAATTGAACTTTTGAGATTACTGTTCCTTATTATGTTGATTAATGACTCACCAAATTTGATGGATTAATTCCCAAGGAATTATGAGTTGAAGGCTAATCAATTGGGCAAACCCTAATTGAGATTAGTGCTGAAATTCCAATGAGTTGATTTGAGATTTTGGGTTGATTAGCCCAAACGGTTTCAAAACCGTTTGGGGATCACCCAAGACCATTTGGAGGTCTGGGGTTAAGTATTAGTTGACCAATTGAACGTCCAAAGGTACCAAATCATATTGTAATTAAGTGTTGATGTGTTGATCAATTCAATAGACCAAACCTTGATGAAATTTCAATAGAATCCAAGGTTTGGATGAGCCAAACGGTCTCAAGACCATTTGGAGCTCATCCAAATGGTCTCAAGACCGTTTGGAGGTCTAGGGTTGAGTATGGTTAAGCAATTGAAGATCCAAAGATACTAAGTTGAAGTGTAATCAATTGCTGATTTGGTGATCAATCTAATGATCCAAACCTTAATTGGTTGACTTGGATTTTGATGATATGATGGGAAAACGGTCTCAAGACCGTATGGTGGTTATCGAAACGACCTCAAGACCGTTTGGGGTCAGGTCATGTTCAATTTGGATGTTGGTTCAATGGTTTCAAGGTAACTAATCTTACATTGATTAGTGTTGAAGGATCATCAATTCCAAACCCTAATTCAATTGACACAAACCCTAATTGATGACTAATTGAGGGTCAAATCAGTTGATGGTTGACCTATTAAACTCAATTGAAGTATGAGTATATGTCCAATTGATGATTGGTTCCATGAATTCAATGATTGAAGGAATCAACATTGGAAACCCTAATTCAATTGGATACCTTATGTAATGGAGGTCCAATGTGATTGAATCTCTTGAGAATTAAGATGATAAATGATCCATTGATCCAATGATGATTATTAAAGATAATCAATGAAGGTACAAAGGTTGAAACCCTAATAGTACCTAAGTGATTAGTGCCAATTAAGGGATGAATCCCTAATTGCTTATAGGATCAATGACTTGGTACACTATGTTAAACATTGTTGTATGAACTCGATTGAAAGGTTGATATGACCTAATCAAGTTGAGAAGTTGATAGCATGAATTCATACATGAATTTGATTCATGTGGTGATTAAGGGTTATGATCCTTAAGTAAAGATATCATGAAACCCTAATCATGAACATTAATCCTAAATTGACAGGGTTATGGAACTCTAACCCTAGTTGAGGGTGATTCCATGAGAAACCCTAGTTTAGGGTGATTCCATGAGAAACCCTAGTTCAGGGTGATTCCATGAGAAATCCTGATTAAGAATTAACACCACATGATGTTCTAATACTATGTTGTGATGATAGGCCCTAAGAAGGGTGAAGGTATATGAGACTCTAATGTGAAGTCATAATGCATAAAGCCCTAATCCTGGGCAATTTGATAATGAAACATAATCCTAATTTTAAGTAAGGATATAAATAAACCCTAATGATGAGATATGAGGAAGGTCTTATAAAGGTGAAACATTTCATGTGGTTGATTATAAGTAACCTTATTGCAAGAAAAGCCTTAACCTGAAATGAGTCCATACCGTCAAAGGTAGTTGGACCATTCTTGTGTGTGACCTATGCACTTCATGATGAGAGTGATAGGTTAATGGATGAAAGTATTAGGATGGGAAGTGCCTTAATACAAGATAAGTTGATAACTCAAGGAAGTGAGAGGTGACAAGGTGTTCTATGGGCCTTATGAGCTATGAGGATGGTTGTTGCCTAGTAAGAGGTAACAAAATTTTTTAAAGGTTGCACAGGATTGGCAAAGTTCAATACCTGGAATGCACAGGATTGGTCATAACCCAATACCTGGAATAATATCACAGGATTGGCAAAGTTCAATACCTGGAATGCACATGATTGGTAATAACCCAATACCTGGAATAATATCACAGGATTGGCAAAGTTCAATACATGGAATGCACATGATTGGTAATAACCCAATACCTGGAATAATATCACAAATTGGCAAAGTTCAATATCTGGAATGCACAAGATTGGTAATAACCCAATACCTAGAATAATATCACAGGATTGGCAAAGTTCAATACCTGGAATGCACATGATTGGTAATAACCCAATACCTGGAATAATATCACAGGATTGGCAAAGTTCAATATCTGGAATGCACAGGATTGGTCATAACCCAATACCTAGAATAATATCACAGGATTGGCAAAGTTCAATACCTAGAATGCACAGGATTGGTAATAACCCAATACCTAGAATAATATCACAGGATTGACAAAGTTCAATACCTGGAATGCACAGGATTGGTCATAACCCAATACCTGGAATAATATCACAGGATTGACAAAGTTCAATACCGGGAATACGCATGATTGGTCATAACCCAATACCTGGAATAATATCACAGGATTGGCAAAGTTCAATACTTGGAATGCACAGGATTGGTAATAACCCAATACCTGGAATAATATCACAGGATGGGCAAAGTTCAATACCTGGAATGCACATGATTGGTCATAACCCAATACCTGGAATAATATCACAGGATTGGTCATAATCCAATACCTGGAATAATATCACATGATTGGTCATAATCCAATACCTAGAATAGATGCACATGATTGACAAAGTTCAATACCTAGAATAGTTGCACAGGTTTGGCATAGCCAAATACCTGGAATGAATGCACAGGGTTGGCATAGTCTGATACCTAGAATAGATGCACCGGTATAGCATAGTCTAATACCTGGAATGGTTATATAAGATTAATAATGACTTAATCTGATATGTTTATGTAGGATTGGTTAAATCCAATACCTACCAAAGGCATGGAGCCTATAACCAAGGATTGGCATAGTCTAATACCTAAGTAAGACATGATGATGTATAATCACATGTTTGGCATAATTGAATGTCTATTTAGCAGATTGGCTAAGGCCAACAGATGAAAGCAAGAATGAATCATGAGTAACCCATCAAAATGATGAGTATCATGAGTAAAGGTTGAGATGTTGAAAAGGTGTGATAAATAAGTGATATACATGTTCTTCCTATTCCTTATAAAAAGAATAGATGATTTACTATTCTTTCATAGATAGTTGCAATGCTTTAAAAGATGAGACTGGTCTAAACTGCATATCCTCTATCCAATTTTATATATATAACTGCAATATTAATGTTTTGGCGGAGAGTTATATCTCCCGCTGGGACAATTTACAATTGTCTCACCCCCGTGGGATCCAATGTTTTTAGGTGGACACGGACAAAGAAGTAGGAAACCTTTAGCAGAGAAGGAACAACAGCATCATCGAGGACAACAGTAATATCTCAGGTGGAGATACTGCCTGTCCAGTTGTATAGATAGTAGTCCTATGTGTCGTCTTTGTACTCTCAGGTCCTCGGGAATTATAGATAGTGTTTTCATCATCGACTCGAGATTTTTGGCTTGATGCCTCGAGGTTTTATGATGTCTGTACATAATGTTGAATAAGACAGTTAATGTTTGTAATCCTTGAGAAGAGATGGTACAATGCATGTACTTATGAACCAAGTTGTAAATGCTATACATTGGTTCTTGTTGAAAGAGTTTTCCTATGATAGGATCTCTTTGCAAAAAGTTTTAATTTTTAGTGATTTTTAGTAATCTGCTATTGATGATCGCTTCCGTATGTTTTATTATTGTTAATGACACTTGTTATCTTAATGATGGCGTGTGTCATTTCAATCTGTCATGTGGTTTGGCACTGATACATATATATATGGAACTCAGATCTTGGTCGTCCCAAAGAGGATCCGACAGCCAGTAAGTTGTCTTCAACACCCGACAATGCGGAAGGTTGGTGCTACCCAAATCCAATATATTTCGATCCCTTGTCCTAGCAACTTATACCAAGTCAGGCCTTGTAATCTAGAGGAGAAACTCCCCTCACCAAAATGAACTCATTGAACCAAATCTCAACCCCACTTGCCGTTGTATTGGGGAGAATAACCTTCCAAAAATTTGTGCCTCTCATTAGCATTGATGCCCCATTAGGGTTTCCTCACCTACACTCTCCCAAGGCTATTTAAAGCCACTCCAAAGATCTACCAAGATTCCTTTAATTGACCTTTACCTTCAATTGCACTAAATCCTGACTCAACATCTCTGACGACAAGCCACCTTTACCTCACCTGGCCAAGAACACCCCCTCACTCCAGAGACCTCTTGCTTCCAATCAACGTGATCACATGTTCCTGGAACCTTGGAGAAGTTAGAATCATCATCAGTAGGAGGCATGACAACACAAGGGCTCGAGCTGACAAGCTCCTGCTACCTAGCTTCAAAGCTTCATCACCCATAAGGTTTGGGCATCCTCGCACTTCACCAAGTGATCATAAAGCATCAGTGAACCTTCTTGGAGCCCCACAATCCCTCAATCCAACAAGAGGGGAGGTAAATCACTCATTTCTACTTTGTGTTCACATATTTCAATCAAAACTAGGACCTAGGCTTGGACCTAGAAGTGCTTTGGGTCACTTGACTCTTAAGTTGAGGTATGTTGTATCCCCTATTCATCTTTGTTGAGAAATTCACCTATCTTGTCATTCTTTTTAATTTGGCCTACAAAATATGTCTTATCTTTTGATATCATGGCTCGTGTAAACTATCTTGCTTATTGTAGACTTGGATATTTTCTTGATATCTATCTTGTGCCTTGGTGCATGTTGGTCTCTTATATTGATATGTGCCACTTTTAAGTGGATGTTATATGTTTGTGTAGTCAATTATTTGATGGCAACCTTTGTATCATCTTCTGACAAAACTATTTACTTGCCTCTACATTTTACATGTTATGTGATTCAGTATCACTAGAGTAGTGTAATTGCATTGGTTTTGTTTATAGAAAATGTGATATTTCTTGCTCCTTCGGGATGGTAATGAGACTCATACCCTGGACAATATGTGTGTCTTGACCCTTTTTATGTATATTTAGGAGATTGGCAGTATTCCTTACTCTATCAGGTTTCAACTTTATGAGGGTTGGACGCCAATTGTGTGTATATTGTTCTAGGGCTATGTTTATCTCACATGCATGTAGGATATATATTGTGGTGTGTGTTCCCTACTTGTGCTTTATTTACCACTATTGTAGTGGATGTATCTATGGAACAATCCTTTTTATTATTATTTTTATGGCAAGTATCTTCTTTTGTTATGTGATGATATTTCCTTTCTTTTATGCCCAATTAGGTTGTCCTTATCTCTTGCATGGGAAGCCTTTTATTTTTGATGTCCCTTATTTCCTTGCATTGCTTAATTTTCTTTTTAGTATGCACATACCAGCCTTTACTGATGTCTCCTACTATTTCTCTTTTGCTGATGTATGCTTCCAACCCTAGGTGGAGGACTTGGATGACAAGATATGTTGACATGGACTTAGATTGTGAAGTTAAATCTTGGAGACAATCTTGAGGTAGTTTAGATTTCCTCTACCTGGATCCTTATGATGTAAGTTTAAGTTTCCGGCTTGTTTTATAATTGAATATAGTCATGATTTTATTCCACTGCTATACTTTGGTCTATTGTTACCATTCTATAAAGATTTAAAATTTTTACCCCCACTCCATCATACCTTCTGAGTGTGTTTGGACTGGAGGTTTATTGTTCAAATTTTTAGTTAGGAGGTGTTTTCACTTCTTTACAACATGGTATCAGAGCCCATCGTAGTCAGAATCTGACTATTTCAATTTTGTCTCCCTATTTAAACCCTTGACTTAGATAGTTGCCTCTAGATCAAATGTTGACCCTAGATTTGATCAATGATGATCTTTATATGTAATAAGGTTTGGTTTGAGGATGATATTAGGATGTCTTGATATGAAAATATTGTGACTTGGTTCCCGTATTGATTTTTTCTAGCATGTTGGTTTTACATTGCAAAGTTTTTCATCAACCAAAATTTATTTTCAATTATATTACTATATGTACAATATTTTGTCTGGTTTATCGATGTTTTATCGAACTAAGTCACAATGAAGTGAAACTCTAGTTTGTGTAGAATCTAACCCTGGTTTTTTGACTAGGATTTATATAATGATATAGTTGACCTACCCTATGACTTTTGGATGTTCATGTAGGGTTGATAGGTTTGAGACACGACGACCTTTAACTCAACCCTAGATGGTGACTTTAGTTGGATACATGAGAAATATTAATCTTTAAAAAACTTTCATAACTAAGAGATGTGGGTAGCTCTAAAAAGTTGTTTAGTTTGAGTTGTTAGGTTGAACATTTTTAAGGGGTGGAGAGTATTTGGTTGTTTGATGTTTGGATCAATAGATTTTGAGGATGAAATCCTTTTAAATGGGTGGAGAGTATTTGGTTTTTTTATGTTTGGATCAATAGATTTTGAGGACGAAATCCTTTTTAAGGGGTGGAGTGTTGTAGCATACCAGATCTTGAACTCTACCCTTGAACTTTGATATTTTGGGTTGGACCAAACATGGTTTGAGGTTAGACTTATAAAAGGTTTATAAAGACCAATGTGAGCTAATGGATGCAAAATCACCTTAATATACCTAATCGAACGAGTAATTAAGATAATGGGCCATAAGACTTATCTCATAAAAAGAAATCCCAAAAATGAAATCTAAGTTTAAAATCGTGTTCCTTGGGTCCCAATTTCCTAGGGAGTCAAGTTTCACATTATTAACATAATAATAATTCATTTTAATTTAAGTTGGAAAAGAAGATGTGTGTTTTTTCCAAAATATCAAATAAAATTCTATATGATTCCAAAAGAGGAAAATAATCTTAGATTCGTAATCTAAATAATAAATATAGCCTCTGGGTGAAGTTTCATCCAATTTGGAGAAAGTTTGCTTAAATGGTGAAATCAGGAGAGAGAAAGTGTCTAGAACCTTCAAAATATTAAACCAATGCACAAACTACTCCAATAAGTAAAATTAATGCCAAATTCGTATACATCACATTAAATATGACTTGTGGGTCAAGTTTCATCAAATGTGGATAATCATAATGCCATTAATGAGGAGGAAAGAGAAAATATGATTTGATTTATTTAACCCATTTAAAGCTTTCATAAGGTAAATCTAATTTTATATTCAAAATCTGCATGCTTTAATACCCTCTGTACTAAATTTTATCCAATTTGGGATCCTTTTTCACCCTCAAAAGAAGAAATCGAAAAAGGAAATAATATGTCAATATTCAATTTAATCTAATTTGATTTGTATAAGATTTCTGATTTATTTTCTTGTCACGTGGTTTGCTTATGCGCACTTTGATCTCAATCGTTGATTTTGGATCTGGTGGTCTCAGTGTTGTCTCCTACCTTGGGTAGGAGTCCACCCAGCTTTGCACAGTTATCCTGATTTTCCCTTGGCCCTATCTTCCCCGATTCACGATGGTTTTTGGAGATTCTTTCACCCACAGATTCCTCTCTTGATTCTGCACAACCTGACCCCTAACATTGCCCCTCTTGTAGTCTATTAAAAGGATCCCCAATTTCCTTCTTCACCATGGTGTTTGCAGATGCCCCTTTACCACACCATGCCTTCGTTTGCTTGCCCAAAAACATCCCTCGGCTTCCATCCTCTCCTCCTCCAGCACCAATTTCTCTTTCGCTGGTGTTCTTGTCTACCGGTGATCAATTTCTTCACATGGGTTTGCGGTGCCCTTCTGAGGCCCTCGGCGTCATAGTACCTCAATTAAAGCATTAGGAAAGTGTGTTGGTCATCCTCTTCAGTTTTGTGGGCTCTCCTTCTCAAATCGTGCTATGCTTTGTATTTTCCCAAACTCGCACCGAGCAGTAGCCAAGCTGCTTGTAGCCATGACATGCTTGCTTTGGGGAAGATGACCGCTAGGGAAATCACCCGCCTGCACTTTGTTTCCCTTTCTTGTTTTGTTTTTTGGTAGGGGAAAAATGGTCTTTTAGCCCTGGTTTCCTTTGTTTGAGTCGAGTTCCAGGTTGTCTAATGGGGTCAGACGAGTTGGCCAACACCCATTGGGCCAAACTCAGCACCTTGCACTCTATCACTCGGTCTCTCGTTTGAAAAATGTTGACTTGGAATTATTTGATTGGTCAGTTTTCAAAAATTCATAACTAATTATTTGCTAATCAGAAAAATATAAATAAATAGTCGTTGGATTGGGAAAAATAAGATCTATCTTTTGGTATTGGTTTTGGTGCCTAAATCCAATGTTGAAGATCTATGATTTAATGGATTAATATAAATAAGTAATAAATAATAAAATTCATGACTAAATATATATAAGTCAGAAAATTATAAGAATATATGCTTTTGATTCCTAATAACTTAATATAAAATATGGCATGGTTTAGGAAACCTAATTCACATATTAATAAAAAGGTGGTTTTTAGGGTTTCTGAAATCAATATAAATCTGACCCTAATTCCACATAAATGCATTATAGGTTCTTTGGAAGCCTAGGCTTGGACCTAGAAGTGCTTTGGGTCACTTAACTCTGAAGTTGAGGTATGTTGTATCCCCTATTCATATTTGTTGAGAAACTCACCTATGTTTTCATTCTTTTTAATTTGGCCTACACAATATGTCTGATATCATGGTTCCTGTGAACTATCTTGCTTATTATGGACTTGGATATTTTCTTGATATCTATCTTGTGGCTTAGTGCATGTTGGTCTCTTATATTGATATGTGCCACTTTGAAGTGGATGTTATATGTTTGTGTTGTCCATTGTGTGATGGTAACCTTTGTATCATGTTCTGACTAAACTATTTACCTGCCTCTACATTTTACATACTATGTGATTCAGTATCACAAGAGTAGTGTAACTGCATTAGTTTTATTTATAGCAGATGTGATATTTCCTGCTCTTTTGAGATGTCAAGGAACCTCGTACCCTGGGCAATATGTGTGTCTTGACCCATTTTATATATATTTGGGAGATTGACTTTTGTATCAGGTTTCAACTTTATGAGGGTTAGTTGATGATTGTGTTTATAATGTTCTAGGGCTACGTTTATCTCACATGCATGCATGATACTGATTATGGGGTGTGTGCCCTACTTGTGCTTGGTTTCCCACCACGGTAGTGGATGTATCTATGGCACAATCCTTTTTATTATTGTTTTTATGGCAAGTATGTTCTTTTGTTATGCGATGATATTTCCTTTCTTTTATGCCCGGTTGGGTAGTCCTTATCTCTTTCGTGGGAAGCCTTTTATTTTGATGTCCCTTATTTCCTTACATTGCTCAATTTTCTTTTTAGTATGCACATACCAGCCTTTGTTGATGTTTCCTATTGTTTCTCTTTTGCTGGGGTATGCTTCCAACCCTAGGTGGAGGACTTGGATGACAAGACATGTTAACTTGGACTTAGATTGTGAAGTTAAAGCTTGGAGACAATCTTAAGGTAGTTTGAATTTCCTCTACATGGATCCTTATGATGTAAGTTTAAGTTGCTCCCTTGTTTTATAATTGAATATAGTCATGATTTTATTCCTCTTCTATACTTTGGTCTTTTGTTACCATTATATAAAGATTTGAAAATTTTACCCCCCCCCTCCATCATACCTTCTGAGTTTGTTTGGACTGGAGGTTTATTGTTCAAATTTTTAGTAAGGAGGTGTTTTCAATTCTTTACAGTTAATCTTGGGAAAAGGGCATTATGTTGGTTGAAATTTGATGACATCACTGTGACATAGAGGATGTCATTTGTGATTTTCCATACGTGATTCTTGTGAAGTATCTGTCTCTTTTCATGTGGTATTTCGGGGGTGAAATCATTGTTAAGGGTTTATAGTTGTAAGGCCCCTAACCTAGATTAATGCTAATTTGTTATTACCTTGCTTAAAGAGATGATTATAACTTTAATATAATCCCTTGACATGGTTTTGGATATTGTGGAGAGCTTTACTTTCGAGTTTGAGCTTGTTTGGAAGTTCTTTGTGCTTTGTGTTCCAATTTTGGCAAATTGCAATTTAACCAATTATGAGAGTTTTCTTACAATTTATCACCTATAGAGTGTTCCTTCCCTTTCTTTAAATCATCTAGAGTAGAAAGAAAGAGGTGGGCACCTTGTTTGAGCCTTGGTTGAGTGATGGCACCCTTAGTGGTGATTAGGGTTTTGTAGGGTTTGGGTGTGTGACTACCTATGTGTACCTTGTGGGTTTTCCCAACCTAGGGAAAGCGAGATGGGTGTCACGGTCAAGATATCTTCCCTAGGTGTGCTATTTGTGGCAAAGATGGTCTTGGGTCGAGAGAAATGCTTTTGTGTAGAGTGTCTCGACCTAGGGTGTGTGTGGTGACCCTTTGTCTCGCACAAGTGATGTTTTGGTGATGTTGTCGCAACAATGGATGGTATTCCTTGGTGGGTTGTGATTGTGACCATGTTGGGTGACCCAACAGGTCTACACCCAACATAGGTTATATCACTATCTCATGCATGCACGCATAAAATGGTTGCATGTATATATTATTAATGAACAAGTGTTCTTTTGGTGTTCAAATGTATTGACACCTCACATAAACCCTACTTCCCTTCTCCTTTGGGTTTTTCTCCCATTCTCTTCATTAGGAAGCACTAGTTTTTGGCCTACTCACTCCCCCTATCCATTGCAACTAACCATCGAGATTTAGTAGAAAAGGAGATCAGATCCCAAAGCTATGGTGGCCGATCAACCTTGCTTGAAGAAGGACTTATTCTAGATCGATCAACTCTGGTGGTGGTAATTTGTGGTGAATTTTCACTTGGTAAGTGGTTCTACCTTCTTGATCACATATTTCTCATGAAACCTCCATCATCATCTTCTTCTTCCTTGGACATGGATAGAAGATCTCCAAGTGGTGGTCGATTGAGAGAAACTCCTTATTATAAGGGGTCATAGATTATATTTAAACATGGTGAACCCAAATGAAAGGATGATTTCTTCTCTTTCTCTCCTTTTCCTTATGGTTCATCCTAGAGTTTCTTGCCTTCTTTCTTGATCTGCTTATTAATCATGGTGTTACTCTTTTGTAAGGTGATTAGGTGGCTGAAGTGTTAAGCAAAGTTGGGGTTTCTTTACTTCTCTTTGAGCTTGGATCACCACAAAAGGCGGATTGTATAACTTTCCCCTCTTCTATTTCAGGATCATAATCAAGCTCGTTTATTGTTGTTTCTATCTCTAAAATGTGATACTAACTTGTTCAAAGATGTAATCATGAATTAGGGTTTAATCTGTGGTGATAATCCCATGAAATTTCCTTCTATTTTCCAAAATCCTAATTTCTATTATACCCAATTAGGAGATAACTACAAAATGGATTGTTTTCTAGCCTTGATTATTGATTTCCATATTTATAAATAGGGATTGGGGTACCCTAGTGTAAAATGAGTTTTAGTAATATTTTATAAATGTTAAAAATGACTAATCACCTCTCTTAGCGAGGATCTATTATGGAGAATTCTATCATGCTCAAAAGATGTTGATGATCATCTTTGTATGGATATATTTCCTATGTTTGTGATGAGCATTCCTTGGTGATAACCTACTATTTTAGGTTATGGTTCATCCCTAATTTGAGGATGTAATTTCACCTATATGTTTTGCTCTACTTGTTAGGTTAATGGTAAAAAACTATGGTTGGTTTAGAGAGGATGAAGGTGTTGAACCTATGAGTAATTCAATACTTGGTGATATTGACATGATGGTTAAGATGATAAATATGGTCCTTATGATTTAAGGGTTGCGAATTTGTAGCATTCTCATGTAGGTTGCTATTTTTCGAAACCCTAAATCCAGGTTCTCGATTTCTAATGTGTTCTTGAGAGGATGATCTTACGAGCATTATAAGATTTGGTTTAATTACCATGTTCTAAGACTGTCATCGTCTTGTCCATAGAGTGATGGATGATTTCTCATATATGTTGAAGTTCACCTTTCTCTCTCCTAAGTGGTTTTGATTAATCATCTTTATGGTGATTTGTTCTATGTTTTGAATGATCTTGATTCCTAAGATTTAGATGTGGTGAATCTTGGTATTCTTTCTAATTATCCTTGGGATTAGGTCGAGCATATCTTACTCTTGGAGTTGAGGTCGAAACACCCATGTATGTATGTGGATCGAGACACTTTGCCATGATATGTTTGAGACATACACTATGTTGAAGGTAGATCACGACACTATTGAAGGTAGTTTGTGACACTATGTTGAAGGTAGGTCAAGAGATTATGTTGAAGGTAGGTCATGACACAGGGCTGAAGGTAGGTCACAACACTATGTTGAACGTAGGTCGAGACACTAAGATGAAGGTAGTTCAAGACATCTAGCCATGTTGCAGTTGAGACACCTTGTATGAAGATGGTCGTGACACTTTGTTTGAGGGTGGTTGCGACACTTGTTTCATGAGGGGTTGAGACACCTACATGATTGATGGTCAACACATATACTTGAACATATAATCAACACATGTGTATGAGTAACAAGTAATGATCCATGTGTAATGTTGTAGGAATGATTTCTTGGTTAACCCTAATCATGACCCTTAACCCTAATATGCTTCAAGAAAGCGGGAAGTGACACAATTCGGGTTTGGTTCTATAATCATGATATAAACTCTAAACGACTGTCTAGAAATATGAGCACAAAGTATAGCAGTAGAAACAAAAATTTTATCTATCCTTCCCATAACAACAAGATTGTATCAACTACTATGCAATAAGGATGGTTTTAGCAAGTTATACCTGGTCCTGGAGCTAGTCTAGAGATAAATCTCACTTCTTTGCAACTGCTGACAATATGCTCTTGGATGATGGATGTGCAACCTGGAGCTTCTTAGCTGCCATGACTTGGCCGAGCAAAAGGGATGATTTCCCCTACAAGTTTCCTCGTATTGCCAATTGTGTTCCGTCTCATTTTGTTTGTCTCTTGAGAGAAATATGGTCTTTTCACGCTTGTTTGTGATTATTTAGATAAAAGCCTCACTTTTTGTTGACAAGGAAAGTTGGCAACTCGTGATTGGGCCAAATCATCGTGGTCTGAATACTGATTGAATTTTCTATGCTTAGTTGGATTTTCTGATTATTTTGATTTGTCAAAATTCTAAACATAATATCTTTTTATTTCTTTATCCAAAAATTAAAACCAAATATATTTTGGACTCAGGAAAATGTGATACAACAAAATACTTTCAATGCTTGGTTTTGAGTTTTTCCAAGAGGTGTTTTCTAAAAAAAGATTTAAAACAAAAAAATGCACTTGAATCATCATAACTCCAAAATAGACAAAATTATATGTTTTCTTAATCTGGAGAACCTAATAAGATCAATGGTGATGTTTTTAGAGTCTAAGTTCGATTTTTATTTGAAAAGTCTAAAATTAGGATTTTGTTTCCATTAATGCATATGAACAACTTTAATGCATGATTATACATTGAAAATAGCAAAACTGGATCTTGGAATCAATTAAAGTGGTGAAAGTGAGTTATTAAAATTAGTATGAGAGGTATGTGCAAATCTTACCCTTAAGTTGGGATATTTATATGAACCAACCCTATTTCTATAATGAGGCATGAAATAAATCCCATTTCCTTTATTATTGTTTCTCTTGTTCTAGTTGCCTCAAAATCAGATTTGATATATTTTTTATGAGTTTTGGAACCCCAATTCCATGTTGAAAATATTTGATGATATTTGTTTCCCCTTTACAATTTCTTGAGCATGATGACTTATTTGAATATTTAGCTATGGTAGTGGTACTTATGTACAACCACCCACAATTTAGGGCATGTGTTATTTCTCCCTAAGGAATGTGTTTACGCTCCCCCTAGGGAAGGTGTTATTTCTCCCCAATATAAATAGTTCATAGGTGACTGGGAATGTGATTAATCTCCCATCATCTATAAGTTGAGGTCTGGTAGGTTCCTAAACCCTAATTAGAAAATTTATTCCAATATTAATCATTCATGCAAATTTATTATTATTTATTGGTTTTAGCAAGAATATTTTGTTATATGCCTCATTTTAATGAAGAATGTGTGAAGAGTTTCAATAACTTGAAGCATGCTCTCACAACAACTCCCATCATTAGAGTTCCTGATTGGGATCACCCATTCGAAATCATGTGCGATGCTAATGATTATGATGTGGGTGTTGTTCTCGGACAATGTATAGAGAAGAAACATCACGTGATCTATTATGCATCAAAAACTCTCGATGAATCCCAGAGAAATTATGCAACTACCGAGAAAGAACTTCTTGCAGTTATATATGCCTTTGAAAAATTCAGATCCTACCTAATTGGTTCAAAAGTTATTGTCTACACAGACCATGCAGCTATCAGATACCTCTTGGAAAAGAAAGATGCAAAACCCAGGTTGATTAGATGGATTCTCCTATTGCAAGAATTTGATTTAGAGATAAGAGATAAAAAGGGTACGGAGAATGTTGTAGCAGACCACCTCAGTCGCATCCACACTTAGGATACTGAGAAGATTTCGATTAATGACTCCCAGCCAGATGATCAACTAATGAAGGTCTCAGAAGTTGTACCATGGTACTCAGATTTTGTGAACTACCTTGCTGCTGGGGTTATCCACCCTCAATGCACCGGAAATGCACTGAAGAAATTTATGCATGATGTGAAACAATATCACTGGGATGATCCATATCTTTTTAATCTATGTGTTGATGGTCTTTACAGACGATGTATCGTTGAGGAAGAAACCAAACTCATTTTAGAGCACTATCATTCAGGTCCAGTTGGAGGCCATATGAGTTCTAAGAAAACTGCGATAAAGGTTCTACAATGTGGATTCTTTTGGCCAACAATATCCAAAGACTCCTACAACTATATTCTATCATGTGACAAATGTCAAAGATCTGGTAATATAACAAAGAGAAATGAGATGCCACTGAATCTATGGCAAGAAGTAGAGATATTCGATGTTTGGGGTGTGGACTACATGGGCCCATTCTCATCTTCTTATAGATTCTCCTACATCCTTGTGGCGGTGGATTATGTCTCGAAATGGGTAGAGGCTATACCGACTACAACTAGTGATGCCAAAACCATCATCAAGATGTTCAAAGATATTATATTCCCCCGATTCGGTGTCCCTTGCACTGTGATATCCGACGGTGGGTCTCATTTTCTTGAAAGAAGCTTTGAAGCATTGCTGAGAAAGTATGGTGTAACTCACAAGGTAGCATCACCTTACCATCCACAAACAAGTAGACAGGTGGAGGTTTCTAATAGTCAACTCAAGGCTATCTTAGAGAAGACAGTAGGCCGCAATCAAAAAGATTGGTCAATGAAGATCAATGATGCATTGTGGGCCTACCGTACTGCTTTTAAGACTCCTCTTGGAACTACACCTTTTCGGTTGATCTATGGAAAGTCTTGCCACCTACCTATAGAACTGGAACACAAAGCATGGTGGGCAATTAAGAAACTAAATTTCAACATGAAAGAAGTAGGCGAAGCCAGGATTCTGCAACTCGAGGAGCTGGATGAACTCCAGATGACAGCTTATGAGAATGAACGAATCTACAAAGAACGCACAAAACTTTGGCACGATGGTCATCTGAAAAGAAAAGACATTCAAGTGGGGGACCAAGTTCTTCTATTCAACTCAAGACTAAGGTTATTTCTAGGAAAACTCCGTTCCTTTTGGACTGGATCATACGTTGTTAAGAACATCTACCCGCATGGTGCTTTCGTCCTATGGAGCGAAAAGTCAGGAAATATTATGGCTAATGGCCAACGTTTGAAAAGATATTTCACCATGGCTGACACAGACATCAATGCATCACTGGATCTCTCCAATCCAAAGGATCCACTATGAAGCTGAAGAATTCAGTCGAGCCATCAACATAAAACAAAGGCGCTTGTCGGGAGGCAACCCGATCAATAAATTTGTTTTGCTTTTCTTTTCAAATTAGAATGTTTCTTTAATTTTGTTTTTACCTTCTAGTTAATCTTTCATTAAATAAAATTCTCATCGCGAGATACAATTTTAAGATCTAATTGTTCTTTACCTTTTAGATTTTCAGATAAGAGGATGCGCGCTGATTGGAACGCAACCACATCTGGTGGTCAATCTGGCACAAATTTTCCCCTCCATCTTGGATTTAGGGTTTGCTCAGGACGAGAAAATCTCTAAGTTCGAGGTGGAGGGTGGGTGGTACATACTTCACTTTCCACCTACACCCATTCTCTTCATACTTAAGTTTTCTCTGTCACATTCTTGATAAAATTTTCAAATTTTCAAAATTTTCAAAATTTTAAAGTTTTCCAAAGAAATTGAACAGATACTTGATGAATTTTTGACACTTCCTATTTTTTTAAAAATCACTAACTAAACTGCTATGCATTTTGAATCATTATATCCTCCTTATTCAAAGTAAATCCTCAAAAGGACCACTTTTTGAAACAAGCCTTTTCATTGAAATCATCTTGTGAAGCTTATGATTCCTAACAATCATGATACTTATGCAAAAATGACAAGTTTCTGTCGAACCAATAGGGATCAAACACGTCGTGCTTCCTAACTGACTAGTGGAACAATAACATGGAATCTCCACTGGATCCTCATCAAGTCATTATTTGAGCAGAGTTTGATAAAGAGAACAACCCGATGCACTGAATTGTAAATCAAGTTGCATTCTGATCTGAACTCTCTTCTACACGTCATCTATCATCTCCGTACCCCTCCATTCATAAAAAAGAAACAAAAATAGCCAAATTTGTGACAAACCCTAAGTTCGGGGTGGCACGCCACTTCCCTCTATATCCGCTTCTTCCATACCCCTCACAAATAAATAGGGGCGTACCACCAAAAATGCAATCTCGAGTTGAATAGAGGAGAGATTTGCAAACAAAAAGATGCCAAAGCGAACACATAAAGAAATGCAATCTCGAGTCGAATAGAGGAGAGATTCGCACAAAAAATGCAATAAATGAAATTGCAAAGCAAATAACTATCTCGAGTCGAATAGAGGAGAGATTTACTTCTTCCTTCCATACCACCTTTCACTCCCTTTTCTACCTAAAGGCACAATGAATGCCTACCCTATCCTAAAAAACACCAGTGTCAGATCAAATGCACACTTGTTGTTCTGCGGGTGCCTCTGGACTCTTACAAAACATTTTGACATGCTTGTTGTTGGGAAAAAGTGAGGAGGAAGTGATATTGGAAAATGAACTCAGGAACGAAGATATAGTAAGATGTGTTTAGTGGTCTCAGGAGGTTGAGATACTGAGTCATATTGAGCAGAAAGAAAATATTCATGATGTGAAGATGAAGCAATCACATGAATTGAGAGTATTCATTTGGTGACTGTTTCGAATTTTTTGTTACTCGAGGATGAGCAACGTTTAAGTTCGGGGTATTTTGATGAATGTATATTCATCATGGAATTCAATTACCATCTTGGGCTCATTTGGACTCAACATATCAAATTTCACTCATTAAATGTCAAAATGCATCATAATGTTGTAATGTGAAACATTACTTAATTGATTCGAATATCTAGGTTATAACTGAACTTATATTGATTTAATGCACGCCTTGATAAAGTTGAACAATCATTTGAGGCCCACCTTCACTCACCCTTGGTTCTGACCAAACGGTTTCACCATTCAGTTTCGACCAAACGGTTTCACCATTCGGTTTCGACCAAACGATCTCACCATTCGATTTCGACCAAACGGTCTCACCATTCGGTTTCGACCAAACGGTCTCACCATTCGGTTTCGACCAAACGGTCTCACCATTCGGTTTCATCTATACGGTCTCAAGACTGAATGGACATGCTCACCGTGAGACCGTTTGAAGAGATTCGGTCTGCGAGACCATTTAACACAGCTACGTGCAAACCGTTTAATGCTTGAAACCATTTGTGAAGACCGTATGCTGAGCAAAACCGAACGCATGTGAAGATCATTTGAAGGTCGCGTAGACCGTTTGGCCACGTGGGATCGTTTGATGACGAGGTTGCGTGGACCGAATGGACAAATTTGAAGACCGTTTGATGTGCTAAACGCGAGACCGTTTGGAGGTCTGCATTCGGTTTCCAAACCAAATGAAACAGACATGCATATATCAAACCGTTTGAGCAATTATACCCAAGACCGTTTGGTCCCTGGATTTACACGCAAACCGAATGAGCATACAGACCGAATGGAAAAGGCATTGGCTGTGAGCAACTAGCTGGAAACTGTTTGGAATAAGTACATCAACTCACGTGAAGGAAATAATGCATGCAAACCGGTTGCAAAACCATTCATGAAGACCGTTTGCAAAAGTCAAAAGGGAAGACCGTTCGGAGATGTTGAAATGAAGAACGTTTGCTCCATTTGCTGTAGAAACCAAAGACCAAATATATTATCAAATCTACACCGAATGCATGCAAATCAATGGTTGTCCACATGAATATCGAGCATTCAAACAAAATGAGACATGCAAAACCATTTTGCTAGTATAATCAAACCGTTTGGACTTGATAAATAAAGACTGTTTGAGCAAAAGCCTGCAGCCAAAACTGAATCACGCGTAAACCGTTTGCTACAGCAAATGAGCAGAACCGGATGACGGAGTAATCATGTAAACCGTGCAGCCCCGTGTGAAGACCTTTTGATCAATACTGCGAAGACCGTTTAGCATCCATGCATGCAAACCGCATGGCAAATTGCCAACGCAAACCGCATGAGCACAAAGACCATTTGATCAATACTACGAAGACCGTTTAGCGTCCAAGCATGCAAACCGCATGGAAAAGTGACACAAAGCCAAACCGCATGAGCAAGATATTTACCAAGGTCGTTTGTTGTTGTTGTATGAAACCGTTTGGAACATATATTTTACCAAAACCGTTTGGACTCACACCAAAAGCATGAGGGACAGATCTATTCCTATAAATAGGACCCCAAGGGTCCACATTTTGACATCAGATCCAGACGCCGCCAGGCTTCCCGAACACAGTTTCGATCCAAATCTAGTCCCGTCTATGCCGGTTTCATTCCACCGACTGCCCGTTTTGCAACCAAAGAGACCGAGAAGAGAATGAAGACGGAGCGCGAGAGACTATCCGGCCAGTCTTGGCATCTCCCGTTCTGCATCAAGATCTGCTCTGACACGATGTAGAAGACCACATCATCTTCACCGAGATGTGACTACCTTCTGCACTAAGTTCATGGCGGATTTCTCTCTCTTTCTTATTCTTCTTATCTCTCGCATCATGAGCGAGTAGTCCCATTTCACTGGGTTGCGGGGACTAGCCCCGCTTCCCATGCATGTATGTTCTTTTGTTAAACATTCCATGGCAATGAATGTAACTTTCCATTTCGTTGTTAATCGTTAAATTTGTAGTTCGTTTACCTGCTTGCTTTCATCTTGTTCTTATCTTCATAGTGTAGAATGTCGGTTAATGGGGTAGACTCCTTGACGAGAACTTCCGATGGGATTCCTTGAGGTCGTAAGTGTATGATCTGTTAGGGGACGCGCCATCTAGCCTACGGTGACGCTTCTGTGCGTCTATCCTCACGGAGGGTTCACAACCTTAGTTGGATGTTGTATATGCTTAGTTAATCGTCGATGATTGCTTGTAGATTAATCGGTTGCTTGCTTAACGATTTACGCGGTTGACTCCTTGACGAGAACTACTGATAGGATTCATTGAGGTCGTAAGTGTATGATCCGTTAGGGGACAAGCCATCTAGCCTACAGTGACGCTTCTATGTGCCTATCCTCACGGAGGGTTCGCAACCTTAGTTGGATTTTGTATCTTTGCAGCCGTAAGTGCGTGACCCGGATGGCAACGAGAAATCTGATGCCTAAGGCGATGCTTACGTGAGCCTATCCTCGCAGAGGGTTCACAGCAGCTCCATTTAGATAGTTATATCTTGCATGGATATGTGTGATTGAATGTGTTTGCATGTGTAGTGGTGGTGAAACCCGGTACCATCCCAACGATTCCATATCATTGATCTAAATCCTACTTTTATTCAACTTTTACTTCCTTGCAATTAGTTTAATCAAACTCAACTCAACCAATCGTTTTAAATATTAGTCTTAACTCTAACTAGACTAGACCGACAAAGATTCTTAAAAACGTTGTCCTTTGGGATTCAATCCTCAACTATACTGCGATAAGACCCGTCCGCTTGCGGGTGGTATTATTGCACATTGGTTTTTGGTAAAAGCTCGGGGATCTCAACCCCGAGTGAATTTGTTAGTGCATTCAAAATACCACGTCAGTGTGGTAACATTTTTCATATGTACATATAATAATACTTGAAATATGTTTTCTCCAACATTTAAACAGACGATGAAAACCACCATACTCCATTCGAATAAAACCAGAATCAAAATGAGTTACCACACTCATGAGGAAGTCTAGTATCATGACACGTAGAGAACTAGCAAGAACATGGTGCACACTTGTGTAGACATCCTAAGCACATGTCACGAATCATGTCAAGGGAGGTAAATTACACAAGTCTACACCTAGTTCTAGAACATCTAGTTTCTAACCTAGAGGCTAAGTCTACCTAATCCCCAAAGGACATCTTATTAATATTCTAGGGTTGACATTTAAAGTGAGTTTAATTTGTGTTTCATGTGAGAAATGTTTGGTGTAATTATTGTTCATGCTCTGATACCATCTGTCACAGAACCGAAATCCTAGTCCCATGAACCAAACGTATACCAAAGGCAACATGCGGAAGCGTAAAGCTTAGCACACATGAACAGATAACAAGATAAAGACACCAACATAGTCTCAACATTGCACAAGTATAAATTATACAAAATGCATTATATTCATGAATTCAATTACATATTTTCATAGTCAAGGTACAAGTCATTCATGTGCACTAAATTTGGATCTTACAACAAGTACACCTAGCATAGCTCACCAAGTTTATCAACCTTCTAGCAATCTCTGAACCTAAAAACAAAATATGAGAAACGAGTCAACACACGAGGGTATGGGGTAGAAATATACATATATGTATAAGCTTTGCATAATTTGAAAAGATTTCAAGAATAAACGAACACGAATAAATATGTTAATTGTTTAACAAATGTGAAACCATATTTTATGTCATTTCACTCCATTATACCAACAATATTAAGTATGTTTAAGGCCTTTGACCATCTTCCCGTCGGAAGGGTCCGTAAGGGTGCTCAAGATTAGCTAACCCTTTTATACAAGAGGGACCTCAAGGACATTACCAAGAGTTAACCCTTTATCAACAATATTATAATGGATTTCTCTCTCTCTCTCTCGCTCTATATATATATATATATATATATATATATATATACATATATATATATGTTCAAGTTATAAAACCGACGAGGCAAACATCGAATAAGACATAGCTATACTACATGGCAATATTTGAGCAAGTAAACAAACAAGCATACAATATATGTCTTTTCAAGCAAGAAAGTGATATTCATATAACTAGCTAAGGCCCATACCTAATTCAGAGATACATAACCTAACTTATCCTTCATCATCTAGCCACATGTCAAACATGATTAAGCATAAGATTACATACATGCATTAGTTTCTCATCGTTAATTCTAATTAGATGCATTTTAGGATTTTGGCCGAGTTGGGTTCAAGGTTGGTTATAGTACATTAGATGACCTCATATTAATTTAGGGTCCATCATAAGAGTGTGATTCAAGTTTCATGACATTCTGACGTTCCATGCATTATATATGACCTTATCAAGGTTTAGGTTACTCATGTACAATTTAGGCCAAAAGGGCTCTCAATAGGGCAACAAGGTTCACCACCATCAAGGCAAGGGATCCAAGCAAGAGAGAGTATAGATCAAGAAATTAGTGACACAACAGGCATATTCAAATATAGGTAGATGTCCCCTAGGTCAACACATAGTGTTTGAATCATGTACGGCCATTCATTTACATAATAGGGATACATTAATGTATTTAGGGCCATGTAGAACAAACATAGACAAAAGGGATATTGGGGATGGTTCTTATATCATGGAGCACACTAGTCCCTAATTTCAGAATTGATTAATCATTTGTGTCATTAGGGAACAAGATTCACTTTAGTGGGGCAAATAACATCATTAAAATTCACAATATGGCATGTATGTGCATATAGGGCCACTTATGAGACCATGGGGTGATTTGGACCCCCGAGCATTTCAAGGATGCACAAAAGATGCTCACATAAAGATTGTGAGTGAATAAGGGAAACAAAGGTTCAATCTTTATAAAGATCATGCATTCAACATGGTCAAATCCGTCAAAAGTTACATATTTAACCAATTATGGGCAAACTAAGGGGTTTCAAGGGTTAAAACTATACCCAAGTTGTAGGTCTCTCCGAGATGATTGATTCGGTATATATGATTATAACTTTTGTCCAAGGGAGATGGAAGTTATGGATTTTAGAACTTTTGATTAGGAACTATACTTATAAAGGGGACATACCCATGTCATCTATTGACAACCAGCCATCGTTGGATCGTGGGACCTTGGTGGTCCTCCTTTCATCCAGCGATCAGTCTCCTACTGATCCGAGCCTCTAGTTTTGGGTCGATGCGCTTGCTGGGCCGCTCACCCGCTACTTTCTCTCGTCCCCTCCCCTGATTTCTTGGTCGCATGATCCTTTGTTTCTCGAACGGGAACAGGGGAGACCTGCAGGGCGGCGCCCAACCTTCCCATGGGTCGTTGTTCCCATGGCAGACCGCGAAGAAGCGGTTCGGAGGTTGGTGGGGGCTCTGTGAGTGTTGGATGGGACTTTGGCACTGAGGGCTCGTGGCTGACTACTGGCATCTCCCCGAGGTGGTTTCAGGCAGAAGCAGCAAGAAGGCAGGAGGGACACCAGTGTAAGAGGAAAAAGGAGGCAGCAAAAGATAGCAAGTGGATGGGTCTATAAAAGGAGCAGGGAGTTAGGGTTTGGGGTCATTAACTCCATTGTAACATATCTCCTTTCCCGGTTTGGCAAGGCAGAGTCTCTGCGACTTGTGTTTCTTCCCCAAACGGGAAGGGAACGAAGGTGGGGTTCAAGCCAAGCGGTTGGGCCACAATCTAGCTGGGCCCATGTAGGGCCGGCCCAACAACTTATGGCATAGAAATGCAATTAGATCATGTCATCTTTCAAAGACCGTAACATTAGATTCATAGCTCGGATCCGGGTGATTTTTGTTCCATTGGATTCAAAATAGAGAGCTTTGGACTATGATATATACTTGGAATCCAAAAGATTATAGTGATGAGGATCAAAATTGGATTTAATGAAAGTGATGTATTAGAGCATGCTAATGAGTTCAAGTGTGCACATAGATGTCACACTTTGTTCAATTGATCATTGATGTCACCAAATTAGAGCACCATCACATTCACACTACAGAATTGACACCTATCTGGGAAATATGAAAATTTATGAGAGAGAAAGAGCATAATCAAATATGGAGGGAGAATGGGGTTGTCAAATCCTTCCCTCCTTAAAAGAAATTTTGTCCTCGAAATTCATCCAAGAATAGAGTTAAGAGTCAAAGTCAAAAAAACCATTGAGCTCAGGTATCCAATCATAATTGTCAAGGCATTCCCCTAAAATGAGATGCACACTAGGCTATCAATATCAAGGGTGCACTCACATTGATGATATATGTGTTAGCACACATGAACAGATAACAAGATAAAGGAACCAACATAGTCTCAACGTTGAACAAGTAAAAATTATACAAAATGCATTATATTCATGAATTCAATTACATATTTTCATAGTCAAGGTACAAGTCATTCATGTGCACTAAATCTGGATCTTACAACAAGTACACCTAGCATAGCTCACCAAGCTTATCAACCTTCTAGACATCTATGAACCTAAAAACAAAATATGAGAAATAGGTCAACACACGAGGTGTTGAGTATGGGGCAGAAAGATACATATATGAATAAGCTTTGCATAATTTGAAATGATTTCAAGACTTAACGAATAATAATAAATATGTTAATTGTTTAACAAATGCAAAACCGCATTTTATGTCATTTCACTCCATTATACCAACAATATCAAACATGTTTAAGGCCTTTGACCATCTTCACGTCGGAAGGGTCCATAAGGGTGCTCAAGATTAGATAACCCTTTTATACAAGAGGGACCTTAAGGATATTACCAAGAGTTAACCCTTTATCAACAATATTATAATGGAGTTCTATATATATGTGTGTTCAAGTTATAAAATCGACGAGGCAAACATCAAATAAGACATAGCAACATGGCAATATTTGATCAAGTAAACAAACAAGCATACAATATATGTCTTTTCAAGCAAGAAAGTGATAGTCAAATAACTAGATAAGGACCATACCTGATTCAGAGATTCATAACTGATAACACCAAATTTTGTGATGTTTTTAGCACTTATTTCGTTATCAAAACTACCCTTTTAAACTGTTTTCCTCTCCTTTTTGTCATGTTTTTGAATAAACAGGCCACACTACTCTCTTAACACAATATTATCAATTTTTGCAGAGTTTTCCTCGCTTTTTGACTCTTTTATCAATAAAAAGGCTCGTCCCGGCCCACGAACGTATTCCACCTGCATCGGCCTCATTACCAACCAGCCGGCCGATATGCTCATTTCCCGACACAGGACAGCCCGATACACTATCGCCCGAGAGGATGTCACGCAAGAGGGAGCGGATGAGCAATACGCCATCTACCCGACAGGGAGCCAGACTCGCCACGACTGCTGAAGCGTGTCGTGCGAAATAGGCCACCCACCGGAAGGCGCCACTCATCTCGATGACCGATACGCTCCTAGCCAGACATCCTTGTGGTGGTCGATACACGTATCGGGCGGTCGTGAAGCCGCAATAATGGAGCTGATAAAGAGGATATGTGGCGTCCGGAGCAACATAACTTCTCCCAACCGCTGCCTATAAATAACAGCTACAAGACTCCGATGGGACGGGTCGGAACCTCTCGAAAGCCAACTTCAGAAAGCATCTGGAGCTAGCGTGTCGTGCCCCAGGGTGTATTGGGCAATACTAGGTGAGCACTTCCCCATCCTTGAGAGGGAGGGAATGCTTCACTTAGAGTCGGCCATGGGCATTGCTGCAAGCCGATATCGGGTATCAAGGACGCCCGATAGGAGTACCCGATACTGGAAGCAACACTCTGGCCCAGCACGATACCAAGCCCGATATGCATCCCCAGTTACTGCGTGTCGCCCGAGAGGGTGTCACCCGACATAAGTGTATCGGGTGTGGGCGCCCCGCATGATACATCCGCCCGTCACGAGCGTGTCACCCGAGAGGGTGTGCTGCCCGACACGGGTGTATAGGGCAGGGCTCTCGCCCAATATCGGGCTGGAGTGTCTGTTGCTGCCTGTCGCCCTTCTAAATCAAGAAGGCGACATTTATCTTTACTTATTTCAGTCATTTACTTTCTTTACTTATGCAATGTAACCAGACCCTTTTTATGCTAATGGGATTAGAATCGATTAATTATCTGCTGCTTTATGCTTGGTTCCTTTTGTTGGATGATTGCTTGTTTAGAATCCAAACTCTAGCTTGTATGTTTGGATCATGTTTTGACTAGCTACCGAATCGTGTTTCCCGTTGCAACAGCCTCGAGAGGGGTGTTGTGGCTCTAGTGTTTGGTCCGATACTGGAGTACGAGAGTGCCCAGGATCAGAGTTGCTTTGGCGACCTTTCCACTCTAACCAAAGATCCACAGCCTCATGAGGGGTGTTGATACTTAGTTAGAAGTACCCGCTTCGAGAGGAGGGGTACAGGATGTTTCTGTTGCCGCTTGTTTTACCGAAGCTTCCTCCTTCATTCCTTGCTTAAGAAATAGTTCTATTCCTTTCTGTTTTCCATTGTGCGAAAACCCTAAAAACTGATAAATGTCTAAAACCTTAATTTTCCTTGTAGCTCCATTTGGAGATAGTTCTCTTTTGTTTTATCAATCTTATCTTGTTGTTCCCTTGGGGAACTTTATCATCCTCTCACCCTTACCGGAGTGTAACGTGTCGATTCCGAGTTCTTAACACTACCCCCCTTGTCCCTGTGTTCGACCCCGTCTATCTACTTTGACCCCGTAAACAAAGTTACGGGGGCCTTGAAGGTTTTAGGTTATAAATTTAAAAGTTCGACTACTTCAAATCTGCTCCACTTTTGGATGCACAATTTAGGCCGGTCAACTTTTTGGCACCGTTGTCGGGGACAAGGAAAAATGGTACTGTTAACGAACCAGAATCCACTAACTACACTCCAGTGCCTCAATCTTAGAAATGAGCTTGACAACACTCCCTTTTTATATATATGTATATATATGTCTTAACCTGAAATGGGTAATTTGTATTATCAATAACAGATTTTCTAACTTGAATTTTTTGTGCTATTCAGCTGCTCGGAAAGGAAGGCATTCTGCTCTATTAAGCACCAACATGCCACCTCACGTCGAACCACCTTTTTCAGAAGGTGAGCACAACGTGAGAGTTGGACTTGACCCACCTTCGCCAGAAGAGAATGACCGTTATGACGGCTACAACAACCATCAATATGAAGATCCAGAAATGGAGCAGCCCGAGGACGACCATCGCCGGGATAGACGTCGTCCTCACCGGAGGCACGGAAGAAATTACAATAATCAAGGACAGTACCAAGGTCATCAAGCGACGAACACCAATCAAGGACAAGGGGAGGCTAACTAGCCAGACTTGGTTGGACTGTTATTTGATTTTGTAAAGAGACAAGATACAATCATTAACCAACTGGCGCAGAGTGCGCTTTCCAGTCCAGGAGTTTTAAACTCAATGCGGTTCCAGATGACAGATATGCACAAGTGCCAATGACAAATCGATCAACAGTTGGCCCAGATGGCCGATTTGATGAAGAACCCTTTGAGAAAGATACTCTCCGACACCGAATCTGCCCGAATGGCAGTACTGAGATCCGAAAGGACAGTGGAGCGTCATGAAGAAGCCAGACCAGAACATGAATCAAAGACTGTGGATGCAAATCCCGCGGAAGACGACAATCGACAAGCTGATGACAGAGAACCAGAACAGAGATCCTTTGAGGAGTTATCTGGTAGGAGAAGCCCTTACTCTCCCAAGCTGCCTTTTCCACACAAGCTGATAAAGGCACATCTTAAGAAGTGCCACGATAAGTTCATCGAATCAATCAAGAAACTTCATCTCGAAGTACCCTTTTTGGATGCCTTAGAAGAGATTTCGACTTATGCTAAGTTTCTCAAAGATTTGATTACCAAGAAGAGAAGAGGGGGAAGAATCGAAACTGTGCATCTAGCAAGTATGTCCTCTGCTTTTGTTAAACCAGACTTGCCCAACAAAAAGAAAGATCTTGGTGCCTTCATTATTCCTTTCGCCATCGGGGATAACGTCGAACAAAGAGGTCTTGTCGACTTAGGGGCTAGTATTAGCCTTATGACCCTAAGCTTCACGCAGAGATTCGGTTTGACTGATATGGTCAGAACCAATATGAGAATTGAATTAGCAGATCATACCTTTAAGAGGCATGTTAGCGTTGTTGAAGATGTACCTATCCGGGTAGGAAGTTTCTTCATTCCATGTGATATTGTTGTTGTTGATACAGTGGAGGACCCTCGCTGTCCTATCATCTTTGGACGCCCTTTTCTGGCTACAGGGAGGGCGTTGATCGATGTTGTTGAGGGAGTTATCACTCTAAGGGTCGAAAACGACCACTTAGACTTTAAGATAAAGGATGCGATGAGAGGACCATCCCTTTCAGAGTTCTCTTGATTTGTTGACAGCTACACTCAGTTCTGCAAAGAGGTAGAAGAAGATACCCTGATGGTGGACCCTCTCGTGAGGGCGATAAGCAGTCAAGATTCTGACTTCGAAAGTCCAGAAATTGTAGAGTTTCTCAGCTTTCTTAACCAGTCTAATGAAGACTTGAGCAACGAGGATGAGGTGGTGGAAATTGTTATGTTTGCCTCTCTAGAGGAGGCACCGCAAGAAAGGTCACCCAAAGTAAGGCCTGAGTTGAAGCAGTTACCAGAAAGGTTGAAATATGAATTCCTAGATCGAGAGGAAATGAACCCTGTCATCGTCAACGCCAATCTTACAAAAGATCAGTTGGACAGACTTCTTGAGGAGTTAAGACTCCACAGGTGGGGTATAGGATACTCAGTCGAAGATATCAAAGGCCTTAGCCTTTCTTTGTGCATGCATCGCATCAATTTGGAGGAATCTGCCAAACCTCTGGCTCAACCCCAAAGAAAGTTGAATCAGATGCTGAAGGAAGTCGTCAAGAAAGAGGTAATCAAGTTGAGGGATGTTGGGATCATCTACCGAATTAGCGATAGTAACTGGGTAAGCCCGATCCATGTAGTACCCAAGAAGGGTGGTATGACAGTGGTAAAGGGAGATATGGGTGATGATGTAGCGGTTAGGACCGTCACTGGATGGAGAATGTGCATTGACTACAGAAAGCTAAACTAGGCTACAAAAAAGACCATTTTCCACTTCCTTTTATTGATCAAGTTCTTGAAAGACTAGCGCATCATGACTTTTTGTGTTTCTTGGATGGTTTTTTAGAATTTTATCAGGTCCCCATCCTGCCAGATGACCAAGAGAAGACAATTTTCACCTACCTCTACGGTACCTATGCCTTCAGGAGGATGCCCTTCGGCCTATGCAACGCTCCCGCCACGTTTCAACGATGCATGATATCAATGTTCTTAGATTTTCTGGAGGATATCGTGGAAGTTTTCATGGACAATTTTTCTGTCTATGGAAAATACTTCGATACCTGCATGAAAAACCTTTCTTTGGTTCTGCAATGATGCGAGGAGAAGAGTCTGGTTTTAAATTGGGAGAATTGCCATTTTATGGTGCAAGAAGGCATCGTACTGGGGCATAAAGTTTCAAGGCGTGGCATCGAGGTGGAAATTAGCAAAGTTGAAGCCATATCCAAGCTTCCTCCACTAAAGTCCGTGACGGGAGTAAGAAGATTCCTCGGGCACGCCGGCTACTACCGAAGATTCATAAAGGATTTCTCAAAGATTTCAAAGCCGTTGTGCAAACTTTTGGTAAAAGATGTTGATTTTGTTTTCTCTGATGATTGTCTAATCGCTTTTCAGGCTTTAAAAGACGCTCTCGTCTCACCTCCTATCCTCCAAGCTCCCGACTGGGGTTTACCTTTCGAGCTTATGTGCGACGCCAGCGACTATGCAGTAGGAGCGGTCCTATGACAGAAGAAGGATAAAAAGCACCATGTAATCTGCTACGCTAGTCACACGTTGGATGAAGCTCAAGTAAATTATACAACTACAGAGAAAGAGATGCCTGTAATAGTGTTCGTCTTTGATAAGTTCAGATTGTACCTCATTGTAGCAAAGGTCAAAGTATACACAGATCATGGGGCTATAAGATACCTCATGCAGAAGAAAGATACAAAGCTCATGTTGTTGAGGTGGACCTTGTTGTTACAAGAATTCGACCATGAGATAATCAATAAGAAGGGTGCAGAAAATGTGGTCGCTGACCACCTATCAAGGATCATTGCAGAAAGACAGAGTGAACCGCCCATTAATGACAATTTTGCTGATGAAGCTTTGATGATGATTGAAACTAAGGAAGAGGACTTGCCCTGGTTCATAGATATCTGTAACTATCTTGCATGTGGAGAACTGCCCCCAGACATAACTTACAACCAAAAGAAGAAGTTGTTCGCAGACGTGAAAAATTACTATTGGGACGATCCTCTCCTTTTCAGAAGATGTGTTGATAGCTTGTACCGGAGATGCATTCCCGAAGAAGAGATCCCAAACATTCTGAAAGAGTGTCATGCCTCCCCTTATGGAGGACATCTAGGAAGCGAAAGGATTGCTTCCAAAGTACTACAATCAGGTTTTTACTGGCCCTCTTTATTCAAAGACGTTGCACAATATGTAAAGGTCTGTAAAGAGTGCCAATTGACGAGCAATATTGGACAAAGAAATGAGATGCCAATGGCAAATTGGGTTGAAGTGGAGATCTTCAATGTATAGGGGATTGACTACATGGGACCGTTACCCCCATCAAAGGGGTACCAGTACATTTTAGTGGCAGTAGATTATGTATCCAAATGGGTAGAAGTTGTTGCAACTCAAACGTGCGACGCTAAGTCAGTGATCAAGTTGTTCGAAAAGTTGATTTTCCCTCATTTCGGTGTACCATAGACTGTAATAAGCGACGGTGGATCGCATTTCGGAGAAAGACAGTTTGAAGCGCTCCTACGAAAGTATGGAGTTAAACACAAGGTCTCTACGCCCTACCACCCACAGACTTCCGGGCAGGTAGAGGTTTCAAACAGACAAATCAAGCAGATTCTGGAGAAGACTGTCAACCGAACGAGAAAGGATTGGTCAATGAAGCTTGACGATGCACTTTGGGCCTACAGGACTGCCTATAAATTCCCGTTGGAACCACCCTCTATAAGTTGATCGATGGGAAGTCCTGTCACCTACCCCTTGAACTGGAACACAAGGCCCTTTGGGCAATCAAATTCTTGAATATGGATCTAGAAAAAGCAGGAGAGAAGAGGTATCTACAGTTGCAAGAACTCGAAGAATTACATATGCATGCTTACGAGAACACAAAGATCTATAAACAGAGGATGAAGGTGTGGCATGATGCCCACATGAGGAGAAAGGACGTAAGTGAAGGTGATAAAGTTTTATTATTTAAATCTTCTATTCGAATATTTCCAGGGAAACTACAAACAAGATGGTCCGGACCGTTCAACATAGCAAAGATATACCCGTCCGGAATGATGGAGCTATATGATAAAGATGATCCATCCAAGGTTTTTCAAGTGAATGGGCACAGGGTAAAAAGGTTTTATGAAGACGAAGCGTTCGCAAGAAGTACGGAGATCAATTTGCAAGATATGCAAGCTGCTGAAGGTGATAAGTGAAGGACCTGAAGCTGTCGAGCTGGCGACGCAAACCACAGCGCTCCTCGGGAGGCAGCCCGAGCTTTTACTTTTCCTAGCATAGGATGTTATTTACTTTCTTGCAAGAGAAACACTATGAACATTTGGAATGTAATAAGGCCCGAGTCAGTGCATGCGCCACGTGCGCTGACTCTTCTGTTTTATGGGCCATCGCTTTGTTTTGTGAGCGTAGATGAGTAATACTATCTGGGGCCAGAGGCTTAACCTTAGGCCAATGATGTTTTACCCATCAATCGGCTTTTTCCTTCGCTTTGTTTTTGGTTTTTATCTAGAGTTTTGTCCTGAAAACCTTGTATCGGGCGACCGTGTTTTGGGCAAGGAAACTTCTTTTCCCTGACCGTATTGAGCAGCATCCCAACCGGCGCGTAGAACGCGCCCATCTCGGGTATGGCTTGTTTACGGCCGACGCGCACCCCGGACTTACCTATTTTGCCCCGGTTTGGTTTGCTATATATAGTACAGAGGTTTTACCGTGTCGGGCTACTGCATTTTACTGTTCTAGCAACCTGTATCGTGCAGTTAATCCTTTCTTTTACTCCCGTGTCGCGCTACCTTCTTCTGCTCTCGTGTCGTGTAGAAAACTTAAGAAAGAAAAGGTATCGCCCGACAACCCTATCGTCCTTGTTTTCCCGACACGAGCTTCGTGTCGCGCACATCATATCGGGCTGACGACTTAAGTTGATTTTCTAGTATCGCCCGACACATGTGTCGCGCGACACATCTTTAGCGTGCGCTGGCCCGATACTCTATAATGGGTTATAACCATGTCGCCCATCCTTATGTCACCTCGCTTGTTCTTGTTATCGGGCGACACGGTTTTCTATCGATATGACCTATCGGGCACCTTGTTTCACGCGGCCATATCGCCCGACACACCCGTGTCGGGCAACAGCTATGACGCGCAACTTTTCTCCGTATCGTCTAAGTTTTGAATCGCCTAGATCTTCTTTTGACGGATGACGCAGTATCTTGTATCGGGCTTGAGTTTGAACTTTTGTATCGTCCGACATGGGTGTATCAGGAAAGCTTCATTTTGTTCAGTTTTGAAGCCTGATACAGTGGTGTCGGGTAGCTTTTGTTCGCATAAATGCTTAATGAACTTGTTTGTTGATAATAGATATGGCCCGTACAAGGCAGACCGTCATTTGGGTTGATGAGCAAGGCAGAAGGGTCGACACCAAAGCCACAGCTGAAGCAACAATGATCGGGAAAAAATGCCCGAATCCTGAAGTGGCTGGGCCATCAACCGCCGAAAAAGGGTGGGGACGGAAGAAGTAGCGGCTCGGACCACAGCTCCAACCGTAGCGACAGAACCCCTGGATCACACACCAGGGAGGTTCGTGCCAAGAGATGATGAGCACAGATGCCGGTACATAGAGCTGGCAACAAAAGTTTACAGGCCAAGCATATTCTGCCACCAGTCTTCCTTCATTCAATTGGGTATCTTTGAAAGACTGGAGAATGTCCTCGCCGCAGCAGGACTGAGGAAGGTATGCCTCAGCCGCTCCGCCTCCTACACCGAACTCACAAGGGATTTCATGTCATCTCTCCGCCGAGTGAGGAATACACCTGAGGATGCCAAAGAATATGGTGGAGTAGACAAACTTCAAGGGCGGCTATACAACTCGGAGCACGTCATCTCCGAAAAGCTGCTCAACGAGATCTTCTCTTCTAGAGAGGAGGAGAAGGAAGAGCTTAATAAAGGTGTGAGGGTCGCTGAAGGAGACAGATTCAACCCCGTGGAGCTCTCGAAAAGGCTGACCGGCGAAACATTGTTCAAGCCGGGAAGCAAGGTGGCGGCAGTGCACTCCTATTTCTGGAGGATAGTGCACAAGCTGGTGGCGTGCCTGCTCTTCAGCAAAAACAAATCCAGCAATATTTACACCGAAGAACTCCACATCATGTGGTACATGATGGAGGGCAGAGTAATCAACCTGGGTTGTTTTCTGCTGAACAGGTTGCACCCCATAAAGGATGCCACCAAAGAATACTGCATGGGTGGCATCGTCAACCTGATCGCGGTTGGGCTAGGGTACCCAAGGGAGCCGCACAGTCTTTCGAGGACAAGGGGCGATGAGTTGATCGACCTCAAGTACCTCATGAGGGCCAGCATTATAAAGAAGGAGGGGTGAAGCTACTTCTACAAGTTTGCAAGGACAAACATCCTCCCACTCCCTCGCTACGCCGCCTACGACACAGAAAAGCTGATCTTCACCGCATAAGAAATTGAAGCTGTGGCGGTGGAAGCAGCTTACACCGCCACCACCAGAATTCAAGAAAGGTCGGTCATGAGAGGAGAATCTATCCCTCTTGACACTCGACAGGACAAATCATCAACAACTCCTACCGAGCTATCCACCACTCCAGAGCCACCGACGACAGCAGTGGATAGAGTTGTCGTCGCTCCTACTATACCAGCCACAATAACGACAACACCTGTTGTGGTTGAAGAGGAACCGGCAATCGTCGAGGTTGCTGAGACAACCGGGGCAGGAACAACAGTGCAAGCCCTGGAGGGAGCTGTCGTGGAAGAGACGGCTGCAGCCCCCGTAACTTCTGTAGTGCCCATAGTGGCGGAAGAAGAAGCATAGCCGGAGCCCGATAATGAGGTGTTCGCCGAGATCCTCGAGATGGAGCTCGAAGCTGCACATCTTACACCAACACTACCGCCGGTGTCTCCTATAGCAGCTGCTGAAGAGATCACCGATAATGTCGAGGTGGAGCAACACCCACCCACACCGCAGCCTTCTCCATCACGACAAGAAGGTGAGGTTGTCGCAAAAGCGTGAACTCCTCGCCCAACAGGCTCTACCTCACGGATGATTAAGATAGATTCTACCTCATCGAGCAAACTCTCGCGTGAGGGGGGTATCGTGAGGACAAGAGGGAGATCTGTAGGAGCCCCTCCGTCGATTGGGAAAATGGCGAGGCACGAACTAGACCACTTGTGGGAGGTAACAGAAAGCCACTCTGATGCATTTACTTCTCTAACCCGCAAGTTTTCTTTTTTCCAGCAGAGGTTGAATGACCAGGAACAGGCACTTCTGACTCTAGTTGGACTTCTCGACCAACTAGAGGTATTCAATGCAACGCTTCAGCAGGCCCTCCAGCGCCTTGACGTGATAGAAGAGAGTTTGAACATGGGGGACGACAATCCGCGCGGAAGGCAGCCGAGAAGGTCACCATCGCCTCCTGGATCAGGCTCTCCACCCTCCTCGTCGACAACCTCGTCAAACCCATCATCCTCTTCCTCCTCCAGCGGGCCATCCACAACGCCCGAGGAAGGGACACGACCGAGGTCAACCAACGGAGCTCCAGTAGGACAAGCGAGCTCCCGCGGTCTAGATGAAACAGCTCCCTCAGCCCCCCTGGACGAAGCTGAAGATGATAATGAAGACATCAGCGTTGGGGAGGACTCTTCTGATGAATCAGAGGGAGAGGGGGGAGATATATGTGCCTCCAATGAAAGGCAGCCCCCTAGAGGAAGATGCTCGATGGCAGATGCATTCTCTACATTGTTAGAGCTACCTTCCTTCGAGATGGCCGACTTCGACAGAAGGGTCATCGGATACCTGACGATCAGGGACCAGAAACTACTGAACAAGGTCCTGAGATCACAGGCTGATGAAGAAGACATCGTCTGGAGCAACGGATACTTCTCTGTACGACGGGGAGCACTTAGAAACATCTTTCACTCACCTGCTGTCGTCGAAAAGAAGTTTTTCAGGGTCCTAGAGGGTGCGATTATAGAAAATATCAGCACCCGGGAAAGTCGGCAAACAATATACAACGCCACCCCGACCTGGGCAAGAAGACTGATGATGGGAGTGCCAGACACAATTGCGGTGGCCAACATGCTAAGACACATCGAAGAGCATAACACGAACCTCGTGTTGGCCCCATACAAGCACCACAACATGTGGTTCATGTGTGTGGCAGACCTCCGGAACCATGACGTCCAGCTCCTCAGCTGCTGCAACAAGGAGGTGCCACGCTCAGGACGCATTTTCAGTCGACCGGAGGATGAGCACCTCAGGGTCCTACCGCTGCATCTTCTCTGAGCCATCAAGCAAGGAGTCCAACGTCATAGCGGTGTTTGGAACTTCTTCTCTATCAAAGACTTCCCCGTCCAAGCAGAAGAGGGAAGTGGGAACAACGCCTTTATCATCTTACGTGCCATGCAACTGCTCAACATATTCGGATACATAAGGCATCTCCAGGGGAAAAACTTCTACCATCTCAGAAACATATATGCACTGCTGCTGATCAAAGATAGGTGCTACTTCCAAGACACAGGAGTACCAGAGAGGCTGCTGGACAGTGACTTAGAAGACAAATCCTCAGAACCCTACAGCGCTTTAGAGAAAGAAGCTGAGACGGAAGCACACGTCTATGGGGCAGGCAAACAACTACAAATATTGCGGGAAGTACTCAGAAGCGAAACCCCCGCTTCGCCTGAAACATCAGAAGAAATGATCAACAACTTTGACCGCTTCTCGTGCTCTACACTCACGTAGGAGAAGGTTAATGAAATTATTCTGAAGTTAGCCGATTCTACCCCGGCAAACGTAATCTATGAGGCACTCGATGTCATAGTCCCGGTTGATGACTTAAGGGACATGGTAAAAGATGGAGGATGCTTGGCGATATCTGTGGCAGCCACCTACATCCAAACACTACAAACAAAGTTTGAACACGCATACATAGCTCATCCATTGCTATTCAACAATATCTGCCTTGCCGATGAAAAAAGAGCAAAGCAATCATTTCTGGCAGAGTTGCAGTGTAGAGTCCCGTGCATCATCTTTCTCCCCATCTTGCACTACAACCACTGGACGCTCCTGACGATGTACACCCGCCAACGAGCAGTAATCTTCTACAACAGCTCGGACAGCAACAAAGATCATCCAGTGCAGTATACATCGACATCACTGACATCCCTCAAGCGCTTAGTATGAAAATACGACGAGGAGGTGGTGGCGCTGACACAACCATTCCAAGGCACAGTAGCTAGCAAATGGCACGATCTTCAGTTCTACCACTGTAGTCCACAACAAATTCCTTTATCCAACGACTGCGGCATCTTCGTGCTAGAATGGATATCAAATGAAGAGATGCCTGACTAGTTCCACCACATCGATTACCACAGCAAACGAGGAGAATATGTGTGGGAGCTTCTATCTGGCACAGGCGCGCTCACTAGCTAACCCTCACTGAGTTAACATTACCCTACCTCGTCTACTTCACAACTCTGGGACAGAGTGTGGAGTAAATTTGGGGGGGGGGATATTATGTATCAGTGAGGGAGGTACAATTTTTGTTCTTTCTCTTCAACATATGTACATACAAATTTTTGCTAAAAATTTTGAAAATTTTGCTTATTTTGCCTCCTCATATATGTACAAAGATGCTATATAGTAAAAACCTGATACGACTCCTTGCTAGTTTGTTTTCTTTATGTCCAAAGAGGAGCGAGTTTTGTTATGTCTTTTTTAAAATGCTGCCTCAAACAACAATTGACTATGACTTTCCACGCCAAAAATTTTGAAAAATAATCTCGCGACAGCTAAGAGGTGTATGCAGAAGGAAAAAGCTGCCCAAACAGCAAAAATTTCTCTTGTTTTCCCTTACCCAACAAAATCTCAAAAAGAGAGAATAGCCTTATGAGAGTGAATAAAAGCATGAGAGTTGTGCCAAATAAAAAGAAAAGAAAAAAAATATACACACCAGTTTTCCGAAAGTACCCATCTTTAGGCATGGTAGATCCGGGGCAGTGGTACGTAGGATGTGAAATCACTCCTCTAAAGCCAACTGGCTTGGACTGCAGGGATCACTCGCCCGCTAACGGACCCGTACCTGGATGGACTGATGGGAAACAAGAAAACCCCAAAAAGCCTTAGCCTACCCAAACACACAATTTTCTGCCCCCAAAAGCTGTTTGGTGTGAAAGATAACTTCGAAACCATGCACCCAAGTCTCGCCGAAGCTGTGGAGAAATTTTTTGCTTAAATAAGGCAGGAAAAATAAAGTCTGTTGTTCGTGGTCGGACCGTATTTTCTGTAAGACATCTCAATGCCCGCTCAAACCCTTGGTTTGAAAACTATACCAGTCAAAAAGAAGCGTCACAAATAAAGTATAAGGATTGATTGAGGACAATCAAAATGCTAAGTTTGGGGGAGTTGATAACACCAAATTTTGTGATGTTTTTGGCCCTTATTTCATTATCAAAACTGCCCTTTTAAACTGTTTTCCTCTCTTTTTTGTCATGTTTTTGAATAAACAGGCCACACTACGCTCTTAACACAATATTATCAATTTTTGCAGAGTTTTCCTTGCTTTTTGACTCTTTTATCAACAAAAAGGCCCGTCCCGGCCCACGAACGTATTCCACCTGCATCGACCTCGTTACCAACCAGCTGGCCAATATGCTCGCTGCCCGGCACAGGACAGCCCGATACACTATCGCCCAAGAGGATGTCGCGCAAGAGGGAGTAAACGAGTAATACGCCATCTACCCGACAGGGAGCCAGACTCGCCACGACTGCTGAAGTGTGTCGCACGACACAGACCACCCACCGGCAGGTGCCACTCGTCTCGATGACCGATACGCTCCCAGCCAGACATCCTTGTGTCGGTTGATACGCGTATCGGGTGGTCCTGAAGCTGCAATAATGGAGCTAATAAAGAGGATATGTGGCGTCCAGAGCACCATAACTTCTCCCAACCACTGCCTATAAATAGTAGTTATAGGACTCCAATGGGATGGGTCGGAACCTCTCGAAAGCCAACTTCGGAAAGCATCTGGAGCTAGCGTGTCGTGCCTCAGGGTGTACCGGACGATACTAGGTGAGCACTTCCCCATCCTAAGAGGGAGGGAATGGTTCACTTAGAGTCGGCCCCAGGCATCGCTGCAAGCTGATATCGGGCATCAAGGACGCCCGATAGGAGTACCCGATATTGGAAGCAACACTCTGGCCCGGCACGATACCAAGCCCGATATGCATCCCCAGTCATGGCGTGTCGCCCGAGAGGGTGGCGCCCGACATAAGTGTATCGGGCATGGGCGCCCCGCACGATACATCCGCCCGTCAGGAGCGTGTCGCCTGAGAGGGTGTGCCGCCCGACACGGGTGTATCGGGGAGGGCTCTCGCCCGATATCGGGCTGGAGTGTCTGCTGCTGCTTGTCGCCCTTCTAAATCAAGAAGGCGACATTTATCTTTACTTATTTCAGTCATTTACTTTCTTTACTTATGCAATGTAACCAGACCCTTTTTATGCTAATGGGATTAGAATTGATTAATTATCTGCTGCTTTATGCTTGGTTCCTTTTGTTGGATGATTGCTTGTTTAGCATCCGAACTCTAGCTTGTACGTTTGGATCATGTTTCGACTAGCTACCGAATCATGTTTCCCGTTGCAACAACCTCGAGAGGGGTGTTGTGGCTCTAGTGTTTGGTCTGATACTGGAGTACGAGAGTGCCCAGGATCGGAGTTGCTTTGGCGACCTTTCCGCTCTAACCAAAGATCCACAACCTTGAGAGGGGTGTTGATACTTAGTTAGAAGTACCCGCTTCGAGAGGAGGGGTACATGATGTTTCTACTACCACTTGTTTTACCGAAGCTTCCTCCTTCGTTCCTTGCTTAAGCAATAGTTTTATTCCTTTCTATTTTTTGTTGTGCGAAAACCCTAAAAACTCATAAATGTCTAAAACCTTAATTTTCCTTATAGCTCCATTTGGAGATAGTTCTCTTTTGTTTTATCGATCTTATCTTGTTGTTCCCTTGGGGAAATTTATCATCCTCTTACCCTTACCGGAGTGTAACATGTCAATTCTGAGTTCTTATCACTACCCCCCTTGTCCCTGTGTTTGACCCTATAAACAAAGTTGTGGGGGCCTTGAAGGTTTCGGGTTATAAATTTAAAAGTCCGACAACTTCAAATCCGCTCCACTTTTGGATGCACGATTTAGGCCGGTCAATAACCTAACTTATCATTCATCATCTAGCCACATGCCAAACCCGATCATACATAAGATTACATACATGCATTAGTTTCTCATCATTAATTCTAATTAGATGCATTTTAGGATTTTGGTCGAGTTGGGTTCAAGGTTGGTTATAGTACATTAGATGATCTCATATTGATTTAGGGTCCATCATTAGAGTGTGGTTCAAGTTCCATGACATTCCAATGTTCCATGCATTATATATAAACTTATCAAGGTTTAGCTTACTCATGTACAATTTAGGCCAAAAGGGCTCTCAATAAGGCAACAAGGTTCACCACCATCAAGGTAAGGCATCCAAGCAAGAGAGAGTATAGATCAGGAAATTAGTGACACAAGAGGCGTATTCAAATATAGGTAGATGTCCCCTAGGTCAACGCATAGCGTTTGAATCATGTATGGCCATTGATTTACATAATAGGCATACATTAATGTATTTAGGGCCATGTAGAACAAACATAGACAAAATGGATATTGGGGATGGTTCTTATATCATGGAGCACACTAGTCCCTAATTTCAGAATTGATTAATCATTTGTGTCATTAGGGAACAAGATTCACTTTAGTGGGGCAAATAACATCATTAAAATTCACAATATGGCATGTATGTGCATACATGACCACTTATGAGACCTTGGGGTGATTTGGACCCTCGAGCATTTTTAGGGTGCACAAAAGATGCTCACATAAAGATTGTGAGTGAACATGGGAATCAAAGGTTCAATCTTTATAAAGATCATGCATTCAACATGGTCAAATCCGTCAAAAGTTACATATTTAACAAATCATGGGCAAACGAAGGGGTTTCAAGGGTTAAAACTATTCCCAAGTTGTAGGTCTCGTCAAGCTGATTGATTTGGTATATTGGATTATAACTTTTGGCCAAGGGAGATGGAAGTTATGGATTTTAGAACTTTTGATTAGGAATTATACTTGTAAAGGAGGACATACCCAAGTCATCTATTGACAACCATCCATCGTTGGATCGTGGGACCTAGGTGGTCCTCCCTTCATCTAGTGATCCGTCTCCTACTGATCTGGGACTCTATTTTTGGGTCGATGCGCTTGCTGGGCCGCGCACCCGCTACTTCCTCTCATCCCTTCCCCCGATTTCTTGGTCGTGTGATCCTCTATTTCCCAAACGGGAATAGGGGAGACCTGCAAGGCAGCGCCCAACCTTCCCATGGGCCGTTGCGCCCATGGCAGACCACGAAGGAGTGGGTCGGAGGTCGGTGGGGGCTCCATGACTATTGGACGAGACTTTGGTGCTGAGGGCTCGTGGCTGACTACTGGCATCTCCCCAAGGTGGTTTCGGGCGGAAGCAGCAAGAAGGCAGGAGGGATGCCAGTGGAAGAGGAAAAAGGAGGCAGCAAAAGATAGCTAGAGGCTAGGGCTATAGAAGGAGTAGGGAGTTAGGGTTTGGGATCATTAACTCCATTGTAACATATCTCCTTTCCCGATTTGGCAAAGCAGAGTCTCTGTGACTTGCGTTTCTTCCCCAAATGGGAAGGGAACGAAGGTGGGGTTCAAGATAAGTGGTTGGGCTACGATCTAGCTGGGCCCATGTAGGGCCGACCCAACAACCTAAGGCATAGAAAGGCAGTTAGATCATGTCATCTTTGAAAGACCGTAACTTTGGATTCATAGCTCAGATCTGGGTGATTTTTGTTCCATTGGATTCAAAATAGAGAGCTCTGCACTATGATATATACTTGGAATCCAAAAGATTATAGTGATGAGGATCAAAATTGGATTTAAAGAAAGTGATGTATTAGAGCATGCTACTGAGTTCAAGTGTGTACATAGATGTCACACTTTGTTCAATTGATCATTGATGTCACCAAATTAGAGCACCATCACATTCACACTACAGAATTGACACCTATCTGGGAAATATGACACTTGATGAGAGAGAAAGGGAATAATCAAATATGGAGGGAAAATGTGGTTGTCACAAATACTTTCAGGGCTTGGTTTTGAGTTTTGTTGATAGGTGTTTTCTAAAAATAATTTTAATACATAAAAATACACTTTAATCATCATAACTCCAAAATAGACAAAATTATATGTTTTCTTAATTAGGAGAACCTAATAAGATCAATGGTAATGTTTTCAGAATCTAAATAAGAGTTTTGTCCAAAAAATCCAAAACTAGGATTTTCTATACATTAATGCATATGAAACCCTAATACATGATTATACATTGAAAATAGGAAAAGTGGACATTAGAATCAATTCAAGTGGTGAAAGTGAGTTATTGAAATTAGTAAGAGAGGTATGTGCAAATCTTAATCTTAAGTTGGGATATTTGTGAACCAACCCTATTTTCCATAATGAGACATGAAATAAATCCTATTTCCTTTATTATTGTTTCCCTTGTTCTAATTACCTCAAAATCTGATTTGATATATTATTTCTTGGTTCCTGGAACCCCACTACCATGTTGCAACTATTTGATGATATTTCTTACCCCTTTACTATTTCTTGAGCATTAATATTTATTTGATTATTTAGCTATAGCAGTTGTACTTATGTACAACCACCCATAATTTACGACATCTATTATTCCACCCTAGGGAATGTCTTTACTCTCCCCTGGGTAATGTGGGTGTAAATTTTCAAATCTTTATATAATGGTAACAAAAGACCAAAGTATAGAAGCGGAATAAAAACTTGACTATATTCAATTATGAAACAAAGGGTTACATACTTACATCACAAGGATCCATGTAGAGGAAATCTAAACCACCTCAAGATTGTCTCCAAGCTTCATCATCACAAACTAAGTCTAGGTCACCATGTCACGCATCCAAGTCTTCCACCTAGGGTTAGAAGCATACCCCAGCAAAAGAGAAACAAAAGGAAACATCAGCAAAGGCTGGTATGTGCATACTAAAAAGGAAATTGAGCAATATAAGGATATAAAGGACATCAAATGTAAAGGCTTCCCATGCAAGAGATAAGTACCACCCAAACGGGTATCAAGAGAACAGTATCATAACAAAAGGGATACTTGCCATAACCAACAAATAATAAGAATGTGCTATCAATATAAACATACACTACCATGGTGGGAAACTAAGCACATATCATCATCAACCTGCATGCATGTGAGATAAGCATAGCCCTAGAACAATATAAATAACAATGTCGGTCAAGAATCATACATCTTGAACCTGGTGGGACATGGGCCACGAATCACACATCCTGCCCTGGCATGGGGAATCACATATCCACCATCCTAATATATATAACATGGGCCAGGAATCACATATCTTGACCCGGTATGGGGAATCACACATCCTCCATCCCAAAGATATCACAATGTTGTCATGTTGCATAATGAGACAAAACCAATGTAATTACACTACTCTAGTGCTACTGAATCACATAGCATGTTAAATGTAGAGGCAAGTAGAAAAGTATAGTCAGATTAACAAGGTTGCCATCACACAATGGACAACTCAAACATATAAATAAATCCACTTCAAAGTGGGCATATATCACCAAGTAAACTTCCACATCACAGTGGGCATATAATATAAAAAGTCAAAATCACACCAAGGCAATAAGATAAGATTCCAAAAGGATATCTATGATCACAGGATCAATAACAAATAAAAGGTAGTTCACATGAACCACAAAAGATATGAGCAATGTGTATAGGCTATTGTCCATGGGACCAAGAGAATAATAAAGATAGGTTATTGCTCAAAAAGAATAATCGAGGATGCAAACATACCTCAACTTTAGAGTCAAACAAATTCAAAGCCACTTCTAGGTCCAAGACTAGGCTTCCAAAGCACCTATTAGCATATATGTGGGATGAGGGTTAGGTTTCCATTAATTATACAAAAACCTAAAAATGCCTTTTTATTATTATGTGAATTAGAATTCCAAAACCATTCCATATTTTAGATTATATCTTCTTGTGTTCAAAACAAATTTTATTATATTTTTCTGACTTACAGATATTTAGTTATGATTTTTATAGGTTAATTCATCATTAATTAGATCCATTAAAATCACCTCTTCAAAACATCAGATAAGGGCAAAAATATTAGTATGGTTGGATAGCTTAGATTTTTGTGATTTCAGAACATATTTTAGTTTATTTTTCTGAGCTATAAATTATTTGTTACGAATTTTACAATACTACCCAATCGGAAAATCCGATAAAGACACATAGGCAAGAAGCTGCGAGAGAGAGGGAGAGAGAGCGGGCCATGCCCTGCTGACTTGGACCAATCAATGGCCTCCTGGTCAGCGGGTCACTGGTCTGCTTTGGCCTCGCCCAAACAAAGAAAATGTGGCTAAAAGACCATAATACCCTCGACAACTAAAATGAATAGCAAAGAGAATGGGGAGGGCTAAAGCGTCAACTCGACAGGGGTTATCTTCCCCAAGGCCAAGCACGCCATGGCTGGCCAGCAGAGAGCAGCTGTTGTGATGCCCAAAAGCAAGAAATCGAAAACCAAAATGGAAGAAAACAAAGTCGTTTGATCGGGAACTCACTACCGAAGCTGATGGTAGGCAACCCAGGTCAGAACGAGGCTGAAGCACGAGAATCACCTCAGAGGACCCAACTGGAGGGAAAGAAGGCAAAAATAGGGGAAAATGAGATGTACCCTTGTAGGAGGAATTGGCAGTGTCGTGGGCAACCAGAGGCCTCGAAGAAAGCTGTGAGGTGGTCCCTTGGCCTCACATCCACCACAAGGACCATGGTGATCTACCGCCACCTCCAAAACTTCAGGCAGCTCAAGGCGGGGAGGGAGAACAAGCTCAGAGCCGATAGAGTCAGAACCAACCCAACCAACAGAAACAGGGGAGCACGACGAAGGTGAGGGAACAATTCCCTCGTAGTCCGATCGCCAGAAAAGGAAGGAGAAGGCTTGAAATGAGGAAACAGGGGAGGGAACAGAGCACCGCAGCGGCGCCCCAAGGATAGAGAGATAGGGGTATTTAAACCCCACAAAACTTGGGATCATAAGCTGCGGAATCGAGCAAGGATGCCAAAGCAGAAAGAATCGGGGAAACGGTGGGAAGGAAAGCGAGAAATCCTGAATTTACAGATGATTTTATAAATAGGTTGTTTCCTGTTTAGGCCCGGGGTAGGAGATAACTCCAGAGCTGCACGATCAAGATCCATCGGCGATGAATCAAATCGAAATCCGATAAGTTTAGGAATACAAGCATGACATGGAAATAAATCAGATTAAACCAAAGTGGATCATATTTAATGCACATATTTTCTCTTTCTTCTTTTAAGGGTCCTATTCTTATCCAAATTATACCAAACATGACATACAAGTTAAGTTAAACATGTATATTCCGAATCTTTAATTAGATTTCACTTTTGGAAAATTTAGATGTATTATTTAATATATTCGTTATTTCTCTTTCCTGATGCATTAATGACACATGGATTATCCAAATTAGGTGAAAATTCATCCACAAGTTAAATTAAGTGTGTTGAATACGAATTTGTCATCAATTTTACATATTGGAGTTGTTTGAGCAATTATTTAATATTTTGAAGGTTCTATATATTTTCTCTCCTGATTTTACCTTTTAAGCAAACTTTCTCCAAATTGGATGAAAATTTACCCAAAGGCTATATTTATTATGTAGATCACGAATCTAATATTTTTTCCTCTTTTGGAGTTATTTATTATATTTATTTATTAATTATACCTTTTAGGCAATTTCTCTCTCCTAGCTTACCATATTATTTCAAGTTAGTCTAAATTAAATGAAAATTGTCATGTAGGCTTATATTAATGTGTAGATTATGAATTTGAAGTCTATTATTTAATTTGAGGCTTTCTTACATGGGTTATATAATCTAGCCCATTAGAGGCCCATTAACCATATTATGAATGAAATTAAGTTATTTATTATTTTGTTATCACCAAATAAATTATATGACATATTAGATTACATTTTTCATGAATTAGATTATTAGGATCACTCTAACCTCCACCTTGTTTGGTCAAACCCAAAAGATCAAAGTTCTAGGGTAGGGTTTGAGACCCGGTATGTTACAACACTCCACCCCTTAAAAGGATTTTGTCCTCGAAATCTACAGATTCAAATATCAACGATCAACTACTCTCCACCCCTTAAAAAAAGTTCAACCTAACAAGTCAAACTAGTCAACTTTTTAGATCTACCCACATCTCTTAGTTGTGAATGTTTTAGAGATTTATGTTTCTCATGTATCCAACTAATAGTCATACCATCTAGGGTTGAGCTTTTAGGTCCTCGTGACTCTGACCTATCAACCCTACATGTACATCCAAAAAGTCATAGGGTAGGTCAACTACATCATTATATCAATCCTAGTCACAAAACTAGGGTTAGATTATACTCAACTAGAGTTTAATCTTCATTGTGACTTAGTTTGAGAAAACATCAACAAACCTGAGAAAACTTTTGTATGTATAGTAGTATAATGAAAATAATTTTTGGAGATAAGAATCATTGCGAGGTGAAAACAAATAGTTGGCCACAATTCAATGCGAAAACCAAGTGACAACTTTTCCATATCAGGGTCTTCTCATAACCTAATTTATCCTCAAAAATCCTTATTGCATAAAAGATCATCTTTGATCAAATCTAGGGTCAACATCTCACCTAGAGGCAACTATCTAAGTCAAAGGGAGACAAAATTGAAATAGTCGATTCTAACTACCATGGGCTCTGATACCATGCTGTAAAGAAGTGAAAACACCTCCTTACTAAAAATTTGAACAATAAAATCTCCAGTCCAAACACACTCATAAGGTATGATGGAGTGGGTGTAAATTTTCAAATCTTTATATAATGGTAACAAAAGACCAAAGTATAGCAGCGGAATAAAAACTTGACTATATTCAATTATGACACAAAGGGTTACATACTTACATCACAAGGATCCATGTAGAGGAAATCTAAACCACCTCAATATTGTCTCCAAGCTTCATCATCACAAACTAAGTCCAGGTCACCATGTCATGCATCCAAGTCTTCCACCTAGGGTTGGAAGCATACCCCAGCAAAAGAGAAACAAAAGGAAACATCAGCAAAGGCTGGTATGTGCATACTAAAAAGGAAATTGAGAAATATAAGGATATAAAGGACATCAAATGTAAAGGCTTCCTGTGCAAGAGATAAGTACCACCCAAATGGGTATCAAGAGAATAGTATCATAACAAAAGGGATACTTTCCATAACCAACAAATAATAAGAATGTGCTATCAATATAAACATCCACTACCATGGTGGGAAACTAAGCACATATCATCATCAACCTGCATGCATGTGAGATAAGCATAGCCCTAGAACAATATAAATAATAATGGCGGTCAAGAATCACACATCTTGAACCTGGTTGGACATGGGCCAAGAATCACACATCCTGCCCTGGCATGGGGAATCACACATCCACCATCCAAATATATATAACATGGGCCAGGAATCACACATCCTGCCCGGGTATGGGGAATCACACATCCTCCATCCCAAAGATATCACAATGTTGTCATGTTGCATAATGAGACAAAACCAATGTAATTACACTACTCTAGTGCTACTGAATCACATAGCATGTTAAATGTAGAGGCAAGTAGAAAAGTATAGTCACATTAACAAGGTTGCCATCACACAATGGAAAACTCAAACATATAAATAAATCCACTTCAAAGTGGGCATATATCACCAAGTAAACTTCCACATCACAGTGGGCATATAATATAAAAAGTCCAAATCGCACCAAGGCAATAAGATATGATTCCAAAAGAATATCTATGATAACAAGATCAATAACAAATAAAAGGTAGTTCACATGAACCATGATATCAAAAGATATGAGCAATGTGTATAAGGTTATTGTCCATGGGACCAAGAGAATAATAAAAATAGGTTATTGCTCAAAAAGAATAATCAAGGATGCAAACATACCTCAACTTCAGAGTCAAACAAATCCAAATCCACTTCTAGGTCCAAGACTAGGCTTCCAAAGCACCTATTAGCATATATGTGGGATTAGGGTTAGGTTTCCATTAATTATACAAAACCCTAAAAATGCCTTTTTATTATTATGTGAATCAGAATTCCAAAACCATTCCATATTTTAGATTATATCTTCCTGAGTTCAAAACATATTTTATTATATTTTTCTGACTTACAGATATTTAGTTATGATTTTTATAGATTAATTCATCATTAATTAGATCCATTAAAATCACCTCTTCAAAACATCAGATAAGGGCAAAAAAATTAGTATGGTTGGATAGATTAGATTTTTGTGATTTCATAACATATTTTAGTTTATTTTTTTGAGCTATAGATTATTTGTTACAAATTTTACAAAACTACCCAATCGGAAAATCTGATAAAGCCACATAGGCAAGAAGCTGCGAGAGAGAGGGAGAGAGAGCGGGCCATGCCCTGCTGACTTGGACCAATCAATGGCCTCCTGGTCAATGGGTCACTGGTCTGCTTTGACCTCACCCAAACAAAGAAAAAGTGGCTAAAAGACCATAATACCCCCGACAACTAAAATGAATAGCAAAGAGAATCGGGAGGACTAAAGCGTCAACTCGACAGGGGTTATCTGCCCCAAGGCCAAGCACGCCATGGCTGGCCAGTAGAGAGCAGCTGTTGTGATGCCGAAAAGTGAGAAATTGAAAACCAAAATGGAAGAAAACAAAGTCGTTCGATCGGGAACTCACTACCGAAGCTGATGGTAGGCAACCCAGGTCAGAACGAGGCTGAAGCACGAGAATCACCTCAGAGGACCCAACTGGTGGGAAAGAAGGCAAAAATAGGGGAAAATGAGATGTACCCTTGCAGGAGGAATTGGCGGTGTCATGGGCAACCAGAGGCCTCGAAGAAAGCTGTGAGGTGGTCCCTTGGCCTTGTAGCCACCACAAGGACCATGGTGATCTACCGCCACCTCCAAAACTTCAGGCAGCTCAAGGCGGGGAGGGAGAACAAGCTCAGAGCCGATAGAGCCAGAACCAACCCAACTAACAGAAAAAGGGGAGCACGACGAAGGTGAGGGAACAATTCCCTCGCAGTCTGATCGCCAGAAAAGGAAGGAGAAGGCTTGAAATGAGGAAACAGGGGCGCGAACAGAGCACCGTAGTGGCGCCCCAAGGTTAGAGAGATAAGGGTATTTAAACCCCACAAATATTGGGATCATAAGCTGTGGAATCGAGAAAGGATGCCAAAGCAGAAAGAATCGGGGAAAACAGTGGGAAGGAAAGCGAGAAATCCTGAATTTATAGACGATTTTATAAATAGGTTGTTTCCTGTTTAGGCTTGGGGTAGGAGATAACTCAGAGCCGCACGATCAAGATCTGCCGGCGATGAATCAAACTGAAATCCAATAAGTTTAGGAATACAAGCGTGACATGGAAATAAATCGGATTAAACCAAAGTGGAACATATTTAATGCACATATTTTCTCTTTCTTCTTTTAAGGGTCCTATTATTATCCAAATTAGACCAAACTTGACATACAAGTTAAGTTAAACATGTAGATTCTGAATCTTTAATTAGATTTCACTTTTGGAAACTTTAGATGTATTATTTAATATATTCTTTATTTCTCTTTCCTAATGCATTAATGACACATGGATTATCCAAATTAGGAGAAACTTCATCCACAAGTTAAATTAAGTGTGTTGAATACGAATTTGCCATAAATGTTACATATTGGAGTTGTTTGAGCAATTATTTAATATTTTGAAGGTTCTATATATTTTCTCTCTCCTGATTTTACCTTTTAAGCAAACTTTCTTCAAATTGGATGAAAATTTACCCAAAGGCTATATTTATTATGTAGATCACGAATCTAGTATTATTTTCCTCTTATGGAGTTATTTATTATATTTATTTATTAATTATACCTTTTAGGCAATTTCTTTCTCCTAGCTTACCATATTATTTCAAGGTTGTCCAAATTAAATGAAAATTGTCACGTAGGCTTATTTTAATGTGTAGATTACGAATTTGAAGTCTATTATTTAATTTGAGGCTTTCTTACATGGGTTATATAATCTAGCCCATTAGAGGCCCATTAACCATATTATGCATGAAATTAAGTTATTTATTATTTTGTTATCACCAAATAAATTATATGACATATTAGATTACATTTTTCATGCATTAGATTATTAGGATCACTCTCACCTCCACCTTGTTTGGTCAAACCCAAAAGATCAAAGTTCTAGGGTAGGGTTTGAGACCCGATATGTTACATAGACACATACCTTATTTCTATCTCTTACTGGGTGACTTCCCAACCAACCAGGTAAAGCACAGGGTGTCGAGTAAGATCAAGGTGAACATAGCATTTGGCATGGACCTAGCTCTTGGAGATGTTGCTTTAGAGACAAGACTTGAAGTAGTTTGGACTTTTCTCTATCTTAGATCCTTTTGATGTATTTTACATGTAAACTCTTCATGGGAGATATGATGGAATTTTTTAATCTTATATAAAAATTGAATTTAGTCATGATTTTTATTATGCTAATATACACTTTGGTCTTTTGTATACCATTACATAAAGATTTGAAAATTTTACACCTATTCCAACATATCTTTTGAGTATGTTTGGGATT